>JAVLUX010000040.1:22544173-23864173 GCA_032164185.1 Moxostoma hubbsi | reverse complement strand
CGGCAAATGACAGACTGGGTGCTTGACAAAACTGAAGAGCGCAAGGTGTGCATGGGATAGAGGGGCACAGTGTAAGACCTCAAATATATGTCAAAATATCACGCGACTGCAGGACTGGGGCTCCAAGATACCGGCCTGCGCAATTCGCCAAAAGATCAGTAAACAAGAAAATCATAATAAACAGACTGCCTTAATAATAAATTCAATCCATTTATACATAGAAAATAAAGGAAACCGACAATCTATGAAACTCCCAGAATGTAGCAAACATTTTTACATTAATGTTGAATACAAACACAACCCAAAAGAACCAAAAAAAACCTGCTATATATGTTATAAAATTGGCTACATATATATACATAAACAGAATTATTAAATAAATTCTACACTTTATTTGAAACTTTTGATTAAATAATTGTCAAGGACCTCTGTACTTTTCAAATAAAGACTGTAAATGTATGCACCTGCTTTGCAGCATGACAATGAAATGTGGTGCTTCCTTACCATCAATCTTACTGTTATGCTCAGCAATTGCGATAAATAAACTGACACAGTGAAACAAAGAATCAACAGAACAATTCAAGAATCTGTTTTTATAATCATGCTCTGGTGAAATTGAATAGACAGAATCCTATAGGCAGAGGAAACATACCACATGAGGCAGGCCACACAATAGAGTATGTTTGTCATTTGCATAAGTATTGTACGAACATTGAGAGGAAATAGAAATAAAGCACATGCTGCTTTAAAAGGATTTGCAGGTGGTGGAGGGGATGTTCTAGGGAAACTGTGCACATTGTGTACATGTTACAGAAAAGTAATAAGTTATGCAAATCTGACACAAACATCCCTATTCTAACTTCTTCCACACAATAACTGTATTTTCTTTTTTATATGTGGATGGTACACGAGCTCTACGAACAGAAATGGCTGATTTGATCAGTGTGTATTGTAAATTGAATATTAAAAAACCCATTCTTCATTTTTTGCATGAAGGAGAGGACTTTTTTGTCTTTCATTTTGCGTGCATTAGGGCTAGGTGATTTATCGAATAATGACAATAACGCAATGATTTAAGTGATGTCATCACTAAATATCACAATGATTTTAAGGCACTGTTTTGGCCATTAGCTTACTAAAGAGCATGTCATCAGAACATTTCTGTGATCCTTCCTTGTCACGCAACGCACCAGATTGGCATCATTAAGAAGTTTTAATAGTGTCACTCATTTAAACTTCTTCAGCAAAGATCTGTTACAATTGGAAACCAAAGTTTAATTCATTTGTGTGAATCCTTTCAAACTGTCAGTTTAAATGAATCAACTCAAAACTTGGAATTAAAAATGTTAATGTTCACATGGGGTGTTTATCATATATTAAAATGTTTAGTAATGCAGGAAAATATTGCTTTATCTTTCTATGCATTATCACATTGGTGCATAAAAATAACAATTATTTATTAGGGTAAATATAATTTTTTCATTTAATAATAAAAAAACAAACATTTAAAACATATGTTGATTATGTCTATCTTGATTTGTATTGCGTTTAAGTACATTAAACAAGGAGTGGTGGTGGCATAGTGGGCTAAAGCACATAACTGGTAATCAGAAGGTTGCTGGTTCGATCCCCACAGCCACCACCATTGTGTCCTAGAGCAAGGCACTTAACTCAAGATTACTCCGGGGGATTGTGCCTGTAATAAGTGCACTGTAAGTCACTTTGGATAAAAGTGTCTGCCAAATGCAGAAATGTAAAATGTAGAAATGTAGATTGCCACTGCCTATGTTCCGCATGATGTGAAAGTAGCGGCCATCACTCCAATTCTAAAGAAATCCGGCCTCGACAATGCCATTCAGAACAATTATAGACCAATATCGAACCTCCCTTTCGTTGACAAGCTACTTGAGAAGGTAGTTGTGGCACAACTGCAGTCACATTTAGAAAAACATAATCTCTTTGAACCGCTTCAATCTGGTTTTCGTCCATATCATAGCACAGAAACAGCACTTTTAAAAGTGGTAAATGCTCTCCTTCTGGCTTCTGATTCTGGTGCCCATAGTATCCTCGTTCTTCTTGATCTCAGTGCAGCATTTGACACTGTATGCCACTCTACACTTCTTTCTAGACTCTCTGCAATTGGTATCACTGGTGCGGCTCTTCAGTGGTTAAATTCATATCTATCGGATAGACAGCAATTTGTTAAGATAGGTGAGAATCGATCCCGTACCGTCACTATTTCTCATGGTGTACCTCAAGGTTCTGTACTTGGTCCTCTATTATTTCTCATTTATGTGCTGCCACTAGGTCAGATCATCAGACGGCATGGGCTCAACTTTCATAGTTAAGCTGATGATATTCAAATTTATTTCACGGTTAAACCCAACCCACTTTGTCCACCCACGTCTGTTGTCTCCTGCCTTCAGGAACTTAAAACATGGTTGTCTGATAACTTCCTACAGCTTAATGCTGGGAAAACTGAAATCCTGTTGATTGGCCCTAAATCACAGCGCTTACCCGGGCATGACTTTTTTATTGATATTGATGGTGTCCAGATTAGGCCTTCAGAAACTGTGCGGAATCTGGGAGTTTTGTTCGATTCCGCGTTATGTTTTCACTCACACATCAGTCAGGTTGTTAAATCATGCTTCTTTCACTTGCGGAATATTGTTCGCATACGCCCCTCTCTTAACTCTGGAGATGCGGAAACTGTTATACATGCTTTTATAACCTCCAGATTGGACTACTGTAACTCCCTATATAGTGGCCTACCCACCAAAGCTATACATCGCCTTCAAATGGTACAAAACTCTGCTGCTCGAGCCCTTACATTTAACAATAAATCTGCACATATCACTCCTATCCTTTCCCAACTTCACTGGCTTCCTGTGGTCAATCGCATCCAGTTTAAACTGTTAGTCTTCATTTATAAAGCCTGTCATGGCCCCGCACCTAAATACCTCGCTGAGTTAGTGCAACCATATGTTCCTGCTCGGACGCTCAGATCTAGCAATGATAATTTGCTTGTCGTACCCAGGTATAAACTCTCTACTGTGGGTGGTAGGGCATTTAGTGTCGTCGGCCCTAAGCTGTGGAATAAGCTGCCGTCTAACTTAAAACTCATATATTCACCTTGCTCAGTCAATAATTATTTTCCATTCTATTTCTCTGTCCTCCACTTTTTCATTATTTTATGTTACATGTTTTCTTTATCAAAATGTATGTCTTCTTTTTCCTCATGTTAATTATTCATAGTTATTGTTGTCTCCATCTGCTTTTCTGCTTGTTTAATTGTTATAACTAGCAGATTACTTGTCTCTTTGTCTGTCAACTGTTTGTATTATTTTGTAAAGCGACCTTGGGTTCTTGAAAGGCACTATAAAAAATAAACATTATTATTACTATTATTATTATTATTAAAATGTAATAAATATAATAAACATTTTGAATCAATTTGGCAACAATGGCTATTGTATGGTTTGATTAAAATGAGCCACCAACTGGCAAAAGCAAATATGCAATGATAAACGTTAAATTCGAGATATAAGAGAACGTACGTAAGATTAAATGCAATGTTAAAAAAATGCAGCAATATATGAAGACAATCCAAGATAAATCAGAGAGTTTTTTAAGGGAATCCAAGCCATTGATGCAGTGATATCATTTACATATTAAGAGAACCCATCGGTGGAAAATACATTTCCATTTTTAAGGCATTTGATGTAAATAAAACACCTCCTCAATGCTTCAGCGTTTAATGTCGGTGGTCAAAAAAGATTTCTGTGCTTTAGTGGCACCTGTTTGGCTGGCTTTGGGAAATGCAGCAGCTCCTGACATGTGATTTAAGCCTCAAATTTTATTGGTCGAGGCGTTTCTTCACCAGGCGAAGGGAAAAATTTGACATACCGTTAAAAAAAAGCTTCACTTTGTCGCCACACGATTAGACGCAAACGTTCATTCTAGGTGTGAAGAGCTCATTACGAATCTATTGTTACCATAAAAAATGCGGGTTGGCGCTGTTTTGGCGGCACAATATTAGACAGGTGGTTTTAATGTTGTGGCTGATCTGTATATATAGTCTAAAGACTGTATAGCTATATTGGTCAGCCCTAGTGTGTCTGTATGTGGTTCTGGGTTCAAAGGTGATGGCAGCTTTGACAGCTATTCCTGTCAGTCTAAAACGAGGCAAGATAACCTTCTGTCCTAACAGAGCAGTTTCAATAGTCTTCTATTTTCCTTCCCTACACACACACACACACTCATTCTTTTGTAGAAGAAAAAAAATCCTATCTTTCATTTATTCCTGTATAGCCACTTTGCCTCAATCTGAAACGCATGAATAGCAATTAAATTGATTCTTTTTACCCTTTTCCCGGTGTTTTCATTTTATTTATTTTTTTATGCCGAGTCTTAGCCGGGGCTGATTTGGAGCCCAATCTATCTTTGGTTTGTGTACTTCCTATCTTTGAGACGAACCCTCAAAGAGCAGCTAAAAGGATCTTTATCACACAGTGAATTAACACTTAGTCTTCCATTCGGAAGGTGTACCCAGCCAATCTAGAAAAAAAGACTGAAAAAAAGCCCCACGAAGGGGACACCTTGAGAATGAAGAGAGGACCTTGCAGCTTAGTGCAGTGGAACCCTTGTGCTGACCCAGCACTCTTCAGAGAGAGAGAGAGAGATAACAATCACACATTGGCACGGGACTGAACAATTACCTGCTAAGTAAAGGTCATTTGCGTCAGTGTAGTAGCAATACAGGGGAAGAGACACTGCTGGTATTTACTGACACACTGCATGATATCAGCTAAGAGGAGGTAACTCAAGACAATTAGGTATATATATATATATATATACACTCACATGTGTACACATACACACACACACACACACACACACAACGTAATGCAACAAAATAAGTACTCATGAAAAAATACAATAATAAATAAAAACAATCACCGGCAATGCATTCGTGTCTCCTAAAGGTCTCCTTTCTACAGGTACAAAGTTTCCAATCAACGGTTAAAGTTAAGGCTTTTTCAGAGCAATTGGACGTGATAATGAGTGGCGAATCGCCGGCGAATGGCCCTTACTCATTGAAAGCGAAGTGAATATTAGCACATTCACGCCTTTACAATAGGTGGCGCTAATCGACGAGTAATTATACTCCAGTACGGTAGGTGGCTCAACGCACCTTTGAGCTGGTCTGCCCTCCACCAATGAAGGTCCAGAAGAAAAAGAGGTACTTGACAAGCAGATTGAAAAAAGAAAACTGACTGAAAATTCAAGCATTAAACATATTAATAATGGTTAAAAACATGTTATCATTTGAAATAAGAGTGATTATTTGTCACGCATGCATGTTAAGTACATTTTTTGACTGTTGTAATAGATGTTGTCAGTTTGAACTATACTGATTATATCTTATTGCACGAGTATCTAAATTTGCTCAAAACATGTTACTAATTAAACGTGACTGCATTTAAATGGCCAAAGAATCTATATAATGCAAGAAATACAACACTTCACCCAACAAATCATCTGCAGTCTGACCCATTATTAGATACTAGTACTTGCCAATAACAGCTGTTCATGACTATTAACAATGGCACAGAAATAAAGATTGTGAGGAGACAGCACCACTTTATAGTACACAAAGGCATTTTGATACAAAGACATACAGTGCACGGCAAGCAGCATTCATTTTCTATTTGGCAAAGATGCTGAGATATACGTTAAATTAGAGATGTGAGAACGTACATAAGATTAAATGCAAAGGCAAAAAATACAGCAACATATGACATATTAAGAGAACCAATAGGTGAAAAATATATTTCCAAATTTTATTGGTTGGGGCATTTCATCGGCAGGCGAAGAACAAAAATTTGACATAAGGTAACAAAAAAACAACTTCGCTTTGTTGGCACGTGATTTGGGCCGAACGTTCATTCTAGGTGTGAAGAGCTCATTAGGAATCTATTGTTACCATATTTTTTTTTTAATCATGGCGAGAAATTGCGCAGAAGGTTTGCTTTTGTTGTGAAAAGGCCTTTAGTATGTTAATCTGTCAATGGCGTCAGTATTTGCACGTATCGGTGTGAAATGGTCTAAAGTGACGAGTGGGAAAGACAGACCACAAATAAAGAAACCCCCACCCCAAACATTCTTTAAATATGCAGTTAAGGATCATTTCATAATTAAGATCAATGACAACAGCAATGGGTAAAAACATTTTTATAAAACAATTACCTTTTGAAAACATTGCTCAAGACATTTGGCATAGGCAATGCAACAGCTAAACCATTTTAAGCAACAATAGCCAGGAGTATTGAAAATCATTCAGATACGGGTCAGGAATTAGGCGACAGTCTATACATATACCACCTCACCCACTCAAACACAGGAACAAACATTTTTTTTCCCCTTGACAGCATGTTCCATTAATCTTCTTCTGGGTCTCATCCTCAGTAGGGTTAACTCAGTTGAGGGAGGGGCAACTGGGGCAGGAGCTGAGGCAAGACCTAAGTCTGATCCAGGCCTCCAGGAGCATTAAGAGCTGAGCTGGAGGAGAATAGAAAGGCCTGGTGGGGGCCAGGCGAGATCAGAGCTCTGGGCTGGACATAGTCAGACTGACCTGGGGGTCTAAATTAAGAACCAGGAGAGAAGCGCTTGATTTCACATCCCCTCAATGACACGCCTGACAGGATGATGTAAGAGGGAGTAAACGTGAGAGGCTCACCTTTAAGTCCGCTTCGTAAAAAAACAGACCACAGCAGAGGAGAAAGACAAAGGCTGTGTTTGACAACACACTCTAACATACTACTCAAACAACTTTTAAAGCAATTCAGTATGAGGTATAAACACTGTGCATTGCATGCAAATTTTCACATGCATGCAATACCCAGATGACCTTCTATATTCTGTAGTAAACATTCAGAGCTTACTAATGCAGACACTGTTGGGCACAACACGTGTCAGTTTCAAAACTTCCAGGCTTTAAAAAATTGCAGGCTTACAGAAATATTTGTACAAAGAGAAACTGGATGTTATTTTCCATTGAGTGACCAATTCTTGTGCCCATTGGGGTAAACAGTTTCATGCATTTCATCTGCATTGATCCATAATTATCAGTCCAGACTTAGGGATGCCAATTGTCTTGTAACATATAACGCTATGACAGAAGAAGTGTATACAAATTTTGAGAGTGAACACATGTTCCTGGATGAGCAATCTTAAGTGACACTGGCTAGGGGGGACCTTGTGGCAGGAGTGCCAAGGCAAGTCCTCTGTCCATTGATTTAGGACGAAATTGGCCTGTCCTCAACTTGCTCAAGAACTCTGAGCTGTTGAAGAAGCCACACTGGAACAATTGTCTTGGAACAAGGAGGACAGAGTGCTCAAGAGAGCAGAAAGGGGGCAAATGTTCTCCTTCCTGGGGCAAACCCAAGTTATCGAGAGAAAAGCTGTACACACTGTTGGAGTAGAGAGCCTGGATCAGGTACTCCTGGTAAAACAGCCTTCTACATCCAAGAAACAGAAAATGAAAGAGCTATTACATGGAAGTCTTTGCAGAAAAACACTAGAGCCAGTGTAGTATGGCCAAGGTATATCCCAATCTTTCCTAGGGTTATTATATGGAAGCAGCCCTTTAGTGACGGACAAAAGCCAGAAGGCCCATGCAATGGTTCTGCAATGTAATCAACAAATCGAACGAGGTCTCCAAATATAACAGATATCCCATTCTCTGGGTGGATTAGTTAATGGGCTGTTTTTGTATGGTCTGGTCTGTCTTTATATTAAACATTGGAAGATGTAAGTCCCTTGCAGTGGAGACCATCCTTCTAACAAATAATGATGGACACCATTATTACATCCCCATGATAAGTCCAAAAATCTCCTGCATGTCCAGAGTGCTGGATGCCTTGACCTGTCTGAAGGGCAAGGTTCCCCAAGGTTGGATGCCTCGACCCTTGAAAGACCCAGAAAGACAAGGATGATGCAGTCAGGACATTCCCATGACTTCAGACCAGGTACACACTTTTCTTGGTTGGTGAGTGTAAAGGGGGGTTAAAGGGAAAGGAGGAGATGAGAACCGGCTTGACAATATAAATAGTAGTTTAATATAAAACTGAACCATAAAGACAAACACACACACAGGTGTCACAAAGCTGTCTGTAAATATCTCTCTCTGTCGCACTGCCGTCTTTGGTCGGCCCTTGTCTCTCTCGAGGGCTAATTAGCCTGGTTAGGGGCCGGGTGTGTGGAATCACTACTCGGCACCACCCTCCCACGTTCCTCCCTCGTTCTCTCAGGCCTGGGAGCCCCCGACATGACGTACACCCAATCAATATGATACCTTGATCAGATTCTCCAATGGGTTGTTTATAGTAAATTATCACTAATAAAAGTGTAAAATGTTCATAGTTTAATTTAGCATTTTCTGCCTTTCTGTTTTGTACTGCATATAATTTAGCTGTTTAGATGACCTCACTAAAAGGGAAACAGCTAGAAGAAGGGAGATAATGTGAGTGAGAAGAAAGAGACAGTGGTGAATGAACAAGATAACGTCCCCCAGGAAGCTTTGTCTTTCACACTTTGCCTCTCTCTTGTGATTCAAAACAACGAGTGTGTTTTATTCTGTCCTCTGTTGTTCATCAAATGAGCCCCCAACTCCCCTCTCACTGACTCACTCATTCGAACTTCAGATATTTAGTCCAAGTCTACATGCAAACAGATCTCTATCTCTCTATCCTCACTTTCTTTTCTTTCAGTCTTTCTCCATCTTTACTTTTCATAAGATTATGCATGCATTATATATTTTCCACTGTTGGTTATTGTTTTACGTCACTTTTGTCCTTCTCTCTAGTGCCATTCTATCTGTGTTTGCACTTCACTAGGGCATCTTAGCTTGGTGTGACAGTGAATTAGACAAATAGAGATACTCTTCACAGAGAATGGTTTAATATGTCTTGAACAAAGATGTTTTAGCTACAGAAAAGTTGGTTATAAAGGTCATAGGGTTATTAGGTAATAGAGTTTTGGCTTCTACTGTGTACCTATTGCAATGGTCTAGAAGGAATACAAAATGTGCAGGAATTCATTTGATGATCTCACTTGTCACATGATATTGTAATGGTGCGTTCACATACAACGCAAAAAATGTTTTCGCCTCACATTGCTCGCACAAGCTTGACCGCTGGATTATAAATTTGTGTTTAAACTTGCGTTTGCGCGAGTAACGCGAACCCGCGAGTATTCCCCCTTCCATTCCAGAAAAGGACAGGAGGAGGGGCTTCTACGACTTGGTTCATAGTAAAGTACAACCAATAGCTGGAATCAAGTAGAAGCGCATATTTCCAGAACTTACCAGGTCGTACAACTTCCTCACTCACTGTCCTCAAAGCGATGTCTTTTTTCGTCCGGTCTCTGTACATGTATGACGTTGTGTCATACAATTCCGGGTGCCTGCACACAGCTACAAAAATGTTTGAATAAATTTTTCCAGATTTATTCTGCTAATACGTCAGAACGTCAGTTTGTCAGTGACATCCGGACAATCTCAATGCTGATAGGCTTTCGTGACAACGCCTCATACGAATTTCTTGCTCGAGTTGAAAACTTGAAAAATAAGCAAATGAAGCGTGTTCGAGTCATGATATTTACTTAAGTTGTGCCGCCCGGTGCGAATTCGCGTCTATTCGCGTCTTTGCGTTGACTTTGTATGTAATCGCACCGTGCGAAATGCTCACATCACGTTGTATGTGAACGCACCATAAGACTGGATGACATTATCTGAACTAGCTACATCTTGACTTTTGGTGAATTTATGCAACTGTTCTGTGCTACTTATAAAATATTCTAGAGAAAAGTAAAGGAAAAAGTTGGTAGAGGACCAGAACTTCCCAGATCGCAACGAAAGAGAGAACAACAAAGAGGTCAAGTCCATTTAGACCAGTAATTGAAGCAGAACAAAATTGCTTGAGCTCACATCATTCTATCTTCCTCTTCTTATATTTCTTTCTCTCCGTGTCTGACATTGACTAGCACACTGCAGCCTCTTCCCAGCAGTAAATAATTGATGTTTGCGGGAGGCCGAGTCTATAGGTTACCAGTACTGCAGTGAACCCCACAGAGCAAACGTGCAGTTTGGAAAAAGTGTTATGAAGTGCGGAAGAGAGTGCGTGAGACACTCAAACACGCCAGAGTGCGTGTACGCCATCGCCTGATCAAACTCAGAGCCCCACTGTGTCACACAACAATGATGGCAAGAGTATTTGTAAAGAGTTTCAGAGGCGGACAGGTTTTCTCTTTTCCTGCAGTCATTCCTGAATTATTTTTTAACTACTTCTAGACTGATATCTGGTAACCCTCCTCCCCCACTTCTCTCTCTTATACTACAAAAAAATACCACGGTATTACCATAAAAATACAGTACACCATGGAAAAAAGTCATGCTTTTTGGACACTATCGTGATGGTAAATCCATGGTGTATGGATATAACTATCAAACAACAGCTATATCAACAAGAACCATGGTATTACCATTTGATGTTCATCACTGAACAATGCCATCACCGCAGTATTATTTTATAAAGGTAATCAGCAAGGTACATTTTCCCCAAATTACAAAAATATAAAGCTGGCTAATACCGCATTTTATCTAATAATGACAAAATAAAGCTTCACACATTTGTTGCATGAAGTGTGTAAGCTGTAGACAGATTGCACAAAGTCCTTACCACAGACAAATGCTTCCCGAAGCAATTTCTTGTAGATTTAACTGGCTGCTTGTTGCCTGATTTCATATGATTGTCTGAAGACTTCATGCTCAAATATTTGATATTTATGCACATTACTGTTGCAACACTAAACAGCATAAAAGTGAAGTATGTAGATATATCTTTATTTATATATATCAATCAGCCACAACATTAAAATCGCCTGTCTAATATTGTGTAGGTCCCCTCGTGCCGCCAAAACAGTGCCAACCTGCATCTTAGAATAGGATTGAGATGATATTCTTCTCACCACAATTGTACAGAGTGGTTATCTGAGTTACTGTAGACTTTGTCAGTTTGAACCAGTCTGACCATTCTCTGTTGACCTCTCTCATCAACAAGTCGTTTCCGTCCACAGGAGGAAGCGGGAACCGGAGTGAACAATCAACAGGAATTTAATTTCAAACTCCAATTTAAACAGTACAACGAAACATAGACGCACACACACAGACACGTGCGTCTCTCACTCTCCCCAACTGGTGTCTCTGGCTCCTCTTTATCCCCTCCCGGCTGATTAGGACGATTCAGCACCAGATGTGTGTCCTCACGGCCCGGTCACACCCTCTTCCTTGTCACAATACAGTATTTATATATATACACAACAGTTAGTTATGGTCCTCAAATTTTATTTGGACGAGATGCATTCCATGAGTGCTGATGTCTCAGGACAGCAGCTCTTCGACGCTTTACTGTTTGTATAACTCTGCCACATTAACCATTGAAACCAAGGTGCTCGCAACACTGGATACGTCAACGTTTTCTTCAGAACTTTTGATTGATTTCCTTAAATTATATTTTTTTCAAGAATATATAATTTGACACGAAGTACGAAGGCTCATCAGACAAAGAAATTGATGGAGGGAACCCGGCTTTAACTTTAACAAGAATTGTAACTGTCATATCTGCTGACTTGGAGAAAAGCAGACATGAACCCAACACTGCGCGGCAAACACTGTGGGCTGTGAATTGTTTTAAATCTTGGTTAGATGAAAAACAGCTCACCATAGACCTGAAACCCTTCAAAAGTTCACAACTAAATCTGGTGTGGTGAGATTTCTATGCGTCCATTCGGACGAGTAAGGGAGAAATGTACATTAGCAGTTAGTGAAGTCTGTGGGGTGCATTGAATCAGCATATCAATGTGCCTCCTCTTAGCTGTGGATGGAATTGAATGCAAGACTCTGAATTCACGCCCACCAACAACATTTTTAAAGGTATTGTTAAACAGATCCAATGGGCCAGTAAGAATAAATCAACACACTACCCTCCAATTTCCCACAAAGACCAGCAAATACTGAAGAATTAGGCTGCACTGGACCATGGTAACACAAAAGGATTACTAAATATATTTTGGTATGATATACAGTTACACTTTGGATGAACGGTGAAGGAGGGCAATCGACAACTTAAACGGACTTGTTTGCTCTGTAACGTGATGAAAACTTTTCAAAATATTTTACAATGACTTTCAATGTGTAAACAAAGAACCACAAAAATCCACTAGTGATGAACAGAGAAAATCGGAGGGGCACTATGTTTGAAGAGCCTGTAACCCCTTGTGTCCAGTTATCTCACTGGAGAAATATCTCTGCAAAATCCCATCCGAGACAAAAGCACTCTACCAGCAGCCAAGAAAGATGTTTGCGGCCAACGATAATGTCTGGTACACCGTTGTTCCTCTGGGAGTAAATCAGCTATCCCAAATGCTGTCGAGAATGTGTCAGGATGCCGGGACGTGGTCATCACACATGAACCTCAGCATCAGGGCCACTACGAGTCAAAAACTTTCCAATGCAGGCTTGGAAGTGGGAGAGATCATGGCCGTTTGGTGCTGTTATTTTATTGTAGATGTACTTTAATTGACTAAACTAATGCAAATGAGTATTCTGGTTTAAAGCAAAAGTTGTTTATTTGTATAGGTCAGAAAGCTTGCTTAAGTCATATTAGAGACCATCACTTGATAATAGAAAACACTGGACGGCAACCCTAGCAGATCAGGTGGAAAATGTACCAGAAAGCGACAAAAAACTCTTCAAATGACTACTTCACAGGATGTAGCATTAATAGTCTCAAGGACTAACAGACTAGGTAGTTGTCACTGGCTGCAAGCACGTTCATTGCTTTTCTAATGCTTTCGAAACTATTTTTATTTACGGTTTTGTTTTTCCTGCACATTTTAGACATTTTATTTGCATCTAGATTTACCATCCAGAATTTTCTTTTCTTTTTCTTATCAACATTATTTTTTTTTTTAAATAAATAAATTAAAAAATGTGAATGGAAACCCAGCTATAGAGTAAATAAATCTAATTATAAGTACTATGAGCCAACTAATCCAAACCCTAACCCTAAAGCACTTTGTACAAAAAAGGGAGATACTTCTCCCCTTAACACACATTAGTGGGCAGGACAGCGCGCACGCACACACTTAAGTGCACTTCCTCCCCAGCGCATATGATGTTTGAAGAATCAAATCCTGCTCATTATAGCATGTGTATTTGTCTAAGTCCAGGGATATCCTCTCTCCCTAAACGTGCCTCGGCCAGCCAATCGCATTGACTGCGGCGTTCATGTCTTATGCATGAAAGTATGTCTGCGGACAACTGCAGAACCACACACACTTTCATATTCTAATGTGAAGAGAGAAGGGGGATGTGTTTGGTAAAGCCCCAGTATTACAGGGCACTGGGCGAGACCCTAAACGTAAACGTGCTGGCCCGGGTGCAGCGCTGCATTAAAAAACTACATGCATACAAAACAGGCGAGGATAAAAGAAAAAAGCGAAACATGGCTGGCTTTGCATGGGATAAAGTGTGCTGAGGATAGCAATAAAATAAAGCAAGAGAGTCCCTGTGTGTGCGTGTGTGTGTGTGTGTGTGTGTGTGTGTGTGTGTGTGTGTGTGTGTGTTTAAATGATTTCAGGAACTGATTTCTGTAATCAAAGTCTTGTTGTACACAGATCACCTGTTTATTCTAAAAGCTCAGGACCTGAGAAGTATTACCAGAAATGCCCCAGTGTTCATTTTCACACTGTTTTATTTTCATCATAATTTTCTTTTCAATTTAGTCAGTATTTTATAGTGTTATTTTCATTAAGTTTATGGTATATAATTTTAGTTGACAAAAATGTGCAGATTGACAATAAAAACCTGTATCAACTCTAACAGACCACACTTTAACTAGATATTCCAACATTTTTAAAAATTATAAATTATTCACAACTATGTATTTTAACATGTGTCAATCTTACTAAAGATTAATAAATTTAATATGTCTGATTAAAAAACAAGAAAACTGCCCTGAAATCCTGAGCAATCCTAAATATACTGAAATATTAGCTACTTTTTAGAAGTTCCTCTGTTGTGAATTTCTCGTTTTGGATATTGCGTTACGAGTAGGAAATTGTTAAGGAAAACGGCGTATTGTATTCAAACTGCGAGTTACACATTCTGACTAGACAACTGATTCCAGTTCAATCAAAACGCACACACACAATGTGCAGGCTGAACAGATCCCAAAGCTACATTACAGCAGGCCAGATTTAATGGAGATGGTGTTGATCAGTGGATTTCAACTGGTGGTTTGTAACCCAAAATCGGGTTGCAGGTCTGTCCATCAATCATGCCATGCTCCAAATCACTGAGATCACATTTTCCCCCATTCTGATGGTCGATGTGAACATTAACTGAAGCTCCTGACCTGTATCTGCATGATTGTATGCACTGCAGCCACACGATTGGCTGATCAGATAATCTCATGGATGGGTGTTTTTTTATTAAAAGTTTTCCTTGTTGACATTAATGCACTGTAAACTAATATGAACTTACAACAAACAATTGTATTTTTATTAACATGTACAAAATTAAAAACATATTGTTCATTGTTTTTTACCTTATCGAACGTGTTACCAATGACATTTTACTTTTACATTTTTGTTTGCACAAAAAAACTATTTTGGTGTAGTGTTGGCCTCTTGATGTCCAATGTAAACTCTTTGTCCTCCAGCAAATGCAGTTGAGATCCAGCGGTGTAGAGAAACATCTGCCTAAACTCACACTTCTAAAGCACAAGAACATCAAGAACCCGTGGAACATCAACCATGAGCTGTATCCAGTAACATGTTAGATCTCTCTGTCAAAACATAAACCTCAAGACCCAGCTATGAAATCCAGTTTCAAGTCCTCCAGATGAGGAAGAAGAGGAAACAACGTTCCGAACAGCGTCTGATTTCTGCACTTTCATCATTTAATAAATGCATCAGGCAATTGAAAAATTACACTCTTCACTACAGTTTATGTTACAAGCTAGAGGGGGTTGACTGAAGAATCACAAAGAAGATTTGAAACGAATAACAATAACTCTTTCGGCAAGCCGCTGGAGAAAGAAAAAAAAAGTCCGATTTTGTATACATTTTATATAGAAGCGTAAATTTAATCTTCCTTTTAATATTAGGATTATAAAAACATGGAGGAAAGCTTGAATAAAAAGTCTAAATGGAAATGGATTTTGCATTAGACACATACAGTTTATATTATCTCTCTAGTTTATTTATTACCACAAACAGAACTTGCAGCCGCAAAATAAAAATACAAAGTAAAATGTCTTTATCTGTCAACAAAAAAGGAATAAACGCAATTTACATTGCATTAACATGTCTATCTAAATCAAAACAGCACGGTCAAAATCACATTTCGCTCTGCGTCGCTAAGGTGATGGCACATGCTAATATGTAAACATTCCAGCTTTGTCTGCTCAAGAAGAACAAATAAAACACTAAATATATCCAAAAGAATTCCCCCCATAAATGTATGCACGTGTAACAATTTTTAAGTAATAATAAATTGATACATTTGCATGCATTTCACACTTGTTTTCACACTGCTGGCAACACTTTTAAAGTATAACTCAATTTCCTCCACATTACACAGGACGTTATTGTACTATCATATCACACCAGCGGTTTATTGTCAGTTATGACAGTCTCTGGGAGATTTATTTCTGAGTGTAAATCCCTGCATCAAGAATCCATTTACCTTTCCTGAAAACAACCGGTTTCCCGAAGCAGGAATCAAAACAAAAGATCATGAAGAAAGAGATCATGGAGTCGTTTATTTCCTACGTTCTGCGCTTAACGGCACCTTATGCACAGATGAATTAATAAGGTATTATGCACAATAACAGCTTTACGGATTTTAAATGGCCATCATTTACAAACATGGGGCTCAACTATCACATGCAAGGAGAATTTAACAACCCTTTAATGTAAATCTCTATCTCTCCCATTCATCTAAGCGTAAACACATAAGAGATGATTTATTGATGGAGATCTAGGATGGATCAAAATGGGCAATACCCAAACCAGCAACAAACGTCTTTAATGATCAATCACAGTAAAATAAAAATCATTTCTGCTTTCTTCGTGAGTGTGTCTACTCCAGAGATGATCTAAATGGGAGTTTGTGTTTTGTTGCATTTGTTGAAGTAAGCGAGTATTGGTGTAAATAACACATTTAAGTGTGCCATGCAGCTTACAATGCAGACAGCACATATATATTTAATTGATTTGTGTATTCAAATATATTTGTAATGGATTTGTTAATATTTTAAGTTTCAAAAGCCAGAAATACGTAAAAAATTTTACGTTTTAGATGCTTTCAACCGTCTGTATTGTACATTTTAGAGTCTATCCAATCGTACAAAGATGTTTGTTGAAATATTTAAAATATTAACGTACAAATTAGGGCTGCAACAACTAATCGATACATAACGGAAATAATCCACAACGAAGGCTATCTTGTATGGTCCGAACCGACAGAAGGTTTACTGTGGCGCAAGTCCCAGTAAGTTTTAATGATGGTTATCGGAGGAATGTGTCAAAACACACAGTGCATCCTACCATCCTGCGTATAAGAGATGCAGAGCCTCGGAACTGGACCTTAAACCAATGGAAGATGGTCACCTGGTCCGATGAGCCCCATTTTCTTTTACATCATGTGGACATCCATGTACGTGTACACCGTTTACCTGGGAAAGAGATGGCACCAGGATGCACTGTGGGAAGATGACAAGCCGGTGGAGGGAGTGTGATTCTCTGGGTAATGTTCTGCAGGAAAACCCTTGGCCCATCCATTAACGTGGATGTCAATTTGACACGTGACACCTACCTAAAGATTGTTGCAGACCAGATACACCCCTTTCATGGCAACGGTATTCCCTGATGGCAGTGGCCTGTTTCAGCAGACTAATGCACCCTGCCACACTGCAAAGATTGTTCAGGAATGGTTTGAGGAACATGACAAAAAGTTCAAGGTGTTGACTTGGCCTCCAAATTCCCCAGATCTCAATCCGATTGAGCATCTATGGATCTCTTCAAGGGTCTTGTAGAGTCCACGCCTCGCCGGTTTTCCACTGTTTTAGTGGCATTCAGAGGACCAACAGCATATTAGGCAGGTGCTCATAATGTTTTGGCTCTATATGATATTTCCTACATAACATATATATATATGCAAGTGTGCCATGCAACTTACAATGCAGACAGCACATCCAAATAAAAAGTGTGATCTCATGAGAATTTGTATGTATTCTTAAGTAATTATTTTGTACTATATATCTATATACAATTATTTTATTTATTTATCTATGTCAAATTATTTTATTTATTTATATATTAATAAACAATGAACAAGAATGACAGAACCAACAAGGGGGTCCTTCTTTAATGTATAAATATTTCAAAATGTAATTTTTATATATATATATATATACACACATACACTATTTATTTACTTCAGTATGTGTGTATATGTATTTTATTGCCGCTGACAGGTTTATGGTCATCATTTGGTCCCGTGGTGCGGCGGTCATGAGACCGTGACTGTGCTTCACGATTGTTTCTCTTTTATAGAGTCACTCAAGCATGTGATGGTTGAAGAACATATCAGTGCATATCAACATCATCTTCTACTACAGCAATATACAAAATTTATGCTATATTAACAGAAGTATATTTGAGGAAGTTTACCAACACTGTAGAGACCTCATCCAGGAGGAGCTGTCTGACTAGTTAATGGCGACGGCGGAGTGTTCATGAAACCAGTTTGAAAATATTAGTTTTGCAATTCCATTTGGTGACGCTAGTGGTTTACATGTATTAGAGGCTCAGAAATCTGGCCATCTCAGACATTGAGGTAATATAAGTGGGATAGACGTTATTATTTTTAAACATCAGAAGAACTAAAGTTGATATTTGAGAAAGTTTGTAGATGTGGGAAAGATGGGGGCAGTGGGTAGATGCTGCACTTTATATCCTCTGAAGGAACAAATATTGCAAATATTCTGTTATGGCAGGATAATGTACTGTAGTTAAAAAAACATTCTGTACTCCTATATCACATGGATAAGTAGGAGTACACTGGTGAGTGTTTTTAGAAATTGCATAAAACAGTTTGACCACAAGGTTGTGCTGTCCCTAAACATTTTGAGTCCCTTCAGAGCATGGTGCCAAAGACACATACTAAGTTTCGTAACGATACACCAAGTTGTCCGTAAAATACAGCATTTTATGACTAAATTCGACATAGAAAAATGTGGTATCGTTTGACTGAGTATGTAGCACTTGATCTAAAGAGACAATTTTCGTTATTTTCAGCAAAAGTGTTCAAGAGTTATAAGTCAAAAAAAAAAATCTGTTTTTTTATATCTTCTGTCCAGTAGGGGGCAGTGCGTCAAAACGTTGCAGGTAACCTCAGGCCTTAATAGTGATGACACGACAAGTTTCATCCCAATCCCTCAACGCGTTGCGGAGATACAGCCTCAAGTAAAATTTTGCGCATTCTTCGTCGAATTCGTTGAAGTGCAATTCGAAAACAGTATTGTTTATCAAAATTCTGTAAATAACATTTTGTCGTGAGTGCCACTATATTACGCAGGTCCATTTTTATTCAAATCGGACAAACGGCCTAGGACGAGTTCGAAAAAGTATGTTTTTCAGAAAATTCTAAATGGCGGAAACATTTTCATGACGGAAAATTACGTCATAGGGTCCAATCCAATCGTCTTGAGCCAAGGAATCAGAGGAAAAAAGAAGGAATTAGTTTATAGGTTCAAAAGATATTAACATAAACGTGAGTGCAAAGTTGGGCAGTTGGTGGCACTACAGGGTTTTAGGTAGAGATGCCAAATTTGCTGTGGTAACAGATCAGACTGTCCTCTATCTGTGTGCCAAATTTCATAACTTTCCCACAAGCGTTTCTATGGGCTGCCATAGACTGAAGAGCGTAAGAAAAAGAAGAATAGGAAAACTAACGAAAACAACAGGGGTCTTTCGCCCCTTTTATTTTTGCAGGTAATTTATTCAGTTTTGTCTGTACAAATTTCATAGATCTATTGTGTTTGCAGATCCATTAAAAATACTGCATAACTATCATATTTGTTTAGTCTAAATAAAAAAACTATATTTCAACTGTACATTTTGTATTATCAATTTGGCTTGGATGAATAACTGAATTATTTCTCAGCAGCTTTAATAAGTCTGAAGGTAAAACAAGCCAGACTGTCGACAGACTGGAAAAATATCCATTCTCCTAAAACAATAGCTCTCTATTGGCTTTGGTCCCACAGTAATTACTTCATTAGCTAATTTCTCCCAGCTGAGAGGCATGTTTGATGGAGTAGAGCAGACGAAAGCTAACGCAGAAGGAAGAGAAGGCAGAAGAATCAACAGATAACCTGACGCTATCTGCACTAGTGTTGGATCAATTAGCACAATGAAAACAGCATGGATTTTGCATTACAAGTGCAGCACTCTCTCTTGGTTTACTTAATGTTTGGCGGTCTGATATTCTCAGCAGTGGCTGATGGGATAGTGGAGAATCGATGGGATAGGAAGAGGCCTCGCCCAGATCTCACAGAAGACTCAATCAACCCGTGCCAATAAATGTACATTACACTCTCTCTCACACACACACACACACGGTGAACGCATACAAGAAGCTCTGCACACAACAACCACTTCAAGAATGAAAAAGACGTCCTCTGATCCTTGAACATTTTGAATGCGTTACTCTGTCTCTCATTTGTACACTTTTTAGCTCTCTTGTCATGGCATTCAGGTTTAAATGCAATGATTGAGGGTAATTATTATATAAATATAATGCATAAAAATGTAATACTCCCTGATTGTACATAAATTCAAAAATAAGGAATTTTTCTACCATCGGAACAATTCAAGCTTGATGTACCACCTTGATGATTTTGTGTGTGTGTGTAGTATAGGGAGACTATATCCTCCTCACAGTTAGTGCTTTTAAAGTCATGTTACATTACAAAAGAGTGAGTTCCTCCCCCTCAGCGAGTGCGGGTAAGAGAATGCTTTTACATTACAATGAGCTTGACATGTTATAGAGCGCCGATCCATTATCGTGTGTACCTGTGTGGAGGGGGTGTATGTCAATGGCAGTCTCCCCCTGCCATACGGATCAGGATGATAATGCATGTTTATGATGGTCTCTCGTCCGTACCCAAACACTGATGTAGTGCATTATGGAATAAAAGCAGTTACAAAAGCTCTACTTGTATAAGCGAGGCACTTTTACTGTAAATAAAGTGATATTATGTGTGTGTCTATATCTTATATGCACTTTCCCTCTCCCATGTACTGTAAACTTTCAGTAGCACTCTGTCTTTTAACCACACTATCTTGCTTACTCGCACAACAATCTATCACACCTGTAATTAGCACAATGGAGAGTCTTCGGTTCACTGCAAACAACATTTATTGCATAATTAAATTTATTTCCTTGGCAGCCGGCACTTTACAAGTAACAATAACCAAGGATACAAATTGAGTACAAAGACAAAACCACAAAGTGCAAATAAGAAATAAGTAGTGATGGAATTGCAGTTCTGTCAATAAAAATTACGGTTAAGTTTGCTGAGAAAAAAGTCCCAGCAATGTTCTGCACATTGATAAGTGAATGAACCCAACTACAGGACCTTGTGGTACACCTGCAGTTAGCTGATGTGACTAGGCGACTCTAACTTCCAAGATAACTTGAAGGAACTTCTGATGAGGTACTGTAGGACTCAAACCAGCAAAGTGCAGTTACTGTGATTCCCAATATATTTGAAAAATTAATGAAACGAAAACGTGTGTGGCTTTTTTTTCCCTTCTGTAAGCTCTTAGGGTATCTATATACTTGTATACTCCTACAAGTACTTTAATGTTACATTATTATATATAAGGGATAGGGTTAAGGATAGGGTCAGTGTTAAGGTTAGGGTTGGGGAAACAAATTAATTTGAAAAATAATGTGGTCATTAATTCGGTTTCAATAAAAAAATAAGAAACAGTGCTTTTACTCTTCAGAGAATATTGAGCTTTTCTGTACAATGTATGTCCAAATAAATGGATCCCCCACATCACGCTCGTCACTGATTATGCAAACGCGATTCGGTATTCAAACCTGGGTCTCCCACGCTGTGTTGTGCCATAAATCAAAGGCTGTTGGATATATATTAAAAAACGGCAAACCCTAAGATCTGTCCTGCCCGAACATCCCGTCAATATGAAATACATTACCGCATTCGTCAAACCAAGTTTCTGGTGAAAATGTTTGTATCTAATATCTCAAATATCAAAGTGAAGAAAATTTAGGGAAAAGAAAAGAAAAAAATATTTAATTTTTGCCCTCATTTCTTTGGACTGTCCTTTCTAATGCCTGATTCACAGATCTTGACCTGGGTAATTGCCTTTTAGCTTTGAGAAAGGCAGTCAAGCTACACTGGGCTACAACCCCACATGGGAGAACTTCATTCCGTAACAACATCTACATAAATACCTCAACAACAGTGTCACGTACAACACAGAGTTATTTATTTAAGGTTTACGAGTTATATGGTCCAGCTGGCAGGCGTCAAATGAAGTCTGTTTGAGTATATGTGTATGTGTCTGCATAATCTAAAGCAAACATCCAGCATGCTACCATTCAGCGCCCAGCATTAGACAGCCTAATTACCCCTCCTGTGTCTCTGGGAGACCCTCATAGTCAGTGTTGGGTCTTGCAGAGCCTAATTGACCCTCTTGGTACCATGAAGGAGTGCTAAATGAACAGAGGGGGTGAATAAGAGAGAGAAAAGATTAATAGAGTGGGGTTAGGAGACTACCTCAGCCTGGAGGGGATGTGATCGAACCCTGACGGAGGCTAAGAGAGACCCTCTTCAACTATCTTGGTATAAAAACCCCACCCCCAGACCAGCTGTGAAGCTGAAGCGGTCAAGTTGGTTTAAAGGTGAAAGGTGAAAAGTGAAAAGTGACAGGTGGTGGTTTAATGGGTCGGGCTGTGACGCTTGAGGAATGGGAAAACAGACCGAAATGAGCACAGGTGGCCACAACTCACAGTAAATGCAGGTGAACAAACGGAGTACAAAACAATGCATTGAGGCAAAACTAGATTTCTACATTTTACATCACCAAAGAGCAGTAGTCACCCTTGCAGAGCACACTGCTACGCTACTGAAGAGTTAGGGTTAGCCAAACAATAATACACAATCTACAGTAGCAGATTCATCAAATCACACTTGGAAGTATTGCTCTTCTCTGGAAACCTCACTGTCATCTGTCTACACCGGAAGTACGGCTGTTGATCAAACACTTCCCAGGCACACATCCCCAGTCTTCGGCCCCTTAAAAGAGGGAGGGCCTCATTTTCCATGCAAACTGTAATTTAGTAAGACTGCATATTGATTGAGCACTTCATGTCTCCCAAACAATGCCACTTCAATCAGGCCTCTTGGAG
This sequence comes from Moxostoma hubbsi, assembly GCA_032164185.1. Classification (NCBI taxonomy): domain Eukaryota; kingdom Metazoa; phylum Chordata; class Actinopteri; order Cypriniformes; family Catostomidae; genus Moxostoma; species Moxostoma hubbsi. The sequence continues at coordinate 23,841,600 of JAVLUX010000040.1, read as the reverse complement.
GCAGCCCAGCCTGCTGCCAATAGCCGCACACAATGATTTAAGAGATGGATAAAAAGCAGATACTTCGAAGGGCCACACCATGACTAATGGGGCCCCTCTGTACAGCTCCAGACTATGCATCATGGTTTAACCAAAAGCTCTGATGAACAGATTAGGATGGGGAGGAAACGCGCAGCCACCAGGGATTTCAATACCAGAGAGGGGATGTGGTAAAACATGAGGATGGGATATGTGAGATAATCAGAAAGAAAGTTTTACAAACAGACAATCATTTATTTAGAGTGTGGGTAGTCTGCATGAAAGCATGGCCAAAAATGTTTGCACCTTCAGTACAATGTGTTCCCTTACGCAAAACACTGAAGCTTTTATTTGTATGAAGGTATATGATTTTTTTTAAATATTAACAAGACAATGCTGTAATTCATGAGTTGTACAGACTCGGTCAAACAATGGGTAAATAGAAGTACGTTAAACAGTTTCAACAGTGTGTTCATTGAACAGGAACTTGACCTTCGGCCAATAATAATGAAACAAAAATAAAAAATATATAAAATAAAAATTATGCAAGAATCTGAATGCAATCACAGATCACTCCAGCACATTAAATCAATGAAAAGAGAAAGTATAATCCCCCACCCCACCACGCTTTAGAGCCATTCAATATTTATAAGTTTATTAACATTTTTTTAAAAGCGAAGCGTAATGAATTTCCAGTGATGTAGATGGCAACGTTGCAGACTACAATGTCACAAAACAATAGAAATAAAAAAAATAAAAAAAAATATATGAAAACAAATCAAACATTAATGCTCTCCAGCAATTCTTTATTTTATTTCAAGATTAATTTGAATGTGCTAGATAATATTATTTATTTAATCATATTTTATTTTATGATTACATTTGATTTATTATGATGCTACATATCAATATGAACACATTGCATATTTGTAACAGCACACTTGATTGGCTTTGAGTCTTAAGTGTTGATTTGTAATGAATTCAAATGTTTCTTCATTAGCTTTCACACTCATAACGGTGAGATCAGGTCAGGAGTCGGCGCACCCCAAGGACACAAACACAGACATTTAAATTCCACTGCATTCTCACGGCAGCCTCCGAAGCAGACATGGCCAATAACAACACTTAAACATTGACGCTTAGATGGAGGCTTAATCTGTATAAAACTACATATGTCATAAACGTTCTGGAGATTTATGCATGTCATCAGTATAATCATATAATCATACACTGACCCTTGACTTATCGCAGCTGTGATTGGACAGTCATTTATTCTGCTGCAATTTCCTTTCCGTCTCTGTTTTTAGTGTCGTGAGCAAAATGGTGTTTGTGTGAAGAGGTCTGAAGATTTGCTCAAGGTTATGAGAATAGAGTTAAGACTCTAGACAGACATTCTCAGGGGATATTAGCATTCTTTGCTCAATGCCCAGACTCACACAAATCTGTGCCTGCGGAATTTCACAAAAAGCTTGACAGATTTCAATATTTTTATGCATGTATGTTTCTGAAATATTTGAGCTTATTGCATAATGTTTTCAGCGATCAATGCTAGTGTAGTCCTGCACTCATTCTGTTTTCTTTCTTTGTTGTATCTTTGTTCCTTTGCTTGTTTTGTTATTGCTTTAATCCTTTAGTTTTGCTTTAGCTGTTTCATTCAATCTTTTGTTTTTATTTTGTCTGTTTTGTACTTTTTTTATCTTTCATTTGTTTCATTTTTTCATTTGTTTCGTTCGTTTTGTCTGTCTTGTGCTTTCTTTCTCTTTTGTTCTTTACATTTTTCTTTGTTCAGTTTGGTTTCATTCTTTGTTTTGTTTGTATTTTGTTTTGTCTGTTTTGTGCTTTTGTTGTTTGTTTACTTTTTCTTTGCTTTTAGTTTTGTCAGTTTTATTTGTTTCGTTTGTTTCATTCACTCTTTCTTTGTCATGTCTGTTTTGTGGTTTCTTACATTGTGACTCTCATTCTGTATTTCGTTCTTTGTTTCAATATTACTTGGTTGTTTATTTTGTCTGATACATTCTTCATTTCGTTTCTCTTTAGTTTCACTACTTCTTTAGTTCATTGTCTATTTTGCACTTTCTTTCACTGTTTTTTTGTTTTGTTTGTTTTATTCTGTTTTGCTTGTTCTTTGTTTCGTCTGTGTTGTGCTTTTGTTTGTTCTCCCTTTTCTGTTCTACCTATACTGCATATCCATTGTTTACATTTGTCTTTGCTTGTAGTTTTGTCAGTTTAATTCATTTTATTTTTCCTTTGTTTCATTCATTCCTTCTTTGTTTTGTCTGTTTTTGTGGTTTTGTTGATTCTGACTTTCTGTCTTTTGTTCATTGTTTCAATATTACTATGTTGTAGTTTTGCCTGATTAATTCTTTGTTTTGTTTCTCTTTAGTTTAAATAATTAATTTTGTTCATTGTGTATTTTGTATTTTCTGTCTTTTATTTTTTTGTTTCAGTTTTTCTCCGTTCTTAGTTTCAGTCCATTTCTTTCTTTGTTTTGTTTGTTATTTGTTTCATTCTTTCATTCCGTTTCATCAGTTCTGTGTTGTCTTTCATTACGCCTTTCTTTCTTTGCTTACATTTTTCTTCTCTATTAGTTTTGTCATTTTTATTTGTCCTTTATTGTCACAATTTATTATTTTGTTGTTTTGTCTGTATTGTGGTTTCTTTAATTCTGACTTTTATTCTGTCTTTTATTTTGTTCTATTTTCACTCCTCCCTCCCGTTCTGTTACTTTTTTTATTTAGTTCTTTGTTTTTGTAGCATTCTGTCATTTTTTAAACGTTATATTTGTTCTTTGTTTTGTGCTTTGGATCTGTCTTCCACTCCTTGTTTAATTTTTACTTTGTTCCATGTTTTGTCTGTTTCACTGTTTATTTTGTCCTGTTTAATTCATTCCTTCTTTCTTTGTTTTGTGCTTACATTCCATCTTTTGTTTCTTTGTTTTTGTTAAATTTGTTCTTAGATTAGTTTCATTCTTTACTTAATATTAAGTGTTTTGTTTTCTTTCATTGTTCCTTTTTTCCTTACTTATATTTGTTTATTAAATATGTTGTCTAATTTAAGAATACATTCAGCCACCAATGATAGTATAGCTCTCTCAGCCCAGTCTAACACATCTTACCATGTTTAAACCTATTATGCAAATTTGCCAAAATTAAGCACTAAAATTCTATCCCTCTGGGCCTGTGTCCAGCTGAAAAGATGGATTCATGTTACTGTTCTGGCTCAGTTTTTAACTTTCTAAAAAGTTGCTCTGGTTGCGTGGTAAGCTAAAAGCCCAGTGCGGGGCATATTAAAGAACGGGTGCTCGTGCAGCCATTAAAATGAACAAGTACCTGTTACCAAGAGGCTGTTGGAACACCGTTAGAAAACAGAGACAAATGCAGCAAGGGGCTCCAAGACCCAAACACAAGCCCACCGGTAAATCTGCAGTCTGTGATGGTGAACACATTTACACACAGACCACATGCGACAATATACAACTTTTTACCCTCCTGAAATGAACTTTCAGTCATCTTTTAAAAGTTAAGGCTTTTTGAGAAAAAAAAAGATCGGATATGCAATCAGATAAAAATGTGGACTATGAATTATTTTATCATAGAATGGGAAGTAAATTCCCTCAAGCCCAACAGATTTCTTCCTATTTTGGCTTTTCTTTTATAGTGTTTCTAACCTTAACGTTAAGCAATAGACCTGCATAACCTTGCGAACGTGGTCGATGCTTATTTAAAATCAAATTGATTAACAGTTGTAATTATTGATTATGTCACGAGGCTAAGACAAAGCTGATGTGTCTAACGGTGCAGGATCGGAACTGGAGACACACACACACACACACACACACACACACACAAACACCACAAGTGTGAAGTAAAGCAATCATAGGACACTGATATTATATGGACACATAAACATACATTCAATCTGTATGTCCCAGGACCCACACCCAGGGTCATCCAGTGTCCACTCCCCAGTCCAACTCTCCCTCTTCAACCTTGCCTAATATTCAATTATTGTATGCACGACGTCTCCGATCTGTTTCGCGATTGATTTCTTTTCAAACGGCGGGCATCCTTCACTCCTGACGTGTGGAGTTGTTCCCGTGTTCAGAAACATCCCCGTTAAATTACAATGCCATCTGCTTTCCGCCCACCGAGCCCGTTCTCCTCCTCCACCGCTGCCTCCTCCCGATGCTATCATAATGAATATGCACTATCTCGGCCTGCCATCAAGCGCCTCTCCCTCCGATTTAATCTCCCCTTAATCTCTCCCCATTGTAATTTCAAATTGTTTTGTGTTTTACGTTAAATTGAGGCGCGCCAACCATCCGCGCCAAGGCCGCCTTGGCTGCTCGAGCGGGAAGGATGTTTTCATTTCCATTCATTGCTCCCTAAAAAAGCGCTTTTATTAACAAGTTTACATAAATAAGAGCAACAGAAGGAGAATATTGCTCCAGAGGAGAGGGGAGGGATGCGAGAGAGACAGATTCTGCATCCTCTGGAAAAGGAAGAGAAAGATGGAGAGACAGAGAGAGGTGTGTGCGTTTCTATAGTCGTGTTGTTAGAGGAATGAGTTTAATAGATTAATGAAGTTGTTGATAGTCAGTTCAAGATCAATTTTTTTCCCCCTTATTTTTCTCTCTTTCAGTTTTGTCCTTTGTCTTCTGTTTTGTTCCATCTTTCTTTCCCTTGTCCTTTCTTTTTCATTTGGTTTTCATCTGTTCTTTCATTCTTTAATTCAGTTTGTTTTAAATCTATTCTTTCGTGATTTCATTTTCTTTGTTACCTTTGTATTTTGTTTTTCTTTACTTTCATTCTTTCTTTCATTCTGTCGCTCATCCATTCTGTCTAGTTCTGTCTTTTGTTCTTTCATTTATTTTTCTTTGTTTTATTCTTTCTTCTCTTCTTCATTCCATCTTTTGGTTGTTCATTCTGTTTCATTAATTCATTCTTTTGTTTGTATCCCCTCATTTAGTTCTTTCTTACCTTCTCCATTTCTGTATATACTTTGTTCTTTCTTTTCGGTTGTTTTTCATTTTTGTTTCATTTGTTCATTTCGTTCACGTTCTTTTATTTTTATTTGTTTATTTTGTGATTTTGTTCTCTTTCTTTCTCTTGTAATTTCCTGCTCTTTTTGGCAGTAAAAGGTCTCATCAGTCTTATAGAAAGCCAGTGGGAGTCAATCTAAACTATCAATACCTGAGTAGAGGGATTACACTTTCTGCTTAGCTGCCATACTGCACACAGTGTTTGCTACTAAAGTAGGATTACCTGTGAAAGTATAAAGAAAACAAAGACATTAAAAGAGACGTCTGGGGAAAACAAGACTATATGCACACATCAGAGACACCCACCTCCCCCCCCCCCCCCGACACACACCCATCCCCACACACACACACAAACACCAACACCCACCCACACCCCCACACTGACACACCCACACCGACACACACCCAACACACAAATACCCCCACACACACACACCCACACAAATACCCACACACACCCCCACACTGACACACCCACACCGACACACACCCAACACACAAATACCCACACACCCCCCCACATGCACGCACACACACACAAGTGCAGCATTGTCTGAGCTGTGGCCTAGCGGTTTGCACAACCCTCTGACACACTAAACTTTGACTGTTGCAGGTTTGATACTGGTTTACATTAAAAGAGACCTATTATACTCCTTTATACAAGATGTAATATAAGTCCCCAGAATGTGTCTGTGAAGTTTCAGCTCAAAATACCCCACGGATCATTTATTATACCATGTTGTAAATGCCTCTTTTTGGGTGGAATCAAAAACACGTGGTTTTCGTGTGTGTCTCTTTAAATGCAAATGAGCTGCTGCTCCCCGCCCCCTTTCAGGAAGAGGGCTGTGCCTTTACAGCTTGTGAACAGCGTAAAAAAAAAAAGAAAGGTCTGCTCTCTGCCTCACATTACATCAGGTGGATTTTTCACAAGTGAAAAAACTGGCAAACGTTATTAATATTTAGATAAAAATGTACACAGTATTGAAAGTTTCACAGAAACTGGCAAAAAACGTTTATATAAAAAGAAGAGGCTCGCCGATGATGGTCACTACAGCAATAACAAATCAGAACCTGTGACCAATATGACTGACAGTGTAAATACCGTAGTTCATCCATATATGTATGAACCAGAGTTGGACACTGATGAAGGAGAGACTCCTGCAGAAGTCACAACTGTGAGAATGAACCAAGACGTTTCTGAATGATTAACTGACACTACACAGCTGTGGCGAGTCAGTCTGGCAACCAACATCTGGCCTTTGCAAGTAAACATTACACGTTTAGTACAACTCTCTTATGTTCACAGAAAATGTACATAGTTTTCAAAAAGACAATCACCTTACTGCATTGTGCATAATAATGGTGCAGTTATGAATTATACAGACAAAGTAAGCTAAAAAATAATGACATAATTCTGGTCTCCCTGAATACAATCAGAGTCAATGGTAACTTAAGATGCATTAGCAGTGGAATCAGCTAACAAACACATCTGGAAAGGTGATTTTCAAACATTCACAAAATATAAAGTGTGATACTTCTTCAGGATATAAAGCTGGAACATGAACAGTTGCTACTCATCCATGCTTGAGAATCACATGTGAAAATCCTGCTTTATATTGACACTCATTCACAAAGATCACTCTCTCTTATAATCCTTATGAAGCGGAGACATTATTCTTCTCACTGGATCTGCTCCAGCATGGGAAAAAATGGCGGACTGTGTGTAGATCACTCAGGGGAGGAGCTATGATAATAGGGTGGAGTCCATCACCAGTCGTGGGTGAGGCCTGTAACGTGATGTCACTTTAGAGCAGAAACGAAAAGCATTCATTCTGACACACTGTTTTTGATGAATAGAAATATAAGAAAGAGGAGTGGATGGACTTTTAACATTGTAGGGTGGTTGTGTACACACACTGCCGACTCACATTTATGTACAAACACAAAAAGTGAATTTTGCATAATATGTCTCCTTACTCGCCCATCCTCTTTCCATCATTTAAAGTCCTGTCTCTACTATTATATCCATAAAACATACACAAATTATGCCAATAAAGTCAAAACCTCAAACTGGGACAAATGTTGGACCATTTGAATGTGTAGGTAGGATATCAAAACTTAATCGCACATCTTGTGAATACTGCTGAAAATCCAGATATTGTCGAAGGAACAAAATATTCTTCTTTCATTCTTTCTTTGATTTGTTCTTTCTTTCTACACTTTTTTGTTCCGTTTCATTCTCTTGTGTATGATCTCCCTTTCACTCTTTCATTTTCTACTTTTTCGTTCTTTCTTTCTTTCTTTCTTTTGTTTTTCATTCTTTTGTTCTTCTGTTGAATTATTTATTTTGTTTGTTATTTCATTCTGCTTTTTGCTGAGTTTCATTCTTTCCATTCAGTCTTTTTCATTCACCCTTTCTCGCTGTCATTTATTCATAGTTTTTGTTGAACTCTTTCTTTGATTTGTTGTCCCATTCGTTTGTCCCTTGTTTCGTTCTGTTTTTGTCTGTTCTATTGTATTTTATTTTAGCTTGTAGTTTTGCTCTTCTTTGTATTTTTTTTCCTTTGTTAGTTCTTTTCTTTTATTTGTTCTTTGTTTAATTCTCTATTTATTTCTCTGTTACATTTATTCTTTCATTGTTCTTCCTTTCAGTTGTCTGTTTTTTCTTGCTATCTTTTGTACTTTGTTTTGCATTTTGATGAAAGGGTGCAAACTACTTTCATTCTTTGTTTTATTCTCTTTCGTTTGTTTGTCTGTTCTTTCATTGTTTATTTCTCTTACTTTGGTTATTCCTATTACTCGTTTACTATTATTTTCCTCTCCTTCATTTATTTATTTGTTTGCTGTAAGTTCTTCATTCTTAGTTTCGTTTCCTTTCATTTGTTCTTTGTTTTGTTCTTCTCTCTGTTTAGTTCGGTCTTTCACTGGCTCTTTCATTCTGTTTTTCGATTTTCTGTTTCATTATTCTTCCTTTCGTTCTTTTTTCTTGTTGTCTTTTGTTCTTCGTGCTATAGTTTATTGAATGTGCCCAAACCAATGTCAGTCTTTTTTGTACTTTGTTTCATTGTTGTTGTTGTTTTCATCTGTTCTTTCATATTTTATCATCCTGTTTCATTTGTTCTTCATTTCACTTATTCACATTTTTGCTCTTTCTTTCATTCTGGCTAATGTCACAAGGGCACAAATAGAGTTCGATGAGCACATATGTTTCTATCCGTGTGGGATGGTCAACATGGTTTCACTTGACAAACAGTCGTCTTTAGTATTGGATCCAGCTGAGGACAATTTCAAGATGAACTTGAAATCAATTTGCCATCAAATTTTCATGCATGCCCCACTCCCTGTGTGGCATTTTAATTACCGCCACCCTGGACCATGGGTGCAGGAGATATTGACACTTAGCACCATACAATAAACATTATTGGCAAGGGCTGCCTGATTGCTGTACTAAACCAGAATAACAAGGATTATGGGAAGGCGTGTCGCATGTGTGTGACTGCATGAAACGCATGTGTGTGTGTGTGTGTGTGTGTGTAGTAAAGGGCTCAGCATTGCTTCTGCATTATATTGGCTCAATGAACAATAGTATCAGCTTTATACTCATCTTAAAACAGTTTATAAAGTGATATCGTAATAACTGCAGACTGTAGTACTGGACCAGGTCAGAGAGACACTGGCTTTCATTCAATATTAATAGCATACAAGAGTTCAAACGTATATGTAGAGAAAAGGTTCTCGTGCAAAATTTCAACAGGTCTGTAAGTATATAAATGTGTTCCCCTGAAACAGTAAGACTCAACAAGTACGACTTATTGTAGGATCACATTGTTATTCAATTTCCAATAATATATTTATATATTTCTGCTAAACGCATTCCACCAGAAGAGACTTATGTGTCCGTGTGGTTTAAAGTTGGCTCTTTCATCTTATATTTAGAAGAGAGAGAGAAAGAAAAGTGAACTTATTGATAGATTATGATTTCTGTGTAAAATCATTTATATGTTAGGGAATAAGACCCAATACATCCAGCACAGCCACAGAGATGCTCCGGCTAAAACTGACATGGATGACATGGATAAAGACGAAAGAATAGAGAAGACAAATAGATTTCCCATCTTTGCTGATCTATGGGCCATCATGTGTCCATCTCTAGATGTACTGTATGACTATTGGCTGCTATTATGATCAGATCAGTTCAGCTGTTACTGTATCGATTTGGCACACACTCAACTCAATATGCATCTAAAGTTTGTAAAGACAGAACATATCTACAGGATTCTGTATGTTTGTGGATTTGCCGGTTAGCCATTTCCAATTCTATAGAAACATAAAATGAAAAGTGATAATAAAGTGATAATAAATTGATAATAACGTGATGATAAATTGATAATAAAGTGATAATAAAGATCAGTCTGGTTTGAGCAGCTCTATAACGCTCTACTGTGTTCCACGGATAAAAGAATGTCAATCAGGTTTGGAACAACATGTCAGTAAGTTGTGATGTCAGAATGTTCATATTTGGGTGAACTATCCATTTATGTCCAAGTCTTTATAACACATCTTTGAGTCAGCAGATCAACATCTGCATGAGCAAGAGCATTATCTTCAGTTAAAGCTACCGAGAACATGCCTGAAAAGCTAAAGTGTCTTCATACCTTCAAGCTGTTTCTTTTCAGTTTATGTCCAGCAGAAAGCATCAACTCCTCTAACAGTAGTAACTCTCCTCAATGCTTGAGGTATTCACAAGGTATCATTTCAGCTAAAACTACATAGCATGAACCAAACTCTGACCACTTAAAGGGAAAAGAACACAGACTATCCAAAGATTAACTTTCCTATTATGATCAAATGCATTGATTCAATACTTCACAGTGATAGTTTACTTCAAAATCAACATTATACAATTATTAATAATAATAAAATGATATTTTATTGTTATTTGTCATATTTCTTTCTTTTTTGACCAATATTGTGTCTTGAGAGGGCTTCAGTTAACCCATCATGCCCCCTACTGGTGCAAACGGGCACATAGTTCTGATTATCTGATTATGATATGCCACTTGCCTTCATTATATAGGAAAGATCAATTATTTATGTTCATCAAAAGTCACTGAATCTGCAGGAGAATGGGGAAAAAGAAAATATCAAATTATATTTTCACATAATTTTGTAAAGCACTTCTTGTGTATTATTTGAGCTGTAAAGATGTTTCAATTGTCTTCTTTTACTGTGGTTTTAGGGTTTGTGGCATTACATTGTCATGGATTTTACGTTATCTTGAACCCAGAATATATTTTTTAAGGAACTGGCTTTTGCTAGTTATGGGGTATCTAAAGACTAACAGGATGGAAAGTGATAAAGTAAATAACAATTAAAACAATCCCCAAAAATATTACAATGTGTGTTTGAAAGATTTCAATTCAGAATATAAATATATAAAAAACATCTTGAATGTTACTTAATTGTTTGCTATTCTATTATTAGTTAGTGCATGGCACCCAGGGTTATGGCACAAAAAAAAATTATAATCTATATCTATCTATCTATCTATCTCTCTCTCTCTCTATATATATATATATATATGTATATATATATACACTCACCTAAAGGATTATTAGGAACACCTGTTCAATTTCTCATTAATGCAATTATCTAATCAACCAATCACATGGTAGTTGCTTCAATGCATTTAGGGGTGTGGTCCTGGTCAAGACAATCTCCTGAACTCCAAACTGAATGTCAGAATGGGAAAGAAAGGTGATTTAAGCAATTTTGAGCGTGGCATGGTTGTTGGTGCCAGACGGGCCGGTCTGAGTATTTCACAATCTGCTCAGTTACTGGGATTTTCACGCACAACCATTTCTAGGGTTTACAAAGAATGGTGTGAAAAGGGAAAAACATCCAGTATGCGGCAGTCCTGTGGGCGAAAATGCCTTGTTGATGCTAGAGGTCAGAGGAGAATGGGCCGACTGATTCAAGCTGATAGAAGAGCAACTTTGACTGAAATAACCACTCGTTACAACCGAGGTATGCAGCAAAGCATTTGTGAAGCCACAACACGCACAACCTTGAGGCGGATGGGCTACAACAGCAGAAGACCCCACCGGGTACCACTCATCTCCACTACAAATAGGAAAATGAGGCTACAATTTGCAAGAGCTCACCAAAATTGGACAGTTGAAGACTGGAAAAATGTTGCCTGGTCTGACGAGTCTCGACTTCTGTTGAGACATTCAGATGGTAGAGTCAGAATTTGGCGTAAACAGAATGAGAACATGGATCCATCATGCCTTGTTACCACTGTGCAGGCTGGTGGTGGTGGTGTAATGGTGTGGGGGATGTTTTCTTGGCACACTTTAGGCCCCTTAGTGCCAATTGGGCATCTTTTAAATGCCACGGCCTACCTGAGCATTGTTTCTGACCATGTCCATCCCTTTATGGCCACCATGTACACATCCTCTGATGGCTACTTCCAGCAGGATAATGCACCATGTCACAAAGCTCGAATCATTTCAAATTGGTTTCTTGAACATGAGAATGAGTTCACTGTACTAAAATGGCCCCCACAGTCACCAGATCTCAACCCAATAGAGCATCTTTGGGATGTGGTGGAACGGGAGCTTCGTGCCCTGGATGTGCATCCCACAAATCTCCATCAACTGCAAGATGCTATCCTATCAATATGGGCCAACATTTCTAAAGAATGCTTTCAGCACCTTGTTGAATCAATGCCACGTAGAATTAAGGCAGTTCTGAAGGCGAAAGGGGGTCAAACACAGTATTAGTATGGTGTTCCTAATAATCCTTTAGGTGAGTGTGTGTATATATATATATATATATATATATATATATATATATATATATATATATATATATACATACATACATACAACGATCAACCACAACATTAAAACCACCTGCCTAATATCGTGTCCCCCTCATGCCACCAAAACATCTCTGTCCCGTCGAGGCATGGACTCCACAAGACCTCTGAAGGTGTCCTGTGGTATCTGGCACCAAGACATGAGCAGCAGATCCTTCCAAGTCCTGTAAGTTGTGAGGTGGGGCCTCCATAGACCGGACTTGTTGGTCCAGCACAACCCATAGATGCTCAATCGGATTGAGATTTGGGGAATTTTGAGGCCAAGTCAACACTTTGAACTCTTTGTCATGTTCCTCAAACCATTCCTGAACAATCTTTGCAGTGTGGCAGGGTGCATTAGTCTGCTGAAACAGGCCACTGCCATCAGGGAATACCGTTGCCATGAAGGGGTGTATCTGTCTGCAACAATCTTTAGGTAGGTGGTAGGTGTCAAAGTAACATTCACATGAATGTCAGGACCCAAGATTTCCCAGCAGAACATTGCCCAGATCATCACACTGCCTCCACCTGCCTTCCTTCTTCCCATAGTGCATCCTGCTGCCATCTCTTCCCCAGCTAAACAACGCACAAGCCATCCACAAAATCTAAAAGAAAACGTGATTCATCAGACCAGGCCACCTCCTTCCATTGCTCCATGGCCAAGAGCTGACTCTTACATGCCCATTGAAGGCACTTTCACCGGTGGACAGGGGTCAGCATGGGCACTCTGACCGGTCTGCGGCTACGGAGCCCCATATGCAGCAAGCTGAGATGCACTGTGTGTTCTGACACCTTTCTATCATTGCCAGCATTAAATTTTCCAGCAATTTGTGATACAGTAGCTCTTCTGTGGGATCAGAAATACTTAAACCAGCTCGTCTGGCACCACCAATCATTAATGTGATTATCTGATCAGCCAATCGTGTGGCAGCAGTGCATAAAATCATGAAGATACGTGTCAGGAGCTTCAGTTAATATTCACATCAACCATCAGAATGGGGAAAAAGAATGATCTCAGATATTTGGAATGTGTGGCATGATTAGTTCTGAGTTCTGTGGATGTAAATGTCTTGTTGATGAGAGAGGTCAACAGAGAATGGTCAGACTGGTTCAAACTGACAAAGTCTACAGTAACTCAGATAACCGCTCTGAACAATTGTGGTGAGAAGAATATAATGTCTGAATGCTAATCTTAGTGCGGGTTGGCGCTGTTTTGGTGGCATGAGGAGGAACCACACAATATTAGACAGGTGGTTTTAATGTTGTGGTTGATCGGTGTGTATACTGTATATCCATCCATATCTATATATATCTATATAGAAATATTAATTTAAGATAAATGTAAAATAATTTCACTACTTTTTCACAGTTTATATATAGAAATTATATAAATATAATTTCATACAGAACTAACTAATATTTCTATGTTTAAATTTATGTTTAATATTTTATCCAATTCAATAATTATGACAAATCTGATAGGGACATGAAAATGTACCGCATAACAGGAATGATTCACATTTTTCTTGTACCCATCTCCCTTTGAAGATATTGGCATCCATCCCGGTGTGAATGCTCAGTCGTGCCTAGGTGTTTGGCTCTGCCCCTGAATCACAGTTGCCTCTTGCCATCTGACAGCACACACACATGGGCATGGTGAGGGGGGAGGTGCATCAGGATGAACCTCAGGAGAAGGAGGGGCCCAAACTCTCGGTGGAAATGACCCCTCTAGAGCCTTCACCTTGAGGAAGCACTGACCTCCCAGCAGCCCCACAGATATTGCATTAGAGAGAGGCCTCATCTCACATCAGTCATAATCTAAATTTACACTCCAACATTTCATTTATCTTTTTCTGCCCCCTCGCCATCCTTAAATAGTGCAATGAAATCATGCAGGAAAATCACATTAAATGTATAGTGCGGATTCTGCATCAAAGAACATCTTGTGCTCATCTTTTCCATTTAATTAAACAACTTTCCAAAAAATCTCAAAAGTCAAACTGTGATGGCTTTGATCTCAGCAGCCAAAGAGAAGACGCTACAGGACGAGAGAAGATTCACTTTTAAAATGTGTTCTAACAGCTTAAATGGGTTTTAGGGGATATCAAAACTCATTTCAAATTCCAATGATTTCAATCAAGCAAAATCAAATGTACTCTATCATTTTTCCCCAAAACTTCATAAATCAACACCTTGAGATCCAGCGATTTATCTGGTCTAAAATCTTGTACAGTGTTTTGTAACACCTGTCTGTCTGTCTTTCTGTCAGTCTATATATCTGCATGTATGTCTATCTACATATATATCTGTCTGTCTGTCTATCTATATCTGTCTGCCTGCCTGTCTGTCTGTCTGTCTATATATCTATCTGTCTGTCTATATCTGTCTGCCTGCCTGCCTGTCTGTCTGTCTGTCTATATATCTATCTGTCTGTCTGTGTTTTTATATCTATCCATCTATCTATCGCTGCCTGCCTGTCTGCCTGTCTATCTGTCTGTCTATATATCTGTCTGTCTGTGTATCTATCTATCTATCTATCTATCTATCTATCTATGCCTGCCTGCCTGCCTGTCTGTCTGTCTGTCTGTCTGTCTGTATATCTATCTGTCTGTCTGTCTGTCTGTCTATATATCTATCTGTATGTCTGCCTGCCTGCCTGCATGTCTGTCTATCTATCTATGTATCTATGCCTGCCTGTCTGTCTGTCTGTCTGTCTATCTATCTATATATGCCTGCCTGTCTATCTGTCTGTCTGTCTGTCTGTCTGTCTATCTCTGCCTGCCTGTCTGTCAGTCTATATATCTATGTGTCTGTCTGATCTGATCTGTCTGTCTGATCTGATCTGTCTGTCGGTCTATATATATCTGTATGTCTGTCTATATCTATAGGAAATAACTTAATCTCTTTTTCCATAGAGAGGTCAAATCAAGCTTCAAAAGAACATGCTGTTTGTTCAATATCAGAAAATATCAATGGAATTCCTTGATCATTCATTTCCAATCCAAATGTAATGGATTGGCTTGTTCATCTCTTTCTCTATACCACTTCATCTGATACATACTTAAATTTCCAGCACACCAAATATTAATGACATCGGCCCCTAATAGAGTAATTTCTCACGGAGACGAGTTGGAGGAGACGAATGGGAAGAAAAGAGAGACATTGTGAGAGACAGTGAACAAAGATTTATTTCAGTCTTGGAGATAAAGTTGTGTATAGAATTTCTCAGGGTGCAACACTTGCTAGGAAAAACTAGCTGCTGATTTTGACCAAATTTGTGAGGTCTAGAACATGAAGTCTTAAAAGAGATTTGAGTAAATGTGATATCCTTGAGCACAACTGTATATTTCAATTTGCTTGTGATCCCAGACAAAAAATAAAAATGCTGTGGACAAGACTGTCTACTTAACATTTTTAATGAGGTAAAAACTACAATCCCATGAAGCATTGCAAATGATGTAATCTGATTAAAAATATTGCAAAAATATAAATCTATCGCTTTAAAGTTGATTATTAAAATTATAACAATATATTGAAAAATATACATATATTCGATACATACAGTCGATGGCGAGCGAGTGTGTCATGAGAGAGCAGTTGCTGCAGAGCTCTTTTAGTGCGAATTGTTGGCTGCAATTCTTTGATTGGTGGATTGTTTACCTTAGGATCATGGGTAGTGTAGTTCTAAATCAGAAATTTCTCCATTAAACCCTTCTTTTTAAATAAAGTTAAAATAACAAAGACAGGTGGCTTCAGCAGAAGCATACATCATCAATTAAACACCTCGGAACTCACAGTAGATCTGTCTTTAAAGGTTTCATTTATCATTAAAAATCAATTTCCCTAAGGGGGAAAAAAAAGCAATTTTTACTTCCGGAACAGTATGCTGTGCTCTATTGTGAGTTGAGTTTCTTGTGCACTTTACATGAGGAGTAATATTTCAATATAAATCAGTCACTTATAGGTTCCTGTTTTGGTTATTATGCAGCCTTAGTAGGCAGCTCACTAAGTAGGGAGTAGACAGCAAGACAGCTCACTAGGTTTGGGCATAGTACAGAAAGTATTGCAAAAGCAGCTTGGGATGTAATCTGACCACTTTTGCATGGCCAAGTTTGTGAACATTTAAACTGTGCTCTAACAGGTATGAAAGTGGCTAATCATGTTTAAGTGTAAAGCGCAATCAATGCATGAATACATTAAGCGGGTGTAGTGGAGCAGGTACTGCAGCTGCTGTAAGATGCATTGCACAGATGATTGGTCACAACGAGTCAAAGAAACACAATCAATAGCACATATAGTGTGTTAGGCCAGGAAGAATGGCAAACACCAATGAGATGGAGTGAATTTGTTCCACTTTCTGTGTGTCGGACAGAGCTGTGTCGTTCACTGTGTCCTCCACACAATATTTTTGCCTCTACGTAAAGAACTGCACTGCACAGAGATCACAATTAACAAATTAAGGGGACGCTAAAGTCATTCAAACATGCCAGACCAGGTTTAGGATTGATTCTATTCAGCAACATGAACTAAATATTTTCAGCACTCTCCATGGTTGTTTATACAGGCCTTAATTGAGCATTCTAGAGGTCAAAGGTGCGCTCAGTAACTCAAGCTGTAGTGAACAGCATTAGATCACTTTACAGTGACCTCTGACCCCTCACCATTACAATGAGAATTATGTAAAGTGATAATGAACATTAAAAGCATTGTTCTCTCTGCTGTAATTTGGCTCCTTACAGCGAGTAGCTTGTTGAACGGCGCTGTTCATTCTGATGTTTGGACCCTTTAGTGTTTAAACAGCTGAGCTTGAACCTTTTAAAAGAGTGTGTTTGAAAAAATTATTCTGAACATTTAAAGAGAGTTTGTGAATGTTTGCGTATACTGTCTTCATTTTAAATTTATAATTTAAAATTAAACCTTTGCATCAGGTTGGAAATATTTTAGTTAAGTGTTTCTTTTTATGTGTGTGTGTGTGTGTGTGTGTGTGTGTGTGTCGGTCATTAGCATAAACTAAAATTCAAGATTTAAAAATACTTCTTTGAGCTCAAATGAAATTAACGCAAAACAAATGAAAAACTAAATAAATTAAAAACTAGAAAAACTAACTGAAATAAAATAACAAAAATTTAATTCCTTTTGTTGTAACTGAGCCATCACTCATCAATAATTTTAATCATTAAAACTGATATCAAAATAAATATAAACAGACAAAGTGTCCATGAAATAAAAGCAAAGTGAAACTAAAAACAATGGTTGAAAAACGACCCAAAACACACACACACACACACACACACACACACACACACAAATACTGTATAAACAGTGGTGTAAAAACAACCAAAATAATAATAATAATAATAGTAATAATAATATTAATAATAATAATGTTCGTTTTCATAGTCTTCCAGTAAATTTTGAAACTAATTAAAAAAATAATAAAAAAGTATATAATAAATAGTAAAATAAAATAAAAATGTAATTGAATCATTAATTGAAATTAAATTAATCAATAATTCTTCCACCAAGCAATATTGTTTGTTATGTAACGTGCGTTAAAATAAAAAAACGAAAATAAATAAATACAATAAAGTCAAAACTATAATAAGCCTTTGTGTGTGCATTATCTCTCTTTATCAGAATCTTACATGAGGTAAAAGACACTATAATTGATGATCTAGCAATATTCCTGTTGACATTTGTATTTGTTTGTCTAGCATGCTGAAATCAGACAGGAAATGACCTGTCCGTTAGCCAAGAATTTGCCTTTGTGCCATTGGCCAATCAGTTTATTGTTTCTTGATCTCTATACATGAATCATTTCCAACAAAAACACCACCCAGCCAAAAATCTTCAGCTCTGCGGGTCTCTTGGGTGTAGATGTATCAGAGCGGGCCAACAGGAGGAGCAGAGAGAGAGAGAGAGAGAGAGAGAGAGAGAGTGAGAGAGAGAGAGAGAGAGAGAGACAGAGAGACAGAGAGATACATTTGAGCTAAACATGACTGATCTGAATTCGGGACACTTGATCCTTAAACATGTGCCTAGTACCATAAAGGCTGCTGTACACGATATGTGGCAACCTCATATTCCCAGTTCATTTTCAACGGGAGGCAGGCGGCAGAACGAAGGTGCCGCTGGAAGTGCCATTACCCATACAGAGGTGATTTATTTCACAAACAATCAAAAAAATACACGTGGTTAACCTACTTAATTGAGAAATAGCAATATCTAGAAGAAATAAATGCCATTTTATTTACTCATATAGAAAACATCAGAAACACGCGAGATTGCACACTTTGCTTGAAAATGGCCTTTACTGATCCTTCCCAACCTCTTTCTTTCCCCTCTTGTATCCGTCTGATTTCTACAGAGAGACAGTGAGAGTGACTGATGAATGTTTGAAAATCATGAGTAGTGGGTGAGTTCTTGAGTCAGTAGCTGTGTTTAAGTGAAGCTGATGAAATCGGGGTGTGTATGGATGCCACGTGTATGCGCAGAGGGGTCAAAGGTTAATTCCAATTGATTGAGCAGCACACGGCATACAGCACCACTGGGAGACAGTCACCTCTCTTGGCAATCAACTAACACAAATACATGATAAATCTCACTGTCTACAGCCACTGATCGCTGCAGGTAAAATGGAGTCGGAGATACTAGTAAACAGCCATCAGATCCACAGAGGCAAAAGACTAACCCCTAACTCCATCTGGTTCACCACAGTTTGAAGAATTATAAGCATTAGTTAGCATATGGGAGATTATGGCATGGTGCATGTGTGTATATGTGTGAATAATCCAAAAATTGTGTCCAAATATAGGTCCAAAATTAACCTACACCTACAAGGCATACGCATAAAAATATATACAGTTGAAGTCAGAAGTTTACATACACTCAATTTTTCACAATTCCTGACATTTAATCATAGATAGCATTCCCTGTCTTTGGTCAGTTAGGATCACTACTTTATTTTAAGAATGTGAAATATCAGAATAATAGTAGAGAGAATGATTTATTTCAGCTTTTATTTCATTCATCACATTCCCAGTGGGTCAGAAGTTTACATACACTTTGTTAGTATTTGGTAGCATTGCCTTTAAATGGTTTAACTTGGGTCAAATGTTTTGGGGAGCCTTCAACAAGCTTCTCAGAATAAGTTGCTGGAAGTTTGGCCCATTCCTCCAGACAGAACTGATGTAACTGAGTCAGGTTTGTAGACCTCCTTGCTTGCACATGCTTTTTTACTTCTGCCCACAAATATTCTATCAGATTGAGGTCAGGGCTTTGTGATGGTCACTCATATACCTTGACTTTGTTGTCCTTAAGCCATTTTGCCACAACATTGGAGGTATGCTTGGGGTCATAGTCCATTTGGAAGACCAATTTGCGACTGAGCTTTAACTTCCTGGCTGATGTCTTGAGATGTTGCTTCAATATATCCACATCATTTTCCTTCCTCATGATGCCATCTATTTTGTGAAGTGTACCAGTCACTCCAGCAGTAAAGCACCCCCACAACATGATGTTGCCACCCCCATGCTTCAAGTTTGGGATGGTGTTCATCGGCTTGCAAGCCTCACCCTTTTTCCCTCAAAAAAAAAAAATACGATGGTCATTATGGACAAACAGTTACATTTTTGTTTTATCAGACAAAAGGACATTTCTCCAAAAAGTAAGACCTTTGTCCCCATGTACACTTGCAAACTGTAGTCTGGCTTTTTTATGGTGGTTTTGGAGCAGTGGCTTCTTCCTAGCTAAGCAGCCTTTCAGGTTATTCAAATAAAGAACTTGTTTTACTGTGGATATAGATACTTGTCTACCTGTTTCCTCCAGCTTCACAAGGTCCTTTGCTGTTGTTCTGGGACTGATGGCTGTGTGGTCCCATTGCGTTTATACTTGCATACTATTGATTGTACAGATAAACGTGATAACTTCAGGTGTTTGGAAATTGCTTCAAAGGATGAACCAGACTTGAGGAGTTCAACAATTGTTTTCTGAGGTCTTGGCTGATTTATTTTGATTTTCCCATGATGACAAGCAAAGAGGCGCTGAGTTTGAAGGCAGGCCTTAAAATACATCCACAGGTACACCTCCAATTTACTTCAATTAGCCTATCAGAAGCTAATTGTGTAAAGGCTTGACACAATTTTCTGGAATTTTCCAAGCTGCTTAAAGGCACAGTTAACTTAGTGTTTGTAAACTTCTGACCCACTGGAATTGTGATAGTGTCAATTAAAAGTGAAACAATCTGTCTGTAAACAATTGTTGGAAAAATGTACTAATTTCATGTACAAAGTAAACGACTTGCCAAAACTATAGTTTGCTAATATGAAATGACTTCAACATAAGTGTATGTAAATGTGTGACTTCAACTGTATTTTGAAAGGAAATAATGCTAAATACATTTTCATAGCTGGTAAAAAAAAAAAAAAAAAAAAAAAAAAAAAACAGAACCAAAAAAATAAATAAATAAACTAAACTAAACAAAAAAGTAAAACTAAATAACAAAACACTAAACTAAATAAATAAATAAAATAAACAATAAACTATATAATAAAACAAAACACTAAACTAAACCAAAAAAAAATGGGCCTGTTAAAGAATGGGAATGTTAAAGATACAGGAAGATCAATCTCCAACAATATTATCAGCCCCATTTTGTCAGAAAATTTCCCTCATCAACAATTAACTTCCCTCGTTATGAGATGAGCACATTTCATAGATATTTAATAAGCAGTGACTGAAAGAAGTGGAAAGGTCGCAGCCTCTCGTTGCAATCGGGAAAGATCACAGACAATCATAACAAACAATATAAAACAGCAATTCACACAGAACAAAACAAACATAAGCAACCTCCACTCGCCAGCCCACCCAACACAAAAGCCAATTAGAAAAATGAATAGCTGCATTGATAAAGCCATTTATATGCAATTAGATGATCAATGAGAATAATTCACAGCTAGATTTAAGATGAATCCACCCAGAATTTCAACTGAACAGTGTTTCTTTGGGTCGGTTGGAGAAACGTAATGTAATAATGTTAGCAAAATCAATAATAATTCTCCTTTTTTTCCGTCAGTATCTTTCTTTCATCCTTTATGTCTTTGTTTTCTTATGCGTTCGCCATTCACTGCACTCTTTCTCCGTTTAAACTCCCATTCCCTCCCTTTCTAATCCGATCATGCAGGGAATAAGTGTATGCACCATGAACACATTTAATTTTCCCAGTTGGTTTTCATCAGGCCTAGAGGTGAGCTTTAATAAGGATCAATGGCATTTTATCTAGGACAGGACCTACTTCACAGCATGCAAATTAAACAGCAACACTTACAGAAGAAACAGGGGAAAAAAGGGAAAGAAATGGATTTAATTAAAAAATGTAGAACCACAGGCTCTGGGAATTCAATTAGAGGATTTATGCAAAGGTTGGCTAGCTTTTGGTGTTGCAGTTACTGTTTGTATAATGAGCTTTTCATATTAAAAATCAATAGGTAATCTTGGGTGGAAAGATCAACCGCTTACGTATATTTTTGAAATCAATTTGAAAAATAGTGCATCAAGCCGCACGTCACAAAAACAAGCCTTGTTCAAAGTGGATATGGATCTGGAAGCATGATTTTAGGGAAAACAGTGGGGAATTCTGGGGAAGATTGTTTTAAGAGGGAAAACTGGAGGGTGTGGGGGTTTTACAGAGATTGGTTGCCAGGTTAAGTAACCAAATAAGGAAAGGATTGTAGAAAATTTCTCAAATAGGCCAAATATGATGTCTAGTTTATTTATATGCTTATGTTACTATGCATATATATTTCAAACAGTGTGATCACCAGCATCATGGACTAGCTCTTAGAGCATGCACTCCGAAACATTGAGGGGTTGAGCGCACATGGTGCTCACGTGCGAGGTAAATCTGGCTCACAATCTGGCTTCTTTAGGTTCAAGGTATGTTGCAATTACCGTAATTGTGGAAATACTGTAACAGTGAATCTGTTAAAAACATTCACGTCTTTGTAGAGGTCAAAATTACAGGTTGAAAACTGTGAATTTTATGAAAGCTCCAATGTCTCACAACAGAGTTGACGTCATGTAAAAAAAGAAAAAACTTTTTTTTTATGGCATACTAGATTTACCTTAATTACAAGTTCCCCTCTAATAAATAGTAAAAAAAAATATTATGCCTTTGTAAAACTAGCAATCACAAGAATTTTATAAAACTCTTCCCAAATGACTGTTGTCACTTCATTACAAAACAACTAAAATGGCAGCAGCATCGCCAGGAAAAGCTAGTTAGCCAAAGCTATGAAGCTAGTTAGAATTTAATTCTAGTATTAAAAGTATCTTCACAATTACAGGTCAGTTTAAAAGGATCTGAAAATAAACTCCTCACCATTGCTTTGAGTGTTGCCATAGAAATAAAGAGTCTGATCATGTGACCGGCTGTTGCTCTCTCGCAATGAATGTAATTTCAATCAGTGTTGGGGAGTATCTAACTCCAAGTAGTGACGCTATTAACTTCATTACATTTTTCCAAAGCTTGTCAGTAGCTCAGCTGCTTTTAAAGCAGTGTAGCTTTTCCAGTAGCGAGAAGCATGTAGTGCGACCAAACGCTATATTATGTTTGGGTCTGACTATAACGAATAGCCTTATTTATTGCATAGAATTTGCTTCTACCAGCAAATCATCTGATGAACTTGAAGGATATTCTAGCTGCTGCTCAGGATCTGGCAGCGTCTTTCTTCTTCTTCTTCTGTAATGGCGGATCACAAACTAAAATAGTGCACTACCACCGGCTACTGTTAAATCAGGCAGCTTATTACGGCTCACTTGGGTAAGAAGTGACTGTCTGATGGTTATGTAAAGCGAGCAACCAGAGATTTACAAGACGTACAGGGATGGGTAAATCTCAAAATGATAAAAGAACACCATTCTACCCTATGAAACAAAGAACATTGCAGAATCTTTATTGTTAATATACAACAAAATGGCATATTTACCTTGAATTTTTTCAATAAAGCAATTCAGTAAGTTATTATTGCATTTTGAAGGATTTATTTTAGTTCTGAATATGTTTATTTCGCTTCTCATTATCGGTTCGTTATTGGGAGAAATTATTCCTATCATGCATAACTATTTGGTAACTTATTTTCTCCATTACTCCTTATTAAGTTTAATTAAATAAATACAATTACTGGTAAAATAAATCATTTATATTGGCATGTACTATACTGCAACTTTCCTCAAATAAAAGTCATGTTCGGAAGTAATGATATTTCAAGTTCGACACCCATTCTTATGCATGATGGAGCAAGAGATGGCAGCAGAATCGGAAGATGGAGCCTATTGTCCTGTTCATTGTTATTAATTTATTGTACTGTCCCGTACTTTTTACACATGTTTGCACGTGCACTTTATATAGGTATGTTTTTTAGTCTGTGTAGTCTCATGTGGTTCTGGGTTTGTTGTGTTATGTAGCACCATGGTCCTGGAGGAATGTTGTCTCGTTTCACTGTGTACTGTACTAACTGTATATGGTTGAGACGACAATAAAAACCGCTTGACTTGACTTGAGAATCCAATTACCCCTGGCCTTATTTGTTCAAGTTAATGTCTCACATTTAGCCTCATGTCTCACTTTTAGCCTTTAGTCTACTGTTCATGAACGGTAGGCTAAAGGTTACACCTTTTTATGTAATCTATTCAAACCAAAGATTAAAATGTCTGTGTCGAAGACTTCAACCACAACTTTATGGACACATATATAGGTGAGTTAATGCTAGTTGTCATCTTAAATTAACTAGTCTGTTATATTACACACTAAAACAAATGTCTATTTCTGTTTTAACTCTAACGATGATTCATTTTGTTGTTATTATTATTATTGGTTTTATAGTAAAGATGTAAAAATATTGCTTCATTAAGTAGCGTTAATGTAGCTAGCTACTTTTTTGTTAGTATCTTCTAGTGTAGCTTAACTATTTTAAATTATGAGTAGTTGAAGCTTGTCAAAATACAGTTTCAAATTAGCTTCCCCAACACTGATTTCAATATGATGTGAATGCACTCCTAACAAGTGTCCAGGGACCAGAAATGTGTCTGTCTGTGCAAAACCGCTGTGCAACATGACACAATCACAGCAAGTCCAAACATGTTAGATAGTTTTGTGGATACAGGATTTTGAACCAATGAGATTTGACAGTGGGTCTGTCTACCCAGCACAATGCTGGAGAAGTCGAAACCAAGCATTTAACACCATTTGTCGTGGTCGCAGCTCATTAGAACATGGTATTAGTGCCGTTCCACCCTCTTTTCCATCTTTACCTTTTCTTTTTTTTCCCCACTATACTCTGAATAAAAAAAATGTTTGTCCGTCACCAACGTCAAGAATATAAGCAACATCTAAAGCACTAATCGAAGTGACGGATCCTTCTAGAATGAGACAGAATCATCCCCAATACAAACCATTGGAAGTCATTGTCTTATTACTCCAGCATTCATGTTGAATGTGATGCGGAGGTATGATGTGCTTCAGATGAACACAGCATTAGCTCCACAGGCTCAGATGAATGGGCCTCTGTGTGACTTTGACTGGGGATCAAACCGGAGTGACATGACAGCCAGCGGGCTCGCCTGAACGCTGTCTGCGCACCCCAGATTGGCCCCTTATTGATTCTGACACCTTCATGGCCACATTGCCTGATCAAGCAATAAACAATTTGCTCGGATTCCTTCTGTAAGATGAGTCGCTCATTCCAAAGAGCCACAAGAGTATGCATGTACATGTGTGGTTGTCTGCAGAGCCATCGTTTATTTTAATGAAATTGTGTGTCTTGGTAGACTATAATCCTGGTAATAGGATTGAGTTGAGACACACATGCCAATAAAAGCAAATGGGGATTGTGTGCTTTTAGGTCTCAGATTGTCTTCTAGACTCAGAATAGGTAACGGGGGAAAATGGAGTTATATCACACCAACACATTGGCCAATCAGATTAAAGATCTGATAAGAGTCTATTCAAGGTCTGGTGTTCACTTCTAAGCAGAGTCTAATGCAGGATGAAGCGTTATAATGTTTACATGCATAGTTCACATGGTCCAATATTTTGAACCTATTGTTCACACAGTGGATCCAGTTTAACCAAAGAAGGGACACAACATTTCAATGTCTGTTTCTAACAGTATACATTATACATTATACATTAGTGCACACAAGAGTCCAATTAAAATCAAAGTTTAGTTCATTTAGTTGGACTTATGAACTCAGGGATGGGTTCCTTGATGTTAGGGATGTACAAAACAACATATTTCCAAAATCAACTAGTCGGTAAGTTGCCTGAACTAAGGCTGAAACAATTAGCTGACATTATGGACAACGTCAACAATAAAAAATTGCAGCTAGATTATAACGTGATGGCTCGCAACGTATTCAATTTTAATATATGTGTAACTGTTTATTTCTTATTGTAAAGACAGTTGAGAGAGTTTGTTTTTTTGTGAGTTTAAGTTGGATCCAAGTGAACAAAAAGGTGAGAGAGGTGTAGTCTTCACCCATTACACACTGAAAGAAAATACATTTTTGGCTTGTTTTCCAATATAAATATCTTGAACTCTTTTAAAGCAACATACATTTACTTTAGGAGTTACTATACAGTATACTGCAGAAGAAAAATTAGATATCTGAGAATGGTGAATATAATATCAAAAATTCTAATATTTTAAAATATCTAAAGAAATATTTCAAAAAGATGCATTCACCAGAGAAGCAATATATAGGATATTTAGACTTGCTTCCAGAGAATATTTCTTGAATACAAGTATATTTTGTTAGTAACGCTTTGCAATAAAGTTCCATTTGTTAACTTTACTCAATGCATTAGGTATCATTAACTATTAACAATATACTTTTTACAGAATTTATTAATCTTAGTTAATGCTTGTTAATAAAAATACAGTTGTTCATGTTAGTACATGATGCATTCAATAATGTTAGCAAATACAACTTGATTTTACTTTGACATTAACTAAGATTAATAAATGCTGTTAAAGTATTGTTCATTTTTAGTTCATTGTTAACCTATGTTGTTAACTAATGTTAATAAATACAACCTTTTAGTAACTGTAAGTGTTACCATTTTGTCTTTACTGCACTTGCAGAAGTATAAACAAGTGACAAATACACTTATATACAAAATAAACTTATATTCCTGATACAATCTCTTAAAGCAAGTCTAAATATCTAATATGTTGCTTCTCAAGTAAATGTATCTTGTTTTAAGGATTTTGAGACCATTTTATATGGAAAACAAGACAAAAACACACAAAAAAAATCACTTACAACCTAGCAACACTGATAAACAGCTACTATTAGCATAGTGCTACTTAAAGTGGTACTATGTTGAAGAAGCAAACATCCCACAGTTTGGAGCTAAAAAAGTACAGTGTGAAAAGACAATTGTGGGGCAGTTAACTCGTATTAAGACCAGGCAACTGAATCAAGAGTAAAAACAGTCTTTACATATCTTATCATGTCTTAAGTCTTCTTATACATCAATACTGCCAGATATTTGAGAGTCGGTAGCATGGCCATATCCAGCTCATATGTATTTTATATACGAATGGATCGTTCCATGTCGAGCACACTTGTAGAATCACAGACAGCACAGGAGATGCCAGCAGCCCATAGCGGAAAGCGTTCCGGCAGGCTGAGTGAACCGGTTCCTTGCTCAACCTGCAGGCCCTAATCACCAATTATGAGGCTATTAGGGCTGTTGGCAGCTCATTGTGTCTCGCCGCAGCTGAAGGGTCTCTGGGTGTAGACCTCTGCCCCACTATGCTCCGCTCCACTGAGCGCCTGTCAGCCCCGGTTGTGGTGCCGCCAAGATAGGACCCGTGTACCGCCAGATAACAACACCTGACCTTACAACCGGTTTCCAGGGGGACGCTTGCCACGCCGACAGGGCTCATCGCAGCGCAACAGTGGAGGGATAAATCTGAGCCACTCGAGGTGACGAGACTTCATTAAAGAAGAGCGAGATGGTGCGAGACGGTGCGAGAGCAATGGGTAATGCCTCTGTAGTGTACTAATAGAAGCAGAGCCCTCGTTAGCTGAGCGTGCAGAAAGATCCATCAACCAGCACCTCCTTCTTTCAGTCAGCTTACAAGGCGACCGAGAGAAAGAAGAACAGGAGAGATTCAGGCTCCCTTAAGGAAGAGCTGGCAGTGATTTCTCAGCAGGCTGGTTAAATTATCTCACAGGCAAGTGGCGAGATAGTCGCCAATGCACAGAGGAACTTGTTAAAGTCCCTGTTTTAGAGCGAACCCCCGGTTAATGTACGACTTTTGGGCTATGGTCAAAAGTTCAGCCCCTGCATATGTAAAAAGGTAGCGTAGCGCCTGAGGCAGAATTCTGAGGAAAACAATTGCACTAAACTGCTGAAAAATCTCCATCTGATGCAGGACTGGATCCCAATGAAGCGACTGTGAAAAGGAGGGGACCTGATTGGGCTGCTGTAATTTTCACAGCAGCCTTGTGTCCCGAAGCATCAAGCAGCTATTAGATGGCGCAATACCCAACCGTGTTAGAAATGTCAAACCAAACATGCTAAAACAGCTGTTTGACTACACAAATGAAAAGGTTACAGAGGCTTCTGGGATGTATATTACTTCACACAAAGTCTAGAAGTACCACAGAGGAAGTTTCAAAAATGACCTTTTTCGACATTGACTGAAAACACTTAATTCAGCTAAAGCACTAATGATCTGATGAAATTAAAAATACTGGTCTGATAAAATACTGCCAAAAATTTTTTTAGAATAAATATTGCAAATTAATCTTTCTGTTGAGTTCTGTTGTTCCAAACAACTGTTCCTAACACATCTCATGCAAATGAATGACAAAAAAAAAAAACTGTTGTAGGGACGTATAAAGCTACTAATTTTCAACTAGTCAACTAGGGTTGTATGAATAGTGTGGTCCACCAGATCCAACACATTTCATTGAGATTTATGGACAACAAGCACAGCCCTTTAACTAATGAATAACTATTTTAACCTTTAACTATTTAACTAATGATTTAATAATAATAATAATGATTTGATAATTTTGCCATCCTAACAATTAAAAAAGAAATACATTCAAATGAATGATGGATCAATGCAGTATAATATTTTGAAAGCGAGTAAAGATGCTGACTACCACACCTGGAGTCGCAAGTTCGAATCCAGGGTGTGCTGAGTGACTCCAGTCAGGTTTCCTAAGCAACCAATTGGCCCAGTTGCTAGGGAGGGTAGAGTCACGTTGGGGTAACCTCCTCGTGGTCGCATTAATGCGGTTCTCGCTCTCGGTGGGGCAAGTGGGTTACCGTTACCGTGAGTTGTGTGTGGATGCAGAGGAGAATAGCGTGAAGCCTCGACATGCGCTAGGTCTCCACGGTAACACGCTCAACATGCCACGTGAAAAGAAGTGCGAATTGACTGTCTCAGATGTGGAGGCAACTGAGATTCGTCCTCCGTCACTACACCCCAGTGAGGACATAGAGCGCATTGGGCATTCCAAATTGGGGAGAAAAAGGGGAGAACCCCCCCAAAAAAACAGATCCATTTGCTTTAAAATCCTTTTTGCTCAGCTTTTCTGCAAGTTGAAAATTCAGCCTTGGTGTGAATAGTCAAGTGATGTCAGTGATGCTTTAGTTAGAGATGCTTTTGTATTCCTACAACTCATTGACGTCTATCCACCAGTGAATATCAATGCTCTCATTCCAACCATATCATATCAGTGAATATCATTGCTTATACAGAGCAATGCATGATCATGAGCAGAAAATGACTCCACCCTTATCAAAGCTAAACACTTCTGATGGTGTTTGGGCCTAATGCACAACTGCAGGCCATGAAGACAGAGATGGAGAGAGAGGGGCGTGAAAGAATATATTTGATGAACAGATTATGGATGAGGACACTCAGATATCAGAGAGTCCCGCCTCTATACCAATGACTTTTTATCAACTCAGCAAAACTGAAAATTATCTACAAATTACAAGATCAAATCAAGCTACTTCATTTATGAAATACACTGTAACATCCTGCACTATTTAATTGTATTATACAATTATTTAATTATTCTGAGATAGTCAGAACAATTAAGTCAAAACTTTTTTTTTTTTTATAATTTTTTATATTACTATTATTATTATTATTATTTGTCACCAAATGTTTTGTTTTATGTATTTATCTTGATTCATCTTAATTCATGATGTGATGCATCTATACCAGTGATCATCAACTGGCGGCCCGCGGGCCGAGTGCGGCCCGCCAAGCCGTTCGATCCGGCCCGCCACTGGATTCCAAAATTGTGAGGATAAAAGAGAAAATATGTAGGCCTATTCTACACTATTAAAGCAACTAAAAGCAGCAACAACTGAGTCTCTTCTCAGTAATCACCACCATTTATGACTCTATTTAGGCTACACCCAAAATGAGGACAGACTCGTTACACTGTTTCGTATTTATTGTTTCACACAGTTTTTTTAAAAACCTAACTTTTCCTCATGCCCTTACTTAACATTTGTTTTTTATTTTAAAGTCTCAACAACATGCTTGGAACTAGCAAACTCCTCAGGACTAAAAAAGGAGGAAAGAACGATCTGGCACAATTTAAAATAGCATGGTAAATAAATAGCCTGCGGAACCAGAACAAAACAGGTCACAAATATTGTTCGCACAGCAAATAAAACGTTAAGTGGGCTATAGCGAAATCAAATCACAAGGCTGAAATGGACTACTATAACACTAATTAATCAATGGCTGAAGTTACATTTCCCCTCTGACACTAACTTTTTCACATCAGGCTTGGCCGCTGTCAGACTTATGCGCAAACAGTCCTCCAAAGACTGGGTTGACAGACGGTTCCTCTCGTGCGTTTTAATCGAGTTCATCTTGGAGAACGCAGCCTCACAGGTGTAGGTTGAACCGAACATGGTGAGCACATACATAGCCAGCGTCTTCAATGTGCCATAGACCTCGGGACAAGATATCCAAAACGCACTCAGGCTTTCAGCACCACTGAGAGCAGCCTTCATGTCGCCTGCGGCCTGAATTTCAGCCAGCTCGCTCTGAATGGCTGCCTCGTCCAACTGCAGCATTTTCACCGCGTTTGTGGAGAATTCTCCGCTTGGGGTGATGGTGAATGGGTCACGCACAAATCCAATGACATCCCTGGAAATAAAAAAGTCATCAAATCTAGCAGAAAAGTTGTCTTTTAATTGTGTGATAAATATCTTCATCTTGTCTGTTACGTTGCCTTCTCCCACCGTCTTCAGTGTGTTGAAGTGCAGCAGCCTCCCTGACAACAAATCTGCGTGGAACAGATCAAGTTTGTTCCCAAAGGCTTCAAGTTTTTCCACCAAATCCACCACTGATTTTTCTTTTCCTTGCAGCTGTAGATTAAGTGTATTTAAATGGGAGAAAATGTCTGTTAAAAATGCAACGTTGCACATGTATCCCATGTCTTGCAAGATGCGGAGATGGTCAGCTGCCGCTTTGGACTTACTTTGTTTTAAAAAATCCACTACTTGGGCACGGAGTTCAACGAAGCGCTCCAGTGCTTTGCCCTTACTCAGCCAGCGCACGTCATTGTGGAGTAACAGGTCATCATGAGAAGCCTGGGATTCCAGCACGAATTTGCGGAACAGGCGGTGCTGCGTGCTTGAAGTTCCTCTGATGTGGTTAATAATTTTCATTGTTTTTTCCATCACCTCTTTGAGCTCCCCACTTAGCTTTGCGCACAGCACACTTTGATGGATGATACAATGGAGTGCGTTAGTTTTAGGAGCGACAGTCTTTATTCTGCTCACCAGACCCTTATTTTTTCCAATCATGGCAGGTGCACCATCTGTCACTGTCAGGTTGATTTTATCCAGGGACAATCCATGGCTTTTAAAAAAATCCTCCAGTTTTCCAAAGATGATGTCAGCAGTGGTGTTGTCCTCGAGTGGAAGCAATGCCAGCAGCTCTTCTCGGAAATCTTTGCCATCATAGTATCTGACAAAAACGCACAACTGTGAGATATCCGTGTTGTCAGTGGACTCATCAATAGCCAGCGAAATATATTTGGCTTCCTTGACCCCATCAATGACAGCTCGCTGAACTTGCTCCGCCAAAACGTGTACACGACGTGCATTAGTTGAGGCAGATAGAGGTACTTGTTTGACAGATGCAATAACTCTGTCCATTGATTTGTCGGGGGCAAGTTCCTCCAGAACGGTGATCATGCACTCCTTTAAAACCTCACTTTCAGTGAAAGGCCGGTTATGTCTGCAAAGCACCCAAGCAGCCTGCAGGGATGCACACGTTACTCTCTCTTGATCAGTTAAAGTTCGAGTAATAATGCCACTTGCGTGGGAGTAGGCAGATTTCAGTGCGGCGATTTTTCTCTGACGCGCCTCTGACTGCTCAGGATATGAAATCTTAAAATTTGAATGTTTAGTGTGGTGGTGACGGCGCAGATTGTATTCTTTTGCAACAGCAACAGTTTCGCTGCAAATTAGGCATACTGGTGAGGCATTCCGGAAGGTTGGCATGATAAATGCGTACTTTTCAGTCCAGTCATCATTGAAGGACCTGTTTTCGATATCAACTTTGCGTTTCATAGCCTTTGAGAGTGCCATTTTACCTCTGTTAAGAGACCCTTTCACTTCATCGGTGTTTGTTTTTCAAGTGCTCTATAAGTAAAATTGACTTAATTGAGTTGAGGCAAAATATCTATCACCCCTGGTGGTTGTCTGTGGTATAGGTGATAGGAACCTGACTCATAAAGGCCTTCAGTTTTGTAATGAAATGGAAAAAGTATTAACAATAAACATCAATCATAATGTTATACCAAAATTTTATTTTTTATTTAATTTTTATTTAAGGGTCCGGCCCCCAAGGAGACTGTCTGATAAAATTCTGGCCCTCTGACAAATATAGTTGATGACCCCTGATCTATACTTTTAGAAACACTAAACTAAACAGAAGCTTCCAACTCAGATGCAATAAAACAGCAAAATCAGAGGTTTGCGCAGTTATAAATCACCTATAGCTTCTTGGTGAAGACAAAGGCATTTACTGAGCAGGGTGTAATATTGTTGGAGGCTCTTCTTGTCAACATTATGCAGAGCTGTGCACCCTTGAACAATCTAACACAATCCCATATGAGACTGCAAGCAATTAAAATGATACAATCTTCAAACCATAATAATCAATAAATAAAATAACAACTGTTTTCTGTTAAGTACATGAATATTTAAAGGGGTTCAGGAGAGAGAGAGAGAGAGAGAGAGAGAGAGAGAGAGAGAGAGAGAGAGAGAGAGAGAGAGAGAGAGAGAGAAAGAGAGAGAGAGAGAGAGAGAGAGAGAGAGAGAGAGAGAGAGAGAGAGAGACACGTTGATGTCTTGTGTGAAATCGGGTTTTCAGCTCTAAGGGCAATATCTGTGTAAGTACAGATTTTACTGTGATCTCATGAAGTTTTACAAAAAAGATTAAAAAAACAAACATAAACCAAATTTAAAGTAAATGTATCATAGTTAAGGTACTGTAAAAATGTACTGAATATAAAAGTTAATTCATTCAACTTTAAAAATGTTGTGTAGATCAGCCTTAAGTGTATTTTTGAGTTGTAAAGTTTTTGTTTTTTTTAACTTTAATGTTCAATTCTATATATATATATATATATATATATATATATATAGACTCACATTATGTATTTTTAAAATAGATACATTACAGTATATAATAAAAACATATCACATTGTTTCTTTTTTTTCCTTTAGGTTCCTTTATGGAAAGAAATTGGTACTTTTATTTAACAAAGTGGCATTCAACTGATCACAATGTATAGTCAGGACATTAATAATGTGAAAAATTACTATTACAATTTGAACTAAACATTCAGAACTTCTTAAACTACTTCAAAGATTTCTCATCAAAAAATCCTCCATGTGCAGCAATGACAGCTTTGCAGATTCTTGACATTCTAGCTGTCAGTCTGTCCAGATACTCAGGTGACATTTCACCCCACACTTCCTGTAGCACTTGCCATAGATGTGTCTGTCTTGTCAGGCACTTCTCACACATCTTACAGTCTAACTGATCCCACAAAACATCAATGGGGTTAAGATCCATAACACTCTTTTCCAATTATCTGTTGTCCAATGTCTGTGTTTCTTTACCCACTCGAAACTTTTCTTTTTGTTTTTCTCTTTCAAAAGTGTCTTTTTCTTTGCAATTCTTCCCATAATGCCTCCTGAGTCTTCAATTTACTGTTGTACATGAAACTGGTGTTGAGCGGGTAGAATTCAATGAAGCTGTCAGCGGAGGACATGTGAGGTGTCTATTTCTCAAACTAGAGACTCTGATGTACTTATCCTCTTGTTTAGTTGTACATCTGGTCTTCCACATCTCTTTCTGTCCTTGTTAGAGTCAGTTGTTCTGTATCTTTGAAGACTGTAGTGTATAACTTTGAATGAAATCTTCAGTTTTTGGCAATTTCAAGCATTGTATAACCTTCATTCCTCAAAATAATGATTGACTGATGAGTTTCTAGAGAAGTCTTTTTCTTTTTTGCCATTTTTGACCTAATATTGACCTTAAGACATGCCCGTATATTGCATACTGTGACAACTCAAAAACAAACACAAAAGACAATGTTAAGCTTAATTTAATGAATCTAATATCTTTCAACTGTGTTTGATATAATGGCGAGTGATTTTCTAGTAACAAATCGTCAATTTAGCATGATTACTCAAGGATAAGGTGTTGGAGGGATGCTGCTGGATTTGATCAAAAATGACTTTTTTCAAATAGTGATGGTGCTGTTTTTACATCAGTAATGTCCTGAATATACTTTGTGATCAGTTGAATGCCACTTTGGTGAATTAAAGTACCAATTTCTTTGCAAAACAGCAAAATCTATACATTATTCCAAACTTATGCCACAAGTGTATATATATATATATTATGCACATATGTAAGGATCTGGGCATTCAGTTAGATTTTTTCCAGCCTAAGTTGTAAGATTTACACATTTCAATTTTAGAAAATAAATAAATAAAAATCCAAGAAAATTAATTTTGCAATGTTTAGGAAAATGTAATGAATAAAACCTAAAAACTTTTCATATTTTCTCTTCTTTGAAATTACAATTTTGGAATAATGCCATTTTGTTATGAAATTAAAATATGTAAAACTACAGTTCTTTATTTGAGTATAGGACTGGTAGCTGCAGATATGAGTGGTTTGAGTTAAGACTGGGCCGAGTGTAAAACCTTGACATATTCCTGTCTCTTTAATGCACAATAAGCTAACGATGAGCCCAGTTGAAATAATCAACACTTCATCAAACTCTTCCTTCAGAGCTTTCAGAATTGAATCAAAGAATACATCAAATGCAATGTGTGGCCTAAAGCTGATCAGCATCGGAAGGAAAGACTGCAGGTATGAGACAGTAGATACTTTAGGATTTATGAGGATGTTGAATTTTATAGTTTGTCTCTGAAAGTGCATGTGACTTGACTCTTCGAGCTAAAACAGCAGAGTGTTGCCTGCAGAAAGAGCTGCCCGCCTGATTTATGCAGCAGTATACGAGCAGTGTTACGGCAGCACATGCGCACACACACACACACACACACACACACACACACACACACACACACACATTAACTACAAGCAATTCCTGCTTAGGGATCCAAAAACACACTAAAAACAGTGAAATTTTCAAGGACCACAAAAATCCAACTGCCACCACTGGATCTCTTAACACAGTTTATGCCTCAGGGAGTGAATTCATTTTTTAATAATTAATCGGCCTGTTGTCAGTTATTCCTTGCTTTACACTCTTTTCTATAGGAGTTATCCTATATGTGATGCAAACCTACATCAACAAATTATTTCAAATGTAGAAAATAAGAAGGCATTTTCACCACATAAAAGAAAAGTTCAACAAAGAGGCCCTGGTTATAGTTCACTTTTCTTTTCAAAAGCTGCATTCAGCAATAGGCGCAATACATCAGACGAAAGAGAGAAAATAAAAACTCATGTTCTTACCATGGATTTGGTGAAGGGTCGTGCAAAGGTAAAGAGCAGGGTCATGAGCCACCAGCTGCGGTGGATCGAGGTGTACATCATATTTCCCGGATGTACTGCGTTACAGGTGATGCCGTAGGGTGACATGCGGCGGTGCAGCTCGTTGGAGAATAGGATGTTGCAGAGTTTGGCGCGATTGTAGGCCAGCATGGACCAGTACTCCTTCTGCGGAGGTGAGAGAAGATTCAGATCCACCTTCTCACTTGAGTCCAACAGATTTGTGAACCTACAAAAACAAGAATTAAGAGTCAGCGAGAGAGGAACATGACAAAAACACACACAGGTGATTCAATTAGGACATTGGATCTCAATGTGTGGAGTGCAATTCACACGCAAGACTCAATGGAGTTTGTCCACAATTTCTTCTTCTCTTCCATGCTAAATTGTAAACAAAGATATTCTCACATGTGTGCTAGATTCGAATGACGGAAGGGCAAGATTGTATATTATTAGTTCTCCCATTCGTCTTTGCAGGACCTCTCAAGCTCCATCAGGTTGGATGGGGAGCGTCGGTGCACAGCCATTTTCAGATCTCTCCAGAGATGTTCAATCGGGTTCAAGTCTGGGCTCTGGCTGGGCCACTCAAGGACATTCACA
Source organism: Moxostoma hubbsi (assembly GCA_032164185.1). Lineage (NCBI taxonomy): Eukaryota > Metazoa > Chordata > Actinopteri > Cypriniformes > Catostomidae > Moxostoma > Moxostoma hubbsi. Next base: position 23,805,977 of record JAVLUX010000040.1, on the reverse strand, counting down.
GAGTTGTCCCGTAGCCACTCCTTTGTTATCTTGGCTGTGTGCTTAGGGTCGTTGTCCTGTTGGAAGATGAACCTTCACACCAGTCTGAGGTCCAGAGCGCTCTGGAGCAGGTTTTCATCAAGGATGTCTCTGTACATTGCTGCATTCATCTTTCCCTCGATCCTGACTAGTCTCCCAGTTCCTGCAGCTGAAAAACATCCCCACAGCCTGATGTTGCCACCAACATGCTTCACTGTAGGGATGGTATTGACCAGATGATGAGCGGTGCCTGGTTTCCTCCAGACATGACGCTTGCCATTCAGGCCTAAGAGTTCAATATTTGTTTCATCAGACCAGAGAATTTTGTTTCTCATGGTCTGAGAGTCCTTCAGGTGCCTTTTGGCAAACTCCAGGCGGGCTGTCTTGTGCCTTTTACTGAGGAGTGACTTCCATCTGGCAAATCAACCATACAGGCCTGATTGGTTGAGTGCTGCAGAGATGGTTGTTCTTCTGGAATGTTCTCCTCTCTCCACAGAGAAATGCTGGAGCTCTGTCAGAGTGACCATCAGGTTCTTGGTCACCTCCCTGACTAAGGCCCTACTCCCCCAATCACTCAGTTTGTCCGGGCGGCCAGCTTTAGGACGAGTCCTGGTGGTTCCAAACTTCTTCCATTTACAGATGATGGAGGCCACTGTGCTCATTGGGACCTTCAATGCTGCAGAAATTTTTCTGTACCCTTCCCCAGATTGGTGCCTCGATACAATCCTGTCTCGGAGGTCTACAGACAATTCCTTGGACTTCATGGCTTGGTTTGTGCTCTGACATGCACTGTTAACTGTGGGACCTTATATAGACAGGTGTGTGCCTTTCCAAATCATGTCCAATCAACTGAATTTACCACAGGTGGACTCCAATCAAGTTGTAGAAATATCTCAAGGATGATCAATGGAAACAGGATGCACCTGAGCTCAATTTTGAGTGTCATAGCAAAGGCTGTGAATACTGAGTACATGTGTACAAAGGCTGTGAGTACATGTGATTTTTTTCTTAGTAAAATACTGTATTCTATCAGGGGCATGCCCCTCCAAAATCTCTCACAGGGACCATATGATGTATGCGGATTGCATTCGTTGTTCACATCAAACAACCTACTCAGTTACAAGTTTCAAAGGTTTACCTACAACCCCCTAAATTGTAAACCAAATCCTGAATAACTTCAAACAAACTCACCTGAAATAACAAGAGAATAATTTGGTACTTAAGGAGAGATGGCGAAGGAGATTGAGAATCTGTATTCTGATCTCCAACACAATTACTGTGTGTAGTTTTTCTCTACCAGGTATGCATAAAAGTAAAGTCATTAAGACTATGGAATAACAGAAATGGAACTATGGGAATTATGTTGTAACTAAACTAAACCCAAACTAAATCAAAACTGTTATATTTTAGCATCTTCAAAGTAGTAACCCTTTGCCTAGAATTTGCAGACATGAACTCTTGATACTTTCTCATCACCTTCTTGAGGAATCACCCTAAGATGCTCAAGATGGCGCCGAGTATGGCTGCTGCGTCGCGGGCTCCGTCAAAACACTGCAGTTTTTTGTTTGTTTTGTTTACAGTTTTGTGTTTTTTTGTCTTGGATGTTGTCTGCCTTATTGTGTACGACAGACAAACGCTTTTGGACATTGGTTCGGCAATCACACACCGAAAACCGGACTTCAAATTCCTCAATGCCGACCCGCGGTTTACAAACACGCCAGCGGAGCCCTTTGTCTGGGCTGCCTGGCCGCGGAAACGCAGAAGGAAAAGGGGAAAAAGAGCCGGCGTTCTCATCAGAGTAAGACGTCGCGCAAATCGCCCCCCGCTACCCAGTATACTACTGGCAAATGTTCAGTCTCTGGACAACAAGCTCTGCGAGCTGAGAGCGCGGATCTCTTTCCAACGAGAGACGAGAGATTGTTGCGTTATCTGTCTTACGGAAACCTGGATGTCCGCGGAGATTCCAGACTCGGCCATCGAACCCACGGGTTTCTCCGTGCACCGAGCGGACAGAGCGAAAGACCTCTCAGGTAAAAGCAGAGGTGGTGGTGTATGTTTTATGATCAACAAATCATGGTGTGATCAGAGGAATGTACATTTTATCAGGTCTTTCTGCTCTCCTGATCTGGAATTTCTCATGCTTCTGTGTCGACCATTCTGGCTACCGAGGGAATTCACAGCGGTCATTATCACAGCTGTGTACATCCCCCCACAAGCTGACACAGACTGGGCACTCAGGGAACTGTATGGGAGTATAAGTCAGCAGGAAACCGCGCACCCTGAGGCCGTGTTCATTGTTGCCGGGGACTTCAACAAAGCCAACTTTAAAACAATAGCAGGACCGGGTTTTGGATCATTGCTATTCTCCTTTCCGGGATGGCTACAAATCCCTCCCCCGCCCATCATTTGGCAAATCCGACCACTCTTCCGTTCTGCTTCTGCCCGCTTACAGGCAGAAACTGAAACGAGAAGCAACCGCCCTCAGAACGATCCAGTGCTGGTCGGACCAATCAGACTCTGCGCTACAGGACTGTTTTGATCACGCGGACTGGGAGATGTTCCGGTCTGCCTCCGATGACGACATCGAGGTTTACGCTGATAGCGTAACGTGTTTCATCAGGAAGTGCATAGAGGACGTTGTTCCGACAAAAACTATACGGATCTACCCCAACCAGAAACCCTGGGTTAACGGCCATGTTCGTGCGGCACTTACTGCGCGGACCACCGCTTTTAATTCCAGGAACGCGGAGGAGCTTAAACAAGCCAGTTATGCCCTCCATAACTCCATCAGCGCAGCCAAACGCCAGTACAGGCACAAAATTGAAGGACAGTTCAAACAACTGACTCCAGAAGTATGTGGCAGGGAATTAACACCATCACGGACTATAAACGGAATAAAAACTCCGCCATGAACACCGTTGCCTCTCTCCCGGACGAGCTTAATACATTTTATGCTCGTTTCGAGGACAACAACAACACCGCCCTCGCGGAGAGAGCACTCGCGGCCAATACTACAGAGGTTGGTTCACTCTCCGTCTCTGTTGCGAATGTAACCCGATCCTTTTGACGGGTGAATATCCGCAAAGCCGCAGGTCCAGACGGCATTCCGGGCCGCATCATCAGAGCATGCGCGAATCAACTGGCTGGTGTTTTTACGGACATTTTCAACCTGTCCCTCTCCCTGTCTGTAGTCCCCACATGCTTCAAAACATCAACCATTGTGTCTGTACCGAAGCAATCAAAAATCACTTGCTTAAATGACTGGCGTCCTGTTGCCCTCACCCCCATCATCAGCAAATGCTTTGAGAGGTTGATCAGAGATTACATCTGCTCTGTTCTGCCCACCTCTTTGGACCCATTGCAGTTTGCCTACCGCAATAACCGCTCCACTGATGATGCCATTGCATCTACAATACACACTGCTCTCTCCCATCTAGAAAAAAGGAACACATGTGAGAATGCTGTTTGTAGACTACAGCTCAGCATTTAACACCATAGTGCCCTCCAAGCTTGATGTGAAACTCCGGGCTCTGGTCTTAAACAGCTCGCTGTGCAGCTGGATCCTGGATTTCCTGTCAGGCAGACGTCAGGTGGTTAGAATGGGCAGCAACATCTCCTCATCACTGACCCTCAACACTGGAGCCCCGCAGGGCTGTGTTCTCAGCCCACTCCTGTATTCCCTTTACACACATGACTGTGTGGCGACACATAGCTCAAATGCCATCATTAAGTTTGCTGACGATACGACGGTGGTAGGTCTGATCACTGACAATGATGAAACAGCCTACAGAGAGGAGGTGCACACTCGCTGGTGTCAGGAGCGCTGGTGTCAGGAGCACAACCTCTCCCTCAACGTCAGTAAAACCAAGGAGCTTGTGGTGGACTTCAGGAAGAAAGACAGAGAACACAGCCCCATCACCATTAATGGAGCACCGGTGGAGAGAGTCAGCAGTTTCAAGTTCCTCGGTGTCCACATTACTGAGGAACTCACATGGTCCGTCCACACTGAGGCCGTTGTGAAGAAGGCTCACCAGTGCCTCTTCTTCCTGAGACGGCTGAGGAAGTTTGGAATGAACCACCACATCCTCACACGGTTCTACACCAGTACTGTAGAGAGCATCCTGACTGGCTGCATCACCGCCTGGTACGGCAATAGCACAGCCCACAACCGCAAAGACCTGCAAAGGGTGGTGCGAACTGCCAGAAACATCATCGGAGGTGAGCTTCCCTCCCTCCAGGATATATATAACAGGCGGTGTGTGAAAAAAGCTCGGAGGATTATCAGAGACTCCAGCCACCCGAGTTATGGGCTGCTCTCACTGCTTCCATCAGGCAGGCGGTATCGCAGCATCAGGACCCGCACCACCCGACTACATGACAGCTTCTTCCCACAAGCAATAAGACTTTTGAACACATGATCTCTCACGATCAACAATCAGCACTGCACTTTATTAATCTTCATTCTGTCAAATATATTCTCGCTCCCAATTCAGTTAGTGTATATATATATATATATATATATATATATATATTTATACCCTTATCTAGTGTATGTGTATTCTACATTGTGTGTATTGTGTACATTTGATATGTAAATTGTGTTGTGTAAATATGTTGTTTATTATAATTGGTTTATGTTTCGCCACTGTCATTACTGCAATGTTGCTCGGAACTGCACTCAAGACTGACAATAAAGTGATTTGATTGATTTGATTTGATTTGAGATGCTTTTTAAACAGTATTGAAGGAGTTCCCATCTATGTTGAGCACTTATTGGCTGCTTTTCTTTATTATTTGGATCAAGTCATCAATTTCAAATACTTTTTTTTTATTCAATTTTAGTTTTATAATGAAATTAATGAATATGGTGGCACAATTATATTTTTGTCAACAAAACTAATTTCAAACATTTCAGCATACACCTTCCGATCAAAAGATTTTTAAGATCATGAGAAACATTTCAGTCAAGTGTTTCAAAAGTTTTGACCAGTAGTGTATATATATATATATATATTAATATAAAATTTGCAGTTGTTGTTATTTGGGTCACAGGTCAATACCCACGTCCATGGATAAAGTATGTCCGGAAACTATTCATACTACTACTATACTTGCACGCAAATCTAAATAAAGTACTGTTTTACAGGCCGAGAAGCGTGTCCTTCATCAAATATAGTACACATAATGTAACAGCACACAATTTGGTAAGAAGGGATAGTTTCAGTTGAAAAAAGATTTCATATGCGGAGCAAGTTATTTTATTTATGAATTAATTGTACAGAACAAGTTCAGGAATGTGCATTTGTTAAGTAAACAGGGTCGATTTTGATTCCATGTTGACTTTAAAGTCTGATTAAACTACTGATAAACATGTTAACAAAGTTTAACAGTCGGGAATAGTCGATGGAGAAATGAAGTAAATAAGCTTTGGCAGTGCAGGCCTGGCTTCATGCAAATCAAAGCTACGACATGATGTTCTTTAATTGGCCCTGACTAAGATGTTAAACGCCAGATGTTTGACAAGCCCCTGAACACAAGCCGTTGTATTTCTGCTGTGTGTCCTTGTGTGTGTGTAAACAGTCCCAAGAAACAGTGAAATGAACTGGCCCTCCCCAAGTGCGGATATGCACCCACAATCGCATTCAACATATAATCTTAATACCTCTTAATTATGCACCTTACATAACAACCAATCAAAACATTACGTTCACTGTTATGACAAGCTAATTGCGGCCTGCGTTGCTGTTTGACATGGTACGTCTCTGCTTGGGTAAACAACAACATCTGCAAGCGACTTTTGTCCTGGGTGTTGCGCTCTTCTTAATATTACTAAAGGTGTGAACTGTGCTGGAGTGCCACACTTGGGTGTTAAGTGGAGTGGTGGTGGTGTAGTGGCTAGAGCGCAGGGCTGCTAATCAGAAGGTCGCTGGTTCAAACCTCACGGCCACCACCATTGTGCCCTTGAGCAAGGCACTTAACTCCAGGTTGCTCCAGGGGGATTGTCCCTGCAATAAGTGCACTGTAAGTCGCTTTGGATAAAAGCGTCTGCCAAATGCATAAATGTATATGTAATGTAAATGTAAGTGTGTAAGGAGTAACTGTAGCTAAATCCAAATTCTGTCATTATTTTCTCACTTTCATGTCATTCCAGTTTGCATTTTTTACACTTGCAGAGAACCGATTTTGTATTAATGGCATCAAACCTATCATTACTTATCTTCACATGCCAAGTTTTAAGGGCAAGATTTAATGCAAATAAAACTTTGTCAGTTCTTCATACAATGCTACTGTATGGCTTCTGGAAGAAGCCACTATCAGCCGTGGTCTTGTTTGGAGTCAGGAGGCAAATGCTAAGTCCCATCTGTACGGTCACTTAATAGCATAATAACAGATAAACGATGCCGCTCACTCAATTTCCCCAGCCCTTGTTCATATTTTTTTTTTTTTTTCCCCATTCTCAGACTGGATTTCCGTCGCTCGAACAACCATGTCAAGGTTTAACTCGTGCTTAAGGCTTTAGAAAATATAATCTCTTCTGGAGTCAGATGTCAGACGGTGAGCTCAAAGGGCACATATTAAAGGCAGTGAAACTGAACGATATGAGGTGAGAACCAAACATTGAACATTATCAGGTGCATTAAAATGGGGGGCGGGTAGGATAAACTGTTTAAATGAAGGGGTAACTGGGACCACAGGAGAGATAGTTTGATAACAAGTAAGTGAGTTTACTGTTTGGGGAGAGAAAATTGAGACTGTAAATAATTCTTCAGTGGCACAGGGGGCTTGTTAATGTAATGGATCCTCACTCTTAAAACAGATTATGACTATGTATTGGGGATAATGGGAAATATCTGAATGCCTCACCTGTGAGACTCTGACGAGACCACCACGACTCGAGCCGGAGCAGAGTGCCGCATGACATCTTGCAGTAGCTGAACCAGATGAAAGTGGCCCAGATGACAGATCTGAAATGTGGATTCCAGGCCGTCCTCTGTCAGCATCCAAGGCTGAGTGCAGACCGCTGCATTACACACGAGAATGTGCAACGGACTTCACAGAGAAAGAGAGGTGAAAATTTTATTAGAGATAATAACACATTCTCTTGCAGGATTAAACATGTACATACAGTGTCTTAATTACAAAATTGAATTGTGAATTATAACTGAAATAAACAAGCAAATATATATTGAAATTTGTATATTGGCAGTTAAATGTGTTATATGTGTGGTAAATATGGCAGTTTACTGAAGTCTTCCCATAGAACCAAAAAAGCATTTAAGGGAGTTGTTTTCTGTTTTTTATATTTAAAAAATTCAGTAACTTAAACATTGTAATTGAACGTTGTGTAAATCGAGCTGAAAATTACACAAATGTTTTAAATCTAATTTAGTGTTTATTCATAATTCATCCATTTATTTCAGTTTTCTTTACTATTATGACAAAATGTGAACATTTGCACAGAAGAAACATTAGTAGCTGAATTCAATAAGGCATTGTACATAATATATAAAGTAATATTAAGTAAAATAACAATTGAGCACAATTAATTAAACAAGTCACAAGTAATATTAACAAATAATAAAACAGTACAAAACAAACTCCGAAACAAAACAGATAACATACCAAAACAAAAAACTGATAAGAACAAAACAAAAACAGATAAGAACAAAGCAAATAAGAACAAAACAAAATAGATAAGAACAAACCAAAACAGATAAAAACTAAACTAAACTAAACAGATTAGAACAAAAAAACAGATAAGAACAAATCAAAATAAATAAGAACAAAACAGATAAGAACAAAACAAAACATATAATAACAAACCAAAACAGATAAAAACAAAACAAAACTACACAGATAAGAACAAAATAAAACAAAATAAAACAGATAAAAACTAATCAAAACAAAACAGATAAAAACTAAACAAAACAAAACAGAAAAGAACAAAACAAAACATATAATAACAAAACAAAACAGATAAGAACAAAACAAAACAGATACTAACAAAATAAAACAAAACAAAAAAACATAAGAACAAAAAGATAAGAACAAAACAAAACAGATAACAAAACAAAACATATAACAAAACAAAACAAAACAGATATCAAAACAAAACAAAACAAATAAGAACAAAACTAAACAAAACAGATAAAAACAAATCAGAAAAGAACAAAACAAAATGGATAAGAACAAAACAGATAAGAACTAAATTAAACAAACCAAAACAGATAAAAACTAAACTAAACAGATAACAACAAAACAAATAAGAAAACAAAACAGATAAGAAAAAACAAAACAGATTAGAACAAAACAAAACAGATATCAAAACAAAACAGATAAGAACAAAACAAAACAGATTATAACAAAACAAAATAAAACAGATAAGAACAAAACAAAACAGATAACAAAACAAAACAAATAAGAACAAAACAAAACAGATAAGAACAAAACAAAACTACACAGATAAGAACAAAATAAAACAAAACAGATAAAAACTAAACAAAACAGAAAAGAACAAAACAAAACATAACAACAAAACAGATAAGAACAAAACAAAACAGATACTAACAAAATAAAACAAAACAAAAAAACATATAAGAACAAAACGATAAGAACAAAACAGATAACAAAACAAAACATATAAGAACAAAACAAAACAGATAAAAACAAAACAAATAAGAACAAAACTAAACAAAACAGATAAGAACAAAACTAAACAAAACAGATAAAAACAAATCAGAAAAGAACAAAACAAAATGGATAAGAACAAAACAGATAAGAACTAAACTAAACAAACCAAAACAGATAAAAACTAAACTAAACAGATAATAACAAAACAAAACAGATAATAAAACAAAACAGATAAGAAAAAAACAAAACAGATTAGAACAAAAAATAAATAAAAACAGATAAGAACAAAACAAAACATATATCAAAACAAAACAGATAAGAACAAAACAAAACAGATTATAACAAAACAAAATAAAACAGATAAGAACAAAACAAAACAGATTATAACAAAACAAAACAAATAAGAACAAAACAAAACAGATAAGAACAAAACAAAACAGATAACAAAACAAAACAGATAAGAAAAAAAACAAAACAAAAACGAACAAAATAAAACAAAACGGATAATAAAACAAAACAGATAAGAACAAAACAAAAACGAACAAAATAAAACAAAACAGATAAAAACAAAACAGATAAGAACAAAACAAAACAAAAACGAACAAAATAAAACAAAACAGATAAGAACAAAACGAAACAAAAATGAACAAAATAAAACAAAACAGACAAGAACAAAACAAAACAAAAAACATAAACCTCAAATCCAATCTCTTCTAAAGTAAATCTTGGCAGACGTCTTTCCTTCATTTGAGAAAGGGCAGAAATTTCTGGAAAGTCCTGAAAAATCTTTCCTTTGACAGAGTCGCTCCAATGGTGCTGAAATCACAACCGTACGGCAGAATAATCTGAATCCACCCCACCAATTTTTAATTCCTTCCATTAGAATTAATTACGAAGCCCACAGGCAATTTGTGTACTCCATATTTAAAAGTGCCAGCACTATTAATTAAAAACTGGTTGCTGGAAAATTAATGGAGGAATTGTTATGCCCCTGTTTTAATGAGTCTTCTCTATGACATTAAAAAAGTGCACTTCATATATGCCTTCAGGTTCTGTGCTATAGTGTGCATCACTGGAAACGCATGGGATCATGGGTAACATGCATAGGCCACAGATACATGTGCTTGCATTAGAAACACAAGGTCCTTAACAAAAACTGAACAACAAATGTTCTACATGAAACTGACCTTTAGAAGACCAATGAACATGCAGCATGAGGTTTTTTATTTGAATGTCTAAACATTTTGACAAGGCTATCAAAAAATCAGGCATATTTATTAATAATAATAAGAAGAAGAATAATATTAACATTAAAAATATTTAAATAATTTCTAATTTTAAATTCTAACAATAATATTAATAATAAATAATAATAATAATAATAATAATAATAATAACTATTTAATTTAAATTATATTCATATTTAATATTTTTTATCATAAAAAAATCAATGTTTGTTTCAAGTACTAATCCCAAAGCTTAGTACTTTGGGATTAGTATTATTAATGACAGGCCAAATGCGAAACAAATGTCTAAAAAGCATTCACTGACATTCTTGTTCAATTAGACGTGGGTAAACAACATCCCTCAGAATAAAACACACATGACTGCTCAGCACAGCGGAGGATAGCCCAGAGAGCACCAAGACCCTCCGGGAGCCCAGAGAAAAGTTCACCCCCTGCTGGAAAACTCGATTCGCTGGAACATCAGCCGAAGAAACAGATCTACTCGCCTCCTCTGACTGACACATTCACAGTCACGGGCACAGCTCCTGGCACACACACAGATCTCTGTGGGACTAAATGAAGCGTGGACACAAAAGAGGGAGTGATTGTACCTGCGAGAGAACGTCATTAAACTTTATGACTTTCACGCTGCTGTTTTAAAGCGTGTAATGGAAGACGAACATGTCTGTGATCGCTGGTGAGCAGAAGATAACAGATCCCATGGGCATGTTGCAAGATAGGAAGACTGTGGTATTGCCCAGGAAACCAGGAACACCATAGCGGTACTGACACCTTGTACTCAGTGCTTCAAAGGATGTTCCAGACATTTCTAAACATCAAATTCATAATTAAAGTAAATAATGTTAACATGAACATGTCAAAACAGCTTGATTGGTGATGTTTGTTAAGGCAAGCGTTACTATTGCTCATTTAGCGTTAGTGATTTGAACAACCCTCTAACCCGAAGTATTAAATGTTGGTGAGTAATTCGTCACAGAAAGTTTGTGCAACAGACATGAATGAGACCTGAAAACATGTGGCTTGTTGAGGAGAGGTGGGCTATTACTTTTCTAATTTCAGCCTAACAGACGATTACTAAAGACTTAAAATGGGGGAACCGAGTTATATCTAAAAAGCAGAATATCATTGAGACTTTGGGATGGGATCTTTATTCAGTCAGTAACCACCAAGCATCCACCCAGAAAACTTAAACAGCAAATTAGCAATGTTTTAAATCCACTCTGTATACCTTAGTAACCTCATAGCAACAACCCAGATCACCCTAGCAACTGCACAGTAACCAACTAGAAAACAACCACCTATAGCCTTGGCAACTACACAGCAACCACCCAAAACATCCTAATCACCACATAGCAACAACCAAGAACACCCTAGCAACCTTTCAGTAACACCCTAACAACCATCATAACACCCTAGCAACCACATTTCAACAACACAGAACACCCTAACAGCAACCACTTATAATACCCCAGTAACCACCTAGTAACACAATAACAACAACCTAGCAAACCACTAGTAATGCTGTGGCAGCCACCCAGTAGACCCCAACAACTGTAATTTGATGCATTAGCAACTACCCAACTGTAGCAACCACTTAGCAGCCACCCAGCATAACCTAGAAAACATCCAGAACATCCTAGCCACTGCAAAGCATTGCACAAAAATCCAGATTTGCATACATTGGCAACAGCATAGTAACCACCCATAACATCCTTGCATCCTTCTAGTATCACCCTAGCAACCACCAGAATACCCTAGAATCTTTCTATGAATCACACAGATCACCATAACAATCACATAGCAACCACCCAGAACACCCTAGGAACCACCAGAAAACACGCTAGCAACAACCAATAACTCCCAAGAAACTGCATAGCAACCATACAGAACACTGTAGGTACCACCTAGAAAGGCCCCAGCAACCACCCAGTACACCATAACCATCATATAGTAAAGCCCTGGCAACCACCCAAAACACCACAGAACTCCTTACCAACCACCCAGAACACCTTAACAACACACAAAAACAGCCCAGAACACCCTAGCAACTGCACAGCAACCAGACAGGACACCCTGTCCACCACCCAAAACAACCTGGCAACAAAATAAAACCACCCAGAACACCCTAACAACCACCTGGAAATCCCTAGTGGTGCACTTAAACTACGTATAAAACCCTAGCAACCACCGAAATCACACTATCAATGCACTAAAACCGCCAAAAAAAAAACACACACAGAACAGTTTGCAATGCACTAAAGCCACTAGAACACCCTAGGAACTCCCTAGTAACAGACTGAACTAGAGTTGTTCAGAGTTGTTAGAGAGTTCCAAGTCAGTACAAAAAACAAAAGATGTAATGATAACAACTTAATTTGGTACCCCCATGTTGTTTGACTACTTATACACTGAAATGGAAAAATAATTAAATTAAAATCATATATGTTCAAGTGTGACTATGAAAGGCTGCAATCTTATGAGCTGTGTGCTTTAAATGAATGTGAGAAGCAGACCGCTCATACACTGGAAACTCCACAGATATTGAGATCAATTTGTGTATGCGATGACAGAGCAGAGCACAAATACACTGTAAAGTGCGCAGCACATGCAGGCTATATATTTATTTAATTAAATCACAGCACTTACGCATTAAAAATCCCACTTGTTACAGCCATGTACCAAACTGTTTATCCATCAGAAGAAGTGAAGCTTCTGTCAAAACCATGTCGAAATAAAAACTCACATCAAAATAAAATTAAAATATGCATAAATATTTGTAAAACAATCCAATGGTATGATGAAAAGTAGTTTTTACTTGTTAAAAGTTTTTAAAAGAATTCACTTGATTAGGCAGCATTATAGTGATAATGAAATTAAGTTAAACTTTAAAACATGGAAATCTGGTGGTGGAAAATTTAAATTCTCTTATGATTTATGAATTATGATTTTCAGAAGAATATTTCATCTCGGTAGGTCCTTACCCTGCTGAAAAGTGAATGGGTGCCAAAATTTTGAAGCTCCAAAATCCACATAAAGGGAGCATAAAAGTAATCCATATGACTCCAGTGTCTTAATGCATGTGTTCAGACATGATATGATAGGTGTGGGCAAGAAATCGATCACTATTTAAGTTATATTTTTATCATAAATTCTCCTCCCTGACCATTAGGTGGTGATATGCATGAAAAATGTGAATACAGAAGAAGGAGAAAGTGAAAGGAAAATAACTTAAATATTGATCTGTTTCTCACCCACATCTATCATATCACTGCTTAAGACATGGATTTAACCACCAGAGTGGTCTGGAGTGCTTTTATGTTGCCCTTTATGAAGATTTTGGAGCTCCAAAATTTTGGCACCCATTCACTTGCATTGTATGGACCTACAGAGCTGAAATATTCTTCTAAAACTCTTCATTTGTGTTCAGCAGATGAAAGAAAGTCATGCACATACGGGAAGGCGTGAGTTTCAGTAAATGATGATAGAACCCTTTAAGCAATGCATACTTTTAATTGAGAAACACTTGAAGGAAACATGTATATCTTTTGATTTATTATTTACATTGAAATGTAACTTTAAATAGTCTAAAGGAGTGTGTTCAATAGGACATTACCATATTAGCATATTTTTGCCGTGGTGACGAAATTGGAATCGAGAGCCGTGAAATTTGACTGGTATAGGTACCGACTGCTGAAATTTTGTATCGTGACAACACTAGACTGAACCCACCCTGAACAACCTAGCATTCCCTATAACCCTAAAATCGTGGTGGTGCAGTATCAAGATTTAAATAGTCAAACACCATTCGTATTTTCTTTAGAAAATTAAAAAAATTTAGTTGTGGTTTGAATCTCTTCTGTTGAGAGAATAAAGAACAAAAAGTGGCCCCTGATGATGCAGTGGGGGTATTTTAAGCAATCGTAGCCCATAACTAGTCTTCATAAGAAGGAAATGAAGACAATTTCTTCTTAAGGAAAATCTCTCTCTCTATCAAAAGTTAATTTCTCTGGTTCATTTGGAAATGGGTCTCGGTGGGAGCCAGCATTGTTGTTTGTATGATAATCTTGCTGTTGTGTCGTATGATTTAACAACTCACGTTCATGGCACGTGCTCGCTCCGAGGCGGCCCCCCGCCAGCCGTGTCCTCATAAGCAAAAAGCTAACAAATGGTTTTAATAGCTTAGCCCACATAATGTAAAAACTCCCTTTAAACTTATTAATGCGTTCAGGGGGGTCTTCTGCAAATGTGCAATTTACACGTCAGGGCGAGGGTGGGCGGTAACGACCGAACGGGGAGGAATAATGCTCCATACTTACTTTAAAGAACCCCCAGGGCATGACCTTTGAACTGAGAATAATCTCTACCCATAAAAGAATGATTGCTTTTGTCTCGCTCCTCTCCGACCGGCCGTCATTAAGGGGCCGTGTTTATGAGCCGCAGAGAAAATGTGGGGCTAACAGAGAGATGCTTTAAAATAGACCGACACATATAAACAGTGTTAAACAGTATACAGACAGCACCCACAATCGTGCAGTCATTACCAGAGGCACACTGGGGTAAAAAAAACAATTCTGCCCAACAAAAACAGTAAATACACCAACAATAAAAATGAGAATACAATCGCTGTACTATCAAAATCAATTCCCACACTCCATTTTCTCTGAATCTGAGCATAGTTGAGCTAAGCCCATCTGTCACAGGACATATCATAGTCTACGAGACCTGATTTTGGTCATAAATCTATTTTGAGAAAATGAGTAGTTACTGTGTTTTAGCTTCCCCAGCCGAACTCTGCAGATGTACACCATAAGCACCTTTTCGCACCAAGTGCAATTTTCTCCACAAGATGCCAACAGGAAATCCAAACTGACCCTATTTCGTTTCTTTATACACTTGGTGTGTAAAAGTGTTTCAATGCATCACAATCTATCTGACAAAGACATTTTTTGTTACATTGATTTCAATAATTTTAAATCAATACAATAATTAATTCTCAATGTGAAACAGATACCATCAGACATTACACGAGTGCTTTTGCAACAGACGTGGAGTATGTGAGATTGAAGAAAAAAAACATTATAAAGCAAGAAAGTGAATGCCGCTGAGTTTATCTTTCAGTGTCATTATTTATAACTGTTTGTGTCATTTGACTTTGCATTGCAAAGTGTTCTGTGTGGTTGCTAGGGTTTTTTGGGTGGTTTTAGTGCATTGGTAGTGTGGTTTAGGTGGTTGCTAGGGTTTTGTAGGTGGTTTAAGTGCAATACTAGCGATTTCCGGGTGGTTGTTAGGGTGTTCTGTGTGGTTTTAGTGCATTGCAAGGGTGTTTTGGGTGGTGGAAAGGGTGTCCTGTCTGGTTGCTGTGCAGTTGTTAGGATGTTCTGGGCTGTTTTTGTGCATTGTTAAGGTGTTCTGGGTGGTTGGTAAGGAGTTTTGGGGTTTAATGGGTGGTTCCTAAAACATTGCTATGCAGTTGTTCGGGTGTACTGGGTGGTTACTAGGGCCTTTCTTCCTCAATTATGAAATAGTATGCTTATATTGATTTTATATCTCTACAACATGTGTTATTTCTTAGTTTATTTACAGTTTAACCACAAACAGTGTTGGGTTTAATCTGATTACAGAGACATTAGTAAATAATCAAATATTTTTTTTTAGTAGTGCAACACATTACATTTTAAATTACTGTAATCAGATTACTGACTTTCAATAAAGTTAATTACTGTTAATTAGTTAATTATTTGTTAATTTGAAAAACAACTTTTTGTGAAAAGTGTTTCAGAAAGTAACTTAAAGGTCAAATGATTAGTAATAGGATACCTTTTCGACAAAGTAATCAGAAAGGTAATCAAACTACAATGTTAAAGGAATTGAAACTAATTATTTGACGTGGATCACTTTTTGAGTATCTCACCCCATACTCACCATGAATAGAACTCATGTAACTTTCATAAAATGTATTATTGTTACTTTTCTGTTTATACATGCAGCCACATACATCAGCTAAACCTCCTTTGTCCAGAATGCATCTGTGACTCTACTGCTCAACGCAGACGCACATGTGTGATAAATTCAAGGGTCAGTTCACCCAAAAAAGAAAATGATCTCATTATTTATTCACCATCATGATACACCAGGTGTGTATGACTTTCTTTCATCACCAGAACACATTTGAAGAACAAAGCTCAGTAGGTTCTTACAATGCAATTGGATAGTGATATGACTTTTGAAGCTCCAAAAATCACAGACCAATCTCTTATTGTTGCAAAAATTATAAATATTGAAGTACTTTTTAACTATAAATCATTAAGCAGCAGTGAAACATTTTAGCGTTGGCATATTCACGTGAGAACTGACGCACTAGCGACACAGCCTGAAGAGCGATGCTGTTTACAACTGAGTAGGAGGAACTCTGTACTGAAGCTTCATTGGTTTATGTTTAGATCTGTATTTGTATCTGTTTGTTTGTCACAATGGTGCATTTGTGTGCTTATCCTAGACGTCTCAACCGAGAGAAGAACATGAGATCACATCCATAACATTAACTCGCTCCAAAATAATTGAATCAAATCAGATTTAATTGAATCGTGATCAAATCGTAGATTTTACGATACATTGGAATCAGTAAAGAAATGCAATTGAATCGAATCATTAGAGCAAATATTTATACACTTATTATACACTCATATTTTATGGTATAATTGGCATTTCCCTAAAACGACATAGAAACCAAACAAACTGGTTGGCTTATTTAAATGTCAGTCAAATACTCTCTTCCAATCTAAGTGGGTGGTTCTTGGCCAGAATAAGCTACAATGTGAATCAGACCTTATGCTATTTAATTTTAAATTCATAATTTGAGTTTTGGTGATTTTCTTGCCACCAACTTTCATCTGTAATTTGTGTCGCTCTTGGTGTAAACAGGCCTGAAGTGAGGAATCTATATCCACAAACAATCGATACTCGCCAAATGCTTGCCAGAATTACACATCGTAGACAATCAACTTCACTTTGCAGCATATGCTGTGTGACAGAGTTAATTAAACACTACTATGTTTGATGTGCACAAAGGAATGGTAAGTACATAGAAATATGGTTCCTGTGTCTACCTGCCCATACTGAAAAGAAGAACAAAGAGAACATGAGAGAGAGAAAAAGGAAATAAATGAGCGAGAGGGAGAGACAGAGTGGGGGTTTGCAAACGGCAACAAAAGAAAAGACACGGTACAAAAAGTGTAGAAAGCATCAGTGATTGAATTAAGTTCCAACGGCAGTAATTGTTAAGGTGTGTGTGTGTGTGTGTGTGTGTGTGTGTGTGTGTGTGTTAGCAGTGCCTGCAGACATCTCGATGGATACAGAAACACAGAGGCGTGTCGCGGTCTCACCAGCTGCCTGCTGCCATTCACACCTGAACACCCCTCCATTCTGATGAGAATTAATCTACTCCACCTCCTTAGGGACACACACACACACATGCACACACATCCTGGGAATAGCTAATGAAGAAATACAACCTTGGCAGGGTCGAGAGAGGAGATTCATTCATTCATTCATTCACTTGCTTGAAAGCGATTGCACTCCGGGTTTACATGCACAGTGTGTGTATGAAACACAGAAAATAAGGTGTGTTTGACTCAAGGTGCAGAAGAGGCCATCAAATGTCATGCGGTATATCAAGGTGAGGTGATGGTCTTGTTTTACCAGTTATAAAATATAGAAGCATTTCTCAAAGTAATAACAGATCTTGCAGTTAACCCGTAAACAATGTTGTAATGCAGGACAGAATTCTACCAGGTCATGTTGGTTTAACATGCTGTTTCAATACTTGGCAAGCATCTACACAAAAGTACTAGGTCAGGTGCTGCTCAATCAAAGTCATGACAGTATGATCGTATTTACGAGATGAACGCACATGAATGCCAACACAATATCATAATGAACCGATGGGAAACTCTTCATTGGCAATGTCATTGCAAAAGTTGACGGTACAATTTATTTGAACACATTGAGAAATGTTGATGAAGATTCATTCAGATTTGTATTTTGCTTCGTTCGCTGATACAAAATGATGCGTTTGAGCCAGTAAGTGATGAAAAATGAGCGTTTTATGTGTTTTGTGGCAGTTATTGAACCACAAGCACGTCCACAAGAGTCGTTTGTGACAGAAAAAATTCTGACTATTTAAAAATTTGCATGTCTACAAATATACTAAAGCTACATCTACTGTACATTAATACAGAAACATTGGAAAACTGTTTTCTTTTTCAAAATGCTCCATTCCTAAATCCCCTTACTGTGCATGCGTTAAATCGCTGTTGCATGTACGGCCTGAAACGTAATTGTCCACATGTTCCGTCGCCGGACACCAATTCCTAGAAAACTTCCCTTCGTCTTTGAAGGAATGCAATGTGAAAATTGAACAAAGTAACTTTGGTAGTAAATGTATCTTTAACAATGCAATAAAAGTGAATTTCAGGCACAATAGTGCATATATATAACATGGGCTGCCATCTTGATTGTTTTGGTTGAATGATGGCATGAATGCGTCACATTAAAACAAAGATGCCATCGTTTTCAGATATATCCATTTTCCCAGTCCACACTACAAAGTGAAGACAGTGTTTTCAAATGTATTCACTTGGTAGAGTGTTTTCAAAATGCTCCATTTTCACTGATAAAAATGCAGTCTCAGTGTGGACGAAAGGCCAAAACGTAGAGAAAAAGATGTGTTTTAAAACGAAAACCTATTAGTGTGGACATGGCCTACGAGACTTCCATAGACTTTAGTGTTTTCCCCACAAAGGATAGCAAAAGACAAATCTATATATAATTTTTAACTGCTGAGTATGCATTTGATCATGTTATAAAAAGATAATAGCCTAACAATAACAACCTACAAAATAATTCTGAATTTCAATAACGTCTATTCAATAACTTTATTGTAATGTGTGGTAGAGTCCCCCAGCCACTGGGGGTTGCGTCAGGAAGGAAATCTGGCATAAAACCTGTGCCAAGACAAATATACAAATCACAGATGGTCTGCTGTGGCGACCCCTAACAGTAGCAGCCAAAAGAAGTCATCGTCATTGTAATGTGTGGTCTCTTCCTCAAATCAAGCGCCTCTTTTCTCGAAATTGCGAGACAGAACAAGTTACATGCTTCCTCCTCTCATTCAGTCATTCAAAAGATCCTTGTTCACAACTAAGTTGACTGATATGCCCATTTCATTAACAAATGACTGTACCAGCACAGTCAGTTCATTCACGAACAACAAATCTCAGACTCACCGACTGGTTCAGTGTAGGGGCGTATTCATTCAGTGGATCAAACCAATGATATACTCTTTCACAGCACGTACTCAAATGCTATTGGCTCACACTTTAGTCAACCTTTACAGGCAATAAAAGCCACAAGAGCAGTCACACTTCAAACTATACAAACTGTGCAGTTCATTGGCTTTAAAAGTTAGAGACTTGAAATATGAGTCACAGTATGGAAGTAAATCAGGGTGATTTGACAATTAAAAGATTAATTCAGAAATTCAGATTAATTCATGAATAAAACAACACTAGCTACAAAGCTATAACTGTACACACTTAATGATTAGCCTATTGGTAGCAGGTCTAAAAAGCTTCCTGTCTTTGTTGGAAAAGAAATATGAAACTGACCAAAGCATATGGACGGTGCTAAGGGTGGGGGGGTTTGGCTTAAGCCCCAAATACTAATGCCCAGATTCCCTTAATCATCTTGAAGTGGTGTCAAAAATACAAGTGTTTCAGTATCAAGTTCATACTAGATATAAATACATTTTGAATACTGGTCTTTCTATGGTATTGATAATCCCAAATGCCGAATCATTCAGTACCCATGCGCTGTCTTGTTGGAGATTGTTTTCCAGCACTCATGTGTATGTGCACTCATGCTAGAAGAGCACTCGTGACTCACGATTGCAGCTGTGTGTGAATGGTAAAAATGCTTGTCTTGGTGAATAAGTCTTAGTTGGTCCATCCAGATGCAGTAAGCACCAAATATTTTGATATTTAATCCTGAAAACAAAGAGTAATTTTTACATATTACTCAAGGAATTTTCATGAGTCAAGATCTAGTACATTTGCTTTTTTGCAAAGACACAATGCCATGAACCTCGCAAACTTTGGCAAATACTAGTTTTTCTCACAAGCACCAGTTTTAACCTGTTTGCAGCCTTATTACTTCTAAACTAACTTAAAACACCCAACGAATCGATAATAGTCATTTGTACACAATGGGACACCTGTAAATTGTACACAGTGTAATTTAAACTACGGTTAGCCAGAAGGGACAGTTTTAATCATGTTTTAAAGTGTATAGTGTTAGAAGCACACAACTTCTGCTCTTGAGTGCATCTCAGGCTGAGGCAAAAATTAGAAGGATCTCTTAGTTTTAGTAATATTTAAGGATTTTATATATATATGGACAAAACATTGATAAAAATCTGTGGATTCAGTATACAAAGAACTCCTATATATATATATATATATATATATATATATATATATATATATATATATAGGAGTTCTTTGTATACTGAATGTTTTTGGACAGATTTTTATCAATGTTTTGTCTGATCCAAAAATCCAAAAACACTTTAAACTACAGTATAGCCCATTGAAGAGATGGTAAGTCTATCCCTCACAGCCTCATTGTCATTCCCATTAAAACTCAAAGATGGTGCTAGTGTGAATAAAGTCTATTCACAGAGGTCTGGGCCCTGAATATCCATTGACCCTAGAACTGTTCCTGCCAACACTTCTCAATTTTGTTCAAATCAAAATCACTTCAACGCACATCAAGTTAAGTAGTTAAAACTTCCAAATGGTCATATCTTGATGGTAAACATTCTGCAGTGCAACTCAGCCTACCTCTTGGTTCCAGCAATTGTGAGAGTTTCTGAAGGTTAATGGTTACTATCTAGACATACTACAGTCCTACAACCTGATTTGGACTGCGACTTTAGTCTGAATACAATGAGCATTTTGGACAAATTAATATGTATTTTGCTCTTTCAACTACCTACAATGAAATGTACACATTAACCTTTGTATGGACTTCGCAGGAGGACTTGTAGGCAGCATTAGTTCCAGATCCACACTAAAGACAGGATTTTACCCAGTCGACCGAGTTGCACTCAAAGTATACTTTTCTGACTGCGATCAAATACAAATGCTTTTGACACTTGCAAACTGTGACTGCCTTTCGATGCTCTTTTAGTACAGTCAATGGCAGGCACATGTGCCGACGGTGCATACAGACAAAGTCACGCATACTTTGCGTGGAGCAATCACCAACACGATTAAGCAAAGTATACTTTGGCCTTAACACATCTGTAACTTTCCAAGTCAAGTCAAGTGGTTTTTATTATCGTTTCAACCATATACAGTTAGTACAGTACACAGCGAAACGAGACAACATTCCTCCAGGACCATGGTGCTACATAAATCAACATAGGACAAACACAGAACCACATGAGACTGCACAGACTAAATAACATTTCTACATGAAGTGCAGTGCCGACCAGTACACATTTGTAATGCAAAAAGATGACGCATTCTAAAAATGCCAAATGTAAAAATAAAATTTGAATGAAACCTAGACCACAATGGCTGTTTCTGGTGTGTTTGAATTGAGTTGGAAGTAAACTCTGTCGGAAGGTAGAAGACAAGCAGCAAGACTGAAAACACTTATCAAGGGATGAACTAGTTGTGAAGTTTTTCCAAAAAGAACTGAAACTCACAAGTGATAAATTAGATTTACACCACCTGACCAAGTGGCCAGACCAGACGACCAGGAAAGGGTCTATGTCTAGGCAGACTGTGGGCAAAAGATACCCTTATTTCAAGAGCAAGTCCCCTATCTGGGAGAGACCCATTGTCTAGTGTAGTGAGCAGTGTCTGAAGCCTCTAATGGGGCTTTTCCACTGCACGGTACAACTCGACTCGACTCTGCTCACTTTTTGGGGGAATCTACTGTGGACAGTACCTTGTACCTGGTACTTTTTTTTAGTAATACCTCGGTCGAGATTCCAAGCAAGCCGAGCCGATACTAAATGTGACGTCAAAACCATGCAGATCACTGATTGGTCAGGGAGAATTAGCTCCCTGTTAGCTACAGCGATAGCCGTATCATTTGTTCAAGTGACATTCGAATTGTAAAAAGAAATGGCTGTGCGCAAAACCACGCCGTGGTCAATAAACGAGGTGCAGACGTTCCCCTCATTAGCGACGAACTAAATGAAAAAGTCTATAAAGAAGTGTTGGCCACACAACTGAAACATGGCTACCACCGGACCTATCAACAGTGTAGGGAAATGTAAAAAAAAAACTTAAAAGTGACTACAGAACCATAAAGGAAAAGTGGAAGTAGTTCGACCAAATGGATGCTAACTAGACCAGCGAGCAATTAGAGGGAGAGTGCCCTGAACTCGGCCTCGGCTGGAGTCCATGATGGAGGATGGTATGTTTAGTTATGTTAACTCTATACTTTGCTTGAAAACTTCACTTTATTTAGTTGACCAGCTACTGGAAAACATCCAGTCACTGGAAAGTAGGCCAATTTAACTGTTACACTTGTGTAAAATCACCATGCAAAAACTGCTTTATTCAGCACAATGAGCTAGTAGCTAGCAGCTAGCGGTTGTGTTATTGTTTATTGTTTTGTGTCATGTATAAGATGATGTCATGGCAGTAGAGGTGGTGCAACTATGACGATCAGCCTATAATCCCACCCAGGTTGAGGCGGCACAAAACAGCAGTGGAAATGCAAGCTCAGAAAAGTAAAGCGAGCAGAGTCGAATCGAACCATAACGTGCGGTGGAAAAGTGCCATAACTGTGGGTCACTGGACTAAATAAATGCTTTGGGTCCCGAATGGCATAGAACTAATGGGTTAATCTCTCTCTCTTATTAAAGGATATCAGCCTCCATTATGAGCATACTGGCCCAGAAGTGTTTGGAAGGCTGAGGCACAGAACAGGGAGAGATCTGGACAAGCCTGAACTGTCACTTTAACCAGCCAGCTCTGAAAGACAATGTAAAAAGGAAAACACATGTAAAAGGAAAATGTAAAATGTAAAATGTGTGCACATACATGGCAGTACTGTGACTGTTCACAAATATACAGTATATACAAATCCAGCCCCCCAGAGTTGCACAAAGAGGGAAAGCCATAGATTATGCACTCTATTCACCTAGGCTCCATTCCAAAACTATGGAGGCATCATTTTAAGGAATCAAAGTTGCACACCAGAGTCTGACGCAAAACTTTTTTAAAAATTAGACAGTAAATTTTGCTGCCTTCTAAGAAACAATCTTTTGGACAAATTTGACGACAGCATCACATGTACCCTTTGCAGAGAATGTAAACCATAAAGCAAAAAAAAAAAAAAATGGTGGACAAAGCAAGAAAAATGTAGTTGTGCAACAAAAGCTTGAAGCAGCACAATGAATAGAACAGAGCGCATTTTTAAAAGTTCTTTCTAGCCAGACACAGCATCAAAACAAATTGTGTTCCTGTGCGATATGCGGAAAAAATAGCATGATGTGGCGCAATTGTCAAATATCTCTGTTTAGTGTCTGTTTGCATATAAAAACTGATGAAAAACAGTGCAGACAGATACTAAAAAAATTAAAAATATGATTCTTAGAACAGTGGTTCTTTTAAAATTATTACAGGGTCGATGAAATTACCTTTAATAACAGCATGGACACAAATATTACATTTCTACGAACTTAAACTAGATTTTTAAAAGATTTCAAATTTTTATCACCTGGGACAACCTTACTTGTCAATGACCCTTAAAATAAGTTAAAAAAGATAATAATCTTACTTGCTACAACATATATACATATATATATACATATATACACACACACACACACTCACCTAAAGAATTATTAGGAACACCTTTTCAATTTCTCATTAATGCAATTATCTAATCAACCAATCACATGGTAGTTGCTTCAATGCATTTAGGGGTGTGGTCCTGGTCAAGACAATCTCCTGCAATTTGGAGCGTGGCATGGTTGTTGGTGCCAGACGGGCCGGTCTGAGTATTTCACAATCTGCTCAGTTACTGGGATTTTCACGCACAACCATTTCTAGGGTTTACAAAGAATGGTGTGAAAAGGGAAAAACATCCAGTATGCGGCGAAAATGCCTTGTTGATGCTAGTGGTCAGAGGAGAATGGGCCGACTGATTCAAGCTGATAGAAGAGCAACTTTGACTGAAATAACCACTCGTTACAACCGAGGTATGCAGCAAAGCATTTGTGAAGCCACAACACGCACAACCTTGAGGCGGATGGGCTACAACAGCAGAAGACCCCACCGGGTACCACTCATCTCCACTACAAATAGGAAAAAGAGGCTACAATTTGCAAGAGCTCACCAAAATTGGACAGTTGAAGACTGGAAAAATGTTGCCTGGTCTGATGAGTCTCGATTTCTGTTGAGACATTCAGATGGTAGAGTCAGAATTTGGCGTAAACAGAATGAGAACATGGATCCATCATGCCTTGTTACCACTGTGCAGGCTGGTGGTGGTGGTGTAATGGTGTGGGCGATGTTTTCTTGGCACACTTTAGGCCCCTTACTGCCAATTGGGCATCGTTTAAATGCCACGGCCTACCTGAGCATTGTTTCTGACCATGTCCATCCCTGTATGGCCACCATGTACCCATCCTCTGATGGCTACTTCCAGCAGGATAATGCACCATGTCACAAAGCTCGAATCATTTCAAATTGGTTTCTTGAACATGACAATGAGTTTACTGTACTAAAATGGCACCCAGTCACCAGATCTCAACCCAATAGAGCATCTTTGGGATGTGGTGGAACGGGAGCTTCATGCTCTGGATGTGCATCCCACAAATCTCCATCAACTGCAAGATGCTATCCTATCAATATGGGCCAACATTTCTAAAGAATGCTTTCAGCACCTTGTTGAATCAATGCCACATAGAATTAAGGCAGTTCTGAAGGCGAAAGGGGGTCAAACACAGTATTAGTATGGTGTTCCTAATAATCCTTTAGGTGAGAGTATATATATATAAAACGGCTAAAATCAAGATGTAAAACATGATATCATAATAATGTTTTTTTATTAACAACTCGCTAAAACATCTGCTTTTACTAAAGAGCACTCTTGAAACCTCTTGAATCACACAATTAATCATGTTAATTATTTTAATCTCTTGACATTCCTATTTTATGTTAGTAAAATTGGAATACAAGCAGCTTTGTCATTATTACAGCAGAAGTACCAGAGGAAATGTCTTGGCCAATATGAGCAGCCTTAAAACATTGTCTTGGAAAATGGACAGTAAGGCAGCTTAATAGCTCTTGGAGCTCTAAACACTGGTTTTAATCATGGTCACTTTCAGCAGCAATGTTTAGAGATCATTGTCAATTAGCACATTTCATGGGGGTGTGAAGAGAACGATCGAGAAAGTTGCGCTCTTTAAGTAGGGTGGACGAGGTGGGGGTTGGTTTGGCTCGCGGACAGAGTGGGGGTCACCTCCAGGGGTCTGGCTGCTGACCAAGCTGGTGTCGTGCCCTGGGGCCAGCCAGGGGCCAGATGAGTCCTGTAGCCCCTCGAGGGCCAGAGGACACCAGCGGTATCTACACATGCCCCATACGACCAGGACGTCACCTCTAATACTGCAACACACTAAATATGGACTGTGAGCTAATGGAACGGTGAAGGACAAAGCTGTTGCTGCAGTTTGAGAATGAACCAAGAATAGAACCCGATTCACAACATTTCAGTATAAACAGAGGAGAACAGCAAACCTAAAATCAACATCAAAACAGGAATTACATTTTATTAATAATAAAATAAGAAAAAAACATTTATTAAATAGGTATTTATTAATGCCAATAATTTTATATAATTATACTTTTGTATCATTACTGTTTGTATGGTTTACCATTTTGCCATCTTGTATTTATAGGCACAGTAACAGAGGACAGGAAATGATGGGAGAGGATGAGGAAACAACATGTCAGACAGTACATGTGTCTCCCATATGAGTACTTTGTGCAAGTTAAAATGGCTTAGGTGACTAACTACTGGGAGTAGATAAACTTGCCATCTCGCTATTGACTTTACAAAGAACTGCAACATTGTATTAATTGAATTGTCAAAATCATATTCTGGTTGATGTAAGCAATGTAGCATGCAAGATTTAAATTAAAGACTACTAAAAGAAATCATGACAGAAATCTTTATCAATCCCTTATACAATTATCCATGGTTTTACTAAAGTAACCATACTTAAACAATAGAATTTGTAGCAAATAAATAGTAAACACAAAATTCCCAGTGGTTTTGCTACAGAAAAAAATCAATTATAGTATTTGTAGCAAAACCACAAAATTTACCATGCTTTTACTATTGTAACCATATTCTAACCATGATACTTGTAGTACAGCCACTGTAACATTTCATGACAACCAAAACTATGGTATTACAATCATTCTGCCAAAACTAAAATCACAGTTATGCAGTATCACCATAGTAACACCATGGTTAATTTGAAGTACAAGTACAATGATTTTTAATGCCTCCATGATAAATGTACCCAAATTAACCATCTATAAATTCTAAAGTCATATATTAATATTTGTGATGCCAGTCTTTGCCTGAAAACTCCTGAGTTACTATACGTCTTCCACAGTTCATGTGAATCTACACATCTCCACAAAGCAGAGCAAACATTCCAGACACATCTAAATGAAATCATAACTGTGCCTCATTAGCCTAATTACTGATCGCTACAGCTCACCATCAAAAACGAATAAATGCATACAGAAAAAAACTATTAATATGATAATAGAGGACATATGTGACATGCACATGTCTTGCATTCATATCATATAACATGAAGCTAATATATGATGGATAAAAATAGCAAATAAATGTAAAATAAATAGCTGGAGACATTTTGAAGTTAGTCCATACTACAGAAAGGATTAAACCTAACAAATCAAGTTTCTGCACCTTTATGTTTTTGTATATTTTTTGTATATTGTATAATTTGTATATTATACAGTATGTGTATATTTTGTCAATGAATGATAATTGTATGTTTATTATATATAGATTGTTGAATTACTTTTATTTTATATACTATTATAATGCATATTTTATATAAGCCTATCAGAATCGTTGTTTTTTTTAATTATGTTAATAAAAGTATATTAATAAAATAATATTAAATATCCAATTATTATTTTGTTGTTGTGACGAGGTGGAGCCGCTGCCAGGGGCGGAGGACATGCTCTGGTCCGCCCGGCATGGAGGAGTGGACGACGACCAGGCGACGGCATGTCAGGGAACTGGCGAGCAATTTTTTCTCTCTCACTCACTATCGCTCCACTTTATCCTGCGCCTTGTCTCCTTCCCAGGTCTCGACAAGCGTGGAAAGCCTGCAGGCAGGTGCGGCCGAAAAGGGAACGGAATGCACGTCATGCCGGGGGTCCCCGTCCTGAGGCAAAGAAGTGAGGAGTGTGACGAGGAGGAGGGCGGGCCGGGCCGGGCCGTGAGTCTGCACATGAGTGAATGTGTTTGTGTTCTAAGTCTTTTTGTTTCATTAAATATTACTTTGACTGTTCAGCCGGGTCCCGCCATCACCTTGCCCATTTGAACCATGTTACATTGGGGCCGAAACCCGGGTTGGAGGAAGATCACACCGTTAAGGAGTCCTTGCCGCTGACAGAGGATAGCGACGCTGAGGGAGTGCTGGATCTGGTGGCGCTGGAGTACTGCATCAACCGGCAACCAGAAGGGACTGAGAGGTCCAGTGCCATCACCCGGCGTTGTAGACGGAAGCGCGGCAGCGAGCTGAGGGCCAGTCAATGGCGTGTCTGGGGCCGGCGAGCACATCTCTCTCTCTCCTCTCACTGCTTTCTCTCTCCCTTTAGTTATTCCCACTCCCCTTCTTCCCTTTCGCCCTGTTCCCCCTCCCAGGCACGCACAGGTCGGATCCGGAGACCGGTGTGACCCGTCAATGCTCCCTCCCTAGAAAGCGGGGGTGGGGAGGATTATGTCACAGGTCCGATAAATCCCCGATCTGAGTTCGGAGATGGGGGTATGTGGTGAGCAGGGCAGAGCGAGGCCGGGAGGATAATGGTGAATGACTTCCACCTGCGCGTCACACCTGCCTCGCATTCCAGCGAGGGGAGACGGGAGTATTTAAGGATAGGAGACAGCGGCAGACGGGACAGAGATGAACGAAGCTTGTCCGCGTGTTTGAATGTTTTTATGATTTGACACAGCTGGCTGAAAAGCAGTGGGTGTTTTTGTTTCTTTGTACATTAAAAGTGTCATTAAATGTCTATGTGTTTGCCAAGCTGGTCCCTGCTTCCTCCTATCCTTTCATTTATTGTTACAGTTGTATATTAGAAATAATTTATTAATATATAAATATGCTGGAGAAATGACATCTTAACTGTATTGTTTTGTACAAAAAAACCCCAGATGGGACTGGTCAAAAGCATCATTCACATGACTTTCTGGATCATGATTAAACATTTTAATAGACTTGTAATCTCTCTCTCTCTCTCTTTCTATATATATATATACACACAGTATATTTAGACTCTTATTCTTTAAGAGTCACTGACATTATTCCCTCATTTTGTGCAGTGAAACAACTTCCTGAAAGCTGGACATGAATTGATTTAACTAGGAGACTGTGAAGGACTCACCAATCTGTGGCTTTGAGATTGACGGAATTATAGCTCAGGTTAAAATACTTATTTATTGACAGCAGAGAGGGATGAAGGGTCACGATGAAAGACGGGAGATCTTTTGGCCTCTTCTCTGATGTAATAGTTCGGTAATGGAGCGCATAGGGGTGGGGTGGTGGATTTCACTCTCGGACCAGAGCGAGTCTCATTCTGGCCTCTGTGTCCGAGTTAAACAGTTCTTCAAGGTGCATAATCAAGCTTTTAATATCAAGATTGGCAAGCTGATAGGTAGTTATAATGATAAATTAGTCCCTGTTCCCCAAAGTCAAACCACTGTGACAAACAGTAACTCCAGGACCTTGCATTTGGGCAGCCCCTATTTCACGCTCTATACTATAACACTTTAAATCAAAGTTGGCCCTATTTACTTGGCACTATTTGCTGCCATTGCATTGAATTGACAGACAGCAATAATCATTTAACATTTCCTTTTTAGGTGAACTATTCCTGTAAAGATGAGGAGCCATCAGATTCAAGCAGTTGAAAATAGTGAGCTGACCATATTTATATACACATATGTGTATATAAATATGGTCAGCTCACTATTTTACTATATATATATATATATATATATATATATATATGTATTTATACCACTTGCCTGCAAAATGCAATTCATGTACTTCATCAAATTCCGTACATACTATGAAAGTACAGGAATTCAGACGCAGCCTCAGTACACGTATAATTAATACAGTAGGTCTCTTGTATTTTGCATTACTCACAGTTTTCTGGCTTTGAAGGCCTCTGCGAACTCTCGAACGCTCCTCAAGGAGGCCAAATCCAGGGTCATGGCTTCAACTCGAGCTTTGCGCTATTGAATTAACAAGAAGAGAAACAAGTAAACACACTGCATCAGCTACATCCATTAACATCAACATCACTAACAAACTAAAAGCCAAAGCCCAGACATCCCTCACTAACTCATTACACACTTCCCACCTGAAACCCTCTGCTAAATCTCCATCTCTCATTCCCTAAATCAGGACTGCATTTCCAATAGGGAATGTTGAACATTCTCGGGCGGGAGAGCATCTCAATATCCTCTTTATGGCATTTTTATGACCCTCCACACTGACTGTATCCGATCTTTGCTCTGTGCATCCTGTGCTTACACCAAGTAAACGTTGAGGCTGTGGCTTCCTTCTTTCATTATGTCCATAATGGCATATAGAACAGCCTCAAGCAGATAAATAATGTATGAGCAAAGCCAAATCCACAATAATGGTCCCTCTCAGTGCTGGCTTTTAGGTATAGCTTTGATCAGACCAGAGCAAGATCGATATTAAGGAAGACACATAAATCACTCCACAAAGGAAAGACCATGGTCTCACTGGTCAGAGGTTAGAAATTCTACTAAGGTATAGAAGTCACTTGAACATTCTGTGATGTTAATGTACAAACACACCTTTAAAAAAGTGTTACAAAAATGTTAATATTTTCAAGATTAATAAAAAAAAAAGTCTAAATTCAACAAAATTCATAATAAGCTTAAAAAAAATTGCAGTCTGCAAATGTCATTTTTTACATACATGCATTTATTTGTAATTAAGGTTTAATAAATATTTAAAAGCTAAAATAAAAAAAGAATGCTTACACTACAATAAGGTTCTATACTGTATGTTATCATTAATAAATATATTAGATATCATGAAATAATAAAAATGTGTTGTATTATATTGCATTTAATTGTACTGTATTTAATTGCATTGTATTGCATTTAATTGTATTGTATTACATTTACATTTATGCATTTGGCAGACGCTTTTATCCAAAGTGACTTACAGTGCATTTATTACAGGGACAATCCTCCGGAGCAACCTGGAGTTAAGCTCAAGGACACAATGATGGTGGCTGTGGGGATCGAACCAGCGACTTTCTGATGAACAGTTATGTGCTTTAGCCCACTACACCACCACTCCTCTGACTGGATTCTGAATATCTGATTATATTGCAATTAATTGCATTATATTATATTGCAGTGCATTGTATTGTATTGTATTAAATTGCATTGTATTGCATTGTATTATGTTGCATTGTATTGTATTATACTGCATTGCATTGCATTATACTGCATTGTTTTGCATTGCATTATATTGCATTGTATTGTATTATATTGCATTGTATTGTATTGAATTGTATTGCATTATGTTGCATTGTATTGTATTATACTGCATTGCATTGCATTGCATTATATTGCATTGTATTGTATTATATTGCATTGTATTGTATTGCATTGTATTATGTTGTATTGCATTGTATTATACTGTATTGCATTGTATTGCATTGCATTGCATTGTATTGCATTGTATTATATTGCATTGTATTGTATTATATTGCATTACATTGCTTTGTATTATATTGCATTTAATTATATTGCATTGTATTATATTGCATTGCATTGAATTATATTGCATTGTATTATATTGCATCATATTGCATTGCATTGTATTATATTGTATGACAGTATAATGTAAGTGATATTTATTACATATTGTAATTGATATATATTACAAAAAAAAAGTTAGCTTGTCTAAGCTGGATTCCCAGCATGGTCAGACTTGTCTGGTTTGCTGGTTTCAGCTGTGTTTTGCCCAGAAACCATAAACCAGCTGACCATCAGCTTGGCCAGCCTCTGAGACCAGCTAGACCAGCTTCAACTTGCTAAGACAGCACACTATTTTAGGCTAGTTTAAGATGCTTGTACTCAGCCAAGGTACTGTTTATATTTAAGAAACACATTTCCTTCCACTATACACATACTATTATTAACTTAGCACTCTAAATGCTAAATGATACAATAATAATTTCATATTAATGGAAACTACCATTTTCTTTATTACCAGTAAGCTAGTGAATATATTACCTGATAAAGAAAATATCAGGTCTGTTTCTTTGACTTTTGTGTTTCTTTCTCACTGCAAACAGCTGTGTGCTAAGTTAGCAGGTTCCACTAGTCCTGCACGGCCTCTCTGATGAGGGATATTTTGATGAATGACTGTATAAAGTCTGCTAATATTACAGTGGGGTTAGGAGACATGGGGCAATTTAATTATGCCATGTATAGCACACCACCAAGTTAACATGAAAACCACCCCATCAGCACTTCTCCTATCAACAGAACGTCTGCAAACCACTTACAATTGGTAATCAGCCTCTGCACAATTAGTGCCGTAGATGATTCTTGATGGCTCCTGTACTATAAAAACTTCAGCGCAATCATATCTAGTCTTGTCATACGCCCTCGATCGCAAACTGCAAGATATAACAACTGTCCAACATCACTTTTCATCAAATTATTACTGTCCAGTGGGGCTTGACTAATATCGAGAGGTTTCAGCATTATTGCCAACAAAAATTAGGACACTTGGTTATTAAAGACCATCAATATGATTTAAAAAGTGGAAGTTTGTGTTGACCAAACAAAATGCCCACCATAAAATTAGCTAATGACTCCAGTCCACAGATTCATATGTATGTGTGTGTGTGTGTGTGTGTGTGCGTGCGTGCGTGCGTGCGTGTGTGTGTGTGTGTGAATCCCAGGAGATGCGATTATCTAATCAGCCAATCGTGTGGCAGAAGTGCATAAAATCATTCAGATATGGGTCAGGAGCTTCAGTTAATGTTCACATCAACCATCAGAATGGGGGAAAAAAATTGTATCAGTGAACTGGAGCGTGGCATGATTGTTGATGTCAGATGGGCTGGTTTGAGCATTTCTGTAACTGTTGATCTTCTTGGATTTTCACACAAAACAGTCTCTAGAATTTACTCCGAATGGTGCCAAAAACAAAAATCATCCAGTGAGTGGCAGTTCTGTGGATGAGAACAACTTGTTGATGAGAGAGGTCAATGGAGAATGGCCAGACTGGTTTGATGTGCACACACACACACACACACACACACGATATGTATTATATAATGGTGGGTTCCTCCTATTGACATTGGTCTCTAGTACACGTAGACCCATGAAAGAAATAAGGGGCTCTTGTGTTGTTCCAAATGAGTGATTGGGGGATGGGGCCCTCTGTCCATTTCGGAGCAGACTGGGGCTCTGGAGGAAAGGACCTTAACAAGGCCCCTAACCCTTTAAGGTACTTTTTGGCATTTATACACTATAATATATAAAATAAGACATTATTTACTAATTTCAGAAAGCAGTATTCTGGTGGGGACCATAAGGTAGGTTGGATTTTAAGGTTTTACTATCATTGTGGGTACATTTGGTATAAACATGGATAGGCAAACAAGACCATACACAGCTTATTCATCAGCAGTATAAAGGTACTCCATATAATAGCTCTTATTTATCTTAATCGGGTTTAGCCTGTGGGCCTGCAGACCTTGAATGGGGTGGTGGATTATAAGATAACACTGAGATGTAGACAGCATGGCTGTTCTTTGAGATGCATCCATCGGCCACACACAGAAATCGCTGTCAGAGTGAACGGATAATTGTTTCATAAAGATCTCTGGCTGTCTGTAAATTATAGTCTGTATTTAATGTAATCTGTCTGAACATCCACACAAATGTGTGTCCATGTGCGTTTCTGCCAAGAAGGTCTGTAATACCTCTAGAAAGCAATCCATTAGAATCACCATTCATCTCAATGGCATTCTTAACTGGCACAGGAGCACTCGGAAGTATGCAACTTGCATGCAGCCATCTTTGCTGTCAGGAAGAGACGTTTTTGGGCCAATCGTCTTAGTCATTAATGACTAATTACTATGGAGCAGAAGGAAAATGATGTCCTGACAATGCTTACTGAGTGATGGCACCACAAGAACATGCACAATCCTTAGCCATTCATCAGTGACACTCCTAACCAGATGTGACGTGGCATCGTAAAACACGATAACAGGTATCTTCTCCATGTTTTGTCCAAACTAGCCGCGACCATGACAAGCGACATTCTGTCAATCGCTTGGTTTCTTATTCTGCAACTTTGTGTGGGTAAGCCCCATCCGCTACACTCTCATTGGTCCAAAATCCTTCTCATAACAGTACACTAGAGCTGTGTCACACTAACCCGCTCAAAATAACTTTACATTTTTTTTCCGAAGGGTGTTACACCTACAAACTGCTCCCAGAGGTCTGTCAAACACACTGCTTCATAAGGTGAGGTGGCAGATAATCCAACCGCCTCTGACTTTCTCTTCGATTCCCTGTTACATAGAGCTTGCCGAAATAACATCAAGAGTGCCGCATAAGCACAAATAATTGAATAATTAGAGTAACTTTTCCAAGTGAATGTGTGTGACCCTGCGGTGTCGCACAGCCACGTTGCACCCATTGTGGACAGACAAATTGGAAATATCAAAGTGAACATTCTAAATGATGTGCAGAAAGCACGCACCAATCAGCTGTGAATTAACCCTATCAATAACCCTAGGCTTCAGCAATGGTAAAATGGGTGAATAACCTGTATCATACATTGTTTTCAACAGAAATCTACTGGTATAAACATCTACAGTATTTATTGTAAAAATGATTATAGAACCGGGCATCCATCCACTGTCGGTGCAATGTGACAAAAAGCAACACATTTAGTAAAGACGGCATCATTGATTACAAAGGGATCTATCTGCTTCTGAACTGACACAACATTTGTTGTGTTGTCAATACAGTGAAAAACAGCAGACAGGAAACTATTTGGGTTGCTGATTTAACATTCATTTAGTGCAATTAAGCAGATGAAAAATCATGCCCCCGAACTGTACGTAAATTATGTATTAAGGAATGTTCCAACAATCTGAGTAATTCAAGTTTGATGTACCACATTGATACAGTAGGGGGCAGTCAGCACTCCAGCTGTACAAGCAGATGACGCCCTCTTGTGCTCAAAGACAACTGGATCAAGCTGGGATTGCAAGATGCTTTTCTCAAAGTATCAAACTACGATTAACATGATACATTTTCCTAAAAACAGAGCACTTAAGGCTAAAATTGGTCGACGGCAGAATGGTGCAGTTACTACATCTAGCAGCAAACTGGACAATGTTAAACAGCCAAACCCTTGACCCCTTGGTTTCTGCAAGTAAACCTGTCTTAGCCTGATTAAATATGGACTTACAAATTTTTATGTAATTACAATAACACATGCTAGCGTGAAAAATAGACACCCCCTATTGTAAATATGACTGGTAGTTGCTGTACAGAACATTGTACACCTGAGGGCTCCTTTCTAGATTACACAGCAGATGAGGAAAGATCAGCATCCAGTTAGACTGATTACTAGGAGAGTGATGTGGAGGCAGTTATGTGAGTTATTGCGTGTCAGGCTCCTGTGGCCATTTTTGGCAGGTGTACGCTGTGTGAAAACTGGGAGAAAGAAAATAACAGATGCTGGGAAGTGCAAGATGACAGATGTGAATATGGATGAGTAAATGATTTGGACAGATAGCAAACCAAATCATGTAGTTTTGATGTTTTGTACTATTGGTTAATAGACTGTTCCAGTCTGACACAAGGTAGTCTAGCAGAGCCAGACATTTTACTATTGAAATAATGTCTGGTCCACTTAACAGCTTATTTTAGCCAAGAACCACCCAAATAGACAGGAAGAGAGGCTATCTGATTGACATGTAAAACGATCAAACAAGTTATTTTACATTTAGGGGCAGGAAAATCTGAAATCAATTTCAACCTGGTAGGTAGCTCATTCAAATCATGATGTAACAGTCTAAATATCATAGAAAATGTGCATCACCAAAAAAGTCTTGTGGGACCATGATCTGGCCATGTTCTCAACTCACTCATTTCCTGTCTCTTACCAACAAACAAAGTATTAACAGCCCACTGTTACCCATTAGCTGAAGTTATTAAAAACACACACACACTTTGTCACTTATCATCTATAATATGCAGATACTTACTGTACACTAATTACAGCTACGGTCCCCAAGGAGCAGCCCGGGGTTAAGTGCCCTGCTTAAGGGCACAACAAAGATTTTCTTAATAATTTTCCAGTTAGTAATTATCCAGGTGGCTCCCAACTGATACTGATTCTGCAACATTTGTATAACCAGCTCAAGGTCTTAACCTCAATACTAATGTAGCACAGATGCCTCAGAGCATATTTTGTATTAGGTCTTCCACAAATACTCTTTTTATTAGTCAACCAGAAAAGTAGTCAACAAGTTGGTGGGTCAATGTTTTTTATGTTGTCACCAAATATGGAACAAGAACAATTGAAGGGATCTAAAGGAAGTCACTACTAGCCTTACAACTAAACTTATTGTGCATGATTCATCATCCATGTACATTAGTCCAAAAGAAAAGTGTCAACTTTACTTGATGTAATGAACGCTTCTTACAATTCCAGATGGAAATTGATAAGTCCACCCAACAAATATCTATGAATATCCTGTTTCACTAAGAAATATGTCAGATTACAGAAGTAAAGTTGCAAACACACGCTGACTTAAAACTGTGTTTTCCAATCAGTGAAAAGTTTATAAAGCTAGTGTCACACCTGCAGACTCCAAACAACTTGATTTTGGCCAAGGGTGACATACATGTGGAATGTTTTGCAGAGATCTCACTCGGAGGTATGACACATTTGCTGATTAACAATGGTTGAAGGGTGACAAACATACCAACTCACCTCTACTCTCTCGCTCTGATTCTCTGTCATGTGGAGAATGACATTCTCTGTCATTCTCTGTCATTTGCGCCGCCCGCCACAAATTCGCTCCTAAAGCATTGACTTTGTTTGTAATCGTGCCGCACGAAACGCTCGATTCGCATTGTATGTGAACGCACAGTAAGGAACGTCGCCCTGTTGTACCAACACAAAGAGGCACCCAAACACTTTCCCGGACTTTTGGCTTCATTGTACCACATTGGTGGGATGACCTTCCCAACTCAATCTGTGAAGCTGACTCACTTTCTGTCTTCAGCTAAAAATCTTTTCAATGAGCACTTAACCATTTAAAAAAAAAAAATGACATTGCACTTTACTCTGTTTTGCATACTAATATTCTGATGCAAGTGAAACTTTGTAACGTTAATTTTCGTACCACTCTCTCAAGATGATTCGCTTATGTTTTTCTCTTTTGTAAGTCGTTTTGGATAAAATTATCTGCCAAATGAATAAATGTAATGTAAATGTAATGTATGTCCATATGAAGCTTACAGTGAGTGAGAAATTGCGTTCAATAAAAACGGACTGTTGTTGCTCCACTTTCAGAGTTCATTAGTCATTTTAGTGAAGGAGAAAAACGCAGGAAAAATGCTTGGTGACAGAAACACTACGGCTTACAATAAGCATTTAGGATGATATGCAGAGTGTGATCACAGATGAAAACATTCAGAACAGCTTGAAGTCTTGTCAGTAATTTAGTAAAATAAGAAGCTCTTTGGTCACTTGAGGAGAACACAAGACCAGCCTAAGCGACAGAATAATTTTTTCAAGCAAGCCTGATGTGCTTTTTTAGTTTTTGGAGCCATTAACTCAGCATGGAGCCTGACGGTCAAGTGATTAATGAACTCCCGCTGGCAGATGCTAATGTGTCCTTCGTCTCTGACCTTCTTGGCCGGCATATATGTAATTGATGCTCACACCTAAAAATCACTGGAAAAATTGACTAGTGTGACGCCGTCTTAAGCAGTTAAGTAAAACCTGTTAATAATTGTTTTCTATTATCCTGTTTTGTCTTTGCATGTAAACACCTTAATTGGTGTCGACAGCTTATTCAATGTGTGCAAGTCTTGTGCGCTCGTCTGTTTATGTTTAGACACACACCTAATGATTTGGTTTTCATAATAAGCCTTTTGTTGTAAAAAATGAACTCAATAATGGACTGATACACACACACACACACAGCATTGTTTTACAGCCAATTTATGAAAAGAATGACCAGTTATGCAAATCAGTTAGGGTCGTTTGTTTTCCGCGATGCAGAAAATTGGATAGAATTGTGGAATTTTGTCATAAAAACTATGTTAACTCTGACATATTTGGGATAAATTGTATGTACAAATGCACAATTAATCAAATGAATATAGCTAAATGTAATTCAGTGATTAATATACTGTAAACGGTTGTGATTTCATTAAATCAATATCTAGTCTGCATATGCTGAATGAGTGTTCTGCTCTCTGTCATCTACTACACACACATGCACAGATATACAAAATATATTATTACTATGTGAAAAGGTTATAATTTAATCTTATTGTTTATTAAGTTATTATATAAATTAGACTTAAATAATAAGTCTAATTTACATAGAAAAGAGGAGTTTTTAAACTGAAAAGAATTACAGTGACTTGGCTTAGCACAGTGCTATACCAGCACCGATTCACCCGGATTGTTAGTGGTTAGGGAAAAAAGTGTGCAATTTTGTGTTTAATACCACAAGCAAAAACTGTTTAGTGAATTCCCTGCTCAATGTCTTTAACGAGGTCTTTAACTTTTCTAATTGAAAGTTATAAAATAGAGTCATCAGACTGCTACCCCAACTGCTATTCTGTCATCCATTCATCATGTTTGGTATCCGTTTCATAGCATTGTTCTCTCACATCTGGGATCTCGGGGACATGATATATGGAGATTAGACGGTTACAGACAAATACAGATAAGTTAGCAAAGCCAGACGTGTCATATGACACTCTTCAATCCAATGTATAGTTAAACCTACATTTTCTTCAGGGGATGAATGTTTCCCCAGAACACTTTGCTAGATGCATCTCGAAAATTGAGGTACTGATACCAGAAAATGGTTCATATTTCGCTGACTCGCCAGTTGAAAGATGCCTCTTAACATATTTCAAGCCTTCCTGTGGCATCAAAATGTTTATATATATATATATGTAGTTTATTGGCAATAAAGCATTAATAAACAGTACAAACAGGCAGGATATAATGTGGACACAGGAAGAGAATTCCAGGACACTTCAGTGACTACGACACCTGCTCAGCGTTTCGCTACAGTCCCGTTTAGAAGGTGATAAATTGGTTTGGTGGGAGCCTGTGGAAGCTGCGATGCAGCTCGGAAATGATTTGATAAATGTATGATGGAGATGCAACAAAAAGGTTTACTTTTTAAAGTGTCGGCACAAGCGCTCTGGAGGGTTATTCCTCAGCTCATATTGCCCCACTGGAGCGCGTGCAGATTTATCACACACCGGATGAGAAGAATGCCAGAGAGAGGAAGGACTAAATTTGACGCAGCACTGGGGTCCCCGAAGTCAACGGTCACAGAGACAAATATGTTTTCTCATTATCGATGGAATGGATCCATTCTTTAGTCATGTGATATGTTATGATGGTAATCAGGTAGTAAAAAGACCCAGAGACAAGACTCATATGGGTACAGTAAGCATAAAAAAAAACATACTTGGTGCTGAACAAACTATGCAAATATAAAGCACAATGTTTCAGTGGTCTGAGATAGTATCACAGCTAGTGAATCTCTTCTTTGTCTAAATACAGATAGCACATCATTTACCATTCACCATTTCAAGTGCAGTAAAGATTGGAACAAAACATACAAAAATAAATGTGGATAAAATTTGAAAGTTATATTTAGACATTTATATTTACATCTAGATATTCAAGATTTGCATTTATATCTGATATGTAACTATTAGGCTGGGAAATTGAACATGTTAACATCTGCGATTAATATGTTTTGCTTAACACCTTAAAAAAATGTAAGCAACTAATGCAGTATCATTTATTTTTTTACTTCCTGAAACTTCTCGTGATTGGAGAAAGGTGCCCCGAGTTGTTCCTGGCTGGGTACTCATCCTTACAGGCTCCGTTTAGGGTGGGGGGCAGAGTTAGGACATCTGCTGCCTGCCAGGAACAAACCCAGGCACTTTAGTACAATGGGTGAAACTTCACCAATGCTTTTCCCCACTTTCTGTGGCTAACACTGGCATATATACATTTTCAAGAGGTACTCGCTTGACTCAACTGCGCATCCTTGGACACTGATTGTGTGGAGCAGTGCACGCTTATTCACTGCATACAACGCATGTCCCGAGCATAATAAACACAGGAGCGGATTTATGAAGATTCGAGTGATACGGGCAAACTGCTGTATCTCTTCGTATTACGTGAAAAAACTCACTGACTTTCATCTAAAACCATTTCAAAAGCGAAACTGCCCAAGAGAGATCCAGTATGAGCGCAATAGTGACTGAAGGACCTGGACGTTCAGCAAGCTGCAGCCAGGTATACTTAAAGACACTTAACAAGAGTTCAGGAAATTCAATTTAAACTTTCAGTTTGTTTTATATCTGTATGTACAGTGTCTAACATTGCAATGGCAATGTACACTTATGTTTATCATGACAATAAAGTTTGATATTAATTGAATCTGCCCATTTGATCCTATTATTAAAAAAGTTCACTGGAAAACAGCAGAAGATTTGGCTTTTAATTTGATCTTTAATCACAGCATCCCAACTGATTTTATGGCATGTAAAAATATACTTGGATCAAAGATTAACACCTATAAAAATGTTTAATTTTAGCATGTTCATATTTAAGTAATTTAAATAAATGATGACTAACCAAATTTTTTGCAAGTTATTTGAGACAAAGTATAAAACAGATTTTAGATACAGTATATTTATGATTATTTTTTAATGTTTGTTTTAATGTAACACATACCATAAATGAATCACGCTTAATCACAGGAAAATTTATGATTAATTAGTTATAGTTAGTTATAATTATTGTATCAATTCACAGCCTTAGTAATATAACTGTGTATTTAGGATTTTGTATTTCTTTATTCAGATAGCATTCTATTTGGAATTTAACAATATATTCAGTATTTGCTTTTATGGATTTGAAAACATAACTACATTCAGGTTTACAGCTGTATATTTTGAATGTGGATATTAAAATTCTGAATTAAATAACAATACTGTATATGATTGACCACTACTAATTAAGCTTAATTATTTATTTAGAGTTACAACTACATTTACAGGATTTATTTAGCATATATTTCCTCTCCGTGATCATGTTTCCTCCATTACTATAGGAAGCCACTGATTATAAATATCTTATAAATATAAATGATTTTGAGTGACATCAGAAGACAGTGGCATTCTATGTGTGACTTTATCAAGCTGTAATATTCAATATGCATTTTTCCCCTTTCAGAACTGTTGGTTTCCACACAGTTCAGAGTGTCAGTTACTGTTATTGCTAGTTTTGTACTATTTTAATAAAAAAATATAGTGTTGTTTAATCGCTGTTAACAAATGTTGCAAATTTGCAATGCTCTGTCTCTGAGGGTTAAAAATATTTAGATAGATTTTCAGGCAAATTAATCTACTTATAGATTTAAATCAACAACTTTAACACATATAGAAGTCCATATCAAAATCATAACATACTGCAGTTTGCATTTTGACTGATTAAAAGCATTGCATGATGTTTTATAAAGTATGAAACAATTCAGAGAAAGAATGGAAAGAACAGAAAAACTGGAACACGTCCAAAAAGGGTTGCACCAGCTTGACACCTGCTTTCCTGTGCAGATTAAAGCCTCGTAAAGAAAATAAAGTTTATTGCCTGGAAAAGGGAGAGAGAATCCATGTAAGAGTATTAAAGCAACGGAGGTGAACAATAAGACAGATGGACGTGTTTCAGAAGAAAAAGAGAGAGAGCATATATATGGACGAAATTGTTAAAGAATTTTACGAGAAGCTCACAGCTCTTCAAGGACACAGGACAAGAGGACAGACGAGCTTCCTGTGGAAAACTTTAGTGTTAAATGCTGAGTGTGCAAACAGAACAGAGCAGCTGACGGGCCAAAGAGCCAAGAAACTCCACACGGGAACATAATTAATGACATTCATTGTAATAAACACATAAAATGATTTTTTTTAAACAATATACAAATTTAAGGAATTATTTAAAATGTACGAAGTCAAAAGTGAAATATTCTGAAGGTTTTTTTTCTGTTTTCTCACAACAATTCCTCATTATATTAAACTCCAGTCTTTTCCCTTTCTCAATCAGACTGCATATTATCCTGCTTTTTTCACAACTTCTAACCAAATAAATAATCAAATGGACATTGAGTTGAATTGACATTATTACGTGAGAAGAAAGAGCTGAATGTAACCTCTGTTTAGTGCTGGAGTTCAGTTGGGGATTATTTTAGAAAACTCACATTTGAGTTTGCTCATTATTACACGAATACTTGCCAAAGAAATAACCAAATGACATTAAATTTGAGTTTAAGTTATTTTATTATCTTACTTGTAGTGATTGTAGAACAATAAAATATTTAAAGATGACTCGCAATACCCGGATAACCGGTCCGATAAGATGTTATCCCTGGATTTGCAGTTGTTATATAGATTTTAACTGATGTGCAAATGCTTTTGCAGACGAGAGAATATCAGCTATTTAAATTTCAAACTGCAAAAAGCATCAAAATTTCACTCTCAAGAGTCCCTATAATATTCCGGTCTCTAGATATGTCTTCAATGTAAATCTATTAATTTTTTTTTGCCACTTTCATTGTCCACCAGGTGCAGTCTGATTGCTTTTAATAGTAATAGCACACCTCTCCTCAACAAACAACATGATCTGAGGTCTCATTCATGTATGTAGCACAAACGGTGCGAGATGATTGCACATATTGGTTGTTTTGAATTAGAACTGCCTGCATAATAAAATGTATTATTTTCCAGAAAAAAAACTAAAACATATGTAAAACATCAAGCTTTCAATTTCAATGGGCAAAGAAATAAAATGATATGTGAAAATGACTATGGTAAATACCAGTGTGTACAGAATGTGTGTGTGTGTGTGTGTGTGTGTGTGTGTGTGTTGTGTGTGTGTGTGATGTAGAAGTACTGCTGAGAAAAGGGCACCTTTTAAAAGCAATTAGATGAGTGACTTTGAGCACCTCACCGTACCCGCTCCATTATTATTTGCCTTTGATGAGTGCGAGTCTCCCCCCGCTCTCGTTCTTTCTCAAAGAAAGAGAAACGGCGGAAATTTCTGTGACCTTGCCGTGACCCGACCACACAAAATTGGTCATCAACTTTTAAGACTGTATTTTATCATATATTTTTTAAAGAAGGAGAGAAAAATGGCCAGAGCCGCTGCTCCATACATCATCCTGTCAAGATTATGACATTCCTTCATAAATACCCACCAATCTCTGCTCCACCTGGCTGCCTCGCTTTCAGTCGCTGTGGAAGTGCCTAATTACTCCATATAAACTCACTCTCTCTCTCTCTCTCTCTCTCTCTCTCTCTCTCTCTCTCCTCCCAAAACACAGTCGCACACAGACAACAGAGAACAGTACGAATGGAGGCCCCTTTCATACACACATTCACACAGAGCAATTAATTGAGGCGGGCCCCTCTTGAGGGCCGCTTGAAAATGTCTGCTCAGCAAATAGAGAGAGAATATGCAATTTCCTCAAGTTAAGTCTATATTAAATTGATTTCTTCTGTATCTGACAGGACTTGGGTTC
Organism: Moxostoma hubbsi; assembly: GCA_032164185.1. Classification (NCBI taxonomy): domain Eukaryota; kingdom Metazoa; phylum Chordata; class Actinopteri; order Cypriniformes; family Catostomidae; genus Moxostoma; species Moxostoma hubbsi. The sequence continues at coordinate 23,762,830 of JAVLUX010000040.1, read as the reverse complement.
CCTCTCGCTGTAATCTACAGGTCTCTCTCTCTCTCTCTCTCTCTCTCGCTCCAGGAAACAAGTAGCAAATCAAACAGTTGGAGATATGAAGAACGCGAGGACAAAGATTAATTTTCCAACTGAGAAACACAGAAAATGTGCATACTAGGAAGAGAAAAGCAGGTATAATGGATAAGAATCAGACAAGTGCAGACATTGTCACAGAGGTTGTGTACTGAAATGTATTCATCCATGTGTGACTACAACATGTGAATGACTTATCTGAGTTGTCAAACACTGATAATTAAGGCCTAAAAGAGTAAGTGTATATTTTCGTATAAATAAAAAAAATTATTGGGGGCTCATCCAGGTTCAGATCCTGGACAAGTCCCCAATTTTTTCGACTGCATTAACACCTGGTATTAAGATGCATTTTTGGTGATCCAATCACATGTGGTCAGGGCTAAATATAGATCTATAGATCTAAAATGTTTTGTGATAGGATCACAACAAAACACATGGAGCCACTTCGCATTTGAGGTGTAAATGCTAATCCGTCCTGAATGCGTCCCAGATAGCAGTGAAGCTGTTTAAACTTTGCAGGTTACGAGGGGTTTTAAAAATACATTGTCCGATCAGAAAATCACTGAAAAATAGATCCAAAAACAAGCCCAAGAACTTAATGGATCTTCTTAATATCTGAATCTCCTTTAATACACATACTTTACTTAAATAACTGAGAATTATTGTGTTTGTGCTTAGATTAGATTTTAAATGCATCTGGGAGAAACAGTACAACTGTTTTATTTGTGTTTTCTTTGTAATTTTTTTGCGGCCTATTATAAGTCTATGCCTTGGTTAAATGATACCACTCGTGCACTTAGACAGACTTGCAGAAGGTCTGAAAGAAGATGGAAGACAGACAAGCTCCAGATCTTGATTGAAATGTTAAAAGGACACCCTATCTCAGTTTCAGAAAGCAGTCAGATCGGCTAAGTCTATGTACTTATCTGATCATATTGATAAAAATTGTCACAGACCCAGAACTCCTTTCAATACTATAAATGCTGCTGTGAATCTGCCTATTTGTAATTATCCTTCAACAGTCAACAGATGTGTGAAAGCTTCTGTCAATTCTTTGTTGATAAGATAAGGAAAATTAGACAAAATATTAGTCCAACATCCTATGATCCTTTCTGCCCATCAAGCACTTTGAAACAGTGATACATGCTTTTAACACATCTTGACTGGACCATTGTTATTCCCTATATTTTGGAATAAACAATTCTGGCATATCTAGTTTACAGATGGTTCAAAATGCAGTTGCGAGGCTTTTAACAGGTGTACGTAAACGTGAGCATATTACTCCTGTATTAGTGTCTTTACTTTGGCTTCCTGTCCATTCTAGAATTGATTTTAAAGTGCTCTTGCTTGTATTTAAATCCTTAAATTGCCAACCGCCTGCCTACCTCTCCAACCTTTTGTGTGAACACCGTCCAGGAAGAGCTCTTAGGTCAGCCAACCAGAGTTTATTAACTGTTCCTAAGTCGAAGCTAAAATCTAGGGGTGATCGAGCGTTCGTCTTAGCCGCACCTAAACTTTGGAACAGCTTACCGACTTCTATCAGAACTGCTCCAACACTAAATATTTTTAAATCTAAGTTAAAAATGCATCTTTTCTCTCTAGCCTACAACTTGTGATGCTCTCAGTTGTTTGTTATTTTATGTCTTTTGGGTATATAATATTGTGCTTTATTGTGGGATTTATTGTATTTAAAAAGTTAATGTGAACACATTGTACAGCACATTGGTCAACTGTTGTTGTTTTTAAATTGTGCTATATAAATAAATTGAACTGAATTGAATCATGCTGGAACACACTGACATTGTGATTGATTTATGTCATCATGAAACAGAGACCCTACCCTTGAGATTCAAACACAAACGGTCACAGGAGACACATTTAAACAAGCAGGTGTAAACAGTGATGTATCTCACCTTACCACATGAGATCGAATTACCCATGATGCATCTTAATACCAGGTGTGAACGGGGTCTTTTTTGTGGTTTATTGCAAATAACACTTTTACTAAAAATATAACACTTTTTCTTATAATAGGGCTGTTAATCGATTAACATTTTTAATCTAATTAATTACATAATGTCCCAATTAATTAATCGTGATTAATCAGATTTAATCACATATACAAATATTTGCTGAGAAAGCCCCTCATATAACAATAACTCAATATATAATGATTAAATAAATATACATAGTTATCTTTAAATTAGGGCTGTCAATCATTTAAAATTTTAATCAAATTAATTACATGGTGTCCTGATTAATTAATCGCATATACAAATATTTGCTGAGAAAGCCCCTCATATAACAATAACTCAATATATAATGATTATACATATTTATATCAATATATAATTATACATAGATATCTATGTATAATACATATAATACATACACATATATATATATATCAAAATATTCAGATAATTAAAATGCATTACATTCTTGTAGCAGAAGAGTTAATCACTGATAAGACAATACAAAAAGCAGCTTTAGAATACAATGTATTGTTTACTACCATATTATTGATCATAAGTCAATCATTGGCATACAGTTCACAGCAATCCATTACACAAGTGAATTTGTCAATCAGAGATTTATTATGAGGGCTTGTTTAAGGACCCGTCAATGTACACCTGCATCAGACATGCTTATGTAGCGTCTCGGGTGTGTTGCGTCATAAACATAAAATGTTTAGTTTACTGTGTCGAGTTAAATATAGTTTAATACTCAATCTTTAAACACATCTTGAGATCCCTTAGTTCGCATTTGCGCTCCTTCGAGTGTTTTGAACGCAAGAACGTAACGCATGTTTGTGTTGTTGCTGCTGAAGGTTGTTTTCTTCACTGTATAAACTGCACGTTTCCACACAGCTGAAATTTCACTTACTGCCCTCTGGAGTAAACAGGTGGTACTACAAGCTCGCATTGTAAAATTAATCGCACTGAATTAACGCGTTAAATCGACAGCCCTAATATATATATATATATATATATATATATATATATATATATATATATATATATATATATATATATACATACATAGATACACACACATATACACATATATATATATATATATATATATATATATATATATATATATATATATACACACACACACATATATATATATATATATATATACTGTATATATATATATACACATACATACATACATATATATATTTTGACTTATGATCAATAATATTGTAGTAAACAATACATTGTATTCTAAAGCTGCTTTCTGTATTGTATTATCAATGATTAACTCTTCTGCTACAGGAATGTAATGCATTTTAATTATCTGAATATATCCCTTAGATCACATTTGTGCTCCATCAAATGTTTTGAATGCAAGAACGTAACGAATGTCTGTTTTGTGACATCTGGTTGTTTTCCTCACTGTATAAACTGTGTGTTGCCATACAGCTGAAATTTCACTTACAGCCCTCTGGAGTAAACAGGTGGTACTACAAGCTCGCATTTCTCAGGAATCTTCCTTATTACAATCCGGGGGCATTGCCATTAATTGCATACATTTTTTTAACAAGTTATTTTTTTATATAATTAATCGCACTGAATTAACATGTTAAATCGACAGCCCCACTTATAATACTAACTTCTGAAAGAAAATAAGTGTGTGTATAAGCATATAAGTTTAGCTGTTGCAGTGTTTCCCCTATATGCATTCAGCAGTGGCTCATGTACACTGGCCAAACAGAAAGATGACAAATTGCTTGATTAATTTGTTTGTGACGGTTCTGAATAGACTTTTTTCTTTAAGTATCAGAAAGAGTGAAGAGTGTCCATAATGCATTATGTGCCTTATGAGGACCTTATGTACATAAACGGTAAAGATATGCAGATATGCGCAAGTACGGACTAAAATATAATGCTTTCAATTTCAAATGGGATGCAATTGATTTTATCAGTTTCAACAGATATTTTCTTTTTTTGTTCTTTGTTTCCACAATTTGAGAGACTGAATGCTAGTGTGCTTATAAAGTAAAATGTAATTCACATTTTTTTTTTGAGTCTTTCTCTCAGAGCCCTTCAAGTGTTTAAAGCTCCCAGTGAATAATAAGCACACACACATGACAAGACGAACATGAATAACCTATCTATAATGATTCTGTTGTTTTAATCTATTCCTCCACCAATACATTCAAATACGGGTCCGAGTTGCAGGCTGATGGACATGCACACAACAGCACCAATGATGGAAAAAATCCTGGGCAAACACTGTTTGGTTTTAAAATGATCAAGAATAGTTAAATGTTGGGGGGGGGGGGGGGGGGTCTGGTTAACTCGGTGAGTATTGACGCTGACTGTCACCCCTGGAGTCGTGAGTTTAAATCCATGGTGTGCTGAATGACTCCAGCCAGGTCTCCTAAGCAACCAAATTGGCCCAGTTGCTAGGGAGGATAGAGTCACATGGGGTAACCTCCTCGTGGTGGTGATTAGTGGTTCTCGCTCTCAATGGGGCATGTGGTGAGTTGTGCATGGATCGGAGCATGAGCCTCCACATGCTGTGAGTCTCCGCGGTGTCATGCACAACGAGTCATGTGATAAGATGCACGGATTGACTGTCTCAGAAGTGGAGGCAACTGAGACTTGTCCTCCACCTCCCGGATTGAGGTGAGTAACCGCGCCACCACGAGGACCTTCTAAAAATATAATATTTTATTGGCCGTCATTTCCACTCAAGCATTAATTTTCACAAATGAATGATTTATTTAGGACACATCAAATGTTAGATATGAAGTTAGCCTTTCCAAGACAAAGAAGTCAGTTATTTCCATCAGTGTTATTTCCAGCACAGAATTATGTTAAAAAAAACATCATTTGAGATGTGCTGGAATTGACACCGTGAAATGACTTTCGGAAAATAAAAAAATACATTTACAAAAACAAATCTCCTGTAACGCATTAAAATACAATTTTGGACATTGTTAGTAGACAAATTTACCTTCTAAGTTTATAGTAACACCATAGTGCTAAAGGTGCCGAAGTTGAAGAAACACCTCTCATATCAACGGCACTTCTAAAAGACGTCTGACTATAGAATTAAACATAATAAACACATCACGCTACATGGTGCATACATAGTGCTCACAACACATGTTATAAGAGAGCTCCTCATAGGTGTTCACAGGGATGCAGGATCATATTCCCCTCTCTCCCTTCACTATTCTGTCCTTCAAAGACAAATCATATTACTTTTAAAATCAGAATTTAATGGATGCATTCAGTACAAGCACAAGTAATAATAAAATGCAAAGCTTTCATCACCACTCCCCCTGGACCCCTGCTTCAACTTAACTCCGCCCACACCATCACCCGAGCTTATCTTTCCCCCTCCTCATTTCCTCTCTCTCTCTCTGTTTCTGCTCTACAGGGGGAAATTTGATTTGCATCAGGAAGTGAAGTACATTGAAATAATGTGTCTTTATCGCAGCAGATATTCAGAGATTTACTCCCAATTTTCTTCAGATCTGCATACAATGCAAAATGTATTCACGCGTGTGCCGTGTTCCCGGATATCCTAACAACCAGACCTTAATGCAACAACAATTGCTCCCCAATATTATCAAGCTCGGAATAACCCCCGTCAATTATATATTTACAGCAGGTGTATTTTGCAGTTCTGCAAGTTTTTCTCTCTGATCCGATGGCCGAGATTTAAGGATGTATCAATTGGCTGTGTAAGATCCAAATTAAGTCTGTTCAGAGTAAATGTCACAGCACTGTGCAAAACTTCATATTGTTAATGTCAGCAAACTGAGAGTCCCTAGAGACACAAAATAATGACTTTCTTCTTTTTATATCCTTTGCTCTTTATGATTGCATTGTTCCAAATCAGGTTGGATGTAATTTTCTTTTATGCTTTCAAAATGTCGTTTTCTAAAACAATCTAATTTTTCATTTCAATATACAGAGGGCTAAAACATGTCTTAAAGCATTTGATGCTTTTTTCCTGTGTTTTTATTCTCTTTGATCATCACTTTAAATGACATGCAGTAAAAATAATGTGTATTCCTATGAAACAGATGATAGAGCAATTGAATCAAGATCAAAACAGATGAAAGCGTTTTGTCTTTTATTCTGATACTAATGCAATATTTACTCCAAACTCTATTTAAAAGAGAAAAAAAGTGTATACCGAAACAACAAACTTGAGAACACATTTGTTATTTCAACACCATGTTTATGCAATTTAAAAAAATATCTAATGTCTGTATATTAAACAATATGGCAGTGTTTTGGAAACATGTTTAATAAAAAACAAAATAGCATTATTATTGTAATTTTGCATGGTGATAGACTTTTTATTTTTACACTTCAAACGTACTGTAAATCACTGTAAATGTATTTTTTCTGTACAATTTTCCATATTTATTTATTTTTGAATACATAGCATCAAGTCACTTATTTTAATTTCCTAAAATATACTTTAAAATAATTAGTCTTCATTTTATACAATTTCAGAGACGGTAAATATTTAATATTAATTATATGATATATTTAAGATATTTACAAATAATCAAAAAATATTGTATTTTAGTCTACTATTGTTTATAGTCTAGTTTTAGATGTTGTTTTAGTCTAACTTTCCATTAACAAATATGTAAACATTCTTAAAGCAAGAATGAATTACTTGAGAAGCAGAATGAAATGAGACATTCAGTCATGTTTTCAGAGAAATGCTTAAAACAAGAATAAAATGTGTTTTTACCCCATTGGCATACAGATATATATATATTATTTATTTATGTTATAAGCATTAATATTACAAAATTGTATTAGATTTCTCTCAAAACAAGGTCAAATAAAATGTTGCTTTTCAGGATGTTTAGATATGTGTACTGGGAAAAAAAGACTACAAGCATTAGTAAGAATTATTATTTATTTGTTTATTTATTTATTGCAGTGGGAGTCAAAACAGGAAGTTTACTTAAAACAAGATGTCATTTAAATCACATCCTCCTCCTCCTTTTGAATTTAAAATATGATCATTCATCGTGTGAAAAGCCCATACGGACGAACACGTTCAACTCTTGTGCATTCATGCAATGTATGTTTAATACCATCAGTGCCACTGTAATGATGAACTTCACAGAACAATGTAATAAATTTAGCTTGTGAACCATGACAAGGTCAGAGGTTGAGGAATTGCAGCCTGCCGCAGTAGCGCTGCTTGTCAGGAAATAAACGACGCCTTGTAAACAAATCGTGTTATTGCTTTAATTCATGCAGTCTAATTTGATTTGGTAGGAGAGGAGTTCTTCAGGAGGAGACGAGATGACATCGGACTCTCGGACCCTCGCTCATGTCTGCCGAACCTGTAACCACATTACGGACAGTCTGCATTGTCTCACGGGGCAGACTGAGCGCGCTCCAAAGTTCATCAACTAATTGAGTAATGAAGAAAAGCTAATGGAGTTTGACTGAGTGGCTGAAACAGTGCTCTGACTTGGAATCGAATCAAGGGATACAGATATGACAACAATCGCCACATACTTCTGAAGTCAGACTTTAAAAAAAAAAAGAATATCCAATCAAAAGAAAGCAATGAAACTATACAAGAGCAGAGACGGAAACTAGCAAATGGAAAACAAGCACCTTTCTTCTATGACCAATTTCTCATGGCATACTACAGGACACAACACTTTCCTCATTAAGTTATGGGTATAAATGCTCCAAAGCATGAAATTACCCTCGAGCCTCCTTCTAAAAAATAACCTGGTTTGCAAATAAATGATCCATGCAAAGCAGTAAAATGCACATTATTAAAATAATAGGAGGGATTTAAATTTGCATCCGCACACGATTCAGCGCACATGGCACAACCTCCCCCGTGCATTCCCATTTTGTTCATTTCATCCGGGAATGTTGGAAGGGCGAGTCCCTAAAACAATAACATTCTTCTCTTAACAAGAAGTTGATGTCTTAAAGGGATAGTTCAACTCATTAAAACTCTCGCCATTACTTCTTTTTAATGTGTCAACTAACAAAGGCTAACATGTCAGATTTGTATTTATTTTTTTCATGAGTCATAAAAATTCCCACTAAAGTGTCATTTCCAACTAATCTCAAATTTTGTTTAGTGTTTAATAGAATTCTGTGCTGGAAATTACTTCTCTTTTTTATGATTTTGAAAGGACTCACTTATCTAAGGCTATCTGCATAGTTTACATTTTATGTTTCCTAAAATCAATCAATTAAAGAGCACATATTATGCTCATTTACAGATTCATAATTTTATTTTGGGGGCCTACTAGAATAGGTTTACATGCTTTAATGTTCAAAACACATTATTTTTCTCATACTGTCCATTGCTGCAGCACCTCTTTTCACCCTCTGTCTGAAACACACTGTTTTAACTCCCGTCTCTTTAAAGCCCCCCCCCCCCTTTCCAAAAAGCCCAGTCTACTCTGATTGGTCAGCTGGCCCAGTCTGTTGTCAACCGCTTAGAGTGTGTGTCAGAAATGCACAAACAGCTATATTACACGCTAAAGGAAAATACAATCCCAAAAAGCATAATTAGAGCCTCTTTAAATAATATTTCAAATTTTTGGGCAAAATCACAGCTTGATTAAAAATGATGCCAAATAAAAATATTCTGCTCACAAGTAGGGAAGGGACAAAATCACATGAATCGGATTGATTCACAATTCAATATAATTTCTGTTCAAAATCAAGTCCTTTAACATGCAATATACACTCACCTAAAGGATTATTAGGAACACCTGTTCAATTTCTCATTAATGCAATTATCTAATCAACCAATCACATGGCAGTTGCTTCAATGCATTTAGGGGTGTGGTCCTGGTCAAGACAATCTCCTGAACTCCAAACTGAATGTCAGAATGGGAAAGAAAGGTGATTTAAGCAATTTGGAGCGTGGCATGGTTGTTGGTGCCAGACGGGCCGGTCTGAGTATTTCACAATCTGCTCAGTTACTGGGATTTTCACGCACAACAATTTCTAGGGTTTACAAAGAATGGTGTGAAAAGGGAAAAACATCCAGTATGCGGCAGTCCTGTGGGCAAAAATGCCTTGTTGATGCTAGAGGTCAGAGGAGAATGGGCAGACTTATTCAAGCTGATAGAAGAGCAACTTTGACTGAAATAACCACTCGTTACAACCGAGGTATGCAGCAAAGCATTTGTGAAGCCACAACACGCACAACCTTGAGGCGGATGGGCTACAACAGCAGAAGACCCCACCGGGTACCACTCATCTCCACTACAAATAGGAAAAAGAGGCTACACTTTGCAAGAGCTCACCAAAATTGGACCGTTGAAGACTGGAAAAATGTTGCCTGGTCTGATGAGTCTCGATTTCTGTTGAGACATTCAGATGGTAGAGTCAGAATTTGGCGTAAACAGAATGAGAACATGGATCCATCATGCCTTGTTACCACTGTGCAGGCTGGTGGTGGTGGTGTAATGGTGTGGGGGATGTTTTCTTGGCACACTTTAGGCCCCTTAGTGCCAATTGGGCATCGTTTAAATGCCACGGCCTACCTGAGCATTGTTTCTGACCATGTCCATCCCTTTATGGCCACCATGTACCCATCCTCTGATGGCTACTTCCAGCAGGATAATGCACCATGTCACAAAGCTCGAATCATTTCAAATTGGTTTCTTGAACATGACAATGAGTTCACTGTACTAAAATGGCCCCCACAGTCACCAGATCTCAACCCAATAGAGTATCTTTGGGATGTGGTGGAACGGGAGCTTCGTGCCCTCGATGTACATCCCATAAATCTCCATCAACTGCAAGATGCTATCCTATCAATATGGGCCAACATTTCTAAAGGTTCTCCTTTAGGTGAGTGTATATGCTCAAGATTTAAATAATACCTTTCTCTATAAGTTATTAGTAAAATATCACAAAAAAATAAGCCTTCAAAAATAATGTGCAGAACAGAACCTGTATGTGAAAGCGTACATTTTATCTTTTAATAAGCTGTTTGTCTTCATTAGTATAATCAAATTGTAACTTTTTTTAATATAAATATTCCACATTCTATGAATTATATGTATTATTATATTGTATCGTGAAATTGTACATATAATAATGATATAAGCAGTCAATGTTTGAAAAAATCTGCACAATTTACAAGTAATAACAGAGTTTACATTCATTTGTATCACAAGCGCTAATGGAAAGTCACTTTAGGAGTTCAACGCGCATCTCACAGACCCGCAGGTTTTGCAGTTCATTTATTAACGTGAGAGAAGTCTCGTTTTTTTCTCTCGCATCTGCTACATTTTTTATCAAAATTAATATTTATATTTACTTTTTATCTGACTGTAAAGAACAGAATGGATATTAAAATACACATTAGTCAATGAAAGTGCAGTGCGTGATCTCATCTGTGGACACACATTACACGGAAGAAATGGTCTGTTTTAATCTCAAGCACTTCTCAACAAAACAAGGCAATTTTCCAGGTATTCCAGCACTTACATTTCTAAAAGCTAAATTCAAGCACTTTAAGCACTGGACATAAGGACCTTGAACCGTAAACCATTCCTAACTCAGAAGTGATATTTACCTTGATTTTACTTTGTCTATTATTGTATATTTCATCTCAAGCATGCTCTTCACTGAGGGCCTGTTTAGCTCATTGAGTATTGACGTTGACAACCACCCCTGGAGTTCGGCAAAAGTTGTTGGCTGTTCGCGGTCCTTTTCTACGTATCGCCGTGCCGTTTTGTGGTCCGTTCTGCATAACGCGGTGGCTCATTTTACCTTATCAAGGCTTAATAGGCTCCGTTTCGCGGCCGACCCACTGGGCCACTCAGTTCTCTTGATGGCGAGTCCACCCCTGATCAGCACCAAAGTGCGTCGGCCCACCGGGAAAAAGTCCAGTATGCCAGATTACCAGTCCAGCCCTGCACATGGGGTAACCTCCTTGTGGTCGCAATAATGTTCGAAAAGAAAAAAGCATGCTCTTCACTGACACTTTTGTCCACTTGGTTAATAAGTACACTAACTTTTGAAAAAAACGTTATTAGGGGCAAAATTGTGTGGTGAAAATGATGCAAGAACTGTGGGACAGTTAAAAAATAATTATACAATAAAAAAAAGAATTATTTAATAATAATCATTATTATAAAACGAAATAATGATTTTGTAATAATGTAATACTTTGTATTTTTAGAATGGATTTATTCTTATAGTTTAATATTGATAATCTGGGTGTGAGACTAGGCTAAAACAGTAAAAATCTTTACATAAAGGCATTTGAAAAGTACCAAAAATAAAAAATGAGACAAATCAGTTTTAATGAGACACAAAGGAATCACTTAAAAAAAAAAATCAACTCATGGGACATGAAGGTACCTAAAGTAGAAAAACCCATTTATTCAGCATTTATATATACAGTATATTTACAATTTTATGGTAATGTATTTATTTTTATTCATTTATTTATTGGTTGTTTTGGAGCATGACATACCTACTTTTAGTATTTGGAAAAGAGTGGTCAAGGTCGGAAAATTCACTTTTCAAGAAATATGGGTTACAACCTCAGGCAGAGTTAAGGTGAACTATTATTTCATTCGGTATTGTGAAGAACATGTTCATAACACATATCCCACTCTTTCAAACGTATGCAAGTCTTCAAGCTGTTGACAATGAAAGTTTAGCGTTGGGGAGTTCAATCACCCTTTTGACCTCTGGAACAACTTCCACATCACACCCTTCAGTTTCTCATTCATAATGAACTGATCGCCTCTCTTCCTGTCAGTGTTTGTCACTCTCACACTCCATAGTGTCTTTCACACACTCCAAACTGAAAAAACAAGTCGCCGTTGTTCAGTCACAATAAAGATCTCCTCTCTCTTTTTGATGTTGGGCGACTGTCCCATCTGGAACAAATGGAGAGGAATGACTGGCCATCCATGATAAGAGCTACATTACACCTGAGTTATGGCCACCATTTGCAATTCAGAGAGGCTCTTTGGAGACTTCACCACCTTGGTAACACACCCATCAGAGCTGCAGTACACAACACAATCAGGTAGATTTACTGTGCCAGGAAAGTGGCTTCAGGAGATTGTGGGCCACATGAGAGCAGGCCGTCCCAAACTCCCATTCTCGCAAAGGCTCTACTGGGCCACATTCAGACACTCTTAATGAGAGAGGCCCAGGTAGAGAGATGGGAACAGAATGAGAGAACAAGACCAATACCAGTGTGATTAAAACCAAGGCAAATCCCCAATTCTATGCTTTTGTTGAAATAAGTTGGCATAGGGACAAGCATTTCCAGCTATATTCTTGTTAACTTGTGCTTTCTATATGCCCTCAAATGACATCATGTAAAAGGAAAGCGAACAATTTAAGTTGGCACAGGTTTCCTGGAAACTATAGTGATCTACCACTCAAAACCGACACGAAAGTAGACTCCAGCGTAAGGCTGTGAATGATAAATATAATTACGTGTTAAAGAACTAGTTCACATTTACTTACCCTTTTCATACCAGTCGCAAACCGCATGACACTATAAAAGGAGTTTTGCACACAATGAAGTTATCATATGGCTTCAGAGGACTTTAGGGCTGGGCGATATCACAACAAAAATGATATCTCTATATTTTTCAGCCATTTTGACAATATTGAATATACAGTACATCTCGATAATTATGTTAATGCTCTGAAATGGCTTAAAAGTTTGGGATTTTTTTCATGTAAAAGAAAAGAAATGGTTAAAGAAACAAAAACAAACAGAATTTTTCACAGAACATAACCGAAACAGAAACAAAGTCCCTTTCAATTGGTGCAGAGTGACAATATTATTTTTAAATGCTGCTTACTGGTTAATAACGTCATTATTTTGTTTAACATTTGAAAAGGAGGGAGCGGAAAATTTTAATAAAACAAAATACAGTTTCTGCTCAAAACAACCAAAATGATTAGCTTTTAATCGCTGGATGCTAAATAGATAAATTAAGGTGCAGTTACAGTTTTCCCTAAATGAAGGGAAATTTCCAATTTTATGCACCAATATAGAACTTAACATAAAAATAAAAAGTAGATTTTACCAACATATATTTTTTACCAAAACAACATTTTTGTGAATGAACATGGTGAAGAAACTACAACTTCACTCACTTGTTTTTGTTTGAACCTAGTTCAATGTTATTAAAACTGAAGAATCATTGTGGGATTTTTTAATAATAGCAATAAATCACATATATCAATATTTGCCAAGAAAATCAATATATTCTTTTATTTCAATATTATTAAACATGAGCCTATCATTGGCCAACAGTCCACAGCAATCCATTTTGCAACTGAATGTATCAATCTGTCCGAGATAGATTGATTATAAGTGCTTTTCTAAGACGCATCAATGTACACATGTGTCAGATGGATGCTTTTGGAGCATCTCACTTTGGTTGTGTTATGTGATAAACAGTGTTCAGTTAAACGTAGTATAAAACACATCTCTAGGCCCATACATTCAGAGTTACGCTTCGTCCATCTGTGTTTGAACAAAAGAACGAGCCCTCATCTTGAGCGGTCTGTGGTCTGTAAGTGTTTGTCGTCTGTACAGCTGCGCATGTGTACAGCTGGATCTGCGCTTACAGCCCCCAGCTGAAAACAGCTCTGATGGTAGTAATATTCCTTTTTATGGTCCGGGGGCAAGTATATATATAATAATATAAATAATTGATAGTTGATATTTTGTATGTATTATTGTTTATGCAATTAATCACGCTGAATAAAAACATTAAGTTGTCAAAACTAGTTGCTACATTTAATACAATCGACAACTTTTGTGATTTAATATTCGCATATGATGATTTTGACATTAGTTTGGTTAATTGTGCAGCCCTGAAGGATCTGGAAACTAGTCTAATGATAGACTTTTTGGGAAACATAGTGGCCAAATTAAAAGTGCATTATCATCATTGTAATATTAACAATACAGTATATTCAATATATTGCCCATGCAGCCCTAGAGGACTTGGAATATCTCACAGTTGTTGTATGGACAATGATTTCATAGGATATGATATTTTATAAGATAGAACACTTTCATGGAGCTTTTTTTTTGAGTCTGAAAGTGACTTATTGAATTATTGTACATGGCACGACACTCTTGTTTGGGTTAAATCTCCCTTTAAATACTCATTTAAAGACAAACTAAGGATGCATGACAGATATGGGGATCATTTCTTTGAGAGGACAGCAGGAAGCATACATGGAACAACAATAACAAATGTTTGTATAGTGTGGTGAGCATTTCTCATTGTATTCTTTGAATCAGACCATATAAAGTTGTATTAAAGACCTTCAAAGTGGACTCTACACAACGATAAAAAAACACACAGGGAAGCACAAAAGGCATGGGACTGCAATATAAAAAAAGTTCTGCTATTCATTACATAAGGTGCAGGTGCGATGCGTAAGCCAAATGTGAATCAAAGAGGAATAAACAAAGAAAAATAAAAAAAAGCTGCAAACAGACTTTGCACAGGCTGGGCTTTGTGATGGTTGGGGATCAGATATTAGAAGGAAGAAGGAAAAAATCATACAAAAAAGGAGGGATCCGAAACATTAATCAAACTCTTCACCTAGTGGGCAGCCATATGGCTAAACAGCATGCGTATCGCACAAACTTGCTGATCTCAAGTAACAGGGTGCAATTAATTCCGCTGGCTGCATCCAGCGCAGACTACCAGTTAAGAGCACCAAGAGAACAGAGGAGGAGAAAAAATTGCTGCACCTCTTTTTCTGACCAAAAAGCAGAGGGTTCAAACACTGAGTGATAAATGAGGAGGAGGTAAGGGCCCTCTCTTCAGTGCTCCAGAGAAAGAGACTGTGCAGGAATAGGAGGATACGGGGAGAGAAAGAAACTGTGTATAGGTTTGAGAAAGTCCGCTGCATTTTGGAAGGTGAGATGTGGTTCCCAATGTGCATCACTCCCACAACCTCATGCAGTATGGATTTCAGCACCATGGACAGTGGACGAACTAAAGCCAATTCTATAACCCAAGCACACAAGACCTGTCACTTCCCCTAACTTTGACCACATTTCCAACCCGGTCTCATCACACGTCATCATAATAGTGAGATGATTACTTAATCAGTATGAGTTGGGACAACATGAATACTGAATGTGGTGTTAATGTAGCATTGGTGAAACTGAGCAACCAGGGAGTGGTTAGGAAGAAACAGTGTTGAAATAAAATTTTGGTCCAACACAAGAAAATTCATCAAATAAATCTTAGTAAATTGAGTATGATGAACCTAATGTACTGTAGATGATTTAAAACTTCCATAGTGCATTTATTTGTCCTTATTATGTTGACTTTGAAAAAATGTGTGCACAACTACTTATTCATGCGATTATCTAATCAGCCAATCGCATGGTAGCAGTGCAATGCATAAAATCATGCAGATACGGGTTAGCAGCTTCAGTTAAATTTCACATCAACCATCAGAATGGGGAAAAAGTGATCCCAGCAATTTTGACAGTGGTATGATTGTTGGTGCCAGACGGGCTGGTTTGAGTATTTCTGTAACTGTTGATCTTCTGGGATTTTCACACACAACAGTCTCTAGAATTTACTCAGAATGGTGCCAAAAACAAAAATCATCCAGTGAGTGGCAGTTCTGTTGATGAAAACAGCTAGTTAATGACAGAGGTCAGAGGAGAATGGCCAGACTGATTCAAGCATATATCCTGTATAAATATAATTGAAAATGCACAACTGTAATAACTTTGGTCACAAAAAACACTTGTGGTCTCATTCTTGGTCCACACTTTGCGATGTGATGTAAGACAGTGCAGACCAGTGGGGAACTAGCATACAAGTCCACAAAGATGTATGTGTTTTAAAAGTATGAATTTGTTACAGATTTTGGGGATAAAGAAATGAGGAAGTTGTTGCCGTTGTTTTCGCCATTGACAAGGAAAAGCCATGTATTTTAAACTCACACCATGAAACTGCCATTTCGTATGACTGGTCAAGACGATAAGATGCACAGACATTTTAGTAGCAGTGCGTGGTGAAGTTCGCACCAGTTCAGGCTTCAAAAGTTTTCAGTAGGGCAGTTGTGAGCACCCTTTTTAACAATAAAATGACAAATCGGATACTCTAAGGAAGTCCCTACCACAAGTCGGTATCAAGTGTTCTATTTGGGATATGGCCTCTTCCTCCCTTGTGGTATAATCAGAACGGGTAGCTGGTGCATGTCCATTCTCAAGTCTTCTTCTGTCACAGGGTCAGACTTTATAATCATTACTTACAAATTCTCCCCAAAACTGCTGGTTTTGTTTTCCTGCAAAATTAGCAACTCTTTTACATGCCTAATGAACTTAAAAGGCCTACGCTCATAACCTGGAATATTTTAGTTTTGTAAATGAGAGGGAGTTGCCTATTCCCCTGGCCCTCTCCTCCGCCTTGGCCCATACCAATATCCGAAACGACTTTGGAGATGTTTCCTTCATTAGAATACACTCCTCCTCCCAAGACTCTTTGTGCATTTTGAGCCGTTGCTTTATGATCCTTGCGGGACGTTTTAATGAGAAGAAGTCAATGTCTCTCAACTTGCTGTGAGGACAGGACTGCATTTCTCCACTTCTGCTTAAGTCCGGCAGGATATAACAGAATAATGAGCAGAATTCATCATGAGCATGGGGTGCACATACACCCTTATACACACAAGCATGTGCAGAAACAATGTAAACAACCTTATGTTCTCACACTTGTTCTCTCTGAAGGAGAATAGCAGGGAAGCAGTGCTGCTTTTCAGACTAAGAACTTACTGTCACAGTCTAAAAGTGACACAAACACACCACAACAATAAAAGTAATTACTATATTCAAGGAATAATTTGGCTATAAAATGAATATTCACTCCTGTCACAACCGGCTCAAAGCCGTGGCAAATGAAATGGAGGACACAGTGATTGGATTGCTAAAAATAAGCATTTATTAACATAAATGTTAGAACACATAAAAACAAGAAAACATGGTCATCTGTAATGTCTGCCAGGTGCATGGATGTAAATGTATCAGCCACAGAAAACAAAATACTAAACCAAATAACAAAACAGAGCCCAACTCAAACACAAAGTAACCAGGAAAAAGACCTCTGGTCTACACTAGTCAGCCTAAACTTTTATAGAGGGATGAACAGGTGGACATCGTTCCCGTGATGAGTCTCCTAGCCACACCCACCAGCCTGCTGTAGCAAGAAGAGTAGAGAGACTCGTCACACTCTCCCCCTAAAAAGAAGAGCACAGAGACTTAAAACGTCCAAAACCCCACCACTACAAAATTCAAACAGTCCAAGTAAGCAAACTTAGCCCAACTCTAAACTTCCCCCAGTCTTATCAGCTCTGCAAGTCCTTCCAGCAACCCCTGCACCTAGGAAGCAAATCAAGAAAACAACAAGGAGAAAAGACAGGGAAAAAAAATAGAACAAATCCTATGACACTAGACTATATAAATACGAGATAAGGCATCAGCAGTTATGTTCTCTGAACCTTTAATGTGGCGAATATCTAACAGGTATCCCTGTAAAAATAAGCACCACCTCATTAACCTCTGGTTTGGGTTCTGTAACGAGTGAAGAAAAACTAAAGGGTTGTGATCAGTAAAAACCACTAGAGGTCCCTCAGATGATCCCACATACACTTCAAAGTGTTGCAAAGCCCAAATCAGAGCAAGCGCCTCTTTTTCAATCACAGAGTAATTAAGTTGATAAGAATTAAACTTTTTAGAAAAGAATCCAACTGGATGATCAATTCCATCTTCATATGTCTGTAACAGAACGGCACCAGCACCCACATTGCTGGCATCCACTTGCAACTGAAACGCTTGGTCAAATTTTGGAGCTTTCAAAACAGGACCCTCTGTAAGAAGCATTTTTACCTTTTCAAAGGCTTGCTGACAACCCAACGTCCAACAAAAGTCTACTCCGCCCCGCAATAAATTTGTCAGGGGGGCCACCACTGTGGAAAAATTCCTACAAAAACAACGATAGAAACCCACCATTCCAAGAAATCGCATAAGTTCTTTCTTTGTGGTAGGCATAGGGTAATTATCAATCGTTTCCACTTTTGCACGGACAGGGCGCACTTGGCCTTGCCCAACCACTTTCCCCAGATAAACTACTGTGGCCTTGGCAAACTCACATTTTAACAAATTAACGGTCAATTTTGCCTCCATGAATCGATCAAATAGTGCTCTAATTTGAACAACGTGTTCTTCCCAAGTTTGACTATAAACGACGACGTCATCCAAGTACACAGCGCATCCCCTCAAACCAGAAATAACTCGATTCATTAAACGCTGGAAAGTTGCGGGAGCATTTCGCAACCCGAAACTCATAACGTTATACGAAAATAATACCGACGGTATAATGAAAGCAGAAATTTCACGAGCTCTTTCAGTTAAAGGCACTTGCCAGTAACCTTTCAGCAGATCAAACTTGCTAACAAATTTCGCGTTTCCCACCTGATCAATACAATCCTCAATTCGAGGCAACGGAAATGAATCAGGTTTTGTTACGGCGTTTACCTTTCGGTAATCAGTACAAAATCTGAATGATCCATCTGATTTATTCACCAGCAATGATGGAGAAGCCCAACTAGAAAAAGAAGGTTCAGCGATACCATTTTCCAACATATAATCAACTTCCTTCTCTAAATGTTGCTTTTTATTTGCGGATACTCGATAGTAGCGCTGATGAATTGGAGCCGAATCTCCCACATCAATGTCATGTTCAATAAAACTTGTACGAGACGGAGTATCGGGAAACAGTGTAATATATTCAAAAATCAAATTAATCAAATCAGTACGCTGGACCTCCGTTAAATGACTAAAACGATCAGGCAAAGAGCTTAGTGCTTCTGAATTGTGTAAACGACCATGAAGAATAGAATCTCCAGGATCAATCTCATCCTGACCCCCACCTATCAGAATTGAAGTGGTTGACAATTCAACATCACAGCTTAAAGAATCCGTAAGCAGCACAGATTTAATACCAGAATTAGGTATATCGACGCTGTCTTGACTTATTTTAGTGTCAACAAAATCTCCAGAACCATAAAAAGGCTTTAGCAAATTTACATGACACACTCTAGTCTTCTTTCTCCGATCTGGTGTATTAATCATATAGTTGAGATCAGAAATTTGACGAGCAACAGTATATGGACCTACAAACTTGGCCTGAAACGGTGATCCCACAATAGACAAGAGAGCAAGAACTTGATCACCCAATTGAAATGAACGCAATTCAGAACGACGATCAAAAAGTCGTTTCATTCGATCTTGTGCTTTACTCAAAGATGCTTTTGCTAATTGACAGGCTTTAAAAATTCGTCTGCAAAAATCACTCACATATGCTAAAATATTTTTTGGTGGATCAATCTTTTTCCAATCTGCAGTCAAAACAGATAAAGGGCCACGCACCTCATGACCAAAAACAAGGTCATTCGGACTAAATCCAGTACTCTCCTGAGCGGCTTCTCAAGCTGACATCATTAACCAAGGTAGCCCAGCTTCCCAATCCTGATTCATCTGAACACAGTAAGATCTTAGTAAAGACTTCAATGTTTGGTGAAATATTTCCAGTGCTCCCTGACTCTGAGCATGATAAGCACTGGAAAGATTATGTTGAATATGAACCTGTTTCAAAACTTGACCAAACAAGTTGGAAGTAAAATTACTCCCCTGATCAGACTGAATAACTCGTGGTATTCCGAACACTGATATAAATTGAGTCAGTGCCTTTACAACTAACCTTGCTGTTAGCGAACGTAATGGGTACACAGCTGGATACCTAGTCACCTGGCACATAACCGTAAGCAAATATTCATTCCCCGCTTTTGACCGAGGTAATGGCCCAACACAATCCACAATAAGATGTTCAAAGGGTTGACTAACAGCAGGAATTGGATACAGAGGGGCAGGTTTCATAGACTGATTCGGTTTTCCAGTAAGCTGACATGTTCGACACGATTTAATATACTTCGATATATCACGCTTCAATTTTGGCCAAAAGAAATGTTTCAAAAGCAATTTGTAAGTCTTTTTCACTCCCAAGTGTCCAGATGTGTCATGTGCCGTTTTTAAAACAAGTTGACGGAGAGTCTGAGGGACTACAATTTGTAGAACCGGATCACCAATTACAAATTCTCCTTGTGGCACCCACTTTCGGACCAACACATCTTCCTCTAGATAATACCCTGAAGGAAGATTTATGATTGTGTCATAAGGGACAACTCGATCAAACAATTCAATAAGTGTAACGTCAGTCTTTTGTCCTTTAATCAGGTCATCACGTGACACAGACAAAAGGGAAGGGATTTCTAGAGGTGCCCTCAACACCTCTTTAGTTTCAGATGTAACATCAGCAGGTATTTTACTCATAGACCTGGTAATCACACATGTCGGAAGCCCATTCAAAGAACGGGTAAAAATGTCATCACTCGTGTCAAAAGTTGACCCAGATGGTGTGACGACCAAATTCGGTGAAACATTCTGCCAAACTCGTTCTCCAGCCAAATCATTTCCCAGGATTACCTGTACTCCGTCCACAGGCAAGCAGGAACGCACAGCAACTTCCACTTCTCCCTGGATCAAGTCAGAATGCAAAACAACTTTATGTAAGGGAACAGATATCACATTCAGACCAATTCCCCTAATCAACACATTGTTCCCAGTATAAGAGTCGTTTGAAAAAGAAAGGATAGACTCTAGGACAAATGTTTCTGATGATCCGGTGTCACGGAGAATTTTGACTGGTATATCTTCCATAGAATTTACCAATCTGACAGAACCATCTGTAACAAATGGAGAAAACGTTGAAATACGTGACGAGGAACTCTTTTGCACATTTACTTCTGAGGTAGTCACCGCCAAAACAACCGGTTTCACTGAAGACGACTTCGATTTCAACAACGGACACTCATTCTTCCAGTGACCAAACTCACGAAAATAATTGCAGATGTTTTCTCTATCATTTCCTCCAACAAAGCCAAGACGCTGTTTGTCAGGTATACCCCCCAACATTTTGGGAGATCTATTAAAATCATGCCACAATTCTCTCTTAAAATATTCTCCAGCATTTTTGTAGCCAAAAGAGGTTTTATGAATCAGAGAAAATTCATCGGCCATAACAGCGCCCTCATATGCTGTGTCGGGTTTACGCTCACTAATATATGTTGCTACACGTTGCGACACAGAGTTTTTAAACTGTTCAAGCAAGATCAACTCCTTCAAATCGTCTAACGTATTCACGTCAGAAGCTGTACACCAACGATTGAAATGAACCGAAATATCATGCACAAACTCAACATGCGTTTGATTATCAGTTTTCTTCCAAGACCTAAATTTTTGTCTATAGGCCTCTGGGACCAACTCGTATGCCCTTAATACTGCATTCTTAACAGTCAAATAGTCCTTAGCATCTTCCACACTAAGAGACAAATATGATTCTTGAGCTTTTCCCGTAAAAACTGACTGTAACATAAGCGTACATTCTTCATCTGGCCAATTACGTGCTTTTGCCACGCGTTCAAACAACAAAAAGAACCGTTCAACATCTTTCTCGTCAAATCTAGGGACCAATCTCATATTAGTCACTACATCAAATTTACACGAAGCCAAATCACGATCTACTCCTCCCGTTAAATGAAGTTTACCGTCTCTTATCAGATCTAACCGGTAACGTTCAAGATCAAGCTGCTGCTGTTGTAACTGTAGTTTAGACATCTCAACGCGATTTTGTGCTTCTACCATTTCTTTTTTCGTTTCCGTTTGAATTAACAACAGTTGTTTTTGTTGTTCAAATGTTAGCTGAGACATTGATGCCGCACTAACAAAAACTGAAGCATCTTCCAAGGATTGACACGCCAAAACTCCGCGTTCAGATAAATCAGTCTTAATCATAGTTTTAATACTATCTTTTTGACGTTTATCTTGACTTGACAAACTAATTTTGTAATGAGTTGCAAGTTCTACTAGTTGGTCTTTAGTAAAAATATCCAACAGATCTTCAGACGGAGCACTAATAAATTCCTCAACCTTTAAATCCATGGTAAAAGACAAGCGTACGGCTCCTTAATTTCCATACAAAAACATATACATTTGAGGGGGTAGAAATTGGATAAACAATTCCCTCTAACTAAATTTCCGAACTATCTAAACTTATCCCTAATCTTCATACAGTTACTTGCAGTGGGTTTTTATACACTGTAAACCAGTGTCTGAAATGGCAACCAATTAACAAGTCACCATTACAAAACACGGACGTGTTCCCGAGACAACTGCTCTAGCTGCTTTCACCGTACAAACAAAACAAACTAAAATAAAAAAGATCGGAGCATCCCGTTAAGGATACCCCGCTAAACCTGAACAGGGAAAAGCATACCCAACAAGAAACCCCCCCCAAACATACAAATATAATCAATAGGCTACTTACCGAAACCAACCTCCCGTGAAGTAGGCCAAAAAAACAAAACCAATCACTATAATCCTCCACGAAATTTCAAAATTCAATATTCATCAAACATTACTAAGAGAGAGAAAAAAAAAATACACATTTAACGAATTAATCATCGGATTAACGAAATTAATTATTTAACCAAACAAACAAAGTTATGGACGAGCCCCCACATTTGTCACGACCGGCTCAAAGCCGTGGCAAATGAAATGGAGGACACAGTGATTGGATTGCTAAAAATAAGCATTTATTAACATAAATGTTAGAACACATAAAAACAAGAAAACATGGTCATCTGTAATGTCTGCCAGGTGCATGGATGTAAATGTATCAGCCACAGAAAACAAAATACTAAACCAAATAACAAAACAGAGCCCAACTCAAACACAAAGTAACCAGGAAAAAGACCTCTGGTCTACACTAGTCAGCCTAAACTTTTATAGAGGGATGAACAGGTGGACATCGTTCCCGTGATGAGTCTCCTAGCCACACCCACCAGCCTGCTGTAGCAAGAAGAGTAGAGAGACTAGTCACACTCCCCCTAATCTAGGTAAATAGTCTGCACTTATATAGCACTTTTTTTTTTAGAGGTTACCAAAGCAGTTTACACAGTGTCCCAATAACCCATTCACACACCAATGACGGCAGAGCTGCCATGCAAGGCGCTAGCCTGCCATTGGGAGCAACTTGGGGTTCAGTGTCTTGCCCAAGGACACTTCGGTACATGGAGTCATGTGGGCCGGGAATCGAACTGCCAACCCAGTGATTTGCAGCCGACTCGCTCTACCACCTGAGCCACAGCCGCCCGCTAGTTCTAAGGTCTTCATTAATTACTGGAGTGTGTAAGTACAGGGTCTAAGTGCAGGAAATCTACTCTGCAGGAAGGTGACAAAAAAAACGAAATAGCCCTGATCTGAAGATCAAAGTTTATTGATTGGTCTCATCAACTCCAGTCCAATCTGGAAGTTCAACAGCTGGAAGAAAGCAAAGGGCTAGATCCTATTTCAAATATATGAAGATGAAGTCTTAATAAGTATCGTAAACACCAAGAAGACATCAAATAGCTTCCTTGGTATCTCCTATCGCTAGGTCTAAAAGACATTGAACCTTTACAGGAAGTTCTTTATGATACATGTTCTGCATTGATGAAGGACGCACTTCTGGGCCAGTAAAACAGTGCATACTTTAGATAAGCAAGTAAAGAGTATGAATCCTGTAACAAAAATCTCAGTTAATATACTCCGATTTTGTTGTCCAAGTACAATTTAACCACCCAAACAAGTTTCTTTGTATATAAAACACTTACAATTGAAAAGAGTCACGCGACTCAAAGCATTCCAAAAAGAAGCTGTTCTGTTCTCACATTGGTACTCGTCTATCGGTATACAGTACAATATATTAGATACATATATAACAGATGAGTGATGTGGATGGTGTTATCTAATTTGGTATCCATCATATCCCATGACCCCTAGAATCCCGTAAGCCCCTGACTCTAAACCATACCATCTTGCTATATCAATCAAAGCTCTTCTTCCTATGAAGATTTGGCTCAATCTTTCCTCAATGTTTTTTTTCCCTCCTCAGACAGAGGTAAAGGGGGAGCGGCCGGAAGCCATCATTAATCAATATGTTGGGCTTTATTTGTGATAATTCATCATGACACAATATTAATGGGCAACTATACCCTTCAGAGGTGAGCCTCATGCAAATGCGGAGGGGGAAGCAATTAACTTTCGAGCGCCACACATATTATTCTAAATGACAAGGATATGTCAATTACCACGGCCAATAAAGAGAGACAGAGGCTGCAAGGGCAATCTATCTACTTTACGGCTCCTCCTCAGCCTCTTAAAGGTCTGTCTAAACTAAGAGAGAGCCCTCTTAAAACAGCATATTGACAGGGCCTTGAATATGGCAACTACTAAAAGATAACTTAATAATTTAAAACACTGTTTCAAAAGATGTTTCGGCAAGCCCCGCTTCCATCGTGGCATACCCATGTCATCCTAGCATAACTTATTTGACTTAGTCTCTGGAAAGTATGCAAACAGTGTGTAAGTAATTCAAAAAAGTCCAAATTACTTCCTGTTTTTGGTCCGTTTAGACGTCTTTGGTCCATGTTGCATTCATGTACCAATCGAACCACACCAGAGTTCGTTTGGAAGCAGACTGTGACCCATTATTCAGGCGGTCTCGGTCCGCTTGTTCAGTGCACGAAGGATCGGATGGCAGAGTTCACACTGGCAGAGTTCACACTGGCAGAGCAATCGCAACAGAGCAATCGCAACAGAGCAATCGCAACAGAGCAATCGCGAGTTCGTTTTAATCAAACAAAACCTGTCAAATGTGAACACAACCTAAATGACTTATTAGCGGGTGCACATCCTACAGCTGTTACATAAATGAAAACAGACAAAAGCTTGAACATAATTCATGTTTTAAATGTATTCTACATAAGTAATATTAATTTAGAAATGTGTAAGTCAAGTAAATTACATACAATTTATTAACTTTTTATTACTTTTACAATACTTTTTTATTAATTTTACAATACTTTCAGACTAAAAATGAATTTGATAAATCGGATTACAAGGATTTGTAATTTATTAGGAGTATTTATTAGGCAGATTTATTAGGAACGTGTCTCAGTTTGTGCCCTAGCTCAGTATTGGAGTACACTGCACAGTTTTTGATCCAATGCTCTGAAACATTCGCTCTCTAGAAACTCCCATAATACATCATAAAAAAAATGTGAGCCAGAAATTAAGTCATATTTTCTTTAGCCTTGACCTCATCAAAAATGTTTGACAAAAACATATTTTATATGGCACTGTACTTTTATACAACTACAACTAAAGACTCTTTCACACCAACTGTGAAATTAAGCCGTTGGTGCGGACTCGGCAGCTGTGTTCCGACATTTTTCTCCAAAGAGATTTTGTGAATCGACCGATGTTAAACACAGCCACCTGTCTATGAGCAATTACTGTAGCTATCTTCTGTGTATTACCCAAGACCAGTGTATGAAAATGTAATTATTTAAAATGAGTCATTTTCATCATGCAGGACTCCAGCAGAGAATAAACACAAACTATCCATCACAGGCTATGAAAAAAATTAATGAGAGCCGAGATGATGAACATCCATAAGCCGGGTAGCTCTTCAGAATGGGAGCCAAGGGGTGAGCACAAATTAGCCTGCTTTATATCAGGGGCAAATCACAAGGTTTGGCTGGTTAGAGGCGAGGTTTCCCAACAGGAATGCAGCTTTGTAAAGTAGACAAGCATCCATTTATAAGTGTCAGGACATCAAACTTTAGGTAAAATAGATGGGATAGAAACTTATTGTAGCTTAG
Source organism: Moxostoma hubbsi (assembly GCA_032164185.1). NCBI lineage: Eukaryota > Metazoa > Chordata > Actinopteri > Cypriniformes > Catostomidae > Moxostoma > Moxostoma hubbsi. The sequence goes on along the minus strand of JAVLUX010000040.1, from coordinate 23,736,923 downwards.
ACAAACACATCAATTCACACCCTGCAATACAATTACTCTTAATCATATTTACAACATCCTTGAAATAAGATAAATACATGTGACAAGCAAAAGATATTAAGGTTTGTTATCAAAGAATATACACCATTTAGTTTCTTTGTCTTACAGCACATATCCATCAACATTTAGTGAGGTTTATGCTTTAAACAAACAAAACAAAAACACAATTTACCATTAGGTTAATATTCTCTGAAAACAAAAGCAATGAAGCCCCTATAGAAGAGGGAGGGAATTCATATTTTGAAAGGATTTTGGATCATAACTTAAATGTAGAGTTAGAATAACTGCCCTGGATTGATCTTGTTAAGATAAGTCTATTATCCATGTTTTTGAACTTAGAAAATCTATTCAGCTGAACTATTTTATCTCCTTTTCTCCCAATTTTGGAATGCCCAATTCCCAGTACTTAGTAGGTCCTCGTGGTGGCACGGTTGCTTACCTCAATCCGGGTGGTGGAGGACAAGTCTCTGTTGCCTCCATTTCTGAGACGGTCAATCCACGCATTTTATCATGTGACTTGTGCATGACACCACAGAGACTCACAGCATGTGGAGACTCATGCTACTCTCCACTATCCACACACAACTCACCACACGCCCCATTGAGAGCGAGAGCCACTAATCACCACCACGAGGAGGTTACCCCATGTGACTCTACCCTCCCTAGCAACCGGGCCAATTTGGTTGCTTAGAAGACCTGACTGGAGTCACTCAGCACACCCTGAATTCAAACTCATGACTCGAGCTACCCAGACACACAACAGATCAAAATTTAAGTCCTTTTTTAATATAAATTGTCCTCCCTGCCCAGTAGGAGAGTGATATGCACGAAAAATACGAATCACCAAAAACAAAAAAAGAAGAATTTGAAAGTGAATGTGAATATATATATCCAGCATAAAAGTAATCCACACAACTCCAGTCGATCAATTAATGTCATCTGAAGCAAACTGATACGTTTATGTAAAAGCTAAATAAATAATTAACTTCATTAACATAAAAAAAAAAATGCTTCCTGCCAGCGGTCGATGCATCAGTGACGTAAGCGCAATGACGTGTTCACGCAAGAAGTCAGAAGCGTGTGCTTTGTTTACAACAGAGGAACGAATGTCATGCAAGTGTAAGGTCATTTCAAAGAAAAATACAGCGCTGAGCGGAAGCAACGTTTTAAAGTTAAGGACATTTTATTTATTGATTTGTTTGCTTCAGAAGACATTAATTGATCGACTGGAGTCATGTGGATTACTTTTATGCTGCCTAAATATGCCTTTTGGACTGTCAAACAGCCAGCAGACTGATGGCCGCATTAACATGCATTGCATGGACAAACTGAGCTGAAATCTGCTTAAAAAAATATACACTTCGGTTCTGCTGAAGAAGGAAAGTCATACACACCTGGGACGACTTAAAGGTAAGTAAATAATGAGAGAAAACATTTAGGGTGAATTAACCCTTTAAATATTGACCTATTTCTCAACCACACCTATCATATTATTTCTGAAGACATGGATTAAACCAATGGAGTCTTATGGATTACTTGTATGCTGCCTTTATAACAAGAAATTGAATTTATATACATATGTGGCATTGATGCCATAAAATTATAGCCATAGAGATTATAAGCGATTTGATAAAAAAAAAAAATAATAATAATATATATATATATATATATATATATATATATGCATATTTCAATGACCTTTAAATACATGCTGTCAGAATCGTCCCATCCCACCCCAAAATCGTCACTATGATTGGCCAGCTCCAATGTCGGAGGCAGTGTCAAGAAATGACAGGTAATTAGGAGGACTCTCGGAACAGTTTGTACAGTCATCTGAATTAAAATGGCTTGAAAGTACACTATACATTGTGCAGCATTTCATATCCACGTTAACGCGAACGTGAAGCGGGCTTGATTAAGTCAGGTGAGGGAGCATTTCAATATAAACAGCGGTTCCATTCACTCCAAACACCTCACAAAATGAAGACAAGCACTATAAGTGAACAGACTGTACTGTCAAAAATCCCTTTTCTGCCCTGACAACTAGACAAAAATTAATTCTTCATATTTCATCTACTTATTCCGACTAAAACCCATTTTGGGGTGTGTATAACATCTGTGTGCATCATACTGTGATTTGTTTGCCAAACGTGAGGATATTTTGTTTACTAAAAACAGATAGCTGCAAGTTTTTTAATAACCATAAGAGGCAATACCATATTTCGGCAGGTTCTTAATCATAATCATATTTTGTGGTCAACAAAATAAATAAGCCTCTCAGTTTTGTAATTTGCAGAAACGTGCTTCATTGCCTTTATTTCCTTTCATAATGTAATGCATTCAGCCTTAATCCATCGCCTCTTAAGAAGCAAAATAATATTCAAGTTTTTGATATCGCAACAGGAAAACAGATACATAGACAAATAAATGTAAGTAGGCTAAATGCATTAACTACGCAAAAACATATTAAATGATCATTATATTTACATTTAGCAGTCCCAATAAAAGTTAATACTGAGTGAATTTCAGAACAATGTGTAGCCTAGCTCTATGATAAGAAATATCTTTAATATCTTATTTGTCACAAAACAAAATCGTACTTGATAGTATTACGTCATGCCATTGTATCTTCATCTCCCCAAAACTGCACAGAACTACCATGTGTTCAATGTGAGGAGACATACTGTTCTTAAAGAGACAGTAACCATGTTTTAAGAGACACTTACATTTAATCGTTTAGCATACATTTAACCAAAGTGACACACGAATGAGAAAGAGACACAACATAAAAATTCTATTGAAATCAGTTATGTGCATTGTGCGAGTATTGGACGCTTGATTTTCATTTTAGAGTTCTGTGTGTTTTGCAGTATTAATATTTAATTTTAAATAATACTGTTTGATATATGCAATGTTTACTTTTGGCTCACTTCCTTCGATCAAGTTTGATTTTCAGCCCTTCATTGGAAAAATGTTGGTCTTTGATGATCAACTGGACATTTACCATAAAATGACAATGAGATAATCAATCAATAAATGATAATAAAAGTTACTGAACTTCTACATTCAGTTTCAATTGAAATGGAATAAATTTAATTGTACTAAGAAAGTCAAGATTAAATAAAAAGACGTTAAGAACATTTAACAAGTTATACTGATTTTCGTCAACTTTGTTCACTCTTAAAAGGGAAAAAATATGTTTTTTAGTTTTAAAGTTCATAATAATAATACAGAAAAAACTAAACGTTGGTAATAGAAATCAATCATTCTCACAAAAGTTTTTTTTAAATAAATAATAAAAAACAACAACATGGTTAATTTTTGGTAAAAGTATGTTTTTAAAACCATGGTTTACACAGTAAATAAACTGTGGTATCCCTATTAATCTAGTAAACATGTATTATTATTATTATTATTTATTTTTAGCCATGGTACATGTATCACAAATTAACCATAGTGTTTCTATTGTAATCCTATGTTTGTTGGTTTATTTATTTGTTTGTTTGTGTTTTGTTTTTGTTTTTTGCAGAATGGTTGATTTTAATAACTATAGTTTTGTTTTTCCAGTGTTATCACAATGGTTTTAATACAAAAGGTTAAACTATGACAACTGTAGTAAAAGCATGCTTCATTTTCATAAGTGATGGATAATACCATTAGAGGGAACCCCCAAAAAATCATGAGGGAACGCACGCAAAACTATTTCAGAAAATAAATTCCTTTCCTGCCCTCTAAGAGGCTCGGTCCAAATTTGCTGCAAATGTATTTTTTTTTTAAGGACGTTTTGATTTTTTTTCACTGGAAAACAAGAGGAAAATTGTGTTTAAGAATCGGAATTGTTGCAGTGCATGGGACAGCTAAAATACTTTGGGTGCACAAAACCAGACAAGACCATCTAATTCACATCTGAGCGAGAAACAGCCATTCAAACAAATATTCAACATAAAATGCCACCAATTCCTTGTCCATTTACACTGAGATTTCTTGTCAAATTGACTGGACTAGTAGGTTTTTGTAGCGCACTCCCCTCTTATAGCTCCACGTATGGTCGTGTAATACAGACGAACCACAGTAGACATGGTCTCAGTCCACAGAGCGCAGCAGAGCCTGGCAGCGCTGTCATTTCCCCACACTAAAAGCTCAACTGCCACCAGGGGACCTGTACACAACATTACAGGTTAAGCCCTCATTTTGTCTCCAGGTTGCAGGAACAAAAAACAAGGCATATGAGGGAGAAAGAAAAGAAACAAACTTTCCTTTTGCCCTGACCTGTAGCCGGTTGTATACTCACGGTGCGCTGGACGGCCCAGAGGTGTCAAGAGCATTTGGGTGTTTTCCTCCAAATGAAAGTGGCTTTTGTGTCCTTGGTCTGCAGGTGACGCAAAGCTAATATAGTTTTTTTTATGCGAGAGTGAGTGGAAAGGGAAAGCCAGATTACCACAGAAGCCCAGGCTAGTTGAGTTTAGGCCCCAGAGCTGAACTGTACAAGACATGTATGAGGAAACTCTTGTTTGGAGTTCATAGTGGAAAAAGTTAATCGTAACATGTCAGTAATAAAAGTGCAATAAATGACCATGGTACTACTATGCTTTTTTGGACATGGTGCAATTGTTATACACCATAGGTCTTTACAGTACATTTGTATCATGTAAATAGTAAGGTATGTTATGTTATATATTAATACCCACAGACTGTTTTATGATCTCATGAAAATTATTTGATGACATGTGGTTTACTTTATTACACGTATCACGGCAGTTTTGAGGTGGAATGTCTACATATGTACCTCATCATACATGAGATCAGCAGAAATCTCACTTTACCCAGAGTATATTACACTCAATATTGATGAGTTCTCCTTGAACTCATTTGATCAAGAATATCGAAAGATACCATTTCAAATTAGAGCAAAAGCTGAAATCATGCAAATTTAACACCAGTGAAAAATACAGAGACTTGGGTTTATTTCAGAGAGTATCCCGGTGTTCGTTCTCTCATAGCACTATCAAACAGAACTAGAACTTCTTAAATGAATCCACTTCCTAAAATCTGACTGATTCATGAGTCTGTGAAAAAACAAGTTGCTTTTAATCTAGTTCTAGCGCTGTTTCGTGCCACTGTAATGATATCTGGATTATCTTGTAAACTTGGTGATATATTGAGTTTTTTACACATTCCTCTGGCCTTATGTTTACAGTCTGCTAAATATGTATGTGAGTCGCTTGAACAAATGAGGCAGTAAAGCTCAGTCCCGGAGTATATTACAAACACAAGTGAACATGCCGGTGGATGACTGCTCTGCCTGAGGACAACGGCTTTACTCTCACATTCACACAAGCTTTCTCCCCTTTCTCTCGTTTTTATCTATTATCTGACTGTTAGCTAGCAATTCATGTCAATAGATATTCTTTCTATATGTATGTATTTAGTATACAAAAATAATTCATTAATGGGGAATTTCTGGGACATGTTAATAATCCCTAATTGTTTTTCTTCTATATATATATATATTATTTTTTGTTGTCCGATGGTACTGTGAAGACTAAAAGACTACAGGTTGAGTGCTTTTGTTTTTGTGTCAAATTTAATGCACTTGACTCGAAGTTTATTTCTTTCTTTTTTTTATTTTCTTTTTTTTATTAAGAATAAAATTATAATTGTTATCATAATCTAATTAAACTTAATATTAAACTCATTTGAATATACAGCATATATTGAATATATAACTTCATACTATACAATAAAAATATTAAAGTATTTAGGAGCTTCTTTGACTCTTTTGACTTTGTCAATTTCATGTCCCATGGGTTGATTTTTATTAAAAAGAAATATATATATTTTTTTTTATAAAGATCTTTCTTTCTCTCTCTCTCTCTCTCTTTGAGCATCACATATAGGTCACACATCTAGAAATTTTTGAGCAGGTCTTTATCATTTAGTGTTGGTAATTTTTTAATTACTTTATGTATCGATTTGACTGTTTTAGCCTTGTACCAGACCCAGATTTTTTTAATATTAAAAGTATGAAAAGCTAATACACAAATATAAATGATTGAATGCTTAAACCTATAACAATTTAAACAAATAATGAAATAAACATAAAACATTTCATTCAATATTTATTGTGTGAAAACTATACTTTTTATGCATTTTTCAAAACGCATGCGTGCCCCACAGTTGTGGCTTCATTGTAAATGAAACTGTGGTGAGAACTTTCAGAAAAAAAAAAAAAAAGATTACATAAATCTCCAGTGATGCATGTGCATACACTGTTCAATATTCTAAGCATCAAAATAAAATAAATACATAAATAAACAAATAAATATATAAAACTTGGGCAAAAAAAAAAAAAAAAACAAATTTGCAGAAATACCCTTTTTTTTAAAAATACTTCAAAAGTATAAATGTATGTTTTAAATGAACAGTTCCAACAAACAAAAAAACTCATTGGAAAAGCATCATTCGAAGCCTTTGTAAAATGACTATAAATGCAGACATTCTATATTAATGCACCAAGGTACAACATTGCTTGACAACCGCAACCAGCCTACAAATGTAAGGAATAATTTGAAGACAGACCATTGAATTATTGAATACGGTTTACAACCCCGCTGAGTCGCGGAGTGCATGCTGAAATGAAGGCTCTGTTTGTTTCTCGAGTGTGTGTTTGCACGTATGTATGTATATCCGTGTCTGAGAGCGAAAAAGAGGGAAGGAGGGAGCGCATGGATGCTTTCTACATATGAAAAGTTGTTTCAGATAATATAAAAATTGTACTGATCAAGTAGCGGGGGTGCGTTTACATCAAGGGTCAGTTTTTCAGTCGCGACTCGAGTCTCTATGTGCGTGCATAGGCCTATGTATGTGTGTGAGCGAGAGAGAAGAGAGAGGATGAGAGAGAGCGCAAAGGCACTTTTAAATAGAAATTGAAATAAATTTAGGATATTATAGACATTGTTTGTCATTCTTATCCGATGCCAATGTCTTTGTATTAATTGGTTATTTTGTTGTGGTAGCCAATAGTGCTTTTTGAAATAACTGAAATTATTTGGCGAATTGATATGGAACCGTGCGTTTACTGGAAAATAATTGAACACCTTAGAACGTCCATCAACTAATCAGAATCAAGCATTCAACAGATCCGTGGTATAAAGGCTCATGAACTATATTACCTGCTGATTGAATTCTTTATTCCAATTATCATTCATAATAAATGTAACTGTTTATTACACATAGTGTAGGTGCTTTTTTATTAGTGTTGTTGCCGTCGATTTACAAAAGCTTCATGTTGCGAGGTAAAGGCATAATAATACAGACCACTACAAAAAAGCATTTCTGAATCGAAGACTGTCTTGAAATGTTTTGTCAGTCTGATCAACCCCGAAGAAATCACACTTTGAAACGTCATTTTTATCTGTACTATAGAACAGCAGCTCTGTTAGATATCTGCATGCAAAGAGTGGAGGAAGCATGATCCAGTGCTCTAGGTCTACACTAGCAAATATATCAAATTAAATAAAGAGGACACATCATTTAATTGAGTAATGTGAACTTTTCATTGCAATTATTTGCCTAACTATTTTAATTAATCCCATTGGCACGCAACAGCAGAAGGGTTGAGCAGAAAGTTAATAAAGCAAGATGAAAAGCAGCAAACTCTTTAACCTCCAACTATTCCCAGTTATTAGAAGAGAACCACTGACTACACCCATCCTACTTGGAGAATGTGTGTGTATATGGTCAATTCATCTTTATTTTTTACTTTTTGCAGCTTGGCCCGAAAATAAATCACCTACGACATGCAAAATTTAATAACGTCCAAACAAGGACTCAATACTGTCCAGCCATCAATCGTTTTCACCCACAACAAAAATACAATGATCCAAGAATGACCTGGTGTGTTCTCCTAAAAAACTAGCACTCATACACAGTCTTTCTCAAAAAGAGCAGCATGCCCCGTGGCTCCAGGCTGCCCAGCAATAATTGTGGTCAGCATTCCCGACATGTCACTTCCTTTTTGGATCCACCAGCCTTCACCCAGGATCAAGGCCACCGTCCCAGCTCCACACGTCAACATGACACAGGACGTTAATATACACATGCTCCCAGGCTCTTTCTCCAAACAAATCCAGATCCAAATCTAACATCCTGTGATTACACAGTCTCAAGCTTCTACTGTAAAAAAAAAATAAAAATACAATTATAGGTTGGGACTAGTTTTCCCTGAGGAGGCCAGGTAAATTTGCGTTTACAGTTCTTTTAATTTTGAAAATAATTTTATCTGTGTAAAAATTCCAGAGCAAATCGCTCATTGTTTTTTTTTAGCCAGCTCTGGATAAGGATGTATTGGTGGTACATTAATTTATTCACAATGCCTTATTTATTTTATTTTAATTTTTATTTTGAGTTTCCATAGTTCAACTGGTGCAACACCAAGGACAAGGGTTTGATTTAAAGGTAATTCATGGATAGATAAAATGTATAGTCGCTATAAAAGTATTCGCCAATTGCATACTTCTATTTTGACCTTTGTCGAACACCATAACCTAAAGCCAAATTTTGATTATTTTGCCAAAATTTTGGCTAAAATAGCAGTTGATGGTTCTACAGCTGGCAATCTGCTGTAAAAAGAAAAACAAATATTTTAGAGACTATTCTAAGTGTAATGAGATTAAAGTTACTTTTTTTAAAGATTACATGATGAGTACATTACTTATCAGTCTTGATATTCATAGAATTGGCAATTAGCTGACAAATAGCCAATTGTTGTTTGATTTCATGTTTACTAATGTTCAATTAAAGTGTAAATTGGTACTTAATATGCTTGTATTTGGTAATCAGTTTAGATTATCTAAAAAGTGCAATCTAAAAAAAGATTACATTCCTGAATACAGTTTTGGTTGTCTAATTTCTATTCAGTATACCAGATTACATTTTAGAAGTCATTTGTCCAACACTGTACATCTAATGTACAAAATGTAATTATATAATTAATATAATATATAAATCTTGCTTATTATTACAATGTTTTTTGTAATGCATACATTAGTAGCACATGACCTTTCATAAAGCTTGCACCAATAGTAAAATGCTCCCATCTTTCTGAGATTCGAATCTCGTCCGAATCGGTTTATGAAATCACATATGTCCTACATTAATAATTGTAACTCAAACATTGTTTAGAAAAACAAACCCTGTCTGAACAGAAAAGCTTTTGGAAATTTCAGTATCTGATCCTGTGTTTGGTTACTCTCCTCTCGAACTGGACTAGCATGTTTGTTTCGCACGATGCATGAATTTGACTCCAATTAAATTCTGTTCAATATTTGAGTCAGACCACTAAGATCGGGGGTGTCTCGATACCTCATCAAAGGCTAACACAGCAAACTAAAAGACTAACCCGCAAATAACTTGAATACACCCAGCAGTGACAAAGCAAACATAATTAGCCTTGGTCCAGTTTTACTGCAGGTACGGTAACAGTTTTTATGTCCAGTGGTTTATCATGTTGTTTTCTGTTTTAAACAGTTCAAAGCCAAGAATATTTACTTGCCCTGTCTCTTCACCCAAAAACCAGACTAAACACTAAATAATTTTCCCCAAACATCTTTCATTTTCCTGTGCTTTAACAAAACTCCCCAAAGCAATTAAATGCAACAGGTCTGCTAATATCTATTTCATCCACGGCAGTGTGGCAAAGCTATGATTTCAACAATAAGCTACTCAGAACTCTTAAATTTAAAGCCATTAAACTACAGTCAAACTACAATTTTGAAAAGCTAACTAAACTGCAAGCAAACAAAACAAAAACAAAACTAGCTAATGGCAGTGATTTTAATAACAGTGGCATTACAAACACTATTTTAAGTGCAGCACAATGCCATAAGTCATACAGGTTAAGTCAATGACTTTTTTTTATGCAAGTATACGCCAAGTCTAGCCACAAGTGTGTTTGGAGAAACTGCACACACAAAGCATTAATTGGCTGAGTCAATTGCAGCTTAATTCTGAGGTTCTTCTCCAGTTATTACAGCATCTACAACCTACTATATAGTCCATTCTCTCAAGCACCAGCGATATAAACACAGCACATTCATAAGTTGGTAGTGTAAATGGACTGTATGCAATGAATTACACCAATAGAAATATGGACTTACTTGTTGAACGTCAGACATATTTCTATGACAGTGATACTCCGTCTCATACGCATGGAAAATGTTTATCTCGTCAGTACTTGGATTTGCTATTATATTATTATACTATGGAGAATGTAAGTATTATTAATCATTTTCATCTACTGACACACAAATCATGGCAAGTATTAACATTGATTGCATCGGCACACACTTCACTTCTCCCGGTCTATTTGCTCTTGTGTAGAGTAAAACATGCTCCTAAGCCATAGTGGTGTCCGATTATTCAGTGTATCGTTGTTTTGAGTGATTTAGTTGAAACTATTCAGTATATAAATTGACCACAGAAAATATCATGAGAAAGCACTATTCCCTGATACTGTATTTCCAAGTTATCCATGACTGGGAACCCTGATTTTAATAGGTAAACTAACACTACTTCAAATAGAAAACCCCCTGATGTATGTATATGAGCATTTAGTAAATAGTTTGCTACAAAACAAGAAGATCAAACTGATGAACAGGAAAATTTGGCACAGGAACTCAAATGAATCGGTGAATAATTTTTTAACCAGTTCATTTAAAAGAAACAGATTCAGGAATTAGACTTTTAGGAGGCTGTTTAGCAGAACGCTTTCGATCATTGCTTAATTTAGCTTGGCTGACAATAAAACGCACGCTACTGGTTAGAAAAGCTACACTATTTATGAAAGCTAACTTGATAGCTGCTTTCAGTTTCTCCCCAACATTGGTCCATGGTAGGTTTAAATATACTGTTTATTCAGAACAAGACTAGCTTTGGCACTGAAAGTACAGTAATTTTCCATTGTCTAGAACTATATAAGAAGCATAACATGACAGCAGTGGGCAGCAATTTCTGAACGACGCCTGAAGACTGCGAAGTCTAAACATGGTCAGTTATCTAATTACAAAGACCTGTCTTTATGCCACAATGTTAATTTGCTTTTTACACATAACAAGTTTGAGTTTTCCTCCCATCAGCCCTCAGTGGAGAGCAGGGCTCACCTTAATTGGTTCCACAGCTCACCCCAACAACACAACGCATCTTCAGCCGACACGCCGTGTGTTAATTTTCCTCTCGATTGTAAATACCGTTCCATGGAAACAATGAACACATGCTAACACGAATTTAGGTAGGCAATTAACATGATTATAAAGTACCTCATTACCATTTTGACACAATGAGAATAAAATGTGGCTAAAGCTCTTAAATGGGAGAAAGTTATTCTGCTGGACATTAGACAGGCCTTGATCTGAAAGCAATTTCTCCGGGGACTTTATTAAACATCTCTCCTGGGAACATGAATCAAATATCAGCAAAATGTTATAGACAATCAAGAAAACTGACCACACACATAGACTCGACCCACAAACACAACATACTCAGGTTATCTACTACAGTACATACCATCATCACTTATATCACTTACAATCAATAGACATGATTTAGAGCACAATTATTACAATATAATAATGCTTTTGAAGTCTCTACCTGCCATCACTGTAACAAGAAACAGCTGTTAGAAATTATGCCAACCAGCTTGATGAGCCACACCATCCCTCTATCCCACAAACATACACGACCACAACCCCATCCCCCCATAAACACCACCAATGGGCTTCATATTGTAAAACACATTCATTATATCAATATTCATCCTTCTCTTATCTCCTCCACTCTGAAAGTCTGCAGTCTGACAGTGATGCATGTGTGTTTATCTTACTTTATTCTTCTCCTAGATCTGAAAGTTTGGTGTTTCCTTCTGACAAAGTCTGTCTCATCCAACTATAAGTCAATAAAACTGAATATAACAGAAGATGAGTATTTCTTCATCTATGAGCACTTTCGGGCCTGTGGACTTTTAAAAATAATCTCAACTCTCACTAGTTTAATTTAAATAACATGCATCACAGAAGAATTATGTAATTTAGTTTTGTAATTTGTATTGTAATTTGTGTCTTTTTTTCCCTTAATCACCATCCATTCATATTCTTTGCATAACATAAAATCACAGCTTGATTATAAATGTAATACAATACAAATAATCTGTTCACAAGGGATTTTTACCTTAATTTTTCTTTTTGTTCCTTCACACATCACATCTCATATTTTTCTCAAGCATGCACTTTGCGGTCACTTTTGTCTGCTTGTTAAACAAATACACTAACTTAATTGCAAACTGTTTCAACATTTATTCTACAGTATATACAGTACTAGCATTTTCCTTTTATTAATTATTAAGTTGGTACTATTAAAAAATCTATTCTTGATATCAACAACCAAACTAATGAAAATGCAAATTTTGTATATCTGTTCATCAATTGTAATATGTTAGATTTGATATGGCTGACATCAATAAATTGAAGAGTAATTAAAGATATCTTAAAAAGCTTTCTTACTACTGAAAAACAAATGACTGATATAAAACTTGCATGTTACTCATTTAAATACAATTGTTGATAAAAGAAATGGAAATGTGCACTAGTACATTTATGACATTATTGAAATAAAAACATATTTTCTACTAGTAATTAGAACACAGTTAATATGTGTATTTGGAATTTTAACCAGTAAGAAATTGATTACAGATATCTGTAATTGTGTTTTTGACAGAAATGAATGACAGATCATTGTGAAATTCTACTAGTGAAAATTCAGTTATAGACATCAAAAATCACAACTTTTACTAGTTAATATTCCTTTGTTAATATTCGTATTTTCATGAGTAATGGCATCATTCATTATTTTATAATACTAGTGCAGTCATTACAGATATAATAAAATGTGCACTTATATAATAATTCCATTGCTGATCACAAGAATTAGCATTTTAACAAATAACTGAGTTATAGATATCTATACTTCATACTGTGCACACGATTAAATGTCGAAAGGGCTTGCGATAAACAAAACTGTATTACACAAAAACTTAATTAGGAGCAAAATGATTGGTTGCTTTATTTATTTAATTAGGTAAGGTAAAAACAAAAATATCTTTAAATAAAAGGCATTTGAAAAGTACCGAAATAAATAAATGCAATAAAATCGAATGCAGTTTTAAGGTGACCTTCGATTAAGTTGATATCTGTTAGCTTTAATAAAAATCAACCCCTGTGACTCATAGTTGAAAGAAGTCCTCATAACTGAAGAAGCATCGAGATAAGAAGGCAAAATGTTGGGAAATCCATCCTGTGTTTTGTTCACATGCCTTCCTCGACAGCCCAACCCAGTGGGAGGCGAAGAACCCAAACTCATGACCCTGAATACAATGCCCATACACTTCCCTTGACCTCTAAACTGATGGTGCACCTTGCTGCGACCTTGAAATAACCCCTGGATGACACTCAACCCCTCCATCCACAGATAACCCCTGAGGATCTGGAAACAGGAGATGGATGGGTTCCTAACCAAGGGGTTAAAGCAAACAGTTTATGTGTGTGGCAAAAGAACAGCTGAATCAGCGTGACTTAGCGTTTTTCTTTGCATTTGCTGCTGTGATTACTGTAAATGGAAAGACAGAGATGTTCACAGTGTGATTAGTAGGCTTGTTCACACAGACACAGAGATCTGCAGTGCAACCTGGCCCCCCTCTATAAATAAACCATTGTCTCTTTCAGGATAATCAGCAATGTTTTAGTGCAAGAAATGACATCAGCACAGAGAACTGCGCATGATCACGAGTGGACAATGTCACGACACTTGCAGAATTACTGAAAAGCTGAAGAAGAAAAAAAAACATCAACGATTCAGTAAGTGTAATAGGCGTATCATCGTGCGAGTCCAGTGTCAGTGAAAAAAACTAATATTTTCTTTAATAGTCTATATACTGTATATATTTATTAGGCATGTGCGAGACTAGTCGACTAAACGGTTCTGATGCTGCTAGTTGACACTGGAAATACTAGTCGTAAGGCTGGGCAATATAGCCAAAAAAAATATTGCGATATATGATTATATCGTCAAACCCCTGCAGATGGTCATGAATATTTTTTATAGCTTTTTATTCTATCCTATAGCTATTTATTTAAAACATTTTACAATGTCACTGTTATTGGTTAATATTTTGTACCGAACAGCTGTAATATTAGATCATCGGCTAATGCACGTCATGAAATACACAACTTTTCAGCGCATTTTTTCTCTGCCGTAGATTTGGCTTACTCGTTAATTATTTTCAGCAATGTCCTGACTGTTTTAATATGTTCAGTACCTTCTACATGAATTATGTTTAGAACAGGCTATTAGATTTGCTCTATTGGTCCTGCTCTATTCAATAGTTTTCAATCAATGTATACGTTAACGGTGATTCAGAGAACACGTGTCATGTTCTATATTTAATGTAAAATGACCGTAATGCAAGTCAAGCATGTTGCAGATAAATGCCCATTTTCAGCTGAATTTAGTTTCGGATTTAGCTGTTGGAATAGATTAAGTAACCTATTTTAAATGGCTGTATTCATTATTGCTCCTGGAAGAGTCACTTTTGATGAACTTTACATCATCATGTGGCCTTTTGTAGTTACTATGGTTATTAAAAATACATTTTAAAGAGAAAAGCAGATTTTATTTCAAAAGTTAATATATTAAGTTTATATTATTTGTTTATATTAAGGGTAGTGAACCGTAAAATATACAGGCATTAAAATTACACTATGAAAAGCCTGAAACATGGCCACAGTATTTTTTACGGTAAATTTCTTTAAACCACAGCTACTGGTATTTTACCATAATTATTTATATATATATATATATATATATATATATATATATATATATATATATATATATATATCAGTGAAGAGGATGTTTAAGATAAAATATGATCAGTGTTATTATAAATGTTAGTAATGTAATCTAATTACTTTGTCACATAAGAAATGTGTTACATTTTAAATTCTAGTAATCTAGTAAAAGATTACAGTTACTGAATTTCTAATACTGAAGATAATTACTTTTAAAGTACATTATTTGGGTTAATCATTTCTAAAAACGTAATATTCCTGTAGAACTTAAAACATGACTATGTTCATTTGTACATCTGTTTGCATTTCTGTGACAGCTGAAGGGTGAACACCCCTTAATAAGACATTATAAGGGAGAAATTACTGCATGATTTGCAAGACAATGAAAAAGAAGTAAATATAGACATTATTTTAAATGTGCAAAAAAAAAACAACTTTCTATTACATTTACATATTTAGAATATAACTTAAAAGTAATTAATAGTTGTTGTTGTTTTTTATTTAAGTACAAAATCATTAATCTGATTACAATTTTATAGAATAAGTATTTAGTAGTGGATTACTTAGAAATGTGATACTGGTGTGATATGCAAATAAAATAATGAATACTGTTAAATTTGCATATCAGTGAATATTTAACAGAATATTTTCTGTTTGTGCGACATTTCCAATCAAGTTGTAATTTTGTCAAATTATGTAAAATATATAAGTATTTCATTGTGTTTATTGATAAAATGCTAGCAATGAAATTAGCCTCAGCAAGACAATGAAGTCAAAGTAAAATGTCCTTTCCACCACAGAATATTATCAAATACATGACTTAATGAGATAGCATTTGTTGGTTCAGAATCTTCCAGTGGTGTATATACATCCACTGCCGGACAGACATATTAAACTGGTGAGAGTGTGAAGTGTCCACAGAGCCAAAAGTTTTTACTCACAGGTTTTTACTCTGATTTCAAGATATTCAACAGTAACTATCATCACTAACAATTTCCCTGCACCTCTGCAATCCCCTACGACACTCCAAGTGACCTCGGAAATAGATATGATGACCTTTATATTGTGTCGGTTCCAAAACACACATCTTTATCAACGTAACCTTACCAGAAGAACGTGGGAAGACACAGAGAGTACATTCATCATTTTAACGATTAATTTCCTTGTCCTGTACTTTCCCGGATCTATTAATATCATTCCTGAGGTGTAAGTATGCATTTCCTGCCGATGAGATTTATTCCGATATCATTGCTTCCATTACTCATCCTGTAGCACCTGCACTTAAGGAGTCAAATCATATTCAATATTTTTTTAATCAGAATATGAACATCTAAACTTGATCAAGCTATCTTGTGATATTACTTTCCTCATTTCTCAAAAGAAAAGTCCAGAGGGCAAATTTTTTGAGAATGAAATTCAAACGTCTTGCGAATGTTTCGTAATAATTGTTAGAGAATGAAAAATTAAAAGTCACAGAAAGCTGTCGGTAAACATTAATCAGATCGTCCAGCTTTTTTGCCAGGTAATTTGCCTTAATATTTAAAAGTTCTTTAATTACTCTGATTATTAAAGGATTCTGTGTATGTCTCTGTACCATTTCTCTGCCGTCGGATTGCGGTACACTTGTAAAATGCCTCAGAGCGGAGCTGAAACATTTAATAAAGCATGCCATGATTTGAAGCTGTCGAGGCCGAGGAATTATCCAGCGTTGAGAGATGGCTTTGTTCAATTAGATATCGCCACTGCTTTAAAACACTTTAGATTCCTCTGTAATCCATCGGCATCCTGTAATTAATCAACTAATTCCGAGTCTCAAGACGGCTGTAATTACTGCACCTTGTAATAGCTTATTCTTTCTGCTCCAGCACCTACATTTCATTTGTTTATTTTCTCACACTCATAAATCTGGGGGAGTGTCAATAGCGCCACAATATTAGAGCAATAATCTAAGTTAATTATCAGGTGGTCCTCGCGCACCCCGCCCCCCCCTCACATTCCCCCTCTCACTCCCCCTCCAGAGATCCGTCTCAGGTCGTGCTGCGAGCACACAGCCATGGGCAAAAACCCTGCCATACAACTTCACGAGTAAAGAGAATTATTAATTAAGAATTAGGCTGGAAAATGGTAATAAAAGCTAGATGTTCTTTAAGAGAGGTTTTAGATTTTAAGTTTGCTTTTAGAAGTTATAAGACATTTTTTTCACTTGTGTTCATGCTTAAAAATAGTGATAAAATCTGCCACAATCAGTCACAATGCAAATACACTACTGTACTTAAGATAGTCATAGATATTGTGTTCTCGATATCTAAAACAGTTTTGGTAAGCAGGAAATATTGTATTGATTTAAGGATATTTCTAGATTTTTACTGGAAAACTTTATTAAAATATGTTGTTGTTTTTTGTTTGTTTGTTTACTTGCTTGCAGTATTGCTTACTTCACGGAGAAAGAAATTCCAGAATGCATTGCGATGAGTTCTGTGGAAATAAAACATTAAGATGGTAGACAAGTTGAGTGAAATCTTAATTAGAGTTTGACCGATATAGCCGTTTGACAGATTAATCTGTGCTATCAATTATCGGCAAAAATGCTGATAATTATTATTTTTTATTATTATTCCTCTGTGTACCTCCGTGGATGATGCTGGAGGATTCTACAGTTTAGAATGGCTTGGTTCTGCACTATAAAAGTGGCTTATGGAGGTGAAAATAACCCAGTTATTACTCGGCTCTCTGGAATGCTTGATTCTGATTGTTCAATGGCGCCATCTAGTGGTCTGATATTGCTCAGTACCAACCGCACATCCACGTATCAGACCGCTCATCCAGGTATTTGCAAGCCATCTTTTCTGCTTCTTGGATCACTGTGCGATCTCCACAAGTAAGCTAATAAAATAATTGAAAATCAAATTAATATTTCATGTGCATTTATTTATTTATTTGGCAAGTAGTCTTGTAATAAGATGCATAATGAGCAGTCAGGTGTTCATTAATGATAAAATAAACACCAACAGAACTTCAACGCAAACCACGGGTGATTTCAACTGTTCAGCGGTTTATTTTTATTTTGTTACATAAGTACATAATATTAATGTATTTATTTATTTGTTGGGTAACCATGAAATTAAGCGGGATAATGTACAGTCAGACTGTTGTTATTGCAAAATGAACCCCTTCAGAATGATACAACACTGATCCTGATCACCATGTCAGGTTAATTTTATGATAACTGGCTGACTGTACATTAACCCTTACATGGCACGTGTACATCTCTGAGGTGTCAGTTTCTGATCTTTTCATTTGGAAAGCAATGTATTCTAATTAACATCAAAAGAACAGATTAACAAACATTCTAAATCATAAATGTCACAAAAGGCATCTGATAAACGTCTTAATCACTTCCGAGACATAAGTCTTTTAGATGTATCGCAAATGAGAATACAAAGTTTTTAAAAAATGCATATTCCAGATGTACACACACATAAAATAGATGTCTGGGTGATGTACGTGTGCTATCAAGGAAAACAATCACTGACTCTGCAAGGAGTTCGCTGTGCCACATGACAGACTATGTACAGAGCCAGATAGTTAAGAATGATCTACTATTGATGAATTAATGCATACATACAGAATTTAGTCTAAATGTGTACTTTATAGTCTTTATATTGTAATTTATATAGGATGATTGAAAGAGTGCAGATTTTGTTTCCCAAATGTGTTTGTGTGAGCTGTGTGCACAGGCATTTCAAAATAAGAGTCCATGTTGTATTTTGGGCATGTTCCTAGTTAAAAATTATATTTTTTCAGTTTATTTTGGGGATTTTGGTTGCACAATAAACTACACCTGGGATTTTAATCATTTTGGACATCTTGCTGCCTTAATGTCTGTGCCTGCCACAGTAAGATAATACTTAGAAAATGTTTTAACTTTCAATAAACATTTTTAAAAAACTACTGGTCAATTAATCGGTTATCTGCCTTTTCCACCTACTTGGTTACTTTTGAAATTTATTCCACTACAGATTACTGAATACATGCTGCAAAATGTAATTTTTAATGTATTTTGTTAGATTACTCAAAGTCAGTAACATACTCTAAATAATTTGGGTTACTTCTTCAGCACTGGTAGATTTTTTCACTTGTTTTGACTATAAAAACTCTGTCAGTACAGTAAGATCAAATACACATATTAAAAATACATTTTCTGAAAAACAAATATCTTATGCAGTGTTTTTTCTATAACAATATAAATCAAATTGATCTTATTTTAAGGATTTTTACATATTTTTACAGGAAAACAATACAAAAATTATTATTAAGAATATGATTTTTGCCCTAATATCGAAGGTTTTGCTAGAAAAAAATAAATTATGATCTAACATGAATTTTCTTGATATAAAAATATGATGGTGTCTGGTAACATGTGCATGTAAAATGGCTAGAAATAGCATTTTAGCTTAGCATAAAGCTGACAATTTACACAAGGTTTATTTCTATTTCTTCAAACGTACTTCTCTGTCTGCTCGTATGAATGTAACACATCATAAGAAATTGTTTCACTGCTGTTTAAATGCACTTTGGATCACATCATTTATATGTATAAATGTTTTCCATCTGAAAGGACTAAAATTAAATGAAACAAATGCAAAATAATCACTTCTGTTATCAAAATACTTTTTGAATATCGACCACTAATTTTGATTTTAAATACTTAGACATTTTATTCAAAAATTACAAATAACACATGGACAATTTCACCCAATATTTGCAGTTTCGCGTGGTTAGCTTAGCCATATGCTAACATAAACTCCTTTTGAATTTACTCGGAGTCGAGTCTTATGAGCGCTTTTTATATTAGTGCTAGTGTAAGTGGCAGAGTTGCTGCAAATTAAGAGTGTTTTAAATTAGTAACTTGTGAGGTCCACTTAAGTTAAGATGCTGTCTTAAGGGCCGTTCAAACAAAACAAAAGTTTTGCCATTAGTTTGCAATATTTTTGGGGATATGTAAACACGATATTACACTACAACTTAATGTTTATTCAATGTCTTACAACTAACATTCTTTTCCATTGTGCTACGTCCATTGTGCTACATCTTCTTTTAGAAAATCCCCTAGAAAATTTATGTCTCTGGATAGCTACACAAAATGTAATATATGAAATGTAAAGGTCAGGAGCGATGATGTCAAGCTGCACAAGGGCTCCGTGTGTGTGTGTGTGTGTGTGTGTGTGTGTGTGTGTGTGTGTGTGTGTGTGTGTGTGTCTCTTTCTACTCACCCACTCTTCCACGATGAGACTCGCTGCTTTACTGGCACGACTTTTGTTGCGGCAGGCTAAGATCACATGAGCGCCGTGAAGAGCGAAAGATCGGGCAGTCTCAAAACCTGCAGAGGGTGGGTGGGTGCAAGAGGGGTTGTGGGAGAAGAGAAATAACATGATTGAGATAAGTCATTCCACTCTGATAACTTTGCAGTGCTCTTGCAGTTATTTGCACCAACTGAATCGGTGGGTGAACGGGTGCCGTAGAGATGAGCTAGAGAATTTCATATCTCAGATTTATTCTCCATCAAACAGAAAGCCAAAGGCTCTTCTTTAAGATAGTCAATCAAGTCCCTTTTCAAGTGATGAAAATTATCAAATTAAAGCAGAGAAACTCCAATAACTTCTGGACAGATAATGAAATGAAAACGGACCAAGGACATGACTTTGAGGCACCTCTACTACAGGACAAAAAAACGTCAATTGTAAAGACAAGAAACAGAATCAAAACCCCAGAAAATGACATAATCGACTGTTATTATCGTTAACAGAAATGTAGAAGACATTTTCATGAAATAATTTAAACAAAATTCAGACGAAACCATTACACCCAACCTTCAATAAACATAAAAAAAACATAACAGTGATAACTCAAGACAGCTCTGAGAGATTTGTAGTGTTAAACATATTTAAATGGTATTAATTAGCACATTCATTTTATAACATATAAGCTCTAAAACAAAAAAGCAAAAACATTGAAAAGTGTCCAAACTATAATAACCGTACAAGAGCATATAGTTTAAAAAGACATTCTAGCACAACCCATGATCTTAAAGCACTTCAAAGCTAGCGTGATAAGACTCTATCATACAGCGTCAGAGATACTTTGGCCTCATTAATTTGAAAATGACTCTGATGTCTCATATCAATTTCTCCAATTATTAAAAAAAAAAAATCACCAGCCTAAATGGGTCAGTCAAACCCAAAAGCTAGAAACAATGATCTAAATATACATGTCGGGGGAAGGCAGAAACACAAAACATTTGCTTCACTGAAAAAGGTTATATTTAGGGGGGACTTGGGGTATTGTTTTGGCTGGTTTTGCTGACCTGCCATTTTGCATTGTGCGTTTGATTACACCAAGTGTGTTTAAAGTTTCTCTAAAGCTGGCATCAGCACTTTATTACTGGAGTGGGCACCAGTCATAAAGGTACGCGTGTCTCAGAATAGATACGGGGAGAAAAATCCTCAAGTTCGAAACAATGGCTCAAGTTTGCAAGTCCGACATTAATAATCAAGTTTTTAAAAAATCAGTGGGAATTTCAGATAGGGGCAATGGTGTATTTTGCCTTCATACGAAGGACACAAATGTAAAATCTCTAAATTTGTGGTGTCCCACAGCACCAGGACGAAAAAACTGCTGGTCAGACAGCAGGAGATTCAAGCTTTGTTGGTTTTTTTATTTATTTATTTTACCCAGAATCTCAGATATATGTAGGTCTTTCTGTCAGCCATGACTTGCTCATTCAATTCTGAGTTTAATTATATATATATATATATATATATATATATACACACATCACCCTTTTGGCAATATGTATTTACTCTCAATCAGAGAAAAATAAGAAAAATCTGAATAAAACACATTAATATAATGCAGACTGTACTTTCCTACATAAACACAACATATAATTATATTTATAATTTTCATTTATATGCACCGTTATAAAAATACATAGTAATAAACAGCAATACTTACCAAAATACACTTTCACTAAAACATATAGCACGTGAAAGGCCCCACAGAGACTTCCATTAACATTTCTGAGTGATGATTAATCAGTGATTTATTGTTTTAATTGACTCATTATATAATAAAATATGATTATTTTTAAATCAACCAAATTTAAAAAACTTTGAAGTTTATCTGAAAAAGGTTAACATTAATGATGATGAAAGCTGAAACATTAAATGCCATGGATCAATATTTACAAAGTAATCCATTATTTTATATAGCGGGGTCAAAATTATAATGTTCGTTAAACTATATATACATATAATCTTCAGCGTCAATATTTTATTTATACATACAGACAGTAAGGTCTATTACTAAAATCAGTTGACTTTAGAACACCTTGTTGCATTACAATCCAATGGAGTGGGTCCAAAAAATTATATTGCATTATTTTTCCAAAGTTGGAATACCTATAACTGCAGAAGTATTAAATATATTTGAATATCCTTTTAAATTCTGGTTCAGAACAAACTTTCCCTTTTCTGTCTTCACTTTTAAGGCCCTGTATGGTTAAATGCCAGAGATATGGGGCTCACAAAAACCAAATGTGGGTCTTGGTATGGAGCTAAAACAAAACAAAGGGTACAATCAGGGCTCTATTTTCATGAGTCCGCAAAGCGCAACACTACGCAATGGACGCCTCATCCGATTTTCATGAGAGTGCTAATTCTAAGTGCTATTTGTGGGTGTATGTGCGCAAACTGTGGGTGTACTGTATGTAAATGAAGTGCCGAAAAACGCAATTTGCCGTTTTCAAGAGAAATAGCTCATTGCACTTAGACGTGCAGTTTGGAGATTCCACAAGCAGGTGGTAACAAAGTTGGAGAGAGTAGAATATTTGGATTTGCCAAATTTGAAGTGCATTATTTTTAGTATGTTTAAATAAGTGAATAAAATGTTTCAAAATCGACTGGTTATCGACAATCACTGTTAATACTAGCCATGATATATGAGTCAGTAGATGAAAATGATTAATAACACTTAGGCCTCGTCCACACTAATACGTTTTCATTTGAAAACGCATCTTTTTCTCTCCGTTTTGGACTTCCGTCCACACTGAGCTTTTTGAAAACGCACTCCAAAGCAGACACATTTGAAAATGGTGTTTTCATGTTGTAGTGTGGACAGTGAAAATGGATGCTTTGGAAACGAGGATGCATTTATAGTCATGTGATCTATCGAACCAAAACAATCAAGATGGTGGCCTGTGTTTTACCAGCGCTGTTGTGCCTGATACTCACTTTGACAGAGTTGTTAAAAAAATAATTATCACTTTGTACAACCTTCACATTGCATTCCTTCAAAGGCGAAGGGAATTTTACTCGGAATTGGTGTCTGGTGACGGATCACGAGGACAATTGCGTTTCAGACCGTACGTGCAGTGGGGATTTTCCACATGCGCAGTGACACGATTTAAGCATTTTCATACATTTCAGTGTGGACGAGCAACTTTTGGAAAATACTTGCAAACGTTAGTGTGGACGGAGAGTGTTTTGAAACGAAAATGCTGTTTTGAAATGCATCCGGATTAATGTAGACATAGCCTTACATATTCTATCATTTATTAAAAAAAATCCTGACAAGAACCACATTCTCCGTGTGTATAAAAGTAGCATGTCACTGTCATAGATATATGCCTGACATTCATCAAGGATGCAGTGAATGCACAAAATAACTTATAAGTCCATATTTCTATTCTTAATTCATTGCATACAGTTCAAAACTTCTTATAAATTTGTCTTTCTTTATATCGCTGATGCTTGACAGGGACTACATAATAGGACGCAGATTGTGCAATAACTCGGGAAGAAACTCAAACTTAAGTTGCACTTGATCCAACCCATTAGCACATTTCACAAGCAATTTATCCAAACCTACTTACGCCTAGGTGTACTTTTGCACAAAAATACCTAAACTTCAAGGCCATGCCCATTGACTTTGCACTTATGACTTATAGCGTAGTGCTGCACATAGTGATAGTGCTCTTAAAAAAAGGGCCTTTAATGTTGAAACTAGTAATGTACCTAAAAAAAAAAAAATAATCAAAATGTTGTGTCAAAAAATTATTAAGAATAAGCAACACCATTTTATATCTCCAGCTAAATCTGTGCGAATATATTGTGAATATTCGATACATCGCCCATCCCTATTTGCCAGCTACTTTTGTGATCATTTTCTAATAACGTGGAACAGAATTAAAGACAGAAATAACCCTGCTGATGAAAAAAACCTAAACCTAAATCCTAAACCTGCCTAAGATGGTATGCTAGCCAAGTCAGGCTGGCCTGTTTGCTGCTTTAGAGGTGATTTGGCCATTTTTTTAAACTGGGAGACCAGCTGGCTGACCAGCTACACCAGCATGGCCAGGCTGGGAGACCAGTTATCCAGCTGGGGCTGGTTTAAGTTGGGGATTATTTTTTATCAGCAGGGAAATTGTGCTTTGCACGAGTCCCTTGACACTCTGTGGCTCGACCCCACGTCTAAGTGCAGTAGCAGGCAGCAGGTGGATTAAATGTGCTGCGTCGCTGCATGGCTGTTCCCCTGTGCAGCGGCGGTTAACTGGCTGGCCTGGTCTGCTCTCTTTGACTGTGAAATAACCCTTGGCCATGCTACTTGTAAAACATATTACACTGTCATGGCTCAGGAAAGACTTGACAGGCCAACACGCCTCAAATATAAGCATGACTCTATCGCTCTGTGAACTTCTCCAGTGCTGTGAATTATGGGTATCAGTGGATGTAAATGTTGACAGCTGTCACCGATTATTAGTGATGTTAGCACGCATGTCACAGGGATTTGTGAAATTTACTCATGATATGGAGGCCTGACCATATTTACTGATAACTTTCATTCTGAAATGGAACCAATGACAATTTTAAAGACACTTTTTGTTGTTACAAACAGGACAGGAGGGTAAATCTAACGAAACCTGTCAAGAAATCATCACAATAGAATTATCGGTGGTGGCTGGTGCTTTTCAAGAGTGGGAATTGTGTTTAATTGTCATTAAAATTTTGTCATATTCAAAAAGTCTTAATAATCCAATTTAAAAAATGTTGTGACAGTATGAAAAATGTTAATAAAAACAAAAAGGAGTGATTTGTAAATTATATTCAGCCTTTGCTCTAAAGAAAGCGCTACAACTAAACATTTATTTATTTATTTTTTAAATGTACAATAATTTCAAATCAGATGATTGCAACCCGCTCCAAAAAAGTTGGGTCAGTTGAGTGTTTTCCACTGTGAAACATCACCATTTCTTCTAATAACACTTATTACGCATTTAGGAACTGAAGCACAAGTTTGTTAAGGAATTTATTCATTCATTATGTAAGTCTTTATCTGCATAATTGTACGGGGACTTCGTTGACATTTTGTGCACTTCATAATGCACCACACATTCTCAATTGGAGATGGTCAGATCTGCAGGCAGGCCAATCTAGCACCCGCACTCTCTGCTTATTCGGCCAGTATGTGGTTTGAAGTTGGCCCGCTGAAAATTCCAGGATGTCCTTGGAAAAGTCTTGCTTCAAAATGTGTACATATCTGGCTGCATTCATGGTATTCTCACAGATGTGCGAGTTAACCATGCCATGGGCACTGACACACCACAGGCCCATACAGACACTGGCTTTTGGACCTGACTCTGATAAAAGTTTGGGTGGTCCTTTTCCTCTTTGACCTCGAGAACACAACGACTGTGTTCTATACATGTGCTATATACTGATAGTTTTTCAAAAACTATTTGAAATGTGATCTCATCAGAACCAAAAAAATTATTCCACTGTTCTAAAATCCATCTATGATTAGACAGAGCCCAGAGAATTCAGCAGCACTTCTGGACAGTGATGATGTATGGCTTCTGCTTTGCATAGTAAAGACTATGAATGCAGCGGTGAGTAGTGTTAACCACTTTAACAAAAACAAAGATTAACAAAGATTTACTAAAGTAATCCCAAGCCCAGGTTCATGATATCCATAACAGATAAATGATGTTTTTTTTAAGATAGTGACGTCTGAGGGATCAAAGAACACTCACATTCAGAAGTGGTTTTCGTTTTGCCCTTTACACACTGAGATATGACCATATTCCTTGAATCTTTTAACTAGATTGTGCACTAAGAGAGGGTGAAATGACCAAAATCCTTCCAGTTTGTCTTGTTCCATATATATATATATGTTTTGGCAAGTTCTGTCTGGAGGAATGGGCCAAAATTCCAGCAACTTATTCTGAGAAGCTTGTGGAAGGCTACCTAAAACATTTGACCCAAGTTAAACAATTTAAAGGCAATGCTACCAAATACTAACAAAGTGAATGTAAAATTCTGACCCACTGGGAATGTGAAGAATGAAATAAAAGCTGAAATAAATCATTCTCTCTACTATTATTCTGACATTTCACATTCTTAAAATAAAGTAGTGATCCTAACTGACCAAAGACAGGGAATGTTAAAAGTTCAAATGTATTTGGCAAAGGTGTATGTAACTTCTGACTTCAACTGTACACCGATCAGCCACAACATTAAAACCACCTGCCTAATATCGTGTAGGTCCCCTCATGCCGCAAAACTGCACCAACCCACATCTCAGTAGCATTCTGACATTATATTCTTCTCACCACAATTATACAGAGCAGTTATCTGAGTTACTGTAGACTTTGTCAGTTTGAATCAGTCTGGCCATTCTCTGTTGATCTCTCTCATCAACAAGACATTTACATCCACAGAACTGCTGCTCGATGGATGTTTTTGTTTTGGGCTCCATTCAGAGTAAATTCTAGAGACTGTTGTGTGTGAAAATCTCAATATTAGAGATGCACCGATTGCCATTTTTTTTGGCCGATTCCGATGTCCGATTTTTTTGCAAGTGTGACCTGCCGATACCGATTTTTTTCTCTCTCCAATTTTACAAAATCTACCTTTCTTCAATGCAAAAATGTATTTTCATAATAAAAGAAATTATTAAACATTACAATTTCCCCCAAACTGCATTAAGTTACAGGATCTTCTCTCACTTAAACAACTCTCAAAATAAAGTGCTCTGTGACTGGAAAGAGGTAGAAATAACAATTAACTGCAAATGCTTTATAAACAAAACAGATGTCATTTTCCACTATTTTTATAAATGGATCTTTTTCTATTTTTTACTCGTCTAACAAAACAATTCCAAAGATTGCAAGCCTCTGAACAAAACTGAAGTGTCCAATACACTCAACATTGACATTAAGCGTACGTAAGATACCAAATATCAGAGGTAAAACTGATTGCTGCTTCAGGATCGGCTTGTGACCATACCTGTCAACACCCCCGTTTTTCCCGGGAGTCTCCCGTATTTCACACCCATCTTCCGCCCCCCCCTCCCGTTTTGTTATTTCTCCCGAGAAATTCCTGTAATTTGTATTGCCCAAACCACGTTATATGAATAATCACATCGACGTAATCCAAGGTTCTCCAGTTGCCAGATCTTGTATGAAACGCATCCAACTCACACAATCGACACATACAAATTTCAACCCATTTGTGACCTCAACCTGGCAACCAAACCCCAGCTGCTCTGTTGAAATCTGTGCAGGCAGTAGATGCGGGAAGTTGAATCAAGCATCACTGGTAGATTGGAGGAGAAGACTCAGCTGGTGCTCCGGCGGGAAAAAAAAAATACAATATATATATTTGTATAATTTTTATATATATATATATATATATATATATATATATATATATATATATATATATATATATATATATATATATATATATATATATATATATATATATATATATATATATATATATATACACACACACACACACGTAAATTTAACAACAGCTGGACGGAAGAATTTAATTTCATATCCCGAAGTCATATCGATAATACCCACGCCTTTTGCAATGTGTCTCGCACCGATTTTAATATCGGAAATGGTGGGAGAAATTACGTTACTCAGCATTAATCACAACGGCACAATTTATATGTACTTTAGCCTGCTTCTGCCATCCAGCACCCCACATTACTTCCCGGATTTGTGTACCCAAATGTTGACAGGTATGCTTGTAACAGGCTGCGTGTGTGACAGGACACGAGATTAAACAACTCGGGCAACGTGACGTGGGAAAAGTACCAGCTGCTCTGTATCGAGGAAATTGATCAGATTTCTGAACCCTCTGTCCTCATCTATGGAGAACAGCTGGTCATCCAGCACCATGAATTCCAAAATTTTCCTCGTAATTCCTTTGGTCTTTTCGCTTCTTATACCAAGGAAAGATAGGAGAGGCTGCTGACTTCTGGCTGGCTCTGAGCTCTGGCTAGCTTTAGCCGCTTAACTTTTTTAGCTTCTTTTTTAAAATGGGCATTTTCAGTTGAGTGAGGGTGTTTTAAGTGTCTAATTAGGTTTGTTGTTCTGAATGTTATTGTGGTGGTTCCCCCACGGTTTACTTTAGGCTTATAATTATTACACATTGCGAACTTTATGTATTCTTCACTCACAGTTAAGAACTTCCACGTTATTGCCTGCGTTGACAGCAGCAACAAAACGGCTCGGAAAAGAAGTGAGGCTGGCCATGCGGAAAATAAATATATATATATATATATATATATATATACACACACACACACACACACATGGCAAAAAGTTTGGAGTAATGTACAGATTTAGCCGTTTTGTTCTCAGCTGACAGCTTCATTGAATTCTACCCGCTCAACACCAGTTTCATGAACAACAGTAAAGTTAAGACTCAGGAGGCATTATGGGAAGAATTGCAAAGAAAAAGATACTTTTGAAACAGAAAAACAAAAAGAAAAGGTTTGAGTGGGTAAAGAAACACAGACATTGGACAACAGATAATTGGAAAAGAGTGTTATGGATCTTAACCCCATTGATGTTTTGTGGGATCAGTTAGACAGTAAGATGTGTGAGAAGTGCCTGACAAGACAGACACATCTATGGCAAGTGCTACAGGAAGTGTGGGGTGAAATGTCACCTGAGTATCTGGACAAACTGACAACTGGAATGCCAAAAATCTGCAACGCTGTCATTGCTGCACATGGAGGATTTTTTGATGAGAAATCTTTGAAGTTCTGAACATTTATTTCAAATTGTAATAGTAATTTGTCATATTATTAATGCCCTGAATATACATTTTGATCAGCTGAAATGTCACTTTGGTGAAAAGTACCAATTTATTTCCATAAGAGCAAAATCTGTACATTATTACAAACTTTTGCCAACAGTGTAATATATACAGTATACTCTATATGTTTATGTGTATTGTGAACTGGACACGTGGGCATAAGATTATCCCAGAAAATGATGCCGAAAGAGGGGGTAAACTGAATCAGAAAATGACACAACAGATTCAAATGAACCGCTAGGCGCCACAGCTCCAAGTGCATATTTGTCCCCACAATACACATCATAAAGAGTTTACCAACACACATGCATATGTAAAAACCCTTGATTGATAGTCTGACCGATCTTCCTCTTCTTTGCAAACAAACCAACTCTGAAAGTGTGCTGCGTGATTCCAAGCGACAGACAGTCTGCATGATAGCGTGGATTAAAATGAACTTTAATTAGATTATGTTTTAATCTGATTTTCATTAAAAGGTAACTAGAAGGCCTAATTGTGAAAAGAGAGCTAAGGAGTAATACCCATTAAAACTCAAAATTGGAGCAGGATAAGAACTCCTCTCTGACAAACCAAGCATGGAATTAAATTTTATGACACCTTATTAGGAGTAATGGAGAGCGCTGTGTATCTGCCTGAGGGGCTTCGGTTCAGAGAAATAGACACCAAAATACAAACAAGAAATGTGAGAATTGAAATGTTTTTCTTGCCAGTAAACCATCAGCAAAAATAGCGATTTACTAAAGCAAATTCAGATGAAAACAATGCTTTCATCACACAGAGACTTATTAACGCAACAAAGTGTCATGTTAGTGTTGATGAAAAGAGCAATCCTCCTAGTCACCTTGTAAAAATCGTAGCAGTTGCTTAGCTTGAAGTGTGAATTAATCAACGCTGTTGTTTTTTGTAATGGAGAACAAATTAGAACATGTTTAACGACAACAGCGACACGCCGTGTATTATTTATGGAAAATACGAGGGGCTTGACATTAATTTAGACATAATGACTCTGCTTGTTCGTCAAACGGAGGTAGAGGGGCTTGGGAGAAATCCAGCTAAACGTGTGTGAATTTTGTGGCTGTTTAAAGATTGAATTCATTCAAAAGATCAAATTAAAATACAAGGTCAGTTGTATGACCACTATATTTAAGTTAATATTTACACTATGTTCTAGTGCTGACATTACAGCCAATAAATCACTGCACAAAACATGTTGTCGGCACAAACCACGTTTATCTATATTTATGGGAAGTGTTTTTCCCCCCTTTTAAAACTAGATAAACCTATTTATTAGCTATCCTAACAATGCATTATTTTATGTTTAGTTGCATTTCATTATTTGCATGTGTAGCATTGTTTTTTCCCTGCTGTCAGTGGCCCTATAAGAACAGACTTGCAACCATTTGAGAACCAATGTTCTAGAGCAAACAAAAGTTGGAGTTTTGTGTTGACAATATAAAGAAGGGATGTTCCAGAGATGACTTCTGGGTCAGCTAATGATTTTACTGCTGTGCTGTGTTCTTCTCCTGGTCACATCCTGGCCTCTACTTGACATGTTTATTTTGGAGCTATAATTGGAAGAATAATCTAAGATAAACAAAGTGCTTGACTGACAAACACTCTGATTCACCTGCATGATTCTCGCAGATTTTTGCCCTAGGTGTGTGTTTTTGGTCTTTTGTTCATCATCAGACAGTTGAAGCCTTAAATGCCATCCCAAACAGTACAGCCTGAAAAACTTATTTTACTCTCTTAATAATTTCTTCTCCTAGCAAGTACATTTGTTGCAATAGGCTGTATTTTATTTAGGCATTATAGGCAACATGTGAAACAGTATAGTAATATTAAAGATACAGGAGCGAATTTACTAAACAGTTGCGCTACTATTGCATGTGGTGTTTCAGCACAAAAACCACTAATGTAATCACCAACCACCCGCAATCTAGTTTTAGCAGGCGCAATCAGAGCTGAAATTGCACTGCATCTTAAGAATTTAAATTAAGTCATTATCATTCTTTTTCACGCAAACACGCTTCCTTTCTATATATATATATATATATATATATATATATATATATATATATATATATATATATATATATATATATGGATTATTATAGATTGCACTACAGTGCACTATTTCCACCAGATTTAAGCAGGCAGTGACCTGTGTCTGCCAAACATGCTGAGCGGTCCAAACATCATCTGCAGCCTGAAACTGAACTATTGGTCGGATTTTAGGAAAATCACACGTGCATCAATGGCTTTTATGTCGTCTGTTCTTCAAAATGAAATCAAGTGTGCTTCTTCTAATGTGCATCTTTGTGTTTAACGGCATTTACTGTCATATGTCACTCCGAGACATCTTACAGGTAGATATGGAGCTCACACTCCGAGACATCTTACAGGTAGATATGGAGCTCATTTTGTACCCTGGAGAAAACATTATAGTCTGGAATGTATCCAGAAGCCCACCTTTGGTGGGAAGCATCATTTTTTAGTGATGCTGTACAGTCCTGTCAATTGTTTTCAGATAATGATGGTCTGCTGTATCCTCCGCTTTGTAGTGCTCAGAATCGGCCCACAAGATTGGAACTGCTCATGCAAAGTGTGTTCAGCAGCGAATTTGTGTTCGTGTTTTAGCTGTTGCTTGATTTGCATAATTCCTTTAGAGAATCATGGCTAGCGTGCGCAAATAACTGGCGCTTTTACCGGGTGCAATTTATTATTAGTGTATTCCTCCCGCACAGTTTTAACATGGCATGGCAGCCCCTTAAAAAATTAAAAGCGAGAGCAAAAGGGAAAAATACATTAGTTTACCATTTATAAAACATCTTTTAGCAACACCTGCTTGCAACGAAACAGAACGAAGGTGTCTTTGAGATGCGTCTTTAAATATGAAAGTTATTTTTAACTTGACACAGTGTCTAAAACCTGGCTCAAAACCCAACAGACTGTAAAGTCCTGTTGGGCTCGGGTCAAGTAGCAGAACTCTAGTGGACAGATCCTATTTGGGGTTGGATTGAGAAACGTTGCCAAAGTCAGAATCAAACCTGCATCATCACATGTGCACCACAGCTCAACATTCCTGGAGCACATGCACAACCCACTGCACCATGGCTCAATCCTTTTCTAAATTGTAATGAAATACAGAATACCACAATGTACTGTATGTTGCAAGCTGGACATGACCCTGCATCACCAACATGAGCAAAACAACTAATTTGGGTAGTTTAACATAATTGGATAAGATACAGCTTCCCTTTGGTGACAAATGTCTTTAATCTATTTCAGCACATCAATTACACACTGCAGCTTTAAGTTGCGTGTTCCAGATAGCAGATATAGATTTGGACCTTTTGGGATTTTAGTTTATGTTCCAGTTTAAAAGCTTTCCTGGAGTTTCCGTTTCTGCTTCCCGATTGTAGCTGCAGGGTGGATCTAATGACCATATATGTTCATTAAGCATCAGAGGGGGTGGAGTCAGTGCACAGCAGGTGGGATATATATTTTTGGGTTAAAATAGGTAGTCATGTGTACCCATTGGTCTGCAAGGAGCTTTAATTTACACCATTAATATACCCTCTTCAGTTGAGATCGAGGGAGGCATTGTCACGGGCCAAAGTGAAATGTATGGTTTGTAATTACTGGAGTGTGAGGAGTTCCATCTGACCAGCCCCATGCTGTTCTATTTACACCTGCTGCTGTTGCCCCCAGCTGCCCTCTGCCGCCCTTCCCTCACGTACTCCGTCTTTGACCTCCAAATGGCCTCAGCATTTCATGTAATCATTTTATTTTACTCAATTAAAAGCACTACTTTTTATTGATAATTAAAAGTTTAAGTGAATGATTCCATCTCTCTGTTCCTCAAAGAAAGGCTATTGTTTGACTTCAGAATACTGGAAATATAGCAAATAAGTCTTTGTTTTTATTTTATGGTGCTATATTTTAAACAAAGCACTTTCATCATGCTCATTCTTTTCTTTTTTGTCATTTTGGAGCTTAACAGCCACTGTCCATTACATTTTATAAAATGACTGGCCAGGAAATGTCTTTTTGTGTTCCACTGAAGAAAGTAAGTCATACAGGTTTGGAACAACATGAGGGTGAATACATGAATACCATTTTTCAGTGAACTGTTCCTTTGAAGAGGGAGTGAGAGAGAAAAAGACATTGCAAAAGGTAATCATGTAACTTTAATATCACCACTCTCGCAAAATAGTAAAAGCAAACTGGATCCATAAACCACTTGAGTTCACATTCAAGTGCTTCTAACTATTTAAAAAAGCTTCCCTACTTTAAAAGCCAGTAAAAGGTCTTAAACATATATATATATATATACATAGACGAATGCATTCCGGCTGCTCACTCGGGCGGTATTGAGATCGTAATCATTATCGAACCTTTTATTCCCAGTTGTAATTTTCTTGCATGTTACATCAGTTTTTCCGTGCTTTGTGAATTTCATCCAAGGTTAACAACGCTCAATAATTAGACTAACCAACCATACCTGCTGTTCATTACAGAGCCGATAAACAGATACATCAAAAGTGGACATGAAACGTGCATTAAAAGCCTCAGATTCTATTTCCTCTGACACACAATATCAATAACAGCCTCCACAAGCCCACAGAGGATTATAGAGCCCACTAAAATGTAAGAGGAACCATAGATAAAATATAAAGTTTGCTTGTCTTACTTGTGTGATTATAAAAGTGTGAATGGAATTATAAACTGGAGAGCTTTGTGTCCAGGATCTTGATCCAGCCACAATAAAATACACAATATAATAACGTCTATGAGACTGCAAAGCACACACAGAGTCCAACTCTAAACCTTAGTTTGCATCTCAACTGGAACAACACACTGAAATGTACAGTACTGGTGCATTGACCTCGTCGGAAATGCAATCATTTTACATATGAACTGTAGAGATGTACAAAATCTTTATGAATTCTTATTGAATCAATGAATATTGAATTCATGGTATTCATTGGATCATTTTACTGTACTTATAAATCAACAAGATAAATTAAATGATATGTTATTACCTAATTTGATGTTAAAACAAATTAATTTAATTTGTGTGATTTCTTGTGTTGTTTTCAACTCGTTTCAAAAGATTATATCACTTATATAAAATGGTTGTGGTTAGGGGTTGAATTTCCAGATAAATATACAGAACTGTGCAAAAGTCTTAGGCACATAAGATGTTTAACAAAAACATTTGTCTTAAGATGGTTATTTATATATTTAGCTGTAGCGTGTCAATAGGTAATATAAACTCTAATATAAAAAAGAAATGTCCAATTTTCAGGACACTGTATTTTAAAGATAATTTTGTAAAAATCCAAATAACTGTACAGATCTTTATTGTAAAGGGTTTAAACAATGTTTTCAATGCTTGTTCAATGAACCATAAACAATTAATGAATATGCACCTTTGGAATGGTTGTTAAGACACTAACTGCTTACAGACAGTAGGCAATTAAAGTCAGTTATAAGAACTTGGGACACTAAAGAGACCTTTCTTCTGACTCTGAAAAACACCAAAAGAAAGATGCCCAGGGTCCCTGATCATCTGCGTGAATGTGCCTTAGGCGTGCTGCATGGAGGCATGAGGACTGCAGATGTGGCCAGGGCAATAAATTGCAATGTCCGTACTGTGAGACGCCTAAGATAGCTGATTGTCCTCGCAGTGGCAAACCACGTGTAACAACACCTGCACAGGATCGGTACATCCAAATATCACACATGTGGGACAGGTACAGGATGGCAACAACAACTGCCCGAGTTGCACCAGGAACACACAATCCCTCCATCAGTGCACAGACTGTCCACTATAGGTTGAGAGAGGCTGGACTGAAGGCTTGTAGGCTTGTTGTAAGGCAGGTCCTTACCAGACATCACCGGCAACAACACAAATCCACCTTTGCTGAACCAGACAAGATGGGCAAAAAGTGCTCTTCACTGACGAGTCACAGTTTTGTCTCACCGGGGGTGATGGTCGGACTCGTGTTTATCATCAAAGGAATGAGTGTTACACCGAGGCCTGTAATCTGGTGCGAATTGGAGGTGGAGGGTCCATCATGGTCTGGGGCAGTGTGTCACAGCATCATCGAACTGAGATTGTTGTCATTGCAGGCAATCTCAACGCAGTGTGTTACAGGGAAGACATCCTCCTTCCTCATGTGGTACCCTTCCTGCAGGCTCATCCTGACATGACCCTCCAGCATGACAATGCCACCAGCCATATTGCTCAACTCATCCTGCAAGACAGGAATGTCAGTGTTCTGCCATGGCCAGTGAAGAGCCCGGACCTCAATTCCGTTGAGCACGTCTGGGACATGTTGGATCAGAGGGTAAGGGCTAGGGCCATTCCCCAGAAATGTCCAGTAACTTGCAAGTGCCTTGGTGGAAGAGTAGGGTATCATCTTACAGCAGGAACTGACAAATCTGGTGCAGTCCATGAGGAGGAGATGCACTGCAGTACTTAATGCAGCTGGTGGCCAAACCAGATACTGACTGATCATTTTTATTTTGAACTATATACTATTTCTGGTATTAACCATCAGGTTGCTGTGTTCATTCTATCAATTTACCACATACTCAGGTGCTCAGACAGAAATGGAGGAAAGCAGAAAGAAAGTGGAAAAAAGATTCAAGTGTTATATGAAATTGAGAGACTGTATGACTGAATATCAACATTCAGGAGGCAGGAGGCATAGGAGGCAGAATGCATCTCCTTCCTGAGCAGTATGATGGCTGCATGGTCCCATGGTGTTTATACTTGTGTACTATTGTTTGTACAGATGAGCATGGTACCTTCAGGCATTTGGAAATTGCTCCCAAGGATGAACTAAACTTGTGGAGGTCCACAATTTTTTTTTCTGAGGTCTTGGGTGATTTCTTTTGATTTTCCTATAATGTCAAACAAAGAGGCACTGAGTTTGAAGGTAGGCCTTAAAATACATCCACAGGTACACCTCAAATTAAGTAGTCCTCCTATCAGAAACTAATTGGCTAAATGTCTAAAGGCTTGACATAATTTTCTGGAATTTTCCAAGCTACTTATAGGCACAGTTAACTTAAGTGTATTGAAAATTCTGACTAGGGATGTGCACGAGTCCTCGGACATGGCAGTAATGATCGATCATGAAAACGAGGATCAATACTGATCTCGCATGATGTGACTTTTCACTTAATTCTAAATCCAGTGGCAACTACCTGACAACTAAACACACAAACAAAGAGGGAGCTTCTTTTTAATATTGAGACTGATTACATTGCTGTTTTGAGGGGGTACATTGATTGTCAGAAACATCTCATAGCAACCAAACTGATACAACACTGCAATGCTATCATTACGATAACCAAAAGAGTGTAATTAACCATGTTTTGAACACCTGTCTCTGCAAAACGTTTGTTGTAAGGTGGAAATTCAGACTGTACGAGTTGAATGGAACGCTTCATGAATCACAGCAACAACAAAACAGAGCATCACGGCTTTCCTCACAAGAGCAAACATTTTGGGAAACACACACACCAGGCGCATGTGGCAGTTGACTCAGAAGCAACACATATACATCAGGCAAGTGTTTCAAACAGCTAGACAGAGTGCAGCTAAATGGAACACAATGCAGCATCTTCAAACTGAACTTCAATTAAACACACATATTAAAAACACAATGGTTATGACGTCTCTTGTTATTTGAAAACAGACGGTTCAGACAGTCACTAAAAAAAACTGCTGTGTGTTAACTAAGATCACAATGGTAACCTGAAGGAAGAACAGACAGACGTGCATTGGGCACATTCATTCAGAGTTGGACAGTGAATCTTCACATAATGATAAAATAAGATGCATTATTTTTTTGAATCTTTTGTACATTTTGTAACATATTATTTTATAACAGCCTATAATAATTAATAGATGATGATGCACTGAAACAAGGCACAATGCAGCAGCCATAGATGTTTGTCAGACATGTTATTTTATATACAGTTAGGAACATGTAATCACCCCTTGAGTACTCAAGAAGTCCTCGAGTAATTAATATGAGAACTCAAGTAGACAAAATGACCAAAATGCCCATCCCTATTTCTGACTCACTGGAATTGTGATATAGTCAATTAAAAGTGAAACAATCTGTCTGTAAACAATTGTCGGAAAATGACGTGTGTCAAGCAAAAAGACGATGTCCTAAAAGACTTGCCAAAACTATAGTTTGCTAATATGAAATCTGTGGAGTGGTTTTAATGACTTCAATCTAAGTGTATGTAAACTAGGGCTGCAACTAATGATAATTTTGATAATCAATTAATCTAACGATTTTCCAACTATTCAGCATTAGGGCTGGGTGATATGGCAAAAAATATTATCACGATATTCTTTTTCATATCATTCGATATCGATATTTATCATGATATTGAATCACATTTGCACATTGCACGTTTTTTTGAATTTCCAAAAAAAGAAGAGAAAAAATAATCCTAAACAGTCTAAATAGCCTTTACAAAACTGTGTTGGGGGCCCAGACACCGCCGATGCAGTGGTGTCTGAGGGATCTTCTATGAAAATATTACAATATTTTATAGAGTTTATCAATTGAGTGCAGTTGGATTTGAATGTTATTAGATGATCTGTTCATTTTGAATCATAATCATATATTTATTTTTTTTAACATTAAAATTATTTTCATATTTCTGTACATACAGATATCCAAGTATGGGGGCATAGAAGCCCTTGTGACTGAGGAATGTTACTGTATGGGGGTTCAGGGGTATCTCCAGAGTGAAACTTTAAAGAAAATGTAAAAGTCTGAATGGACCATTTTTCTATTTTCATTAAAGTGAGAAAGACTAGGTGACAAACTAGTAATTGTTTTGTCTTTCATCCTTGTCAGAGATGATGAAATCTGAATAATTTCATAAAATTAGAACAGAAATCTATTTGTTTATTATTAAAGGCTTGGAACATGCTGATTAATAAAACTTAATTTAGAAAGAAAAAAAACTTTATGGTCTAAAGGTGCTCTGCAAACACACACCTCATGTTTACTCACATGTGGGGAAAAGAGGATGCGGGTGCGGCCCGGGCATCAGTGAAGCGTGTTTCAGTGCTAGAGAAAAATATTGAAGAATACAGCACAGAAAGATCAGATATGATGTAACCAGTGATGTTGTTTTGACGTGCTGCTCACTAAAAATGATGAGAGGGCGTAACCATCGTCATAAAATTTTGCAACCAAGATGGAATCAATCTGGGATCCGGCTCCGGAACGCGGTGACCTGCGTAGTGGGGGCAATAGCAACTTCATACAGTCTGAGGCTGCGTTTCCACTGATGTGGAAGAAATCCATACAAAGCCACTCCCAACGCTAGGGAACCGCTTGTCCCGCGCTGCTGTCAATTTTACAATCCACCTCGTGAGCTTGACGCTCTGCTTCCATAGGAAGGAATTGAAAGCCCTTGCTCACATTCGCTCACTACGTGCCAGTGGAAACATACGATAAGAAAGACTAACTGCTAGTGTTTTTAGCAACATGCATGTCTAGATGTAAAACACATGCTAAATATAAAAAAATTACTCAAAAGCTTATCGATATATTTACTTAAGAAGCAGCATATAAGATATTTAGACTTGTTTTAAGAGAATGTACCTTAAATATAAGTGTATTTTGTATATAAGTGTATTTTTTCACTTGGTTATACTTCTGCATGTGTAGTATAGACAAAATATACTTATATTCAAGATCTATTCTCTAAAGAGAAATGCCAGTTTCGGAGTTTGTAGTTATTTGTGTGAACTGCTTCCATATTATTTAAACTTTAATAAAGCTATAACGCATTAAATATAACTGCATATAAGATGTACCGCCTGGGTGTTTCCTTTAAAGAGCTCCAACTTCGCTTATTCCACAATGAGAGTGACAACTGCCTGTTACTTTTTTGTATGTGTTCTAAAAAATATTTAGGTATAAGGGTAGGGGTACTGTTAAGAGATCGAGGGCTCTATTTTCATGAATATTTGCACAGCACACAATGGATGTGCACTAGATCTTATTTCATTTTTTTTAGAGAGCTAATTCTAACTGCAATTTTCATGCCACCCTAAGCTGCCATGGGTTGGAGTGTTTGTGCTTTCTGTTGGTGTATGCACACAAACTGTTAGTGTATTGTATGTTAATGAAGTGGCGCAAAGTGCAATTTGCTATTTTACTGAGTAATAGGTCATTGCACTAAGATGCAATGCTGAGAAGCATGTCTACTCTCAACGCAAAGTCCTGCATTTGCAGTTTGCAGATTTCACCAGCAGATCATATTAAAGAGCTATTGATCAATTTTAATACTAGCAATGATTTGTGTGTCAGTATATCAATATGATTAATGACCATAATAATGATTCTTTAGTGTAGCGCCTGTCCACAGCTAAGGGATGCCGTACAGAAATTAAACATAAAACATAGAGAAACATATAACAAACATAAATTACAAAATAATGAACAATGAGAGAGAAGAAAAGCATATTTCAAGCTGGTGAGGTACGGATGAGCAGGATGAGAGACAACGGTCCCAGGGAGTCTGATAGAGAATATTTAAAACACATGCATCGCAGCACAATACAGTCACAGATCAGGGGATGCAATGCACACAGACCATTTACAATGCAAAACACTTATAAATGGGTTGTCTTCATTTATATGCACGTTACTTGACAGGGAATGGACTATATAATAGGAAGCAGATGGTGCAATAACCGGAGAAGAACCTTTGAATTAAACTGTACTTGACACAGCACATTAGCGGTTTGCACGCAAGGTTTTGCCAACCCTCTTGCACCTAGACATAATGTATGCTTGCACAAAAATACCAAAACTTCCCAGCCATGCCAGCTGACTTGGTGTGTATGGCATATCGCATAGATCTGCTCTTAAGACATAGTGCTCTCAAAATAGGGCCCTTAAAATATGTATAAAAGTAGTAAAGAAATACACTACATTTCTAAAGCTGAAGCTTCAAAAATGTATGTTTTAGATACTGTCAGCATGTTCAACATGTACTGTACATTTCAGTGTCAACCCAAACGTACACAAATGCTCGTTAAAATGCAACAAACAAATAGCTGTGCATAGTCACATATCAGATCAGGCTAAGTGGAAGCTTAATAGTGGAATTTGCTTAATACATTTTCATTTTAATTAAATTTGTGTCCTTTTCTTAATTAATCGTTTTATTAATGCAAAGGCACTCAAGGTCATGCCCAACAACACCTTTTAGCTGTGACTATATTCACAATATATTCAAGCCTCTCACACCTTATTGCCAGTCACACACAAAACAATAAAAAAAACACAAGATTCCTCATCTGTATGCGCATTAATTAAATATGTAATGTGAGGTGCTATGACATGTATATTTTAAGCAATGTAGTCACTTAATTTTGAGCATAACGCATCGGGGCCCCTGTGTTTAGAGGTCTTCCTATTGATATATAAAGAAAGGAAACACTGGGGTCTGAATCAATTTAGTGTCAGATAAGTTGAACAAATCAGCCTCAAATCTACCACTCAACCACAAAAGTTAAATTTTATCTAGAGATAGAAGAACCATTGAGTTGCATCTAATCCTTTAGTCAAGAGAAAGAGACCCAGTGCCACGGCCCTGGTGAGAGGGCACAGCAACACAGTCATACAGCCATCAAAAATCAATTAAAGTGGAAATACATAGTGGGTATGGCATTTATCAAGGAACATAAAACAGAAGAGTTCCCATCAGTATGGCCTGTTATTCATCCCCTGTGCCACCTTATGCTCTCATTTCCTGATCTGATCCAGAGCTTTCTGCAAAACAACACAAGGCGACGAGAATCAGAGTGACACAACATGCCATGCTTTACAAGTCAAATCAATGATAAGATGCTTCAAACCTGTGTTTGTGTGTGAACAAAATTATGTTATTTACTTACACCATATTCCTCCATAGAAATCAGAGATGTTAGTAAACTGAAATGGATTAGTGTGGATGTGGCCTTAATTACATTTTTAAATGTAATTGAAACTTTTATTGAAGGAATGTTCCGCAATCAATACAAGTTAAGCTCAATCGACAGCATTTGTGGCATAATACCACAAAATTAATTTTGACACTCCCTCCTTTTCTTTAAAAAAAAAGAGGGCTGACACACTTGGGGGCCAATCAGGGGAGGACTGGCCATCGGGAGAACCAAGTGGTCCGGTGGGTCGGCCGTGAAACTGGCCGAATGGGCCGTGTTAAGCTAAAATGAGCCGCTGTGTTATGCAGAACGCACCACAAAGCGGTGGCGAGATATGCAGAAAAGGACCACAAAGCGGCACCGCGATATGAAGAAAAGGACCACAAAGCGGCACCGCGATATGAAGAAAATTACCACAAAGCTGCAAAGCTGAGTTGAAACAATTTTTTGTGCTTATCAACTTTATGCCACAAATGCTGTCAATTTGTATTAACTTGTATTGAATCCAGAATATTCCTTTAAATCTAAACATTCCACTCATCTACCATTGGTCAAAAAGTGGTCATTGGTCACAGATTGTCCCACTAGAAACTCATTTAATTGGTTGAACCATTGGTCCGGGCTGTACGCAAAGGCCTGTTGCAAAAATCCGGTTTCCATGTCTACCCAGGTAAGTTTGAGTTTAGTTTGCGCAAACTCTGTTTTTTCAGTCTGATTTTGCCATTGTTCATCGCAATAGCAACTTAAGCTACATGGCTAACCTGATCCAGAGCAGGTTACAGATCTCAAACAGACACTGAACCAATCAGCTGTGTGTAAAATGACATCTCTGATGCAACAAAGTCACTCCCCCTGAATCTCTGGAACCTTGTATCTAGAGCAGCACATTTCAAATGTATTTTAGCGTTTCTTTGCATTTCTTTAAGTACTGTACCTGTATACAGAGCGTGATGCTGAGAAACTTGGGAAAAAAGTTTGCAGAAGTGTTTGTATGGTGATTCACACACTTTAAATACAAATTTATAGTGTGACAAGTCTTTCCACACAAACAAATCTACAAGTTACAATTATGCATTTCGTTGTCTTCGTACTTGTACTCTGCACAATGACAATAAAGTTGAATCTAATATAGTAGACCATCATACAATGTGACATAGCTTGCACAATTAAATTATATTAGACTTTTCATTTAAATATTTTATTTTTGTAAGTACCTACATTCGTACATCTTTTTTTTTTAGTTCATTGAAACTCTCCCAGATCAAACACAGGCATGCTGGTTTGTCTGTTTGTTTCAAACATTCAGCAACACAACGTATGCGTCACCTCTAGCAAATAACATCGCCATCAGTGACTGCACTCCCAAGTTTACCAGCCTCATCCATAAGAAGTGATGAACTGAAATAGGAACAGAATAAATATAGAAGCCCATAAATGTACACAAGCATTTACGTCACGGTGCTGTTATTCAAAAAGACAAACAGAGGCACATTGGAGCGCTGTGACCGTCACAGAGCATCCATCACTATCAGAGACCAGCAGCCAAGAGCGTCCCACCATACAGCGATACACCTGCACCACAAAAATAACCCCGACACTACACTTAAACAACAGATCTGATTGCAGAACTGACTCCACCGTCAAAACACAGTTCTGAAATAAGACACCTGCCAGCCAGGTATATCGGGATGGAGACAAAGTCAAGCCGCATAAAACATTTATGATTTATTTATGATGGTCCGCTACATAAAATAAATAAAAAATGCTACTCCTGGAGAAATATCTTAATTTGCATTGGAAGAAACTGGGAAGTTTATATTAGGTGCTGTTGGGATATTATACTTTAGTAGTTTAAATAGTAAATCTACAATAAATGTGGCAAACATTTAGCCTAAGTATGTGCACACACTCAACAAATCAACAACAAAAAGTCATGTCACTTACTTAATTGAGCTAAGCGCCATTATTCACAACAATGGTAACCTCCAAAATGAAAGCATGAAAGACAATCTTTTTAAATACAGACATAACAGACCATTAAACAAATCACCTCATATTAACTGCATAAAATAACACTTCATT
Source organism: Moxostoma hubbsi (assembly GCA_032164185.1). Taxonomy (NCBI): domain Eukaryota; kingdom Metazoa; phylum Chordata; class Actinopteri; order Cypriniformes; family Catostomidae; genus Moxostoma; species Moxostoma hubbsi. The sequence goes on along the minus strand of JAVLUX010000040.1, from coordinate 23,693,736 downwards.
TAACACTTCTTCTCAATCACGTCCCTTGTTAAGTAGGGATGGCACCAATCCAATACCTGGATGGGTATATGGTCCGATACTGATGTTTGGATCCCGATCCAAATCCGATACCACATGTTTATCATTGACATTACAGTCAAGCTCAAATAATGACATAAATAACCTTCAAATCACCATTACAGTAGTCCATATAACTTGTGCATTTTATTCAGGCTCAGAGTCATCCAGAAGCTTTGTGAATTTCTAAATGCTGTTTAATATAAATATACAGTTAGAAGTCTCTGGAACCACGCTTTACTGAACGAGTGCCGCTCTGCCGACACACACACACATAAACATGCGCAGAGGCTCGCGATGCGCTGCTCAGCGCAATATGTGGTCGCTCCACACAAACTCAATTTCTGATGTAGATGATCAATAGTTCGGTCCGCCTATAACATGCATTGAGAACAGCACCAGGCAAGCATTTTACCAGATGCTGAATGAGAAGCACATTACACAACTGTAAATTAGCCTACAAACAAACACTCAAACACAAACTTCCTGGAGCGCTCCGGGCTGGACTTTCAAAATAAAAGCCTTAAGAAATTACAACTGAAATGTATTACCAATGTATAGTAAAATTATTATTATTATAATTAGAAATTACAATAAAAAACAATTGGGTTCAAAAAATGACTGTGTGATTAAAAAGTGGATTGATATACTAATAAAACTAAAATGAAATAAATAATAAATAAATAACAGAGAGAGTGAGAGAGAAAGAGAAAGAGAGAGAGAGAGAGAGAGAGAGAGAAAGTGAGCGAGAGCGAGTGAGAGAGAGAAAGAGTGAGTGAGAGAGAGAGTGAGTGAGAGAGAGAGAGAGAGAGAGTGAGAGAGAGAGAGAGAGAGAGAGTGAGTGAGAGAGAGAGAGAGAGAGAGAGAGAGAGAGTGAGAGAGAGAGAGAGAGAGTCCAGTTACAAGTTAAAATGTGTTGAGACTTTCATTGGAATTCGTTGTTTTTGCTGCTGCATCCTGCAGACTTTTGCACATGCTGTTAGAGGTTTTTGTTTCTTTATTCAAAGAGTACTCCCAATCAGTTCCACACAATGAATTGTAGATGTTCTAAACACATTAAGAAAAAAACAACACTGGTATCAGCTGATACTGAGAGTTCAGGTATCAGAATCGGAAGAGAAAGAAATAATACCGTTGCATCCCTAATGTGAAGAACATTGACAAATGAAAACCCCCTGCCCAGTTTCACACCAAAAAACATATTCATGTAGTCCCAACTCAACTGGATTAAATAAACTTCCATTTTACACATTTAAATGGATAGAACACAATAAAGTTGTGACTACATGTTCTAGAGTTGTGTTGCTTTTGTTCATTTTAATTAAGTACACGGAACAAGCAGCAGAAATAATTTTTTTCCAGTGCAGGTCTCAGGTCAGATACTGTTGGGTGTGTTGCAATGCTGCGTTTGAGTGAAGTGAACGCTACTTCAGACGGTAAATAACTTTTAGTTGGTTCAATAGAGGAGAATTAAGGAAAGTGCCCAAGTCACTAATGGGAATGAATGGGAGGCATCAGCCGAGGTCAAACACGCGCCACAGGATCAATGCACGGGTGCAGGTGTATCGCTCCACAACCAGAGAACACGTTAACAAGAGACAGGGAGAGAGAGAGACAGAGAGGATATAAAAGAGCATTTGTTTCCATTACCACAGTAGTGTGTTTCCATACAGGACTAATAAAACACAGTAAAGTATCAGTCTTAAAAAAAGAATATAACCCATCATACTGTAATTACCTTATGATCAGGCTTATTACCAGAGAAATCCTGCAGCCAGATTCATGCATTAAACACATGTGTGTGAAATGTAAATGACAAACACAATTATTACAATGAAGCTTTATGTGGGTAAATACACACTTAAGAAAATATTGTCTTGCACGTACAACTACGGATCTGTTTGCTGGTATGGTGTTGAATATAGTTATATATCTAATATATATTTAAGTAAAGATGATATTCAGGGATATTAGTGTAAAACGGTTAAATACAGGCAACTGCAGATGGAACAATACTGCTAATGTCTTTATATTTGAAAAAAAATGCAATAATGTAAAATAATTGTAAGATAAACAAAAATGGAAAATAGATGTAAATATATGATAGTTTGGCTGGTGCCATTCAAGACTAGAAAGTAATTGTAATCATACAAAAATAATGATAATCACACTATATTATTAAAAGTTTGTTTCATTCCTAAAATATTGCATTTCATTATGTGTGAAGGCATTCCTGAAATATGCCAGAATCCTGCAAACACAGATTTAAGAGTGGCACACAGCGCTTCTCTGCCCTCTAGTGTTACTATCACATTACACAACAATTATACAGACTGTAAAGAGTGATCAGCAGGTCCAGAAACACAGCGTGTGAGAATTACTATCTTTAATATGGAATTTATTTCAGTAGTAATGTCTCTAAAAGTAAATACATCAAATGTTTGTTTTGCAAGATTCAAGTTGTGTTAAGATTTACATTAAAGGGATAGTTCATCAAAATGTTGAAATTCTCACATCATTTAGTCACCCTAATACCATCCCAGATGCGTTTCACTTTCGTTCTTCTGCAGAACACAAATGAAGATTTTTAGAAGAATATTTTAGCTCTGTAGGTCTATACAATGAAAGTGAATGGTGACCAATACTCTGAAGCTCCAAAAAGCATATAAAGACATCATAAGAGTAATCCATAATCCAGTGGTTAAATACATATTTTCTGAAGCGTTATGACAGGTGTGAGAGAGAAACAGATCAATATTTAAGTACCTTTTTGATAGAAATTGTTCTCCATGTCCAGTAGATGGCGATATGCATGAAAATGTGAATCACCAAAAACACAAGAAGAAGAATGTGAAAGTGAAAGTGGAGATTGACTCAAATATTGATCTTTTTCTCAGCCACACCTATCATAGTGCTTTAGAAGTTATGGATTTAACCACTGGAGTCGGATGGATTACTTTTAAGATGTCTTTATGTACTGTTTGGTGCTAAAAACTTCTGGTCACCATTCACTTGCATTGTATAGACCTACAGAGCTGAAATATTCTTCTAAAATCTTAATTTGTGTTCTGCAGAAGAAAGAAAGTCATACACATCTGTGATGACATGAGGGTGAGTAAATGATGAGAACATTTTCAATTTTGGGTGCACTATCCCTTTAATGAGATTGATTAGTGATTTGAATATAGAGAATCATCCGTTATAATCATCACAGCTCTCACGCCATGTGACATTTTCTGTGATTTATGATTACAGAAAAAAACATTTTTTTAAATCATTCTAGAGAGATCTCAAAGAAAACTTTCTAGCCAAAACTAGGGTTAAAAACAGAAGATGAAAAAAATTATATTCAATATGGAAATGTCCATTTAATTTCCCTTTTTAAAACTGTATTAATTTCATGGCAGTTTTTCATGACCGTGGGAACCCATAATGATTAACAGTTTAAAAAAATTGAGTGAATTATACTCTTATTGGGAGTTTTATCAAATTATCCAAAATAATTTATAAATAAACGTCCAAGGAGCAAGGGGATGTTCACATTTCACAGAAATCTGTGGTGTTTTCTGTGGCATTGTGGAATCACGTATTCCAGACAGGTCTAGTTTTCAACAAGCCAAAATCCTAAATGTTTGTATATTTTGCACCTGCATTCACAATACAAACACCTATTTCAAAAAAATAAAACACAAATTCACAAACCAACCTTATTCGTTATGAATTTACAATGACATGTGATCTAAACCCTGCTAATGAATTTCAGTAGGATCATTACAGTGTGACAAACTCTACGGGAACATGATGACTCAATAGTTAATGTTACACTGCAACCTTGTGGACAGATACTGTACTGAACGCAGCTGGTTTATAGTGCAGGTGTATTATCCTCAGGTTTTCTTAGCTCATCAAACACTATTAGAAACCGTAATGGGTCGTTTGCCAAGATAGTGTGAAGCTAACATTACTGTAGATCAATCATAGAAGTGTTTCAATGAAATTCCACAAAAGATATAGAAGAACTTGAAAGGTTGGACCCCATTGACTTGCATTGTATGGACAAAAGCACATGATGCATTCTTCCAAAAATCACTGTATGTGTCCCACAGAAGAAATAAAGTCATACGAGTATGAGACAGTATGAGTAAAAGATGAGAGAATTATAATTTTTGGACCGAACTATCCCTTTAAGATATTATTGATTATTTGTTTAACACATATTGTCATTTTTCCCCCTAAAATTTAGATTGAGATCAAACAATAATTGATGGAGCACCTGCAGTACTGCGTCAGACTCCCTGTTGAAGATCCCTGTTATTTTATGTGTCTTGTTATGAACTCTGGTTATGTTCTTTGAGGACTCACCAATCCCAGAATTGGCTCCTGTGATGACTATGACCATGTCTGAGAGGTCACGACCCTGCAGTATATCCAGAGCGGCAGTGTTGCCATCGTAGCGTTTGGGTTTCAGCTGCATGTCTTCTATAGTAAACGCCTGCCGAGGGTCAAAATACGTAATGCGTTTGTTGATGTGACTGGTGAAAAGAAGGGGGGGGGGGGGGCAAAAAAATATATAAATAGCCAGTACAGCAGAGCAGCACATGCATTATTAGACTATCACGACACACATTGTAACCCTTTACATAGTGGTTTTGCACATGCTCTCACCAAAGCCACTTACAAGAACATGTGCATATATTGTAGATGTACCAATTCCCTACACATGCAGTTAATATATAATATGTTAATAATATTTCCTGAAACAAGATGTTTGGGTGGGACATATCGAAGGACTTGACTTTCCCTTTTTGTTTTTTGTTTCTGTTGCATCTGTGAAGTGTGATTTACTTGCTATTACTATTCGATTGCAGGTGATATCAGGAGGAAAGATGTTCAAGGAAGCATTTTATTGGACCAAAAATGTGTTTAATGATGTCATCATTATTATTGGTCTGTTTTCCCAGATGAGAATGAGAGAATATATTAGGAGATACAGTAGATGGCCTCAAAGCTTACAGAAACAGCAAATCTGATTTTAACCTTTTATATTTTACAAAGTGTTTACCAGCAGAATATACTTAGTTTAAACACACATCACAATGATGTGAATACATGATGTGGACAGCGTGTTCACTGAACTCACTCAACATAGTAGATTTGGCCCTTGTCATCTGTTTCCTGCTCCCACCCATACGGCAGAGCTAAAGAATAACAATCAAATAAAATAGAAAATAAAAACACATTATCAGTGAACGGTTACATTATCCAATAGGTTTTCTAAGGTGATGCAATATGAGAAAATCTAGTTTAAAATACATGCGTCAAGTTTGTTGAAATGTGATCTCATGTTGGTTTCATAAATGTTGGGGAAAAGAAAAGGGTAGCATTATACAAAAAATTACATTAAAAAATCAGATTTAATGACTGTACAAATGTCACGTGGTGTAACCACACACAAATATATTCCCTTGCACCTTGAATACATGAGGAATTAACATAATCATATAACTTAATCATTCATCTAAAAAAAAGAAGTTTTCAAACATATTTTTGTAAAATAATGAAAAAAAAATATATTTGAAAAATTTGAAAATTTTTGAGTCAAGAATATCAAAAAGTTTTCTCAGGGTTACTCCATATGACCTGAGCAAAACATTCATATTTAATGGAATGACCAATCACACATCAGGGGGGGTCTAAAAGGGGTCCTCTCTGTTTTTTTGTTTGTTTTTTGTTTTTTTGAAAATGCTACCATGTTGTTTACTGCACTTGACTTTGATTTGGTAAACAAAAGTTATTTGTTTGTATTTTTTCAAAAAATATTACTAAGAAAATGATTTAATGGTTTACTTTAAAAATATATATAATAATAATAAAAGATTATTCTGCACTACCCATGCCAACACTTAAGAAATTCAGCTTTAAATGAGACTTTGACTTTGTTTTCTTTCTCCAGACAGTTACACCACATGACATTTAATTTAATTTGTACTTTTAAGCCCATAACAAATTGTTAAATATAAAAATGACTTTGAGCTCACACAACTGAAACAAGTTTATTGTGCTAGAGGTGTAAAAAAACAACTTTTTTGCGTGAATTCAATTTTTTATATATATAATTGAATTAATCTGGACAACAAAAATGGGCATCAATTAATGTACCCCTTTATCAAAACATGTCAAAATAGCACAAAAAACTATACAATTTAATCATGCTGCTCTAATGTGTACAAACAACATCATAAAATGATTGTCCATCACTCTTTTAACATCTATTGATGCTATTGATGCTATAAAATGATTGTAATACCTCCAGCACATCGTTTCTTCTTCCCAGTTTTGGGATGTTCCCATTGAGTCTTCATTTCCTCGTGGCTGAAATGAATTATGACATTAGACAATGTTATGTGTCAATCACTCTTATAAATCACATCACAAATGACTCACTACTGGCGTGCAACACACTCATACATCTTTCTTCCATAGGGAAATAATCAGAAGTGTAAATGCACATGCAGCGGTCACACGTGTATGTTGTGTGTGTTTTGTGTACACTATTATCAAACACTCACTTGGCATAATAAACCCATCCGTCTTTAGTTGATCTCTCCTCCCAGCCGGGCGGAAGCTCGTCTTCACTGTCTGTATCATCCATACCTGCGTATTTCAGAGCTGCCATACCGGACTAAATGCAATAACTCACTGAACTTGTGAAAAATATGTATCTGACAGCAAATTCACGTTACACCAACTCTGCTGCAGCACTTCCGCAATCATAATGTGACGTCATGTACAGTGGCTTTGTGGGAAATGTAGGCGGCCTAAACAACAATTTCAGCGTTCGAACTTAAACAATAGAAACAAAAAGGTACATTTTGCCCAATTATTATTGTGTGTGTGTGTGTGCATGCGTGCGTGCGTGTCAAACATGTCAAAAAATAAAGTGCCCAAAACACACTCCAAATACATTTTATATGGTTTCGATCGTCAGAAGGGACATTGTTTATTTGACTAAAATCATAAAAATAGATATTAAAGGCACTGAGTAATGGGCTAAACTCTTTAGAACTCTTCATGAGTACATCCGACGGATAAAGCGCGTTCTGTGATGTCATAAACCCATTTCATGCGTCATCGGTGTTGAGGTATATAAGCCATAGGACTTGCTTATTTTGTGACTCCGACCTTAAGAAGGAGGAATTACTCTCAGCTCTCCAATATATGAAAAAGGGTAAAAGTCCGGGTCCAGATGGGCTTTCAATTGAATTTTACCAACACTTTTGGAAGGTATTGGAAGATCCCCTTTTCTTATTGTTTAATGAATGTATTAAAAAAAAGGATTTGGTCACAACTATGAAACAAGGATTAATCTCTCCGATTCCTAAACCAGATAAAGATGCCCAAAATATAGATAATTGGAGACCTATTACTCTATTAAATATAGACTGTAAATTGTTTGCTTTAGTGTATGCAAAAAGATTAAAATCCGGATTAAATGAAATCATTAATGAGACTCAAACAGGTTTCATGAAAAATAGACACATTAGTAACATACGCCTAATAATTGACCTTTTAGACTATTCTGATCAAATTGATTCAGGGGCTCTTATTGTGTTGTTAGATTTTTGTACAGCCTTTGACACCATCGAACACGGATTCTTACTTCACTCACTGAAAACTTTTGGTTTTGCCAATAACTTTATTGATATTATAGAAATGTTTTATAAAGATATTAATAGCTCTATTATTCTTAATATGGGAACCTCTAAAAGATTTGGGATCCATCGTGGCATACGCCAAGGCTGTCCAATCTCTCCCTTTTTATTTTTATTAGTGGCTGAACTTCTCTCTATTCACGTTTTGAATAATCACAACATTCTGGGACTTAAAATATTTATAGAGAAATTAAAATTTCTCAATTGGCAGATGATACTGCTTTATTTTTGAGAAATAAATCACAAGTTAAAAACAGCCCTGGATTGTATTTCCAAATTTTCCAAATCCTCTGGCTTAATGTTAAATCTAAATAAATGCGAAATATTATTTATACACGATTCTATAGATATAATTGTTGAAAACATTCCAGTAAAGGATTCTGTTAAATACCTGGGAATTCATATCTCTAAAATAACCATACATGTGAACAACTGAATTTTATGCCTAAAATTAAAAAAACAAAAAACATTCTGAATAACTGGTTACAAAGGGATCTGACTTTGTTTGGGAGAGTTTTGCTTTCCAAAGCTGAGGGTCTTTCCAGATTTGTTTACCCAGCTCTCTCCCTTTATGTCAGTGATAAAACTTCCAAAGTAACTAATAAAACCTTTATCAACTTTATTTGGAAAAATAAAACCTTGTAAGTTAAAAAAGGACATTATATCAGGCAAAAGAATTGATGGTGGTTTAGAGATGTTAGATTTTTTTGATATTAACAATACATTTAAACTTAATTGGTTGAGAAACTGTCAGAGAAATGAAAATTCATTATGGTTCTTTATTCCTCATTCCATTTTCAATAAGCTTGGAGGCTTATCTTTTCTATTGAGATGTAATATCCCTGGGAAATTACCAATTAAACGATCTCAATTTTACCAGCAAGCGTTATTAGCTTGGAAAATTGGTTTTCATCACAATTTTTCTCCACATAAAATGCTTCTTTGGAATAATTATCTTATTACCTCTAGGAAAAAATCTTTATTTTTACACAAATGGTTTGAAAAAAATATATACTTTGTCATGGATTTGTTTGATGAAAATGGAAATGTTTTGCCTTATGAAGCTTTTATGTTAACCTACAATTTCCCAATTCCATTTAAAGAGTTTCAGCAAGTTGTAAAAGCTATTCCAGATGGGTTGAAACATTTGATGAAAAGTCACCGTGCTTTTGGAAGTAACGATAGAAAACTTCCTGAGTTAATAGTTGATGGTATCAGTCTATTTTCTCAATCCTGTAATAATAAAAATATCAGATTAATTTTTCAATCAATCATAAAATCTCTCCTAGAGGAAATTTTTTTTGGAATGCACAAATTATTGATATTCATTGGAAAGAGGCATGGTTAATTCCATATAAATTCTGTATGCTGAATAAAGTTAAAGAGGTAGGCTACATTTTCAAATACTTCATAAAATCTACCCATGTAAAGCTTCATTATCCAAATTCATGGACATTGACAACAAATGTTCTTTTTGTAATGTATACGAGGAAGACTTGGCTCATTTGTTTTATGGATGTGATTTTTCTCAAAAATTTTAGTCTGATGTTAGTCATTTTCTTTTTGCCCCAAGAAAAGTGAATTCTAAACTATCTCTAAAAGATGTTATATGTTCTTACGCCCATAAAAGCAAACTGTATGAATACGTGGTGAATTTCTACATTTTGCTTGGCAAATATTATATACATAAACAAAAATTTGCAAAATGCATACCTAAATGTAGCCTATTCTTATTAGAGATTGAATGCTGAGGAAGTCATTAAAATTAATTAAAAATAAAAAGAATGAAATGCTGTTAAACTTTATCAAATCAAATCAAATCAAATCACTTTATTGTCACACTACTGTGTACACGAGTGCAACAGCAGGTGAAATTCTTGTGTGCAGTTCCGAGCAACATTGCAGTAATGACAGTGACGAGACATATACCAATTACAATAAACAACATATTTACACAACACAATTTACATAACAAATGTACACATACTTACACAACAATTTACATATCAAATGTACACAATACACACAATGTAGAATACACATACACTAGATAAGGGTATAAATATATATATACACTAACTGAATTGGGAGAATATATTGACAGAATGAGGATTTATAAAGTGCAGTGCTGATTGTTGATCGTGAGAGATCATGTGTTCAAAAGTCTTATTGCTTGGGGGAAGAAGCTGTCATGTAGTTTGTATGATCATTGGTTGTGTAAATAGGAAAAAGGAAGAAATATTAATTTTTTTTTTTTTTTTTCCTATTGTTGTCTTGCTTAATCTGGTTCAGGATATATGTTTTCTCTATTTTATTTTTTTCCCCCTTCTTTCTTTCTTCTTGTGAAGTTCCATTGTATATTGTAATTTTGTAGTTTGACTTGTTTGTATCATTTATTAAATAAACAATAACAAAAAAAATAGGACTCGCTTATAGGCGCATTCTTCCGAAGTTTCTTCTACGCAAAAGCAGCTCAGGTAAGATGGGGTCCATGGATACTTGATTTTATCATTTAATTTAGGGCTACTGTTATTAATGCAATAGCTTTGATTTGTAATCGTTAATGCTGTTTACAAGAAACGAATCTAGATAAAAAACTATTTACATTCTATAGTTTAAATGAGCAGTTTATTCCTGTTGAGTACGTTTTTTGTTTTTCTGGTAAAGACGAAATGTACCGATTTGTTTTTCATGTCATATGTTTTCCTTAACATGGTGGAAGTGGAACTGAAAGAGAAAAGATGATCTTAAGATATATTTTTCATGTCTTTTTAATGGATTCATGCTGAGAGCAGTTTGGTTGCTTTTGTTATAGTTAATCCTGTTAGGAAATGATGGGTTGCATAGCAGAACACTAGATGGCAGCTCCGACATAACGGAAAATACTTATGAGTCTTTCGAAATCCAATCATGGTGGATTATACTTCAACAGTACATCTGCTCCCTATAAGCAGACTACGCAGGGCACCAACTCCCTAGGGGGCACCATCTTAGGAGGGCATTAGAAAGTCCACCGGCTGCCCTAACGTTATACGTTATTCAAGTACCCGAAAGCAGTTGACCACAGATGGATCACTTCACAATCATATCACGCCAACCCCATTGAATAAACACTGAAAACATGAATTTGGAGGAGAGAAAAAAAGCTTGCAGTTTCTTTGATAGCAGAAAGTAATAAAAGGACTCGTTTATGTTTAGGTCGAAGCGATTTCTTGGTGAATTTAAATTAGTTCAATAACTGGGGTCTCTGATATTCATAAACGATTTATAAGGTAATATTTCATTAAAATAAATTATGAGACATTCAATGTCTCTTCACAAATTTGGACAGTTTTTAAATATTTCTTTTTGCTTTGCACTCTCAAAGACATTATTGGTGAAGCAAAAACGTGTGTGTGAAAAACACTTTGAAGTCTATGAAGTGATGTCACTTTACACCAATGTAGTCATGTGAATACTCATGTGTATTTTTTTCAGATATATATTCATGTGCAAATTAATCATTGCACTTCACAATCACAAAAGTGACCGATTATGCTTTCAAAATGGCAAATTTCTCCAAAAGTTGAATTTTTTTTTCATGCATTTATTTATTTTGTGGCATTTGATAATTTTCCACAGCACACCTGACAATCTTTCAGTGACAGTGGTTGGGAAACACTGGTCTAGTGTGAAATGTAGCATAGATTGTGACTCATTTAATATGAGAATTAATGCAATTACAGGGTTATGCTGACTAAACATACTTATATAATTAATCATACTGTAAAATCACCTGCAGTCTGTCCTCTGGGAAGTTATAAGAACATTCTGAATGTTAAAATGTATTTTTACAGTTTTTTCATGTATAACTTGCACTTGAATTGAATGAATGAGTGGAAATCTTCTATGTTTTAGCGTAGTGGGAGGAGTTTTCAGACGGTCCCTTACATCTGCGAAACTGAATGTCGAACGTCAACTTTACTGCTTTCAGGGTCGAGTACATTCACTCTGTGATGTGCTGCAGTCGCGTAGCCGCGATCCGCAAACCACAATTTGATGTATTCATGTATTCATATTAGTGGTCGACACATAAGGGTTTTCTGGTGGTTTGTTTATAAACAATTACAGTGAATTTATTTACATTTTAGTAATAACTTATTAAAAATTAGTGGAGAATTCACTAAGAACGAATTGCAAATTCAATTCATTTATGCATTAAAAATGTATGTTGATTGGTCAGCCGGTTCCCGCCTCCTCCTTGCCCATCATTTACCCGTTACAGCATCATTTCTGGGTGGGACATGTCCATACCACTTTTTGCCTTTGCCAATTTTGTCCACTATTTGATATAAGCTTTCATAAGGTACAGAATGTTTCTAACGCAGTAGAAACGTGTTCAATTCTTGAATAGGAGTTGTCATTACGTTCGTGTGTTACAATAAATGGCGATCCAGCACTGGAGTTTATTTTTTTGTAATGAGTGCTCGATGCTGCTGTTATCAGTGGCATTTAATGACAGCATTCGTTTATTAAATAAGGAAGTTAAATTAGGGCAGAATAGAACCTGGAACTCCTGACAAGAGGTGAAAACTTTACCATGAAACCAGTCTTTCTATTTCATACCTTCAATCATTCATTCTGGCGAAAGCCTTGGCTGATCCATCTTGTTCACTGACATGTAGAAAGAGAGAGAAACACCATGAAACGATAAGTGGGTGCAAGCTCTGGCAGTGTTTAATTGAATCTGTTCTTAACTCATTTGTTCCCAATTTTTTTCTGAATAGTGTCCTATATGAACATGTTCTGCATTTATTTTCCCCAGGTTTTTTTCTTCTTGAAAATCATATTTGAATGTGTGGCAACAATAGTTACAGGTGGGCAAATATGTTGCATGCCTTCAATGTCAAATTTCAATAGGAGGAGAACATTTGTCATCTATCTCAAAACAACTGCTTGAAAAAGTGTAAGAACATTCACTGCAATCCCAAAAAAGCTGCCTCTAGCTTATAATATCTTAAATATGAAAATAAATTATTAAAATGTCCAAATTATCTTGAATACATGAGGATTTAAACTCTTATGGAACAACTCGGACATTACTGTCAGAAACTCAAAATCTCTCTTTTTTTCTAGATAGTTCCAGAATAATATTAACAGTGTTTTTTCCATATTCAGTGACTCTGGCAATTTGTTAAGTTACGAACAATTTATGACTTACCATAACTTCCCAGTTCCCTTCAAAGAATTTAATACTTTAATTAGAGCAGTTCCGTCAGGATTAACCCTCTTCATTAACATTTTGCTTGTTGTTTTTTTTTCCTCTTTTCCTTTATTCTTTACTGTCATGATTCTTAAGTTTTGTGATTGGTTATTCATCACATCAATCATCATTAGTTAACGTGACGACACCCCTCAAGGAACCAATTCAGACTCACCTTCTCTGTATAAACACCTGGAAGTGACAAAAGGAAACGGGTCCGGTCAGCGCTGTTATCGACTGCTCGGGCCGGAGTCTCGGATGATAGTTGTCTGAGTTGCTGTATTTGGATGTCAACACGAAAAACTGCGACAAGATCCCGAGGTAATCGAACTGGGAATGGATAGAGACTAAAAAAATGGAAGAAGTTGAAGAGGAGGATGAGATGGAGCTAGGATGGACACAGGTAGATGGAAAAACAGGAAAGAAAGTGACTAAAAAGAGGAAAAAAGGAAAGGAGGATAGATCGGAAAGTAGTTTGATAACAAGTGAGGAAGAAGGGGATGGGAGGGATCAAAATAAGAATGAGTATAGGGTAATATTGAAGTTTAAGGGAGATGGAGTATCAGGAGTAAATCCAATGGCGTTGACATTTGAATTAAGGAAACAAGTGGGTGAGATTACATTTGCAAAAGTATTACAAGATAATGCCTTGTTGATAGCATGCAGGAGGGAAGAGCAAAAAAATAAAGCAGTAAAACTTAAAATGGTGGGCAAACAGATGGTAATGAATTATAAGATTGCAGGGCAGAAGTCGTGGGTCTATGGAGTGATAAATGGAGTTCCATTAGGAGTTATTATGGAGGAATTAAAAAAGAATGTAGAGGGAGGAAATATCATGGATGTAGTTCATTTGCAAATGAACAGAGAAGGGAGAAGAGTAGACAGTTTTTCTGTCCGTCTTAAATGGGAAGGGAAAGAAATACCGGATCGAATCAAGATGGGTTTTATAAGCTACCCGATTAGGATGTATGTAGCTCCTCCTCTGAGGTGTTACAATTGCCAGAGGTATGGTCATACTGCAGCAGTATGTACATCTAAAATAAGATGTGCATGATGTGGAGGGGAGCATAAGTTTGGGAAGTGTGAGGAAGGAGAAGGATTGAAATGTTGCAATTGCGGAGGTAGTCATAATGTGGCATATGGGGGTTGTGAGGTGAGGAAAAAGGCAATGGAAGTACAACAGGAAAAAATAAATAACCTAACGTATGCTGAAGCAGTGAAAGTAGTAAATACTAGGAATAAGCAGAATGGAAAAGAAAGAATGGAGTATGGTAAAGGGACTGAAAGGAACAAGAAGAGTAATTGGTGAGGGTAGATTATCAGAACAAGAAAAACTTTGTGCTCTTCATGGTAGAAGTGATTAACTGCACAAACAGAAAGAAGAACAGAAAAGATCCAAATAATTGTTAAAGCGGCAGAGAGATTTCTAGAGATAGAAGGATTGAAATGGGAAGATATAAGGGAAAGTCTTAATACAGAATCTCAGTCAAGTCAGGAGACTTGGGTTGGTTAGTATTGTTTATGTTAATCATCTTACAATAGAATGCCAGAAGTCTTCGCGACAATGGTCAAGAATTTAAAGGATACATAAATCAAATGAAAGAAAAGCCAGACGTGATATGCATTCAAGAGTCATTGTTGAATTCTAGATTAGATTTAGTTTTAAAAGGATATACAAGTGTGAGGTGTGTCACGTTTAAAAAAAAAAGGGAATTTTGGAGAAAGGTGTCACAATGGAATATATAGTTTAAAAAGCAGAATTATGTCATAATAAACTTTTATAATCCATGTAATGGGTTAACACAGGAGAGTATGGAAGAAATAAAAGGTCTAAGTGGTGAAAGGGTGATATGGTGTGGGGATTTTAATGCCCATAATACTTTATGGGGAGGAACAACGACAAACACAAATGATCGGGTTATTGAAGAGCTGATTGAAAGGAACATTTTAGTTTGCTTAAATGATGGAAAATGCAATAAGTGACAAAGAAAAAGTAGAAGTGTTCCAGAAAGAGTTTTTAAAAATAAATAGTTCAGATAAATTGACAAAGGAGAGTAAGGAAATGAGGGGGAAGCTGCTAAGGAAACGTCCAGATATATTGGAAAGGAGGAGGGCAATGGATGGTTTATTGGATGTTCCGTTTTCATTCCCTGAATTAAAACAAGCATTAAAAAAATGAGGGTAACAACTCCAGGACAAGATTAAATAAGTTATATTATGTTAAAAAGTTAAGTGAAGAATCACTTGGAGTAATATTAAAGTTTTATAAGAATATGGGAAGAAGGGATTTTACCTCAGAGTTGGAAGGAAGCTTTAATTATTCCTATAAAGAAACCAGGTAAAGATCCAAAATGTACCTCTAAATTACAGACCAATATCATTAACCACACATTTATGCAATTTAATGGAAAAAATGATTACTGACAGGCTAATGTATCATTTGGAGAAAATAATGTTACATATGCGGAAGGGGAACAATGGATTCAATAGTGAGTTTGGGATTATAAGGAAAGTCTTGATAAATAAAGAAACAGTAGTAGCAGTTTTCTTTGATATTGAAAAAGCGTATGATATGTTATGGAAGGAAGGTTCGCTGATAAAATTAGATCAGATTGGAATAGGTGGGAGGTTATATAATTGGATTAAAGATTTTTTTAAAGGAAGAAATATAAAAGTGAAGATTGGAGAGTATATATCAGAAAAAGATCTGATTGAGAATAGGACCCCACAGGGTAGTGTCATGAGTCCATTGTTGTTTATTATTATGATTAATGACGTATTTGCAACAACAGATATTAATATAGGAAAACTAGAGAGAATCCAGTCACAGGCAATAAGAATTTGTTGTGGAGTTTATCCTTCTTCTCCGGTAGCAGCATTACAGGTGGAGATGGAAGAGATGGCAATCCACTTAAGAAGGAAGCAACTGATATTGACCTACTGGGCAAACTTAAAAGGTCAGAAGGATAATCACCCTGCGAAAAATGTACTAGAGGCATGTTGGGAACATGGGAAAGTGAAAATCAATAGTTTTGGTTGGATTATTAAGGATTTAGTGCAGGATATGAAATTAAACGAGTACAATGTTACCCCAGTGGTAATATTACCATCAATACCTCTATGGATCTTACCACAGCCAAATGTTGATTTATTCCTATTGGAAGCAAGACAGGATAAAGGTCAAAATGCATTAGAGGCAGAATCAACAAGGGAGTATATATGGACTGAGTATGAATGGTATATACCGGTTTATACAGATGCATCTAAAGATCCAGGGAACAGTCAGGTGGGGGTAGCATACATTACTCCAAGATTGAAAGTGGCAGAAGGAAAAAGAGTATCAGATAAAGTTCCGGTGTTTACAGGAGAATTACTAGCCATTTTGCTAGCAATTAACAAAATAAAAGATATGGGATTAAACAAATCTCTCATATGTTCAGATTCAAGCTCTGCCCTGTTATGTCTGGAAACTCAACAGTCTGAAACTAGACAAGATATGATAGAGATTCTTCAGATATTATATATAATGCAGCAGACAAATAAGACTGTTTTTATGGGTTCCAGCGCATGTTGGAGTATCAGGGAATGAGGAAGCAGATAAATTAGCAAAACAAGTAATGGCAAAGGAAAATATAGACCTGCATATAATGTATAGTAAATCAGAAATCAAACCAATAATAAAAAAAGGAGTTAAATCAAATATGTCAATTTTATTGGGATAATGAAGAAAAGGACATCTACATTTAATACAAGCATTAGTAGGAAGAGGAAGGAATTCAGGCGGGAGGAGGAAAGAAGAATGTATTTTGTCTAGACTCAGACTGGGACATACAGGACTTAACTCAACAATGTATATAATGTGTACATCTCACAGGATTGCGTGATTGGTGTGGAGTTAGAGAAACAGTGGAACATGTATTAATACAGTGTAACAGATATACAGAGGAAAGAAATAATCTAGCAGATGATTTACAGAAGAAAGGAGAACAACAATTAACCTTAAAGAAGCTTTTAAATCCAGTAAGAGGGGATAGTCTATTAATACAATTTATGAATAGAACACGGTTATTTGAAAGAATATATCTAGGCCATAACAGGTGTTTCTTATTTTTTTTTATCCTCCTCTCCATGGGCAGTGATGGACTTGGGGCTGAAATGGAAGCACAAGCCCTGAAAGGTCAGTGGAGAGAAGGGAAAGAGTCTCTGATCTGTAACCCACAGTAAATGGCGGTAATACTTTTAGAATGTGAGCCGCCAATAAAAAGAAAGAAGAAGAAACTGACTTATTTGGCTGTTTTGTGTTTGCCTCTGATTTAATAGTGAAACAACCATATTGTTGTTAAAGTAATGCTTCATAATGGTTTCATTTTCTTTCCTGGGTTTATGTTGCTTGGTTAATTTGTTGTGACATTGCATTTGAAACTAACTTCCAGAGAGGAGGGATCGGTTAGCATGTCACGTGATTTACACTGCACTACGTAGTGTTTGAGTTTGTATAACACACCAGGTAAGGAGCGGGTGATACCCTCTGTATTTTTTTGTTTCGTTGGCGTAGTTTAGTTATTGTTTCGACGCTGGAGGTTGTTTGTTTTTATATCATTATTTTCTTTTTTTTAGTTTAGGACTTAAGATGGAAGATGGCGGATGTTTTGTTGATTTCTTTGCTTTAGCCCCACTCATTGTCCTTCACTCCTGTGTTCGAGTTTTCTTAGTTTTATCATTTGATATATTCTGTAAATAATTATTTGTTTTCACTATTGCACTGTAAATACGATCGGGTGTATTATAATTTATTTTATTTTTTTTACAATTTGTTAAAAAACAATAAAAAATATATTTAGCAGTAACCCATATCTGTCTCTGCCTGATTCATTCAAACCCGTTTTCTTTTTATTTAATTCTCATAATTTAACCTTATCAATTTTATGTTACATGCTTTTGTACCCCTACACATCTAAAGGGAGGCGTCGCAGTGCCCCATAACTAAAGCATTTGGTTGGATCTGTGCTCACACTTATTTGCTCCTGCCAGTACTACATATTCTTTTAGCATGAAAGACATTTTATTTTTTACTATAATAATTCCACAAACAAACCCTATTGATATTGCCACATTTTTTTATTCATAAAAGTTTGCAAGCTGCCATCTTTCTTTTCTCCATTTTATTATTGAAATATGATCTCCCTTAACATCCCTGTTTTGTAAAAAAAAAAATGTTTTTTTAAATATAATAAGTATTTTAAAGGAATTCCAAGTAACTAGAAGCTTTTTATATACTGTACATTTTATGTATATTAATCATCTGTGTTTCTCTGTCTTGTTGCCATTAATTCCCTAAATCTTTATTTTAATTTTTTATTACTATATCCTATATCCTAATTTGGGTTAATAACTCTTATTTATATGTATATCTGGTATTATTGATCCTGAAGTTGTTGTTAAAAAAAGACCCTCTCTTTGTCTATGCACTGCTAGCATCATGGGTTGGTGATAAATCTGATATGACGACATCAGTGTGCACATATCAAAAGACAGCAGAGTGCGAACTAACTGATGGGGCTTTCCGTATCATGCATGCTATGCATAATATATAAGCGCATATATGTTCACGCTGTAGTGTATTCAGTATAAATATTTGACAGAAACCTATGACAGGAGGCATTAATACATTAAAACATAAACAAATTGAGTTTTCAGACCCCTTTTATGTGAAAAAATGGCAAAGCAAAACCAGATTTTCTTTATAACTTTGCAAATGTATTAAAAGAAAAACCTTAAATCTCACATTGACATAAGTATTCAGACCCTTAACTCAGTACTTAGTTGAAGCACCTTTTGCAGTGATTACAGCCTCAAGTCTTTTGGGGTATTATGCGACAAGCTTTGCACATCTGGATTTGGGAATTTTCTGTCATTCTTCTCTGCAGATCCTCTCAAGCTCTGTCAGGTTGGATGGGGACCGTTGGTGGACAGCCATTTTCACGTCTCTCCAGAAATGTTTGATTGGGTTCAAGTCTGGGCTCTGGCTGGGCCACTCAAGGACATTCACAGAGTTGTCCCTAAGACACTCTTGCGTTGTCTTGTCTGTGTGCTTCGGGTCATTGTCCTGCTGGAAGGTGAACCTTCGGCCCAGTCTGAGGTCCTTAGCGCTCTGAACCTGGTTTTCATTAAGTATATCTCTGTATTTTGCTGTGTTCAGCTTTCCTTCAACCCTGACCATTCCCCCAGTCCCTGCTACTTAAAAACACCCCACAGCATGATGCTTCCACCACCATGCTTTACCGATTGGATGGTATTGCGCTGGTGATGTGCGGTGCCTGATTTCCTACAGACATAACGCTTGGAATTGAGGCCAAACAGTTAAATCTTCCTTTCATCAGAGCAGAGACACTTATTTCTAATAGTCTGTGAGTCCTTTAGGTGCTTTTTTATGTGTCTTGCATTGAGGAGAGGCTTCCATCTGGCCACTCTTGTCAGAAATCCCAGATCGGCGGAGTGTTGCAGTGATGGTTGTTCTTCAGCAAGTTTCTCCAATCTCCACACATGATCTCTGGAGCTCAACCAATGTGACCATCAGGTTCTTGGTCACCTCTCACACCTCTCTTTTGTTCAGTTTGGCCAGGCAGCCATCTCAAGAAGAGTCCAGGTTGTTCCAATTAAGGAGGATGTGCTCTTGGGAACATTCAATGCAGATTCATTTGATCTTGCAGCCTTCCTCAGAGCTCTGCTGGCAGTTCCTTTGACCTCATGGCTTTGTTTTTGTTCTGATATACATTTTCAGCCAAGAAATTGTATAGACAGGTGTGTGCCTTTCCAAATCATGTCCAATCAATTGAATTTTCCACAGTTGGGCTCCAATCAAAGTGTAGAAACATCTAAAAGATGATTTAGAGAAATGGGATGCACCTAAACTAAATTTCAAGTGTCATAGAGTTTGAATACTTATGTCAATGTGATTAAGTTTTTTTCTTTGTAATACATTTTCAAAGTTATAAAAAATAACCTTAAGTTTTTTGTTTTGTCATTATTAGGTATGGAGTTTAAATTGATGTGAAAATAATAATTTAAAGCATTTTAGCATAAAGGGCAAAACATACTTCATGCAAGTACACAGACGGGAGCGCTCGGCCCAAGCATTATCCCGTTGTACATACATTACATGCGCTCTTGTGGTTACAAACCTCAGACCACAAGCCTGTGTTTGTACTCAGTTCGTACAAACACGAACACTTTATGTAAAAAAAAAAATATACAAGACACGAGAATGATATTCATATCTATCTTTATTCATATAGCAGCACATCTTGCAGAAATATAACTGCTTGTGTATACAAATGTACTGATTAAAGCAAAATACATGTTTATTTACGCAAAATTCCATTAGTTCATACTTCACAATACTTAATCTCATTCTTACACACTAATGAGTAAACTGTTGTTATCCCAATGACAAAAAAGAAAAAAAAAAAGCCATGGACAATCACATCAAACAAAAGCAAACCAAACTAAAAACTGTGCAATAGTGTATTTACAATACACTCCTTTTTAATGTGTACATACACAAATAAAATCAGAGCACAAATAGCTGCTGGTGATTGGGGGTAAGCTCTCTCCCAAACCTTGTTTTCATTTAACATTTTACAAAAGTTCTACAAATTTCATAACAATAACCTGCTGCCCGAACAATCAGTTATCTTTGAGATCAATTACCCTCTTTTTACCTCTGGACCAGAGAAATCTCAAGAGGCAATAACCACCAGTGCATGAGAATGATAAAAAGTACAAGAACATTAAAAGGTGAGTTGAGGCTGCATAGCAGTTTCATGATATAAACGTTCAGATGTAATCGAGACTACACTGATGGACTGGTTAGCGACCAGACAAAACAATGTCAACAAAAAAAAAAAAAACTTTCCTAATTCCAACATTTAAGTATATTATTACATACAAAGGTCCTTTAGAAATAAGAGGAAAGTTTTGCAAAGGCACAAAGTACTTTCAAAAGCACAATATGATGGAAAGTAAAAGAATAAAAACCTCTTAAAATGTTAAAGTTCATATAATGATGGATTTGTGCAGTAATGTTTTTGTTCATTGCACATACAGTTTGATTTCTGACTTAAGATGGAACATACGTACCAAAAAAAAACAAGACTGGACACAATTACTAATTAAAAACTTGCCAACTTGTTTTGAGAAAATAACATTAGTCTTCATAATTGGTCCTTAGATGAGTGTGTGTCTATATGCCCTACACCATGAGGTGAAGCACACACATTCTTTGACTGAGATTCTTTATTTTTTTTATGGCTTCGTATGGAACGCAAGTTCCAGCACATTAGCCTATATACATATCATATTACAAGAACAAATGTCTAGATCATAAGTCACCCCAAAATCAATATTTTTTCATTCTGAAATTATTTCCATGATACTTAATTGTTAAAATGATTCTGTTTGGACTGAATGGGAGTAAAAAAAAAAAAAAAAAGAAAAGAAATTAAAAATAGCATGAATTGAATACAGTACAACAAATACTACCATGATGTACACTACCGTTCAAAAGTTTGGGGTCACTTGCCTGAAATGTTTCTCATTATCTTAAAAACCTTTTGATCTGAAGGCGTACGCTTAAATGTTTGAAATTCTTTTTGTAGACAAAAACATAATTGTGCCAACATATTAATTTAATTACAAAAAATAAAATGTTATTTAAAAAAAAAAATGTTTTTGGAAAAATGGATGACTTGGACCGAATAATTAAAAGCAGCCACTATGTGCCCAACATATAGATGGGAACTCCTTCAATACTGTTTAAAAAGCATCCCAGGGTGATACCTCAAGAAGCTGGTTGAGTAAATGCCAAGAGTACATTTCTGTAAAATCTAGGCAAAGTGTGGCCACTTTGAAGACGCTAAAATATAATATAGTGTTTAGTTATTTTATTTAATTTTTTTCACAGCATAATTCCCAAATTTCCATTTCCATTATTCTATAGTTTTGATGACATTACTATTATTGTAAAATGTGAAAAAAAAAAAAAAAAAAAGAATGAGTAAGTGACCCTAAACTTTTGAACGGTAGTGTATATTTATGATTTTTGCATACTTTCAATATAACTAATATGCAAGTATTTCTTTAACATTGAGATTTTATTTTTACATTAGGGTCATAAAAGTTTGGGGATGGGGTATATGTATAAATAAATGTGCTAATTTTCTTTTTTTTTTTCTTCTTCTTTTTTTATGTTGGGTTGAAATATGACCTGGAGATCCACTGACAGTTTTAAAGAGATTCTTCCTTTTGCACTCTGTGCAAACACACTTTTATTTGTTATAATTCATAATTTGACAGTATTTGAATGTACACCTACCAAACACATAACTATTTTGTAACAGTGACTGGGACAAAAAACATAATTTTCACCACTCTGAATATTGACAAAAGGACAGTACTGCAGAAGGGACAAAATTCACTTTTTAAAATGTTAAAAATGTACATAGTACATTTAAAAATTCAGTCTTACAAAAATAATGTACGCCTCACTTGCAGGTGAGATATTGTGTTTTACTACAAAGAGAGCACGCATGTAACAAACTGCTACCTCACAAAGGAACAGCACATTTAAACCAGCCGGTCTAAAAAGCACATAAAAAAGAGAGAGAGAGAAAATAACAATATAAAGGCAAGAAATGGATGTTCTATAAAATACAACTGATGTATCAAAGCAAAAACATTTATGAAGACTTTAAATAAAACTACTCACATATATCTGCATGAGAATATTGTCAAAGACAAAGCTGCTTCTTTGAATCAAGAACACTGAAAATGTTAGGTAATGTCTTAAAGGTATTAAAAAAGACTGCAGGTGTCTATGAATGTGCAAAATGTAAATATAAGTCATTTAATAAAAAAATTTGAGCTATGTTCTACCACAAAGGAAGAGAAGCCTACAAAACTGAATTGTAATGAATCAAAAAATATACATAAAAAATGAAGACTGATGTAAACAATACATTAGTATCAGTTATTACTAAATATATCAGCATTCTGTCAATGTGAATAATAAACCATGTACGACAAGAGAATTCTTCCAGTTAGGATACATGACAAAATGATTTTGAGTTGTCTTGCAGTGGTGTCATGAAGCTCTTTGTAGCTTGTTCTAAAACAATAATTTGATGATTTTTGAGTCATATATTTGAGTCATATAATCAAGAATCCATTACACTACAGATTCTAACGTAGCCTATCAGAATTTACATTGCTCATGAAAGACTTTTAATAACAGATGGATCTGAACACTGAACTCTGGGTATACAGTAACTTGGGGGCAAAAACAATTCAATCCCTTTTTGAACCCTTGGGTATTTTGAACCAAACAGCCACTGTAAGATACCCTCATAATAAGTACTTTTAAAGTACTGACGGGATGCATACGTGCCCACCTGAACAAATCCTCTTGCATGATTGTGCTCACTGAATAATCTCCATTCTCCACCTACATCAGGAATCAAGAAATGTGCTGCACTTTATATACCTCACAAAGTCATATGGTCCATTTCATTCTGCTGAGTACACAAACAAACAAATTGCAGTCTGGTGTGTGTGTGTGTGTGTGTGTGTGTGTATACAGTGATCAAACAAACTCAACAACCATGTTGCACATGTGCACATCCCTGATAGGAATTCATATCTTAAGGTTGGACCTCTGGTTCTTTTAAATAAAAAAAACATAATAATAAATATAAAATAAAATAAAAAAATTGAGGAGGATTGATCATTTTTGACAGGTCATACTCGTTAAGATGTGAATTTAGGATGGATTAGAAGAACATGTATGCAAACAATGAAACGCATTAAAACAAACAAACAATCCCAAACAGTAAATGAATCACACAAAACACATCATTTAGAAAAGCATTATGATGATCAAAATATAAAGCTTTGACAAGCCTGGTAGACACATACAGTTGAAGTCAGAAGTTTACATACACTTAGGTCGAAGTCATTAAAACTAATTTTTTAACCACTCCACAGATATTAGCAAACTATAGTTTCCACAAGTCGTTTGGGACATCTACTTTGTGCATGACAAGTAATTTTTCCAACAATTGTTTACAGACAGATTGTTTCACTTTAGTGGTGCACCGATCAGGAAATTTGAGGCCGATACCGCTCTCCGATTTTTTTAATACCAAGATCAGCCGATCGCGATAGATTATTTCCCTTTGCCACACTTTTGGAAGTTATATGCTGCATTATGATTAATAAATGCTGTAAAAGTATATTTTTCATTGTTTGTTCATGATACCTAATGCATTAACTAATGTTACCAAAATTACATTAAAATTACACTAATTGTAAATTGCTAACATTTATTTGTTTTAAATATTAACAGTTATTAATAGTTCTGTTGCCACAATGTGACATACTGGCAACCAGTAAAAACCATGAGCATCACACACAGCAGATACTTTCAAAAATAAGAAAAATATATCCATTACAAGCTCTAAAACTGCTCCAGTGAGAAATGATTAATATCTATGAATTGTTTACTGTCTTTGGCATCTTGTTGTAACACAAATCACTAATTATTAAGCAAGTGCGTGAAGACGTGGTGCCATTATTGAAGGTTATATACAATTACATCTGTTATTAGTGGTATTTTGACTAATATTAATATGATTTAAATTGGGATCCTCACAGAATAGCGCTGGGATGAGCGACTGATGAGGAGTTTTTGAGAGCACCTGGAGAGCCGCATGTTTGATTGACACGGAGAGCGCTCATTTTAAAGAGAGTAAAGCTAAAAGCGCTCATGATCGCTCAAATTTTCTCTATCGCTCCACACAATGTCTGATTGTCACAACTCGCATTACATCACAAGTACTCAGATTTGTATTTGCATGTTTATTTGTTGTTTATTTCTTTTTGATACCTGTTAGCAGCCTCTTTATTGTCTCACTGCTCACGGTGCAACGAGTCAGATTAACTGGGCAACTATTATTTATACACGTGTAATTCTTACACATTTTTAAAAACAAAACGGCATATTCATGTGAATTACATAAGGTCTGAAAGTTTACATTCGGGAATGCTTAGAATTGCCAACAACACACCCTCCAAAGGCCACTCTGTCATGCTTCAAGAGCCGAGCAAGCATTCATTCATTCGAGTAGCAGTATATGTGTGTGATTCTCTGCAAAAAAGATCTGCCCTGATTGTAGGCATTATCAGCCGACCACGGATTCAAGATGAATATCGTCCAATTTTGATTAGTGGCCCATCAATCTGTGCACACCTATTTAACTTTAAATTGACTATATCACAAATCCAGTGGGTCAGAAGTTTACATACACTAAGTTAACAGTGTCTTTAAGCAGCTTGGATATTTCCAGAAAATTATGTCAAGCCTTTAGACAATTAGCTTCTGATAGGGGGTGTACAGAATTGCTGCAGGAGGGACTGGTGCACTTCACAAAATAGATGGCATCGTGATTCGTGAGGAAGGAAAATTATGTGGATATATTCAAGCAACATCTCAACACATCAGTCAGGAAGTTAAAGCTCAGTCACAAATGGGTCTTCCAAATGGACAATGACCCCAAGCATACCTCCAAAGTTGTGGCAAAATGACTTAAGGACAACAAAGTCAAGGTATTGGAGTGGCCGTCACAAAGCATTGACCTCAATCCGATAGAATATTTGTGGGCAGAACAGAAAAAGAGTGTAAGAGCAAGGAGGCCTACAAAGGGAATGCTATCTATGATTAAATGTAAGGAATTGTGAAAAACTGAGTTTAAATGAACATGGCTACGGTATAAGTAAACTTCTAACTTCAACAGTATGGGATACAAAGCTAAAAGGGAGCATCTAGAGTAGAAAACTCCCTAAAGTGCTAAATATATTTCAAATTCTTTCACAATGTATTAGTTATCTTGACAGCGGTAAAGTTGAGTTGTGAACGGTTTAGTTCCATTAAATGGAGAGTTAAGTAGAAGTTAAAAACATAATCCAAAGTAGCAAAGTTCCAATACACATAATGGGTCAAATTATATGCTGACATGCCAAACATTGGCTTCAATGAAGTGGCCCTTTAAATGTCCATCACGAGAAGGTAACATGTCCCACCAAAACAACACATTACAAGGTTTCAGAAGCTGAGATATAACTGGAAACTCCTATTTGACCATTGCAAATTTACACAATGCCTACATTCTTGAATGCTCAAGATGGCGCGGAGTATGGCTACAGCATTGCGAGCTCCGACTCAAGATATTCACCCACTGTTTCAAGACTTTCACCCACTGTTGCACTTGTGTATATGGTTTAGTGATGATAAAGGGATTTGACATAAAATGTAAAGAAACATTGAAAAAGCAGTGGAGATGGTGGTCTACTGGAGTGAAGTTTCACAAAACTTATCTTTACTTATCTTTAATGGTCCAAGAAATCTCTAGGAAGCGTCGTGCCTTGCTCTTGAAATTGTTCCAAAAGTTCATCTATCTTATCATCAAGGTTGCTGGTCTGGTCCAATAAAGTTTGAATCTGTGCATTAGTCTGAAGTTGGCTCTGGTTCTGATCGGATCCAGGATGCCCCATGGTTACAAGTTGATCTGATAATGCAGGACCAGGAGAATTGATTAGCTGTCCACTTTCTAATAAAAAAAGAGAAGGAATACGATTTTTGAGACTCAGAAAGGCCCATCTTGCCTGCAGTGTTAAATCCTACATTCAAAACGCTACACAATTCTTGGTAAAGTTTACTTTGCAATACTCTGTTTCAAGTAGATTTTACTCAATCTTTGTTTGCACATTTTACCCAAGCCATGTACCACCACATTAATCCATGCTTTTAAATGTATACTCACATTTCAGTGCTGTTTTTTTAATATACTTAGTAATTTACCAAATTACACACAGAAGCCTTCTGTAGAGAAACTTAATGCATGCTATGTATTATATTAGACAACATCACCTTGCTTTAATGGCTAATGAAACAAGATCCAGATCTGCGCACACAGAATTGAACACTTGGTGCACAAAACAAATGTCAGTAAAATAGATTTTTTTTTTTTATATATATATATATATCGTGGTCATTTTGAATAGAAAATAAACTTCAGAAGGTACCAAAAGAAACAACAAACCAACCATCTCATTAATTATGCAAGCCCAGTGCATGATGGGAACACCAACTTTGAAAATTTAAGTCAAGATAACATTAAATTTACTCAAATTAGCAAATAAATGACAAGGTTTTCTACTTCAGGATTGATACATGATGACAAATTGTAAAGATAAAATGGTGAAGACAAATTCTTCACCCTCCTGCTGTCTGGCAAGAGGTACCAAAGCATTCAGGCCCTCTTGGCCAGACTGTGTAACAGCTTCTTCCCCCAAGCCATCAGACTCCTCAATACTCAGAGACTGGTTTGACACACACACACACACGTATCCTGAGTTGCACTTTAATTACTGTCACTTTATGCCTGGCTGATACCTCAATAATTGCTATGTCCATAGAACACTATCTCATAGTATGTTATGTTTACATTTGGCATTTTTAGAAACTGTCATCTTTTGCACTACTGTGTACTGGTCGGCGCTGCACTGTCTCTCACTGTGCCTATTGTCCTGTTCATTGTTAGTAATTTATTGTACTGTCCTGTACTTTTTACACATGTTTGCACGTGCACTTTATATAGGTATGTTATTTAGTCTGTGTAGTCTCATGTGGTTCTGGGTTTGTCCTATGTTTTTATATGTAGCACCATGTTCCTGGATGAACGTTGTCTCGTTTCGCTGTGTACTGTACTAACTGTATATGGTTGAGACGACAATAAAAACCACTTGACACTGTTGGGAGAAGGTTCTTATGGTGGTATGCAGTGTTGACTTTTCGCCAAATGTGGTGGTTTTGGTTGTGACCAAAATTTTGGACTCATCTGTCCACAGAATGGACTTCCAGAAAGCTTCAGGTTTCTCCAGGTACTCTGTGGCAAAGTTGAGATGGGCAGCTTTGTTCTTTTTGAGAACAGAGGCTTCTTCCTACCAACCCTCCCATGAAAGCTATGTTGATGGAGTTTTCTTATTGTGGAAGCATGCAGATGTGTTCCAGATGCAGCAAGAGAGGTGTGCAAATCCATAGATGTTATATTTGGGTTGGCTTTTACCTGAATTATCAATTTTCTTGTGGCTCTTGTGGATATTTTAGAAGGTTGTCCACTTCTACAGAGTTGCATTAATTTTCAGTGCTCTCCATTTGTAGATGATCTGCCTCACGGTGGACCGATGGAGCTCAACTTTGTTTTAGATTAATTTATAGCTTACCACAGACAATTGCTGTCACTACCCTCTTCCTGATGTCCTCTGAGATTTATTTTCCTCTCTGCATGATTGACCTGTATAGGTTCACTTTGGTAAGACTAAACTGACCTGGTTTTATCTCTTTTTCAATCAGTGCTTCCCAATTACTTCCATAAAGATCTCTCATTTCATTGGTTAATTTAGCCACCAATTTTGTCCCACCTAATTGTATTTACCTGCTCATTTTAAGCAATGCAGCTCAGGGTTAACTAACTTTTGCACCTACAAAAGTTTAGATAAAATGTTTTTAGTCTTCTGACTACACAATTGATTTCCTCAAAAGTATATGGAACTGATAAACATACACCTGTTATTTCATATAGAAAAAAATACTGGTTCTGATTAAATAAATAATGGTAAAACAATAGAAAACTCCAAAATGCTCAAGAGGTTCACATACTTTCAAGCAGCACTGTATGTCATATTCCATGACATTCAGTGTTTTATAGCTAATGTTATTTTTATGACAACATTCTGTGATTCCTTTAGTGTGTCCCGCATACTAATGGTATAATCAAACTCGTTGAATTATCACTCACTCACTCACACACTCACACGTACGTAGTGGTCTAAAACACATAACTGGTAAGCAGAAGGTTGTCGGTTCAATCCCCACAGCCACAACCATTGTGTCCTTGAGCAAGCCACTTAACTCCAGGGGGATTGTCCCTGTAATAAGTGCACTGTAAGTCGCTTTGGTTAAAAGCATCTGCCAAATGCATAAATGTAAAAGTAAAAATTTCATATCTTAAAGGAAGAATTAGTGTTTTATTTGTGTGGTTTAATTGCATCTGCATCACATATAATTATCATAGTATTCGAATATGTATATCTGTGTAAAACCTGAAATGTGATGAGTCCCATTAAATATGGCGGCACCCACCGTGCCATTTGAGCTCGCATTTGGTTGTGCCCTCAGAAGCAGAAACTACAGGAAAAACACATTCTCAAAGGTTAGTCACATTAATTAACACACACAGCTAGCTAATATTGTATTATCGGAAAACATTGGGCAGTGTAGCTACATGTTTTTGTAGTATATATGCTGCCTCTTTCTTTAGAAAGAGAGAGAGGACTGTATTTTAGCGTCTTGCAATCAGCATGCAAAGTTTTTTGTGAACTTAAATCAGCTGGCAAGTTTTTGTCAAAATTATACCTAATGATATTGCATTACATTGCATCGCATATGTCATAAGCAATGCTTATGTGTGCATTATGAGCCTTGTTGAACTGACAGGGAGAAAAACTGCAGCACCTTAATTTAAAAAAAAAAAAAAAAACCGTACAGAACATTCATTATAAAATAAAAATGAAATAAAATAATATTTTACAAGTGTAGGTAGAATCCTATTAGTATCCTTGGTTTTCCAAAGATGATGCATTTATAATATTTGAGAAGATTTAAATAGAAAAAAAAACGTTTAGTGACTCGACCTCGTGACAAAAGACTCGAGACTTGACTCGGACTCCAGCTTAAAGACTCGTGAACATCCATGTCCCAATGGTTACCATGTTTTTGTATATGTAATAAAAACCTTGTTAGCAACACAGTAAACAGTTTTATTAAAAGGATAGTTCACCCAAAAATGAAAATTCTCTCATTATTTACTCCATCCCAGATGTGTATGACTTTCTTTCTTCAGCAGAACACAAACTTAATCAGCTCTGTAGGTCCATACAATGCAAGTGAATGGGGGTCAGCTCTTTAAAGCACCAAAAAGCACAGACAATCTTAGTAAAAGTAATCCATTTGAGTCCGGTGATTAAATAAATGTCTTTTAAAGTGATACGATCACTTTGGGTGAGAAATAGATCAATATTTAAGTTTCACTATAATTGCTTATTTCTGATCGCTTTCCAATGCACGTCCATAAGGGGACTCAGTTCACACTGCTTCTCACATGACTTAACGAGTTGCCATGTTCAAATGAAAGCAAAACCAATAAAGCTTGTGAACAGCGTTCTCTTGTAAACAAATCGAGCTGCACTTCCGGGTGTATCACGCCAGTTCTTGCATGAACAGGCCAGTGTGCTTTTGTCACGTGAGAGGTGGAGGGAACAGAGTCCCATTGTTGACCGGCATGGGAGAGTGACCGGAAGTAAACTATTATAGTGACTTAAATACAGGTGAAGCCAGACATTTACATACACTTAGGTCGAAGTCATTAAAACGAATTTTTTAACCACTCCACTGATTTTAAATTAGCAAACTACAGTTTTTTCAAGTCGTTTGGGACATCTACTTTGTGCTTGACACAAGTAATTTTTTCACCAATTGTTTACAGACAGATCGTTTCACATTTAATTGACTATATCACAATTCCAGTGAGTCAGAAGTTTACTTACACTAAGTTAACAGTTTAAGCAGCTTAGAAAATTGCAGAAAATGTCAAGCCTTTAAACAATTACCTTCTGATAGTTGTACTGAACTGGGGTGTATTTTAAGGCCTACCTTCAAACTCAGTGCCTCCTTGCTTGATATCATGGGAAAATAAAAAACAATTGTGAACCTCCACAAGACTGGTTCATCCTTGGGAGCAATTTCCAAATGCCTGAAGGCACCATGTTCATCAGTAAAAACAATAGTACTCAAGTATAAACACCATGGGACCACGCTGCCATCATACCACTCAGGAAGGAGACGCATTTCTGTCTCCCAGAATTGAACGTAGTTTGGTGCGAAAAGTGTAAAACAATCCCAGAACAACAGCAAAGGACCTTGTGGAGATGCTGGAGGAAACAGGTAGACAAGTATTTATATCCACAGTAAAACAAGTCCTATATCGACATAACCTGAAAGGCTGCTCAGCAAGGAAGTATCCATTGCTCCAAAACCACCATAAAAAAAAAAATCAAGATTACAGTTTGCAAGTGCACATGGGGAAAAGGATCTTACATTTTGGAGAAATGTTCTCTGGTCCAATGAAACAAAAACTGAACTCTTTGGCCATAATGACCATTGTTATGTTTGGAGGAAAAAGGGTGAGGCTTGCAAGCAGAAGAACACCATCCCAACAGTGAAGCATGGTGGTGGCAGCATCATATTGTGGGGGTGCTTTGCTGCAGGAGGGACTGGTGCCCATCACAAAATAGATGGCAAAATTATGTGGATATACTGAAGAACATCTCAAGACATCAGCCAGGAAGTTGAAGCTTGGTTGCAAATGGGTCTTCCAAATGGACAATGACCCCAAGCATACATCCAAAGTTGTGGCAAAATGGCTTTAGGACAACAAAGTCAAGGTAATGGAGTGGCCATCACAAAGCCCTGACCTCAATCTGATAGAAAATTGGTGGGCAGAACTGAAAAAGCGTGTGCGAGCAAGGAAGCCAACAAACCTGACTCCGTTACACCAGCTCTGTCTGGAGGAATCGACCAACATTCCAGCAACTTATTCTGAGAAGCTTGTGGAAGGCTACCCAAAACATTTGACCCAAGTTAAACCATTTAAAGGCAATGCTACCAAATACTAACAAAGTGTATGTAAACTTCTGACCCACTGGGAAAGTGATGAAAGAAATAAAAGCTGAAATAAATCATTCTCTCTACTATTATTCTGACATTTCACATACTGACCTAAGCTAGTGAATTGTGCTGATTCGATAATATGTTGAAGGCAATTAATCTGCAAATAATTTTTAAAATTGGTAGTCTATATAAAATGTTCTTATTATTTTTTTCCTGTGATGGAGAGGGCCAGACAGAATCTAAAATAGTCCAAATTTAATTACATTCCAGATGCACTTTATGAACTTTAAACTTTAAAGGCAATTTAACTTTCAAATACACCTGGAACTCTTATTTTAAAATGTTTGTGCTTCACTGCTTCCAACTGCTCATTCAATCAAATAAGGGATATA
Source organism: Moxostoma hubbsi (assembly GCA_032164185.1). NCBI lineage: Eukaryota > Metazoa > Chordata > Actinopteri > Cypriniformes > Catostomidae > Moxostoma > Moxostoma hubbsi. The sequence goes on along the minus strand of JAVLUX010000040.1, from coordinate 23,661,492 downwards.
AAATGTGCACTCCAACAATAATCTACAACGTATAACAATATAAACAATTAAAAGTAAACATTCTTATATTTCATCAACACTATATCGTTATTAACAGTTGATCATTAGTAATCGCTTGTCATAAATTTCCGATATGGCCTAATGATTGCAAACTGCTTTGCAACAGCTGGAATCACTCACAACCCCTGTGTGCTTGGAGAAACAGTGTCATGTTTTTACTTTGAAGAACACCGCGCATGCATTTATTTAATTAAATTGTATTCTTCTGAAGCTTGATAATCACACAAGTCATCATGAATCCAGTCTTTCCACACCCAAATTGAAGACCTCTTTAAATAAAAATTAAGACGTTTGTTGTATCATTTAAGACTTTTATTACCTTAAATTTTTGAAAACTGAATTTAAGACATTTTAAGACTTAAGGATCAGCGGGAACCCCGAAATGCACATGAGGACAAACATTTATGGAAGTATATTAATGACAAATGTCTTTGATACAAAAAAAAAGTATGCTGAAAACACTAATTGAAAAATAAATGCATTATATGAATAGTGCTTGCATTTTTGGGAATGCAGTTCAACATAGATGCATATTCAAGCTGTAAATATTTCAATTAAAAACATGTTCAAAATTGTATCATTAAAAATTCAGTAATAAACAGTCACCTTCCAAAGTTCAGTTCCTTTTTTATTCGACAGGCAATAATCATTCCATTATATTTTGCTTAGTTTAAGTGGTTCAAATTCAGTTGGAAATCCAACATTGCACATCCTGGCTTTGCAAGAAAAGCAGGGTGCCGATGCACAGTCTTTACTTGCTGCTTCTAGGCTTCACCACTAGGTAATTGGATGTTAAAGATAAGATAACCAGGGGCAACAGGGAGAGGACCTCATCAAATAAACCTTCATCACAATCTGTCATTACATTTGGCTCTGTGAGTAGTGTTATCTAAGTTCCACATGCATTTTTGTCAAAGGATGTTTGTAAGGTTTGATAAATCAATTAAACTAACTTAACTCGACAATAAAGTAGGTATAAACTGTTTCTTCAGTGATTCTTAATGATAAATTAAAGCAATATATCTAGACGAGAGTCCATTTACTCAAAATAATGGGTTGAGTGTAATGATTGGGGAAGTATTCATTATCGACCAAATGATCATAAGATAAATTGCAGTCCAAGTTTGAATTTGTTGGTCCACAACTGATTTGAATGCATTATAATAAAAATAAAAAATAAAAGATTAAAAGGTCATGGTGTCTACAACTCCAGTATGCTTAAAGTACAATAGGATGAACTATCAACATGCTAAAACAATGAAAAACAATAACATTTATAAATATAGCTGCAAGCAGCAATGATCGGGGCCAAGCCCTAAAGCCATACACCAAGCACAATACAAAGAGCTTCAGCACAACAGAAGCACAACATTTAATGGGGCAGTCAGTAGTTCTCTAGCTAGCGTTAGCATAGCTCTTCTTTGTGTACTTTTAGAAACCGATGTGACAGTGTTGTTAGACGCTATATTGCCATCTTTAGACATGGATCAGCATGATAGTCTCTGCTGCCTCAGCCAGCAGTATAATATCATTTGCATCTGGAAAATGTAAGAGTTTGAGGTAATTTCTGCAGTTATTTATTACTACTGTAATATAATTGCTTTGCCTAAAAACATCAGAAATCAAGTGAGCATGCTTCTACTGTTAAGGACAGATTATTTTTGTTGCTCAAATCAAAATTAAATTTTACGCCAAGCAGTTCTCTAATTTATTAGAGAACTGCTTGGCATAAAATTAACCTCATTTTTGACTAACTAATTTTGTTTCGAAGCAACCAAAGTCATGGTTTACATAAAATCCACAACAATCTCTGTGATAAGCTACTTTGACTAAATGAATGAAGACGTCAATGCCTTTCCGTTACCAATGTTTACTCTAGGTTTTTTTGCCTTTGTGGGTTATCTTTCGAACTATAGGTGGCGCTGTCTCAAAAGTGCTAGGGTATCCTCAGGACATGATTTCGGTGATGCATACCAATTTTCTTTTAAGATGTATCATGTTTTTAAATAAAATTAAATATAGTGGAGATCGTACAGCCGATAGTGGTAATAATTATATTGATGAAATCCTCATGATCCATGGAATCTATTGATGCCATGCTCATGGTTTTAAAATATACTGTTAAATTTTTCAAATATTTGACCCATAGGTGACGCTGTCTCCAAACTTTGAATGTATCCTCAGATCATGGTCCTGATGAAGAATACAATGTTTTGTTTCAATACGACAAATCATTGCCAAAACACAGCCTCACATCCAGTTTTACGCTCATCTTGTTAACTTAGCGCTTCTGTCACTTTGAAACAAATGGTTACAGATGGCATCTGCATGGTGCTTGGTCAGGTGGCATGGAATGAACGTGAATTTTCAGTTCACATGACTTTGGGTCTTGCACACAAACTCCAAAACATAACAGAGGAATTCAATCTACCAGTTACATATCTTCCAAAAAAGCTACTAAAATCGTCTGTTTGGGGGCATTTGAATTACCGACTGAAGACAGCGGATGGAAAACATGCAGACAGAAGTCATATATAGCCTAATTCCATTTTACCTTTATGAAAAAAATTGCCTATTCTGTTATATTTCTCACAAAAAGCACCATGGTATTACATTTGTTAATTTATTTTCAGACATGGTCTGAGAAAACCCCATGTTTTTGACATACGTCATAGTAAAACCATGGTATTTTTATTAAATACCTTGGAGTACCATGACAGTATCATGAAATATGAACATGATCAATCCTTCAGTATCATGGCATTAACCAGGTAACAACACAGATCCATTTTTGTTATAGGGTTCTTATGTTTATCTTGACATATCACTCTTCACTTCTTCTCATCTCTGCTCCCTCACTTCATCCTTTCATTGCTGCTGCTTCCACTCTGATCTCATCAACACCTTTATATAATTGACACATATTAATATTCATATAATGTTATTTTCTGTATTCTCTTATATTTATAAATATTAACCCAACTTTAACCCAATAATATGGCAGAACCATGGTAAAATGATGGTGTCAAGATCGTACCATGGTTCTGAATGGTTATCATGTTAGCCTCATGGGAACCTGGCTGAGTGAAGTCATTCCGGACAGCGCCGGGCTTCCAGCTGTTCAGAGCGGATCACTCTGCAGAGTTAACAGGGCAAAAGAGAGGTGGTGGAATGTGCTTTTATGTCAACTAATGTTGGTATACAGATATAACAATGCTGAAGATGTGCTATCCTAATTTAGTGCCACTCTTTATAAACTGTAAGCCTTTCTACTTGCCACGGGTGTATTCTTGTGTTTATATTCCTCCTCACGCATGTGTGAATGCTGCACTGCAACAGCTGGCTGATCAAATCACAGACACGGAAGAGCAATACCTGAATACAGGCCAAAATATAGACTGACAAAGGAGATCAGAGTGGCTAAAAGAAGATATTCTGAAAAGCTAAAAAAATAATTCAGCTTAAGACCATGCATCAGTGTGGAGAGGCCTGAAAGACTTTACCAACTACAAGACACTATCCGCCAACACTGTAGGGAAACAACAACTGGCTAACGACCTGAATGTGTTTTACTGTAGATTTGATAAGTCCATTCTCACACCCACACCCGCTTCGACCTTCGCGCACACACACTTACACCTCCTGTCCCCCCCCCCCCACCCCCCACTCAACATGCACTTAAGCTCTGTGATGATGATGTTTGCCGGGTTTTCTGGAAACAGAAGACAAGAAAAGCACAGGGCCCAGATGGTGTTTCACCCACTTGTCTAAAATCCTGTGCTGACCAGCTGGCCCCCATATTCACACAGATCTTTAACAGATCACTGGATGAGTTTGAAGTTCTCTGCTGCTTCAAAAGCTACACAATCATCCCCGTTCCAAAGAAACCCAAGATCAATGGGCTTAATGACTACAGACCCATCGCTCGGACATCTGTGGCGAGTCATTTGAGAGACTGGTGTTGGCCCACCTGAAGGACATAACTAAACCCATTCTGGATTGCCTTCAATTTGCTTAGAGAGCAAACAGGTCTAAGGATGATGCAGTCAATATGTGACATACTTTAACATCTAGACAAACCAGGGACTTATGCAAGGGTAATATTAGTTGACATGCTTTTGATCATTCTCATTCAAGATGACGATGAATCTGCATACAGAGCGGAGGTTAAACAGCTTGCCCTCTGGTGCAGTCAAAACAACCTGGAGCTGAACATGCTTAAAACAGTAGAGATGATAGAGAACTTTAGGAGGAACACCCCAACATTAACCCCACTCAAAATTCTGAACAGCACTGTGGCAGGAGTGGAGTCATTCAGGTTCCTGGGGACTACCATCTCATAGGACATGAAGTGGGAGACACAAATTGACTGCATTTTGAAAAAGGCCCATCAGAGGTTGTACTTCACCAGTTGAAGAAGTTCAACCTGCCACAGGTGCTGCTGATACAGTTCTTCTCAGCAGTCATTGCACTCCTATAATTGCCTGGTTTGGTTCAGCTACCAAGTCAGACATCAGAAGACATCAAAGGATATTGCATACTGCTGAGAGGATTATTGGCACTCCCCTACCCACCCTGCTAGAACTGTACACATCCAGAGTGATGAAAAGGGCTGGTAAAATCACTCTTGACCCCATTCACCCACCCAGCACACTTCCTTTTTGAACTGTTGCCTCTGGCAATACAGAGCACTGAGCACCAGAACAGCCAGGCACAGGAGCAGTTCTTTCCCCTCAGGCCATCCACCTAATGAACAGTTAAAACTGCCACCAAATACTTTCCTTTGGTCAATACAACCATGTGCAATATTCAACCATTCCTACTTATATCCATGTGTAATTTATATTAATAAATTATATCCTACCTCTTCTTCAATACATTACATCACCTGCACATAACTGTATTACAGTATATCTGTATATAAAATATTCTAAAAACATTATTGTGCTATTGTATATTTCTCTTTTATATTGTATTTTTTTTATGTCACTATCTGTACATATGTTTAAATATACACTGGCGGCCAAAAGTTTGGAATAATGTACAGATCTAGATCTTATGAAAATAAATTTGTACTTTTATTCACCAAAGTGGCATTCAACAGATCACAATGTATTGTCAGCAATGACAGCTTTGCAGATCCTTGGCATTCTAGCTGTCAGTTTGTCCAGATTCTCAGGTGGATTTCACCCCATGCTTCCTGTAGCATTTGCCATTGATGTCTTGATCCCACAAAAGCTCAATGGGGTTAAGATCCATAACACTCTTTTACAATTATCTTTTGTTCAATGTCTGTTTTCTTTTACATGGAGTGGACTTTTTATGTGACCTGTTACTCATCTGAGGTAACGGCATTTCAATGCTCCGGGACGAATTCAAAACTTCAATATTTGCTTCCTTGAAGGGCACTGCTGAGGGAGGGGATGCCCCTTGAAAGCTTATTTAAAAAAAGGCTCTGCAATTCGGACTGAGTAGGGCCTAAGGAGGATAACTTGTGATTGGAATCTGCCCCCGATCTGCTATAGCACGTGCTCTTAAAGGCAACTTCATTTAATTTTCTTTAATACACCTGCGATTTACAAAGAAATGTCATAACAACACATTATTACTGTTATTGTGAGATTATTATTAGATTTGAACTTTAACTATTCTAATTATAAAAATGTATCCCCTTTTCCTGGATGACCAAAAGGGCATGTTTAGATTTGTGTTTGCTTGCGCCCCTGCTGCACACCTTCTGTGCACGTCACAGCTCTGGTTACATTGTAGCACATCATTTTGCACCTGAGAAGCAGATAAATGGTGTTGTTCCCTACACTGGAGCATCTCTTATTATACCTTATATTTACTTCTTGTGCATTTATCAGTTTTCCTATTGTATGGCTGCACTTGGAACCCCGATATCCCTAAGGAACGCATCCATAAACGTGTTCAAATGTGATGGTCTTTTTTGCCTTAGTGCTGTAGCAAATAACCACAAAACTGGCTAGCCACGATTGTTTTTCTCATATGGTAATCTGTCAAAATTTCACATCGTGGTATCCCTACTGTGTGTATACATGTTAAGCTTGCCAGTCTACTTGACCAGCAGGTGAAATTAAACCATTTTTAAGAGTGTCTCGTTGAGCAAATCAACAGCAAATTCATCACTGTTGCAGCTTGTACAGAAATCCATTTTCTTTTCTTGATCTGTTTGCTAAATTACTCTTTGCTTGTGCTTGTGCATTGCGTTACCTACCATACCAGTGAAAAATTGCTTGTAGATTAGCGGCACCTAATTTCATGATCATTCATTTAGCTTTCTATGTTAAAGAACTGAACTTTGGAAGGTGAATATTTATTACATTTTTAATGAAAAACTTATTATATAAAATATTTTCAATTGAAACATTCACTGCTTTACAGCCAAGTCAAATTGCAGCCTCAGAAAATGCAAGTGCTGTTAATAAAATGCATTTATATTTCAATTCAGCATTCCTTTTTAATATTTGTTTTCTATCTTTGATACAAATTATAATCATAAATTTCTCATTAACATACTTCAAAAATGTTTTCTTTACAGTAACATGCTCTGATCAGGAACATACATTAAGTAAATAGGGTCCATTTTTATTTTAATGCTGACAAAGAAAAGCACTTACCACTAGGTATCTCAAAGAGAAACAGGCCTGCTTGTCCAGGCTGGCTGAGAGTTCTCCCAATAGTTGTCTGAAAGAGTTGGCTGGGAGGTTGCTGAGTGGGTGTAGGTGTGGTGTTCTGCAGACCGCCCACTGCCACACCACCCGGTCCACTAAAGATTGTGGCTGTTGTGGCAGTTGGAGGTAACTCTTGAGCACTAACTCCACTTTGAAGAGCTGAAATGGCTGACTGAGGCAAAAAAAGGTTGATGGAAGGTTGGTCCGTAGGGGAGACGGGGGTTATGCTGGTGGTACTCGGAACAACCTGCATAGGTTGCTGGTCCTGAAAAAGTTCTGACTGTGTTGAAGGCATACTAGTAGATGAGTTGCTCACGATCGAAGTCTGATCCTGAAAAGACATGGGCTCTGATGAGTCTTGTGGGGCAACACTCAAAACGCTGGCTTGGGAAAATATAATTGATGGATTCTGAATTGGTTGGGCAGGAGGGACTGTGGGTTGGTTCGAAGAATTATTCACAGTAACATTTTCAGAAATTGGGACAACTTGCATGGGTTGCTGCTCCTGAAAACTATTCTCTTGGAGGCGATCGCTTCCTAATGAACCTTGGTTTTGACCACTGAATAGCAGAGCCTGGGGCAGATCATGGGGGTTAAGGGTTCTGGTACAGAACAATATACCAGTCTGTGTTTGTTGCTGTGCTTGATTTTGAGATATTGTCTCCATATTTGTGAAAAGAGAGGCTTGTTGGGATGTAGCCATCAGTTGTTGTTGGGGCGACTGTTGTTGTTCCATTGGGGTGGACAACTGGGTTTGTCCCTGAAAAAGTGAGACAGTCTGGGCCTCTGTTCCAGAAGTCTGCATGGGTGTGAGAAAAGCTATCTGTTGTTGCTGCTGGTTCTGGTTATTATCCAATGGTAGTTGGCTAGGCAACACACTTTGTGCAATAAACATGCTAGTTGAGGGAGCCTGCTGCTCTGACTGTAGATTGGTACTTGTTAGCATTGTCATAGTACCAGGGAATAAGTTTGTTTGGACCTGTGGTGCCTTTGTAGTTCCAAAGAGTACTGTTTGTGAGTCTTGTGTTTCAGTCAAGGGATTATGACTCTGAAAAAGTTGCTGTGGAGGCGAGGGTTGAGATGATGGTTGCTGCAGAAAGTTGGATGTTTGAATGGTCATAAGACCACCTGTCTGTTGGAATAGCGAAGTCTGCTGCTGCATTTGCTGCTGGGGTGGGTTCTGGAGAAAACCTTCAGAGGGTTGTGATAAAGCACTAGCCTGTGTGGAGCTTTGTGGATTGCTAGTGAAGGTGGGTGTGCACTGCATTTGAATTTGTGTCTGCAAGAGTTCCGACTGCAATTGCTGCTTTAGGTTTTCTAATACTTCCTGATGCTGTAGTGTTTCTAGATTTTTCTGATGATGTTGCTGCTGTTGGAGATTATCAAGAAATTTTTGATGCTGCAGAGTGACTATAGAACTTTGTTGCTGAATGTTCTGAAGAACTTTCTGGTGCTGATGTTGATGCTGCAGGCTCTCTAAAACTTTGTTGTGTGTTTGCTGTTGCTGCAAGTTACCAAGAGCCTGTTGCTGAAGGTTTTCAAGGACTTTCTGATGTTGCTGCAAATTTTCAAGGACTGTCTGTTGATGTTGTAGATCCACAAGTGCCTTCTGTTGCTGCTGTTGCAGATTTTCCAATATATTCTGCTCTTGCTGCTGCTGTTGCTGGTTGATTAAGGTACTCTCATTTCCACCCAGTCTTAAACTGTTCATATTTTCCTGGACGTGTTGCTGGAGACTCTCTGCTGACAGTGCTGGGCTGTAAAGCACAGAATTTAGCTGCTGCTGTGCTTGCAGCTCTCGTACTGCTCTCTCCAGCTGTGTAACTCCTTCCTGGGGCAAAAGTGTCTGAACCTGTGGCTGCTGGGATGGATTCTGAGACTCTATGCCCACTAATACCATTCCACTTACATCTGCACTGTTGTCTTCTGGAGACAAAGTCTCTGGAGTTTCCCGCAGGAATTGCTGAGGGACCTGTGGAGGAACAGGCTGAAGAACTGTTGTGTCTTCAGATAAGGACACTTGGAACGATGCAGGTGAAGAAATGTCCTGCTTCGGAATGGTGGACAAGGTTTCTTGAGCAAAAATTTGAGCCGCAGGCTGTTGTGAGTCAACAGGTTGCAGTGGCACAGGGCTCGGAAAAGATTTACTGCCAGAGGGCAGGACGGTATTTATCTCCAGGATTTGTTGGGTTGAACTAAGGTCCTCTACAGGCTGGATTGCAAAAACAGGAAAGTTAAAAAGTTTATTTGTTTATTTGGTCTTAAGTAAAGGATAATAAGACAAAGTTTAGAATTTTAGACAATGCTAGCCTGTCAAAACACTTAATCAAAAGGTATTGGCCTTAAATTACAATACCTTGAAAATGTTTGAAGATGTTGCGTTGCAGGAGACTTCCATAGGTTCTTCTCGTTTGACCACAGGTAAAATTACAACATTGTTTAGACATCTGGTCTCAGTTCGCATTGCTGTAAATAGCCAAAAATACAGAAGCTCAAACTTTAAGAGTATCACAATAAAAGTGTATGAAATTCAGTGATTAGCAGGAGAACCACACCTTTTATCTGCTCTTCAAAAGTGCAAGTCTTGATTGTGGCTGGCAATTCTGACTTCACTGGGATATCAACTTTCTCTGTAGGAAAAAAGATTAAATGATGTGTTATGACTTCATCTGCCGATACAGAAATGCAATCTTAAATTCTGTTTGATATAGATAGGGTTGTCACCAGGGACTAAAAACGTTTCAAGGAACGAAAACTGAACACAACAATATTTTTTGCAGAACATAACCAAAAATGGGAACCAAGTGATTTTTAATTGTTCTGGAGTGAAAACATTATTTGTAAACGCTGGTAACCAATTAGTACAGGTTAATTTCATTCCAATCATTTTTCAAGGCCGAAGTTAATATCACAGTTAATTTTTGCAACTGCACTCTATGTTGCCCGAAAAAATTAAATGTGCTTTAATCCTGAAGGAAACTGCTGCATTACACATTTCTTTGCCTAATTGCCAACTGTGGATGTTACATTATCTGAATGAAGACCTTTTTAACAAGATGTATAATTACTACATATACGGCTAATCCAGATACAAAAAATAAATAAATAAACATTATTAAAATGTAAAAAAAAGTATATTTCTCAGTCTTCACTGAATTATTGTTAGATATGGTTAAAACAGATTTGATGCAGCTGAGTTTTGACTGAGAAGCAGATCTGTAATTAAAATTCTATTTAACTGTTAGTTCACTGAATGATTGATAAGATTTCTATGCTGACAAATCCACCACAAAGTAAAATTACTTGTTTATTTTTGCTAATTTAGGTGAGGCAAGTGGCTAATTTTTGGCTTGTTTTTCCAGAACAGGTCGCTTATTTCTCTTGTGAGATCTGGCAACACTGCAATTGGTATTTCACCCACCCCTTAATGCAGAGTACTGTCATTTTAAAAAGAATGTTATTAACCATACTTTTATTTTGTTCTAACTCATTACCATTTGGAAAGGAGGCTGTGGAACTTCTGAACCGTATCAAAAAATACAGTTTTTGCTCAAAACGAACTGATAAAAATAATCCCTGGTTGTCACCACAGCTAACTTTTTGTAGTTAATAACAATAAGGTAAGGTTGTCACAGTATCTTTATAATAGGTAGGGTTAATGTATCTTAATACTGTTTTGTGGAACTATACCAGCATATTGTTTGTATAAAGTGCTGAATGGTTCAGCTATTCTGTTGTTTTAATTCTTTGCCTTTTCATAATACTGTTATAATCATTAACAAGTTTCTCCTCTGATAATCATTCAAAAGTAGGCTGTTTACTTAACACCAAATTTATGTAGAGCTATGTTTAAACATTCTGACCTTAGGACTTCTTTACTGATACTGATCAGATGCACGGTGATTTTTAATCAGGTAGTGCCATTTCATCACACTTCTGGTGTTTCACATGCACTGCAGAAAATAGTAGAGCTTAATAAATAAGAGTGGGTCAAGCATCTGACCCTTGATTTGTTTGCGGTCCGAAGGGGGGAGGGTTGCCCACTACTCGACTGGCCCACCAGGAAAAGTCCCAGTGCTCCTGGTGGCCAGTCTATAGCTGCTTTATAACTTAGCATATAGCTTAATTGTAATTTTGCTTGACAAGCTTTATTATTTTTAGCCAATTAAATGTTTTTTTTTTTAATAATAATTTTTATTAAATAAATAAAATACAATATTGCATTAAAAGCATCCAGAATATCTAATCTCTAATCATACACTGTCAAAAACATTATGTAATCTATTCAATAAAGCCTTTCACAGAAAAACAGGAAGATGGTGCATTATTATATTCCTTCTGAGCTATTTGTTAATTGTATATGTGCATATGCATCAGATAAATGTCTGTGGCTGTTGTGTCTTGCTCTCTAATCAGTGTCTCACACCACAAGCAATGTGTCAAGTTGAAAGGAGCTCAATTTCGAAAGCATACTTTGAGATTCCCACGTTTTGTTCCATTTTACTCCATCTAGGGTCTTGTTTTAATAACCCAAATTGCAACACTGCGTTCAGATACATGCCGTTACTGCAGTGTCTGAGCCCCAGATACCACTTTACAAATTAGTTCAGCCCTATCACACAACTACCAGGTCTACACTGCAGTAGGATTCATAATGTAATACCAAACTGGAAATATTCAATTTGATGTCTTAATGTGATTTAACCAAAAATAACTCCCGAGGTTCAACATCCTTATTCTGTCTGCAACAACATTTCTTATGAATCATATGCCAAACACCATACTAACCGCAAACCAAAACACCACCTCTAAAATTAGACCCAAATGATTGGTTGAAAAGTATAATTCAAGTCCCCAAATGCAATGCTAACTCCATAATCTAATTGGTATCAACTTTGGCTTGCATTTTCCATATTCACACACAGCAAGCACCACTTCAAAACATTTCTTGTGAATTATTGAGCTGCTTATCTGCTGATGTCATACATGTATGCTCTCTTCACCAACCTGTTAGAGGAATGTAGTTAAAAGGCTGTAGATCATGCGTTCTCCCTGCGTCTGTCACCACGGCAATGCCTACAGACACTGGGGAGGTCACTGTCTGGTCATGATATGGAGGAACCTTCACCACTAGATGATTCTGAATTGAAGAATATGTTTAAAAGATGCTTGAGACCAAGACATTTGTGAACACTAAACATTATTAAAAGAAATAAAAGTTGTTACAAGTGAAATCAGCACTTGCCTGATGGAAAAGTTCCATATCAATTTCTGCTTCAGCTTGCCAGCCACTCTCATCTGAAGGAAGAAAAAAAAATTTAGGAAATTGATTTCACACTGGTAAGCAAAAAAACAAAAAAATAATGCATCTAAGCCCCAAAACTATTCTAATCAAGTACAATACATGAATGCAGACATTTCTAGCTACACTTAGATCTGTTTCATAAATTGTTATGAAATGTGTGTTCTCAAATCACGATGCAACAAGCACATCATTGTCATAGGGATTAGAGTAATTACTATATTTGTTTTTTTTAATAGTTTTATTAGTTTATATTTAGTATACATTTTTATATTCAATTAAATTGTCACACTAATTAAAAATATATTTATTAGGTGATATTATTTAATTATAATAAGTGATACCATCTGATTGTTAAATGTTAGCCCTATAATGCTGTATGTATCAAATGATACACAACATTTGATAGCTCCTGTCTCACTCTCTGTTTAAGCTGAAAAGTTATGAAAAACATATGGTATACAAATAAAAATAGGTTATTTGTGAAAAAAGTGGTTTAAATGTTTATATCTATCTATTTATGTTGCGATAAATTACAGCTTATTTTAATGAAGTAAGTGACAGCAATGATTATATTGGAACTGATATTTTAAAATGAGGCTTTGCGGAATATAAGCAACTTATGCTTGTTTAAAATTTTGAATATTATTTGGTTGAAAATGCTTGTTGAAATTACATGTATCAAATATGATACAATAGGCTTTTGAGATATCTGTTAATCAACATTCCATTCCAGTCATGCTCGCTATTAAAATTTTTTTTTAAAAAAATCACAGAGCTTTGAAAACTCTGACAGAATTTATCTAAGAAATATTTTAAGTGTGAACCAGCGGCGTAGCTAGACATAGGTAGACACAAGTCTACAGCACAAGCAGCATACTTCACGCAAAGCAAATGACTTTTTCATAGTCAGTCAACCTCTTCACAGAAAACCACTTTTCTGTGTGGCAGAAACTGTACCTGTTGCTGACGTCATGCTGCACAAGTGTTTGTAGCCTGCTTAGCATTGCTTATTCTCATATGTTCGTCTATTTATTCTTTGTCATTTTATCGCGTTTCAGGTTTTTCCTCTTTTCTGCTGTTTCGTCTGTTTGTATTTTACCTGTTGCTGCTGGCGCCTAGCTCGAGTCTGTGTTTGTAGCCTGCTATCTTTTTTTAGCATTGCTTATATATCTGTTTTCAGCCTTTAATCCTTAACTTCTGCCATTTTTCAGCACACATCGGGTTTTCCTCCACATTATTCTCTTATCGCGAGCATCCGGTTTCTATTTTTATCATGATTAAACTGTGTACATTTTACAGCGTGCACTCGTTTTTCTCCTCTGTGTTACACAGATTATTGCATCGATCTCAAAGCACCGCTTAACAACCAACAATAACAAACAATTGCATGAGGGATTCACATCAATCTCAAACCCTCACCGTTCAGGAACAACCAACAACAACAAAAAACTGCGGTAAGTCATGGCATCTGCTCATGTTATTTCTTCCTGCATTGCATGTCACATGTTTACAATAGCCTCTTCTGTCAGCAGTGAGGGAATCCCATGTGATAAATGTAAGGAATTAGTCAGGCTGATTGAGAAGTTTAATGAGTTAGAGGCACACATCCAAGCGCTAGTGGAGGTCAGTGAGAAAGAGAAGCCAGTAGATACTGTTTCGGATGTGGGTAAGAGAGCAACACACACACACTTTGGATCTGGCTGCAAAGCCCCTACAGCAGGACGTTTTGGTGACGTCTCAGCAGCATACTCACTCAGCAAAGCAACACCACTTTCCCGTTCCTGTTAGGGTTTCCAATCAATTCTCCCCACTCAGTGATACACCCACTGAGAATCATGTTGAAAGAGCCCTTGTTATTGGCGATTCTATTGTAAGGAACGTGGAAATAGAGACTCTAGCTACTATTGTTAAATGCATTTCATGTGCCAGAGCATCTGACATCAAATCAAATTTACAAGTGCTGGCTAATGCTAAATGTAGATTTTCTAAAATTGTTATTCATGTCGACACTAATGATGTCTGGCTTTGCCAGTCAAAAATCACTAGACATAATGTTAAAGAGGTGTGTGAATTTGCAAATACAATGTCAAACACTGTAATATGCTCTGGCCCCTACCCTCCTTGTCGTGGTGATGAGGTTTATAGTAGTTTAGTGTCACTGAATGGTTGAATGTCTGAGTGGTGTCTGGAGAACAGAATAGGATTTATAGGCAATTGAAAGAGTTTTTGGGGTAGACCTGACCTGCTAAAGAAAGACTGACTCAATCCCTCCAGGGAAGGTGCTGCTCTCCTCTCTAATTTGGCTCACAGTCTTAATAATGACAGTATTTGACTAACTGGGGCCCAGGTAAAGAAGCATACAAACTGGTTAATCCGAACATCTGCCAGCTGCCTTGAGACGTCACATAGGTCACATAAACTTGATGAGATTTCACAATTCTCGAAATTAGCTGAGTGTATCAATGAAATAAAAGATTGGATGGCCAGAAATTTCCTTCTACTCAATTCCGACAAAACAGAGCTACTAATTATTGGACCAAAAAACAAAAATAAGCCGCTAAAATATAATTTGGATGTACGGTTACATCATCTTCAAAAGCAAAGAACTTAGGTGTTATTTTTTACACCAATCTGTCCTTTGAAAATCAAATTACCAATGTTTGTAGAACAGCATTCTTCCACCTAAGAAATATTGCTAAATTACGACACATGCTCTCTGTTGCTGATGCCAAAAAAATAATTAATGCATTCATGACCTCAAGACTAGATTATTGTAATGCATTACTGGGAGGATGTCCAGCAAGATCAATAAATAAACTTCAATTGGTACAAAATGCAGCAGCCAGAGTGCTGATGAGAACCCCAAGAAATATGATCATATTAGCCCCATTTTAACATCGTTAAATTTCGTATTTATTTTGAAATTCTGTTAACTACGTACAAAGCTTTGAATAGTCAAGCTCCGCAGTACTTAAGGGACATTCTACCATGCTATATTCCATCACGTTCATTACGATTGCAAAATTCTGGCCTGTTAATAGTTCCTAGAATATCAAAATCCACAAACGGAGGAAGATCCTTTTCATATTTGGCTCCTAAACTATGGAATAGTCTCCATAACACTGTTCGAGATGCAAACACACTCCCTCAGTTTAAGTCTAGACTAAAGACTCATCTATTTAGCCAGGCATACACCTAATTTATCCATCAACTCACAATTAGGCTGCTTTTGTTAGGTCTGCTGGAACCAGAAACAGTGTTCATGAACTATAACTCTGCAATCAATTGAATGGCATCTATGCTAATATTATTTTATTTGTTTCCCTGTCTCAACCTCGGGACTCCTATCATGAGGTCACCAGAACTGGCTGGATCCAGCTCCAGTGCTGCTTCGTATTGGACTCCACTGCTAAGTGTCACTGTGTGATGATGACTAATAGCAGCCGGTGCCAGCCAAACATCACTTTAGTCTATTACGATGGACTTCAGAGGATGAACTGATGCCAACTCCAACCATAAGACATGTAATACGACATATGCCATTGCCTGAACCTTGGATTTAGGATGGACCACACCGAACCTCACCAAAATTACCGGCCAGGTTGAACTGCGATGCACCTAACTGATCTCTGCCTGCATCACCTCTAATGATGGACTACACTCTTGAAATGGAATACATATGCTATCAATTAATTGCCAACAAAACCCTTCATCAGCCAACTAACAAGGACAATTGCATCTATGTAAACTTCTGCAGTTAATCCAGGATGGACTTCAAAGACATTAGTCATTAATCTTACAGTTCATACAAAATCTTTGTTTAAACACTGACCCTCAACACTTACTTGGTTTAATCATTTTAAACCATGACTTGCACTATACATAAGCAATATTGGCATTATATTCATGATGTTAGCCAGAGGGGAACTGGCTCCCACAGTCAGTCTGGTTATTTTTCAATATCTTGTGGAGTTTTGTGTTCCTTGCCACAGTCGCCATTCGTCTTGCTCACTGGGGTTATAAATACAATTATAAGGGAAGGCTGTGACTCAGGTGGTAGTGGGTCTTCCACTAATCGCAGGATTGGTGGTTCGATTCCTGGCCCACACAACTCCACATGCAGAAGTGTCCTTGGGCAAGACACTGAACCCCAAGTTGCTCCCTATGGCAGGATGGTTCTAAGGGGTAATGTTCATTACATCAGGGTGCAAAAGCAACAAGACAGGCTGCAATTCTGACTTAAAATATAAATGAATTCCAATCAGTGAGCCTTACTTGCATTAACTGAAAGTTCGCACTTTTACTTTTATCTGTTGTTCGAGCTCAAGTTCATCAGACACGTTACGAATGTCTCGAGTGATAGCTTTCTATTTTCTCTCACAGGGTACAGATTTTCTGTATCAGAGGCAATGAGGTTTTATTACGCAAGCCTTATTTCTAAATATCTAATCTATAAACCTCATTTCTAATCTTCATTTGTTTTGAACAATCCACACACTAAGATTGACAATCCACTAATTGTCCACACTAGATTTTAATGCCAGCACCAGTCAACATGTTCAGTTATTCGGGTTTAGTCAGGATGTAGGAATAAAGAATTATTGCAATGGAATTTCCTCAAATGCAACTCAAAATAGCAACAGAGTGAGCTATAAGCCTAAATAGCAAAATACATAGGTCTTAAAATGATAAATCTCACATTAAAGTCAAACAAAAATTATCAAACTGTCACTACCTGTATATATACTCTCAGCCCGTGCTGGTTCACATTTCTGTGTCATGTGTGTAGAGTTACACTGCTGTGTTTAAATAGCCTCTCTCGAGTGCTTTGATTTTTAAATGGTTTAAAAATCAAACGACAAGTCTGCACACCAGAACAAGAGGGGAAAAAAAGGTCTTACCGTTCATCAAGCGCTGAAACTTTGCTTTGATATAAACAACCTGGAATCATGAAACCCGACGCGGGTGTTTCGAGATGCGTTCTAAAAAAATGACGTTATTTTTAACTTTACTCCCACAATGGCGTTTTATTGCCACTTTAAATTTAAAACAATAAATAAAAAAATGTGATTGTAATAAAGTTGTAATAGTCTGAGAATAAAATTGTTCATTATGATATAAAATTTTGTATGAGAATAAAGTCAAAATTATTAGAATAAAGTTGTAACATTTTGATTTTATAGTCAGAATATTTTGAGAATAAAGTCAAAATTATTGGAATAAATTAGTATACTAGAGGGAAAAAAAAAATCTCAATATTAGGCTAAACAGAGCATCATTATCATAACGATAGAACGGACACCAAGCCAGCAGCTTCATTAATGCAAGAGATGGATATAGAGGATGTAGTGAAATCACAGGCCTACTTTAGATTTGGATTTTTATCAATAACGACATCCTTGGTATTTTGGCTCATCAGTACAGTTATTATTAGTATCTACAGACTCTGCAGTGGTTATGTAGGAAATTGTACAGTGAGGAAAATAAGTATTTGAACACCCTGCTATTTTGCAAGTTCTCCCACTTGGAAATCATGGAGGGGTCTGAAATTTTCATCGTAGGTGCATGTCCACTGTGAGAGACATAATCTAAAAAAAAAAAATCCAGAAATCACAATGTATGATTTTTTAACTATTTATTTGTATGATACAGCTGCAAATAAGTATTTGAACACCTGTCTATCAGCTAGAATTCTGACCCTCAAAGACCTGTTAGTCTGCCTTTAAAATGTCCACCTCCACTCCATTTATTATCCTAAATTAGATGCACCTGTTTGAGGTCGTTAGCTGCATAAAGACACCTGTCCACCCCATACAATCAGTAAGAATCCAACTACTAACATGGCCAAGACCAAAGAGCTGTCCAAAGACACTAGAGACAATATTGTACACCTCCACAAGGCTGGAAAGGGCTACGGGGAAATTGCCAAGCAGCTTGGTGAAAAAAGGTCCACTGTTGGAGCAATCATTAGAAAATGGAAGAAGCTAAACATGACTGTCAATCTCCCTCGGACTGGGGCTCCATGCAAGATCTCACCTCGTGGGGTCTCAATGATCCTAAGAAAGGTGAGAAATCAGCCCAGAACTACACGGGAGGAGCTGGTCAATGACCTGAAAAGAGCTGGGACCACCGTTTCCAAGGTTACTGTTGGTAATACACTAAGACGTCATGGTTTGAAATCATGCATGGCACGGAAGGTTCCCCTGCTTAAACCAGCACATGTCAAGGCCCGTCTTAAGTTTGCCAATGACCGTTTGGATGATCCAGAGGAGTCATGGGAGAAAGTCATGTGGTCAGATGAGACCAAAATAGAACTTTTTGGTCATAATTCCACTAACCGTGTTTGGAGGAAGAAGAATGATGAGTACCATCCCAAGAACACCATCCCTACTGTGAAGCATGGGGGTGGTAGCATCATGCTTTGGGGGTGTTTTTCTGCACATGGGACATGGCGACTGCACTGTATTAAGGAGAGGATGACCGGGGCCATGTATTGCGAGATTTTGGGGAACAACCTCCTTCCCTCAGTTAGAGCATTGAAGATGGGTCGAGGCTGGGTCTTCCAACATGACAATGTCCCGAAGCACACAGCCAGGATAACCAAGGAGTGGCTCTGTAAGAAGCATATCAAGGTTCTGGCGTGGCCTAGCCAGTCTCCAGACCTAAACCCAATAGAGAATCTTTGGAGGGAGCTCAAACTCCGTGTTTCTCAGCGACAGTCCAGAAACCTGACTGATCTAGAGAAGATCTGTGTGGAGGAGTGGGCCAAAATCCCTCCTGCAGTGTGTGCAAACCTGGTGAAAAACTACAGGAAACGTTTGACCTCTGTAATTGCAAACAAAGGCTACTGTACCAAATATTAACATTGATTTTCTCAGGTGTTCAAATACTTATTTGCAGCTGTATCATACAAATAAATAGTTAAAAAATCATATATTGTGATTTCTGGATTTTTTTTTTAGATTATGTCTCTCACAGTGGACATGCACCTACGATGACAATTTCAGACCCCTCCATGATTTCTAAGTGGGAGAACTTGCAAAATAGCAGGGTGTTCAAATACTTATTTTCCTCACTGTATTTATTCAGAAGGTAGAATCAGACAAATTTGCGCATTCCCGATCGCCATTGTGTTTTCCTCTCTAAACAAAACTGTAGCTGATTGTATATGGTAACATCCCCTATCTTAATATGGACTTATATAATTAACAGCAATTCCAATTATTTTTAGCTTCACTTCAGTGTGAGCGCCAATATCTCGCACCTCCCTTGACAGGCGCCCACATGTTGAAAACTTCTATACTAATGTACACCTCATTCATTAACAGAGAGCTCGCAAAAACAAATTCAGCTTGGTTGCATAGCCATGGTATCTCCCTGGTTAGTGGTGTTGTATGTAAAAACCCAGATGCTCCTCTTTGCTGTTGTCCAACACATTACTTTCCTTTCAAAATATTATGAATTTAATATCATAATGCTTCTACTTTCTACTTGTCATTTTTACTTTATTCTCAAAATATTATGATAGATGACAATTGTTAAATTACTTTGATTTTATTGTTAGCATTAGTTTCTGCACAATGAACAATGAGCCGACGAGTTCAAATTAAATTAAAAATATGTTTGAACAATTTATTGTGCACCTGACGTTTTTTTCATATAAAGTTCTGAACAAGTGTCAGTGTTGTGTGCTTAATATAGGCCCTAATTGTTATTTGACTGGTAGGGTGGTAATTTAAGTCATGGAAGGGAGGATTCTTCTTATTTTTATATTATAATATGGCCTGTGGGCTAAGCTTCGGATGTCACTGAAGCAGCACCCATCAGCAGTGAACTGATATTTCTGTGTATTTTCATATATACAGCCTGCTTTGTCATTATAAATATCTCTATATTATTTTACATTAAAAGCTAATATGATGTCATCTTACCATAAGTTCCTGAGACCCAGCAAAAAAAGTTTTACAATTTCCTTTTTTATATGTCAGTATAGTGTTTGGTCTATAAAATACATGTGATAGAAAAATGTATTTAAAAAAAAAAAAAAAAAAAAAGTATTTTATTTATATAGTATTTGATGTGTTGAACTGAACTGTGATACATTTCAATCCAGATTTATATATAACATGGAGAGGAAGTTTACATTATCAAACCCTCAAACATTTGATCTCTCTGAAAAGCCCAGGGAGTCCTCTGATAATATCTCACAATTTATCACTGTAGCATGTATGGGCTAAGAAAAACTTAAATAACAAAGTTCCTGCACAAAAATGTATCAAATATGATGTCTTTTTATATTTTGTCTAATAGTACTAAAAACAGTTTAATGTTTAAAAAAAGCATTTTCTGACAATTCTTTCATACAGTATGTCAGGCTTTTCAGGTTTCTTTTTTTTTTTTTTTTTTTAAAGTTTCAATGTAGTTAAGACAATTTACCTAACAATGAACAGTTGTATTAACAACTAACATTAACAAAGATTAATAAATGCTGTAAAAAACATTGTTCATTGTTTGTTCATGATACCTAACGCATTAACTAATGTTAACAAATGGAACCATATTGTAAAAGTGTTACCGATTGAACAGTATCTAGCTGAGCAAATTAGATATACAGTTACAGTAACAGAAGACATTAAGCATGTAAACGGGACTGCATGCTTGTTGTCCGCTGGGCAAGCATTTGAGTCTGCATTTGAGTACAAGCCAAAGAATTTTAATACCTGAAGAATTTTCCTGAAAAACTACTTTTGTTCCTTTGAGGAAATTCTTGCCGATAATAAAGACCTCCTCTCCTCCTGTGACAGAGCAACTGTGAAGACTCTTCTTTAGGATTTCAGGCACTCCAGCAGGTTGAGCTGTGAGAAAAAATATTACACATCAAAAAGTAGAATTTTGAGAACACCCTGGAAAATGTGAATGTCTTCATTAAAAACTTCAAAATCATTTGCACATACTACATAGGATGGGAGAAGAGAGAGTCTGGAGGGTTAGGACAGATCCATCTGGTCTTGAGATGTTGACTCTGAACGCCAAGCGAGCACGAGTGCTCTTCTTTTTGGATCCGGCAACCCCTATACGAGCTTCAACATCTGCATTCCTCAGCTTCAAGATTCCAACACAGTCCACTCTGTAGAGACATTATAAACAGCCTTTTAAACTAGCAAATGAACAAGTGGCTACCCATCAGTAAACACAGGAAATACCAACTGATCCTTACGCTAGCGTCATAGCGGTGCTCGGGTCGAGGTTTACTTCAATTACTGTGGTCCCCTCGATATCCACCTCCTTACAGGCTGTCGTGTTACGCCCAGTCACTCTGCAGGCTTGATAAAACCCATGAGGTTTCACACGGCCAGCGTCATTAGCCACAAAAACTTGGAGCACCACCGGTTCATTGATTCCCTCTAACTGATAGTATCAGATTTGCAAACATTATCACTTCAATGTATTTCCTTCATTAATGCATTTTTCTTTAGATAATATAATGTGCATTTAATTCTTACTTTGATTTTAGGGAATCCTTGCTGTGTACGGTCTTTGACGGATCCTCTGCTGCCCTCTGTGAGGTATCGTGCTCTGTGCTGAGTCTCCGGCTGAATCAAAATCTTTAGCTCCTTTCCTTCACTCTTCTGCGGGTACTGAATGGAAAGAACACCACCTTTCAGATTGTTCAACACTTCCAGGGAGCTACAGTGAAAATGAAAGAAGGAAGACTTGGGATTTAATTACTGTCCTACACAAACATCAATAAAATTGAATTTTCTGAAGGCAATATACAATAAGTGATGAGGGGTGGGCAATATACTGGTAGAAATGTGTCTCCCATAAACAATAGCCACATCTGTCTATAACGTATGAAACTCTGTGTGCTTGCACATACAAATAAATATTTTATTCAGTAAATGAAACAATATGCTTGTATTCTATTCATATCATGGACATTT
Organism: Moxostoma hubbsi; assembly: GCA_032164185.1. Taxonomy (NCBI): domain Eukaryota; kingdom Metazoa; phylum Chordata; class Actinopteri; order Cypriniformes; family Catostomidae; genus Moxostoma; species Moxostoma hubbsi. Next base: position 23,639,488 of record JAVLUX010000040.1, on the reverse strand, counting down.
CTGAAATGGGTGCAACCCTAATAGCTATGCACCAACTGTCCTGTTCACTGAATACATTTTTTTAGTTGGGGTGTGTTGTTGTTTGTTTGAGATTGAATGCCATGCCAGCTTCCATGGCTATTTTATTTGTGAAAAACAAGTTGAAACAAAAAAGTATAGTGCTTAAAGATGACAGTACTGTACAATGCATCCGGAAGGTATTCACAGCGCTTCACTTTTTCCACAGTTTGTTATGTTACAACATTATTTTCCTTAAATTCTACAAACAATACCCCATGGTGACAACGTGAAAGAAGTTTGTTTTGTTTTTAGGACAACATGAAAGAAGTTTTGCCTTTTCAAATCATGTCCAATCAATTGAATATGACACAGGTGGACGAATCAAAGTGTAGAATCATCTCATGATCCAGAGAAATGTGACGCACCTGAGCTAAATTTCGAGTGGCATATCAAAGGGTCTGAATATTTATGTCAATGTGATATCAGTTTTTTACATTATTGTAGTTTTGTGCTTGTAAAATGTAAATCCAAAGAGATGAATACTTTAATAATGATGTCTTCTTGAGTTATTGCCTAGTGACAGTGGTAAACAGCTGCCACTTTTACTTAAGTTGATGATGTAATCGTACTGCGGTTTGGACAAAAAAGTTGTGATGTGAACAGAGAAGTGGGGGCAGGGTTAGGGGGAGGAACAAACTCAGGTTTGGTCCAAGCAATTGAGCAAAGTGTGAAAGCACCCCATGTACGAAGTACACTGGGGGAAATCACATAGTTTTATGTAAGAGGGTAACCAGAGACCATTTTAGCAGAGACAGACTGTATTATAATTAATAGGAGAAATTGAAATAGGCAACGGATGTAGAAAAGAAAGTCCCACCTTACAGGTATAAGAGCCAATCACCTTTTAGATACAGACATCGCTTGTCAGTCAACTCGAGAACGTGCATGCACATTAGCTGAACCAGCCTGTAAAATAGCATTTTTTTAGCATGATCTGAGCTAAAGTAGCTCAATTTATGATACCATTGTAGTCAGATTTTCCTGCTGATTTTAATTATGTTCTTGATCCCAATTTAATTTTGGCATTTCCCGATTCAAATAGGTAGAAGCTGTACATTTATGCCACTTGTTTCCATAGAAATAGCTGCCCAGGATGGTTCCAAAAATGGGCACCGAGTGGACTGACTTGCCTTGAAAGGGACTTTAGGAAAACCCCACTATTGCAGTGCAATTCTGCTGCAGGTTGCAATGGAAAGTTAAGGAAACAAACACAGCAACAACTCTGGAATATCTGGAAATAAAGTCAAGCAACAGAGAATAAATTAGCAAGTCTTCCTCGAATGCCATGTTTGTTATTTAAGAGTAGCGGGGAAACTACAGTATGTCGCTATGTAGAAAGCTGCTCACTGACTAAACCGCATGTTTACAGGAGTAAAGAGAAATCCAATAACAAAGCTAATTTAAATGCATAAGCCGATTTTGAACATTAAGCATATTTCTCACAGAAAACACTTTTCTGGTGTCCATGTAAACATGTTCAATTACCTGTGCATTAAGGGGGCCATGACATGAGGAATAAAATGTTTCTTGATCTTTTGACAGAGTTTGTTGTACTATAAAAACATACTGTAATTTCATAACTCAAAACTTCATCAGTTCAAAATTAATGATTGACCGCAGGGTGAGTACCCCCCCAGTGGCCTCACTAACACTTGGATTTTCCATACCTTGTGATGTCACACAGATGAATAGATCACAACATGTCTACCTCTACAGCAAGACATCAACACCTACTTTTACATCATCTCACCTTTGGCCCGCTCACTGGTGCTCAGTCATCTTTACTTGCGGAGCAACCAAGCCCCCCCCCCCCCCCCCCCCGCCAAGTACACCTTTTTGTCTCCAAAAAGAGCCCATCATCAAGTGTCTATAATATTCTGGTCCCAAGATAGCTCAGATCCCTCCTTCAATGTAAACCAATTTTATCTCCACCAGGTGGAAATCATTACCATTCCTCCAAAAGCCGCAAGATGTTGATATATTGTTTATATCCGGAGTACAAGCAGGATGAGACAAGTGCCAAAGTTTAATACTTGTGCTTATGTATTTGAACATATCAATATCTGGAATTATGAGTGGTAGTAATAGTAATGCTTGCCTTAGCAAACACTGCTACATAGATTGAAACAGCAACCCTAAATTTGAACCACTATCACACCACCCCTTAAAAGCAACAAAGGGTGAAGGGGGCAATCTAAACATGCCAGAGTACCAACCTTGCTTTGGGTGTGACTTTGGTGTCTGAACCCAGTTGAGAAAGGACAAAGTGTGGTGCTTTGGCACTGTCTGCATCAAACACATCCATGCCAGCTTCTTCCCGGGCTGCAGGTTTTGGCCCCGGCCGCTGGCGAGGAGTTCTCTTACGAGACTTTCGGGGCACTTCAGTATTGTCGTTGTATGAACTGTTGCTGGCTAAACTGAAGTTGGACACAGACTCATCCATCCACATGCTACCGCTCTGCTCGGAGTCTGGGTTGGGCAGCTGGTCATCCTGGCAGGACATGCGACTGTCATCCAACAAATCTTCCGGAGGTGGAGAGATACTCAGGACGGTCCGTCGTTTCGAGGGGGCTGCCTGGCTCTGTGTGGATCCGGCAGCATCACTCACAGCAACCCCGGTTATGGCCACCACTGGTCCATGCTCATCTACCATTCCTTCTGCCGTGGGACCACTGTGGAGCCTGGAGGTCTGCTCTTGGATTGAGGTAGCAGAGAGCATGCTGAGACAGGAAGGAAGTGTACTGCTGAGGCCTCCAGGGGAGGCGACGGTGCAGGTGGCGGCAGCATCTGTAGTGTGCACAATACAGAATGTCAAACAAACCTGGTCCATGCAAGCCTGGCAAGCAGTCCAAATCAGGCAGTGAAAATGGACATATTATTTGGTCATTGCCTTTAATCTGTTTTGACTGCCTTTGGTTGATATGTTAGTCCTGATGAAAAACAACTTAAACCAGTTTGAGATGGTTTGCTGTTCTTAGCTGGTCTCCCTGCCTGTATAGACTGGTCTGTTGGTTTGTTTAAGGGGAGTTTTGTGCACTTGTCAAGCTGATCAGACCAGCTGACCTCCATCTGAACAGGCGGCGCACCACCTTGGCCTGGCTGAAAGACCAGCTTAAACCAGCTAAGACCAGAAAAACCAGCTTAGGCTGATTAAAGCAAATTATTTTCATCAGGGGAATCTCTAATTAAAGTAATTCAAGCTCATACTCCTCTGATACCTGATTTTGTACGGTACATGTTCAAATATAAGGACTTTAAATCTTTATAATGAATCATTTAAAACTACAATAATGGCCCAAATGTCCAATTACTTTGAGTCCTACCATATAAAATTGCGAGCATAACATGCGTGGGGTATACAGACCACTTGTAATCAGTGCTGTATAACCCAGTGTTGATCTAAAACATCCTCTCTTAGCCAAATAGTAATGGTCAATGATAATTCTGGGGTGTCAATTAATGCATGCCAAATGGGCGATTTGGTTGGGACTGAATGTATCCATTGAGACAGAATAAACAAGCTTCTGACCTACGAAGCAGAGAACTGCAGACCATTTTATATGCAGACTCTCCCTGATTCAGAGGGAACTCCCTGGAATAAAAATGACAAATGACATCGAATGAACAATAAGTGCTGGTCCTTCAATGAAGATATCAGCAAATTGGGTCAGAATCATTTGAGCAAAAATCATAATTTTCATTTTGAAGTAGCAATACAACATTTATTTTTACATTACAAATTTATTGGGCCAGTTTTTGTGTACAATCAAATACATTTTCTTACTGTCCTATTTTTAGCTTGGATTTGGAATTGGTTGATTTTTTTTACCTCAAATTTATTGCTGCAAAAACACTGATATTAGTCTGGGCCCCTCGCTTAAAGATTCCTCAGCTTTCTGTCAAAACAGGAAGTAGTGCAATATCAACCTGGCTATTTGCAAGCAACTTTGCAATCACAGTAAAGCCTCTGAATTAGGACTGGGTAATATACATAAAATAACTTTGATATATTCATTACTATTTTGTTAATGATACAATATTTCTATAAAATATTTTAAACATACTGAACATAAGCCATTTTCATGTCCACTCCATGTTTCAGGAGCGTCACTAGACTTCAGTGTCACCTGGGGCTGAGCCCACAGGCCATTTTATAATATAAAAATATGAAGAATCCTTCCTTCCATGACTTAAATGACAACCCTATCCGTAAAATAATAATTATATTGAGTGCAACACTGACACCGGTTCAGAACTTTATATGTCGCACAATAAACGGATCAAACACGTTTTTAATTAAAATTAAAAGATCAAAGCAAGTATTCCAGCTTGTCGGCTCATTGTTCTTTGTGCAGAAACTAACATTAACAATACAATCAAAGTCACTTAACAATTTAAATTTGTAGTTTTCATTTATTGTAATTTTTTGAGAATAAAATAAACATTATGAGAAAAGCCAAAATATTATGAGATTAAAGTAATAATATTTTGAGAATAAATTGAAAGGAAATTGACCATGACCATGGCTATGCAACTGAGCTGAAATTGTGGTTAGTTTTTGAAGTGTACATTAGTATAGGAGTTTTCAACATGTGAGTGCCTGTCAAGGGAGGCACAAGATATAGCGAAAAGTGAAGCGAAAAACACAGCTGTGGAACAGCTGGAACAGCTGTGAATTACATAATCCATATCAAGATATTGTATGTGGTATATTTCCCTTAGTTACAGTTTTGTTTATAGAGGAAAACTCAACACTGATCGGCACTGCGCAAATCTGTCTGGTTCTTTCTCCTGAATAAATTAAATTTCCAACATAACCACTGCAGAGTCCGGATACTAATAACTCTGTGCTGATGTGCAAAAATACAAAAGATTTCTTTATTGCTAAATCCCATAATAAAGTCTGATTTAACTACATCCTCTATATCCATCTCTTGCATTAATGAAGCTGCTGGCTCTGCGTCCGTTCTATCGTTGTGGTAATGATGCTCTGTTTAGCCTAATATTGACATTTTTTTTCTCTCTAATAATTCTACTTCATTCACACAATATACTACTTTATTCTCACAATGTGTCGACTTTATTTGAATCATTTTTACTTTATTCTCATACAAAATCTACAACTTTATTCTCAAACTATTTCGACTTTAATCTCTTTATGGTGCAACTTTATTCTCGTAATTTTTACTTTATTTGCAAAATATTACAACTTCATTATCGAAATCTTCTTTTTTTGGCATTTTATTTACCGTGGCAATAAAACCGAGTAAAACCGTGGGATCACCGAGTAGAGTTAAAAATACATTTAATTTTATAAACACATCTCAAAACAACTGTGTGGGGTTTCATGAGTGCTATTAAACATTATTTTGATGATGAAAAAGCAAAAAAAAAAAAAGCAGTTTCAACGCTTGATAAACAGTAAGACAGTAACAGTAAGTGTTTTTCCCCCTTTGCTCTGGTGTGCAGACTTAAGTACAATAACTAGTTCAATGTCATTCGATTTTAAACCATTAAAAAAATCAAGGCACCCCAAAGAGGCTATTTAAAAGCAGCAGTTTAACTCTATGCACAGGACATGGAAATGTGAACCAGCCCGGACAGAGAGCATATGCAGGTAGTGACAGTTTGATCACTTATCACTTATGAGATTTATCATTTTAAGATACCCATGTATTTTGCTATTTAAGCTTATAGTCATGATACTGTTATTTTGAGTTGCATTTGAGGAAATTCCATTGCAATAATTCTTTATTCCTGCATCCTGACTCCTGACTAAACCCGAATAACTGAACATGTTGACTGGTGCTGGCATTAAAATCTACTCGGTGTGTGGATTGTTAAAAAAATAAAATTACGATTAGAAATGAGGTTTATAGATTATATATCTACATATTAAGTCTTGCATATTAAAACCTCAGTGCCTCTGTATCCCCGTGAGAGAAAATAGAAAGCTCCCACACAAGGCATACATAACGTGTCTGATGATCTTGAGCACAAACAGCAGGTAAAAGTCAAAGTGCGAACTTTCAGTTAATGCAAGCTGGGCTCACTGATCGGAAATCATTTACATTTGAAGCCAGAATTGCAGCCTGCCTTATTGCTTTTGAACCCTGATGTAATATTACTTCAAGCCTTGCTTTTTTTTCCATCACAAAAATCATTCGGGGCAATTAAACAAAAGATTAGCCTGATAACAAAAGATAGCCAGGGTCTAGCTACACCGCTGTTTCGATGAACAGGTTGAACGATCATTACATCACATCACATCTCTACAATGTGCATGGAAGTGCCATTGCGGTATTTCGCTTTTTAAAATGCTTTAGTAAAAATATTTGCAAGCATTGTAGGCCTGTCGAATTATAACATAATTGCCTAATTGTGATTACTTGATCTAACCGTGATTATTGTGCACATCAAATTGCAATTTAGCAATCCATTTAAGGGATTTTTAGCAATTATTGAAATGCCATGTATGTGTTTCTGGTACTATATCGCACATCCAAATGAGAATGTCATCTACCCGCACCAAACTCAGAACAGCCTCCCTCAAGAGATTGCATGGAGATTAAAAGCTAGCTGTGGTTTGTGCGTTCCGTCCGCAGTGGTTCACACCAAACTCCAGCAAAAGTATAAAAGCCTGTTCACACCAAATCCCCAATGAATTTATGAGATGAACTGATGACAAAAAGAAATGCATAAAATGAAAAAAATCATTTAACACCTCAGCAGTAGGCAGCACTGTTTTACAAACATATTTTTTCTGTTTTCTGCATGGACCTTTAAGCATTCAGCTGTCAATGTGAGATATTAATACATTTTACGTAGTTATTTACCTGATTTGGCATTACTATTATGTTCTTTCCATGTTTTTGATGCATTTCGAGGAGTAGAATCTGTGTTTTTTATACAAGTGAGATGAGTTAAGAGCACTGTTGCATATGTCCTGTGTAATTAATTTTATGCATGTATTTTACTAAAGATACATCGCAAAAGGACACCCGAACCAGCTTCTCTTTTTAATGCCTGGATAATATAACACAAGGCACATTGATATAAATACACATGGAATAATGTACATTAAGCAAACACAGGTATAGTATAAAAGAGTATGCATAAGATAATAAATAATATAAAACATGGGCTGAAGTTCTTTTCTTTATTTCATTACTGGATATTTATATTGAATTCAGGATTTTGCATGGAGAGAAAATGAAAACTTATACAGGAATAATTTGTGTTTAATTATCCTTGCAATAAAAATTGCAGTGAGGCTCTGCAATTCATTTGCAGTAAAATATTGTATGTAAAGAGTCTTTTTATGCAATATTTTACTACGAGTTTAGTCCAAGCAAATTGCCAAACCTCAGTGCTATTTTTAATCTCAGGATAATATAACTATGGAGGACAAAAACTGCGAAAATAATAAATAAATACATAAATAAATACATAAATAATAAATGTAATAATAAGAAAATAAATAAAGGAATAAATGTCTTGATAAAACAAATATAATTAGTTTTTAATGAAAGTTATTCCTGAATTTATTTCTGAAGACTTTTTTTCCTTTATTTATTATTTTCTCTTTTTATTATTTAAAACTTTTTTACTCTTTCAATTGTTTTTGTTTTTTATTATTATTTATGCATTCATTTATTTGTATATTTATTTTTTCACACCTGTATTTATTTCCATATTTAAATATTCCCACATGTATTTATTTTAATATATTTATTTATATATTTTATATGTATTTATGTCTCTTGAATGATAATTATGTGGGCTAGTTCTGCTTACCATCGGTTTATCGTAGATTGAAGCGTGTGCTCGATTACTCTTGACTTGTTTTGATGTGACGTTAGGTCATAGCGTATAAAGTCATATAAAGTCATATAAAATAATGTACATTAGACAAAACACCTTTTATATAATAAAATATGAGGTATCAGCACAGTACATAAACATTCAAAAAATTAAGAATGTTTTAACAGCTTATATATTATTTATTTACTGCATATTTGCAAGGAATTCAATGTTTTTGTTCGTGAGGCGAGTAAAAGAACACAGGAATACACTCTGTTTTCTTCATGTTTATGCACATTTAAAATACATTACATAGACATGGATGTGTTATAAGTGGACTATCAGAAATAGACTGGGTTTATGTTTGCAGTACAAAGGGTTATGAACAGCAGCTATTTACTGTAGTTTTAATTTTTGGGGGTGTGTTAACTGATCAGCATTTGCCCGTTCAACGCGGTATTTGACGGTTGATAAGTGCCACCAACACAGATTGTGCTGCAGCAGCAACTCCGGAAAAATGACAAAAAGCTACTTTATCATTGGTTAGTCAGTTTTTAATCACAATCCAAAGAAATAAATCTTTTTAAAAAAACCCTGACTGATCTCCATAAAAAACAACAATAAAAAAATAACCATTCAGATTGTCAGCAGACGATTTGACAAGATTCGGTGTGAATAGCAGCATAGAAATCCATTGTTCCTATTGAAAAGCTCATTTGGAACTAACGTTCACAGTAAATTCGGGCTTGGTGTGAATAGGCCTTAAAAGGATTTTAATAGTGAACGCGAAGCTCGCTGGTTTAACTTCATTTTAACAAACGTGTGTCACTTCACTTATAGTGTAAGCTTAATAAACATTCAGCATTGGCATGACAAATAGTATGACAATTTATCGACAGCCAAAATGTCATAATCGTGACAAGCCCTGCAACACAATTAAATCGTTAATTGCAGTTACATGTATGACAATTCATTCTCAGCTGAATTCCATTCACTTGACAAACTTAATCCATTGTTATAAAGGTGCGATTAAATTCAAATTATTAAATAAAATTCTTCGGTTCAGAATTTTGAAAAGACAGTGTTAACATGCCTTTATTATTATTATGATACATTTTAATCTATTTGAATTCTTGCATTTAACATTATCACTTTGCAACAATTATTGTTTGGTTAGAATGAAAGAAAAAAAAAGAAAAAAAAAAAAATCACCCATTAAACCATTTCAGAGAAAATACTTAAATATTGAGATATATACTGAATGTTGTCTAAAAGAAAATATTGATTTCTATATATATATATATATATATATATATATATATATATATATATATATATATATATATATATATATATATTTATTTATATAAATATTACCCAGTCCTACTTTGATTACAATAAATTTAATCATTAGTTGAAAGCAACAGCCTTCCAAAAAGCCCAAAATTAAGCCTAAATCAAAATAAATTTGTAGACAAAGATGAAAAGTGAATTCTGCTGAAATAATCTGAAATTTCAATTTATGTGCTAAGCACCACACTGTTAGCCGGAAAGTGCTGGTTTAATTCCCTCGACTGGCTTCAACCGCAACATGCCACCAGCGGGAAAACACCAGATCACGATCTGGGAAAATTCAGGAAAGCACTCTAGCCCACTGACAGGAAACTCTTAACAGGTCTACCTAAAGACAGGTCAAGTAAAACACTTGAAGTGTGTTAGTTTGTTAATTTGCAAAGTATATAAACAGCCAAAAAAAGAGAAACAATCTGTGTCAGACAGGGAAAAAAAAAGAAAGTAAAGGCTGTGTAGATGGCTTTAAAAAATTGTGATTCAAGTGTGGCATCAAGTGAATCAGGAAGCACTGGTCAGTAGCACTAACATACAAGAAAGAGTGCAAACTAAGGCTGGTCAGTATATTAAATATATACAATATATTAACTTTGATTATGCAGGGAATTTAAAATGAAGCAATTTTATGAATATCGCGATAATTTTAATGCACTTTTTGTTTGTCATTTAAATGGATAGTTCAGGCAAAAATGAAAATCCTCATCATTTGCTAACCTTCATGCTATCCTAGATGTGCATGACTTTATTCTCCAGAACACAAATTGTGATTTTTAAAAGAATATTTCAGCTGTATAGGTCCATAAAATGCAAGTGAATGGTTGACAAAATATTTAAGGCTCCAAAAAACAAATAAAGGCATCATAAAAGTAATCCATGCAATTCCAATGTTTTAGTCCATATTTTCAGAAGTGATATGATCAATATTTAAGTTTAATATTTAAGTCCTTTTTTGCTTGAAATTCTTCTCCCTGCCCAGAAGGGGGCAGTATGCATGAATCATGTGAATCACCAAAAACACAAAAAGAAAGTGATCTGTTTCTCACCCACACCTACTATATAGCTTCTGAAGACATTGATTTAACCACTGGAGTCTTTATTGAATACTTTTATACGGACTTGTGTGATTTTGGGAGCTTCAAAATGTTGGCACCAATTCACTTGAATTGTATGGACCAAAAGTGCTGAGAAATTCTTCTAAAACTCTTAATTTGTGTTCTGCAGAAGAAAGAAAGTCATACACATCTGGGATGGCATGAGGCTGAGTAAATGATGAGAGAATTCTCATTTTTGGGTGTACTATCCCTTTAAGTTTCCTAAAGAGCATGTCAGAATAGTTGTTTACAACTAGCAGTTTATAGCTATGAATATATGTACCAAGTATTGTACACTGGTGCATATACACTCACTGAGCACTTTATAAGGAACACCTGTACACCTACATATTCATGCGATTACCTAATTAACCAAATGAGTGGCAGCAGTGCAAGGCAAAACAATCATGCAGATATGGATGAAGAACTTCAGTTAATGTTCACATCAGCCATCAAGATGGGGGAAAAAATGTGATCTCAGCGATTTTGACCATGGCATGATTGTTGGTGCCAGACAGGCTGGTTTGAGTATTTCTGTAATTTCTTCTAATGGGATTTTCACACACAACAGTCTCTAGAGTTTATAGAGAAAGGTGCCCAAACAAAAAAGTTCTGTGGCCAGAAACGCCTTGTTAAAGAGAAAGGTCAACCGAGAATGGCTAAACTGGTTCGAGCTGACAGAAATGCTACGGTAAATCAGATAACCACTCAGTACAATTGTAGTGAGCCCAAAAATATCTGAATGCACAACATGTTGAACCTTACAGTGGATGGGCTGCAACGGACCACGTTGGGCACTTTATTAGGACCATAGTCTTCCTTATATAGTGTTCGGTAAGTGTAAATTATAAATGGTGAAATACAACTTTTCTTTTGTTCATTTAATTAAAACATTGTGGAAAACATGCCTTGATTATTTTTAACTAGATTTTTCCAGTATTTTTCTTGTTGTTTTAATCTTTTTTAATCTAATTGATCGTAATGATGGTTACTCATATTTAGCATTAATATTTTATTAATATATATTAATATTTAGCAAATACATAAATATTGAGACAGATATCAAATACTGTAAAAAGACTGAAAAATATCTACAATGCTTTCAGCTATAATGACCAACCCAAGTGCAAAATAAGACAAAATAAGTAAATAAAATGAAAAATACCACTGGTTAGAGAAAAGTGCAGTAGAGACTCAAAGAGTGTAGAAGAATTATAAGAAGGACAAGCACATTTAGCTCAAAAAGAAGTCATACAAACAATCTCATACACAGACCACAGAAGAGAAATGACTACGTGAAACAGATTAGAAGAATTTCTTGCTTAAAAATAACAGTCTAAAATACAACGAGGAGGGTGGTAATGATGTGAAATGTGTGGTACCTGAGACCAGAGCATCTGGAAGATGAGGTCCAGCCTCTCCACCGCTCTTCTGGCTCATAGTGGAGTTCTCCTGCTGAACGGCCAAGGGCAACTGCAACTCTTTAGGGAGCAGGTCATACACTGACTCTGAAACAAAGAATTCAGAAGGTGAGTATGCGTGTGTGGAGCCACAGTCAAAGACAGGTTGGATGTGCTAAAGTGCTATTTGTGAAGGCAAAGAACAATGAAAATCTAGCAGCAAACTGGTGTCATGCTTGGCATAAACCATACACAAAGTATTTTAGAAAGAAACCAAAAGAGAGCCCAGTTAAAAATCTGTTTAGTCCAACTGCATCTTAATTATACAAAAGTGTGTTGCCAGGGCACTTTTCAACGAGGTGATGTTAAATAAGTGCAGAATTATTTTATCACAGACACTGTAAGTCTCGGTTCAATGGAGTTGTTGTTGATTGTAACTATGGCAACGGCCACCCCTGAAAACCATGATGCGAGCACTGCCTTGACTGCACAAAGTGCTTCCACTATGAAAGCGGTAGCCGTGCGACTTTCTGCATCCCCATGTGTAACGGCCTAAATACAGCTGTGTGAATGAATAGATGAATGCACTTGTTGGTCAAAATGCCATTCTCACCAAGGTATTAATGTAAACACTGAAATCAGCCAAGACCTCAGGAAAGTCTTGCACAAGTCTGGATCATTCTTAGGAGCAATTTCCAAAGCCCAAAGGTACCACATATGCATCTTTTTTTAGGCAAGTTCACAGTAGTTTAATTAGCTTCTTATTCAAATTCTGGTCAAATACACATCCGGTGGCATTCTAAATGCATATTATACAGTGTTTCCCACAGGATTTTGTGAGACTATGGGGGGTGGACCTCCGACCCTCTTGCTCCCACGTAAGAACATTTTGTACATTTTAAAGTTAAATTTATCTGGTGCACATTGAGAGCAAAATTAAGAGGCTAGTGTTGTGCTTTTGTAAACAGTTTTGTGCTCTTAAAGCTGCAGTAGGCAACATTAAAATAAATTGAATTGTGAGAAACAGTGCCCACAATTCTTCCCCATATAAATGATGCTCTTCACCCACAGCCAGGGTTACATGACAGCTGTTCACAAAACTGAGTCTGTGGTGCTAACTAATTTATCACAGGGCCTCATTTAACTTAGACACCATGTTTATATAGAAGTTTTTATTTAATGAATAAATACTACCTACTGTAGCTTTAACAAATTTGTGTTCTAATCATTCTGAAAAGCAGGGTACAAACTAGTGATGTCAGTTTCAGCTTTTAATCTTTTAAAGTTACCTCAGACTACTAACGATAGCTAGCTAGTGAAGCCATGAGCAGTGTAATGTTATGCCAATTAACCAATAATGCTAACTTTAATTTATGGCAATTATCATGATTGTAACTTTTTTGTTTGTTTTCTTTTGCTTCTTTTGTAACCCAGCCAACCTGTATAGCTACAGTAAACATTATATCTTATGCTGAATAGATGGCATTTAATATTGTCATGTTGAAGTGCCTTCTGAAAACATTTATTTACTCTTGTTTGTATTTAGAAAACAAAAAGGAGAATTTGAGGTGTTCTGATCTTTCATGTCCGCTGCCATGCACTTTCAAGAATGCACACAGATTGGGTTCAAGATTGTTATATAAGTAATGTAGCCCAATAAGTAGTCAAATTATATTACAGCTTGTTTCTCAAGACCATTCATATGGTTTTAAAACCCTTGGGTTGCATGGCAAGAGTCACATTTTATGATGTGTTCTTTTGAATGGAATGTGGGCAAGGATGAGTGGAATGTTTAAAAAAAAAATCTCCTTTACTGTTCCAAAGAACAGTTTTGAAAGTGAGTAAATAAGACAATTTAGATTTTTGTGAAAACTGTCACTTTCAATTATGAAAGCTAACTCTATTTTTTAAACTTTACAGAGACAAATTATGGAGACAAGGAACATACTCCGAGTCATTGTTAATGAAAACGACATCAGAAAAGAAAAAAAAAAAAAAAACACTTCCTGGGAAACCACAGACAAACCAGGACTCACTGCTGGAACAACTTGAAGAGAAGCTGGGGCTTCAGTACAGGTTCTCACTTCAGTTTGAGGATCCTGACTTCAACAATTCCCTAGTGAACCTTACTGATATTTAAGACTTGCCAGATAAGCCCTCACTGAAGATAATTTCACATGTGACGTCACCAACACCTAGCACAGCTGAGACAGAGATCCTCTCTGTGTCTTCTGAAGATAATTCAAGTCATAATCCGCAGACTGCATGGACAGACCCTTTTGAGATTCCTAATTTTCCTGTCGACGTTGAATACAGAATACGTCAGGCAAATCTACTGTACATCCGAGATCAAATGTACCTAAAAGTTTCTGCAGAACTTAAGCATGAGATTCTTGAAGAACTCTCAGAGACAATGTACAGCTTCAAAGCTTACCCAGATAAGGAACATTTTGAGGGTGTTGCTGATGCTCTGATAAAAAAAAGCCTACCCAGCCTAGCTCCTCTAAGGGTGGAATGGATGGTATGATAGCCTCAGGTGGAAAATGGGTAATTACCACTCAAAACTGCGCCGAGCTGGATGCTAGGAGGTCTCCACATATGGTGGGAAAATGAGAGGACAGCCTCGGTCAAACAACAAAAGAACCAAGAGGTATGAAATCAAATTCTTACCTAACTTTCCTGATGGTGAAGATGAAACCAGCATGGAGTCCAAAAGGAAAGAGATGGAATACGTGAAAAAATGTCATCCCAATGCTGCACTGATCGCCCAAAGCATGAACTCCACATTTGCATTGCATTGAAAGGAATTGATAGAGACAGTGCCTGCAGTGAAGGATACATTGGAAATGTGGCCAGCACTCTTCACAAGAGTCAGGTTAGTACAAATTAATGTCGTCTTGTATCACGTTATTCACTGTAAACGGTTGCCATGATTTGTTTGAATGTATTTTTCGTAGTAGTGAAAAGCGTACATAACTTGACTTAATAATCCAATTTCAAGGATTGATGATAAATTCTTACTTGTACATTTCATTGCCAAAGTTATTGCCTAATTTCACTTTTGCTATGAGTGCCATTAAATAATATATATATGTGTGTGTGTGTGTGTGTTTTCATGATTTTACAGAAATCCAATATTAGTGGAAGTAGAACAGCTGTTTTCCATGGTCTTCCACTTCTTGGGAGAAGACCCCACAGATTTTTACAAGACATGTTCTGAAAGTAGTTTTCCCCGTGGTTCTTGTTATTCAATGTAATGCATATTAGTGTTGTCACAGTACCAAAATTTCAGTAGTCGGTACCAATACAAATTAAATTTCACGGTACTCAATACCATTTTTGGTACCAAAGCAGAACACAAAAGCAGGTTACTGAACAACACTCTTTTATTAACAAAGTTAACAAAACATTAGCATCAGAACTAAGAACAAAAATATACCATTGTGCAACACTTCAAGTTAAATATATTATTTTTAAATTATAACAAAACTGCACACTGTATGCTTAAAAGTATTTTTGAACACTTATAAAAGATTTGCTTCAACTTTTGCAACTTTTACTTTAAGTTTTTACCAAGTACTAAAAAAAAAAAAACTAAATAAACAAGCATACAATAAAATGAATAAAAAACAATTTCCAAACTAAAGTGCAAAGTGCTCTCATATTAATAAAGCTGCATATTGCCAATTTTCTTCACGATAAGAAATGCACAGTGACATATATTATGATTAAATAAATCACGAGCAATCGTGTTCTAATCTAACTGCATTAAGCGTCCGCGCTCGAGATATGAGCGTCCCCGAGGCAGAGTCTCTCTCAGCCGGTTTCAATCTCTCCCCCTTAGATCGGACATTCACGCAACTCATAGAAGAGGCACCGACCACACAGAGAAATGCCAGTTTCTGAGTTTATAGTTATTAACATGAGCTGCTTCTGTATTATTTGAACTTTAATAAAGCAATAACGCATTAAATATAACTGCATTTAAGATTAAACGCATTTTTCATTTTAAAGAGCTCCGCTTATTCCACGAGAGTGCTTCTGAATTTATTATTATTATTTTTTTATAATTCCCTAATACTTTGGGATCTACATAAGCTGTGAAAGTTTAGAGTTCATCTGAACTGATCTGTGTGATTCCTCCTCTCCTTTGTCAGGTGTGAACTGCTTCATCATTACAGTTTAATGTGATTTCATGTTACGTTAAATGAGATCAAACGACTATTAGACAACGAATATTTTTCTCTACAATTTTTTTATTTTCGACGTTGTCGATAATGCAAACAGTTCATAAACCAATCTTGAGATCTGGCTAGTGAAGCTATGAAGGAAGGAAAAACAGACAGGACACTGAAACATGTAAGGAAAAAAGGAATAGAGGAAAAAGTAGGAGAGAAAAGAATTAAGAGAGAAAAAAAAGAAAGGATACATAAGAATATAAAAGAACAGAGTTAGAAAAAATGAATTGGGTAAGACATGGAGTAAGAAAAAATTATGGAAAGACAACAAAAAGGAGTTAATAAAGATAGAAAGAAGGTTAGAAAATTAAAGATGAAGGAAGAACAAGGGAAATAAAAAAGGAGGAAAAAAAGAAGTCAGAAAGGACAGAAAGTGAAAGAAAAAGACAGACGGGCATAAAGGAGGTTAGCAAGAAATAAAGACATTGGAAATAGAGAAAAACAAATACGTGAGTGATTGGTGGTTGAAAATAAAGCAATAATCCCTGTGAAGCCGTGGTTTACAGTGAATTTAGAACAGCTAATGGGCGTTGTTAGGCATGACGCAGAGCGGAGTAAAGCTCCCTTAGCTGTTCTAAATTCACTGTAAATCACGGCTTCACAGGCTTATTGCTTTTATAAAACGTTTAGTTCATAAAATATTTACTTTAATATTTATTTTATTCATAAAATAAACACACCGCAACAAAAAAAGAGCAATGATATTGATAACAAATGTATTCTTCCGTCAAGCAATGTAGTTCTTCAGAAACAATTCAACAAAGTGTTTGCCAAGCAACACAGATGCAGCAACAGAGCATTTTTCATTGTAATTGTTCATGATTGACCATTATTGATTAGTGTGGTAAAGAGCACTTATAAAATAAATATCGGTGATCGGATTGGCTTCCACAATGATAGGTTATAATCAAATGACTTAGTGCAACTTTTGTCAAAAAATACTTTCAGCACTTAAAAACGTACAGCCTTTTCTCATAAGCTAAACAACTGAGTACTCAGCATACAGCACATTTATTTGCAAAACGAGTTAGTTAATTTTTTATAATACAATGTGATATATTAGTATGTTAGATACACAATATCACTGAGCAGCGAACACAGCCTTTACCTAAGCAGCAGTAGATATTTAATAAGAGGCATTCATGATTCCCAGAGCACCATCAAGGGACACTATGTCACATGATGTCCTTGTGCCAGGTTCTGAATGTTGACTACAGCGTTGTTGTTAGGGAGGCATTGAAGTGATATTACCATGACAACTTCTTGCACGCTATCTGTAAATCATTGCCAGGTGACTGCACTGAACATAACAAAACAATACATTGCTTTTACGTCAACGGTTTATTTCTGTTTGATAATCTTCTCGTGACAATTTATGAGGCTGTTTTGGAATTATAATTTTTTTAAACAAACAAAATCAATCACAGCTGATTTAACAAACATAAATATGTAACTAATTATTAATTATAACATACAGGTGCTGGTCATATAATTAGAATATCTTCAAAAAGTTGATTTATTTCAGTAATTCCATTCAAAAAGTGAAACTTGGATATTATATTCATTCATTACACACAGACTGATATATTTCAAATGTTTATTTCATTTAATTGTGATGATTAAAATTGACAACTAATGAAAATCCCAAATTCAGTATCTCAGAAAATTAGAATATTACTTAAGACCAATACAAAAAAGGATTTTTAGAAATGTTGGCCAGCTGAAAAGTATGAACATGAAAAGTATGAGCATGTACAGCACTCAATACTTAGTTGGGGCTCCTTTTGCCTGAATTACTGCAGCAATGCGGCGTGGCATGAAGTCGATCAGTCTGTGGCACTGCTCAGGTGTTATGAGAGCCCAGGCTGCTCTGATAGTGGCCTTCAGCTCTTCTGCATTGTTGGGTCTGGCGTATCGCATCTTCCTCTTCACAATACCCCATAGATTTTCTATAGGGTTAAGGTCAGGCGAGTTTGCTGGCCAATTAAGAACAGGGATACTATGGTCCTTAAACCAGGTACTGGTAGCTTTGGCACTGTGTGCAGGTGCCAAGTCCTGTTGGAAAATGAAATCTGCATCTCCATAAAATTGGTCAGCAGCAGGAAGCATGAAGTTCTAAAACCTCCTGGTAGACGGCTGCGTTGACCTTGGACCTCAGAAAACACAGTGGACCAACACCAGCAGATGACATGGCACACCAAACCATCACTGACTGTGGAAACTTTACACTGGACTTCAAGCAACGTGGATTCTGTGCCTCTCCTCTCTTCCTCCAGACTCTGGCACCTTGATTTGCAAAGGAAATGCAAAATTTACTTTCATCAGAGAACATAACTTTGGAGCACTCAGCAGCAGTCCAGTCCTTTTTGTCTTTAGCCCAGGTGAGACACTTCTGACGCTGTGTCTTGTTCAAGAGTGGCTTGACACAAGGAATGTGACAGCTGAAACCCATGTCTTGCATACGTCTGTGCGTGGTGGTTCTTGAAGCACTGACTCCAGCTGCAGTCCACTCTTTGTGAATCTCCCCCACATTTTTGAATGGGTTTTGTTTCACAATCCTCTCCAGGGTGCAGTTATCCCTATTGCTTGTACACTTTTTTCTACCACATCTTTTTCTTCCCTTTGCCTCTCTATTAATGTGCTTGGACACAGAGCTCTGTGAACAGCCAGCCTCTTTAGCAATGACCTTTAGTGTCTTGCCCTCCATGTGCAAGATGTCAATGGTCGTCTTTTGGACAGCTGTCAAGTCAGCAGTCTTCCCCATGATTTTGTAACCTACAGAACTAGACTGAGAGACCATTTAAAGGCCTTTGCAGGTGTTTTGAGTTAATTAGCTGATTAGAGTGTGGCACCAGGTGTCTTCAATATTGAACCTTTTCACAATATTCAAATTTTCTGAGATACTGATTTTGGGGTTTTCATTAGTTGTCAGTTATAATCATCAAAATTAAATGAAATAAACATTTGAAATATATCAGTCTGTGTGTAATGAAAGTTTCACTTTTTGAATGGAATTACTGAAATAAATCAACTTTTTGATGATATTCTAATTA
This sequence comes from Moxostoma hubbsi, assembly GCA_032164185.1. Taxonomy (NCBI): domain Eukaryota; kingdom Metazoa; phylum Chordata; class Actinopteri; order Cypriniformes; family Catostomidae; genus Moxostoma; species Moxostoma hubbsi. The sequence continues at coordinate 23,620,493 of JAVLUX010000040.1, read as the reverse complement.
TATGACCAGCACCTGTATACAAGTAGTTATGTCATTTGAGTAATGCCCACAATTCACCAACAACAAAACCAAGTAGAACAATAAAAAAATAAAGAACATAAACCAACTATGGTCATAGATGTTTTTGGTATAACAAAAAATCTAATCGGTCCACCTCTACAGAAAATAGTGAGTATATTAGACTAGTAAGATTATCTGTCTGCATCACTATAAGAATGCATGTTCAAGAACCATTAATGGACTGAAACATCAGGACAATCATTCTGTTATGGTATTTTTATTTGACATTTTCTGTTTCATTGTTTGCAAACAGTGGTTATGTTTGCAATTTAAAAACAACAGACTTTGACATTAATAACCTCCTTTTTCTGACCCTTTAATTAAAAAACAATTATGCCCTACTTTGTATCCTATTTATGGAAAGTGCCATCTATGCAAGCACAGTTGCAGAACAAGTGTAACATTTTGGACAACTAACTTGAATGAGCACAGAGAAGTGGAAATTGGAACTTGGATCAACTCTCCCCTTCAGATATTCTTTGTGAATAAGAGCCCTGATGCCTGTAGTGAAACTGAAGCTGCGATCAGCAGGTCTGCATACCACATGTTCAGCATTCCAGCTATTTTAACACTATGCATCCCTGGACTACAGAGAGTTAATGAAATAGTCAGATTCTCCTCGGCCCAAGCAACCCTTTATATTCTGAGGTTTTAATTTGTTTAACAGAAAGGACAGAAAAACTGCTCTGGAAGCTGAAAAATATGGCCAAAGTGTCACAACAATTACACACTTCATCTTTGTGGACCCCTTTGTGGGTTTGTTTTAAATCTCAAACCCTAAGTATGAGCAATAGTTAGTGATGCTTGCCCAGGCAAACAATGTATAGATCCAAATAAAATCAAGAAACAGTTAGATTAGCTCTCTTTACAAAGAAAAAAATAAGTTTTAATGACTTTAACCTAAGTGTATGAAAACTTGTGACTTCAACTGTAGACATTTACAATTAGGGGAATTGTAAATGGTCTACTGTTGAAGTCACAAGTTTTCATACACTTAGGTTAAAGTCATTAAAACTTATTTTTTAACCACTCCACAGATTTAATATTAGCAAACTATAGTTTTTGGCAAGTCATTTAGGTAATCTACTTTGTGCATGACAAGTAATTTTTACAACAAATGTTTACCGACAGATTGTTTCACTTTTATTCATCTGGGGTCGACGGACGTGCCGGCGCATCCTGCTGGATTTTTTTCCGTCATTACAGTGGAAACAACATAAAATACTCATTTTGGGGCATGCAGTTAAGTGTAAGACAACATTAGAGACTATAAAGGGTGTACTTTTATTTGTGTACACTCACAATAACAACAAAATCTTTTGCTTTTGTAAAATAAAGAAATAAAAAGGGTGAGCTTTCAGCAGTCTCGCAAGCATATATCAGAAACACGTCACAAAAATGAACTGAAACTCCGCGAATACTTATCACACAAACATGAAACATATGTCTAAAGAAAGCTTAAAATGTCTACTTTTAAATAAAACAATTAAAGTTTAAAACAAATATTCTCCTGCAATGCAATCTGTTTGAAACAAAGCGATGTTCAGTTTTCACCGGTTCATCTAATTATCTGTAATGTGATCCCACCCACCAGCAGAGCGCGCTATTCATACGGTAATGTGCTGAGGCGATCAAATCAAATGGTAAACGCCCCCGACTGTGCCTTAAAAACATTAAGTTCATTCACTTTTCTTCGCAATTGGAAGACGGCATGATACACAGGTGAGAAAGCTCCTGGATATTGACGAAGGGTTAACATTTTCCTCAGAAGAAGAGCAGGACTTTGATGAACGTTTGTATTTTCAAGAGTGACTTGATCCAGCCGAGGATACAATTTCGGATGAACAAGTCATTTAGTTTTACTTGCATATTAGTTGACGTGATATTTTATATAAACATGTACATATTTTACTAGTGGGACTGTTTCTAGAATTGCCAGCCAGGATTCAAAGTATTGAAATTTGAAATATGTCCTAATAGGCAAGTTTTAGTTACATTTAAATGCTGTTTCAGCTAAAGCAGGCATTTAAATTGTATGCTGTATGATATAAATATGATATGTAATATGATATAAAAATAATATGAATGTTTAGATTATATTTTAACTAGTGTTTATAATGCCTCATTATCATCAACAAAGCTTGTGCTTGCAAATATGTGTTCAGGTTAAATGAGTAAAATACACTTTAAATATGCCCATATTAGAAAATCAGCATATTATAATGATTTCTGAAGGATCATGTGACACTGAAGAATGCAGTAATGATGCTGAAAATTCAGCTTTGATCACAAATTGTATTTTACAATATATTCAAATAGAAAACTGTTCTTTTAAATTGTAAAAAGATTTCACAATATCACTATTTTACTGTATTTTAGATCAAATAAATGCAGCCTTGGTGAGCAGAAGAGACTTCTTCTAAAACTTTTAAAAGGTAGTGTAGGTCTAAAATTTTTGCGTGAAGTCTTTATGTAAAGAAAATGTATAGTCAGATTACTTCTTTTAAATTAAAACTTGATTTTGATCATTAAGTCTCCTCACATTCATTCTCTTTCAGTTACATTGATAGGCCCAGGGGAGGGGTCTTTGTCTCCTCAGGTGTTAAAGACATCAATATTCATGATAATTCATGCCTCCTCGCATATGACCTTTCTAACACTAAAAATGTCTTAAAAGTTCAATTACTATATTGTTTTGTATGAATAAGTGATCAGGATGTTTTTCACATCATTTTGTAGCAAAAACTAGGCTACAAGATCCAGTTCTCAAAAGTCTAGTGGACAAATGTTTAATATGTGTTATATGACCTTATTTCATTGACTTATATTTTTTGTTTTTTCAAAAACCATGCATAAACATTATTTTCTCAAAAATACAAACATATACACACATGTTGCTCACATATTATTGTAGCCCAGATTGTGCTGAATACAGTGTTAACAGACTTTAGCCATTCATATGTTTTTAAGCAACTGAAAAAAAGCACAAATGTCAAGGCATTAGGGCTGGGACGACGCGTCGAAGTCATCGATGACGTCAACGCAAAAAATAAGTCAAAATAAGTCAAAATATTTGCGTCGATTCGTCAGACCCAAAACAAAGATGGCGGTGCCGGAGAGTATTAACAACTCGAGTGGTTCCTCAGACTATCAGAAGTGCAAGGCGGCACGCACTCGTTCCTCTAAAGTATGGGAATTCTTTAATTTAAAAGGAAACAATTCCGTGATATGTCGTCTTTGCAAAATGGAGATGGCCTTCCATTCTAGCACTACTGAAGAGGCGCCACCCAGGAGCAGCTGCAGATGACAGAGCACCGTACATTTTTTTTCAACTCCCCACTTTGCACTCGATGTTGGAGTAGGCTATAATACGTTGTCGACACCTAAAGTTTTCGTTTATAGCTATTATTAATGCGCTTATACCTATGAATGTCGTGAAAAATACATAGAGGACACTGACAACGCGCTGACAGACAGGACCAAGCAGGTAACATTTAATCAAGTCTCATCTTTCAAATTTGGTCAGTCAAAGAATATTATACTATTTTGTGGCTCTTTAATGTGTCGTGACAGATTGCCTCAGTTAAAGCTGCTCGTGAACCGATCATCTTTTTCTTGGTTAATTTATAGCATCAAATAGGCTAAACATGAGTGTAGTGTAACGCTCTTGATCAAAAGGGGCCGGATAACTTGCCTAAATGGTTGTATTCAGGTGTAAGCAAAGACACACAAGACGTAACTGATATTCCACCATGGTGATTTATTATCAGCTGTCGTCGGTCCCACGTACACATGGGCAGTTTGCAAAACACACAGTTAACAACAACTGCGTTACTGGTTAGAAATAAAAACAGAATAAGAGCAACAGAAACACAAAACACGCATACATGCGATGTTCACAGCTCGCTCTTCCCATATCAACTGCCCACTCTGAGCGAGGGAGGAACAGAGTATGTTCCATCTTAAAGGCACAGTACCTAATTCTACTTGTTACAGTAGCCTACATCAGAAGGACTGATGTTTTAACCACGGAAAGACGTCAGTACAGTAGCCTACAATCCATTATTCAAATTATAATCCACCGACGTTAATCTTCTCTCTACTGACTACTTTGTCGGACAAAAAATATTATGATTGATTGATCAGATCGCCTGTCAATCAAACTCCCGGCAATGTTTTTTTTTATTTTTTATTTTTTACATTTTATAATCGAAATCGAATCGGACTGAAAAATGAATCGTTAGATTAATCGATGCATCGAAAAAATAATCGCTAGATTAATCGTTTAAAAAATAATCGTTTATCCCAGCCCTACAAGGCATGTCAACACTTCTCCAGGGCCCAAAACACCCTCAGACCCCAGAGGGTTAAACATCATAACCAGTAAATGAAATATTTAATTTCTGAATCTGACAGTCCTTTTCTCACTGTTTCTCAGTTTCAACATACAGCATCATCTATCACAACAACACTAGATTGCAACATTAAGAGCAGTGTTTCCCCAACCTTTTTTTTTCTCGACTAGTTCCTCCTAGTCTTAAAAAAAAAAAATTTACGTTACAGTGATGTACTTACAATGGAGCCCATTTTTGGATGTATTAAAGGCAGAAATGTGTGGCGTATAATTTTATAAAGAACTGTAATTTTTATGTTACAAATTGTGTAATATATAAGCTGTACAGCATCGCTTTTTAGCATCGCTTAGGCCTATATATATATGTTTTCTGTAGAGATGCACCGATCGACCGGCCAGGGACCGGAATCAGCCGGTTTTCCGCGTGCTCGGCCCGGACTGGTGACCGGCCGGTCAGTCTCACGTCTTTCTGATTCCGAGCTGGTCCGTTTTGTTGACATGACATTGGCGTGGAAGATCTTCACTGTGAGTGAAAAATACATAAAGTTCGCAATTTGTAATATTTGTAAGGCTAAAAGTAAACCGTGGGGGAACCACCATGATAATGTTCGGAACAACAAACCTAATTAGACACTAAAAGTCAGTAGTTCTTAGAAAGAAAATCGGAATCTGAAAAAAATCGGCAGGACACACTTAGAAAAAAAATCGGAATAGGCAAAGAAAATTGTAATCGGTGCAAGGTTTTCAGCCTTTAATCCTTAACATCTGCCTTTTTTAAGCGCATCAGGTTTTCCCACGTACTATTCTCTTATCGAGATTCAACTGCACGCATATTCCACCTGCATCTGCGTTCTATTTTTAGCGCTATTAAACTGTGTGCATGTTTTCAGCACGCACCCGTTTTTTCTCCTCTGCGGTACACATCAATCAAGTTGCATCAATCTCAAAGCACTGCTTATCAAGAACAACCAACAACAACAAACAATTGCATGAGGGATTCACATCAATCTCAAACCCTCACCGCTCAGGAACAACCAACAATTTGCAATTTGTCATGGCATCTGCTCATGTTATTTCTTCCTGCATTGCATGTCACATGTTTACAATAGCCTCCTACGTCAGCAGAGAGGGATTCACATGTGATAAATGTAAGGAATTAGTCAGGCTGACGGAGAAGGTTAATGAGTTAGAGACTCGCATGCGAACGCTAGTGGAGGTCAGTGAGAAAGAGAAGTCGGTAGATACTGTTTCGGATGCGAGTAGTACAAAGAGCAACACACACTTTGGTTCCGGATGTAGAGCCCCAGCAGCGGGGCAATTGGGTGATGTCTCGGCTGCATACTTGCTCAGCAAAGCAAGTATGCAAGTACTCTCCCGTGCAATGCAAGTACTCTCCCGTTTCTGTTAGGGTTTCCAATCGATTCTCCCCACTCAGTGATACACCCAGTGAGAATCATGTTGAAAGAGCCCTTGTTATTGGCGATTCTATTGTAAGGAACGTGGAATTAGAAAGTCCAGCCACTAATGTTAATTGAATTTCGGGGGCCACAGCATCTGACATCAAATCAAATTTACAAGTGCTGGCTAATGCTAAACTTAGATTTTCTAAAATTGTTATCCATGTCGGCACTAACGATGTCCGGCGTCACCATTCGGAGATCACTAAAGATAATGTTAAAGAGGTGTACGTATTTGCAAAAACTATGTCAGACACTGTAATATGCTCTGGTCCCCTCCCTGCTCGTCATGGTGATGAGGTTTATAGTAGATTAGTGTCACTGAATGGCTGGATGTCTGAGTGGTGTTTGAAGAATAAAGTAGGATTTATAGACAATTGGAAGAGTTTTTGGGGTAGACCTGACCTGCTAAAGAGAGACGGACTCCATTCCTCCAGGGAAGGTGCCACTCTCCTCTCTAGTAATTTGGCTCATAGTCTTAATAACGATAGTATTTGACTAACTGGGGCCCAGGTCAGGAAGCAGACAAACTGATTAATCCGAATGTCTGCTAGCTGCCTTGAGACGTCACACAGGTCACATAATCTACAACACATAGACAGTATCTCCTAGATATCTCATAGTGACTGTGTCTGTTCCCCAAACTACCAAACACAATACCCTCACTAAATAATTTAGAAAAAATGTGATTAAGGTCAAACTTGAACAAAAGAATCAAATTAAAAATACACATCATATAAAAATAGGGCTACTAAACATTAGATCCCTTTCTACCAAAGCACTAATTGTTAATTAAATTATTACAGATCATAGACTGGATGCGCTCTGTTTGACTGAAACCTGGAATAAACAGGATGAATATATTAGTTTAAATGAATCTACTCCCCCAAGTTATTGTTATAAACATGAGCCTTGTCTGAAGGGTTGAGGAGGAGGTGTTGATATAATTTACAGTAAAATTTTTGGTGTTACTCAGAGGACAGGATATAAATGCAAGTCTTTTTAACTAATAATGCTTAATGTGACACCATCAGATATAAATAAAAAATCTCTGTCATCTTTTGTCCTTGCTACAGTGTATAGATCACCCGGGCCTTATTCTTATTCTATTTCCTTGGTGATTTTGCAAATTTTTTATCAGATCTTGTAGTTACTGTAGATAGAGCTTTAATTGTCGGTGACTTTAACATTCACATAGATAATGAAAATGATACATTGGGATTAGCATTTATCGATATTCTGAACTCTCTTGGAGTCAGACAAAATGTAACAGGACCAACTCATCACCATAATCATACGCTAGAATTAATTCTGTCATATGGAGTTGATGTTGATAATCTAGAAATTCTGCAGTAGAGAGATGACATCTCGGATCATTACCTCGTCTCTTGTATGCTGCAATCAGCTAATGTTACTCAATCTACACCACGCTATAGTTCAGGTAGAACTATTCTTTTGACCACTAAAGATAGCTTCACTAATAATCTTCCAGATCTATCTCATAAACTCAATAAACCCCAAAGCCCAGAAGAATTTGATGAAATAACAAAAAATATAAATGCAATCTTCTCTAGCACTCTTGATATTGTCGTCCCACTTCAATTAAAGAAAATTAAAGAAATAAGTCCTGCACCATGGTACAATGATCACACTCATGCTCTCAAGAGAGCAGCTCGAAAAATGGAGCGCATGTGGAAAAATACAAAATTAGAAGTATTTTGTGGTGCATGGAAGGACAGTGTCTGTCGCTACAGACAGGCACTAAAAGCTGCCAGGTCAGCATATTTTAGTAAACTCATAGAAAATAACCACAACAATCCTAGATGTTTATTCAGTACTGTGGCTAAATTGTTTAGGAATAAAGCCAGATATTCAGAACAGAACCAGATATTACGTTGAGTAATGACTTCACTAATTTCTTTACAGATAAAATTTTAATAATCTGAAATAAAATTGGATTTATGCAATCTCATTGCATAGCACCTCAGAAAACAGTGTTTAATAATTTTCCTCAAGTGCAACTTCAATCCTTCTCTGTGATAGGTCATGAAGAGCTAACAAAACTTATCGAAACATCAAAAGCCACAACATGTTTGTTAGATCCTATACCAACTAAGCTCTTAAAAGAGGTATCTCCTGTTATTTCAGAACCTCTTCTTAATATTATTAACTCCTCGCTATGCTTAGGACATGTCCCAAGAAACTTTAAATTGGCAGTTATAAACCCGCTTATCAAGAAGCCACAACTTGATCCTGGAGAACTGGCTAATTATATGCCGAGTTCAAATCTCCAATTTATGTCAAAAATACTAGAAAAGGTAGTATCCTACCAAATATGTTCATTTCTACAGAGAAATAGTATACGAAGAATTTCAGTCAGGATTTAGGCCTCATCACAATACAGAGACTGCACTTATCAGAGTTACAAATGACTTGCTCTTATCATCTGATTGCGGCTGCATTTCTCTTCAAGTGCTTTTAGATCTTAATGCTGCATTCGACAAGATAGATCACGACAATCTCTTGAATAGGCTAGAGAAATATGTTGCCATTAGTGGAGTTGCATTAGCATGGTTTAGGTCATATTTAGCAGACCGCTACCACTTTGTCTATGTAAATGAGGAATTGTCAAACCAAACAAAAGTAAAATATGGAGTGCCACAGGGATCAGTTTTAGGGCCTCTGCTTTTCTCCTTGTGTATGCTTCCCCTGGGAGATATTATCAGGAATCGTGGAATAAGTTTCCACTGATATGCAGACGATACATAACTTTATATTTCTTCAAAACCTGATGAGATTTCACAATTCTCGAAATTAGCAGTGTATCAATGAAATAAAAGATTGGATGGCCAGAAATTTCCTTCTACTCAATTCTGACAAAACAGAGGTACTAATTATTGGACCAAAAAACTATAAAAATAAGCCACTACAATATAATTTGACTCTCGATGGATGTACTGTTACATCATCTTCAACAGCGAAGAACTTAGGTGTTATATTTGATATCAATCTGTCCTCTGAAAATCAAATTACCATTGTTTGTAGAACAGCATTCTATTGCTAAATGAAGGCACATGCTCTCTGTTCCTAATGCCGAAAAACAAATGTACGCATTTGGCACGGTGGAGTGCGGGGCCGGGTCGTGACTCGACACGCCCGGTCCCGTATTAGGCTAATCAAGCCACCGAGAGGGATAAAGGCCGATCGCAGAGGGCGGTGGGGCAGAGAGAGATCCTTACGGACATGTCCGTCGTCTTATGTGTTTGTCTTTTGAGTTTTACATTAAACCTTTATTTGTACGTCAAGCCAGTCTCTCGTCTCTTCCCTGCCCGTTAGCGCGAACTTCTTTACAATGCGTTCATGACCTCAAGACTAGATTATTGTAATGCATTACTGGGAGGATGTCCAGCAAGATCGATAAATAAACTTCAACTGGTTCAAAATGCAACAGCCAGAGTGCTAATGAAAACCAAGAAATATGATCATATTAGCCCCATTTTATCATCGTTACATTGGCTACCTGTTAAATTCCGTATTCATTTTAATATTCTGTTATCTACGTACAAAGTTTTGAATGGTCTAGCTCCACAGTACTTAAGTGATCTTCTAACACGCTATATTCCATCACGATCGCAAAATTCTGGCCTGTTAATAGTTCCTAGAATATCAAAATCCACAAAAGGCGGTAGATCCTTTTCATATTTGGCTCCTAAACTATGGAATAGTCTCCCTAACACTGTTCAAGATGCAGACACACTCCCTCAGTTTAAGTCTAGACTAAAGACTCATCTATTTAGCCAGGCATACACCTCATTTATCTTCCAATCCACAATTAGACTGCTTTAGTTTAGTCTGCCGGAACCAGAAACATTTATCATGATTTATAACTCTGCAATAAATTGAATGGCATCTATGCTTATATTATTTTATTCGTTTCCCTGTCTCAACCTCGGGACTCCTATCCTGAGGTCACCAGGACCGGCTGGATCCAACACAGTTCCTGCTTCGTGTTGGACTCCACTGCTACGTGTCGCTGAATGATGATGACTAAATGCAGTCGGTGCCAGCCAAACATCACTTCAATCTATTATGATGGACTTCAGAGGATGAACTGATGCCAACTCCAACCATAAGACATGGGATACTTCATATACCATTGTCTGAACCTTGGATTTAGGATGGACCACACCGAACCTCACCGAAATTACCGGCCAGGTTGAACTGCGTTTCACATCTCTGATCTCTGCCTGCATCACCTCGGTCTATTGATGGACTACGATCTTGAAATGGAATACATAGATTAACAATTGCCAATAAAAGCCTTCATCAGTCAATTAACAAGGACAATTGCAGCAATGTGAACTTCTGCAGTTAATCCAGGATGGACTTCAAAGACATTGGTCATTAATCTTACAGTTCAAACACAATTAATATTTAAATACTGACCCTTAACACTTACTTAGTTTAATAATTTTAAACCATGACTTTAACTATACATAAGTAATATTGGCATTATATTCATGATGTTAGCCAGAGGGGAACTGGCCCCCACAGTGAGTCTGGTTTCTCCCAAGTTTATTTTTCTCCATTAATCACCATTTTATGGAGTTTTGTGTTCCTTGCCACAGTCGCCTTCAACTTGCTCACTGAGTTTATTAATACAATTATTATTTAATTACTTATTTTTAAACACAATTAACAATCGTATTTTATCTAATGATTCATCGTCATAATAGACATTACAGTTTTATCGTCTATTAATGCCTGATCTTCTGTAAAGCTGCTTTGAAACTATGTGTGTTGTGAAAGGCGCTATACAAATAATATTGACTTCACTACGATTGTTTATACCATTGTCTTTATGGTTTTAAGTCGTCATGACAACAAAGTAGTACATTTAAATATAACTTTACACAGATAAGATTAGTAAGCAATTTTATTATACTAAAATCATTTTAACACAGATATTGTTTACGTCCAGTGGCTATACTTTTGAAAAAGCGAGCATTTTAACATTTATGGACTGTCCCCCGTGCCTCACTGCAACTTCGATTTTTGCTTATTCTGAAAGAAAAGGAGGGACGAAACAAAATATTTTTTTGCGGTCAAGTCCACTTTATTTGTATAGCGCCTTTCACAACACATATCGTTTCAAAGCAGCTTTACAGAAGATCAGGAATTAACAGATGATAAAAATATAATGTCGATTTTAATCATAGTTAAAAATAAGTAATTAAATAATAATTGTATTAATAACCCCAGCGAGCAAGCTGAAAGCGATTGTGGCAAGGAACACAAATCTCCATAAGATGTTGATTAATGGAGAAAAATAAACTTGGGAGAAACCAGACTCACTGTGGGGGCCAGTTCCCCTCTGACTAACATCATGAATATAATGTAAATATTACTTATGTATAGTTAAAGTCATGGTTTAAAATTATTAAACTAAGTTAAGGGTCAGTGTTTAAACATCAATTTTGTTTGAACTGTAAGATTAATGACCAATGTCCTGAAGTCCATCCTGTATTAACTGCAGAAGTTCACATAGATGCAATTGTCCTTGTTAATTGTCTGATGAAGGCTTTTGTTGGCAATTGTTAGTCTATGCATTTCATTTCAAGATCGTAGTCCATCAATAGGCCGAGGTGATGCAGGCAGAGATCAGGGATGTGAAACGCAGTTCAACCTGGCCGGTAATTTCGGTGAGGTTCGGTGTGGTCCATCCTAAATCCAAGGTTCAGACAATGGCATATAAAGTATCCCATGTCTTATGGTTGGGGTTGGCATCAGTTCATCCTCTGAAGTCCATCATAATAGACTGAAGTGATGTTTGGCTGGCACCGGCTGCATTTAGTCATCATCATTCAGCGACACGTAGCAGTGGAGTCCAACACGAAGCAGGAATGGTGCTGGATCCAGCCGGTTCTGGTGACCTCAGGATAGGAGTCCCGAGGTTGCGACAGGGAAATAAATAAAATAATATAAGCATAGATGCCATTCAATTTATTGCAGAGTTATAAATCATGATCAATGAAAATTGCAGTAATCAACATTAATCCACAAATACTGTTGATTGAGCTTAATTTATATTGAACCCGAAATATTCCTTTAAGTAGCCAAGTCGTTTTCAACTGTGCTAAAAATCAGAAATGTTTCTCTAGTATCAAATGTGCATATGGCAAGGATTTCTTAAGGATGAAGAGTTTCCTTTGACTGGAGTTGTAAAATAAAGCATAAAACAGTTATATTAAAGTAACAATAATTTGCAACATTCCTAATGCTTTTGACAGTATTTGTGCATCAATTTAAATGTTACCTTTGGTGAACAAAAGTGTTAATATCTTTCAAAAACAAATACGTCTTGGTGATTCCAAACTTTTTAACAGTAGTGTATGTTGTGTCATCATTTCAAATGAATAAAACTTGCATAAAATATTACACATATAATTTAATATCATGTCACATATCAGTTTTCTTTCCTTAAATGGAACTGAAGTAAAAAATATCATGAGACAATTACATCTGAATATATTATTTTGAATGTTTAACCAAGAAAAATTGTCATCTTCCCAAGCAGGCAATCCCCTAGAATCTACTCAAGAACCCACTGGTTGCAAATCATTGATTTAGAGCACAAACTGAACATTATTTCACATGCTGTGCATGTCCGAAATTCTGCTCTGATGTCAGACAGCATATCGTGGTTGTCTCGGAGCCACTCAGAATGTGTGTCAAGGAACACACACACACTCACGTACACAAATATTCTTATTACACACTTATTCACACACTCACACACAGCTAGCGCGTGCTCTCCTCTCATGCTATCTGAGGTTAGCACCACCTAATGTTTATATACAGCTAAACGTCTTTGTAAAGACGAATGCAGCCCTAAATAAAAAACACGTTCTTACCTTTGGAATAGAGGGATTTGGGTGAACCGGGGTCGATATCGGCGCTCAGGAGAGATATAAAATCAGAGGGCATGCTAGCATGCTAATGGCTCATGAGAGCAGAGGAAACGACTCTATTAACACTCCGCTTAAAGACCAATTGATAGAGAAAGACATGTACTTTTAATCATAAAATCCTCAGAAAGGCTTTCAGGCATAAGTACGGTTGTGAAATTCACATTTAGAAACGTTTAATGTGCATTTCTCAATTTCATTAGCTAGACAGCAATAAGACTCATTCACCTTTTAAGCGACTCCTTCCCCCCTCTCCGCGCATGCGCAGTCTGTGCACATCACACTATTTTTTTTTTTAGTCAGTTGTCAGATTATTGTTCAGATGTATCTATAAAATATTGCTCAACTTTATCTGTCGGTTTATTGTTGCTTACCTATATCCGATTATTATTGGTGTGTAGTAGGCTACTACTGTAATAATACTGTATCTATATCAGATTATTGTTGTATTTTACTATTGTTTTTAATAAATTACTGTATCGATATCAGATTATTGTTGTTTGACTGTATGAACCATTCATAAGAAAACATATGGAAATATTTTATTTATTCAAAGATCACACAGGAATATACCCCTGCAAAAAATGTACCATGGTAACCATTCCCAGCTAATTGTTAATGCTGTTGATGCCATAGTCATACAGTTCCGGTTACTTCTATAATATTACAATAAATATAGTATATCTTGTGGCAACAGATCAATTATCTTAAGAAAAGGAATATGTAAATTAAGTAATCAAATAAAAAATAGGAATTTTTAAAAGGGGTAAGTAATTCTGGATCAAAAATAGACTTGATGTTTGTATGTATGTGTTGTTTTGGTGTGGTGTAGTTTGTCTTTAAAGGCGATAAATGTCTTGTTTACTAATGGATCGGAGATCGATGGAAAATGAAGCTCGAAAAGCGTGGGGAATTTGGCGATTAATTCACTCTTAATTTTCAGATTTCAAGAGAAAATGTGTTGGGAGAATTATGCACACAGAAAAGTTTAAAAGAGAGTAAATAGATTCCCCAAACCCATTTGGCGTGTTACTGGTTCATTGGAGTCCACTCGTTTGTGCCTTTAACATCTCCTTGCACAGAATATTCAGTAAATTCACAGCAAGATCGTTCTGGTACATATTCACAATGATTGAATTTAAAAAGACTTTGTTGACTACCAGGATGTTAATACTTTTTGCATTGGATTCACTTTTCTTGCATGGTTATTATGCTCATACTCCAGCTGTAGGTCATGGCCTCTCTCCAATTGATGACCAAGACACACAAGCTCATCCACATCGTTCACTCTTCCATGGAACTGACTGGCAAGGTAAGGTTTTATGTGTTTAAAAATTAGTTTAAAATGTCCAATTCAATGAGAGTAGGATTATATCTTGTGCAGAAAGCTCTGTATGAAAATGCAAATATCTTTGATAGATTAATTTTCTCCCTGTTTTTTTTAAATTCTGACCTTTTCAACAAGCTTATCTTCATAGTCTTCAGCCAGAAATGCAGACAAGAAAGAAGTATTTAATTCCAACCAGGATGAAATCTTAGAGCGGGTTATCTCCCACCAATCTTGATCAGTGCCATGAAGAACTGTCTGAAATATAGAAGAATGTCTTTGTCTGTTAAGGGATGTAGAGCAAGGCAATCTTGATGCTTGCAAATTTAGAGTAACTGGTCAGAATCATCTCCTGGCCTACCAAATGTAGGAAAGATTAGCTTGATCAGTTTTGAGAACTGGAGTAAGACTAGAAGCATTAGGCATTACTGTTGAAGTGTCTTGTAAAAAGGGTGAAGCTGCAAATGTTGCTTGATCAGTTGTGCATTTCCTCAGTTTCACTCTTGTGAGTTACAGAGATTGTATCAACTTTTCCATTCACATTCAGTAAGGCCATTGTCAAGTTCAACATTTTTCTCTTCAACAGATTTCTGTGTAGCTTGTAGGTCACACTGAAACTCAGTTTGCATCTGATCAACCATAAATCCAAGCTCAGACACAAAAGAAACTTTGGCTTTGTCCACTTCCACTGAAATAACTTTGTTCATGCCTTTCATTGTGGTATCCATTTCATTATCATGTTTCTCCTTATTGAAGGATACAACTGTATGGAGGTTGTGGAAACTTTGCTCTGTGAGAGTGTGTTGGGAGAATTATGAATGCAGTAAAGTTTAAAAAAGGAGACAAAAAGATTTCCCACATATGTTTTGGTTACTGCTGGTTCTTTGGAGTCCACTTGCTTGTGCTTTAACCTCTACTTGCACAGAATATCCAGTAAAAACACAGCGAGATCATTCTGGTAGATATTCCCAAGCATTGAAGTTTAAAACGACCTCAAAGTAGTTCCAAGAATGAGCATAACAAATCTTTCCACTCAAACACTCACAGTTTCTTACATTCCCACCTGGCTTTCACTTCCACATCTCAACTCTCTCATCTCTGCACATTTTTTATATTCTTAAACCACACCTCTTATTTTAGTCAATATTTAGTTTTTCCGTTTGGATCATTTATGAAGATAATTATGATGATGAATTGGTTTAGAAAATGTATTTAACTTGATTATTCATTATATGAAAAGACAGAAAAAGGAAAACTTTAAATCTGCATCATTTAGTAGTAATCCGCTACAGTCTGGATCGTGTTCTTTGCCTTTTTTGTGAAGTTATCACTCTGTGACCAACACGCTGTGGAGGTAATGAGGTTAGCTGTCAATCAACTGTCATTGAAAATGTGGACATAACCTTTCAATGGGGTATTTCCAAAACCAAAGCAACAAGTTGACAATGATAGGATTCATACCCACATGCGCAGACACAATGGATTTGCAATGACGTGCCTTAACTACTTGGCCACCTTATTATGTTTATGCTGGGTAATTGCTTATTTGTTGTGTTGGATAACTTTTATGAATAGTTTTAATGCTAAGAAAAAGTTATGATGGAATTAGCTTGTATTGAAATTGAGACAAAATTATTTCAACAGGGTGCTTTTCAAAACCATAGCAATGGGTTGCCATGGGTGGATTTCAAATACAAACATGCAGAGCACAATGGATTAGCAGTCCACTGCCTTGAGCACTCGGCCACCTCAACATGTTCATGTGAGAATATTGCTTTGTGGTGACGTTAGATAGCTTTTATGAATAGTTTGAAGATTAAAGGGATATTTCACCCAAAAATGAAAACTCTCATCATTTACTCAACCTCATGACATCCGAGATGTATATGACTTTCTTTCTTAAGTCAAATAGAACAATATCTTAGATCTGTAGGCCCCTTAAATGCATGTGGATGGTGATCTGACATTTGATGCTCCAAAAATCACAGACAGTCAGCATTAATGTAATCCATATGACTCCAGTGGTTAATGTCTTCTACAATCACTTTTGGTTTGAAAAATATCAATATTGAAGTACCAACCATATCAACTATCAACCATCACTTCCGGTCAGCAGCCATATACACATTCATGAGAGCGCCAAGTTCATGTGGTCTCTCAAGTGACGAGTTTGCATTGGCATGTAATAGACTAAATCTCACATTCTTCTCTAAGTTGAGACATCAATGATAAGCACACAAATGCACTATGTGAGTAAACAATCAGATAAAAAAACAGATCTAAGCCAAAACCAACATAGCTTCTGTACAGCGTTCCTTCTACTCAGTTGTAATCAGCGCTGCTCTTCCTTGTGTTGCAAGTGTGTCAGTCCTTACGTGAATATGCCAACGTGATTATGTCACATGCACATACTGCTGCTGACTGGAGGCGATGCTTTAGAGTTATACTTAAATATGAATCTTTTCACATCAAAAGTGATAGTGTCACTTTAGAAGACATGAATTTAACTGCTGGAGTGATGTGGATGACCTTCATGCTGATTGCTGTGATTTTTGGAGCTTCAAATGTCTGATCACTACACGATTTAAGATATTTTTCTGCTTATCTTCAAATGTGTTTTGCTGAAGAAAGAAACTCATATACATCTGGGATGGCATGAGGGTGAGTAAATGATGAGAGAATTTTAATTTTTGACAATTTAATTTAGTCCTTTTATTTTCCTTTAAGGATTAATTGTGCTGGAATTAGCTTTGACTGAAATTTTGATAAAATCTTCTCAACAATCTTTTCCAAAAACCAAAGCAATGAGTTAACAAGGATAGGATTCAAACCAAAGTACACAGAGCACAATAGATTAGTTGTCAATTACTCGGCCACGTTAGTATGATCATGTTAGATTATTGTTATCTTGTGGTATAGTTAGATATCTTTTATGAATTCTTTCAAGGTCAAGCATACATTGGGATGAATTAGCTTTGATTGAGATATTATGTTTGACACCAAACAGAAAGTCTGCAATGGTTGGATTCAAACCTACACGTGCAGACCACAAAGGATTAGCAGGCCATTGGCTTAACCACTTGAAAACCTTGACATATTGGTGCTGTAACTGTTATATTGTGATGTAGTTGCATAGCCATTATTAATAGTTACAAGGTTAAGCCTAAATTGTAGTCCATTGTTTCACATGTTTCAACAAATACACAAAGGTTGCATTTTGGCAGAGTATATAAACATTTAATTGTATAACTTTGAGAGAAATTTTGACAATCTTTCAACGGGATGCTTCCATCAACAAAGCAATGAATCAAAGAGGATGTTAATCGAACCTACGTGGGCAGAGCACAATAGTTTAGAAGTGCTTCGCCGTAACCATTTGGCCACCTCGTCATGTAAAAGCTAGGATATTGCTATTTTGTGGTGTAGTTAGATAGCTTTTCTGAATAGTTTGAAATTAAAGCATACATTCTGATGGAATAAGCTTTGATTTAAATATTGACTATCTTTTCAACAGGTTGCTTTCAGACACCAAATCATAACATCAACAAAGATGGGCTTCCAACCCATACATGCAGAGCACAATGAATTAGCAGTCCATCAGCCTAATCCACTCGGCCACCTCCTAATGTTTTGGTGAGTTTCTTGCTATTTTGTGGTGAAGTTGGATAGGTTTTCTGAATTGTTTTTTAAGGTAAAACATTAATTGGAATGAGCTATGAAATAAATATTGACATAATCTTTTTGACTGGTTGCTTTCATACACTAAAGCAGTGTTTTGAAGAGGTTGGGATTCAAACCCATGTGTGCAGAGCAAAATGGATAAACAGTCCAATGATTTAACCAATCATCTTCCAACTTAGGTATTGCTATTTTCTGATGAAGTTAGATAGCTTTTCTGAATTGTTTGAAAGTAAAGCATACATTCTGATGGAATTAGCTTTGATTTAAATATAGATATAAGGGGAGATTCACGTGATGCCATTCACGGATGTGTGAACGGCGAGCTCTGTGCACTTTGCAAGTTTTGTCACTATTAATTACATAAACTAGTGAGATTCTACACTCTATTCCATAACTGTTCTAGGAGGGCAATATGTCAAATAATTAAAAATCCTCGGGATTCGATTTGGTCGAAGAAATACACCAAGACAAGCCCCAGGCCACTGAACTGAATATTCTTCTGGCCTCATTTGACTTGGAAAGACTACACACCACAGCAACTCACAGATCGGACAACCAGCTGAACCACATTTTTACACATAACTGTACCACCTCAACTATTCTTGTTACACTTTTACATGTCTCTGATCACTACTTTGTTCAATTCAATATGACTCTCCCATCTACATTAAAACAGACTCCACCTTTGGTTTCCTTTCGCCATAACCTCCGTTCCCTTTCACCATCTCGCCTTTCCGCTGATGTCTCTACCTCTCTTCCCACAATAAATGTATTTTCCACGCTTGATGTAAACACTGCCACAGACACACATAGCTCTACTTTTACAACCTGAATAGACAACATCTGTCCTCTCTCCTCTAGACCAGCACATATTATACAACCCAGTCCCTGGCTGTCTGATGTCCATCGTGAACATTGGATTGAACTCAGGGCAGCTGAGATGAGATGGCGGATATCCAAAGATCCATAATATCTAGCTAAGTATCAGCTTCTGCTTGCAACATTCTCAGATAATGTTAAAGCTGCAAAAACTGGTAAAAATTACAGTCAAAGATCATTTTCTTTCTATTTTGTTGTGTAATTAGATAGTTTCCCAGAATAGACTGATGGTAAGGCATAAATTCTGATGGAAAAAGCATAGATTCATATATTAACATTATCTTTTCAACATGTGGTTGATTTACAGCAACAAGTAAACACATCGACGAGGATGGGATTCGAACCCACGCGTGCAGAGCAAAATGGATTAGCAGTCCATCGCCTTAACCGCTCGGCCACCTCGTCATACTTAACTGGCCATCTCGCTATTTTGTGGTGTAGTCAGATAGATTTCCTTTATAGACGGAAGGTAAGGCATAAACTCTGTTGGTGTTTACTTTCATTGAAATATTTGTCATCATGCTGCTGATAAACAGCATGTAAACTAAAGGAGTAAACTGAAGTAGTGCGTCAACAAGGTTTTGATTCGAACCCACATAAGCATAGCCCAATGGATTAACAACGTTTTGGTTTAAACACTCGGCCACTTCTTAGATTTAGATCATTTTCTTTCTACTTTGTAGTGAAGTTAGATAGTTTCCCAGAATAGACTGATGGTAAGGCATAAACTCTGTTGGATTTTGCTTTGATTTAAATATTGACTTTAACTTTTCATCATGCTGCTAATAAACAGCAAGTAAACTAAAGGAGTGCATCAACAAGGTTTTGTTTCAAACCCAAATTAGCATAGCCCAAGGGATTAGCAAAGTCTCACCTTAACCACCCTGCCACTACTTCATTTGTAGGTAGTTATCGTGTAGAGTAGTTGGGTTGTTTTCCAGAATAGATTGAAGGTAAGGCTTAAATTCTGATGGAATTAGCATAGATTTAAACATTTAGATGATCTTTTTCATCACGTTCCTTTCAAACAGCAAGGAAACACAGCGACGAGGATGGGATTCAAAACAACACGTGTAGAAAACAACGGTTCAGCAGTGCATCACATGAACCACTCGTACACATCGTCACACTTGTGGTATAGTTAGAAAGCTTGCATGAATATATTGAAGGTAAGGCATAAACTCTGTTGGCTTTGATTTAAATACTGACAATACCTTTTCAACATGTGGTTGACTTACAGCAAGCAAACACATCGACGAGGATGGGATTCGAACCCACGCGTGCAGAGCACAATGGATTAGCAGTCCATCGCCTTAACCACTCGGCCACCTCGTCATGTTTAGCTATCCATTTTGCTATTTTGTGGTGTAGTTGGATAGCTTTCCTTAATAGACTGATGGTAAGGCATAAACTCTGTTGGAGTTTGCTTTTATTGAAATATTTGTCATCATGCTGCTGATAAACAGCATGTAAACTAAAGGAGTAAACTGAAGTAGTGCGTCAACAAGGTTTTGATTCGAACCCACATAAGCATAGCCCAAAGGATTAGCAAAGTTTTGGTTTAAACACTCGGCCACTTCTTAGATTTTAGATCATTTTCTTTCTATTTTGTAGTGAAGTTAGATAGTTTCCCAGAATAGACTGATGGTAAGGCATAAATTCTGATGGAAAAAGCATAGATTCCTATATTAACATTATCTTTTCAACATGTTCCTTTCAAAGAGCAAGGCAAAGCGTAGACAAGAATGGGATTCAAAACTACACGTGTAGAGCAAAATGTAGCATTACATCACATTATTCTCTCGGACATCTCGTCATATTTGCATAAGCATCTCGCTATTCTGTGGTGTAGTTAGAAAGCTATCTTTAATGGACGGAAGCTAAGGCATGAACTCTGTTGGATTTTGCTTTGATTTAAATATTGACTTTAACTTTTCATCATGCTGCTAATAAACAGCAAGTAAACTAAAGGAGTGCATCAACAAGGTTTTGTTTCAAACCCAAATTAGCATAGCCCAAGGGATTAGCAAAGTCTCACCTTAACCACCCTGCCACTACTTCATTTGTAGGTAGTTATCGTGTAGAGTAGTTGGGTTGTTTTCCAGAATAGATTGAAGGTAAGGCTTAAATTCTGATTAGCATAGATTTAAACATTTAGATGATCTTTTTCATCACATTCCTTTCAAACAGCAAGGAAACACAGCGACGAGGATGGGATTCAAAACAAAACGTGTAGAAACCAATGGTTTAGCAGTGCATCACATTATTCACTCGTACACATCGTCACACTTGTGGTATAGTTAGAAAGCTTGCATGAATATATTGAAGGTATTGAAGAAAGCTTGCATGGGTATATTGAAGTAGTGCGTCAACAAGGTTTTGATTCGAACCCACATAAGCATAGCCCAAAGGATTAGCAAAGTTTTGGTTTAAACACTCGGCCACTTCTTAGATTTTAGATCATTTTCTTTCTATTTTGTAGTGAAGTTAGATAGTTTCCCAGAATAGACTGATGGTAAGGCATAAATTCTGATGGAAAAAGCATAGATTCCTATATTAACATTATCTTTTCAACATGTTCCTTTCAAAGAGCAAGGCAAAGCGTAGACAAGAATGGGATTCAAAACTACACGTGTAGAGCAAAATGTAGCAGTACATCACATTATTCTCTCGGACATCTTGTCATATTTGCATAAGCATCTCGCTATTCTGTGGTGTAGTTAGAAAGCTATCTTTAATGGACGGAAGCTAAGGCATGAACTCTGTTGGATTTTGCTTTGATTTAAATATTGACTTTAACTTTTCATCATGCTGCTAATAAACAGCAAGTAAACTAAAGGAGTGCATCAACAAGGTTTTGTTTCAAACCCAAATTAGCATAGCCCAAGGGATTAGCAAAGTCTCACCTTAACCACCCTGCCACTACTTCATTTGTAGGTAGTTATCGTGTAGAGTAGTTGGTTTTTTTTCCAGAATAGATTGAAGGTAAGGCTTAAATTCTGATGGAATTAGCATAGATTTAAACATTTAGATGATCTTTTTCATCACATTCCTTTCAAACAGCAAGGAAACACAGCGACGAGGATGGGATTCAAAACAACACGTGTAGAAAACAAAGGTTCAGCAGTGCATCACGTGAACCACTCGTACACATCGTCACACTTGTGGTATATTTAGAAAGCTTGCATGAATATATTGAAGGTAAGGCATAAACTCTGTTGGCTTTGATTTAAATACTGACAATACCTTTTCAACATGTGGTTGACTTACAGCAAGCAAACACATCGACGAGGATGGGATTCGAACCCACGCGTGCAGAGCACAATGGATTAGCAGTCCATCGCCTTAACCACTCGGCCACCTCGTCTTGTTTAGCTATCCATTTTGCTATTTTGTGGTGTAGTTGGATAGCTTTCCTTAATAGACTGATGGTAAGGCATAAACTCTGTTGGAGTTTGCTTTTATTGAAATATTTGTCATCATGCTGCTGATAAACAGCATGTAAACTAAAGGAGTAAACTGAAGTAGTGCGTCCACAAGGTTTTGATTCGAACCCACATAAGCATAGCCCAAAGGATTAGCAAAGTTTTGGTTTAAACACTCGGCCACTTCTTAGATTTTAGATCATTTTCTTTCTATTTTGTAGTGAAGTTAGATAGTTTCCCAGAATAGACTGATGGTAAGGCATAAATTCTGATGGAAAAAGCATAGATTCCTATATTAACATTATCTTTTCAAAATGTTCCTTTCAAAGAGCAAGGCAAAGCGTAGACAAGAATGGGATTCAAAACTACACGTGTAGAGCAAAATGTAGCAGTACATCACATTATTCACTCGTACACATCGTCACACTTGTGGTATAGTTAGAAAGCTTGCATGAATATATTGCAGGTATTGAAGAAAGCTTGCATGGGTATATTGAAGTAGTGCGTCAACAAGGTTTTGATTCGAACCCACATAAGCATAGCCCAAAGGATTAGCAAAGTTTTGGTTTAAACACTCGGCCACTTCTTAGATTTTAGATCATTTTCTTTCTATTTTGTAGTGAAGTTAGATAGTTTCCCAGAATAGACTGATGGTAAGGCATAAATTCTGATGGAAAAAGCATAGATTCCTATATTAACATTATCTTTTCAACATGTTCCTTTCAAAGAGCAAGGCAAAGCGTAGTCAAGAATGGGATTCAAAACTACACGTGTAGAGCAAAATGTAGCAATACATCACATTATTCTCTCGGACATCTCGTCATATTTGCATAAGCATCTCGCTATTCTGTGGTGTAGTTAGAAAGCTATCTTTAATGGACGGAAGCTAAGGCATGAACTCTGTTGGATTTTGCTTTGATTTAAATATTGACTTTAACTTTTCATCATGCTGCTAATAAACAGCAAGTAAACTAAAGGAGTGCATCAACAAGGTTTTGTTTCAAACCCAAATTAGCATAGCCCAAGGGATTAGCAAAGTCTCACCTTAACCACCCTGCCACTACTTCATTTGTAGGTAGTTATCGTGTAGAGTAGTTGGGTTGTTTTCCAGAATAGATTGAAGGTAAGGCTTAAATTCTGATGGAATTAGCATAGATTTAAACATTTAGATGATCTTTTTCATCACATTCCTTTCAAACAGCAAGGAAACACAGCGACGAGGATGGGATTCAAAACAACACGTGTAGAAAACAAAGGTTCAGCAGTGCATCACATTAACCACTCGTACACATCGTCACACTTGTGGTATAGTTAGAAAGCTTGCATGAATATATTGAAGGTAAGGCATAAACTCTGTTGGCTTTGATTTAAACACTGACAATACCTTTTCAACATGTGGTTGACTTACAGCAAGCAAACACATCGACAAGGATGGGATTCGAACCCACGCGTGCAGAGCACAATGGATTAGCAGTCCATCGCCTTAACCACTCGGCCACCTCGTCATGTTTAGTTATTCATTTTGCTATTTTGTGGTGTAGTTGGATAGCTTTCCTTAATAGACTGATGGTAAGGCATAAACTCTGTTGGAGTTTGCTTTTATTGAAATATTTGTCATCATGCTGCTGATAAACAGCATGTAAACTAAAGGAGTAAACTGAAGTAGTGCGTCAACAAGGTTTTGATTCGAACCCACATAAGCATAGCCCAAAGGATTAGCAAAGTTTTGGTTTAAACACTCGGCCACTTCTTAGATTTTAGATCATTTTCTTTCTATTTTGTAGTGAAGTTAGATAGTTTCCCAGAATAGACTGATGGTAAGGCATAAATTCTGATGGAAAAAGCATAGATTCCTATATTAACATTATCTTTTCAACATGTTCCTTTCAAAGAGCAAGGCAAAGCGTAGTCAAGAATGGGATTCAAAACTACACGTGTAGAGCAAAATGTAGCATTACATCACATTATTCTCTCGGACATCTCGTCATATTTGCATAAGCATCTCGCTATTCTGTGGTGTAGTTAGAAAGCTATCTTTAATGGACGGAAGCTAAGGCATGAACTCTGTTGGATTTTGCTTTGATTTAAATATTGACTTTAACTTTTCATCATGCTGCTAATAAACAGCAAGTAAACTAAAGGAGTGCATCAACAAGGTTTTGTTTCAAACCCAAATTAGCATAGCCCAAGGGATTAGCAAAGTCTCACCTTAACCACCCTGCCACTACTTCATTTGTAGGTAGTTATCGTGTAGAGTAGTTGGGTTGTTTTCCAGAATAGATTGAAGGTAAGGCTTAAATTCTGATTAGCATAGATTTAAACATTTAGATGATCTTTTTCATCACATTCCTTTCAAACAGCAAGGAAACACAGCGACGAGGATGGGATTCAAAACAACACGTGTAGAAACCAATGGTTCAGCAGTGCATCACAATAACCACTCGTACACATCGTGTGGTATAGTTAGAAAGCTTGCATGAATATATTGAAGGTATTGAAGAAAGCTTGCATGGGTATATTGAAGTAGTGCGTCAACAAGGTTTTGATTCGAACCCACATAAGCATAGCCCAAAGGATTAGCAAAGTTTTGGTTTAAACACTCGGCCACTTCTTAGATTTTAGATCATTTTCTTTCTATTTTGTAGTGAAGTTAGATAGTTTCCCAGAATAGACTGATGGTAAGGCATAAATTCTGATGGAAAAAGCATAGATTCCTATATTAACATTATCTTTTCAACATGTTCCTTTCAAAGAGCAAGGCAAAGCGTAGTCAAGAATGGGATTCAAAACTACACGTGTAGAGCAAAATGTAGCAATACATCACATTATTCTCTCGGACATCTCGTCATATTTGCATAAGCATCTCGCTATTCTGTGGTGTAGTTAGAAAGCTATCTTTAATGGACGGAAGCTAAGGCATGAACTCTGTTGGATTTTGCTTTGATTTAAATATTGACTTTAACTTTTCATCATGCTGCTAATAAACAGCAAGTAAACTAAAGGAGTGCATCAACAAGGTTTTGTTTCAAACCCAAATTAGCATAGCCCAAGGGATTAGCAAAGTCTCACCTTAACCACCCTGCCACTACTTCATTTGTAGGTAGTTATCGTGTAGAGTAGTTGGGTTGTTTTCCAGAATAGATTGAAGGTAAGGCTTAAATTCTGATGGAATTAGCATAGATTTAAACATTTAGATGATCTTTTTCATCACGTTCCTTTCAAACAGCAAGGAAACACAGCGACGAGGATGGGATTCAAAACAACACGTGTAGAAAACAATGGTTCAGCAGTGCATCACATGAACCACTCGTACACATCTGGTATAGTTAGAAAGCTTGCATGAATATATTGAAGGTAAGGCATAAACTCTGTTGGCTTTGATTTAAATACTGACAATACCTTTTCAACATGTGGTTGACTTACAGCAAGCAAACACATCGACGAGGATGGGATTCGAACCCACGCGTGCAGAGCACAATGGATTAGCAGTCCATCGCCTTAACCACTCGGCCACCTCGTCATGTTTAGCTATCCATTTTGCTATTTTGTGGTGTAGTTGGATAGCTTTCCTTAATAGACTGATGGAAAGGCATAAACTCTGTTGGAGTTTGCTTTTATTGAAATATTTGTCATCATGCTGCTGATAAACAGCATGTAAACTAAAGGAGTAAACTGAAGTAGTGCGTCAACAAGGTTTTGATTCGAACCCACATAAGCATAGCCCAAAGGATTAGCAAAGTTTTGGTTTAAACACTCGGCCACTTCTTAGATTTTAGATCATTTTCTTTCTATTTTGTAGTGAAGTTTGATAGTTTCCCAGAATAGACTGATGGTAAGGCATAAATTCTGATGGAAAAAGCATAGATTCCTATATTAACATTATCTTTTCAACATGTTCCTTTCAAAGAGCAAGGCAAAGCGTAGACAAGAATGGGATTCAAAACTACACGTGTAGAGCAAAATGTAGCAGTACATCACATTATTCTCTCGGACATCTTGTCATATTTGCATAAGCATCTCGCTATTCTGTGGTGTAGTTAGAAAGCTATCTTTAATGGACGGAAGCTAAGGCATGAACTCTGTTGGATTTTGCTTTGATTTAAATATTGACTTTAACTTTTCATCATGCTGCTAATAAACAGCAAGTAAACTAAAGGAGTGCATCAACAAGGTTTTGTTTCAAACCCAAATTAGCATAGTCCAAGGGATTAGCAAAGTCTCATCTTAACCACCCTGCCACTACTTCATTTGTAGGTAGTTATCGTGTAGAGTAGTTGGGTTGTTTTCCAGAATAGATTGAAGGTAAGGCTTAAATTCTGATTAGCATAGATTTAAACATTTAGATGATCTTTTTCATCACATTCCTTTCAAACAGCAAGGAAACACAGCGACGAGGATGGGATTCAAAACAAAACGTGTAGAAACCAATGGTTCAGCAGTGCATCACATTAACCACTCGTACACATCGTCACACTTGTGGTATAGTTAGAAAGCTTGCATGAATATATTGAAGGTATTGAAGAAAGCTTGCATGGGTATATTGAAGTAGTGCGTCAACAAGGTTTTGATTCGAACCCACATAAGCATAGCCCAAAGGATTAGCAAAGTTTTGGTTTAAACACTCGGCCACTTCTTAGATTTTAGATCATTTTCTTTCTATTTTTTAGTGAAGTTAGATAGTTTCCCAGAATAGACTGATGGTAAGGCATAAATTCTGATGGAAAAAGCATAGATTCCTATATTAACATTATCTTTTCAACATGTTCCTTTCAAAGAGCAAGGCAAAGCGTAGACAAGAATGGGATTCAAAACTACACGTGTAGAGCAAAATGTAGCAGTACATCACATTATTCTCTCGGACATCTCGTCATATTTGCATAAGCATCTCGCTATTCTGTGGTGTAGTTAGAAAGCTATCTTTAATGGACGGAAGCTAAGGCATGAACTCTGTTGGATTTTGCTTTGATTTAAATATTGACTTTAACTTTTCATCATGCTGCTAATAAACAGCAAGTAAACTAAAGGAGTGCATCAACAAGGTTTTGTTTCAAACCCAAATTAGCATAGCCCAAGGGATTAGCAAAGTCTCACCTTAACCACCCTGCCACTACTTCATTTGTAGGTAGTTATCGTGTAGAGTAGTTGGGTTGTTTTCCAGAATAGATTGAAGGTAAGGCTTAAATTCTGATTAGCATAGATTTAAACATTTAGATGATCTTTTTCATCACATTCCTTTCAAACAGCAAGGAAACACAGCGACGAGGATGGGATTCAAAACAAAACGTGTAGAAACCAATGGTTCAGCAGTGCATCACATTAACCACTCGTACACATCGTCACACTTGTGGTATAGTTAGAAAGCTTACATGAATATATTGAAGGTATTGAAGAAAGCTTGCGTGGGTATATTGAAGTAGTGCGTCAACAAGGTTTTGATTCGAACCCACATAAGCATAGCCCAAAGGATTAGCAAAGTTTTGGTTTAAACACTCGGCCACTTCTTAGATTTTAGATCATTTTCTTTCTATTTTGTAGTGAAGTTAGATAGTTTCCCAGAATAGACTGATGGTAAGGCATAAATTCTGATGGAAAAAGCATAGATTCCTATATTAACATTATCTTTTCAACATGTTCCTTTCAAAGAGCAAGGCAAAGCGTAGACAAGAATGGGATTCAAAACTACACGTGTAGAGCAAAATGTAGCAGTACATCACATTATTCACTCGTACACATCGTCACACTTGTGGTATAGTTAGAAAGCTTGCATGAATATATTGAAGGTATTGAAGAAAGCTTGCATGGGTATATTGAAGTAGTGCGTCAACAAGGTTTTGATTCGAACCCACATAAGCATAGCCCAAAGGATTAGCAAAGTTTTGGTTTAAACACTCGGCCACTTCTTAGATTTTAGATCATTTTCTTTCTATTTTGTAGTGAAGTTAGATAGTTTCCCAGAATAGACTGATGGTAAGGCATAAATTCTGATGGAAAAAGCATAGATTCCTATATTAACATTATCTTTTCAACATGTTCCTTTCAAAGAGCAAGGCAAAGCGTAGACAAGAATGGGATTCAAAACTACACGTGTAGAGCAAAATGTAGCGGTACATCACATTATTCACTCGGACATCCGTCATATTTGCATAAGCATCTCGCTATTCTGTGGTGTAGTTAGAAAGCTATCTTTAATGGACGGAAGCTAAGGCATGAACTCTGTTGGATTTTGCTTTGATTTAAATATTGACTTTAACTTTTCATCATGCTGCTAATAAACAGCAAGTAAACTAAAGGAGTGCATCAACAAGGTTTTGTTTCAAACCCAAATTAGCATAGCCCAAGGGATTAGCAAAGTCTCACCTTAACCACCCTGCCACTACTTCATTTGTAGGTATTTATCGTGTAGAGTAGTTGGGTTGTTTTCCAGAATAGATTGAAGGTAAGGCTTAAATTCTGATGGAATTAGCATAGATGTAAACATTTAGATGATCTTTTTCATCACGTTCCTTTCAAACAGCAAGGAAACACAGCGACGAGGATGGGATTCAAAACAACACGTGTAGAAAACAATGGTTCAGCAGTGCATCACATGAACCACTCGTACACATCTGGTATAGTTAGAAAGCTTGCATGAATATATTGAAGGTAAGGCATAAACTCTGTTGGCTTTGATTTAAATACTGACAATACCTTTTCAACATGTGGTTGACTTACAGCAAGCAAACACATCGACGAGGATGGGATTCGAACCCACGCGTGCAGAGCACAATGGATTAGCAGTCCATCGCCTTAACCACTCGGCCACCTCGTCATGTTTAGCTATTCATTTTGCTATTTTGTGGTGTAGTTGGATAGCTTTCCTTAATAGACTGATGGAAAGGCATAAACTCTGTTGGAGTTTGCTTTTATTGAAATATTTGTCATCATGCTGCTGATAAACAGCATGTAAACTAAAGGAGTAAACTGAAGTAGTGCGTCAACAAGGTTTTGATTCGAACCCACATAAGCATAGCCCAAAGGATTAGCAAAGTTTTGGTTTAAACACTCGGCCACTTCTTAGATTTTAGATCATTTTCTTTCTATTTTGTAGTGAAGTTTGATAGTTTCCCAGAATAGACTGATGGTAAGGCATAAATTCTGATGGAAAAAGCATAGATTCCTATATTAACATTATCTTTTCAACATGTTCCTTTCAAAGAGCAAGGCAAAGCGTAGACAAGAATGGGATTCAAAACTACACGTGTAGAGCAAAATGTAGCAGTACATCACATTATTCTCTCGGACATCTTGTCATATTTGCATAAGCATCTCGCTATTCTGTGGTGTAGTTAGAAAGCTATCTTTAATGGACGGAAGCTAAGGCATGAACTCTGTTGGATTTTGCTTTGATTTAAATATTGACTTTAACTTTTCATCATGCTGCTAATAAACAGCAAGTAAACTAAAGGAGTGCATCAACAAGGTTTTGTTTCAAACCCAAATTAGCATAGCCCAAGGGATTAGCAAAGTCTCACCTTAACCACCCTGCCACTACTTCATTTGTAGGTATTTATCGTGTAGAGTAGTTGGGTTGTTTTCCAGAATAGATTGAAGGTAAGGCTTAAATTCTGATGGAATTAGCATAGATTTAAACATTTAGATGATCTTTTTCATCACGTTCCTTTCAAACAGCAAGGAAACACAGCGACGAGGATGGGATTCAAAACAACACGTGTAGAAACCAATGGTTCAGCAGTGCATCACATGAACCACTCGTACACATCTGGTATAGTTAGAAAGCTTGCATGAATATATTGAAGGTAAGGCATAAACTCTGTTGGCTTTGATTTAAATACTGACAATACCTTTTCAACATGTGGTTGACTTACAGCAAGCAAACACATCGACGAGGATGGGATTCGAACCCACGCGTGCAGAGCACAATGGATTAGCAGTCCATCGCCTTAACCACTCGGCCACCTCGTCATGTTTAGCTATCCATTTTGCTATTTTGTGGTGTAGTTGGATAGCTTTCCTTAATAGACTGATGGTAAGGCATAAACTCTGTTGGAGTTTGCTTTTATTGAAATATTTGTCATCATGCTGCTGATAAACAGCATGTAAACTAAAGGAGTAAACTGAAGTAGTGCGTCAACAAGGTTTTGATTCGAACCCACATAAGCATAGCCCAAAGGATTAGCAAAGTTTTGGTTTAAACACTCGGCCACTTCTTAGATTTTAGATCATTTTCTTTCTATTTTGTAGTGAAGTTAGATAGTTTCCCAGAATAGACTGATGGTAAGGCATAAATTCTGATGGAAAAAGCATAGATTCCTATATTAACATTATCTTTTCAACATGTTCCTTTCAAAGAGCAAGGCAAAGCGTAGACAAGAATGGGATTCAAAACTACACGTGTAGAGCAAAATGTAGCAGTACATCACATTATTCTCTCGGACATCTTGTCATATTTGCATAAGCATCTCGCTATTCTGTGGTGTAGTTAGAAAGCTATCTTTAATGGACGGAAGCTAAGGCATGAACTCTGTTGGATTTTGCTTTGATTTAAATATTGACTTTAACTTTTCATCATGCTGCTAATAAACAGCAAGTAAACTAAAGGAGTGCATCAACAAGGTTTTGTTTCAAACCCAAATTAGCATAGCCCAAGGGATTAGCAAAGTCTCAACTTAACCACCCTGCCACTACTTCATTTGTAGGTAGTTATTGTGTAGAGTAGTTGGGTTGTTTTCCAGAATAGATTGAAGGTAAGGCTTAAATTCTGATTAGCATAGATTTAAACATTTAGATGATCTTTTTCATCACGTTCCTTTCAAACAGCAAGGAAACACAGCGACGAGGATGGGATTCAAAACAACACGTGTAGAAAACAAAGGTTCAGCAGTGCATCACATGAACCACTCGTACACATCGTCACACTTGTGGTATAGTTAGAAAGCTTGCATGAATATATTGAAGGTAAGGCATAAACTCTGTTGGCTTTGATTTAAACACTGACAATACCATTTCAACATGTGGTTGACTTACAGCAAGCAAACACATCGACGAGGATGGGATTCGAACCCACGCGTGCAGAGCACAATGGATTAGCAGTCCATCGCCTTAACCACTCGGCCACCTCGTCATGTTTAGCTATCCATTTTGCTATTTTGTGGTGTAGTTGGATAGCTTTCCTTAATAGACTGATGGTAAGGCATAAACTCTGTTGGAGTTTGCTTTTATTGAAATATTTGTCATCATGCTGCTGATAAACAGCATGTAAACTAAAGGAGTAAACTGAAGTAGTGCGTCAACAAGGTTTTGATTCGAACCCACATAAGCATAGCCCAAAGGATTAGCAAAGTTTTGGTTTTAAACACTCTGTCACTTCTTAGATTTTAGATCATTTTCTTTCTATTTTGTAGTGAAGTTAGATAGTTTCCCAGAATAGACTGATGGTAAGGCATAAATTCTGATGGAAAAAGCATAGATTCCTATATTAACATTATCTTTTCAACATGTTCCTTTCAAAGAGCAAGGCAAAGCGTAGACAAGAATGGGATTCAAAACTACACGTGTAGAGCAAAATGTAGCAGTACATCACATTATTCACTCGTACACATCGTCACACTTGTGGTATAGTTAGAAAGCTTGCATGAATATATTGAAGGTATTGAAGAAAGCTTGCACAGGTATATTGAAGTAGTGCGTCAACAAGGTTTTGATTCGAACCCACATAAGCATAGCCCAAAGGATTAGCAAAGTTTTGGTTTAAACACTCGGCCACTTCTTAGATTTTAGATCATTTTCTTTCTATTTTGTAGTGAAGTTAGATAGTTTCCCAGAATAGACTGATGGTAAGGCATAAATTCTGATGGAAAAAGCATAGATTCCTATATTAACATTATCTTTTCAACATGTTCCTTTCAAAGAGCAAGGCAAAGCGTAGACAAGAATGGGATTCAAAACTACACGTGTAGAGCAAAATGTAGCAGTACATCACATTATTCTCTCGGACATCTTGTCATATTTGCATAAGCATCTCGCTATTCTGTGGTGTAGTTAGAAAGCTATCTTTAATGGACGGAAGCTAAGGCATGAACTCTGTTGGATTTTGCTTTGATTTAAATATTGACTTTAACTTTTCATCATGCTGCTAATAAACAGCAAGTAAACTAAAGGAGTGCATGAACAAGGTTTTGTTTCAAACCCAAATTAGCATAGCCCAAGGGATTAGCAAAGTCTCAACTTAACCACCCTGCCACTACTTCATTTGTAGGTAGTTATCGTGTAGAGTAGTTGGGTTGTTTTCCAGAATAGATTGAAGGTAAGGCTTAAATTCTGATGGAATTAGCATAGATTTAAACATTTAGATGATCTTTTTCATCACGTTCCTTTCAAACAGCAAGGAAACACAGCGACGAGGATGGGATTCAAAACAACACGTGTAGAAAACAAAGGTTCAGCAGTGCATCACATTAACCACTCGTACACATCGTCACACTTGTGGTATAGTTAGAAAGCTTGCATGAATATATTGAAGGTAAGGCATAAACTCTGTTGGCTTTGATTTAAACACTGACAATACCTTTTCAACATGTGGTTGACTTACAGCAAGCAAACACATCGACAAGGATGGGATTCGAACCCACGCGTGCAGAGCACAATGGATTAGCAGTCCATCGCCTTAACCACTCGGCCACCTCGTCATGTTTAGTTATTCATTTTGCTATTTTGTGGTGTAGTTGGATAGCTTTCCTTAATAGACTGATGGTAAGGCATAAACTCTGTTGGAGTTTGCTTTTATTGAAATATTTGTCATCATGCTGCTGATAAACAGCATGTAAACTAAAGGAGTAAACTGAAGTAGTGCGTCAACAAGGTTTTGATTCGAACCCACATAAGCATAGCCCAAAGGATTAGCAAAGTTTTGGTTTAAACACTCGGCCACTTCTTAGATTTTAGATCATTTTCTTTCTATTTTGTAGTGAAGTTAGATAGTTTCCCAGAATAGACTGATGGTAAGGCATAAATTCTGATGGAAAAAGCATAGATTCCTATATTAACATTATCTTTTCAACATGTTCCTTTCAAAGAGCAAGGCAAAGCGTAGTCAAGAATGGGATTCAAAACTACACGTGTAGAGCAAAATGTAGCATTACATCACATTATTCTCTCGGACATCTCGTCATATTTGCATAAGCATCTCGCTATTCTGTGGTGTAGTTAGAAAGCTATCTTTAATGGACGGAAGCTAAGGCATGAACTCTGTTGGATTTTGCTTTGATTTAAATATTGACTTTAACTTTTCATCATGCTGCTAATAAACAGCAAGTAAACTAAAGGAGTGCATCAACAAGGTTTTGTTTCAAACCCAAATTAGCATAGCCCAAGGGATTAGCAAAGTCTCACCTTAACCACCCTGCCACTACTTCATTTGTAGGTAGTTATCGTGTAGAGTAGTTGGGTTGTTTTCCAGAATAGATTGAAGGTAAGGCTTAAATTCTGATTAGCATAGATTTAAACATTTAGATGATCTTTTTCATCACATTCCTTTCAAACAGCAAGGAAACACAGCGACGAGGATGGGATTCAAAACAAAACGTGTAGAAACCAATGGTTCAGCAGTGCATCACAATAACCACTCGTACACATCGTGTGGTATAGTTAGAAAGCTTGCATGAATATATTGAAGGTATTGAAGAAAGCTTGCATGGGTATATTGAAGTAGTGCGTCAACAAGGTTTTGATTCGAACCCACATAAGCATAGCCCAAAGGATTAGCAAAGTTTTGGTTTAAACACTCGGCCACTTCTTAGATTTTAGATCATTTTCTTTCTATTTTGTAGTGAAGTTTGATAGTTTCCCAGAATAGACTGATGGTAAGGCATAAATTCTGATGGAAAAAGCATAGATTCCTATATTAACATTATCTTTTCAACATGTTCCTTTCAAAGAGCAAGGCAAAGCGTAGACAAGAATGGGATTCAAAACTACACGTGTAGAGCAAAATGTAGCAGTACATCACATTATTCTCTCGGACATCTTGTCATATTTGCATAAGCATCTCGCTATTCTGTGGTGTAGTTAGAAAGCTATCTTTAATGGACGGAAGCTAAGGCATGAACTCTGTTGGATTTTGCTTTGATTTAAATATTGACTTTAACTTTTCATCATGCTGCTAATAAACAGCAAGTAAACTAAAGGAGTGCATCAACAAGGTTTTGTTTCAAACCCAAATTAGCATAGTCCAAGGGATTAGCAAAGTCTCATCTTAACCACCCTGCCACTACTTCATTTGTAGGTAGTTATCGTGTAGAGTAGTTGGGTTGTTTTCCAGAATAGATTGAAGGTAAGGCTTAAATTCTGATTAGCATAGATTTAAACATTTAGATGATCTTTTTCATCACATTCCTTTCAAACAGCAAGGAAACACAGCGACGAGGATGGGATTCAAAACAAAACGTGTAGAAACCAATGGTTCAGCAGTGCATCACATTAACCACTCGTACACATCGTCACACTTGTGGTATAGTTAGAAAGCTTGCATGAATATATTGAAGGTATTGAAGAAAGCTTGCATGGGTATATTGAAGTAGTGCGTCAACAAGGTTTTGATTCGAACCCACATAAGCATAGCCCAAAGGATTAGCAAAGTTTTGGTTTAAACACTCGGCCACTTCTTAGATTTTAGATCATTTTCTTTCTATTTTTTAGTGAAGTTAGATAGTTTCCCAGAATAGACTGATGGTAAGGCATAAATTCTGATGGAAAAAGCATAGATTCCTATATTAACATTATCTTTTCAACATGTTCCTTTCAAAGAGCAAGGCAAAGCGTAGACAAGAATGGGATTCAAAACTACACGTGTAGAGCAAAATGTAGCAGTACATCACATTATTCTCTCGGACATCTCGTCATATTTGCATAAGCATCTCGCTATTCTGTGGTGTAGTTAGAAAGCTATCTTTAATGGACGGAAGCTAAGGCATGAACTCTGTTGGATTTTGCTTTGATTTAAATATTGACTTTAACTTTTCATCATGCTGCTAATAAACAGCAAGTAAACTAAAGGAGTGCATCAACAAGGTTTTGTTTCAAACCCAAATTAGCATAGCCCAAGGGATTAGCAAAGTCTCACCTTAACCACCCTGCCACTACTTCATTTGTAGGTAGTTATCGTGTAGAGTAGTTGGGTTGTTTTCCAGAATAGATTGAAGGTAAGGCTTAAATTCTGATTAGCATAGATTTAAACATTTAGATGATCTTTTTCATCACATTCCTTTCAAACAGCAAGGAAACACAGCGACGAGGATGGGATTCAAAACAAAACGTGTAGAAACCAATGGTTCAGCAGTGCATCACATTAACCACTCGTACACATCGTCACACTTGTGGTATAGTTAGAAAGCTTACATGAATATATTGAAGGTATTGAAGAAAGCTTGCGTGGGTATATTGAAGTAGTGCGTCAACAAGGTTTTGATTCGAACCCACATAAGCATAGCCCAAAGGATTAGCAAAGTTTTGGTTTAAACACTCGGCCACTTCTTAGATTTTAGATCATTTTCTTTCTATTTTGTAGTGAAGTTAGATAGTTTCCCAGAATAGACTGATGGTAAGGCATAAATTCTGATGGAAAAAGCATAGATTCCTATATTAACATTATCTTTTCAACATGTTCCTTTCAAAGAGCAAGGCAAAGCGTAGACAAGAATGGGATTCAAAACTACACGTGTAGAGCAAAATGTAGCAGTACATCACATTATTCACTCGTACACATCGTCACACTTGTGGTATAGTTAGAAAGCTTGCATGAATATATTGAAGGTATTGAAGAAAGCTTGCATGGGTATATTGAAGTAGTGCGTCAACAAGGTTTTGATTCGAACCCACATAAGCATAGCCCAAAGGATTAGCAAAGTTTTGGTTTAAACACTCGGCCACTTCTTAGATTTTAGATCATTTTCTTTCTATTTTGTAGTGAAGTTAGATAGTTTCCCAGAATAGACTGATGGTAAGGCATAAATTCTGATGGAAAAAGCATAGATTCCTATATTAACATTATCTTTTCAACATGTTCCTTTCAAAGAGCAAGGCAAAGCGTAGACAAGAATGGGATTCAAAACTACACGTGTAGAGCAAAATGTAGCGGTACATCACATTATTCACTCGGACATCCGTCATATTTGCATAAGCATCTCG
The DNA here is from genome assembly GCA_032164185.1 of Moxostoma hubbsi. Classification (NCBI taxonomy): domain Eukaryota; kingdom Metazoa; phylum Chordata; class Actinopteri; order Cypriniformes; family Catostomidae; genus Moxostoma; species Moxostoma hubbsi. Next base: position 23,584,161 of record JAVLUX010000040.1, on the reverse strand, counting down.
CTATTCTGTGGTGTAGTTAGAAAGCTATCTTTAATGGACGGAAGCTAAGGCATGAACTCTGTTGGATTTTGCTTTGATTTAAATATTGACTTTAACTTTTCATCATGCTGCTAATAAACAGCAAGTAAACTAAAGGAGTGCATCAACAAGGTTTTGTTTCAAACCCAAATTAGCATAGCCCAAGGGATTAGCAAAGTCTCACCTTAACCACCCTGCCACTACTTCATTTGTAGGTATTTATCGTGTAGAGTAGTTGGGTTGTTTTCCAGAATAGATTGAAGGTAAGGCTTAAATTCTGATGGAATTAGCATAGATGTAAACATTTAGATGATCTTTTTCATCACGTTCCTTTCAAACAGCAAGGAAACACAGCGACGAGGATGGGATTCAAAACAACACGTGTAGAAAACAATGGTTCAGCAGTGCATCACATGAACCACTCGTACACATCTGGTATAGTTAGAAAGCTTGCATGAATATATTGAAGGTAAGGCATAAACTCTGTTGGCTTTGATTTAAATACTGACAATACCTTTTCAACATGTGGTTGACTTACAGCAAGCAAACACATCGACGAGGATGGGATTCGAACCCACGCGTGCAGAGCACAATGGATTAGCAGTCCATCGCCTTAACCACTCGGCCACCTCGTCATGTTTAGCTATTCATTTTGCTATTTTGTGGTGTAGTTGGATAGCTTTCCTTAATAGACTGATGGAAAGGCATAAACTCTGTTGGAGTTTGCTTTTATTGAAATATTTGTCATCATGCTGCTGATAAACAGCATGTAAACTAAAGGAGTAAACTGAAGTAGTGCGTCAACAAGGTTTTGATTCGAACCCACATAAGCATAGCCCAAAGGATTAGCAAAGTTTTGGTTTAAACACTCGGCCACTTCTTAGATTTTAGATCATTTTCTTTCTATTTTGTAGTGAAGTTTGATAGTTTCCCAGAATAGACTGATGGTAAGGCATAAATTCTGATGGAAAAAGCATAGATTCCTATATTAACATTATCTTTTCAACATGTTCCTTTCAAAGAGCAAGGCAAAGCGTAGACAAGAATGGGATTCAAAACTACACGTGTAGAGCAAAATGTAGCAGTACATCACATTATTCTCTCGGACATCTTGTCATATTTGCATAAGCATCTCGCTATTCTGTGGTGTAGTTAGAAAGCTATCTTTAATGGACGGAAGCTAAGGCATGAACTCTGTTGGATTTTGCTTTGATTTAAATATTGACTTTAACTTTTCATCATGCTGCTAATAAACAGCAAGTAAACTAAAGGAGTGCATCAACAAGGTTTTGTTTCAAACCCAAATTAGCATAGCCCAAGGGATTAGCAAAGTCTCACCTTAACCACCCTGCCACTACTTCATTTGTAGGTATTTATCGTGTAGAGTAGTTGGGTTGTTTTCCAGAATAGATTGAAGGTAAGGCTTAAATTCTGATGGAATTAGCATAGATGTAAACATTTAGATGATCTTTTTCATCACGTTCCTTTCAAACAGCAAGGAAACACAGCGACGAGGATGGGATTCAAAACAACACGTGTAGAAAACAATGGTTCAGCAGTGCATCACATGAACCACTCGTACACATCTGGTATAGTTAGAAAGCTTGCATGAATATATTGAAGGTAAGGCATAAACTCTGTTGGCTTTGATTTAAATACTGACAATACCTTTTCAACATGTGGTTGACTTACAGCAAGCAAACACATCGACGAGGATGGGATTCGAACCCACGCGTGCAGAGCACAATGGATTAGCAGTCCATCGCCTTAACCACTCGGCCACCTCGTCATGTTTAGCTATCCATTTTGCTATTTTGTGGTGTAGTTGGATAGCTTTCCTTAATAGACTGATGGTAAGGCATAAACTCTGTTGGAGTTTGCTTTTATTGAAATATTTGTCATCATGCTGCTGATAAACAGCATGTAAACTAAAGGAGTAAACTGAAGTAGTGCGTCAACAAGGTTTTGATTCGAACCCACATAAGCATAGCCCAAAGGATTAGCAAAGTTTTGGTTTAAACACTCGGCCACTTCTTAGATTTTAGATCATTTTCTTTCTATTTTGTAGTGAAGTTAGATAGTTTCCCAGAATAGACTGATGGTAAGGCATAAATTCTGATGGAAAAAGCATAGATTCCTATATTAACATTATCTTTTCAACATGTTCCTTTCAAAGAGCAAGGCAAAGCGTAGACAAGAATGGGATTCAAAACTACACGTGTAGAGCAAAATGTAGCAGTACATCACATTATTCTCTCGGACATCTTGTCATATTTGCATAAGCATCTCGCTATTCTGTGGTGTAGTTAGAAAGCTATCTTTAATGGACGGAAGCTAAGGCATGAACTCTGTTGGATTTTGCTTTGATTTAAATATTGACTTTAACTTTTCATCATGCTGCTAATAAACAGCAAGTAAACTAAAGGAGTGCATCAACAAGGTTTTGTTTCAAACCCAAATTAGCATAGCCCAAGGGATTAGCAAAGTCTCAACTTAACCACCCTGCCACTACTTCATTTGTAGGTAGTTATTGTGTAGAGTAGTTGGGTTGTTTTCCAGAATAGATTGAAGGTAAGGCTTAAATTCTGATTAGCATAGATTTAAACATTTAGATGATCTTTTTCATCACGTTCCTTTCAAACAGCAAGGAAACACAGCGACGAGGATGGGATTCAAAACAACACGTGTAGAAAACAAAGGTTCAGCAGTGCATCACATGAACCACTCGTACACATCGTCACACTTGTGGTATAGTTAGAAAGCTTGCATGAATATATTGAAGGTAAGGCATAAACTCTGTTGGCTTTGATTTAAACACTGACAATACCTTTTCAACATGTGGTTGACTTACAGCAAGCAAACACATCGACGAGGATGGGATTCGAACCCACGCGTGCAGAGCACAATGGATTAGCAGTCCATCGCCTTAACCACTCGGCCACCTCGTCATGTTTAGCTATCCATTTTGCTATTTTGTGGTGTAGTTGGATAGCTTTCCTTAATAGACTGATGGTAAGGCATAAACTCTGTTGGAGTTTGCTTTTATTGAAATATTTGTCATCATGCTGCTGATAAACAGCATGTAAACTAAAGGAGTAAACTGAAGTAGTGCGTCAACAAGGTTTTGATTCGAACCCACATAAGCATAGCCCAAAGGATTAGCAAAGTTTTGGTTTTAAACACTCTGTCACTTCTTAGATTTTAGATCATTTTCTTTCTATTTTGTAGTGAAGTTAGATAGTTTCCCAGAATAGACTGATGGTAAGGCATAAATTCTGATGGAAAAAGCATAGATTCCTATATTAACATTATCTTTTCAACATGTTCCTTTCAAAGAGCAAGGCAAAGCGTAGACAAGAATGGGATTCAAAACTACACGTGTAGAGCAAAATGTAGCAGTACATCACATTATTCACTCGTACACATCGTCACACTTGTGGTATAGTTAGAAAGCTTGCATGAATATATTGAAGGTATTGAAGAAAGCTTGCACAGGTATATTGAAGTAGTGCGTCAACAAGGTTTTGATTCGAACCCACATAAGCATAGCCCAAAGGATTAGCAAAGTTTTGGTTTAAACACTCGGCCACTTCTTAGATTTTAGATCATTTTCTTTCTATTTTGTAGTGAAGTTAGATAGTTTCCCAGAATAGACTGATGGTAAGGCATAAATTCTGATGGAAAAAGCATAGATTCCTATATTAACATTATCTTTTCAACATGTTCCTTTCAAAGAGCAAGGCAAAGCGTAGACAAGAATGGGATTCAAAACTACACGTGTAGAGCAAAATGTAGCAGTACATCACATTATTCTCTCGGACATCTTGTCATATTTGCATAAGCATCTCGCTATTCTGTGGTGTAGTTAGAAAGCTATCTTTAATGGACGGAAGCTAAGGCATGAACTCTGTTGGATTTTGCTTTGATTTAAATATTGACTTTAACTTTTCATCATGCTGCTAATAAACAGCAAGTAAACTAAAGGAGTGCATGAACAAGGTTTTGTTTCAAACCCAAATTAGCATAGCCCAAGGGATTAGCAAAGTCTCAACTTAACCACCCTGCCACTACTTCATTTGTAGGTAGTTATCGTGTAGAGTAGTTGGGTTGTTTTCCAGAATAGATTGAAGGTAAGGCTTAAATTCTGATGGAATTAGCATAGATTTAAACATTTAGATGATCTTTTTCATCACGTTCCTTTCAAACAGCAAGGAAACACAGCGACGAGGATGGGATTCAAAACAACACGTGTAGAAAACAATGGTTCAGCAGTGCATCACATGAACCACTCGTACACATCGTCACACTTGTGGTATAGTTAGAAAGCTTGCATGAATATATTGAAGGTAAGGCATAAACTCTGTTGGCTTTGATTTAAATACTGACAATACCTTTTCAACATGTGGTTGACTTACAGCAAGCAAACACATCGACGATGATGGGATTCGAACCCACGCGTGCAGAGCACAATGGATTAGCAGTCCATCGCCTTAACCACTCGGCCACCTCGTCATGTTTAGCTATCCATTTTGCTATTTTGTGGTGTAGTTGGATAGCTTTCCTTAATAGACTGATGGTAAGGCATAAACTCTGTTGGAGTTTGCTTTTATTGAAATATTTGTCATCATGCTGCTGATAAACAGCATGTAAACTAAAGGAGTAAACTGAAGTAGTGCGTCAACAAGGTTTTGATTCGAACCCACATAAGCATAGCCCAAAGGATTAGCAAAGTTTTGGTTTTAAACAATCTGTCACTTCTTAGATTTTAGATCATTTTCTTTCTATTTTGTAGTGAAGTTAGATAGTTTCCCAGAATAGACTGATGGTAAGGCATAAATTCTGATGGAAAAAGCATAGATTCCTATATTAACATTATCTTTTCAACATGTTCCTTTCAAAGAGCAAGGCAAAGCGTAGACAAGAATGGGATTCAAAACTACACGTGTAGAGCAAAATGTAGCAGTACATCACATTATTCTCTCGGACATCTTGTCATATTTGCATAAGCATCTCGCTATTCTGTGGTGTAGTTAGAAAGCTATCTTTAATGGACGGAAGCTAAGGCATGAACTCTGTTGGATTTTGCTTTGATTTAAATATTGACTTTAACTTTTCATCATGCTGCTAATAAACAGCAAGTAAACTAAAGGAGTGCATCAACAAGGTTTTGTTTCAAACCCAAATTAGCATAGCCCAAGGGATTAGCAAAGTCTCAACTTAACCACCCTGCCACTACTTCATTTGTAGGTAGTTATCGTGTAGAGTAGTTGGGTTGTTTTCCAGAATAGATTGAAGGTAAGGCTTAAATTCTGATTAGCATAGATTTAAACATTTAGATGATCTTTTTCATCACATTCCTTTCAAACAGCAAGGAAACACAGCGACGAGGATGGGATTCAAAACAAAACGTGTAGAAACCAATGGTTCAGCAGTGCATCACATTAACCACTCGTACACATCGTCACACTTGTGGTATAGTTAGAAAGCTTGCATGAATATACTGAAGGTATTGAAGAAAGCTTGCATGGGTATATTGAAGTAGTGCGTCAACAAGGTTTTGATTCGAACCCACATAAGCATAGCCCAAAGGATTAGCAAAGTTTTGGTTTAAACACTCGGCCACTTCTTAGATTTTAGATCATTTTCTTTCTATTTTGTAGTGAAGTTAGATAGTTTCCCAGAATAGACTGATGGTAAGGCATAAATTCTGATGGAAAAAGCATAGATTCCTATATTAACATTATCTTTTCAACATGTTCCTTTCAAAGAGCAAGGCAAAGCGTAGACAAGAATGGGATTCAAAACTACACGTGTAGAGCAAAATGTAGCAGTACATCACATTATTCACTCGTACACATCGTCACACTTGTGGTATAGTTAGAAAGCTTGCATGAATATATTGAAGGTATTGAAGAAAGCTTGCACAGGTATATTGAAGTAGTGCGTCAACAAGGTTTTGATTCGAACCCACATAAGCATAGCCCAAAGGATTAGCAAAGTTTTGGTTTAAACACTCGGCCACTTCTTAGATTTTAGATCATTTTCTTTCTATTTTGTAGTGAAGTTAGATAGTTTCCCAGAATAGACTGATGGTAAGGCATAAATTCTGATGGAAAAAGCATAGATTCCTATATTAACATTATCTTTTCAACATGTTCCTTTCAAAGAGCAAGGCAAAGCGTAGACAAGAATGGGATTCAAAACTACACGTGTAGAGCAAAATGTAGCAGTACATCACATTATTCACTCGTACACATCGTCACACTTGTGGTATAGTTAGAAAGCTTGCATGAATATATTGAAGGTATTGAAGAAAGCTTGCACAGGTATATTGAAGTAGTGCGTCAACAAGGTTTTGATTCGAACCCACATAAGCATAGCCCAAAGGATTAGCAAAGTTTTGGTTTAAACACTCGGCCACTTCTTAGATTTTAGATCATTTTCTTTCTATTTTGTAGTGAAGTTAGATAGTTTCCCAGAATAGACTGATGGTAAGGCATAAATTCTGATGGAAAAAGCATAGATTCCTATATTAACATTATCTTTTCAACATGTTCCTTTCAAAGAGCAAGGCAAAGCGTAGACAAGAATGGGATTCAAAACTACACGTGTAGAGCAAAATGTAGCAGTACATCACATTATTCACTCGTACACATCGTCACACTTGTGGTATAGTTAGAAAGCTTGCATGAATATATTGAAGGTATTGAAGAAAGCTTGCACAGGTATATTGAAGTAGTGCGTCAACAAGGTTTTGATTCGAACCCACATAAGCATAGCCCAAAGGATTAGCAAAGTTTTGGTTTAAACACTCGGCCACTTCTTAGATTTTAGATCATTTTCTTTCTATTTTGTAGTGAAGTTAGATAGTTTCCCAGAATAGACTGATGGTAAGGCATAAATTCTGATGGAAAAAGCATAGATTCCTATATTAACATTATCTTTTCAACATGTTCCTTTCAAAGAGCAAGGCAAAGCGTAGACAAGAATGGGATTCAAAACTACACGTGTAGAGCAAAATGTAGCAGTACATCACATTATTCACTCGTACACATCGTCACACTTGTGGTATAGTTAGAAAGCTTGCATGAATATATTGAAGGTATTGAAGAAAGCTTGCACAGGTATATTGAAGTAGTGCGTCAACAAGGTTTTGATTCGAACCCACATAAGCATAGCCCAAAGGATTAGCAAAGTTTTGGTTTAAACACTCGGCCACTTCTTAGATTTTAGATCATTTTCTTTCTATTTTGTAGTGAAGTTAGATAGTTTCCCAGTATAGACTGATGGTAAGGCATAAATTCTGATGGAAAAAGCATAGATTCCTATATTAACATTATCTTTTCAACATGTTCCTTTCAAAGAGCAAGGCAAAGCGTAGTCAAGAATGGGATTCAAAACTACACGTGTAGAGCAAAATGTAGCATTACATCACATTATTCTCTCGGACATCTCGTCATATTTGCATAAGCATCTCGCTATTCTGTGGTGTAGTTAGAAAGCTATCTTTAATGGACGGAAGCTAAGGCATGAACTCTGTTGGATTTTGCTTTGATTTAAATATTGACTTTAACTTTTCATCATGCTGCTAATAAACAGCAAGTAAACTAAAGGAGTGCATCAACAAGGTTTTGTTTCAAACCCAAATTAGCATAGCCCAAGGGATTAGCAAAGTCTCACCTTAACCACCCTGCCACTACTTCATTTGTAGGTAGTTATCGTGTAGAGTAGTTGGGTTGTTTTCCAGAATAGATTGAAGGTAAGGCTTAAATTCTGATTAGCATAGATTTAAACATTTAGATGATCTTTTTCATCACATTCCTTTCAAACAGCAAGGAAACACAGCGACGAGGATGGGATTCAAAACAAAACGTGTAGAAACCAATGGTTCAGCAGTGCATCACAATAACCACTCGTACACATCGTGTGGTATAGTTAGAAAGCTTGCATGAATATATTGAAGGTATTGAAGAAAGCTTGCATGGGTATATTGAAGTAGTGCGTCAACAAGGTTTTGATTCGAACCCACATAAGCATAGCCCAAAGGATTAGCAAAGTTTTGGTTTAAACACTCGGCCACTTCTTAGATTTTAGATCATTTTCTTTCTATTTTGTAGTGAAGTTAGATAGTTTCCCAGAATAGACTGATGGTAAGGCATAAATTCTGATGGAAAAAGCATAGATTCCTATATTAACATTATCTTTTCAACATGTTCCTTTCAAAGAGCAAGGCAAAGCGTAGACAAGAATGGGATTCAAAACTACACGTGTAGAGCAAAATGTAGCATTACATCACATTATACTCTCGGACATCTCGTCATATTTGCATAAGCATCTCGCTATTCTGTGGTGTAGTTAGAAAGCTATCTTTAATGGACGGAAGCTAAGGCATCAACTCTGTTGGATTTTGCTTTGATTTAAATATTGACTTTAACTTTTCATCATGCTGCTAATAAACAGCAAGTAAACTAAAGGAGTGCATCAACAAGGTTTTGTTTCAAACCCAAATTAGCATAGCCCAAGGGATTAGCAAAGTCTCACCTTAACCACCCTGCCACTACTTCATTTGTAGGTAGTTATCGTGTAGAGTAGTTGGGTTGTTTTCCAGAATAGATTGAAGGTAAGGCTTAAATTCTGATTAGCATAGATTTAAACATTTAGATGATCTTTTTCATCACATTCCTTTCAAACAGCAAGGAAACACAGCGACGAGGATGGGATTCAAAACAAAACGTGTAGAAACCAATGGTTCAGCAGTGCATCACAATAACCACTCGTACACATCGTGTGGTATAGTTAGAAAGCTTGCATGAATATATTGAAGGTATTGAAGAAAGCTTGCATGGGTATATTGAAGTAGTGCGTCAACAAGGTTTTGATTCGAACCCACATAAGCATAGCCCAAAGGATTAGCAAAGTTTTGGTTTAAACACTCGGCCACTTCTTAGATTTTAGATCATTTTCTTTCTATTTTGTAGTGAAGTTAGATAGTTTCCCAGAATAGACTGATGGTAAGGCATAAATTCTGATGGAAAAAGCATAGATTCCTATATTAACATTATCTTTTCAACATGTTCCTTTCAAAGAGCAAGGCAAAGCGTAGACAAGAATGGGATTCAAAACTACACGTGTAGAGCAAAATGTAGCAGTACATCACATTATTCACTCGTACACATCGTCACACTTGTGGCATAGTTAGAAAGCTTGCATGAATATATTGAAGGTATTGAAGAAAGCTTGCATGGGTATATTGAAGTAGTGCGTCAACAAGGTTTTGATTCGAACCCACATAAGCATAGCCCAAAGGATTAGCAAAGTTTTGGTTTAAACACTCGGCCACTTCTTAGATTTTAGATCATTTTCTTTCTATTTTGTAGTGAAGTTAGATAGTTTCCCAGAATAGACTGATGGTAAGGCATAAATTCTGATGGAAAAAGCATAGATTCCTATATTAACATTATCTTTTCAACATGTGGTTGACTTACAGCAAGCAAACACATCGACGAGGATGGGATTCAAACCAACGCGTGCAGAGCACAATGGATTAGCAGTCCATCGCCTTAACCACTCGGCCACCTCACCATGTTTAGCTATCCATTTTGCTATTTTGTGGTGTAGTTGGATAGCTTTCCTTAATAGACAGATGGTAAGGCATAAAATCTGTTGGAGTTTCCTTTTATTGAAATATTTGTCATCATGCTGCTGATAAACAGCATGTAAACTAAAGGAGTAAACTGAAGTAGTGCGTCAACAAGGTTTTGATTCGAACCCACATAAGCATAGCCCAAAGGATTAGCAAAGTTTTGGTTTAAACACTCGGCCACTTCTTAGATTTTAGATCATTTTCTTTCTATTTTGTAGTGAAGTTAGATAGTTTCCCAGAATAGACTGATGGTAAGGCATAAATTCTGATGGAAAAAGCATAGATTCCTATATTAACATTATCTTTTCAACATGTTCCTTTCAAAGAGCAAGGCAAAGCGTAGTCAAGAATGGGATTCAAAACTACACGTGTAGAGCAAAATGTAGCAATACATCACATTATTCTCTCGGACATCTCGTCATATTTGCATAAGCATCTCGCTATTCTGTGGTGTAGTTAGAAAGCTATCTTTAATGGACGGAAGCTAAGGCATGAACTCTGTTGGATTTTGCTTTGATTTAAATATTGACTTTAACTTTTCATCATGCTGCTAATAAACAGCAAGTAAACTAAAGGAGTGCATCAACAAGGTTTTGTTTCAAACCCAAATTAGCATAGCCCAAGGGATTAGCAAAGTCTCACCTTAACCACCCTGCCACTACTTCATTTGTAGGTAGTTATCGTGTAGAGTAGTTGGGTTGTTTTCCAGAATAGATTGAAGGTAAGGCTTAAATTCTGATGGAATTAGCATAGATTTAAACATTTAGATGATCTTTTTCATCACGTTCCTTTCAAACAGCAAGGAAACACAGCGACGAGGATGGGATTCAAAACAACACGTGTAGAAAACAATGGTTCAGCAGTGCATCACATGAACCACTCGTACACATCTGGTATAGTTAGAAAGCTTGCATGAATATATTGAAGGTAAGGCATAAACTCTGTTGGCTTTGATTTAAATACTGACAATACCTTTTCAACATGTGGTTGACTTACAGCAAGGAAACACAGCGACGAGGATGGGATTCAAAACAAAACGTGTAGAAACCAATGGTTCAGCAGTGCATCACAATAACCACTCGTACACATCGTGTGGTATAGTTAGAAAGCTTGCATGAATATATTGAAGGTATTGAAGAAAGCTTGCATGGGTATATTGAAGTAGTGCGTCAACAAGGTTTTGATTCGAACCCACATAAGCATAGCCCAAAGGATTAGCAAAGTTTTGGTTTAAACACTCGGCCACTTCTTAGATTTTAGATCATTTTCTTTCTATTTTGTAGTGAAGTTAGATAGTTTCCCAGAATAGACTGATGGTAAGGCATAAATTCTGATGGAAAAAGCATAGATTCCTATATTAACATTATCTTTTCAACATGTTCCTTTCAAAGAGCAAGGCAAAGCGTAGACAAGAATGGGATTCAAAACTACACGTGTAGAGCAAAATGTAGCATTACATCACATTATACTCTCGGACATCTCGTCATATTTGCATAAGCATCTCGCTATTCTGTGGTGTAGTTAGAAAGCTATCTTTAATGGACGGAAGCTAAGGCATCAACTCTGTTGGATTTTGCTTTGATTTAAATATTGACTTTAACTTTTCATCATGCTGCTAATAAACAGCAAGTAAACTAAAGGAGTGCATCAACAAGGTTTTGTTTCAAACCCAAATTAGCATAGCCCAAGGGATTAGCAAAGTCTCACCTTAACCACCCTGCCACTACTTCATTTGTAGGTAGTTATCGTGTAGAGTAGTTGGGTTGTTTTCCAGAATAGATTGAAGGTAAGGCTTAAATTCTGATTAGCATAGATTTAAACATTTAGATGATCTTTTTCATCACATTCCTTTCAAACAGCAAGGAAACACAGCGACGAGAATGGGATTCAAAACAAAACGTGTAGAAACCAATGGTTCAGCAGTGCATCACAATAACCACTCGTACACATCGTGTGGTATAGTTAGAAAGCTTGCATGAATATATTGAAGGTATTGAAGAAAGCTTGCATGGGTATATTGAAGTAGTGCGTCAACAAGGTTTTGATTCGAACCCACATAAGCATAGCCCAAAGGATTAGCAAAGTTTTGGTTTAAACACTCGGCCACTTCTTAGATTTTAGATCATTTTCTTTCTATTTTGTAGTGAAGTTAGATAGTTTCCCAGAATAGACTGATGGTAAGGCATAAATTCTGATGGAAAAAGCATAGATTCCTATATTAACATTATCTTTTCAACATGTTCCTTTCAAAGAGCAAGGCAAAGCGTAGACAAGAATGGGATTCAAAACTACACGTGTAGAGCAAAATGTAGCAGTACATCACATTATTCACTCGTACACATCGTCACACTTGTGGCATAGTTAGAAAGCTTGCATGAATATATTGAAGGTATTGAAGAAAGCTTGCATGGGTATATTGAAGTAGTGCGTCAACAAGGTTTTGATTCGAACCCACATAAGCATAGCCCAAAGGATTAGCAAAGTTTTGGTTTAAACACTCGGCCACTTCTTAGATTTTAGATCATTTTCTTTCTATTTTGTAGTGAAGTTAGATAGTTTCCCAGAATAGACTGATGGTAAGGCATAAATTCTGATGGAAAAAGCATAGATTCCTATATTAACATTATCTTTTCAACATGTGGTTGACTTACAGCAAGCAAACACATCGACGAGGATGGGATTCAAACCAACGCATGCAGAGCACAATGGATTAGCAGTCCATCGCCTTAACCACTCGGCCACCTCACCATGTTTAGCTATCCATTTTGCTATTTTGTGGTGTAGTTGGATAGCTTTCCTTAATAGACAGATGGTAAGGCATAAACTCTGTTGGAGTTTCCTTTTATTGAAATATTTGTCATCATGCTGCTGATAAACAGCATGTAAACTAAAGGAGTAAACTGAAGTAGTGCGTCAACAAGGTTTTGATTCGAACCCACATAAGCATAGCCCAAAGGATTAGCAAAGTTTTGGTTTAAACACTCGGCCACTTCTTAGATTTTAGATCATTTTCTTTCTATTTTGTAGTGAAGTTAGATAGTTTCCCAGAATAGACTGATGGTAAGGCATAAATTCTGATGGAAAAAGCATAGATTCCTATATTAACATTATCTTTTCAACATGTTCCTTTCAAAGAGCAAGGCAAAGCGTAGTCAAGAATGGGATTCAAAACTACACGTGTAGAGCAAAATGTAGCAATACATCACATTATTCTCTCGGACATCTCGTCATATTTGCATAAGCATCTCGCTATTCTGTGGTGTAGTTAGAAAGCTATCTTTAATGGACGGAAGCTAAGGCATGAACTCTGTTGGATTTTGCTTTGATTTAAATATTGACTTTAACTTTTCATCATGCTGCTAATAAACAGCAAGTAAACTAAAGGAGTGCATCAACAAGGTTTTGTTTCAAACCCAAATTAGCATAGCCCAAGGGATTAGCAAAGTCTCACCTTAACCACCCTGCCACTACTTCATTTGTAGGTAGTTATCGTGTAGAGTAGTTGGGTTGTTTTCCAGAATAGATTGAAGGTAAGGCTTAAATTCTGATGGAATTAGCATAGATTTAAACATTTAGATGATCTTTTTCATCACGTTCCTTTCAAACAGCAAGGAAACACAGCGACGAGGATGGGATTCAAAACAACACGTGTAGAAAACAATGGTTCAGCAGTGCATCACATGAACCACTCGTACACATCTGGTATAGTTAGAAAGCTTGCATGAATATATTGAAGGTAAGGCATAAACTCTGTTGGCTTTGATTTAAATACTGACAATACCTTTTCAACATGTGGTTGACTTACAGCAAGCAAACACATCGACGAGGATGGGATTCAAAACAAAACGTGTAGAAACCAATGGTTCAGCAGTGCATCACAATAACCACTCGTACACATCGTGTGGTATAGTTAGAAAGCTTGCATGAATATATTGAAGGTATTGAAGAAAGCTTGCATGGGTATATTGAAGTAGTGCGTCAACAAGGTTTTGATTCGAACCCACATAAGCATAGCCCAAAGGATTAGCAAAGTTTTGGTTTAAACACTCGGCCACTTCTTAGATTTTAGATCATTTTCTTTCTATTTTGTAGTGAAGTTAGATAGTTTCCCAGAATAGACTGATGGTAAGGCATAAATTCTGATGGAAAAAGCATAGATTCCTATATTAACATTATCTTTTCAACATGTTCCTTTCAAAGAGCAAGGCAAAGCGTAGACAAGAATGGGATTCAAAACTACACGTGTAGAGCAAAATGTAGCATTACATCACATTATACTCTCGGACATCTCGTCATATTTGCATAAGCATCTCGCTATTCTGTGGTGTAGTTAGAAAGCTATCTTTAATGGACGGAAGCTAAGGCATCAACTCTGTTGGATTTTGCTTTGATTTAAATATTGACTTTAACTTTTCATCATGCTGCTAATAAACAGCAAGTAAACTAAAGGAGTGCATCAACAAGGTTTTGTTTCAAACCCAAATTAGCATAGCCCAAGGGATTAGCAAAGTCTCACCTTAACCACCCTGCCACTACTTCATTTGTAGGTAGTTATCGTGTAGAGTAGTTGGGTTGTTTTCCAGAATAGATTGAAGGTAAGGCTTAAATTCTGATTAGCATAGATTTAAACATTTAGATGATCTTTTTCATCACATTCCTTTCAAACAGCAAGGAAACACAGCGACGAGGATGGGATTCAAAACAAAACGTGTAGAAACCAATGGTTCAGCAGTGCATCACAATAACCACTCGTACACATCGTGTGGTATAGTTAGAAAGCTTGCATGAATATATTGAAGTTATTGAAGAAAGCTTGCATGGGTATATTGAAGTAGTGCGTCAACAAGGTTTTGATTCGAACCCACATAAGCATAGCCCAAAGGATTAGCAAAGTTTTGGTTTAAACACTCGGCCACTTCTTAGATTTTAGATCATTTTCTTTCTATTTTGTAGTGAAGTTAGATAGTTTCCCAGAATAGACTGATGGTAAGGCATAAATTCTGATGGAAAAAGCATAGATTCCTATATTAACATTATCTTTTCAACATGTTCCTTTCAAAGAGCAAGGCAAAGCGTAGACAAGAATGGGATTCAAAACTACACGTGTAGAGCAAAATGTAGCAGTACATCACATTATTCACTCGTACACATCGTCACACTTGTGGCATAGTTAGAAAGCTTGCATGAATATATTGAAGGTATTGAAGAAAGCTTGCATGGGTATATTGAAGTAGTGCGTCAACAAGGTTTTGATTCGAACCCACATAAGCATAGCCCAAAGGATTAGCAAAGTTTTGGTTTAAACACTCGGCCACTTCTTAGATTTTAGATCATTTTCTTTCTATTTTGTAGTGAAGTTAGATAGTTTCCCAGAATAGACTGATGGTAAGGCATAAATTCTGATGGAAAAAGCATAGATTCCTATATTAACATTATCTTTTCAACATGTGGTTGACTTACAGCAAGCAAACACATCGACGAGGATGGGATTCAAACCAACGCGTGCAGAGCACAATGGATTAGCAGTCCATCGCCTTAACCACTCGGCCACCTCACCATGTTTAGCTATCCATTTTGCTATTTTGTGGTGTAGTTGGATAGCTTTCCTTAATAGACAGATGGTAAGGCATAAACTCTGTTGGAGTTTCCTTTTATTGAAATATTTGTCATCATGCTGCTGATAAACAGCATGTAAACTAAAGGAGTAAACTGAAGTAGTGCGTCAACAAGGTTTTGATTCGAACCCACATAAGCATAGCCCAAAGGATTAGCAAAGTTTTGGTTTAAACACTCGGCCACTTCTTAGATTTTAGATCATTTTCTTTCTATTTTGTAGTGAAGTTAGATAGTTTCCCAGAATAGACTGATGGTAAGGCATAAATTCTGATGGAAAAAGCATAGATTCCTATATTAACATTATCTTTTCAACATGTTCCTTTCAAAGAGCAAGGCAAAGCGTAGTCAAGAATGGGATTCAAAACTACACGTGTAGAGCAAAATGTAGCAATACATCACATTATTCTCTCGGACATCTCGTCATATTTGCATAAGCATCTCGCTATTCTGTGGTGTAGTTAGAAAGCTATCTTTAATGGACGGAAGCTAAGGCATGAACTCTGTTGGATTTTGCTTTGATTTAAATATTGACTTTAACTTTTCATCATGCTGCTAATAAACAGCAAGTAAACTAAAGGAGTGCATCAACAAGGTTTTGTTTCAAACCCAAATTAGCATAGCCCAAGGGATTAGCAAAGTCTCACCTTAACCACCCTGCCACTACTTCATTTGTAGGTAGTTATCGTGTAGAGTAGTTGGGTTGTTTTCCAGAATAGATTGAAGGTAAGGCTTAAATTCTGATGGAATTAGCATAGATTTAAACATTTAGATGATCTTTTTCATCACGTTCCTTTCAAACAGCAAGGAAACACAGCGACGAGGATGGGATTCAAAACAACACGTGTAGAAAACAATGGTTCAGCAGTGCATCACATGAACCACTCGTACACATCTGGTATAGTTAGAAAGCTTGCATGAATATATTGAAGGTAAGGCATAAACTCTGTTGGCTTTGATTTAAATACTGACAATACCTTTTCAACATGTGGTTGACTTACAGCAAGCAAACACATCGACGAGGATGGGATTCGAACCCACGCGTGCAGAGCACAATGGATTAGCAGTCCATCGCCTTAACCACTCGGCCACCTCGTCATGTTTAGCTATCCATTTTGCTATTTTGTGGTGTAGTTGGATAGCTTTCCTTAATAGACTGATGGAAAGGCATAAACTCTGTTGGAGTTTGCTTTTATTGAAATATTTGTCATCATGCTGCTGATAAACAGCATGTAAACTAAAGGAGTAAACTGAAGTAGTGCGTCAACAAGGTTTTGATTCGAACCCACATAAGCATAGCCCAAAGGATTAGCAAAGTTTTGGTTTAAACACTCGGCCACTTCTTAGATTTTAGATCATTTTCTTTCTATTTTGTAGTGAAGTTTGATAGTTTCCCAGAATAGACTGATGGTAAGGCATAAATTCTGATGGAAAAAGCATAGATTCCTATATTAACATTATCTTTTCAACATGTTCCTTTCAAAGAGCAAGGCAAAGCGTAGACAAGAATGGGATTCAAAACTACACGTGTAGAGCAAAATGTAGCAGTACATCACATTATTCTCTCGGACATCTTGTCATATTTGCATAAGCATCTCGCTATTCTGTGGTGTAGTTAGAAAGCTATCTTTAATGGACGGAAGCTAAGGCATGAACTCTGTTGGATTTTGCTTTGATTTAAATATTGACTTTAACTTTTCATCATGCTGCTAATAAACAGCAAGTAAACTAAAGGAGTGCATCAACAAGGTTTTGTTTCAAACCCAAATTAGCATAGTCCAAGGGATTAGCAAAGTCTCATCTTAACCACCCTGCCACTACTTCATTTGTAGGTAGTTATCGTGTAGAGTAGTTGGGTTGTTTTCCAGAATAGATTGAAGGTAAGGCTTAAATTCTGATTAGCATAGATTTAAACATTTAGATGATCTTTTTCATCACGTTCCTTTCAAACAGCAAGGAAACACAGCGACGAGGATGGGATTCAAAACAAAATGTGTAGAAACCAATGGTTCAGCAGTGCATCACATTAACCACTCGTACACATCGTCACACTTGTGGTATAGTTAGAAAGCTTGCATGAATATATTGAAGGTATTGAAGAAAGCTTGCATGGGTATATTGAAGTAGTGCGTCAACAAGGTTTTGATTCGAACCCACATAAGCATAGCCCAAAGGATTAGCAAAGTTTTGGTTTAAACACTCGGCCACTTCTTAGATTTTAGATCATTTTCTTTCTATTTTGTAGTGAAGTTAGATAGTTTCCCAGAATAGACTGATGGTAAGGCATAAATTCTGATGGAAAAAGCATAGATTCCTATATTAACATTATCTTTTCAACATGTTCCTTTCAAAGAGCAAGGCAAAGCGTAGACAAGAATGGGATTCAAAACTACACGTGTAGAGCAAAATGTAGCAGTACATCACATTATTCTCTCGGACATCTCGTCATATTTGCATAAGCATCTCGCTATTCTGTGGTGTAGTTAGAAAGCTATCTTTAATGGACGGAAGCTAAGGCATGAACTCTGTTGGATTTTGCTTTGATTTAAATATTGACTTTAACTTTTCATCATGCTGCTAATAAACAGCAAGTAAACTAAAGGAGTGCATCAACAAGGTTTTGTTTCAAACCCAAATTAGCATAGCCCAAGGGATTAGCAAAGTCTCACCTTAACCACCCTGCCACTACTTCATTTGTAGGTAGTTATCGTGTAGAGTAGTTGGGTTGTTTTCCAGAATAGATTGAAGGTAAGGCTTAAATTCTGATGGAATTAGCATAGATTTAAACATTTAGATGACCTTTTTCATCACATTCCTTTCAAACAGCAAGGAAACACAGCGACGAGGATGGGATTCAAAACAAAATGTGTAGAAACCAATGGTTCAGCAGTGCATCACATTAACCACTCGTACACATAGTCACACTTGTGGTATAGTTAGAAAGCTTGCATGAATATATTGAAGGTATTGAAGAAAGCTTGCATGGGTATATTGAAGTAGTGCGTCAACAAGGTTTTGATTCGAACCCACATAAGCATAGCCCAAAGGATTAGCAAAGTTTTGGTTTAAACACTCGGCCACTTCTTAGATTTTAGATCATTTTCTTTCTATTTTGTAGTGAAGTTTGATAGTTTCCCAGAATAGACTGATGGTAAGGCATAAATTCTGATGGAAAAAGCATAGATTCCTATATTAACATTATCTTTTCAACATGTTCCTTTCAAAGAGCAAGGCAAAGCGTAGACAAGAATGGGATTCAAAACTACACGTGTAGAGCAAAATGTAGCAGTACATCACATTATTCTCTCGGACATCTTGTCATATTTGCATAAGCATCTCGCTATTCTGTGGTGTAGTTAGAAAGCTATCTTTAATGGACGGAAGCTAAGGCATGAACTCTGTTGGATTTTGCTTTGATTTAAATATTGACTTTAACTTTTCATCATGCTGCTAATAAACAGCAAGTAAACTAAAGGAGTGCATCAACAAGGTTTTGTTTCAAACCCAAATTAGCATAGTCCAAGGGATTAGCAAAGTCTCATCTTAACCACCCTGCCACTACTTCATTTGTAGGTAGTTATCGTGTAGAGTAGTTGGGTTGTTTTCCAGAATAGATTGAAGGTAAGGCTTAAATTCTGATTAGCATAGATTTAAACATTTAGATGATCTTTTTCATCACATTCCTTTCAAACAGCAAGGAAACACAGCGACGAGGATGGGATTCAAAACAAAACGTGTAGAAACCAATGGTTCAGCAGTGCATCACATTAACCACTCGTACACATCGTCACACTTGTGGTATAGTTAGAAAGCTTACATGAATATATTGAAGGTATTGAAGAAAGCTTGCATGGGTATATTGAAGTAGTGCGTCAACAAGGTTTTGATTCGAACCCACATAAGCATAGCCCAAAGGATTAGCAAAGTTTTGGTTTAAACACTCGGCCACTTCTTAGATTTTAGATCATTTTCTTTCTATTTTGTAGTGAAGTTAGATAGTTTCCCAGAATAGACTGATGGTAAGGCATAAATTCTGATGGAAAAAGCATAGATTCCTATATTAACATTATCTTTTCAACATGTTCCTTTCAAAGAGCAAGGCAAAGCGTAGACAAGAATGGGATTCAAAACTACACGTGTAGAGCAAAATGTAGCAGTACATCACATTATTCACTCGTACACATCGTCACACTTGTGGTATAGTTAGAAAGCTTGCATGAATATATTGAAGGTATTGAAGAAAGCTTGCATGGGTATATTGAAGTAGTGCGTCAACAAGGTTTTGATTCGAACCCACATAAGCATAGCCCAAAGGATTAGCAAAGTTTTGGTTTAAACACTCGGCCACTTCTTAGATTTTAGATCATTTTCTTTCTATTTTGTAGTGAAGTTAGATAGTTTCCCAGAATAGACTGATGGTAAGGCATAAATTCTGATGGAAAAAGCATAGATTCCTATATTAACATTATCTTTTCAACATGTTCCTTTCAAAGAGCAAGGCAAAGCGTAGACAAGAATGGGATTCAAAACTACACGTGTAGAGCAAAATGTAGCAGTACATCACATTATTCACTCGGACATCCGTCATATTTGCATAAGCATCTCGCTATTCTGTGGTGTAGTTAGAAAGCTATCTTTAATGGACGGAAGCTAAGGCATGAACTCTGTTGGATTTTGCTTTGATTTAAATATTGACTTTAACTTTTCATCATGCTGCTAATAAACAGCAAGTAAACTAAAGGAGTGCATCAACAAGGTTTTGTTTCAAACCCAAATTAGCATAGCCCAAGGGATTAGCAAAGTCTCACCTTAACCACCCTGCCACTACTTCATTTGTAGGTATTTATCGTGTAGAGTAGTTGGGTTGTTTTCCAGAATAGATTGAAGGTAAGGCTTAAATTCTGATGGAATTAGCATAGATTTAAACATTTAGATGATCTTTTTCATCACGTTCCTTTCAAACATCAAGGAAACACAGCGACGAGGATGGGATTCAAAACAACACGTGTAGAAAACAATGGTTCAGCAGTGCATCACATGAACCACTCGTACACATCTGGTATAGTTAGAAAGCTTGCATGAATATATTGAAGGTAAGGCATAAACTCTGTTGGCTTTGATTTAAATACTGACAATACCTTTTCAACATGTGGTTGACTTACAGCAAGCAAACACATCGACGAGGATGGGATTCGAACCCACGCGTGCAGAGCACAATGGATTAGCAGTCCATCGCCTTAACCACTCGGCCACCTCGTCATGTTTAGCTATTCATTTTGCTATTTTGTGGTGTAGTTGGATAGCTTTCCTTAATAGACTGATGGAAAGGCATAAACTCTGTTGGAGTTTGCTTTTATTGAAATATTTGTCATCATGCTGCTGATAAACAGCATGTAAACTAAAGGAGTAAACTGAAGTAGTGCGTCAACAAGGTTTTGATTCGAACCCACATAAGCATAGCCCAAAGGATTAGCAAAGTTTTGGTTTAAACACTCGGCCACTTCTTAGATTTTAGATCATTTTCTTTCTATTTTGTAGTGAAGTTTGATAGTTTCCCAGAATAGACTGATGGTAAGGCATAAATTCTGATGGAAAAAGCATAGATTCCTATATTAACATTATCTTTTCAACATGTTCCTTTCAAAGAGCAAGGCAAAGCGTAGACAAGAATGGGATTCAAAACTACACGTGTAGAGCAAAATGTAGCAGTACATCACATTATTCTCTCGGACATCTTGTCATATTTGCATAAGCATCTCGCTATTCTGTGGTGTAGTTAGAAAGCTATCTTTAATGGACGGAAGCTAAGGCATGAACTCTGTTGGATTTTGCTTTGATTTAAATATTGACTTTAACTTTTCATCATGCTGCTAATAAACAGCAAGTAAACTAAAGGAGTGCATCAACAAGGTTTTGTTTCAAACCCAAATTAGCATAGTCCAAGGGATTAGCAAAGTCTCATCTTAACCACCCTGCCACTACTTCATTTGTAGGTAGTTATCGTGTAGAGTAGTTGGGTTGTTTTCCAGAATAGATTGAAGGTAAGGCTTAAATTCTGATTAGCATAGATTTAAACATTTAGATGATCTTTTTCATCACATTCCTTTCAAACAGCAAGGAAACACAGCGACGAGGATGGGATTCAAAACAAAACGTGTAGAAACCAATGGTTCAGCAGTGCATCACATTAACCACTCGTACACATAGTCACACTTGTGGTATAGTTAGAAAGCTTACATGAATATATTGAAGGTATTGAAGAAAGCTTGCATGGGTATATTGAAGTAGTGCGTCAACAAGGTTTTGATTCGAACCCACATAAGCATAGCCCAAAGGATTAGCAAAGTTTTGGTTTAAACACTCGGCCACTTCTTAGATTTTAGATCATTTTCTTTCTATTTTGTAGTGAAGTTAGATAGTTTCCCAGAATAGACTGATGGTAAGGCATAAATTCTGATGGAAAAAGCATAGATTCCTATATTAACATTATCTTTTCAAAATGTTCCTTTCAAAGAGCAAGGCAAAGCGTAGACAAGAATGGGATTCAAAACTACACGTGTAGAGCAAAATGTAGCAGTACATCACATTATTCACTCGTACACATCGTCACACTTGTGGTATAGTTAGAAAGCTTGCATGAATATATTGCAGGTATTGAAGAAAGCTTGCATGGGTATATTGAAGTAGTGCGTCAACAAGGTTTTGATTCGAACCCACATAAGCATAGCCCAAAGGATTAGCAAAGTTTTGGTTTAAACACTCGGCCACTTCTTAGATTTTAGATCATTTTCTTTCTATTTTGTAGTGAAGTTAGATAGTTTCCCAGAATAGACTGATGGTAAGGCATAAATTCTGATGGAAAAAGCATAGATTCCTATATTAACATTATCTTTTCATCATGTTCCTTTCAAAGAGCAAGGCAAAGCGTAGACAAGAATGGGATTCAAAACTACACGTGTAGAGCAAAATGTAGCAATACATCACATTATTCTCTCGGACATCTCGTCATATTTGCATAAGCATCTCGCTATTCTGTGGTGTAGTTAGAAAGCTATCTTTAATGTACGGAAGCTAAGGCATGAACTCTGTTGGATTTTGCTTTGATTTAAATATTGACTTTAACTTTTCATCATGCTGCTAATAAACAGCAAGTAAACTAAAGGAGTGCATCAACAAGGTTTTGTTTCAAACCCAAATTAGCATAGCCCAAGGGATTAGCAAAGTCTCAACTTAACCACCCTGCCACTACTTCATTTGTAGGTAGTTATCGTGTAGAGTAGTTGGGTTGTTTTCCAGAATAGATTGAAGGTAAGGCTTAAATTCTGATGGAATTAGCATAGATTTAAACATTTAGATGATCTTTTTCATCACGTTCCTTTCAAACAGCAAGGAAACACAGCGACGAGGATGGGATTCAAAACAACACGTGTAGAAAACAAAGGTTCAGCAGTGCATCACATGAACCACTCGTACACATCGTCACACTTGTGGTATAGTTAGAAAGCTTGCATGAATATATTGAAGGTAAGGCATAAACTCTGTTGGCTTTGATTTAAATACTGACAATACCTTTTCAACATGTGGTTGACTTACAGCAAGCAAACACATCGACGAGGATGGGATTCGAACCCACGCGTGCAGAGCACAATGGATTAGCAGTCCATCGCCTTAACCACTCGGCCACCTCGTCATGTTTAGCTATCCATTTTGCTATTTTGTGGTGTAGTTGGATAGCTTTCCTTAATAGACTGATGGTAAGGCATAAACTCTGTTGGAGTTTGCTTTTATTGAAATATTTGTCATCATGCTGCTGATAAACAGCATGTAAACTAAAGGAGTAAACTGAAGTAGTGCGTCAACAAGGTTTTGATTCGAACCCACATAAGCATAGCCCAAAGGATTAGCAAAGTTTTGGTTTTAAACACTCTGTCACTTCTTAGATTTTAGATCATTTTCTTTCTATTTTGTAGTGAAGTTAGATAGTTTCCCAGAATAGACTGATGGTAAGGCATAAATTCTGATGGAAAAAGCATAGATTCCTATATTAACATTATCTTTTCAACATGTTCCTTTCAAAGAGCAAGGCAAAGCGTAGACAAGAATGGGATTCAAAACTACACGTGTAGAGCAAAATGTAGCAGTACATCACATTATTCTCTCGGACATCTTGTCATATTTGCATAAGCATCTCGCTATTCTGTGGTGTAGTTAGAAAGCTATCTTTAATGGACGGAAGCTAAGGCATGAACTCTGTTGGATTTTGCTTTGATTTAAATATTGACTTTAACTTTTCATCATGCTGCTAATAAACAGCAAGTAAACTAAAGGAGTGCATCAACAAGGTTTTGTTTCAAACCCAAATTAGCATAGTCCAAGGGATTAGCAAAGTCTCATCTTAACCACCCTGCCACTACTTCATTTGTAGGTAGTTATCGTGTAGAGTAGTTGGGTTGTTTTCCAGAATAGATTGAAGGTAAGGCTTAAATTCTGATTAGCATAGATTTAAACATTTAGATGATCTTTTTCATCACATTCCTTTCAAACAGCAAGGAAACACAGCGACGAGGATGGGATTCAAAACAAAACGTGTAGAAACCAATGGTTCAGCAGTGCATCACATTAACCACTCGTACACATAGTCACACTTGTGGTATAGTTAGAAAGCTTGCATGAATATATTGAAGGTATTGAAGAAAGCTTGCATGGGTATATTGAAGTAGTGCGTCAACAAGGTTTTGATTCGAACCCACATAAGCATAGCCCAAAGGATTAGCAAAGTTTTGGTTTAAACACTCGGCCACTTCTTAGATTTTAGATCATTTTCTTTCTATTTTGTAGTGAAGTTTGATAGTTTCCCAGAATAGACTGATGGTAAGGCATAAATTCTGATGGAAAAAGCATAGATTCCTATATTAACATTATCTTTTCAACATGTTCCTTTCAAAGAGCAAGGCAAAGCGTAGACAAGAATGGGATTCAAAACTACACGTGTAGAGCAAAATGTAGCAGTACATCACATTATTCACTCGGACATCCGTCATATTTGCATAAGCATCTCGCTATTCTGTGGTGTAGTTAGAAAGCTATCTTTAATGGACGGAAGCTAAGGCATGAACTCTGTTGGAATTTGCTTTGATTTAAATATTGACTTTAACTTTTCATCATGCTGCTAATAAACAGCAAGTAAACTAAAGGAGTGCATCAACAAGGTTTTGTTTCAAACCCAAATTAGCATAGCCCAAGGGATTAGCAAAGTCTCACCTTAACCACCCTGCCACTACTTCATTTGTAGGTATTTATCGTGTAGAGTAGTTGGGTTGTTTTCCAGAATAGATTGAAGGTAAGGCTTAAATTCTGATGGAATTAGCATAGATTTAAACATTTAGATGATCTTTTTCATCACGTTCCTTTCAAACAGCAAGGAAACACAGCGACGAGGATGGGATTCAAAACAACACGTGTAGAAAACAATGGTTCAGCAGTGCATCACATGAACCACTCGTACACATCTGGTATAGTTAGAAAGCTTGCATGAATATATTGAAGGTAAGGCATAAACTCTGTTGGCTTTGATTTAAATACTGACAATACCTTTTCAACATGTGGTTGACTTACAGCAAGCAAACACATCGACGAGGATGGGATTCGAACCCACGCGTGCAGAGCACAATGGATTAGCAGTCCATCGCCTTAACCACTCGGCCACCTCACCATGTTTAGCTATCCATTTTGCTATTTTGTGGTGTAGTTGGATAGCTTTCCTTAATAGACTGATGGTAAGGCATAAACTCTGTTGGAGTTTGCTTTTATTGAAATATTTGTCATCATGCTGCTGATAAACAGCATGTAAACTAAAGGAGTAAACTGAAGTAGTGCGTCAACAAGGTTTTGATTCGAACCCACATAAGCATAGCCCAAAGGATTAGCAAAGTTTTGGTTTAAACACTCGGCCACTTCTTAGATTTTAGATCATTTTCTTTCTATTTTGTAGTGAAGTTAGATAGTTTCCCAGAATAGACTGATGGTAAGGCATAAATTCTGATGGAAAAAGCATAGATTCCTATATTAACATTATCTTTTCAACATGTTCCTTTCAAAGAGCAAGGCAAAGCGTAGTCAAGAATGGGATTCAAAACTACACGTGTAGAGCAAAATGTAGCAATACATCACATTATTCTCTCAGACATCTCGTCATATTTGCATAAGCATCTCGCTATTCTGTGGTGTAGTTAGAAAGCTATCTTTAATGTACGGAAGCTAAGGCATGAACTCTGTTGGATTTTGCTTTGATTTAAATATTGACTTTAACTTTTCATCATGCTGCTAATAAACAGCAAGTAAACTAAAGGAGTGCATCAACAAGGTTTTGTTTCAAACCCAAATTAGCATAGCCCAAGGGATTAGCAAAGTCTCAACTTAACCACCCTGCCACTACTTCATTTGTAGGTAGTTATCGTGTAGAGTAGTTGGGTTGTTTTCCAGAATAGATTGAAGGTAAGGCTTAAATTCTGATGGAATTAGCATAGATTTAAACATTTAGATGATCTTTTTCATCACGTTCCTTTCAAACAGCAAGGAAACACAGCGACGAGGATGGGATTCAAAACAACACGTGTAGAAAACAACGGTTCAGCAGTGCATCACATGAACCACTCGTACACATCGTCACACTTGTGGTATAGTTAGAAAGCTTGCATGAATATATTGAAGGTAAGGCATAAACTCTGTTGGCTTTGATTTAAATACTGACAATACCTTTTCAACATGTGGTTGACTTACAGCAAGCAAACACATCGACGAGGATGGGATTCGAACCCACGCGTGCAGAGCACAATGGATTAGCAGTCCATCGCCTTAACCACTTGGCCACCTCGTCATGTTTAGCTATCCATTTTGCTATTTTGTGGTGTAGTTGGATAGCTTTCCTTAATAGACTGATGGTAAGGCATAAACTCTGTTGGAGTTTGCTTTTATTGAAATATTTGTCATCATGCTGCTAATAAACAGCATGTAAACTAAAGGAGTAAACTGAAGTATTGCGTCAACAAGGTTTTGATTCGAACCCACATAAGCATAGCCCAAAGGATTAGCAAAGTTTTGGTTTTAAACACTCTGTCACTTCTTAGATTTTAGATCATTTTCTTTCTATTTTGTAGTGAAGTTAGATAGTTTCCCACAATAGACTGATGGTAAGGCATAAATTCTGATGGAAAAAGCATAGATTCCTATATTAACATTATCTTTTCAACATGTTCCTTTCAAAGAGCAAGGCAAAGCGTAGACAAGAATGGGATTCAAAACTACACGTGTAGAGCAAAATGTAGCAGTACATCACATTATTCTCTCGGACATCTTGTCATATTTGCATAAGCATCTCGCTATTCTGTGGTGTAGTTAGAAAGCTATCTTTAATGGACGGAAGCTAAGGCATGAACTCTGTTGGATTTTGCTTTGATTTAAATATTGACTTTAACTTTTCATCATGCTGCTAATAAACAGCAAGTAAACTAAAGGAGTGCATCAACAAGGTTTTGTTTCAAACCCAAATTAGCATAGCCCAAGGGATTAGCAAAGTCTCAACTTAACCACCCTGCCACTACTTCATTTGTAGGTAGTTATCGTGTAGAGTAGTTGGGTTGTTTTCCAGAATAGATTGAAGGTAAGGCTTAAATTCTGATTAGCATAGATTTAAACATTTAGATGACCTTTTTCATCACATTCCTTTCAAACAGCAAGGAAACACAGCGACGAGGATGGGATTCAAAACAAAACGTGTAGAAACCAATGGTTCAGCAGTGCATCACATTAACCACTCGTACACATCGTCACACTTGTGGTATTGAAGAAAGCTTGCATGGGTATATTGAAGTAGTGCGTCAACAAGGTTTTGATTCGAACCCACATAAGCATAGCCCAAAGGATTAGCAAAGTTTTGGTTTAAACACTCGGCCACTTCTTAGATTTTAGATCATTTTCTTTCTATTTTGTAGTGAAGTTAGATAGTTTCCCAGAATAGACTGATGGTAAGGCATAAATTCTGATGGAAAAAGCATAGATTCCTATATTAACATTATCTTTTCAACATGTTCCTTTCAAAGAGCAAGGCAAAGCGTAGACAAGAATGGGATTCAAAACTACACGTGTAGAGCAAAATGTAGCAGTACATCACATTATTCTCTCGGACATCTCGTCATATTTGCATAAGCATCTCGCTATTCTGTGGTGTAGTTAGAAAGCTATCTTTAATGGACGGAAGCTAAGGCATGAACTCTGTTGGATTTTGCTTTGATTTAAATATTGACTTTAACTTTTCATCATGCTGCTAATAAACAGCAAGTAAACTAAAGGAGTGCATCAACAAGGTTTTGTTTCAAACCCAAATTAGCATAGTCCAAGGGATTAGCAAAGTCTCATCTTAACCACCCTGCCACTACTTCATTTGTAGGTAGTTATCGTGTAGAGTAGTTGGGTTGTTTTCCAGAATAGATTGAAGGTAAGGCTTAAATTCTGATTAGCATAGATTTAAACATTTAGATGATCTTTTTCATCACATTCCTTTCAAACAGCAAGGAAACACATCGACGAGGATGGGATTCGAACCCACGCGTGCAAAGCACAATGGATTAGCAGTCCATCGCCTTAACCACTCGGCCATCACATTATTCACTCGGACATCCGTCATATTTGCATAAGCATCTCGCTATTCTGTGGTGTAGTTAGAAAGCTATCTTTAATGTACGGAAGCTAAGGCATGAACTCTGTTGGATTTTGCTTTGATTTAAATATTGACTTTAACTTTTCATCATGCTGCTAATAAACAGCAAGTAAACTAAAGGAGTGCATCAACAAGGTTTTGTTTCAAACCCAAATTAGCATAGCCCAAGGGATTAGCAAAGTCTCACCTTAACCACCCTGCCACTACTTCATTTGTAGGTATTTATCGTGTAGAGTAGTTGGGTTGTTTTCCAGAATAGATTGAAGGTAAGGCTTAAATTCTGATGGAATTAGCATAGATTTAAACATTTAGATGATCTTTTTCATCACGTTCCTTTCAAACAGCAAGGAAACACAGCGACGAGGATGGGATTCAAAACAACACGTGTAGAAAACAATGGTTCAGCAGTGCATCACATGAACCACTCGTACACATCTGGTATAGTTAGAAAGCTTGCATGAATATATTGAAGGTAAGGCATAAACTCTGTTGGCTTTGATTTAAATGCTGACAATACCTTTTCAACATGTGGTTGACTTACAGCAAGCAAACACATCGACGAGGATGGGATTCGAACCCACGCGTGCAGAGCACAATGGATTAGCAGTCCATCGCCTTAACCACTCGGCCACCTCGTCATGTTTAGCTATCCATTTTGCTATTTTGTGGTGTAGTTGGATAGCTTTCCTTAATAGACTGATGGAAAGGCATAAACTCTGTTGGAGTTTGCTTTTATTGAAATATTTGTCATCATGCTGCTGATAAACAGCATGTAAACTAAAGGAGTAAACTGAAGTAGTGCGTCAACAAGGTTTTGATTCGAACCCACATAAGCATAGCCCAAAGGATTAGCAAAGTTTTGGTTTAAACACTCGGCCACTTCTTAGATTTTAGATCATTTTCTTTCTATTTTGTAGTGAAGTTTGATAGTTTCCCAGAATAGACTGATGGTAAGGCATAAATTCTGATGGAAAAAGCATAGATTCCTATATTAACATTATCTTTTCAACATGTTCCTTTCAAAGAGCAAGGCAAAGCGTAGACAAGAATGGGATTCAAAACTACACGTGTAGAGCAAAATGTAGCAGTACATCACATTATTCTCTCGGACATCTTGTCATATTTGCATAAGCATCTCGCTATTCTGTGGTGTAGTTAGAAAGCTATCTTTAATGGACGGAAGCTAAGGCATGAACTCTGTTGGATTTTGCTTTGATTTAAATATTGACTTTAACTTTTCATCATGCTGCTAATAAACAGCAAGTAAACTAAAGGAGTGCATCAACAAGGTTTTGTTTCAAACCCAAATTAGCATAGTCCAAGGGATTAGCAAAGTCTCATCTTAACCACCCTGCCACTACTTCATTTGTAGGTAGTTATCGTGTAGAGTAGTTGGGTTGTTTTCCAGAATAGATTGAAGGTAAGGCTTAAATTCTGATTAGCATAGATTTAAACATTTAGATGATCTTTTTCATCACATTCCTTTCAAACAGCAAGGAAACACAGCGACGAGGATGGGATTCAAAACAAAACGTGTAGAAACCAATGGTTCAGCAGTGCATCACATTAACCACTCGTACACATCGTCACACTTGTGGTATAGTTAGAAAGCTTGCATGAATATATTGAAGGTATTGAAGAAAGCTTGCATGGGTATATTGAAGTAGTGCGTCAACAAGGTTTTGATTCGAACCCACATAAGCATAGCCCAAAGGATTAGCAAAGTTTTGGTTTAAACACTCGGCCACTTCTTAGATTTTAGATCATTTTCTTTCTATTTTGTAGTGAAGTTAGATAGTTTCCCAGAATAGACTGATGGTAAGGCATAAATTCTGATGGAAAAAGCATAGATTCCTATATTAACATTATCTTTTCAACATGTTCCTTTCAAAGAGCAAGGCAAAGCGTAGACAAGAATGGGATTCAAAACTACACGTGTAGAGTAAAATGTAGCAGTACATCACATTATTCACTCGTACACATCGTCACACTTGTGGTATAGTTAGAAAGCTTGCATGAATATATTGAAGGTATTGAAGAAAGCTTGCATGGGTATATTGAAGTAGTGCGTCAACAAGGTTTTGATTCGAACCCACATAAGCATAGCCCAAAGGATTAGCAAAGTTTTGGTTTAAACACTCGGCCACTTCTTAGATTTTAGATCATTTTCTTTCTATTTTGTAGTGAAGTTAGATAGTTTCCCAGAATAGACTGATGGTAAGGCATAAATTCTGATGGAAAAAGCATAGATTCCTATATTAACATTATCTTTTCAACATGTTCCTTTCAAAGAGCAAGGCAAAGCGTAGACAAGAATGGGATTCAAAACTACACGTGTAGAGCAAAATGTAGCAGTACATCACATTATTCACTCGGACATCCGTCATATTTGCATAAGCATCTCGCTATTCTGTGGTGTAGTTAGAAAGCTATCTTTAATGGACGGAAGCTAAGGCATGAACTCTGTTGGATTTTGCTTTGATTTAAATATTGACTTTAACTTTTCATCATGCTGCTAATAAACAGCAAGTAAACTAAAGGAGTGCATCAACAAGGTTTTGTTTCAAACCCAAATTAGCATAGCCCAAGGGATTAGCAAAGTCTCACCTTAACCACCCTGCCACTACTTCATTTGTAGGTATTTATCGTGTAGAGTAGTTGGGTTGTTTTCCAGAATAGATTGAAGGTAAGGCTTAAATTCTGATGGAATTAGCATAGATTTAAACATTTAGATGATCTTTTTCATCACGTTCCTTTCAAACAGCAAGGAAACACAGCGACGAGGATGGGATTCAAAACAACACGTGTAGAAAACAATGGTTCAGCAGTGCATCACATGAACCACTCGTACACATCTGGTATAGTTAGAAAGCTTGCATGAATATATTGAAGGTAAGGCATAAACTCTGTTGGCTTTGATTTAAATACTGACAATACCTTTTCAACATGTGGTTGACTTACATGTGCAAGCAAACACATCGACAAGGATGGGATTCGAACCCACGCGTGCAGAGCACAATGGATTAGCAGTCCATCGCCTTAACCACTCGGCCACCTCGTCATGTTTAGCTATCCATTTTGCTATTTTGTGGTGTAGTTGGATAGCTTTCCTTAATAGACTGATGGAAAGGCATAAACTCTGTTGGAGTTTGCTTTTATTGAAATATTTGTCATCATGCTGCTGATAAACAGCATGTAAACTAAAGGAGTAAACTGAAGTAGTGCGTCAACAAGGTTTTGATTCGAACCCACATAAGCATAGCCCAAAGGATTAGCAAAGTTTTGGTTTAAACACTCGGCCACTTCTTAGATTTTAGATCATTTTCTTTCTATTTTGTAGTGAATTTAGATAGTTTCCCAGAATAGACTGATGGTAAGGCATAAATTCTGATGGAAAAAGCATAGATTCCTATATTAACATTATCTTTTCAACATGTTCCTTTCAAAGAGCAAGGCAAAGCGTAGTCAAGAATGGGATTCAAAACTACACGTGTAGAGCAAAATGTAGCAGTACATCACATTATTCTCTCGGACATCTCGTCATATTTGCATAAGCATCTCGCTATTCTGTGGTGTAGTTAGAAAGCTATCTTTAATGGACGGAAGCTAAGGCATGAACTCTGTCGGATTTTGCTTTGATTTAAATATTGACTTTAACTTTTCATCATGCTGCTAATAAACAGCAAGTAAACTAAAGGAGTGCATCAACAAGGTTTTGTTTCAAACCCAAATTAGCATAGCCCAAGGGATTAGCAAAGTCTCACCTTAACCACCCTGCCACTACTTCATTTGTAGGTAGTTATCGTGTAGAGTAGTTGGGTTGTTTTCCAGAATAGATTGAAGGTAAGGCTTAAATTCTGATTAGCATAGATTTAAACATTTAGATGATCTTTTTCATCACATTCCTTTCAAACAGCAAGGAAACACAGCGACGAGGATGGGATTCAAAACAACACGTGTAGAAAACAATGGTTCAGCAGTGCATCACATTAACCACTCGTACACATCGTCACACTTGTGGTATAGTTAGAAAGCTTGCATGAATATATTGAAGGTATTGAAGAAAGCTTGCATGGGTATATTGAAGTAGTGCGTCAACAAGGTTTTGATTCGAACCCACATAAGCATAGCCCAAAGGATTAGCAAAGTTTTGGTTTAAACACTCGGCCACTTCTTAGATTTTAGATCATTTTTTTTCTATTTTGTAGTGAAGTTAGATAGTTTCCCAGAATAGACTGATGGTAAGGCATAAATTCTGATGGAAAAAGCATAGATTCCTATATTAACATTATCTTTTCAACATGTTCCTTTCAAAGAGCAAGGCAAAGCGTAGACAAGAATGGGATTCAAAACTACACGTGTAGAGCAAAATGTAGCAGTACATCACATTATTCACTCGTACACATCGTCACACTTGTGGTATAGTTAGAAAGCTTGCATGAATATATTGAAGGTATTGAAGAAAGCTTGCATGGGTATATTGAAGTAGTGCGTCAACAAGGTTTTGATTCGAACCCACATAAGCATAGCCCAAAGGATTAGCAAAGTTTTGATTTAAACACTCGGCCACTTCTTAGATTTTAGATCATTTTCTTTCTATTTTGTAGTGAAGTTTCCCAGAATAGACTGATGGTAAGGCATAAATTCTGATGGAAAAAGCATAGATTCCTATATTAACATTATCTTTTCAACATGTTCCTTTCAAAGAGCAAGGCAAAGCGTAGACAAGAATGGGATTCAAAACTACACGTGTAGAGCAAAATGTAGCAGTACATCACATTATTCTCTCGGACATCTCGTCATATTTGCATAAGCATCTCGCTATTCTGTGGTGTAGTTAGAAAGCTATCTTTAATGGACGGAAGCTAAGGCATGAACTCTGTTGGATTTTGCTTTGATTTAAATATTGACTTTAACTTTTCATCATGCTGCTAATAAACAGCAAGTAAACTAAAGGAGTGCATCAACAAGGTTTTGTTTGAAACCCAAATTAGCATAGCCCAAGGGATTAGCAAAGTCTCACCTTAACCACCCTGCCACTACTTCATTTGTAGGTAGTTATCGTGTAGAGTAGTTGGGTTGTTTTCCAGAATAGATTGAAGGTAAGGCTTAAATTCTGATTAGCATAGATTTAAACATTTAGATGATCTTTTTCATCACATTCCTTTCAAACAGCAAGGAAACACAGCGACGAGGATGGGATTCAAATCAACACGTGTAGAAAACAATGGTCCAGCAGTGCATCACATGGACCACTCGTACACATCTGGTATAGTTAGAAAGCTTGCATGAATATATTGAAGGTATTGAAGAAAGCTTGCATGGGTATATTGAAGTAGTGCGTCAACAAGGTTTTGATTCGAACCCACATAAGCATAGCCCAAAGGATTAGCAAAGTTTTGGTTTAAACACTCGGCCACTTCTTAGATTTTAGATCATTTTCTTTCTATTTTGTAGTGAAGTTAGATAGTTTCCCAGAATAGACTGATGGTAAGGCATAAATTCTGATGGAAAAAGCATAGATTCCTATATTAACATTATCTTTTCAACATGTTCCTTTCAAAGAGCAAGGCAAAGCGTAGACAAGAATGGGATTCAAAACTACACGTGTAGAGCAAAATGTAGCAGTACATCACATTATTCTCTCGGACATCTCGTCATATTTGCATAAGCATCTCGCTATTCTGTGGTGTAGTTAGAAAGCTATCTTTAATGGACGGAAGCTAAGGCATGAACTCTGTTGGATTTTGCTTTGATTTAAATATTGACTTTAACTTTTCATCATGCTGCTAATAAACAGCAAGTAAACTAAAGGAGTGCATCAACAAGGTTTTGTTTCAAACCCAAATTAGCATAATCCAAGGGATTAGCAAAGTCTCATCTTAACCACCCTGCCACTACTTCATTTGTAGGTAGTTATCGTGTAGAGTAGTTGGGTTGTTTTCCAGAATAGATTGAAGGTAAGGCTTAAATTCTGATTAGCATAGATTTAAACATTTAGATGATCTTTTTCATCACATTCCTTTCAAACAGCAAGGAAACACAGCGACGAGGATGGGATTCAAAACAAAACGTGTAGAAACCAATGGTTCAGCAGTGAATCACATTAACCACTCGTACACATCGTCACACTTGTGGTATAGTTAGAAAGCTTGCATGAATATATTGAAGGTATTGAAGAAAGCTTGCATGTGTATATTGAAGTAGTGCGTCAACAAGGTTTTTATTCGAACCCACATAAGCATAGCCCAAAGGATTAGCAAAGTTTTGATTTAAACACTCGGCCACTTCTTAGATTTTAGATCATTTTCTTTCTATTTTGTAGTGAAGTTTCCCAGAATAGACTGATGGTAAGGCATAAATTCTGATGGAAAAAGCATAGATTCCTATATTAACATTATCTTTTCAACATGTTCCTTTCAAAGAGCAAGGCAAAGCGTAGACAAGAATGGGATTCAAAACTACACGTGTAGAGCAAAATGTAGCAGTACATCACATTATTCTCTCGGACATCTCGTCATATTTGCATAAGCATCTCGCTATTCTGTGGTGTAGTTAGAAAGCTATCTTTAATGGACGGAAGCTAAGGCATGAACTCTGTTGGATTTTGCTTTGATTTAAATATTGACTTTAACTTTTCATCATGCTGCTAATAAACAGCAAGTAAACTAAAGGAGTGCATCAACAAGGTTTTGTTTGAAACCCAAATTAGCATAGCCCAAGGGATTAGCAAAGTCTCACCTTAACCACCCTGCCACTACTTCATTTGTAGGTAGTTATCGTGTAGAGTAGTTGGGTTGTTTTCCAGAATAGATTGAAGGTAAGGCTTAAATTCTGATTAGCATAGATTTAAACATTTAGATGATCTTTTTCATCACATTCCTTTCAAACAGCAAGGAAACACAGCGACGAGGATGGGATTCAAATCAACACGTGTAGAAAACAATGGTCCAGCAGTGCATCACATGGACCACTCGTACACATCGTCACACTTGTGGTATAGTTAGAAAGCTTGCATGAATATATTGAAGGTATTGAAGAAAGCTTGCATGGGTATATTGAAGTAGTGCGTCAACAAGGTTTTGATTCGAACCCACATAAGCATAGCCCAAAGGATTAGCAAAGTTTTGGTTTAAACACTCGGCCACTTCTTAGATTTTAGATCATTTTCTTTCTATTTTGTAGTGAAGTTAGATAGTTTCCCAGAATAGACTGATGGTAAGGCATAAATTCTGATGGAAAAAGCATAGATTCCTATATTAACATTATCTTTTCAACATGTTCCTTTCAAAGAGCAAGGCAAAGCGTAGACAAGAATGGGATTCAAAACTACACGTGTAGAGCAAAATGTAGCAGTACATCACATTATTCTCTCGGACATCTCGTCATATTTGCATAAGCATCTCGCTATTCTGTGGTGTAGTTAGAAAGCTATCTTTAATGGACGGAAGCTAAGGCATGAACTCTGTTGGATTTTGCTTTGATTTAAATATTGACTTTAACTTTTCATCATGCTGCTAATAAACAGCAAGTAAACTAAAGGAGTGCATCAACAAGGTTTTGTTTCAAACCCAAATTAGCATAGCCCAAGGGATTAGCAAAGTCTCACCTTAACCACCCTGCCACTACTTCATTTGTAGGTAGTTATCGTGTAGAGTAGTTGGGTTGTTTTCCAGAATAGATTGAAGGTAAGGCTTAAATTCTGATTAGCATAGATTTAAACATTTAGATGATCTTTTTCATCACATTCCTTTCAAACAGCAAGGAAACACAGCGACGAGGATGGGATTCAAAACAACACGTGTAGAAAACAATGGTTCAGCAGTGCATCACATTAACCACTCGTACACATCGTCACACTTGTGGTATAGTTAGAAAGCTTGCATGAATATATTGAAGGTATTGAAGAAAGCTTGCATGGGTATATTGAAGTAGTGCGTCAACAAGGTTTTGATTCGAACCCACATAAGCATAGCCCAAAGGATTAGCAAAGTTTTGGTTTAAACACTCGGCCACTTCTTAGATTTTAGATCATTTTTTTTCTATTTTGTAGTGAAGTTAGATAGTTTCCCAGAATAGACTGATGGTAAGGCATAAATTCTGATGGAAAAAGCATAGATTCCTATATTAACATTATCTTTTCAACATGTTCCTTTCAAAGAGCAAGGCAAAGCGTAGACAAGAATGGGATTCAAAACTACACGTGTAGAGCAAAATGTAGCAGTACATCACATTATTCACTCGTACACATCGTCACACTTGTGGTATAGTTAGAAAGCTTGCATGAATATATTGAAGGTATTGAAGAAAGCTTGCATGGGTATATTGAAGTAGTGCGTCAACAAGGTTTTGATTCGAACCCACATAAGCATAGCCCAAAGGATTAGCAAAGTTTTGATTTAAACACTCGGCCACTTCTTAGATTTTAGATCATTTTCTTTCTATTTTGTAGTGAAGTTTCCCAGAATAGACTGATGGTAAGGCATAAATTCTGATGGAAAAAGCATAGATTCCTATATTAACATTATCTTTTCAACATGTTCCTTTCAAAGAGCAAGGCAAAGCGTAGACAAGAATGGGATTCAAAACTACACGTGTAGAGCAAAATGTAGCAGTACATCACATTATTCTCTCGGACATCTCGTCATATTTGCATAAGCATCTCGCTATTCTGTGGTGTAGTTAGAAAGCTATCTTTAATGGACGGAAGCTAAGGCATGAACTCTGTTGGATTTTGCTTTGATTTAAATATTGACTTTAACTTTTCATCATGCTGCTAATAAACAGCAAGTAAACTAAAGGAGTGCATCAACAAGGTTTTGTTTGAAACCCAAATTAGCATAGCCCAAGGGATTAGCAAAGTCTCACCTTAACCACCCTGCCACTACTTCATTTGTAGGTAGTTATCGTGTAGAGTAGTTGGGTTGTTTTCCAGAATAGATTGAAGGTAAGGCTTAAATTCTGATTAGCATAGATTTAAACATTTAGATGATCTTTTTCATCACATTCCTTTCAAACAGCAAGGAAACACAGCGACGAGGATGGGATTCAAATCAACACGTGTAGAAAACAATGGTCCAGCAGTGCATCACATGGACCACTCGTACACATCTGGTATAGTTAGAAAGCTTGCATGAATATATTGAAGGTATTGAAGAAAGCTTGCATGGGTATATTGAAGTAGTGCGTCAACAAGGTTTTGATTCGAACCCACATAAGCATAGCCCAAAGGATTAGCAAAGTTTTGGTTTAAACACTCGGCCACTTCTTAGATTTTAGATCATTTTCTTTCTATTTTGTAGTGAAGTTAGATAGTTTCCCAGAATAGACTGATGGTAAGGCATAAATTCTGATGGAAAAAGCATAGATTCCTATATTAACATTATCTTTTCAACATGTTCCTTTCAAAGAGCAAGGCAAAGCGTAGACAAGAATGGGATTCAAAACTACACGTGTAGAGCAAAATGTAGCAGTACATCACATTATTCTCTCGGACATCTCGTCATATTTGCATAAGCATCTCGCTATTCTGTGGTGTAGTTAGAAAGCTATCTTTAATGGACGGAAGCTAAGGCATGAACTCTGTTGGATTTTGCTTTGATTTAAATATTGACTTTAACTTTTCATCATGCTGCTAATAAACAGCAAGTAAACTAAAGGAGTGCATCAACAAGGTTTTGTTTCAAACCCAAATTAGCATAATCCAAGGGATTAGCAAAGTCTCATCTTAACCACCCTGCCACTACTTCATTTGTAGGTAGTTATCGTGTAGAGTAGTTGGGTTGTTTTCCAGAATAGATTGAAGGTAAGGCTTAAATTCTGATTAGCATAGATTTAAACATTTAGATGATCTTTTTCATCACATTCCTTTCAAACAGCAAGGAAACACAGCGACGAGGATGGGATTCAAAACAAAACGTGTAGAAACCAATGGTTCAGCAGTGAATCACATTAACCACTCGTACACATCGTCACACTTGTGGTATAGTTAGAAAGCTTGCATGAATATATTGAAGGTATTGAAGAAAGCTTGCATGTGTATATTGAAGTAGTGCGTCAACAAGGTTTTTATTCGAACCCACATAAGCATAGCCCAAAGGATTAGCAAAGTTTTGATTTAAACACTCGGCCACTTCTTAGATTTTAGATCATTTTCTTTCTATTTTGTAGTGAAGTTTCCCAGAATAGACTGATGGTAAGGCATAAATTCTGATGGAAAAAGCATAGATTCCTATATTAACATTATCTTTTCAACATGTTCCTTTCAAAGAGCAAGGCAAAGCGTAGACAAGAATGGGATTCAAAACTACACGTGTAGAGCAAAATGTAGCAGTACATCACATTATTCTCTCGGACATCTCGTCATATTTGCATAAGCATCTCGCTATTCTGTGGTGTAGTTAGAAAGCTATCTTTAATGGACGGAAGCTAAGGCATGAACTCTGTTGGATTTTGCTTTGATTTAAATATTGACTTTAACTTTTCATCATGCTGCTAATAAACAGCAAGTAAACTAAAGGAGTGCATCAACAAGGTTTTGTTTCAAACCCAAATTAGCATAGCCCAAGGGATTAGCAAAGTCTCACCTTAACCACCCTGCCACTACTTCATTTGTAGGTAGTTATCGTGTAGAGTAGTTGGGTTGTTTTCCAGAATAGATTGAAGGTAAGGCTTAAATTCTGATTAGCATAGATTTAAACATTTAGATGATCTTTTTCATCACATTCCTTTCAAACAGCAAGGAAACACAGCGACGAGGATGGGATTCAAATCAACACGTGTAGAAAACAATGGTCCAGCAGTGCATCACATGGACCACTCGTACACATCGTCACACTTGTGGTATAGTTAGAAAGCTTGCATGAATATATTGAAGGTATTGAAGAAAGCTTGCATGGGTATATTGAAGTAGTGCGTCAACAAGGTTTTGATTCGAACCCACATAAGCATAGCCCAAAGGATTAGCAAAGTTTTGGTTTAAACACTCGGCCACTTCTTAGATTTTAGATCATTTTCTTTCTATTTTGTAGTGAAGTTAGATAGTTTCCCAGAATAGACTGATGGTAAGGCATAAATTCTGATGGAAAAAGCATAGATTCCTATATTAACATTATCTTTTCAACATGTTCCTTTCAAAGAGTAAGGCAAAGCGTAGACAAGAATGGGATTCAAAACTACACGTGTAGAGCAAAATGTAGCAGTACATCACATTATTCTCTCGGACATCTCGTCATATTTGCATAAGCATCTCGCTATTCTGTGGTGTAGTTAGAAAGCTATCTTTAATGGACGGAAGCTAAGGCATGAACTCTGTTGGATTTTGCTTTGATTTAAATATTGACTTTAACTTTTCATCATCCTGCTAATAAACAGCAAGTAAACTAAAGGAGTGCATCAACAAGGTTTTGTTTCAAACCCAAATTAGCATAATCCAAGGGATTAGCAAAGTCTCATCTTAACCACCCTGCCACTACTTCATTTGTAGGTAGTTATCGTGTAGAGTAGTTGGGTTGTTTTCCAGAATAGATTGAAGGTAAGGCTTAAATTCTGATTAGCATAGATTTAAACATTTAGATGATCTTTTTCATCACATTCCTTTCAAACAGCAAGGAAACACAGCGACGAGGATGGGATTCAAAACAAAACGTGTAGAAACCAATGGTTCAGCAGTGAATCACATTAACCACTCGTACACATCGTCACACTTGTGGTATAGTTAGAAAGCTTGCATGAATATATTGAAGGTATTGAAGAAAGCTTGCATGTGTATATTGAAGTAGTGCGTCAACAAGGTTTTTATTCGAACCCACATAAGCATAGCCCAAAGGATTAGCAAAGTTTTGGTTTAAACACTCGGCCACTTCTTAGATTTTAGATCATTTTCTTTCTATTTTGTAGTGAAGTTAGATAGTTTCCCAGAATAGACTGATGGTAAGGCATAAATTCTGATGGAAAAAGCATAGATTCCTATATTAACATTATCTTTTCAACATGTTCCTTTCAAAGAGCAAGGCAAAGCGTAGACAAGAATGGGATTCAAAACTACACGTGTAGAGCAAAATGTAGCAGTACATCACATTATTCTCTCGGACATCTCGTCATATTTGCATAAGCATCTCGCTATTCTGTGGTGTAGTTAGAAAGCTATCTTTAATGGACGGAAGCTAAGGCATGAACTCTGTTGGATTTTGCTTTGATTTAAATATTGACTTTAACTTTTCATCATGCTGCTAATAAACAGCAAGTAAACTAAAGGAGTGCATCAACAAGGTTTTGTTTCAAACCCAAATTAGCATAGCCCAAGGGATTAGCAAAGTCTCACCTTAACCACCCTGCCACTACTTCATTTGTAGGTAGTTATCGTGTAGAGTAGTTGGGTTGTTTTCCAGAATAGATTGAAGGTAAGGCTTAAATTCTGATTAGCATAGATTTAAACATTTAGATGACCTTTTTCATCACATTCCTTTCAAACAGCAAGGAAACACAGCGACGAGGATGGGATTCAAAACAAAACGTGTAGAAACCAATGGTTCAGCAGTGCATCACATTAACCACTCGTACACATCGTCACACTTGTGGTATAGTTAGAAAGCTTGCATGAATATATTGAAGGTATTGAAGAAAGCTTGCATGGGTATATTGAAGTAGTGCGTCAACAAGGTTTTGATTCGAACCCACATAAGCATAGCCCAAAGGATTAGCAAAGTTTTGGTTTAAACACTCGGCCACTTCTTAGATTTTAGATCATTTTCTTTCTATTTTGTAGTGAAGTTAGATAGTTTCCCAGAATAGACTGATGGTAAGGCATAAATTCTGATGGAAAAAGCATAGATTCCTATATTAACATTATCTTTTCAACATGTTCCTTTCAAAGAGCAAGGCAAAGCGTAGACAAGAATGGGATTCAAAACTACACTTGTAGAGCAAAATGTAGCAGTACATCACATTATTCACTCGGACATCCGTCATATTTGCATAAGCATCTCGCTATTCTGTGGTGTAGTTAGAAAGCTATCTTTAATGGACGGAAGCTAAGGCATGAACTCTGTTGGATTTTGCTTTGATTTAAATATTGACTTTAACTTTTCATCATGCTGCTAATAAACAGCAAGTAAACTAAAGGAGTGCATCAACAAGGTTTTGTTTCAAACCCAAATTAGCATAGCCCAAGGGATTAGCAAAG
This sequence comes from Moxostoma hubbsi, assembly GCA_032164185.1. Classification (NCBI taxonomy): domain Eukaryota; kingdom Metazoa; phylum Chordata; class Actinopteri; order Cypriniformes; family Catostomidae; genus Moxostoma; species Moxostoma hubbsi. Next base: position 23,542,989 of record JAVLUX010000040.1, on the reverse strand, counting down.
TCTCACCTTAACCACCCTGCCACTACTTCATTTGTAGGTAGTTATCGTGTAGAGTAGTTGGGTTGTTTTCCAGAATAGATTGAAGGTAAGGCTTAAATTCTGATTAGCATAGATTTAAACATTTAGATGACCTTTTTCATCACATTCCTTTCAAACAGCAAGGAAACACAGCGACGAGGATGGGATTCAAAACAAAACGTGTAGAAACCAATGGTTCAGCAGTGCATCACATTAACCACTCGTACACATCGTCACACTTGTGGTATAGTTAGAAAGCTTGCATGAATATATTGAAGGTATTGAAGAAAGCTTGCATGGGTATATTGAAGTAGTGCGTCAACAAGGTTTTGATTCGAACCCACATAAGCATAGCCCAAAGGATTAGCAAAGTTTTGGTTTAAACACTCGGCCACTTCTTAGATTTTAGATCATTTTCTTTCTATTTTGTAGTGAAGTTAGATAGTTTCCCAGAATAGACTGATGGTAAGGCATAAATTCTGATGGAAAAAGCATAGATTCCTATATTAACATTATCTTTTCAACATGTTCCTTTCAAAGAGCAAGGCAAAGCGTAGACAAGAATGGGATTCAAAACTACACGTGTAGAGCAAAATGTAGCGGTACATCACATTATTCACTCGGACATCCGTCATATTTGCATAAGCATCTCGCTATTCTGTGGTGTAGTTAGAAAGCTATCTTTAATGGACGGAAGCTAAGGCATGAACTCTGTTGGATTTTGCTTTGATTTAAATATTGACTTTAACTTTTCATCATGCTGCTAATAAACAGCAAGTAAACTAAAGGAGTGCATCAACAAGGTTTTGTTTCAAACCCAAATTAGCATAGCCCAAGGGATTAGCAAAGTCTCACCTTAACCACCCTGCCACTACTTCATTTGTAGGTATTTATCGTGTAGAGTAGTTGGGTTGTTTTCCAGAATAGATTGAAGGTAAGGCTTAAATTCTGATGGAATTAGCATAGATTTAAACATTTAGATGATCTTTTTCATCACGTTCCTTTCAAACAGCAAGGAAACACAGCGACGAGGATGGGATTCAAAACAACACGTGTAGAAAACAATGGTTCAGCAGTGCATCACATGAACCACTCGTACACATCTGGTATAGTTAGAAAGCTTGCATGAATATATTGAAGGTAAGGCATAAACTCTGTTGGCTTTGATTTAAATACTGACAATACCTTTTCAACATGTGGTTGACTTACAGCAAGCAAACACATCGACGAGGATGGGATTCGAACCCACGCGTGCAGAGCACAATGGATTAGCAGTCCATCGCCTTAACCACTCGGCCACCTCGTCATGTTTAGCTATTCATTTTGCTATTTTGTGGTGTAGTTGGATAGCTTTCCTTAATAGACTGATGGAAAGGCATAAACTCTGTTGGAGTTTGCTTTTATTGAAATATTTGTCATCATGCTGCTGATAAACAGCATGTAAACTAAAGGAGTAAACTGAAGTAGTGCGTCAACAAGGTTTTGATTCGAACCCACATAAGCATAGCCCAAAGGATTAGCAAAGTTTTGGTTTAAACACTCGGCCACTTCTTAGATTTTAGATCATTTTCTTTCTATTTTGTAGTGAAGTTTGATAGTTTCCCAGAATAGACTGATGGTAAGGCATAAATTCTGATGGAAAAAGCATAGATTCCTATATTAACATTATCTTTTCAACATGTTCCTTTCAAAGAGCAAGGCAAAGCGTAGACAAGAATGGGATTCAAAACTACACGTGTAGAGCAAAATGTAGCAGTACATCACATTATTCTCTCGGACATCTTGTCATATTTGCATAAGCATCTCGCTATTCTGTGGTGTAGTTAGAAAGCTATCTTTAATGGACGGAAGCTAAGGCATGAACTCTGTTGGATTTTGCTTTGATTTAAATATTGACTTTAACTTTTCATCATGCTGCTAATAAACAGCAAGTAAACTAAAGGAGTGCATCAACAAGGTTTTGTTTCAAACCCAAATTAGCATAGCCCAAGGGATTAGCAAAGTCTCACCTTAACCACCCTGCCACTACTTCATTTGTAGGTATTTATCGTGTAGAGTAGTTGGGTTGTTTTCCAGAATAGATTGAAGGTAAGGCTTAAATTCTGATGGAATTAGCATAGATTTAAACATTTAGATGATCTTTTTCATCACGTTCCTTTCAAACAGCAAGGAAACACAGCGACGAGGATGGGATTCAAAACAACACGTGTAGAAACCAATGGTTCAGCAGTGCATCACATGAACCACTCGTACACATCTGGTATAGTTAGAAAGCTTGCATGAATATATTGAAGGTAAGGCATAAACTCTGTTGGCTTTGATTTAAATACTGACAATACCTTTTCAACATGTGGTTGACTTACAGCAAGCAAACACATCGACGAGGATGGGATTCGAACCCACGCGTGCAGAGCACAATGGATTAGCAGTCCATCGCCTTAACCACTTGGCCACCTCGTCATGTTTAGCTATCCATTTTGCTATTTTGTGGTGTAGTTGGATAGCTTTCCTTAATAGACTGATGGTAAGGCATAAACTCTGTTGGAGTTTGCTTTTATTGAAATATTTGTCATCATGCTGCTGATAAACAGCATGTAAACTAAAGGAGTAAACTGAAGTAGTGCGTCAACAAGGTTTTGATTCGAACCCACATAAGCATAGCCCAAAGGATTAGCAAAGTTTTGGTTTAAACACTCGGCCACTTCTTAGATTTTAGATCATTTTCTTTCTATTTTGTAGTGAAGTTAGATAGTTTCCCAGAATAGACTGATGGTAAGGCATAAATTCTGATGGAAAAAGCATAGATTCCTATATTAACATTATCTTTTCAACATGTTCCTTTCAAAGAGCAAGGCAAAGCGTAGACAAGAATGGGATTCAAAACTACACGTGTAGAGCAAAATGTAGCAGTACATCACATTATTCTCTCGGACATCTTGTCATATTTGCATAAGCATCTCGCTATTCTGTGGTGTAGTTAGAAAGCTATCTTTAATGGACGGAAGCTAAGGCATGAACTCTGTTGGATTTTGCTTTGATTTAAATATTGACTTTAACTTTTCATCATGCTGCTAATAAACAGCAAGTAAACTAAAGGAGTGCATCAACAAGGTTTTGTTTCAAACCCAAATTAGCATAGCCCAAGGGATTAGCAAAGTCTCAACTTAACCACCCTGCCACTACTTCATTTGTAGGTAGTTATTGTGTAGAGTAGTTGGGTTGTTTTCCAGAATAGATTGAAGGTAAGGCTTAAATTCTGATTAGCATAGATTTAAACATTTAGATGATCTTTTTCATCACGTTCCTTTCAAACAGCAAGGAAACACAGCGACGAGGATGGGATTCAAAACAACACGTGTAGAAAACAAAGGTTCAGCAGTGCATCACATGAACCACTCGTACACATCGTCACACTTGTGGTATAGTTAGAAAGCTTGCATGAATATATTGAAGGTAAGGCATAAACTCTGTTGGCTTTGATTTAAACACTGACAATACCATTTCAACATGTGGTTGACTTACAGCAAGCAAACACATCGACGAGGATGGGATTCGAACCCACGCGTGCAGAGCACAATGGATTAGCAGTCCATCGCCTTAACCACTCGGCCACCTCGTCATGTTTAGCTATCCATTTTGCTATTTTGTGGTGTAGTTGGATAGCTTTCCTTAATAGACTGATGGTAAGGCATAAACTCTGTTGGAGTTTGCTTTTATTGAAATATTTGTCATCATGCTGCTGATAAACAGCATGTAAACTAAAGGAGTAAACTGAAGTAGTGCGTCAACAAGGTTTTGATTCGAACCCACATAAGCATAGCCCAAAGGATTAGCAAAGTTTTGGTTTTAAACACTCTGTCACTTCTTAGATTTTAGATCATTTTCTTTCTATTTTGTAGTGAAGTTAGATAGTTTCCCAGAATAGACTGATGGTAAGGCATAAATTCTGATGGAAAAAGCATAGATTCCTATATTAACATTATCTTTTCAACATGTTCCTTTCAAAGAGCAAGGCAAAGCGTAGACAAGAATGGGATTCAAAACTACACGTGTAGAGCAAAATGTAGCAGTACATCACATTATTCACTCGTACACATCGTCACACTTGTGGTATAGTTAGAAAGCTTGCATGAATATATTGAAGGTATTGAAGAAAGCTTGCACAGGTATATTGAAGTAGTGCGTCAACAAGGTTTTGATTCGAACCCACATAAGCATAGCCCAAAGGATTAGCAAAGTTTTGGTTTAAACACTCGGCCACTTCTTAGATTTTAGATCATTTTCTTTCTATTTTGTAGTGAAGTTAGATAGTTTCCCAGAATAGACTGATGGTAAGGCATAAATTCTGATGGAAAAAGCATAGATTCCTATATTAACATTATCTTTTCAACATGTTCCTTTCAAAGAGCAAGGCAAAGCGTAGACAAGAATGGGATTCAAAACTACACGTGTAGAGCAAAATGTAGCAGTACATCACATTATTCTCTCGGACATCTTGTCATATTTGCATAAGCATCTCGCTATTCTGTGGTGTAGTTAGAAAGCTATCTTTAATGGACGGAAGCTAAGGCATGAACTCTGTTGGATTTTGCTTTGATTTAAATATTGACTTTAACTTTTCATCATGCTGCTAATAAACAGCAAGTAAACTAAAGGAGTGCATGAACAAGGTTTTGTTTCAAACCCAAATTAGCATAGCCCAAGGGATTAGCAAAGTCTCAACTTAACCACCCTGCCACTACTTCATTTGTAGGTAGTTATCGTGTAGAGTAGTTGGGTTGTTTTCCAGAATAGATTGAAGGTAAGGCTTAAATTCTGATGGAATTAGCATAGATTTAAACATTTAGATGATCTTTTTCATCACGTTCCTTTCAAACAGCAAGGAAACACAGCGACGAGGATGGGATTCAAAACAACACGTGTAGAAAACAATGGTTCAGCAGTGCATCACATGAACCACTCGTACACATCGTCACACTTGTGGTATAGTTAGAAAGCTTGCATGAATATATTGAAGGTAAGGCATAAACTCTGTTGGCTTTGATTTAAATACTGACAATACCTTTTCAACATGTGGTTGACTTACAGCAAGCAAACACATCGACGAGGATGGGATTCGAACCCACGCGTGCAGAGCACAATGGATTAGCAGTCCATCGCCTTAACCACTCGGCCACCTCGTCATGTTTAGCTATCCATTTTGCTATTTTGTGGTGTAGTTGGATAGCTTTCCTTAATAGACTGATGGTAAGGCATAAACTCTGTTGGAGTTTGCTTTTATTGAAATATTTGTCATCATGCTGCTGATAAACAGCATGTAAACTAAAGGAGTAAACTGAAGTAGTGCGTCAACAAGGTTTTGATTCGAACCCACATAAGCATAGCCCAAAGGATTAGCAAAGTTTTGGTTTTAAACAATCTGTCACTTCTTAGATTTTAGATCATTTTCTTTCTATTTTGTAGTGAAGTTAGATAGTTTCCCAGAATAGACTGATGGTAAGGCATAAATTCTGATGGAAAAAGCATAGATTCCTATATTAACATTATCTTTTCAACATGTTCCTTTCAAAGAGCAAGGCAAAGCGTAGACAAGAATGGGATTCAAAACTACACGTGTAGAGCAAAATGTAGCAGTACATCACATTATTCTCTCGGACATCTTGTCATATTTGCATAAGCATCTCGCTATTCTGTGGTGTAGTTAGAAAGCTATCTTTAATGGACGGAAGCTAAGGCATGAACTCTGTTGGATTTTGCTTTGATTTAAATATTGACTTTAACTTTTCATCATGCTGCTAATAAACAGCAAGTAAACTAAAGGAGTGCATCAACAAGGTTTTGTTTCAAACCCAAATTAGCATAGCCCAAGGGATTAGCAAAGTCTCAACTTAACCACCCTGCCACTACTTCATTTGTAGGTAGTTATCGTGTAGAGTAGTTGGGTTGTTTTCCAGAATAGATTGAAGGTAAGGCTTAAATTCTGATTAGCATAGATTTAAACATTTAGATGATCTTTTTCATCACATTCCTTTCAAACAGCAAGGAAACACAGCGACGAGGATGGGATTCAAAACAAAACGTGTAGAAACCAATGGTTCAGCAGTGCATCACATTAACCACTCGTACACATCGTCACACTTGTGGTATAGTTAGAAAGCTTGCATGAATATACTGAAGGTATTGAAGAAAGCTTGCATGGGTATATTGAAGTAGTGCGTCAACAAGGTTTTGATTCGAACCCACATAAGCATAGCCCAAAGGATTAGCAAAGTTTTGGTTTAAACACTCGGCCACTTCTTAGATTTTAGATCATTTTCTTTCTATTTTGTAGTGAAGTTAGATAGTTTCCCAGAATAGACTGATGGTAAGGCATAAATTCTGATGGAAAAAGCATAGATTCCTATATTAACATTATCTTTTCAACATGTTCCTTTCAAAGAGCAAGGCAAAGCGTAGACAAGAATGGGATTCAAAACTACACGTGTAGAGCAAAATGTAGCAGTACATCACATTATTCACTCGTACACATCGTCACACTTGTGGTATAGTTAGAAAGCTTGCATGAATATATTGAAGGTATTGAAGAAAGCTTGCACAGGTATATTGAAGTAGTGCGTCAACAAGGTTTTGATTCGAACCCACATAAGCATAGCCCAAAGGATTAGCAAAGTTTTGGTTTAAACACTCGGCCACTTCTTAGATTTTAGATCATTTTCTTTCTATTTTGTAGTGAAGTTAGATAGTTTCCCAGAATAGACTGATGGTAAGGCATAAATTCTGATGGAAAAAGCATAGATTCCTACATTAACATTATCTTTTCAACATGTTCCTTTCAAAGAGCAAGGCAAAGCGTAGACAAGAATGGGATTCAAAACTACACGTGTAGAGCAAAATGTAGCAGTACATCACATTATTCACTCGTACACATCGTCACACTTGTGGTATAGTTAGAAAGCTTGCATGAATATATTGAAGGTATTGAAGAAAGCTTGCACAGGTATATTGAAGTAGTGCGTCAACAAGGTTTTGATTCGAACCCACATAAGCATAGCCCAAAGGATTAGCAAAGTTTTGGTTTAAACACTCGGCCACTTCTTAGATTTTAGATCATTTTCTTTCTATTTTGTAGTGAAGTTAGATAGTTTCCCAGAATAGACTGATGGTAAGGCATAAATTCTGATGGAAAAAGCATAGATTCCTATATTAACATTATCTTTTCAACATGTTCCTTTCAAAGAGCAAGGCAAAGCGTAGACAAGAATGGGATTCAAAACTACACGTGTAGAGCAAAATGTAGCAGTACATCACATTATTCACTCGTACACATCGTCACACTTGTGGTATAGTTAGAAAGCTTGCATGAATATATTGAAGGTATTGAAGAAAGCTTGCACAGGTATATTGAAGTAGTGCGTCAACAAGGTTTTGATTCGAACCCACATAAGCATAGCCCAAAGGATTAGCAAAGTTTTGGTTTAAACACTCGGCCACTTCTTAGATTTTAGATCATTTTCTTTCTATTTTGTAGTGAAGTTAGATAGTTTCCCAGAATAGACTGATGGTAAGGCATAAATTCTGATGGAAAAAGCATAGATTCCTATATTAACATTATCTTTTCAACATGTTCCTTTCAAAGAGCAAGGCAAAGCGTAGACAAGAATGGGATTCAAAACTACACGTGTAGAGCAAAATGTAGCATTACATCACATTATTCTCTCGGACATCTCGTCATATTTGCATAAGCATCTCGCTATTCTGTGGTGTAGTTAGAAAGCTATCTTTAATGGACGGAAGCTAAGGCATGAACTCTGTTGGATTTTGCTTTGATTTAAATATTGACTTTAACTTTTCATCATGCTGCTAATAAACAGCAAGTAAACTAAAGGAGTGCATCAACAAGGTTTTGTTTCAAACCCAAATTAGCATAGCCCAAGGGATTAGCAAAGTCTCACCTTAACCACCCTGCCACTACTTCATTTGTAGGTAGTTATCGTGTAGAGTAGTTGGGTTGTTTTCCAGAATAGATTGAAGGTAAGGCTTAAATTCTGATGGAATTAGCATAGATTTAAACATTTAGATGATCTTTTTCATCACATTCCTTTCAAACAGCAAGGAAACACAGCGACGAGGATGGGATTCAAAACAACACGTGTAGAAAACAAAGGTTCAGCAGTGCATCACATGAACCACTCGTACACATCGTCACACTTGTGGTATAGTTAGAAAGCTTGCATGAATATATTGAAGGTAAGGCATAAACTCTGTTGGCTTTGATTTAAACACTGACAATACCTTTTCAACATGTGGTTGACTTACAGCAAGCAAACACATCAACAAGGATGGGATTCGAACCCACGCGTGCAGAGCACAATGGATTAGCAGTCCATCGCCTTAACCACTCGGCCACCTCGTCATGTTTAGTTATTCATTTTGCTATTTTGTGGTGTAGTTGGATAGCTTTCCTTAATAGACTGATGGTAAGGCATAAACTCTGTTGGAGTTTGCTTTTATTGAAATATTTGTCATCATGCTGCTGATAAACAGCATGTAAACTAAAGGAGTAAACTGAAGTAGTGCGTCAACAAGGTTTTGATTCGAACCCACATAAGCATAGCCCAAAGGATTAGCAAAGTTTTGGTTTAAACACTCGGCCACTTCTTAGATTTTAGATCATTTTCTTTCTATTTTGTAGTGAAGTTAGATAGTTTCCCAGAATAGACTGATGGTAAGGCATAAATTCTGATGGAAAAAGCATAGATTCCTATATTAACATTATCTTTTCAACATGTTCCTTTCAAAGAGCAAGGCAAAGCGTAGTCAAGAATGGGATTCAAAACTACACGTGTAGAGCAAAATGTAGCATTACATCACATTATTCTCTCGGACATCTCGTCATATTTGCATAAGCATCTCGCTATTCTGTGGTGTAGTTAGAAAGCTATCTTTAATGGACGGAAGCTAAGGCATGAACTCTGTTGGATTTTGCTTTGATTTAAATATTGACTTTAACTTTTCATCATGCTGCTAATAAACAGCAAGTAAACTAAAGGAGTGCATCAACAAGGTTTTGTTTCAAACCCAAATTAGCATAGCCCAAGGGATTAGCAAAGTCTCACCTTAACCACCCTGCCACTACTTCATTTGTAGGTAGTTATCGTGTAGAGTAGTTGGGTTGTTTTCCAGAATAGATTGAAGGTAAGGCTTAAATTCTGATTAGCATAGATTTAAACATTTAGATGATCTTTTTCATCACATTCCTTTCAAACAGCAAGGAAACACAGCGACGAGGATGGGATTCAAAACAAAACGTGTAGAAACCAATGGTTCAGCAGTGCATCACAATAACCACTCGTACACATCGTGTGGTATAGTTAGAAAGCTTGCATGAATATATTGAAGGTATTGAAGAAAGCTTGCATGGGTATATTGAAGTAGTGCGTCAACAAGGTTTTGATTCGAACCCACATAAGCATAGCCCAAAGGATTAGCAAAGTTTTGGTTTAAACACTCGGCCACTTCTTAGATTTTAGATCATTTTCTTTCTATTTTGTAGTGAAGTTAGATAGTTTCCCAGAATAGACTGATGGTAAGGCATAAATTCTGATGGAAAAAGCATAGATTCCTATATTAACATTATCTTTTCAACATGTTCCTTTCAAAGAGCAAGGCAAAGCGTAGACAAGAATGGGATTCAAAACTACACGTGTAGAGCAAAATGTAGCATTACATCACATTATACTCTCGGACATCTCGTCATATTTGCATAAGCATCTCGCTATTCTGTGGTGTAGTTAGAAAGCTATCTTTAATGGACGGAAGCTAAGGCATCAACTCTGTTGGATTTTGCTTTGATTTAAATATTGACTTTAACTTTTCATCATGCTGCTAATAAACAGCAAGTAAACTAAAGGAGTGCATCAACAAGGTTTTGTTTCAAACCCAAATTAGCATAGCCCAAGGGATTAGCAAAGTCTCACCTTAACCACCCTGCCACTACTTCATTTGTAGGTAGTTATCGTGTAGAGTAGTTGGGTTGTTTTCCAGAATAGATTGAAGGTAAGGCTTAAATTCTGATTAGCATAGATTTAAACATTTAGATGATCTTTTTCATCACATTCCTTTCAAACAGCAAGGAAACACAGCGACGAGGATGGGATTCAAAACAAAACGTGTAGAAACCAATGGTTCAGCAGTGCATCACAATAACCACTCGTACACATCGTGTGGTATAGTTAGAAAGCTTGCATGAATATATTGAAGGTATTGAAGAAAGCTTGCATGGGTATATTGAAGTAGTGCGTCAACAAGGTTTTGATTCGAACCCACATAAGCATAGCCCAAAGGATTAGCAAAGTTTTGGTTTAAACACTCGGCCACTTCTTAGATTTTAGATCATTTTCTTTCTATTTTGTAGTGAAGTTAGATAGTTTCCCAGAATAGACTGATGGTAAGGCATAAATTCTGATGGAAAAAGCATAGATTCCTATATTAACATTATCTTTTCAACATGTTCCTTTCAAAGAGCAAGGCAAAGCGTAGACAAGAATGGGATTCAAAACTACACGTGTAGAGCAAAATGTAGCAGTACATCACATTATTCACTCGTACACATCGTCACACTTGTGGCATAGTTAGAAAGCTTGCATGAATATATTGAAGGTATTGAAGAAAGCTTGCATGGGTATATTGAAGTAGTGCGTCAACAAGGTTTTGATTCGAACCCACATAAGCATAGCCCAAAGGATTAGCAAAGTTTTGGTTTAAACACTCGGCCACTTCTTAGATTTTAGATCATTTTCTTTCTATTTTGTAGTGAAGTTAGATAGTTTCCCAGAATAGACTGATGGTAAGGCATAAATTCTGATGGAAAAAGCATAGATTCCTATATTAACATTATCTTTTCAACATGTGGTTGACTTACAGCAAGCAAACACATCGACGAGGATGGGATTCAAACCAACGCGTGCAGAGCACAATGGATTAGCAGTCCATCGCCTTAACCACTCGGCCACCTCACCATGTTTAGCTATCCATTTTGCTATTTTGTGGTGTAGTTGGATAGCTTTCCTTAATAGACAGATGGTAAGGCATAAACTCTGTTGGAGTTTCCTTTTATTGAAATATTTGTCATCATGCTGCTGATAAACAGCATGTAAACTAAAGGAGTAAACTGAAGTAGTGCGTCAACAAGGTTTTGATTCGAACCCACATAAGCATAGCCCAAAGGATTAGCAAAGTTTTGGTTTAAACACTCGGCCACTTCTTAGATTTTAGATCATTTTCTTTCTATTTTGTAGTGAAGTTAGATAGTTTCCCAGAATAGACTGATGGTAAGGCATAAATTCTGATGGAAAAAGCATAGATTCCTATATTAACATTATCTTTTCAACATGTTCCTTTCAAAGAGCAAGGCAAAGCGTAGTCAAGAATGGGATTCAAAACTACACGTGTAGAGCAAAATGTAGCAATACATCACATTATTCTCTCGGACATCTCGTCATATTTGCATAAGCATCTCGCTATTCTGTGGTGTAGTTAGAAAGCTATCTTTAATGGACGGAAGCTAAGGCATGAACTCTGTTGGATTTTGCTTTGATTTAAATATTGACTTTAACTTTTCATCATGCTGCTAATAAACAGCAAGTAAACTAAAGGAGTGCATCAACAAGGTTTTGTTTCAAACCCAAATTAGCATAGCCCAAGGGATTAGCAAAGTCTCACCTTAACCACCCTGCCACTACTTCATTTGTAGGTAGTTATCGTGTAGAGTAGTTGGGTTGTTTTCCAGAATAGATTGAAGGTAAGGCTTAAATTCTGATGGAATTAGCATAGATTTAAACATTTAGATGATCTTTTTCATCACGTTCCTTTCAAACAGCAAGGAAACACAGCGACGAGGATGGGATTCAAAACAACACGTGTAGAAAACAATGGTTCAGCAGTGCATCACATGAACCACTCGTACACATCTGGTATAGTTAGAAAGCTTGCATGAATATATTGAAGGTAAGGCATAAACTCTGTTGGCTTTGATTTAAATACTGACAATACCTTTTCAACATGTGGTTGACTTACAGCAAGGAAACACAGCGACGAGGATGGGATTCAAAACAAAACGTGTAGAAACCAATGGTTCAGCAGTGCATCACAATAACCACTCGTACACATCGTGTGGTATAGTTAGAAAGCTTGCATGAATATATTGAAGGTATTGAAGAAAGCTTGCATGGGTATATTGAAGTAGTGCGTCAACAAGGTTTTGATTCGAACCCACATAAGCATAGCCCAAAGGATTAGCAAAGTTTTGGTTTAAACACTCGGCCACTTCTTAGATTTTAGATCATTTTCTTTCTATTTTGTAGTGAAGTTAGATAGTTTCCCAGAATAGACTGATGGTAAGGCATAAATTCTGATGGAAAAAGCATAGATTCCTATATTAACATTATCTTTTCAACATGTTCCTTTCAAAGAGCAAGGCAAAGCGTAGACAAGAATGGGATTCAAAACTACACGTGTAGAGCAAAATGTAGCATTACATCACATTATACTCTCGGACATCTCGTCATATTTGCATAAGCATCTCGCTATTCTGTGGTGTAGTTAGAAAGCTATCTTTAATGGACGGAAGCTAAGGCATCAACTCTGTTGGATTTTGCTTTGATTTAAATATTGACTTTAACTTTTCATCATGCTGCTAATAAACAGCAAGTAAACTAAAGGAGTGCATCAACAAGGTTTTGTTTCAAACCCAAATTAGCATAGCCCAAGGGATTAGCAAAGTCTCACCTTAACCACCCTGCCACTACTTCATTTGTAGGTAGTTATCGTGTAGAGTAGTTGGGTTGTTTTCCAGAATAGATTGAAGGTAAGGCTTAAATTCTGATTAGCATAGATTTAAACATTTAGATGATCTTTTTCATCACATTCCTTTCAAACAGCAAGGAAACACAGCGACGAGGATGGGATTCAAAACAAAACGTGTAGAAACCAATGGTTCAGCAGTGCATCACAATAACCACTCGTACACATCGTGTGGTATAGTTAGAAAGCTTGCATGAATATATTGAAGGTATTGAAGAAAGCTTGCATGGGTATATTGAAGTAGTGCGTCAACAAGGTTTTGATTCGAACCCACATAAGCATAGCCCAAAGGATTAGCAAAGTTTTGGTTTAAACACTCGGCCACTTCTTAGATTTTAGATCATTTTCTTTCTATTTTGTAGTGAAGTTAGATAGTTTCCCAGAATAGACTGATGGTAAGGCATAAATTCTGATGGAAAAAGCATAGATTCCTATATTAACATTATCTTTTCAACATGTTCCTTTCAAAGAGCAAGGCAAAGCGTAGACAAGAATGGGATTCAAAACTACACGTGTAGAGCAAAATGTAGCAGTACATCACATTATTCACTCGTACACATCGTCACACTTGTGGCATAGTTAGAAAGCTTGCATGAATATATTGAAGGTATTGAAGAAAGCTTGCATGGGTATATTGAAGTAGTGCGTCAACAAGGTTTTGATTCGAACCCACATAAGCATAGCCCAAAGGATTAGCAAAGTTTTGGTTTAAACACTCGGCCACTTCTTAGATTTTAGATCATTTTCTTTCTATTTTGTAGTGAAGTTAGATAGTTTCCCAGAATAGACTGATGGTAAGGCATAAATTCTGATGGAAAAAGCATAGATTCCTATATTAACATTATCTTTTCAACATGTGGTTGACTTACAGCAAGCAAACACATCGACGAGGATGGGATTCAAACCAACGCGTGCAGAGCACAATGGATTAGCAGTCCATCGCCTTAACCACTCGGCCACCTCACCATGTTTAGCTATCCATTTTGCTATTTTGTGGTGTAGTTGGATAGCTTTCCTTAATAGACAGATGGTAAGGCATAAACTCTGTTGGAGTTTCCTTTTATTGAAATATTTGTCATCATGCTGCTGATAAACAGCATGTAAACTAAAGGAGTAAACTGAAGTAGTGCGTCAACAAGGTTTTGATTCGAACCCACATAAGCATAGCCCAAAGGATTAGCAAAGTTTTGGTTTAAACACTCGGCCACTTCTTAGATTTTAGATCATTTTCTTTCTATTTTGTAGTGAAGTTAGATAGTTTCCCAGAATAGACTGATGGTAAGGCATAAATTCTGATGGAAAAAGCATAGATTCCTATATTAACATTATCTTTTCAACATGTTCCTTTCAAAGAGCAAGGCAAAGCGTAGTCAAGAATGGGATTCAAAACTACACGTGTAGAGCAAAATGTAGCAATACATCACATTATTCTCTCGGACATCTCGTCATATTTGCATAAGCATCTCGCTATTCTGTGGTGTAGTTAGAAAGCTATCTTTAATGGACGGAAGCTAAGGCATGAACTCTGTTGGATTTTGCTTTGATTTAAATATTGACTTTAACTTTTCATCATGCTGCTAATAAACAGCAAGTAAACTAAAGGAGTGCATCAACAAGGTTTTGTTTCAAACCCAAATTAGCATAGCCCAAGGGATTAGCAAAGTCTCACCTTAACCACCCTGCCACTACTTCATTTGTAGGTAGTTATCGTGTAGAGTAGTTGGGTTGTTTTCCAGAATAGATTGAAGGTAAGGCTTAAATTCTGATTAGCATAGATTTAAACATTTAGATGATCTTTTTCATCACGTTCCTTTCAAACAGCAAGGAAACACAGCGACGAGGATGGGATTCAAAACAACACGTGTAGAAAACAATGGTTCAGCAGTGCATCACATGAACCACTCGTACACATCTGGTATAGTTAGAAAGCTTGCATGAATATATTGAAGGTAAGGCATAAACTCTGTTGGCTTTGATTTAAATACTGACAATACCTTTTCAACATGTGGTTGACTTACAGCAAGCAAACACATCGACGAGGATGGGATTCGAACCCACGCGTGCAGAGCACAATGGATTAGCAGTCCATCGCCTTAACCACTCGGCCACCTCGTCATGTTTAGCTATCCATTTTGCTATTTTGTGGTGTAGTTGGATAGCTTTCCTTAATAGACTGATGGAAAGGCATAAACTCTGTTGGAGTTTGCTTTTATTGAAATATTTGTCATCATGCTGCTGATAAACAGCATGTAAACTAAAGGAGTAAACTGAAGTAGTGCGTCAACAAGGTTTTGATTCGAACCCACATAAGCATAGCCCAAAGGATTAGCAAAGTTTTGGTTTAAACACTCGGCCACTTCTTAGATTTTAGATCATTTTCTTTCTATTTTGTAGTGAAGTTTGATAGTTTCCCAGAATAGACTGATGGTAAGGCATAAATTCTGATGGAAAAAGCATAGATTCCTATATTAACATTATCTTTTCAACATGTTCCTTTCAAAGAGCAAGGCAAAGCGTAGACAAGAATGGGATTCAAAACTACACGTGTAGAGCAAAATGTAGCAGTACATCACATTATTCTCTCGGACATCTTGTCATATTTGCATAAGCATCTCGCTATTCTGTGGTGTAGTTAGAAAGCTATCTTTAATGGACGGAAGCTAAGGCATGAACTCTGTTGGATTTTGCTTTGATTTAAATATTGACTTTAACTTTTCATCATGCTGCTAATAAACAGCAAGTAAACTAAAGGAGTGCATCAACAAGGTTTTGTTTCAAACCCAAATTAGCATAGTCCAAGGGATTAGCAAAGTCTCATCTTAACCACCCTGCCACTACTTCATTTGTAGGTAGTTATCGTGTAGAGTAGTTGGGTTGTTTTCCAGAATAGATTGAAGGTAAGGCTTAAATTCTGATTAGCATAGATTTAAACATTTAGATGATCTTTTTCATCACATTCCTTTCAAACAGCAAGGAAACACAGCGACGAGGATGGGATTCAAAACAAAACGTGTAGAAACCAATGGTTCAGCAGTGCATCACATTAACCACTCGTACACATCGTCACACTTGTGGTATAGTTAGAAAGCTTGCATGAATATATTGAAGGTATTGAAGAAAGCTTGCATGGGTATATTGAAGTAGTGCGTCAACAAGGTTTTGATTCGAACCCACATAAGCATAGCCCAAAGGATTAGCAAAGTTTTGGTTTAAACACTCGGCCACTTCTTAGATTTTAGATCATTTTCTTTCTATTTTGTAGTGAAGTTAGATAGTTTCCCAGAATAGACTGATGGTAAGGCATAAATTCTGATGGAAAAAGCATAGATTCCTATATTAACATTATCTTTTCAACATGTTCCTTTCAAAGAGCAAGGCAAAGCGTAGACAAGAATGGGATTCAAAACTACACGTGTAGAGCAAAATGTAGCAGTACATCACATTATTCACTCGGACATCCGTCATATTTGCATAAGCATCTCGCTATTCTGTGGTGTAGTTAGAAAGCTATCTTTAATGGACGGAAGCTAAGGCATGAACTCTGTTGGATTTTGCTTTGATTTAAATATTGACTTTAACTTTTCATCATGCTGCTAATAAACAGCAAGTAAACTAAAGGAGTGCATCAACAAGGTTTTGTTTCAAACCCAAATTAGCATAGCCCAAGGGATTAGCAAAGTCTCACCTTAACCACCCTGCCACTACTTCATTTGTAGGTATTTATCGTGTAGAGTAGTTGGGTTGTTTTCCAGAATAGATTGAAGGTAAGGCTTAAATTCTGATGGAATTAGCATAGATTTAAACATTTAGATGATCTTTTTCATCACGTTCCTTTCAAACAGCAAGGAAACACAGCGACGAGGATGGGATTCAAAACAACACGTGTAGAAAACAATGGTTCAGCAGTGCATCACATGAACCACTCGTACACATCTGGTATAGTTAGAAAGCTTGCATGAATATATTGAAGGTAAGGCATAAACTCTGTTGGCTTTGATTTAAATACTGACAATACCTTTTCAACATGTGGTTGACTTACAGCAAGCAAACACATCGACGAGGATGGGATTCGAACCCACGCGTGCAGAGCACAATGGATTAGCAGTCCATCGCCTTAACCACTCGGCCACCTCGTCATGTTTAGCTATTCATTTTGCTATTTTGTGGTGTAGTTGGATAGCTTTCCTTAATAGACTGATGGAAAGGCATAAACTCTGTTGGAGTTTGCTTTTATTGAAATATTTGTCATCATGCTGCTGATAAACAGCATGTAAACTAAAGGAGTAAACTGAAGTAGTGCGTCAACAAGGTTTTGATTCGAACCCACATAAGCATAGCCCAAAGGATTAGCAAAGTTTTGGTTTAAACACTCGGCCACTTCTTAGATTTTAGATCATTTTCTTTCTATTTTGTAGTGAAGTTTGATAGTTTCCCAGAATAGACTGATGGTAAGGCATAAATTCTGATGGAAAAAGCATAGATTCCTATATTAACATTATCTTTTCAACATGTTCCTTTCAAAGAGCAAGGCAAAGCGTAGACAAGAATGGGATTCAAAACTACACGTGTAGAGCAAAATGTAGCAGTACATCACATTATTCTCTCGGACATCTTGTCATATTTGCATAAGCATCTCGCTATTCTGTGGTGTAGTTAGAAAGCTATCTTTAATGGACGGAAGCTAAGGCATGAACTCTGTTGGATTTTGCTTTGATTTAAATATTGACTTTAACTTTTCATCATGCTGCTAATAAACAGCAAGTAAACTAAAGGAGTGCATCAACAAGGTTTTGTTTCAAACCCAAATTAGCATAGTCCAAGGGATTAGCAAAGTCTCATCTTAACCACCCTGCCACTACTTCATTTGTAGGTAGTTATCGTGTAGAGTAGTTGGGTTGTTTTCCAGAATAGATTGAAGGTAAGGCTTAAATTCTGATTAGCATAGATTTAAACATTTAGATGATCTTTTTCATCACATTCCTTTCAAACAGCAAGGAAACACAGCGACGAGGATGGGATTCAAAACAAAACGTGTAGAAACCAATGGTTCAGCAGTGCATCACATTAACCACTCGTACACATAGTCACACTTGTGGTATAGTTAGAAAGCTTACATGAATATATTGAAGGTATTGAAGAAAGCTTGCATGGGTATATTGAAGTAGTGCGTCAACAAGGTTTTGATTCGAACCCACATAAGCATAGCCCAAAGGATTAGCAAAGTTTTGGTTTAAACACTCGGCCACTTCTTAGATTTTAGATCATTTTCTTTCTATTTTGTAGTGAAGTTAGATAGTTTCCCAGAATAGACTGATGGTAAGGCATAAATTCTGATGGAAAAAGCATAGATTCCTATATTAACATTATCTTTTCAAAATGTTCCTTTCAAAGAGCAAGGCAAAGCGTAGACAAGAATGGGATTCAAAACTACACGTGTAGAGCAAAATGTAGCAGTACATCACATTATTCACTCGTACACATCGTCACACTTGTGGTATAGTTAGAAAGCTTGCATGAATATATTGCAGGTATTGAAGAAAGCTTGCATGGGTATATTGAAGTAGTGCGTCAACAAGGTTTTGATTCGAACCCACATAAGCATAGCCCAAAGGATTAGCAAAGTTTTGGTTTAAACACTCGGCCACTTCTTAGATTTTAGATCATTTTCTTTCTATTTTGTAGTGAAGTTAGATAGTTTCCCAGAATAGACTGATGGTAAGGCATAAATTCTGATGGAAAAAGCATAGATTCCTATATTAACATTATCTTTTCATCATGTTCCTTTCAAAGAGCAAGGCAAAGCGTAGACAAGAATGGGATTCAAAACTACACGTGTAGAGCAAAATGTAGCAATACATCACATTATTCTCTCGGACATCTCGTCATATTTGCATAAGCATCTCGCTATTCTGTGGTGTAGTTAGAAAGCTATCTTTAATGTACGGAAGCTAAGGCATGAACTCTGTTGGATTTTGCTTTGATTTAAATATTGACTTTAACTTTTCATCATGCTGCTAATAAACAGCAAGTAAACTAAAGGAGTGCATCAACAAGGTTTTGTTTCAAACCCAAATTAGCATAGCCCAAGGGATTAGCAAAGTCTCAACTTAACCACCCTGCCACTACTTCATTTGTAGGTAGTTATCGTGTAGAGTAGTTGGGTTGTTTTCCAGAATAGATTGAAGGTAAGGCTTAAATTCTGATGGAATTAGCATAGATTTAAACATTTAGATGATCTTTTTCATCACGTTCCTTTCAAACAGCAAGGAAACACAGCGACGAGGATGGGATTCAAAACAACACGTGTAGGAAAAAAAGGTTCAGCAGTGCATCACATGAACCACTCGTACACATCGTCACACTTGTGGTATAGTTAGAAAGCTTGCATGAATATATTGAAGGTAAGGCATAAACTCTGTTGGCTTTGATTTAAATACTGACAATACCTTTTCAACATGTGGTTGACTTACAGCAAGCAAACACATCGACGAGGATGGGATTCGAACCCACGCGTGCAGAGCACAATGGATTAGCAGTCCATCGCCTTAACCACTCGGCCACCTCGTCATGTTTAGCTATCCATTTTGCTATTTTGTGGTGTAGTTGGATAGCTTTCCTTAATAGACTGATGGTAAGGCATAAACTCTGTTGGAGTTTGCTTTTATTGAAATATTTGTCATCATGCTGCTGATAAACAGCATGTAAACTAAAGGAGTAAACTGAAGTAGTGCGTCAACAAGGTTTTGATTCGAACCCACATAAGCATAGCCCAAAGGATTAGCAAAGTTTTGGTTTTAAACACTCTGTCACTTCTTAGATTTTAGATCATTTTCTTTCTATTTTGTAGTGAAGTTAGATAGTTTCCCAGAATAGACTGATGGTAAGGCATAAATTCTGATGGAAAAAGCATAGATTCCTATATTAACATTATCTTTTCAACATGTTCCTTTCAAAGAGCAAGGCAAAGCGTAGACAAGAATGGGATTCAAAACTACACGTGTAGAGCAAAATGTAGCAGTACATCACATTATTCTCTCGGACATCTTGTCATATTTGCATAAGCATCTCGCTATTCTGTGGTGTAGTTAGAAAGCTATCTTTAATGGACGGAAGCTAAGGCATGAACTCTGTTGGATTTTGCTTTGATTTAAATATTGACTTTAACTTTTCATCATGCTGCTAATAAACAGCAAGTAAACTAAAGGAGTGCATCAACAAGGTTTTGTTTCAAACCCAAATTAGCATAGTCCAAGGGATTAGCAAAGTCTCATCTTAACCACCCTGCCACTACTTCATTTGTAGGTAGTTATCGTGTAGAGTAGTTGGGTTGTTTTCCAGAATAGATTGAAGGTAAGGCTTAAATTCTGATTAGCATAGATTTAAACATTTAGATGATCTTTTTCATCACATTCCTTTCAAACAGCAAGGAAACACAGCGACGAGGATGGGATTCAAAACAAAACGTGTAGAAACCAATGGTTCAGCAGTGCATCACATTAACCACTCGTACACATAGTCACACTTGTGGTATAGTTAGAAAGCTTGCATGAATATATTGAAGGTATTGAAGAAAGCTTGCATGGGTATATTGAAGTAGTGCGTCAACAAGGTTTTGATTCGAACCCACATAAGCATAGCCCAAAGGATTAGCAAAGTTTTGGTTTAAACACTCGGCCACTTCTTAGATTTTAGATCATTTTCTTTCTATTTTGTAGTGAAGTTTGATAGTTTCCCAGAATAGACTGATGGTAAGGCATAAATTCTGATGGAAAAAGCATAGATTCCTATATTAACATTATCTTTTCAACATGTTCCTTTCAAAGAGCAAGGCAAAGCGTAGACAAGAATGGGATTCAAAACTACACGTGTAGAGCAAAATGTAGCAGTACATCACATTATTCACTCGGACATCCGTCATATTTGCATAAGCATCTCGCTATTCTGTGGTGTAGTTAGAAAGCTATCTTTAATGGACGGAAGCTAAGGCATGAACTCTGTTGGATTTTGCTTTGATTTAAATATTGACTTTAACTTTTCATCATGCTGCTAATAAACAGCAAGTAAACTAAAGGAGTGCATCAACAAGGTTTTGTTTCAAACCCAAATTAGCATAGCCCAAGGGATTAGCAAAGTCTCACCTTAACCACCCTGCCACTACTTCATTTGTAGGTATTTATCGTGTAGAGTAGTTGGGTTGTTTTCCAGAATAGATTGAAGGTAAGGCTTAAATTCTGATGGAATTAGCATAGATTTAAACATTTAGATGATCTTTTTCATCACGTTCCTTTCAAACAGCAAGGAAACACAGCGACGAGGATGGGATTCAAAACAACACGTGTAGAAAACAATGGTTCAGCAGTGCATCACATGAACCACTCGTACACATCTGGTATAGTTAGAAAGCTTGCATGAATATATTGAAGGTAAGGCATAAACTCTGTTGGCTTTGATTTAAATACTGACAATACCTTTTCAACATGTGGTTGACTTACAGCAAGCAAACACATCGACAAGGATGGGATTCGAACCCACGCGTGCAGAGCACAATGGATTAGCAGTCCATCGCCTTAACCACTCGGCCACCTCATCATGTTTAGCTATCCATTTTGCTATTTTGTGGTGTAGTTGGATAGCTTTCCTTAATAGACTGATGGTAAGGCATAAACTCTGTTGGAGTTTGCTTTTATTGAAATATTTGTCATCATGCTGCTGATAAACAGCATGTAAACTAAAGGAGTAAACTGAAGTAGTGCGTCAACAAGGTTTTGATTCGAACCCACATAAGCATAGCCCAAAGGATTAGCAAAGTTTTGGTTTAAACACTCGGCCACTTCTTAGATTTTAGATCATTTTCTTTCTATTTTGTAGTGAAGTTAGATAGTTTCCCAGAATAGACTGATGGTAACGCATAAATTCTGATGGAAAAAGCATAGATTCCTATATTAACATTATCTTTTCAACATGTTCCTTTCAAAGAGCAAGGCAAAGCGTAGTCAAGAATGGGATTCAAAACTACACGTGTAGAGCAAAATGTAGCAGTACATCACATTATTCACTCGGACATCCGTCATATTTGCATAAGCATCTCGCTATTCTGTGGTGTAGTTAGAAAGCTATCTTTAATGTACGGAAGCTAAGGCATGAACTCTGTTGGATTTTGCTTTGATTTAAATATTGACTTTAACTTTTCATCATGCTGCTAATAAACAGCAAGTAAACTAAAGGAGTGCATCAACAAGGTTTTGTTTCAAACCCAAATTAGCATAGCCCAAGGGATTAGCAAAGTCTCACCTTAACCACCCTGCCACTACTTCATTTGTAGGTATTTATCGTGTAGAGTAGTTGGGTTGTTTTCCAGAATAGATTGAAGGTAAGGCTTAAATTCTGATGGAATTAGCATAGATTTAAACATTTAGATGATCTTTTTCATCACGTTCCTTTCAAACAGCAAGGAAACACAGCGACGAGGATGGGATTCAAAACAACACGTGTAGAAAACAATGGTTCAGCAGTGCATCACATGAACCACTCGTACACATCTGGTATAGTTAGAAAGCTTGCATGAATATATTGAAGGTAAGGCATAAACTCTGTTGGCTTTGATTTAAATGCTGACAATACCTTTTCAACATGTGGTTGACTTACAGCAAGCAAACACATCGACGAGGATGGGATTCGAACCCACGCGTGCAGAGCACAATGGATTAGCAGTCCATCGCCTTAACCACTCGGCCACCTCGTCATGTTTAGCTATCCATTTTGCTATTTTGTGGTGTAGTTGGATAGCTTTCCTTAATAGACTGATGGAAAGGCATAAACTCTGTTGGAGTTTGCTTTTATTGAAATATTTGTCATCATGCTGCTGATAAACAGCATGTAAACTAAAGGAGTAAACTGAAGTAGTGCGTCAACAAGGTTTTGATTCGAACCCACATAAGCATAGCCCAAAGGATTAGCAAAGTTTTGGTTTAAACACTCGGCCACTTCTTAGATTTTAGATCATTTTCTTTCTATTTTGTAGTGAAGTTTGATAGTTTCCCAGAATAGACTGATGGTAAGGCATAAATTCTGATGGAAAAAGCATAGATTCCTATATTAACATTATCTTTTCAACATGTTCCTTTCAAAGAGCAAGGCAAAGCGTAGACAAGAATGGGATTCAAAACTACACGTGTAGAGCAAAATGTAGCAGTACATCACATTATTCTCTCGGACATCTTGTCATATTTGCATAAGCATCTCGCTATTCTGTGGTGTAGTTAGAAAGCTATCTTTAATGGACGGAAGCTAAGGCATGAACTCTGTTGGATTTTGCTTTGATTTAAATATTGACTTTAACTTTTCATCATGCTGCTAATAAACAGCAAGTAAACTAAAGGAGTGCATCAACAAGGTTTTGTTTCAAACCCAAATTAGCATAGTCCAAGGGATTAGCAAAGTCTCATCTTAACCACCCTGCCACTACTTCATTTGTAGGTAGTTATCGTGTAGAGTAGTTGGGTTGTTTTCCAGAATAGATTGAAGGTAAGGCTTAAATTCTGATTAGCATAGATTTAAACATTTAGATGATCTTTTTCATCACATTCCTTTCAAACAGCAAGGAAACACAGCGACGAGGATGGGATTCAAAACAAAACGTGTAGAAACCAATGGTTCAGCAGTGCATCACATTAACCACTCGTACACATCGTCACACTTGTGGTATAGTTAGAAAGCTTGCATGAATATATTGAAGGTATTGAAGAAAGCTTGCATGGGTATATTGAAGTAGTGCGTCAACAAGGTTTTGATTCGAACCCACATAAGCATAGCCCAAAGGATTAGCAAAGTTTTGGTTTAAACACTCGGCCACTTCTTAGATTTTAGATCATTTTCTTTCTATTTTGTAGTGAAGTTAGATAGTTTCCCAGAATAGACTGATGGTAAGGCATAAATTCTGATGGAAAAAGCATAGATTCCTATATTAACATTATCTTTTCAACATGTTCCTTTCAAAGAGCAAGGCAAAGCGTAGACAAGAATGGGATTCAAAACTACACGTGTAGAGTAAAATGTAGCAGTACATCACATTATTCACTCGTACACATCGTCACACTTGTGGTATAGTTAGAAAGCTTGCATGAATATATTGAAGGTATTGAAGAAAGCTTGCATGGGTATATTGAAGTAGTGCGTCAACAAGGTTTTGATTCGAACCCACATAAGCATAGCCCAAAGGATTAGCAAAGTTTTGGTTTAAACACTCGGCCACTTCTTAGATTTTAGATCATTTTCTTTCTATTTTGTAGTGAAGTTAGATAGTTTCCCAGAATAGACTGATGGTAAGGCATAAATTCTGATGGAAAAAGCATAGATTCCTATATTAACATTATCTTTTCAACATGTTCCTTTCAAAGAGCAAGGCAAAGCGTAGACAAGAATGGGATTCAAAACTACACGTGTAGAGCAAAATGTAGCAGTACATCACATTATTCACTCGGACATCCGTCATATTTGCATAAGCATCTCGCTATTCTGTGGTGTAGTTAGAAAGCTATCTTTAATGGACGGAAGCTAAGGCATGAACTCTGTTGGATTTTGCTTTGATTTAAATATTGACTTTAACTTTTCATCATGCTGCTAATAAACAGCAAGTAAACTAAAGGAGTGCATCAACAAGGTTTTGTTTCAAACCCAAATTAGCATAGCCCAAGGGATTAGCAAAGTCTCACCTTAACCACCCTGCCACTACTTCATTTGTAGGTATTTATCGTGTAGAGTAGTTGGGTTGTTTTCCAGAATAGATTGAAGGTAAGGCTTAAATTCTGATGGAATTAGCATAGATTTAAACATTTAGATGATCTTTTTCATCACGTTCCTTTCAAACAGCAAGGAAACACAGCGACGAGGATGGGATTCAAAACAACACGTGTAGAAAACAATGGTTCAGCAGTGCATCACATGAACCACTCGTACACATCTGGTATAGTTAGAAAGCTTGCATGAATATATTGAAGGTAAGGCATAAACTCTGTTGGCTTTGATTTAAATACTGACAATACCTTTTCAACATGTGGTTGACTTACATGTGCAAGCAAACACATCGACGAGGATGGGATTCGAACCCACGCGTGCAGAGCACAATGGATTAGCAGTCCATCGCCTTAACCACTCGGCCACCTCGTCATGTTTAGCTATCCATTTTGCTATTTTGTGGTGTAGTTGGATAGCTTTCCTTAATAGACTGATGGAAAGGCATAAACTCTGTTGGAGTTTGCTTTTATTGAAATATTTGTCATCATGCTGCTGATAAACAGCATGTAAACTAAAGGAGTAAACTGAAGTAGTGCGTCAACAAGGTTTTGATTCGAACCCACATAAGCATAGCCCAAAGGATTAGCAAAGTTTTGGTTTAAACACTCGGCCACTTCTTAGATTTTAGATCATTTTCTTTCTATTTTGTAGTGAATTTAGATAGTTTCCCAGAATAGACTGATGGTAAGGCATAAATTCTGATGGAAAAAGCATAGATTCCTATATTAACATTATCTTTTCAACATGTTCCTTTCAAAGAGCAAGGCAAAGCGTAGTCAAGAATGGGATTCAAAACTACACGTGTAGAGCAAAATGTAGCAGTACATCACATTATTCTCTCGGACATCTCGTCATATTTGCATAAGCATCTCGCTATTCTGTGGTGTAGTTAGAAAGCTATCTTTAATGGACGGAAGCTAAGGCATGAACTCTGTCGGATTTTGCTTTGATTTAAATATTGACTTTAACTTTTCATCATGCTGCTAATAAACAGCAAGTAAACTAAAGGAGTGCATCAACAAGGTTTTGTTTCAAACCCAAATTAGCATAGCCCAAGGGATTAGCAAAGTCTCACCTTAACCACCCTGCCACTACTTCATTTGTAGGTAGTTATCGTGTAGAGTAGTTGGGTTGTTTTCCAGAATAGATTGAAGGTAAGGCTTAAATTCTGATTAGCATAGATTTAAACATTTAGATGATCTTTTTCATCACATTCCTTTCAAACAGCAAGGAAACACAGCGACGAGGATGGGATTCAAAACAACACGTGTAGAAAACAATGGTTCAGCAGTGCATCACATTAACCACTCGTACACATCATCACACTTGTGGTATAGTTAGAAAGCTTGCATGAATATATTGAAGGTATTGAAGAAAGCTTGCATGGGTATATTGAAGTAGTGCGTCAACAAGGTTTTGATTCGAACCCACATAAGCATAGCCCAAAGGATTAGCAAAGTTTTGGTTTAAACACTCGGCCACTTCTTAGATTTTAGATCATTTTTTTTCTATTTTGTAGTGAAGTTAGATAGTTTCCCAGAATAGACTGATGGTAAGGCATAAATTCTGATGGAAAAAGCATAGATTCCTATATTAACATTATCTTTTCAACATGTTCCTTTCAAAGAGCAAGGCAAAGCGTAGACAAGAATGGGATTCAAAACTACACGTGTAGAGCAAAATGTAGCAGTACATCACATTATTCACTCGTACACATCGTCACACTTGTGGTATAGTTAGAAAGCTTGCATGAATATATTGAAGGTATTGAAGAAAGCTTGCATGGGTATATTGAAGTAGTGCGTCAACAAGGTTTTGATTCGAACCCACATAAGCATAGCCCAAAGGATTAGCAAAGTTTTGATTTAAACACTCGGCCACTTCTTAGATTTTAGATCATTTTCTTTCTATTTTGTAGTGAAGTTTCCCAGAATAGACTGATGGTAAGGCATAAATTCTGATGGAAAAAGCATAGATTCCTATATTAACATTATCTTTTCAACATGTTCCTTTCAAAGAGCAAGGCAAAGCGTAGACAAGAATGGGATTCAAAACTACACGTGTAGAGCAAAATGTAGCAGTACATCACATTATTCTCTCGGACATCTCGTCATATTTGCATAAGCATCTCGCTATTCTGTGGTGTAGTTAGAAAGCTATCTTTAATGGACGGAAGCTAAGGCATGAACTCTGTTGGATTTTGCTTTGATTTAAATATTGACTTTAACTTTTCATCATGCTGCTAATAAACAGCAAGTAAACTAAAGGAGTGCATGAACAAGGTTTTGTTTCAAACCCAAATTAGCATAGCCCAAGGGATTAGCAAAGTCTCAACTTAACCACCCTGCCACTACTTCATTTGTAGGTAGTTATCGTGTAGAGTAGTTGGGTTGTTTTCCAGAATAGATTGAAGGTAAGGCTTAAATTCTGATGGAATTAGCATAGATTTAAACATTTAGATGATCTTTTTCATCACGTTCCTTTCAAACAGCAAGGAAACACAGCGACGAGGATGGGATTCAAAACAACACGTGTAGAAAACAATGGTTCAGCAGTGCATCACATGAACCACTCGTACACATCGTCACACTTGTGGTATAGTTAGAAAGCTTGCATGAATATATTGAAGGTAAGGCATAAACTCTGTTGGCTTTGATTTAAATACTGACAATACCTTTTCAACATGTGGTTGACTTACAGCAAGCAAACACATCGACGAGGATGGGATTCGAACCCACGCGTGCAGAGCACAATGGATTAGCAGTCCATCGCCTTAACCACTCGGCCACCTCGTCATGTTTAGCTATCCATTTTGCTATTTTGTGGTGTAGTTGGATAGCTTTCCTTAATAGACTGATGGTAAGGCATGAACTCTGTTGGATTTTGCTTTGATTTAAATATTGACTTTAACTTTTCATCATGCTGCTAATAAACAGCAAGTAAACTAAAGGAGTGCATCAACAAGGTTTTGTTTGAAACCCAAATTAGCATAGCCCAAGGGATTAGCAAAGTCTCACCTTAACCACCCTGCCACTACTTCATTTGTAGGTAGTTATCGTGTAGAGTAGTTGGGTTGTTTTCCAGAATAGATTGAAGGTAAGGCTTAAATTCTGATTAGCATAGATTTAAACATTTAGATGATCTTTTTCATCACATTCCTTTCAAACAGCAAGGAAACACAGCGACGAGGATGGGATTCAAATCAACACGTGTAGAAAACAATGGTCCAGCAGTGCATCACATGGACCACTCGTACACATCGTCACACTTGTGGTATAGTTAGAAAGCTTGCATGAATATATTGAAGGTATTGAAGAAAGCTTGCATGGGTATATTGAAGTAGTGCGTCAACAAGGTTTTGATTCGAACCCACATAAGCATAGCCCAAAGGATTAGCAAAGTTTTGGTTTAAACACTCGGCCACTTCTTAGATTTTAGATCATTTTCTTTCTATTTTGTAGTGAAGTTAGATAGTTTCCCAGAATAGACTGATGGTAAGGCATAAATTCTGATGGAAAAAGCATAGATTCCTATATTAACATTATCTTTTCAACATGTTCCTTTCAAAGAGCAAGGCAAAGCGTAGACAAGAATGGGATTCAAAACTACACGTGTAGAGCAAAATGTAGCAGTACATCACATTATTCTCTCGGACATCTCGTCATATTTGCATAAGCATCTCGCTATTCTGTGGTGTAGTTAGAAAGCTATCTTTAATGGACGGAAGCTAAGGCATGAACTCTGTTGGATTTTGCTTTGATTTAAATATTGACTTTAACTTTTCATCATGCTGCTAATAAACAGCAAGTAAACTAAAGGAGTGCATCAACAAGGTTTTGTTTCAAACCCAAATTAGCATAATCCAAGGGATTAGCAAAGTCTCTTCTTAACCACCCTGCCACTACTTCATTTGTAGGTAGTTATCGTGTAGAGTAGTTGGGTTGTTTTCCAGAATAGATTGAAGGTAAGGCTTAAATTCTGATTAGCATAGATTTAAACATTTAGATGATCTTTTTCATCACATTCCTTTCAAACAGCAAGGAAACACAGCGACGAGGATGGGATTCAAAACAAAACGTGTAGAAACCAATGGTTCAGCAGTGAATCACATTAACCACTCGTACACATCGTCACACTTGTGGTATAGTTAGAAAGCTTGCATGAATATATTGAAGGTATTGAAGAAAGCTTGCATGTGTATATTGAAGTAGTGCGTCAACAAGGTTTTTATTCGAACCCACATAAGCATAGCCCAAAGGATTAGCAAAGTTTTGATTTAAACACTCGGCCACTTCTTAGATTTTAGATCATTTTCTTTCTATTTTGTAGTGAAGTTTCCCAGAATAGACTGATGGTAAGGCATAAATTCTGATGGAAAAAGCATAGATTCCTATATTAACATTATCTTTTCAACATGTTCCTTTCAAAGAGCAAGGCAAAGCGTAGACAAGAATGGGATTCAAAACTACACGTGTAGAGCAAAATGTAGCAGTACATCACATTATTCTCTCGGACATCTCGTCATATTTGCATAAGCATCTCGCTATTCTGTGGTGTAGTTAGAAAGCTATCTTTAATGGACGGAAGCTAAGGCATGAACTCTGTTGGATTTTGCTTTGATTTAAATATTGACTTTAACTTTTCATCATGCTGCTAATAAACAGCAAGTAAACTAAAGGAGTGCATCAACAAGGTTTTGTTTGAAACCCAAATTAGCATAGCCCAAGGGATTAGCAAAGTCTCACCTTAACCACCCTGCCACTACTTCATTTGTAGGTAGTTATCGTGTAGAGTAGTTGGGTTGTTTTCCAGAATAGATTGAAGGTAAGGCTTAAATTCTGATTAGCATAGATTTAAACATTTAGATGATCTTTTTCATCACATTCCTTTCAAACAGCAAGGAAACACAGCGACGAGGATGGGATTCAAATCAACACGTGTAGAAAACAATGGTCCAGCAGTGCATCACATGGACCACTCGTACACATCGTCACACTTGTGGTATAGTTAGAAAGCTTGCATGAATATATTGAAGGTATTGAAGAAAGCTTGCATGTGTATATTGAAGTAGTGCGTCAACAAGGTTTTTATTCGAACCCACATAAGCATAGCCCAAAGGATTAGCAAAGTTTTGGTTTAAACACTCGGCCACTTCTTAGATTTTAGATCATTTTCTTTCTATTTTGTAGTGAAGTTAGATAGTTTCCCAGAATAGACTGATGGTAAGGCATAAATTCTGATGGAAAAAGCATAGATTCCTATATTAACATTATCTTTTCAACATGTTCCTTTCAAAGAGCAAGGCAAAGCGTAGACAAGAATGGGATTCAAAACTACACGTGTAGAGCAAAATGTAGCAGTACATCACATTATTCTCTCGGACATCTCGTCATATTTGCATAAGCATCTCGCTATTCTGTGGTGTAGTTAGAAAGCTATCTTTAATGGACGGAAGCTAAGGCATGAACTCTGTTGGATTTTGCTTTGATTTAAATATTGACTTTAACTTTTCATCATGCTGCTAATAAACAGCAAGTAAACTAAAGGAGTGCATCAACAAGGTTTTGTTTCAAACCCAAATTAGCATAGCCCAAGGGATTAGCAAAGTCTCACCTTAACCACCCTGCCACTACTTCATTTGTAGGTAGTTATCGTGTAGAGTAGTTGGGTTGTTTTCCAGAATAGATTGAAGGTAAGGCTTAAATTCTGATTAGCATAGATTTAAACATTTAGATGACCTTTTTCATCACATTCCTTTCAAACAGCAAGGAAACACAGCGACGAGGATGGGATTCAAAACAAAACGTGTAGAAACCAATGGTTCAGCAGTGCATCACATTAACCACTCGTACACATCGTCACACTTGTGGTATAGTTAGAAAGCTTGCATGAATATATTGAAGGTATTGAAGAAAGCTTGCATGGGTATATTGAAGTAGTGCGTCAACAAGGTTTTGATTCGAACCCACATAAGCATAGCCCAAAGGATTAGCAAAGTTTTGGTTTAAACACTCGGCCACTTCTTAGATTTTAGATCATTTTCTTTCTATTTTGTAGTGAAGTTAGATAGTTTCCCAGAATAGACTGATGGTAAGGCATAAATTCTGATGGAAAAAGCATAGATTCCTATATTAACATTATCTTTTCAACATGTTCCTTTCAAAGAGCAAGGCAAAGCGTAGACAAGAATGGGATTCAAAACTACACGTGTAGAGCAAAATGTAGCAGTACATCACATTATTCTCTCGGACATCTCGTCATATTTGCATAAGCATCTCGCTATTCTGTGGTGTAGTTAGAAAGCTATCTTTAATGGACGGAAGCTAAGGCATGAACTCTGTTGGATTTTGCTTTGATTTAAATATTGACTTTAACTTTTCATCATGCTGCTAATAAACAGCAAGTAAACTAAAGGAGTGCATCAACAAGGTTTTGTTTCAAACCCAAATTAGCATAATCCAAGGGATTAGCAAAGTCTCATCTTAACCACCCTGCCACTACTTCATTTGTAGGTAGTTATCGTGTAGAGTAGTTGGGTTGTTTTCCAGAATAGATTGAAGGTAAGGCTTAAATTCTGATTAGCATAGATTTAAACATTTAGATGATCTTTTTCATCACATTCCTTTCAAACAGCAAGGAAACACAGCGACGAGGATGGGATTCAAAACAAAACGTGTAGAAACCAATGGTTCAGCAGTGAATCACATTAACCACTCGTACACATCGTCACACTTGTGGTATAGTTAGAAAGCTTGCATGAATATATTGAAGGTATTGAAGAAAGCTTGCATGTGTATATTGAAGTAGTGCGTCAACAAGGTTTTTATTCGAACCCACATAAGCATAGCCCAAAGGATTAGCAAAGTTTTGATTTAAACACTCGGCCACTTCTTAGATTTTAGATCATTTTCTTTCTATTTTGTAGTGAAGTTTCCCAGAATAGACTGATGGTAAGGCATAAATTCTGATGGAAAAAGCATAGATTCCTATATTAACATTATCTTTTCAACATGTTCCTTTCAAAGAGCAAGGCAAAGCGTAGACAAGAATGGGATTCAAAACTACACGTGTAGAGCAAAATGTAGCAGTACATCACATTATTCTCTCGGACATCTCGTCATATTTGCATAAGCATCTCGCTATTCTGTGGTGTAGTTAGAAAGCTATCTTTAATGGACGGAAGCTAAGGCATGAACTCTGTTGGATTTTGCTTTGATTTAAATATTGACTTTAACTTTTCATCATGCTGCTAATAAACAGCAAGTAAACTAAAGGAGTGCATCAACAAGGTTTTGTTTGAAACCCAAATTAGCATAGCCCAAGGGATTAGCAAAGTCTCACCTTAACCACCCTGCCACTACTTCATTTGTAGGTAGTTATCGTGTAGAGTAGTTGGGTTGTTTTCCAGAATAGATTGAAGGTAAGGCTTAAATTCTGATTAGCATAGATTTAAACATTTAGATGATCTTTTTCATCACATTCCTTTCAAACAGCAAGGAAACACAGCGACGAGGATGGGATTCAAATCAACACGTGTAGAAAACAATGGTCCAGCAGTGCATCACATGGACCACTCGTACACATCGTCACACTTGTGGTATAGTTAGAAAGCTTGCATGAATATATTGAAGGTATTGAAGAAAGCTTGCATGGGTATATTGAAGTAGTGCGTCAACAAGGTTTTGATTCGAACCCACATAAGCATAGCCCAAAGGATTAGCAAAGTTTTGGTTTAAACACTCGGCCACTTCTTAGATTTTAGATCATTTTCTTTCTATTTTGTAGTGAAGTTAGATAGTTTCCCAGAATAGACTGATGGTAAGGCATAAATTCTGATGGAAAAAGCATAGATTCCTATATTAACATTATCTTTTCAACATGTTCCTTTCAAAGAGCAAGGCAAAGCGTAGACAAGAATGGGATTCAAAACTACACGTGTAGAGCAAAATGTAGCAGTACATCACATTATTCTCTCGGACATCTCGTCATATTTGCATAAGCATCTCGCTATTCTGTGGTGTAGTTAGAAAGCTATCTTTAATGGACGGAAGCTAAGGCATGAACTCTGTTGGATTTTGCTTTGATTTAAATATTGACTTTAACTTTTCATCATCCTGCTAATAAACAGCAAGTAAACTAAAGGAGTGCATCAACAAGGTTTTGTTTCAAACCCAAATTAGCATAATCCAAGGGATTAGCAAAGTCTCATCTTAACCACCCTGCCACTACTTCATTTGTAGGTAGTTATCGTGTAGAGTAGTTGGGTTGTTTTCCAGAATAGATTGAAGGTAAGGCTTAAATTCTGATTAGCATAGATTTAAACATTTAGATGATCTTTTTCATCACATTCCTTTCAAACAGCAAGGAAACACAGCGACGAGGATGGGATTCAAAACAAAACGTGTAGAAACCAATGGTTCAGCAGTGAATCACATTAACCACTCGTACACATCGTCACACTTGTGGTATAGTTAGAAAGCTTGCATGAATATATTGAAGGTATTGAAGAAAGCTTGCATGTGTATATTGAAGTAGTGCGTCAACAAGGTTTTTATTCGAACCCACATAAGCATAGCCCAAAGGATTAGCAAAGTTTTGGTTTAAACACTCGGCCACTTCTTAGATTTTAGATCATTTTCTTTCTATTTTGTAGTGAAGTTAGATAGTTTCCCAGAATAGACTGATGGTAAGGCATAAATTCTGATGGAAAAAGCATAGATTCCTATATTAACATTATCTTTTCAACATGTTCCTTTCAAAGAGCAAGGCAAAGCGTAGACAAGAATGGGATTCAAAACTACACGTGTAGAGCAAAATGTAGCAGTACATCACATTATTCTCTCGGACATCTCGTCATATTTGCATAAGCATCTCGCTATTCTGTGGTGTAGTTAGAAAGCTATCTTTAATGGACGGAAGCTAAGGCATGAACTCTGTTGGATTTTGCTTTGATTTAAATATTGACTTTAACTTTTCATCATGCTGCTAATAAACAGCAAGTAAACTAAAGGAGTGCATCAACAAGGTTTTGTTTCAAACCCAAATTAGCATAGCCCAAGGGATTAGCAAAGTCTCACCTTAACCACCCTGCCACTACTTCATTTGTAGGTAGTTATCGTGTAGAGTAGTTGGGTTGTTTTCCAGAATAGATTGAAGGTAAGGCTTAAATTCTGATTAGCATAGATTTAAACATTTAGATGACCTTTTTCATCACATTCCTTTCAAACAGCAAGGAAACACAGCGACGAGGATGGGATTCAAAACAAAACGTGTAGAAACCAATGGTTCAGCAGTGCATCACATTAACCACTCGTACACATCGTCACACTTGTGGTATAGTTAGAAAGCTTGCATGAATATATTGAAGGTATTGAAGAAAGCTTGCATGGGTATATTGAAGTAGTGCGTCAACAAGGTTTTGATTCGAACCCACATAAGCATAGCCCAAAGGATTAGCAAAGTTTTGGTTTAAACACTCGGCCACTTCTTAGATTTTAGATCATTTTCTTTCTATTTTGTAGTGAAGTTAGATAGTTTCCCAGAATAGACTGATGGTAAGGCATAAATTCTGATGGAAAAAGCATAGATTCCTATATTAACATTATCTTTTCAACATGTTCCTTTCAAAGAGCAAGGCAAAGCGTAGACAAGAATGGGATTCAAAACTACACTTGTAGAGCAAAATGTAGCAGTACATCACATTATTCACTCGGACATCCGTCATATTTGCATAAGCATCTCGCTATTCTGTGGTGTAGTTAGAAAGCTATCTTTAATGGACGGAAGCTAAGGCATGAACTCTGTTGGATTTTGCTTTGATTTAAATATTGACTTTAACTTTTCATCATGCTGCTAATAAACAGCAAGTAAACTAAAGGAGTGCATCAACAAGGTTTTGTTTCAAACCCAAATTAGCATAGCCCAAGGGATTAGCAAAGTCTCACCTTAACCACCCTGCCACTACTTCATTTGTAGGTAGTTATCGTGTAGAGTAGTTGGGTTGTTTTCCAGAATAGATTGAAGGTAAGGCTTAAATTCTGATTAGCATAGATTTAAACATTTAGATGACCTTTTTCATCACATTCCTTTCAAACAGCAAGGAAACACAGCGACGAGGATGGGATTCAAAACAAAACGTGTAGAAACCAATGGTTCAGCAGTGCATCACATTAACCACTCGTACACATCGTCACACTTGTGGTATAGTTAGAAAGCTTGCATGAATATATTGAAGGTATTGAAGAAAGCTTGCATGGGTATATTGAAGTAGTGCGTCAACAAGGTTTTGATTCGAACCCACATAAGCATAGCCCAAAGGATTAGCAAAGTTTTGGTTTAAACACTCGGCCACTTCTTAGATTTTAGATAATTTTCTTTCTATTTTGTAGTGAAGTTTGATAGTTTCCCAGAATAGACTGATGGTAAGGCATAAATTCTGATGGAAAAAGCATAGATTCCTATATTAACATTATCTTTTCAACATGTTCCTTTCAAAGAGCAAGGCAAAGCGTAGACAAGAATGGGATTCAAAACTACACGTGTAGAGCAAAATGTAGCAGTACATCACATTATTCTCTCGGACATCTTGTCATATTTGCATAAGCATCTCGCTATTCTGTGGTGTAGTTAGAAAGCTATCTTTAATGGACGGAAGCTAAGGCATGAACTCTGTTGGATTTTGCTTTGATTTAAATATTGACTTTAACTTTTCATCATGCTGCTAATAAACAGCAAGTAAACTAAAGGAGTGCATCAACAAGGTTTTGTTTCAAACCCAAATTAGCATAGCCCAAGGGATTAGCAAAGTCTCACCTTAACCACCCTGCCACTACTTCATTTGTAGGTATTTATCGTGTAGAGTAGTTGGGTTGTTTTCCAGAATAGATTGAAGGTAAGGCTTAAATTCTGATGGAATTAGCATAGATTTAAACATTTAGATGATCTTTTTCATCACGTTCCTTTCAAACAGCAAGGAAACACAGCGACGAGGATGGGATTCAAAACAACACGTGTAGAAAACAATGGTTCAGCAGTGCATCACATGAACCACTCGTACACATCTGGTATAGTTAGAAAGCTTGCATGAATATATTGAAGGTAAGGCATAAACTCTGTTGGCTTTGATTTAAATACTGACAATACCTTTTCAACATGTGGTTGACTTACAGCAAGCAAACACATCGACGAGGATGGGATTCGAACCCACGCGTGCAGAGCACAATGGATTAGCAGTCCATCGCCTTAACCACTCGGCCACCTCGTCATGTTTAGCTATCCATTTTGCTATTTTGTGGTGTAGTTGGATAGCTTTCCTTAATAGACTGATGGTAAGGCATAAACTCTGTTGGAGTTTGCTTTTATTGAAATATTTGTCATCATGCTGCTGATAAACAGCATGTAAACTAAAGGAGTAAACTGAAGTAGTGCGTCAACAAGGTTTTGATTCGAACCCACATAAGCATAGCCCAAAGGATTAGCAAAGTTTTGGTTTAAACACTCGGCCACTTCTTAGATTTTAGATCATTTTCTTTCTATTTTGTAGTGAAGTTAGATAGTTTCCCAGAATAGACTGATGGTAAGGCATAAATTCTGATGGAAAAAGCATAGATTCCTATATTAACATTATCTTTTCAACATGTTCCTTTCAAAGAGCAAGGCAAAGCGTAGACAAGAATGGGATTCAAAACTACACGTGTAGAGCAAAATGTAGCAGTACATCACATTATTCTCTCGGACATCTTGTCATATTTGCATAAGCATCTCGCTATTCTGTGGTGTAGTTAGAAAGCTATCTTTAATGGACGGAAGCTAAGGCATGAACTCTGTTGGATTTTGCTTTGATTTAAATATTGACTTTAACTTTTCATCATGCTGCTAATAAACAGCAAGTAAACTAAAGGAGTGCATCAACAAGGTTTTGTTTCAAACCCAAATTAGCATAGCCCAAGGGATTAGCAAAGTCTCAACTTAACCACCCTGCCACTACTTCATTTGTAGGTAGTTATTGTGTAGAGTAGTTGGGTTGTTTTCCAGAATAGATTGAAGGTAAGGCTTAAATTCTGATTAGCATAGATTTAAACATTTAGATGATCTTTTTCATCACGTTCCTTTCAAACAGCAAGGAAACACAGCGACGAGGATGGGATTCAAAACAACACGTGTAGAAAACAAAGGTTCAGCAGTGCATCACATGAACCACTCGTACACATCGTCACACTTGTGGTATAGTTAGAAAGCTTGCATGAATATATTGAAGGTAAGGCATAAACTCTGTTGGCTTTGATTTAAACACTGACAATACCATTTCAACATGTGGTTGACTTACAGCAAGCAAACACATCGACGAGGATGGGATTCGAACCCACGCGTGCAGAGCACAATGGATTAGCAGTCCATCGCCTTAACCACTCGGCCACCTCGTCATGTTTAGCTATCCATTTTGCTATTTTGTGGTGTAGTTGGATAGCTTTCCTTAATAGACTGATGGTAAGGCATAAACTCTGTTGGAGTTTGCTTTTATTGAAATATTTGTCATCATGCTGCTGATAAACAGCATGTAAACTAAAGGAGTAAACTGAAGTAGTGCGTCAACAAGGTTTTGATTCGAACCCACATAAGCATAGCCCAAAGGATTAGCAAAGTTTTGGTTTTAAACACTCTGTCACTTCTTAGATTTTAGATCATTTTCTTTCTATTTTGTAGTGAAGTTAGATAGTTTCCCAGAATAGACTGATGGTAAGGCATAAATTCTGATGGAAAAAGCATAGATTCCTATATTAACATTATCTTTTCAACATGTTCCTTTCAAAGAGCAAGGCAAAGCGTAGACAAGAATGGGATTCAAAACTACACGTGTAGAGCAAAATGTAGCAGTACATCACATTATTCACTCGTACACATCGTCACACTTGTGGTATAGTTAGAAAGCTTGCATGAATATATTGAAGGTATTGAAGAAAGCTTGCACAGGTATATTGAAGTAGTGCGTCAACAAGGTTTTGATTCGAACCCACATAAGCATAGCCCAAAGGATTAGCAAAGTTTTGGTTTAAACACTCGGCCACTTCTTAGATTTTAGATCATTTTCTTTCTATTTTGTAGTGAAGTTAGATAGTTTCCCAGAATAGACTGATGGTAAGGCATAAATTCTGATGGAAAAAGCATAGATTCCTATATTAACATTATCTTTTCAACATGTTCCTTTCAAAGAGCAAGGCAAAGCGTAGACAAGAATGGGATTCAAAACTACACGTGTAGAGCAAAATGTAGCAGTACATCACATTATTCTCTTGGACATCTTGTCATATTTGCATAAGCATCTCGCTATTCTGTGGTGTAGTTAGAAAGCTATCTTTAATGGACGGAAGCTAAGGCATGAACTCTGTTGGATTTTGCTTTGATTTAAATATTGACTTTAACTTTTCATCATGCTGCTAATAAACAGCAAGTAAACTAAAGGAGTGCATGAACAAGGTTTTGTTTCAAACCCAAATTAGCATAGCCCAAGGGATTAGCAAAGTCTCAACTTAACCACCCTGCCACTACTTCATTTGTAGGTAGTTATCGTGTAGAGTAGTTGGGTTGTTTTCCAGAATAGATTGAAGGTAAGGCTTAAAT
Organism: Moxostoma hubbsi; assembly: GCA_032164185.1. Lineage (NCBI taxonomy): Eukaryota > Metazoa > Chordata > Actinopteri > Cypriniformes > Catostomidae > Moxostoma > Moxostoma hubbsi. The sequence goes on along the minus strand of JAVLUX010000040.1, from coordinate 23,504,700 downwards.
TCTGATGGAATTAGCATAGATTTAAACATTTAGATGATCTTTTTCATCACGTTCCTTTCAAACAGCAAGGAAACACAGCGACGAGGATGGGATTCAAAACAACACGTGTAGAAAACAATGGTTCAGCAGTGCATCACATGAACCACTCGTACACATCGTCACACTTGTGGTATAGTTAGAAAGCTTGCATGAATATATTGAAGGTAAGGCATAAACTCTGTTGGCTTTGATTTAAATACTGACAATACCTTTTCAACATGTGGTTGACTTACAGCAAGCAAACACATCGACGAGGATGGGATTCGAACCCACGCGTGCAGAGCACAATGGATTAGCAGTCCATCGCCTTAACCACTCGGCCACCTCGTCATGTTTAGCTATCCATTTTGCTATTTTGTGGTGTAGTTGGATAGCTTTCCTTAATAGACTGATGGTAAGGCATAAACTCTGTTGGAGTTTGCTTTTATTGAAATATTTGTCATCATGCTGCTGATAAACAGCATGTAAACTAAAGGAGTAAACTGAAGTAGTGCGTCAACAAGGTTTTGATTCGAACCCACATAAGCATAGCCCAAAGGATTAGCAAAGTTTTGGTTTTAAACAATCTGTCACTTCTTAGATTTTAGATCATTTTCTTTCTATTTTGTAGTGAAGTTAGATAGTTTCCCAGAATAGACTGATGGTAAGGCATAAATTCTGATGGAAAAAGCATAGATTCCTATATTAACATTATCTTTTCAACATGTTCCTTTCAAAGAGCAAGGCAAAGCGTAGACAAGAATGGGATTCAAAACTACACGTGTAGAGCAAAATGTAGCAGTACATCACATTATTCTCTCGGACATCTTGTCATATTTGCATAAGCATCTCGCTATTCTGTGGTGTAGTTAGAAAGCTATCTTTAATGGACGGAAGCTAAGGCATGAACTCTGTTGGATTTTGCTTTGATTTAAATATTGACTTTAACTTTTCATCATGCTGCTAATAAACAGCAAGTAAACTAAAGGAGTGCATCAACAAGGTTTTGTTTCAAACCCAAATTAGCATAGCCCAAGGGATTAGCAAAGTCTCAACTTAACCACCCTGCCACTACTTCATTTGTAGGTAGTTATCGTGTAGAGTAGTTGGGTTGTTTTCCAGAATAGATTGAAGGTAAGGCTTAAATTCTGATTAGCATAGATTTAAACATTTAGATGATCTTTTTCATCACATTCCTTTCAAACAGCAAGGAAACACAGCGACGAGGATGGGATTCAAAACAAAACGTGTAGAAACCAATGGTTCAGCAGTGCATCACATTAACCACTCGTACACATCGTCACACTTGTGGTATAGTTAGAAAGCTTGCATGAATATACTGAAGGTATTGAAGAAAGCTTGCATGGGTATATTGAAGTAGTGCGTCAACAAGGTTTTGATTCGAACCCACATAAGCATAGCCCAAAGGATTAGCAAAGTTTTGGTTTAAACACTCGGCCACTTCTTAGATTTTAGATCATTTTCTTTCTATTTTGTAGTGAAGTTAGATAGTTTCCCAGAATAGACTGATGGTAAGGCATAAATTCTGATGGAAAAAGCATAGATTCCTATATTAACATTATCTTTTCAACATGTTCCTTTCAAAGAGCAAGGCAAAGCGTAGACAAGAATGGGATTCAAAACTACACGTGTAGAGCAAAATGTAGCAGTACATCACATTATTCACTCGTACACATCGTCACACTTGTGGTATAGTTAGAAAGCTTGCATGAATATATTGAAGGTATTGAAGAAAGCTTGCACAGGTATATTGAAGTAGTGCGTCAACAAGGTTTTGATTCGAACCCACATAAGCATAGCCCAAAGGATTAGCAAAGTTTTGGTTTAAACACTCGGCCACTTCTTAGATTTTAGATCATTTTCTTTCTATTTTGTAGTGAAGTTAGATAGTTTCCCAGAATAGACTGATGGTAAGGCATAAATTCTGATGGAAAAAGCATAGATTCCTATATTAACATTATCTTTTCAACATGTTCCTTTCAAAGAGCAAGGCAAAGCGTAGACAAGAATGGGATTCAAAACTACACGTGTAGAGCAAAATGTAGCAGTACATCACATTATTCACTCGTACACATCGTCACACTTGTGGTATAGTTAGAAAGCTTGCATGAATATATTGAAGGTATTGAAGAAAGCTTGCACAGGTATATTGAAGTAGTGCGTCAACAAGGTTTTGATTCGAACCCACATAAGCATAGCCCAAAGGATTAGCAAAGTTTTGGTTTAAACACTCGGCCACTTCTTAGATTTTAGATCATTTTCTTTCTATTTTGTAGTGAAGTTAGATAGTTTCCCAGAATAGACTGATGGTAAGGCATAAATTCTGATGGAAAAAGCATAGATTCCTATATTAACATTATCTTTTCAACATGTTCCTTTCAAAGAGCAAGGCAAAGCGTAGACAAGAATGGGATTCAAAACTACACGTGTAGAGCAAAATGTAGCAGTACATCACATTATTCACTCGTACACATCGTCACACTTGTGGTATAGTTAGAAAGCTTGCATGAATATATTGAAGGTATTGAAGAAAGCTTGCACAGGTATATTGAAGTAGTGCGTCAACAAGGTTTTGATTCGAACCCACATAAGCATAGCCCAAAGGATTAGCAAAGTTTTGGTTTAAACACTCGGCCACTTCTTAGATTTTAGATCATTTTCTTTCTATTTTGTAGTGAAGTTAGATAGTTTCCCAGAATAGACTGATGGTAAGGCATAAATTCTGATGGAAAAAGCATAGATTCCTATATTAACATTATCTTTTCAACATGTTCCTTTCAAAGAGCAAGGCAAAGCGTAGACAAGAATGGGATTCAAAACTACACGTGTAGAGCAAAATGTAGCAGTACATCACATTATTCACTCGTACACATCGTCACACTTGTGGTATAGTTAGAAAGCTTGCATGAATATATTGAAGGTATTGAAGAAAGCTTGCACAGGTATATTGAAGTAGTGCGTCAACAAGGTTTTGATTCGAACCCACATAAGCATAGCCCAAAGGATTAGCAAAGTTTTGGTTTAAACACTCGGCCACTTCTTAGATTTTAGATCATTTTCTTTCTATTTTGTAGTGAAGTTAGATAGTTTCCCAGAATAGACTGATGGTAAGGCATAAATTCTGATGGAAAAAGCATAGATTCCTATATTAACATTATCTTTTCAACATGTTCCTTTCAAAGAGCAAGGCAAAGCGTAGACAAGAATGGGATTCAAAACTACACGTGTAGAGCAAAATGTAGCATTACATCACATTATTCTCTCGGACATCTCGTCATATTTGCATAAGCATCTCGCTATTCTGTGGTGTAGTTAGAAAGCTATCTTTAATGGACGGAAGCTAAGGCATGAACTCTGTTGGATTTTGCTTTGATTTAAATATTGACTTTAACTTTTCATCATGCTGCTAATAAACAGCAAGTAAACTAAAGGAGTGCATCAACAAGGTTTTGTTTCAAACCCAAATTAGCATAGCCCAAGGGATTAGCAAAGTCTCACCTTAACCACCCTGCCACTACTTCATTTGTAGGTAGTTATCGTGTAGAGTAGTTGGGTTGTTTTCCAGAATAGATTGAAGGTAAGGCTTAAATTCTGATGGAATTAGCATAGATTTAAACATTTAGATGATCTTTTTCATCACATTCCTTTCAAACAGCAAGGAAACACAGCGACGAGGATGGGATTCAAAACAACACGTGTAGAAAACAAAGGTTCAGCAGTGCATCACATGAACCACTCGTACACATCGTCACACTTGTGGTATAGTTAGAAAGCTTGCATGAATATATTGAAGGTAAGGCATAAACTCTGTTGGCTTTGATTTAAACACTGACAATACCTTTTCAACATGTGGTTGACTTACAGCAAGCAAACACATCAACAAGGATGGGATTCGAACCCACGCGTGCAGAGCACAATGGATTAGCAGTCCATCGCCTTAACCACTCGGCCACCTCGTCATGTTTAGTTATTCATTTTGCTATTTTGTGGTGTAGTTGGATAGCTTTCCTTAATAGACTGATGGTAAGGCATAAACTCTGTTGGAGTTTGCTTTTATTGAAATATTTGTCATCATGCTGCTGATAAACAGCATGTAAACTAAAGGAGTAAACTGAAGTAGTGCGTCAACAAGGTTTTGATTCGAACCCACATAAGCATAGCCCAAAGGATTAGCAAAGTTTTGGTTTAAACACTCGGCCACTTCTTAGATTTTAGATCATTTTCTTTCTATTTTGTAGTGAAGTTAGATAGTTTCCCAGAATAGACTGATGGTAAGGCATAAATTCTGATGGAAAAAGCATAGATTCCTATATTAACATTATCTTTTCAACATGTTCCTTTCAAAGAGCAAGGCAAAGCGTAGTCAAGAATGGGATTCAAAACTACACGTGTAGAGCAAAATGTAGCATTACATCACATTATTCTCTCGGACATCTCGTCATATTTGCATAAGCATCTCGCTATTCTGTGGTGTAGTTAGAAAGCTATCTTTAATGGACGGAAGCTAAGGCATGAACTCTGTTGGATTTTGCTTTGATTTAAATATTGACTTTAACTTTTCATCATGCTGCTAATAAACAGCAAGTAAACTAAAGGAGTGCATCAACAAGGTTTTGTTTCAAACCCAAATTAGCATAGCCCAAGGGATTAGCAAAGTCTCACCTTAACCACCCTGCCACTACTTCATTTGTAGGTAGTTATCGTGTAGAGTAGTTGGGTTGTTTTCCAGAATAGATTGAAGGTAAGGCTTAAATTCTGATTAGCATAGATTTAAACATTTAGATGATCTTTTTCATCACATTCCTTTCAAACAGCAAGGAAACACAGCGACGAGGATGGGATTCAAAACAAAACGTGTAGAAACCAATGGTTCAGCAGTGCATCACAATAACCACTCGTACACATCGTGTGGTATAGTTAGAAAGCTTGCATGAATATATTGAAGGTATTGAAGAAAGCTTGCATGGGTATATTGAAGTAGTGCGTCAACAAGGTTTTGATTCGAACCCACATAAGCATAGCCCAAAGGATTAGCAAAGTTTTGGTTTAAACACTCGGCCACTTCTTAGATTTTAGATCATTTTCTTTCTATTTTGTAGTGAAGTTAGATAGTTTCCCAGAATAGACTGATGGTAAGGCATAAATTCTGATGGAAAAAGCATAGATTCCTATATTAACATTATCTTTTCAACATGTTCCTTTCAAAGAGCAAGGCAAAGCGTAGACAAGAATGGGATTCAAAACTACACGTGTAGAGCAAAATGTAGCATTACATCACATTATACTCTCGGACATCTCGTCATATTTGCATAAGCATCTCGCTATTCTGTGGTGTAGTTAGAAAGCTATCTTTAATGGACGGAAGCTAAGGCATCAACTCTGTTGGATTTTGCTTTGATTTAAATATTGACTTTAACTTTTCATCATGCTGCTAATAAACAGCAAGTAAACTAAAGGAGTGCATCAACAAGGTTTTGTTTGAAACCCAAATTAGCATAGCCCAAGGGATTAGCAAAGTCTCACCTTAACCACCCTGCCACTACTTCATTTGTAGGTAGTTATCGTGTAGAGTAGTTGGGTTGTTTTCCAGAATAGATTGAAGGTAAGGCTTAAATTCTGATTAGCATAGATTTAAACATTTAGATGATCTTTTTCATCACATTCCTTTCAAACAGCAAGGAAACACAGCGACGAGGATGGGATTCAAAACAAAACGTGTAGAAACCAATGGTTCAGCAGTGCATCACAATAACCACTCGTACACATCGTGTGGTATAGTTAGAAAGCTTGCATGAATATATTGAAGGTATTGAAGAAAGCTTGCATGGGTATATTGAAGTAGTGCGTCAACAAGGTTTTGATTCGAACCCACATAAGCATAGCCCAAAGGATTAGCAAAGTTTTGGTTTAAACACTCGGCCACTTCTTAGATTTTAGATCATTTTCTTTCTATTTTGTAGTGAAGTTAGATAGTTTCCCAGAATAGACTGATGGTAAGGCATAAATTCTGATGGAAAAAGCATAGATTCCTATATTAACATTATCTTTTCAACATGTTCCTTTCAAAGAGCAAGGCAAAGCGTAGACAAGAATGGGATTCAAAACTACACGTGTAGAGCAAAATGTAGCAGTACATCACATTATTCACTCGTACACATCGTCACACTTGTGGCATAGTTAGAAAGCTTGCATGAATATATTGAAGGTATTGAAGAAAGCTTGCATGGGTATATTGAAGTAGTGCGTCAACAAGGTTTTGATTCGAACCCACATAAGCATAGCCCAAAGGATTAGCAAAGTTTTGGTTTAAACACTCGGCCACTTCTTAGATTTTAGATCATTTTCTTTCTATTTTGTAGTGAAGTTAGATAGTTTCCCAGAATAGACTGATGGTAAGGCATAAATTCTGATGGAAAAAGCATAGATTCCTATATTAACATAATCTTTTCAACATGTGGTTGACTTACAGCAAGCAAACACATCGACGAGGATGGGATTCAAACCAACGCGTGCAGAGCACAATGGATTAGCAGTCCATCGCCTTAACCACTCGGCCACCTCACCATGTTTAGCTATCCATTTTGCTATTTTGTGGTGTAGTTGGATAGCTTTCCTTAATAGACAGATGGTAAGGCATAAACTCTGTTGGAGTTTCCTTTTATTGAAATATTTGTCATCATGCTGCTGATAAACAGCATGTAAACTAAAGGAGTAAACTGAAGTAGTGCGTCAACAAGGTTTTGATTCGAACCCACATAAGCATAGCCCAAAGGATTAGCAAAGTTTTGGTTTAAACACTCGGCCACTTCTTAGATTTTAGATCATTTTCTTTCTATTTTGTAGTGAAGTTAGATAGTTTCCCAGAATAGACTGATGGTAAGGCATAAATTCTGATGGAAAAAGCATAGATTCCTATATTAACATTATCTTTTCAACATGTTCCTTTCAAAGAGCAAGGCAAAGCGTAGTCAAGAATGGGATTCAAAACTACACGTGTAGAGCAAAATGTAGCAATACATCACATTATTCTCTCGGACATCTCGTCATATTTGCATAAGCATCTCGCTATTCTGTGGTGTAGTTAGAAAGCTATCTTTAATGGACGGAAGCTAAGGCATGAACTCTGTTGGATTTTGCTTTGATTTAAATATTGACTTTAACTTTTCATCATGCTGCTAATAAACAGCAAGTAAACTAAAGGAGTGCATCAACAAGGTTTTGTTTCAAACCCAAATTAGCATAGCCCAAGGGATTAGCAAAGTCTCACCTTAACCACCCTGCCACTACTTCATTTGTAGGTAGTTATCGTGTAGAGTAGTTGGGTTGTTTTCCAGAATAGATTGAAGGTAAGGCTTAAATTCTGATGGAATTAGCATAGATTTAAACATTTAGATGATCTTTTTCATCACGTTCCTTTCAAACAGCAAGGAAACACAGCGACGAGGATGGGATTCAAAACAACACGTGTAGAAAACAATGGTTCAGCAGTGCATCACATGAACCACTCGTACACATCTAGTATAGTTAGAAAGCTTGCATGAATATATTGAAGGTAAGGCATAAACTCTGTTGGCTTTGATTTAAATACTGACAATACCTTTTCAACATGTGGTTGACTTACAGCAAGGAAACACAGCGACGAGGATGGGATTCAAAACAAAACGTGTAGAAACCAATGGTTCAGCAGTGCATCACAATAACCACTCGTACACATCGTGTGGTATAGTTAGAAAGCTTGCATGAATATATTGAAGGTATTGAAGAAAGCTTGCATGGGTATATTGAAGTAGTGCGTCAACAAGGTTTTGATTCGAACCCACATAAGCATAGCCCAAAGGATTAGCAAAGTTTTGGTTTAAACACTCGGCCACTTCTTAGATTTTAGATCATTTTCTTTCTATTTTGTAGTGAAGTTAGATAGTTTCCCAGAATAGACTGATGGTAAGGCATAAATTCTGATGGAAAAAGCATAGATTCCTATATTAACATTATCTTTTCAACATGTTCCTTTCAAAGAGCAAGGCAAAGCGTAGACAAGAATGGGATTCAAAACTACACGTGTAGAGCAAAATGTAGCATTACATCACATTATACTCTCGGACATCTCGTCATATTTGCATAAGCATCTCGCTATTCTGTGGTGTAGTTAGAAAGCTATCTTTAATGGACGGAAGCTAAGGCATCAACTCTGTTGGATTTTGCTTTGATTTAAATATTGACTTTAACTTTTCATCATGCTGCTAATAAACAGCAAGTAAACTAAAGGAGTGCATCAACAAGGTTTTGTTTCAAACCCAAATTAGCATAGCCCAAGGGATTAGCAAAGTCTCACCTTAACCACCCTGCCACTACTTCATTTGTAGGTAGTTATCGTGTAGAGTAGTTGGGTTGTTTTCCAGAATAGATTGAAGGTAAGGCTTAAATTCTGATTAGCATAGATTTAAACATTTAGATGATCTTTTTCATCACATTCCTTTCAAACAGCAAGGAAACACAGCGACGAGGATGGGATTCAAAACAAAACGTGTAGAAACCAATGGTTCAGCAGTGCATCACAATAACCACTCGTACACATCGTGTGGTATAGTTAGAAAGCTTGCATGAATATATTGAAGGTATTGAAGAAAGCTTGCATGGGTATATTGAAGTAGTGCGTCAACAAGGTTTTGATTCGAACCCACATAAGCATAGCCCAAAGGATTAGCAAAGTTTTGGTTTAAACACTCGGCCACTTCTTAGATTTTAGATCATTTTCTTTCTATTTTGTAGTGAAGTTAGATAGTTTCCCAGAATAGACTGATGGTAAGGCATAAATTCTGATGGAAAAAGCATAGATTCCTATATTAACATTATCTTTTCAACATGTTCCTTTCAAAGAGCAAGGCAAAGCGTAGACAAGAATGGGATTCAAAACTACACGTGTAGAGCAAAATGTAGCAGTACATCACATTATTCACTCGTACACATCGTCACACTTGTGGCATAGTTAGAAAGCTTGCATGAATATATTGAAGGTATTGAAGAAAGCTTGCATGGGTATATTGAAGTAGTGCGTCAACAAGGTTTTGATTCGAACCCACATAAGCATAGCCCAAAGGATTAGCAAAGTTTTGGTTTAAACACTCGGCCACTTCTTAGATTTTAGATCATTTTCTTTCTATTTTGTAGTGAAGTTAGATAGTTTCCCAGAATAGACTGATGGTAAGGCATAAATTCTGATGGAAAAAGCATAGATTCCTATATTAACATTATCTTTTCAACATGTGGTTGACTTACAGCAAGCAAACACATCGACGAGGATGGGATTCAAACCAACGCGTGCAGAGCACAATGGATTAGCAGTCCATCGCCTTAACCACTCGGCCACCTCACCATGTTTAGCTATCCATTTTGCTATTTTGTGGTGTAGTTGGATAGCTTTCCTTAATAGACAGATGGTAAGGCATAAACTCTGTTGGAGTTTCCTTTTATTGAAATATTTGTCATCATGCTGCTGATAAACAGCATGTAAACTAAAGGAGTAAACTGAAGTAGTGCGTCAACAAGGTTTTGATTCGAACCCACATAAGCATAGCCCAAAGGATTAGCAAAGTTTTGGTTTAAACACTCGGCCACTTCTTAGATTTTAGATCATTTTCTTTCTATTTTGTAGTGAAGTTAGATAGTTTCCCAGAATAGACTGATGGTAAGGCATAAATTCTGATGGAAAAAGCATAGATTCCTATATTAACATTATCTTTTCAACATGTTCCTTTCAAAGAGCAAGGCAAAGCGTAGTCAAGAATGGGATTCAAAACTACACGTGTAGAGCAAAATGTAGCAATACATCACATTATTCTCTCGGACATCTCGTCATATTTGCATAAGCATCTCGCTATTCTGTGGTGTAGTTAGAAAGCTATCTTTAATGGACGGAAGCTAAGGCATGAACTCTGTTGGATTTTGCTTTGATTTAAATATTGACTTTAACTTTTCATCATGCTGCTAATAAACAGCAAGTAAACTAAAGGAGTGCATCAACAAGGTTTTGTTTCAAACCCAAATTAGCATAGCCCAAGGGATTAGCAAAGTCTCACCTTAACCACCCTGCCACTACTTCATTTGTAGGTAGTTATCGTGTAGAGTAGTTGGGTTGTTTTCCAGAATAGATTGAAGGTAAGGCTTAAATTCTGATGGAATTAGCATAGATTTAAACATTTAGATGATCTTTTTCATCACGTTCCTTTCAAACAGCAAGGAAACACAGCGACGAGGATGGGATTCAAAACAACACGTGTAGAAAACAATGGTTCAGCAGTGCATCACATGAACCACTCGTACACATCTGGTATAGTTAGAAAGCTTGCATGAATATATTGAAGGTAAGGCATAAACTCTGTTGGCTTTGATTTAAATACTGACAATACCTTTTCAACATGTGGTTGACTTACAGCAAGCAAACACATCGACGAGGATGGGATTCAAAACAAAACGTGTAGAAACCAATGGTTCAGCAGTGCATCACAATAACCACTCGTACACATCGTGTGGTATAGTTAGAAAGCTTGCATGAATATATTGAAGGTATTGAAGAAAGCTTGCATGGGTATATTGAAGTAGTGCGTCAACAAGGTTTTGATTCGAACCCACATAAGCATAGCCCAAAGGATTAGCAAAGTTTTGGTTTAAACACTCGGCCACTTCTTAGATTTTAGATCATTTTCTTTCTATTTTGTAGTGAAGTTAGATAGTTTCCCAGAATAGACTGATGGTAAGGCATAAATTCTGATGGAAAAAGCATAGATTCCTATATTAACATTATCTTTTCAACATGTTCCTTTCAAAGAGCAAGGCAAAGCGTAGACAAGAATGGGATTCAAAACTACACGTGTAGAGCAAAATGTAGCATTACATCACATTATACTCTCGGACATCTCGTCATATTTGCATAAGCATCTCGCTATTCTGTGGTGTAGTTAGAAAGCTATCTTTAATGGACGGAAGCTAAGGCATCAACTCTGTTGGATTTTGCTTTGATTTAAATATTGACTTTAACTTTTCATCATGCTGCTAATAAACAGCAAGTAAACTAAAGGAGTGCATCAACAAGGTTTTGTTTCAAACCCAAATTAGCATAGCCCAAGGGATTAGCAAAGTCTCACCTTAACCACCCTGCCACTACTTCATTTGTAGGTAGTTATCGTGTAGAGTAGTTGGGTTGTTTTCCAGAATAGATTGAAGGTAAGGCTTAAATTCTGATTAGCATAGATTTAAACATTTAGATGATCTTTTTCATCACATTCCTTTCAAACAGCAAGGAAACACAGCGACGAGGATGGGATTCAAAACAAAACGTGTAGAAACCAATGGTTCAGCAGTGCATCACAATAACCACTCGTACACATCGTGTGGTATAGTTAGAAAGCTTGCATGAATATATTGAAGTTATTGAAGAAAGCTTGCATGGGTATATTGAAGTAGTGCGTCAACAAGGTTTTGATTCGAACCCACATAAGCATAGCCCAAAGGATTAGCAAAGTTTTGGTTTAAACACTCGGCCACTTCTTAGATTTTAGATCATTTTCTTTCTATTTTGTAGTGAAGTTAGATAGTTTCCCAGAATAGACTGATGGTAAGGCATAAATTCTGATGGAAAAAGCATAGATTCCTATATTAACATTATCTTTTCAACATGTTCCTTTCAAAGAGCAAGGCAAAGCGTAGACAAGAATGGGATTCAAAACTACACGTGTAGAGCAAAATGTAGCAGTACATCACATTATTCACTCGTACACATCGTCACACTTGTGGCATAGTTAGAAAGCTTGCATGAATATATTGAAGGTATTGAAGAAAGCTTGCATGGGTATATTGAAGTAGTGCGTCAACAAGGTTTTGATTCGAACCCACATAAGCATAGCCCAAAGGATTAGCAAAGTTTTGGTTTAAACACTCGGCCACTTCTTAGATTTTAGATCATTTTCTTTCTATTTTGTAGTGAAGTTAGATAGTTTCCCAGAATAGACTGATGGTAAGGCATAAATTCTGATGGAAAAAGCATAGATTCCTATATTAACATTATCTTTTCAACATGTGGTTGACTTACAGCAAGCAAACACATCGACGAGGATGGGATTCAAACCAACGCGTGCAGAGCACAATGGATTAGCAGTCCATCGCCTTAACCACTCGGCCACCTCACCATGTTTAGCTATCCATTTTGCTATTTTGTGGTGTAGTTGGATAGCTTTCCTTAATAGACAGATGGTAAGGCATAAACTCTGTTGGAGTTTCCTTTTATTGAAATATTTGTCATCATGCTGCTGATAAACAGCATGTAAACTAAAGGAGTAAACTGAAGTAGTGCGTCAACAAGGTTTTGATTCGAACCCACATAAGCATAGCCCAAAGGATTAGCAAAGTTTTGGTTTAAACACTCGGCCACTTCTTAGATTTTAGATCATTTTCTTTCTATTTTGTAGTGAAGTTAGATAGTTTCCCAGAATAGACTGATGGTAAGGCATAAATTCTGATGGAAAAAGCATAGATTCCTATATTAACATTATCTTTTCAACATGTTCCTTTCAAAGAGCAAGGCAAAGCGTAGTCAAGAATGGGATTCAAAACTACACGTGTAGAGCAAAATGTAGCAATACATCACATTATTCTCTCGGACATCTCGTCATATTTGCATAAGCATCTCGCTATTCTGTGGTGTAGTTAGAAAGCTATCTTTAATGGACGGAAGCTAAGGCATGAACTCTGTTGGATTTTGCTTTGATTTAAATATTGACTTTAACTTTTCATCATGCTGCTAATAAACAGCAAGTAAACTAAAGGAGTGCATCAACAAGGTTTTGTTTCAAACCCAAATTAGCATAGCCCAAGGGATTAGCAAAGTCTCACCTTAACCACCCTGCCACTACTTCATTTGTAGGTAGTTATCGTGTAGAGTAGTTGGGTTGTTTTCCAGAATAGATTGAAGGTAAGGCTTAAATTCTGATGGAATTAGCATAGATTTAAACATTTAGATGATCTTTTTCATCACGTTCCTTTCAAACAGCAAGGAAACACAGCGACGAGGATGGGATTCAAAACAACACGTGTAGAAAACAATGGTTCAGCAGTGCATCACATGAACCACTCGTACACATCTGGTATAGTTAGAAAGCTTGCATGAATATATTGAAGGTAAGGCATAAACTCTGTTGGCTTTGATTTAAATACTGACAATACCTTTTCAACATGTGGTTGACTTACAGCAAGCAAACACATCGACGAGGATGGGATTCGAACCCACGCGTGCAGAGCACAATGGATTAGCAGTCCATCGCCTTAACCACTCGGCCACCTCGTCATGTTTAGCTATCCATTTTGCTATTTTGTGGTGTAGTTGGATAGCTTTCCTTAATAGACTGATGGAAAGGCATAAACTCTGTTGGAGTTTGCTTTTATTGAAATATTTGTCATCATGCTGCTGATAAACAGCATGTAAACTAAAGGAGTAAACTGAAGTAGTGCGTCAACAAGGTTTTGATTCGAACCCACATAAGCATAGCCCAAAGGATTAGCAAAGTTTTGGTTTAAACACTCGGCCACTTCTTAGATTTTAGATCATTTTCTTTCTATTTTGTAGTGAAGTTTGATAGTTTCCCAGAATAGACTGATGGTAAGGCATAAATTCTGATGGAAAAAGCATAGATTCCTATATTAACATTATCTTTTCAACATGTTCCTTTCAAAGAGCAAGGCAAAGCGTAGACAAGAATGGGATTCAAAACTACACGTGTAGAGCAAAATGTAGCAGTACATCACATTATTCTCTCGGACATCTTGTCATATTTGCATAAGCATCTCGCTATTCTGTGGTGTAGTTAGAAAGCTATCTTTAATGGACGGAAGCTAAGGCATGAACTCTGTTGGATTTTGCTTTGATTTAAATATTGACTTTAACTTTTCATCATGCTGCTAATAAACAGCAAGTAAACTAAAGGAGTGCATCAACAAGGTTTTGTTTCAAACCCAAATTAGCATAGTCCAAGGGATTAGCAAAGTCTCATCTTAACCACCCTGCCACTACTTCATTTGTAGGTAGTTATCGTGTAGAGTAGTTGGGTTGTTTTCCAGAATAGATTGAAGGTAAGGCTTAAATTCTGATTAGCATAGATTTAAACATTTAGATGATCTTTTTCATCACATTCCTTTCAAACAGCAAGGAAACACAGCGACGAGGATGGGATTCAAAACAAAACGTGTAGAAACCAATGGTTCAGCAGTGCATCACATTAACCACTCGTACACATCGTCACACTTGTGGTATAGTTAGAAAGCTTGCATGAATATATTGAAGGTATTGAAGAAAGCTTGCATGGGTATATTGAAGTAGTGCGTCAACAAGGTTTTGATTCGAACCCACATAAGCATAGCCCAAAGGATTAGCAAAGTTTTGGTTTAAACACTCGGCCACTTCTTAGATTTTAGATCATTTTCTTTCTATTTTGTAGTGAAGTTAGATAGTTTCCCAGAATAGACTGATGGTAAGGCATAAATTCTGATGGAAAAAGCATAGATTCCTATATTAACATTATCTTTTCAACATGTTCCTTTCAAAGAGCAAGGCAAAGCGTAGACAAGAATGGGATTCAAAACTACACGTGTAGAGCAAAATGTAGCAGTACATCACATTATTCTCTCGGACATCTCGTCATATTTGCATAAGCATCTCGCTATTCTGTGGTGTAGTTAGAAAGCTATCTTTAATGGACGGAAGCTAAGGCATGAACTCTGTTGGATTTTGCTTTGATTTAAATATTGACTTTAACTTTTCATCATGCTGCTAATAAACAGCAAGTAAACTAAAGGAGTGCATCAACAAGGTTTTGTTTCAAACCCAAATTAGCATAGCCCAAGGGATTAGCAAAGTCTCACCTTAACCACCCTGCCACTACTTCATTTGTAGGTAGTTATCGTGTAGAGTAGTTGGGTTGTTTTCCAGAATAGATTGAAGGTAAGGCTTAAATTCTGATGGAATTAGCATAGATTTAAACATTTAGATGACCTTTTTCATCACATTCCTTTCAAACAGCAAGGAAACACAGCGACGAGGATGGGATTCAAAACAAAATGTGTAGAAACCAATGGTTCAGCAGTGCATCACATTAACCACTCGTACACATAGTCACACTTGTGGTATAGTTAGAAAGCTTGCATGAATATATTGAAGGTATTGAAGAAAGCTTGCATGGGTATATTGAAGTAGTGCGTCAACAAGGTTTTGATTCGAACCCACATAAGCATAGCCCAAAGGATTAGCAAAGTTTTGGTTTAAACACTCGGCCACTTCTTAGATTTTAGATCATTTTCTTTCTATTTTGTAGTGAAGTTTGATAGTTTCCCAGAATAGACTGATGGTAAGGCATAAATTCTGATGGAAAAAGCATAGATTCCTATATTAACATTATCTTTTCAACATGTTCCTTTCAAAGAGCAAGGCAAAGCGTAGACAAGAATGGGATTCAAAACTACACGTGTAGAGCAAAATGTAGCAGTACATCACATTATTCTCTCGGACATCTTGTCATATTTGCATAAGCATCTCGCTATTCTGTGGTGTAGTTAGAAAGCTATCTTTAATGGACGGAAGCTAAGGCATGAACTCTGTTGGATTTTGCTTTGATTTAAATATTGACTTTAACTTTTCATCATGCTGCTAATAAACAGCAAGTAAACTAAAGGAGTGCATCAACAAGGTTTTGTTTCAAACCCAAATTAGCATAGTCCAAGGGATTAGCAAAGTCTCATCTTAACCACCCTGCCACTACTTCATTTGTAGGTAGTTATCGTGTAGAGTAGTTGGGTTGTTTTCCAGAATAGATTGAAGGTAAGGCTTAAATTCTGATTAGCATAGATTTAAACATTTAGATGATCTTTTTCATCACATTCCTTTCAAACAGCAAGGAAACACAGCGACGAGGATGGGATTCAAAACAAAACGTGTAGAAACCAATGGTTCAGCAGTGCATCACATTAACCACTCGTACACATCGTCACACTTGTGGTATCGTTAGAAAGCTTACATGAATATATTGAAGGTATTGAAGAAAGCTTGCATGGGTATATTGAAGTAGTGCGTCAACAAGGTTTTGATTCGAACCCACATAAGCATAGCCCAAAGGATTAGCAAAGTTTTGGTTTAAACACTCGGCCACTTCTTAGATTTTAGATCATTTTCTTTCTATTTTGTAGTGAAGTTAGATAGTTTCCCAGAATAGACTGATGGTAAGGCATAAATTCTGATGGAAAAAGCATAGATTCCTATATTAACATTATCTTTTCAACATGTTCCTTTCAAAGAGCAAGGCAAAGCGTAGACAAGAATGGGATTCAAAACTACACGTGTAGAGCAAAATGTAGCAGTACATCACATTATTCACTCGTACACATCGTCACACTTGTGGTATAGTTAGAAAGCTTGCATGAATATATTGAAGGTATTGAAGAAAGCTTGCATGGGTATATTGAAGTAGTGCGTCAACAAGGTTTTGATTCGAACCCACATAAGCATAGCCCAAAGGATTAGCAAAGTTTTGGTTTAAACACTCGGCCACTTCTTAGATTTTAGATCATTTTCTTTCTATTTTGTAGTGAAGTTAGATAGTTTCCCAGAATAGACTGATGGTAAGGCATAAATTCTGATGGAAAAAGCATAGATTCCTATATTAACATTATCTTTTCAACATGTTCCTTTCAAAGAGCAAGGCAAAGCGTAGACAAGAATGGGATTCAAAACTACACGTGTAGAGCAAAATGTAGCAGTACATCACATTATTCACTCGGACATCCGTCATATTTGCATAAGCATCTCGCTATTCTGTGGTGTAGTTAGAAAGCTATCTTTAATGGACGGAAGCTAAGGCATGAACTCTGTTGGATTTTGCTTTGATTTAAATATTGACTTTAACTTTTCATCATGCTGCTAATAAACAGCAAGTAAACTAAAGGAGTGCATCAACAAGGTTTTGTTTCAAACCCAAATTAGCATAGCCCAAGGGATTAGCAAAGTCTCACCTTAACCACCCTGCCACTACTTCATTTGTAGGTATTTATCGTGTAGAGTAGTTGGGTTGTTTTCCAGAATAGATTGAAGGTAAGGCTTAAATTCTGATGGAATTAGCATAGATTTAAACATTTAGATGATCTTTTTCATCACGTTCCTTTCAAACAGCAAGGAAACACAGCGACGAGGATGGGATTCAAAACAACACGTGTAGAAAACAATGGTTCAGCAGTGCATCACATGAACCACTCGTACACATCTGGTATAGTTAGAAAGCTTGCATGAATATATTGAAGGTAAGGCATAAACTCTGTTGGCTTTGATTTAAATACTGACAATACCTTTTCAACATGTGGTTGACTTACAGCAAGCAAACACATCGACGAGGATGGGATTCGAACCCACGCGTGCAGAGCACAATGGATTAGCAGTCCATCGCCTTAACCACTCGGCCACCTCGTCATGTTTAGCTATTCATTTTGCTATTTTGTGGTGTAGTTGGATAGCTTTCCTTAATAGACTGATGGAAAGGCATAAACTCTGTTGGAGTTTGCTTTTATTGAAATATTTGTCATCATGCTGCTGATAAACAGCATGTAAACTAAAGGAGTAAACTGAAGTAGTGCGTCAACAAGGTTTTGATTCGAACCCACATAAGCATAGCCCAAAGGATTAGCAAAGTTTTGGTTTAAACACTCGGCCACTTCTTAGATTTTAGATCATTTTCTTTCTATTTTGTAGTGAAGTTTGATAGTTTCCCAGAATAGACTGATGGTAAGGCATAAATTCTGATGGAAAAAGCATAGATTCCTATATTAACATTATCTTTTCAACATGTTCCTTTCAAAGAGCAAGGCAAAGCGTAGACAAGAATGGGATTCAAAACTACACGTGTAGAGCAAAATGTAGCAGTACATCACATTATTCTCTCGGACATCTTGTCATATTTGCATAAGCATCTCGCTATTCTGTGGTGTAGTTAGAAAGCTATCTTTAATGGACGGAAGCTAAGGCATGAACTCTGTTGGATTTTGCTTTGATTTAAATATTGACTTTAACTTTTCATCATGCTGCTAATAAACAGCAAGTAAACTAAAGGAGTGCATCAACAAGGTTTTGTTTCAAACCCAAATTAGCATAGTCCAAGGGATTAGCAAAGTCTCATCTTAACCACCCTGCCACTACTTCATTTGTAGGTAGTTATCGTGTAGAGTAGTTGGGTTGTTTTCCAGAATAGATTGAAGGTAAGGCTTAAATTCTGATTAGCATAGATTTAAACATTTAGATGATCTTTTTCATCACATTCCTTTCAAACAGCAAGGAAACACAGCGACGAGGATGGGATTCAAAACAAAACGTGTAGAAACCAATGGTTCAGCAGTGCATCACATTAACCACTCGTACACATAGTCACACTTGTGGTATAGTTAGAAAGCTTACATGAATATATTGAAGGTATTGAAGAAAGCTTGCATGGGTATATTGAAGTAGTGCGTCAACAAGGTTTTGATTCGAACCCACATAAGCATAGCCCAAAGGATTAGCAAAGTTTTGGTTTAAACACTCGGCCACTTCTTAGATTTTAGATCATTTTCTTTCTATTTTGTAGTGAAGTTAGATAGTTTCCCAGAATAGACTGATGGTAAGGCATAAATTCTGATGGAAAAAGCATAGATTCCTATATTAACATTATCTTTTCAAAATGTTCCTTTCAAAGAGCAAGGCAAAGCGTAGACAAGAATGGGATTCAAAACTACACGTGTAGAGCAAAATGTAGCAGTACATCACATTATTCACTCGTACACATCGTCACACTTGTGGTATAGTTAGAAAGCTTGCATGAATATATTGCAGGTATTGAAGAAAGCTTGCATGGGTATATTGAAGTAGTGCGTCAACAAGGTTTTGATTCGAACCCACATAAGCATAGCCCAAAGGATTAGCAAAGTTTTGGTTTAAACACTCGGCCACTTCTTAGATTTTAGATCATTTTCTTTCTATTTTGTAGTGAAGTTAGATAGTTTCCCAGAATAGACTGATGGTAAGGCATAAATTCTGATGGAAAAAGCATAGATTCCTATATTAACATTATCTTTTCATCATGTTCCTTTCAAAGAGCAAGGCAAAGCGTAGACAAGAATGGGATTCAAAACTACACGTGTAGAGCAAAATGTAGCAATACATCACATTATTCTCTCGGACATCTCGTCATATTTGCATAAGCATCTCGCTATTCTGTGGTGTAGTTAGAAAGCTATCTTTAATGTACGGAAGCTAAGGCATGAACTCTGTTGGATTTTGCTTTGATTTAAATATTGACTTTAACTTTTCATCATGCTGCTAATAAACAGCAAGTAAACTAAAGGAGTGCATCAACAAGGTTTTGTTTCAAACCCAAATTAGCATAGCCCAAGGGATTAGCAAAGTCTCAACTTAACCACCCTGCCACTACTTCATTTGTAGGTAGTTATCGTGTAGAGTAGTTGGGTTGTTTTCCAGAATAGATTGAAGGTAAGGCTTAAATTCTGATGGAATTAGCATAGATTTAAACATTTAGATGATCTTTTTCATCACGTTCCTTTCAAACAGCAAGGAAACACAGCGACGAGGATGGGATTCAAAACAACACGTGTAGAAAACAAAGGTTCAGCAGTGCATCACATGAACCACTCGTACACATCGTCACACTTGTGGTATAGTTAGAAAGCTTGCATGAATATATTGAAGGTAAGGCATAAACTCTGTTGGCTTTGATTTAAATACTGACAATACCTTTTCAACATGTGGTTGACTTACAGCAAGCAAACACATCGACGAGGATGGGATTCGAACCCACGCGTGCAGAGCACAATGGATTAGCAGTCCATCGCCTTAACCACTCGGCCACCTCGTCATGTTTAGCTATCCATTTTGCTATTTTGTGGTGTAGTTGGATAGCTTTCCTTAATAGACTGATGGTAAGGCATAAACTCTGTTGGAGTTTGCTTTTATTGAAATATTTGTCATCATGCTGCTGATAAACAGCATGTAAACTAAAGGAGTAAACTGAAGTAGT
The DNA here is from genome assembly GCA_032164185.1 of Moxostoma hubbsi. Taxonomy (NCBI): domain Eukaryota; kingdom Metazoa; phylum Chordata; class Actinopteri; order Cypriniformes; family Catostomidae; genus Moxostoma; species Moxostoma hubbsi. The sequence continues at coordinate 23,484,571 of JAVLUX010000040.1, read as the reverse complement.
GCGTCAACAAGGTTTTGATTCGAACCCACATAAGCATAGCCCAAAGGATTAGCAAAGTTTTGGTTTTAAACACTCTGTCACTTCTTAGATTTTAGATCATTTTCTTTCTATTTTGTAGTGAAGTTAGATAGTTTCCCAGAATAGACTGATGGTAAGGCATAAATTCTGATGGAAAAAGCATAGATTCCTATATTAACATTATCTTTTCAACATGTTCCTTTCAAAGAGCAAGGCAAAGCGTAGACAAGAATGGGATTCAAAACTACACGTGTAGAGCAAAATGTAGCAGTACATCACATTATTCTCTCGGACATCTTGTCATATTTGCATAAGCATCTCGCTATTCTGTGGTGTAGTTAGAAAGCTATCTTTAATGGACGGAAGCTAAGGCATGAACTCTGTTGGATTTTGCTTTGATTTAAATATTGACTTTAACTTTTCATCATGCTGCTAATAAACAGCAAGTAAACTAAAGGAGTGCATCAACAAGGTTTTGTTTCAAACCCAAATTAGCATAGTCCAAGGGATTAGCAAAGTCTCATCTTAACCACCCTGCCACTACTTCATTTGTAGGTAGTTATCGTGTAGAGTAGTTGGGTTGTTTTCCAGAATAGATTGAAGGTAAGGCTTAAATTCTGATTAGCATAGATTTAAACATTTAGATGATCTTTTTCATCACATTCCTTTCAAACAGCAAGGAAACACAGCGACGAGGATGGGATTCAAAACAAAACGTGTAGAAACCAATGGTTCAGCAGTGCATCACATTAACCACTCGTACACATAGTCACACTTGTGGTATAGTTAGAAAGCTTGCATGAATATATTGAAGGTATTGAAGAAAGCTTGCATGGGTATATTGAAGTAGTGCGTCAACAAGGTTTTGATTCGAACCCACATAAGCATAGCCCAAAGGATTAGCAAAGTTTTGGTTTAAACACTCGGCCACTTCTTAGATTTTAGATCATTTTCTTTCTATTTTGTAGTGAAGTTTGATAGTTTCCCAGAATAGACTGATGGTAAGGCATAAATTCTGATGGAAAAAGCATAGATTCCTATATTAACATTATCTTTTCAACATGTTCCTTTCAAAGAGCAAGGCAAAGCGTAGACAAGAATGGGATTCAAAACTACACGTGTAGAGCAAAATGTAGCAGTACATCACATTATTCACTCGGACATCCGTCATATTTGCATAAGCATCTCGCTATTCTGTGGTGTAGTTAGAAAGCTATCTTTAATGGACGGAAGCTAAGGCATGAACTCTGTTGGATTTTGCTTTGATTTAAATATTGACTTTAACTTTTCATCATGCTGCTAATAAACAGCAAGTAAACTAAAGGAGTGCATCAACAAGGTTTTGTTTCAAACCCAAATTAGCATAGCCCAAGGGATTAGCAAAGTCTCACCTTAACCACCCTGCCACTACTTCATTTGTAGGTATTTATCGTGTAGAGTAGTTGGGTTGTTTTCCAGAATAGATTGAAGGTAAGGCTTAAATTCTGATGGAATTAGCATAGATTTAAACATTTAGATGATCTTTTTCATCACGTTCCTTTCAAACAGCAAGGAAACACAGCGACGAGGATGGGATTCAAAACAACACGTGTAGAAAACAATGGTTCAGCAGTGCATCACATGAACCACTCGTACACATCTGGTATAGTTAGAAAGCTTGCATGAATATATTGAAGGTAAGGCATAAACTCTGTTGGCTTTGATTTAAATACTGACAATACCTTTTCAACATGTGGTTGACTTACAGCAAGCAAACACATCGACGAGGATGGGATTCGAACCCACGCGTGCAGAGCACAATGGATTAGCAGTCCATCGCCTTAACCACTCGGCCACCTCGTCATGTTTAGCTATCCATTTTGCTATTTTGTGGTGTAGTTGGATAGCTTTCCTTAATAGACTGATGGTAAGGCATAAACTCTGTTGGAGTTTGCTTTTATTGAAATATTTGTCATCATGCTGCTGATAAACAGCATGTAAACTAAAGGAGTAAACTGAAGTAGTGCGTCAACAAGGTTTTGATTCGAACCCACATAAGCATAGCCCAAAGGATTAGCAAAGTTTTGGTTTAAACACTCGGCCACTTCTTAGATTTTAGATCATTTTCTTTCTATTTTGTAGTGAAGTTAGATAGTTTCCCAGAATAGACTGATGGTAAGGCATAAATTCTGATGGAAAAAGCATAGATTCCTATATTAACATTATCTTTTCAACATGTTCCTTTCAAAGAGCAAGGCAAAGCGTAGACAAGAATGGGATTCAAAACTACACGTGTAGAGCAAAATGTAGCAGTACATCACATTATTCTCTCGGACATCTCGTCATATTTGCATAAGCATCTCGCTATTCTGTGGTGTAGTTAGAAAGCTATCTTTAATGGACGGAAGCTAAGGCATGAACTCTGTTGGATTTTGCTTTGATTTAAATATTGACTTTAACTTTTCATCATGCTGCTAATAAACAGCAAGTAAACTAAAGGAGTGCATCAACAAGGTTTTGTTTCAAACCCAAATTAGCATAGCCCAAGGGATTAGCAAAGTCTCAACTTAACCACCCTGCCACTACTTCATTTGTAGGTAGTTATCGTGTAGAGTAGTTGGGTTGTTTTCCAGAATAGATTGAAGGTAAGGCTTAAATTCTGATGGAATTAGCATAGATTTAAACATTTAGATGATCTTTTTCATCACGTTCCTTTCAAACAGCAAGGAAACACAGTGACGAGGATGGGATTCAAAACAACACGTGTAGAAACCAATGGTTCAGCAGTGCATCACATGAACCACTCGTACACATCGTCACACTTGTGGTATAGTTAGAAAGCTTGCATGAATATATTGAAGGTAAGGCATAAACTCTGTTGGCTTTGATTTAAATACTGACAATACCTTTTCAACATGTGGTTGACTTACAGCAAGCAAACACATCGACGAGGATGGGATTCGAACCCACGCGTGCAGAGCACAATGGATTAGCAGTCCATCGCCTTAAACACTCGGCCACCTCATCATGTTTAGCTATCCATTTTGCTATTTTGTGGTGTAGTTGGATAGCTTTCCTTAATAGACTGATGGAAAGGCATAAACTCTGTTGGAGTTTGCTTTTATTGAAATATTTGTCATCATGCTGCTGATAAACAGCATGTAAACTAAAGGAGTAAACTGAAGTAGTGCGTCAACAAGGTTTTGATTCGAACCCACATAAGCATAGCCCAAAGGATTAGCAAAGTTTTGGTTTAAACACTCGGCCACTTCTTAGATTTTAGATCATTTTCTTTCTATTTTGTAGTGAAGTTAGATAGTTTCCCAGAATAGACTGATGGTAAGGCATAAATTCTGATGGAAAAAGCATAGATTCCTATATTAACATTATCTTTTCAACATGTTCCTTTCAAAGAGCAAGGCAAAGCGTAGTCAAGAATGGGATTCAAAACTACACGTGTAGAGCAAAATGTAGCAATACATCACATTATTCTCTCAGACATCTCGTCATATTTGCATAAGCATCTCGCTATTCTGTGGTGTAGTTAGAAAGCTATCTTTAATGTACGGAAGCTAAGGCATGAACTCTGTTGGATTTTGCTTTGATTTAAATATTGACTTTAACTTTTCATCATGCTGCTAATAAACAGCAAGTAAACTAAAGGAGTGCATCAACAAGGTTTTGTTTCAAACCCAAATTAGCATAGCCCAAGGGATTAGCAAAGTCTCAACTTAACCACCCTGCCACTACTTCATTTGTAGGTAGTTATCGTGTAGAGTAGTTGGGTTGTTTTCCAGAATAGATTGAAGGTAAGGCTTAAATTCTGATGGAATTAGCATAGATTTAAACATTTAGATGATCTTTTTCATCACGTTCCTTTCAAACAGCAAGGAAACACAGCGACGAGGATGGGATTCAAAACAACACGTGTAGAAAACAACGGTTCAGCAGTGCATCACATGAACCACTCGTACACATCGTCACACTTGTGGTATAGTTAGAAAGCTTGCATGAATATATTGAAGGTAAGGCATAAACTCTGTTGGCTTTGATTTAAATACTGACAATACCTTTTCAACATGTGGTTGACTTACAGCAAGCAAACACATCGACGAGGATGGGATTCGAACCCACGCGTGCAGAGCACAATGGATTAGCAGTCCATCACCTTAACCACTTGGCCACCTCGTCATGTTTAGCTATCCATTTTGCTATTTTGTGGTGTAGTTGGATAGCTTTCCTTAATAGACTGATGGTAAGGCATAAACTCTGTTGGAGTTTGCTTTTATTGAAATATTTGTCATCATGCTGCTGATAAACAGCATGTAAACTAAAGGAGTAAACTGAAGTAGTGCGTCAACAAGGTTTTGATTCGAACCCACATAAGCATAGCCCAAAGGATTAGCAAAGTTTTGGTTTTAAACACTCTGTCACTTCTTAGATTTTAGATCATTTTCTTTCTATTTTGTAGTGAAGTTAGATAGTTTCCCACAAGCGACTGATGGTAAGGCATAAATTCTGATGGAAAAAGCATAGATTCCTATATTAACATTATCTTTTCAACATGTTCCTTTCAAAGAGCAAGGCAAAGCGTAGACAAGAATGGGATTCAAAACTACAAGTGTAGAGCAAAATGTAGCAGTACATCACATTATTCTCTCGGACATCTTGTCATATTTGCATAAGCATCTCGCTATTCTGTGGTGTAGTTAGAAAGCTATCTTTAATGGACGGAAGCTAAGGCATGAACTCTGTTGGATTTTGCTTTGATTTAAATATTGACTTTAACTTTTCATCATGCTGCTAATAAACAGCAAGTAAACTAAAGGAGTGCATCAACAAGGTTTTGTTTCAAACCCAAATTAGCATAGCCCAAGGGATTAGCAAAGTCTCAACTTAACCACCCTGCCACTACTTCATTTGTAGGTAGTTATCGTGTAGAGTAGTTGGGTTGTTTTCCAGAATAGATTGAAGGTAAGGCTTAAATTCTGATTAGCATAGATTTAAACATTTAGATGACCTTTTTCATCACATTCCTTTCAAACAGCAAGGAAACACAGCGACGAGGATGGGATTCAAAACAAAACGTGTAGAAACCAATGGTTCAGCAGTGCATCACATTAACCACTCGTACACATCGTCACACTTGTGGTATTGAAGAAAGCTTGCATGGGTATATTGAAGTAGTGCGTCAACAAGGTTTTGATTCGAACCCACATAAGCATAGCCCAAAGGATTAGCAAAGTTTTGGTTTAAACACTCGGCCACTTCTTAGATTTTAGATCATTTTCTTTCTATTTTGTAGTGAAGTTAGATAGTTTCCCAGAATAGACTGATGGTAAGGCATAAATTCTGATGGAAAAAGCATAGATTCCTATATTAACATTATCTTTTCAACATGTTCCTTTCAAAGAGCAAGGCAAAGCGTAGACAAGAATGGGATTCAAAACTACACGTGTAGAGCAAAATGTAGCAGTACATCACATTATTCTCTCGGACATCTCGTCATATTTGCATAAGCATCTCGCTATTCTGTGGTGTAGTTAGAAAGCTATCTTTAATGGACGGAAGCTAAGGCATGAACTCTGTTGGATTTTGCTTTGATTTAAATATTGACTTTAACTTTTCATCATGCTGCTAATAAACAGCAAGTAAACTAAAGGAGTGCATCAACAAGGTTTTGTTTCAAACCCAAATTAGCATAGTCCAAGGGATTAGCAAAGTCTCATCTTAACCACCCTGCCACTACTTCATTTGTAGGTAGTTATCGTGTAGAGTAGTTGGGTTGTTTTCCAGAATAGATTGAAGGTAAGGCTTAAATTCTGATTAGCATAGATTTAAACATTTAGATGATCTTTTTCATCACATTCCTTTCAAACAGCAAGGAAACACATCGACGAGGATGGGATTCGAACCCACGCGTGCAAAGCACAATGGATTAGCAGTCCATCGCCTTAACCACTCGGCCACCTCGTCATGTTTAGCTATCCATTTTGCTATTTTGTGGTGTAGTTGGATAGCTTTCCTTAATAGACTGATGGAAAGGCATAAACTCTGTTGGAGTTTGCTTTTATTGAAATATTTGTCATCATGCTGCTGATAAACAGCATGTAAACTAAAGGAGTAAACTGAAGTAGTGCGTCAACAAGGTTTTGATTCGAATCCACATAAGCATAGCCCAAAGGATTAGCAAAGTTTTGGTTTAAACACTCGGCCACTTCTTAGATTTTAGATCATTTTCTTTCTATTTTGTAGTGGAAACACAAAATAACAGCAAGGAAACACAGCGACGAGGATGGGATTCAAAACAAAACGTGTAGAAACCAATGGTTCAGCAGTGAATCACATGAACCACTCGTACACATCGTCACACTTGTGGTATAGTTAGAAAGCTTGCATGAATATATTGAAGGTATTGAAGAAAGCTTGCATGGGTATATTGAAGTAGTGCGTCAACAAGGTTTTGATTCGAACCCACATAAGCATAGCCCAAAGGATTAGCAAAGTTTTGGTTTAAACACTCGGCCACTTCTTAGATTTTAGATCATTTTCTTTCTATTTTGTAGTGAAGTTAGATAGTTTCCCAGAATAGACTGATGGTAACGCATAAATTCTGATGGAAAAAGCATAGATTCCTATATTAACATTATCTTTTCAACATGTTCCTTTCAAAGAGCAAGGCAAAGCGTAGTCAAGAATGGGATTCAAAACTACACGTGTAGAGCAAAATGTAGCAGTACATCACATTATTCACTCGGACATCCGTCATATTTGCATAAGCATCTCGCTATTCTGTGGTGTAGTTAGAAAGCTATCTTTAATGTACGGAAGCTAAGGCATGAACTCTGTTGGATTTTGCTTTGATTTAAATATTGACTTTAACTTTTCATCATGCTGCTAATAAACAGCAAGTAAACTAAAGGAGTGCATCAACAAGGTTTTGTTTCAAACCCAAATTAGCATAGCCCAAGGGATTAGCAAAGTCTCAACTTAACCACCCTGCCACTACTTCATTTGTAGGTATTTATCGTGTAGAGTAGTTGGGTTGTTTTCCAGAATAGATTGAAGGTAAGGCTTAAATTCTGATGGAATTAGCATAGATTTAAACATTTAGATGATCTTTTTCATCACGTTCCTTTCAAACAGCAAGGAAACACAGCGACGAGGATGGGATTCAAAACAACACGTGTAGAAAACAATGGTTCAGCAGTGCATCACATGAACCACTCGTACACATCTGGTATAGTTAGAAAGCTTGCATGAATATATTGAAGGTAAGGCATAAACTCTGTTGGCTTTGATTTAAATGCTGACAATACCTTTTCAACATGTGGTTGACTTACAGCAAGCAAACACATCGACGAGGATGGGATTCGAACCCACGCGTGCAGAGCACAATGGATTAGCAGTCCATCGCCTTAACCACTCGGCCACCTCGTCATGTTTAGCTATCCATTTTGCTATTTTGTGGTGTAGTTGGATAGCTTTCCTTAATAGACTGATGGAAAGGCATAAACTCTGTTGGAGTTTGCTTTTATTGAAATATTTGTCATCATGCTGCTGATAAACAGCATGTAAACTAAAGGAGTAAACTGAAGTAGTGCGTCAACAAGGTTTTGATTCGAACCCACATAAGCATAGCCCAAAGGATTAGCAAAGTTTTGGTTTAAACACTCGGCCACTTCTTAGATTTTAGATCATTTTCTTTCTATTTTGTAGTGAAGTTTGATAGTTTCCCAGAATAGACTGATGGTAAGGCATAAATTCTGATGGAAAAAGCATAGATTCCTATATTAACATTATCTTTTCAACATGTTCCTTTCAAAGAGCAAGGCAAAGCGTAGACAAGAATGGGATTCAAAACTACACGTGTAGAGCAAAATGTAGCAGTACATCACATTATTCTCTCGGACATCTTGTCATATTTGCATAAGCATCTCGCTATTCTGTGGTGTAGTTAGAAAGCTATCTTTAATGGACGGAAGCTAAGGCATGAACTCTGTTGGATTTTGCTTTGATTTAAATATTGACTTTAACTTTTCATCATGCTGCTAATAAACAGCAAGTAAACTAAAGGAGTGCATCAACAAGGTTTTGTTTCAAACCCAAATTAGCATAGTCCAAGGGATTAGCAAAGTCTCATCTTAACCACCCTGCCACTACTTCATTTGTAGGTAGTTATCGTGTAGAGTAGTTGGGTTGTTTTCCAGAATAGATTGAAGGTAAGGCTTAAATTCTGATTAGCATAGATTTAAACATTTAGATGATCTTTTTCATCACATTCCTTTCAAACAGCAAGGAAACACAGCGACGAGGATGGGATTCAAAACAAAACGTGTAGAAACCAATGGTTCAGCAGTGCATCACATTAACCACTCGTACACATCGTCACACTTGTGGTATAGTTAGAAAGCTTGCATGAATATATTGAAGGTATTGAAGAAAGCTTGCATGGGTATATTGAAGTAGTGCGTCAACAAGGTTTTGATTCGAACCCACATAAGCATAGCCCAAAGGATTAGCAAAGTTTTGGTTTAAACACTCGGCCACTTCTTAGATTTTAGATCATTTTCTTTCTATTTTGTAGTGAAGTTAGATAGTTTCCCAGAATAGACTGATGGTAAGGCATAAATTCTGATGGAAAAAGCATAGATTCCTATATTAACATTATCTTTTCAACATGTTCCTTTCAAAGAGCAAGGCAAAGCGTAGACAAGAATGGGATTCAAAACTACACGTGTAGAGTAAAATGTAGCAGTACATCACATTATTCACTCGTACACATCGTCACACTTGTGGTATAGTTAGAAAGCTTGCATGAATATATTGAAGGTATTGAAGAAAGCTTGCATGGGTATATTGAAGTAGTGCGTCAACAAGGTTTTGATTCGAACCCACATAAGCATAGCCCAAAGGATTAGCAAAGTTTTGGTTTAAACACTCGGCCACTTCTTAGATTTTAGATCATTTTCTTTCTATTTTGTAGTGAAGTTAGATAGTTTCCCAGAATAGACTGATGGTAAGGCATAAATTCTGATGGAAAAAGCATAGATTCCTATATTAACATTATCTTTTCAACATGTTCCTTTCAAAGAGCAAGGCAAAGCGTAGACAAGAATGGGATTCAAAACTACACTTGTAGAGCAAAATGTAGCAGTACATCACATTATTCACTCGGACATCCGTCATATTTGCATAAGCATCTCGCTATTCTGTGGTGTAGTTAGAAAGCTATCTTTAATGGACGGAAGCTAAGGCATGAACTCTGTTGGATTTTGCTTTGATTTAAATATTGACTTTAACTTTTCATCATGCTGCTAATAAACAGCAAGTAAACTAAAGGAGTGCATCAACAAGGTTTTGTTTCAAACCCAAATTAGCATAGCCCAAGGGATTAGCAAAGTCTCACCTTAACCACCCTGCCACTACTTCATTTGTAGGTAGTTATCGTGTAGAGTAGTTGGGTTGTTTTCCAGAATAGATTGAAGGTAAGGCTTAAATTCTGATGGAATTAGCATAGATTTAAACATTTAGATGATCTTTTTCATCACGTTCCTTTCAAACAGCAAGGAAACACAGCGAAGATGATGGGATTCAAAACAACACGTGTAGAAACCAATGGTTCAGCAGTGCATCACATGAACCACTCGTACACATCTGGTATAGTTAGAAAGCTTGCATGAATATATTGAAGGTAAGGCATAAACTCTGTTGGCTTTGATTTAAATACTGACAATACCTTTTCAACATGTGGTTGACTTACAGCAAGCAAACACATCGACGAGGATGGGATTCGAACCCTCGCGTGCAGAGCACAATGGATTAGCAGTCCATCGCCTTAACCACTCGGCCACCTCGTCATGTTTAGCTATCCATTTTGCTATTTTGTGGTGTAGTTGGATAGCTTTCCTTAATAGACTGATGGAAAGGCATAAACTCTGTTGCAGTTTGCTTTTATTGAAATATTTGTCATCATGCTGCTGATAAACAGCATGTAAACTAAAGGAGTAAACTGAAGTAGTGCGTCAACAAGGTTTTGATTCGAACCCACATAAGCATAGCCCAAAGGATTAGCAAAGTTTTGGTTTAAACACTCGGCCACTTCTTAGATTTTAGATCATTTTCTTTCTATTTTGTAGTGAAGTTAGATAGTTTCCCAGAATAGACTGATGGTAAGGCATAAATTCTGATGGAAAAAGCATAGATTCCTATATTAACATTATCTTTTCAACATGTTCCTTTCAAAGAGCAAGGCAAAGCGTAGTCAAGAATGGGATTCAAAACTACACGTGTAGAGCAAAATGTAGCAGTACATCACATTATTCTCTCGGACATCTCGTCATATTTGCATAAGCATCTCGCTATTCTGTGGTGTAGTTAGAAAGCTATCTTTAATGGACGGAAGCTAAGGCATGAACTCTGTTGGATTTTGCTTTGATTTAAATATTGACTTTAACTTTTCATCATGCTGCTAATAAACAGCAAGTAAACTAAAGGAGTGCATCAACAAGGTTTTGTTTCAAACCCAAATTAGCATAGCCCAAGGGATTAGCAAAGTCTCAACTTAACCACCCTGCCACTACTTCATTTGTAGGTAGTTATCGTGTAGAGTAGTTGGGTTGTTTTCCAGAATAGATTGAAGGTAAGGCTTAAATTCTGATTAGCATAGATTTAAACATTTAGATGATCTTTTTCATCACATTCCTTTCAAACAGCAAGGAAACACAGCGACGAGGATGGGATTCAAAACAAAACGTGTAGAAACCAATGGTTCAGCAGTGAATCACATTAACCACTCGTACACATCGTCACACTTGTGGTATAGTTAGAAAGCTTGCATGAATATATTGAAGGTATTGAAGAAAGCTTGCATGGGTATATTGAAGTAGTGCGTCAACAAGGTTTTGATTCGAACCCACATAAGCATAGCCCAAAGGATTAGCAAAGTTTTGGTTTAAACACTCGGCCACTTCTTAGATTTTAGATCATTTTCTTTCTATTTTGTAGTGAAGTTTGATAGTTTCCCAGAATAGACTGATGGTAAGGCATAAATTCTGATGGAAAAAGCATAGATTCCTATATTAACATTATCTTTTCAACATGTTCCTTTCAAAGAGCAAGGCAAAGCGTAGACAAGAATGGGATTCAAAACTACACGTGTAGAGCAAAATGTAGCAGTACATCACATTATTCTCTCGGACATCTTGTCATATTTGCATAAGCATCTCGCTATTCTGTGGTGTAGTTAGAAAGCTATCTTTAATGGACGGAAGCTAAGGCATGAACTCTGTTGGATTTTGCTTTGATTTAAATATTGACTTTAACTTTTCATCATGCTGCTAATAAACAGCAAGTAAACTAAAGGAGTGCATCAACAAGGTTTTGTTTCAAACCCAAATTAGCATAGTCCAAGGGATTAGCAAAGTCTCATCTTAACCACCCTGCCACTACTTCATTTGTAGGTAGTTATCGTGTAGAGTAGTTGGGTTGTTTTCCAGAATAGATTGAAGGTAAGGCTTAAATTCTGATTAGCATAGATTTAAACATTTAGATGATCTTTTTCATCACATTCCTTTCAAACAGCAAGGAAACACAGCGACGAGGATGGGATTCAAAACAAAACGTGTAGAAACCAATGGTTCAGCAGTGCATCACATTAACCACTCGTACACATCGTCACACTTGTGGTATAGTTAGAAAGCTTGCATGAATATATTGAAGGTATTGAAGAAAGCTTGCATGGGTATATTGAAGTAGTGCGTCAACAAGGTTTTGATTCGAACCCACATAAGCATAGCCCAAAGGATTAGCAAAGTTTTGGTTTAAACACTCGGCCACTTCTTAGATTTTAGATCATTTTCTTTCTATTTTGTAGTGAAGTTAGATAGTTTCCCAGAATAGACTGATGGTAAGGCATAAATTCTGATGGAAAAAGCATAGATTCCTATATTAACATTATCTTTTCAACATGTTCCTTTCAAAGAGCAAGGCAAAGCGTAGACAAGAATGGGATTCAAAACTACACGTGTAGAGCAAAATGTAGCAGTACATCACATTATTCTCTCGGACATCTCGTCATATTTGCATAAGCATCTCGCTATTCTGTGGTGTAGTTAGAAAGCTATCTTTAATGGACGGAAGCTAAGGCATGAACTCTGTTGGATTTTGCTTTGATTTAAATATTGACTTTAACTTTTCATCATGCTGCTAATAAACAGCAAGTAAACTAAAGGAGTGCATCAACAAGGTTTTGTTTCAAACCCAAATTAGCATAGCCCAAGGGATTAGCAAAGTCTCAATTTAACCACCCTGCCACTACTTCATTTGGGATTCAAAACAACACGTGTAGAAAACTATGGTTCAGCAGTGCATCACATTAACCACTCGTACACATCCTCACACTTGTGGTATAGTTAGAAAGCTTGCATGAATATATTGAAGGTAAGGCATAAACTCTGTTGGCTTTGATTTAAATACTGACAATACCTTTTCAACATGTGGTTGACTTACAGCAAGCAAACACATCGACGAGGATGGGATTCGAACCCACGCGTGCAAAGCACAATGGATTAGCAGTCCATCGCCTTAACCACTCGGCCACCTCGTCATGTTTAGCTATCCATTTTGCTATTTTGTGGTGTAGTTGGATAGCTTTCCTTAATAGACTGATGGAAAGGCATAAACTCTGTTGGAGTTTGCTTTTATTGAAATATTTGTCATCATGCTGCTGATAAACAGCATGTAAACTAAAGGAGTAAACTGAAGTAGTGCGTCAACAAGGTTTTGATTCGAATCCACATAAGCATAGCCCAAAGGATTAGCAAAGTTTTGGTTTAAACACTCGGCCACTTCTTAGATTTTAGATCATTTTCTTTCTATTTTGTAGTGAAGTTAGATAGTTTCCCAGAATAGACTGATGGTAAGGCATAAATTCTGATGGAAAAAGCATAGATTCCTATATTAACATTATCTTTTCAACATGTTCCTTTCAAAGAGCAAGGCAAAGCGTAGTCAAGAATGGGATTCAAAACTACACGTGTAGAGCAAAATGTAGCAGTACATCACATTATTTTCTCGGACATCTCGTCATATTTGCATAAGCATCTCGCTATTCTGTGGTGTAGTTAGAAAGCTATCTTTAATGGACGGAAGCTAAGGCATGAACTCTGTTGGATTTTGCTTTGATTTAAATATTGACTTTAACTTTTCATCATGCTGCTAATAAACAGCAAGTAAACTAAAGGAGTGCATCAACAAGGTTTTGTTTCAAACCCAAATTAGCATAGCCCAAGGGATTAGCAAAGTCTCAACTTAACCACCCTGCCACTACTTCATTTGTAGGTAGTTATCGTGTAGAGTAGTTGGGTTGTTTTCCAGAATAGATTGAAGGTAAGGCTTAAATTCTGATTAGCATAGATTTAAACATTTAGATGATCTTTTTCATCACATTCCTTTCAAACAGCAAGGAAACACAGCGACGAGGATGGGATTCAAAACAAAACGTGTAGAAACCAATGGTTCAGCAGTGAATCACATGAACCACTCGTACACATCGTCACACTTGTGGTATAGTTAGAAAGCTTGCATGAATATATTGAAGGTATTGAAGAAAGCTTGCATGGGTATATTGAAGTAGTGCGTCAACAAGGTTTTGATTCGAACCCACATAAGCATAGCCCAAAGGATTAGCAAAGTTTTGGTTTAAACACTCGGCCACTTCTTAGATTTTAGATCATTTTCTTTCTATTTTGTAGTGGAAACACAAAATAACAGCAAGGAAACACAGCGACGAGGATGGGATTCAAAACAAAACGTGTAGAAACCAATGGTTCAGCAGTGAATCACATGAACCACTCGTACACATCGTCACACTTGTGGTATAGTTAGAAAGCTTGCATGAATATATTGAAGGTATTGAAGAAAGCTTGCATGGGTATATTGAAGTAGTGCGTCAACAAGGTTTTGATTCGAACCCACATAAGCATAGCCCAAAGGATTAGCAAAGTTTTGGTTTAAACACTCGGCCACTTCTTAGATTTTAGATCATTTTCTTTCTATTTTGTAGTGAAGTTAGATAGTTTCCCAGAATAGACTGATGGTAAGGCATAAATTCTGATGGAAAAAGCATAGATTCCTATATTAACATTATCTTTTCAACATGTTCCTTTCAAAGAGCAAGGCAAAGCGTAGACAAGAATGGGATTCAAAACTACACGTGTAGAGCAAAATGTAGCAGTACATCACATTATTCACTCGGACATCTCATCATATTTGCATAAGCATCTCGCTATTCTGTGGTGTAGTTAGAAAGCTATCTTTAATGGTCGGAAGCTAAGGCATGAACTCTGTTGGATTTTGCTTTGATTTAAATATTGACTTTAACTTTTCATCATGCTGCTAATAAACAGCAAGTAAACTAAAGGAGTGCATCAACAAGGTTTTGTTTCAAACCCAAATTAGCATAGCCCAAGGGATTAGCAAAGTCTCACCTTAACCACCCTGCCACTACTTCATTTGTAGGTAGTTATCGTGTAGAGTAGTTGGGTTGTATTCCAGAATAGATTGAAGGTAAGGCTTAAATTCTGATTAGCATAGATTTAAACATTTAGATGATCTTTTTCATCACATTCCTTTCAAACAGCAAGGAAACACAGCGACGAGGATGGGATTCAAAACAAAATGTGTAGAAACCAATGGTTCAGCAGTGCATCACATTAACCACTCGTACACATGTGGTATAGTTAGAAAGCTTGCATGAATATATTGAAGGTATTGAAGAAAGCTTGCATGGGTATATTGAAGTAGTGCGTCAACAAGGTTTTGATTCGAACCCACATAAGCATAGCCCAAAGGATTAGCAAAGTTTTGGTTTAAACACTCGGCCACTTCTTAGATTTTAGATCTTTTTCTTTCTATTTTGTAGTGAAGTTAGATAGTTTCCCAGAATAGACTGATGGTAAGGCATAAATTCTGATGGAAAAAGCATAGATTCCTATATTAACATTATCTTTTCAACATGTTCCTTTCAAAGAGCAAGGCAAAGCGTAGACAAGAATGGGATTCAAAACTACACGTGTAGAGCAAAATGTAGCAGTACATCACATTATTCACTCGGACATCCGTCATATTTGCATAAGCATCTCGCTATTCTGTGGTGTAGTTAGAAAGCTATCTTTAATGGACGGAAGCTAAGGCATGAACTCTGTTGGATTTTGCTTTGATTTAAATATTGACTTTAACTTTTCATCATGCTGCTAATAAACAGCAAGTAAACTAAAGGAGTGCATCAACAAGGTTTTGTTTCAAACCCAAATTAGCATAGCCCAAGGGATTAGCAAAGTCTCACCTTAACCACCCTGCCACTACTTCATTTGTAGGTAGTTATCGTGTAGAGTAGTTGGGTTGTTTTCCAGAATAGATTGAAGGTAAGGCTTAAATTCTGATGGAATTAGCATAGATTTAAACATTTAGATGATCTTTTTCATCACGTTCCTTTCAAACAGCAAGGAAACACATCGACGAGGATGGGATTCAAAACAACACGTGTAGAAAACAACGGTTCAGCAGTGCATCACATGAACCACTCGTACACATCGTCACACTTATGGTATAGTTAGAAAGCTTGCATGAATATATTGAAGGTAAGGCATAAACTCTGTTGGCTTTGATTTAAATACTGACAATACCTTTTCAACATGTGGTTGACTTACAGCAAGCAAACACATCGACGAGGATGGGATTCGAACCCACGCGTGCAGAGCACAATGGATTAGCAGTCCATCGCCTTAACCACTCGGCCACCTCGTCATGTTTAGCTATCCATTTTGCTATTTTGTGGTGTAGTTGGATAGCTTTCCTTAATAGACTGATGGAAAGGCATAAACTCTGTTGGAGTTTGCTTTTATTGAAATATTTGTCATCATGCTGCTGATAAACAGCATGTAAACTAAAGGAGTAAACTGAAGTAGTGCGTCAACAAGGTTTTGATTCGAACCCACATAAGCATAGCCCAAAGGATTAGCAAAGTTTTGGTTTAAACACTCGGCCACTTCTTAGATTTTAGATCATTTGCTTTCTATTTTGTAGTGAAGTTAGATAGTTTCCCAGAATAGACTGATGGTAAGGCATAAATTCTGATGGAAAAAGCATAGATTCCTATATTAACATTATCTTTTCAACATGTTCCTTTCAAAGAGCAAGTCAAAGCGTAGACAAGAATGGGATTCAAAACTACACGTGTAGAGCAAAATGTAGCAGTACATCACATTATTCTCTCGGACATCTCGTCATATTTGCATAAGCATCTCGCTATTCTGTGGTGTAGTTAGAAAGCTATCTTTAATGGACGGAAGCTAAGGCATGAACTCTGTTGGATTTTGCTTTGATTTAAATATTGACTTTAACTTTTCATCATGCTGCTAATAAACAGCAAGTAAACTAAAGGAGTGCATCAACAAGGTTTTGTTTCAAACCCAAATTAGCATAGCCCAAGGGATTAGCAAAGTCTCACCTTAACCACCCTGCCACTACTTCATTTGTAGGTAGTTATCGTGTAGAGTAATTGGGTTGTTTTCCAGAATAGATTGAAGGTAAGTCTTAAATTCTGATGGAATTAGCATAGATTTAAACATTTAGATGATCTTTTTCATCACGTTCCTTTCAAACAGCAAGGAAACACAGCGACGAGGATGGGATTCAAAACAACACGTGTAGAAAACAATGGTTCAGCAGTGCATCACATGAACCACTTGTACACATCGTCACACTAGTGGTATAGTTAGAAAGCTTGCATGAATATATTGAAGGTAAGGCATAAACTCTGTTGGCTTTGATTTAAATACTGACAATACCTTTTCAACATGTGGTTGACTTACAGCAAGCAAACACATCGACGAGGATGGGATTCGAACCCACGCATGCAGCGCACAATGGATTAGCAGTCCATCGCCTTAACCACTCGGCCACCTCATCATGTTTCGCTATCCATTTTGCTATTTTGTGGTGTAGTTGGATAGCTTTCCTTAATAGACTGATGGTAAGGCATAAACTTGTTGGAGTTTGCTTTTATTGAAATATTTGTCATCATGCTGCTGATAAACAGCATGTAAACTAAAGGAGTAAACTGAAGTAGTGCGTCAACAAGGTTTTGATTCGAACCCACATAAGCATAGCCCAAAGGATTAGCAAAGTTTTGGTTTAAACACTCGGCCACTTCTTAGATTTTAGATCATTTTCTTTCTATTTTGTAGTGAAGTTAGATAGTTTCCCAGAATAGACTGATGGTAAGGCATAAATTCTGATAGAAAAAGCATAGATTCATATATTAACATTATCTTTTCAACATGTTCCTTTCAAAGAGCAAGGCAAAGCGTAGACAAGAATGGGATACAAAACTACACGTGTAGAGCAAAATGTAGCAGTACATCACATTATTCACTCGGACATCTCATCATATTTGCATAAGCATCTCGCTATTCTGTGGTGTAGTTAGAAAGCTATCTTTAACGGTTGGAAGCTAAGGCATGAACTCTGTTGGATTTTGCTTTGATTTAAATATTGACTTTAACTTTTCATCATGATAAACAGCATGTAAACTAAAGGAGTAAACTGAAGTAGTGCGTCAACAAGGTTTTGATTCGAACCCACATAAGCATAGCCCAAAGGATTAGCAAAGTTTTGGTTTAAACACTCGGCCACTTCTTTGATTTTAGATCATTTTCTTTCTATTTTGTAGTGAAGTTAGATAGTTTCCCAGAATAGACTGATGGTAAGGCATAAATTCTGATGGAAAAAGCATAGATTCCTATATTAACATTATCTTTTCAACATGTTCCTTTCAAAGAGCAAGGCAAAGCGTAGACAAGAATGGGATACAAAACTACACGTGTAGAGCAAAATGTAGCAGTACATCACATTATTCTCTCGGACATCTCGTCATATTTGCATAAGCATCTCGCTATTCTGTGGTGTAGTTAGAAAGCTATCTTTAATGGACGGAAGCTAAGGCATGAACTCTGTTGGATTTTGCTTTGATTTAAATATTGACTTTAACTTTTCATCATGCTGCTAATAAACAGCAAGTAAACTAAAGGAGTGCATCAACAAGGTTTTGTTTCAAACCCAAATTAGCATAGCCCAAGGGATTAGCAAAGTCTCAACTTAACCACCCTGCCACTACTTCATTTGTAGGTAGTTATCGTGTAGAGTAGTTGGGTTGTTTTCCAGAATAGATTGAATGTAAGGCTTAAATTCTGATTAGCATAGATTTAAACATTTAGATGATCTTTTTCATCACATTCCTTTCAAACAGCAAGGAAACACAGCGACGAGGATGGGATTCAAAACTACACGTGTAGAAACCAATGGTTCAGCAGTGCATCACATTAACCACTCGTACACATCGTCACACTTGTGGTGTAGTTAGAAAGCTTGCATGAATATATTGAAGGTAAGGCATAAACTCTGTTGGCTTTGATTTAAATACTGACAATGTTGACTTACAACAAGCAAACACATCGACGAGGATGGGATTCGAACCCACGCGTGCAGAGCACAATGGATTAGCAGTCCATCGCCTTAACCACTCGGCCACCTCGTCATGTTTCGCTATCCATTTTGCTATTTTGTGGTGTAGTTGGATAGCTTTCCTTAATATACTGATGGTAAGGCATAAACTCTGTTGGAGTTTGCTTTTATTGAATTATTTGTCATCATGCTGCTGATAAACAGCATGTAAACTAAAGGAGTAAACTGAAGTAGTGCGTCAACAAGGTTTTGATTCGAACCCACATAAGCATAGCCCAAAGGATTAGCAAAGTTTTGGTTTAAACACTCGGCCACTTCTTAGATTTTAGATCATTTTCTTTCTATTTTGTAGTGAAGTTAGATAGTTTCCCAGAATAGACTGATGGTAAGGCATAAATTCTGATGGAAAAAGCATAGATTCCTATATTAACATTATCTTTTCAACATGTTCCTTTCAAAGAGCAAGGCAAAGCGTAGACAAGAATGGGATTCAAAACTACACGTGTAGAGCAAAATGTAGCAGTACATTACATTATTCTCTCGGACATCTTGTCATATTTGCATAAGCATCTCGCTATTCTGTGGTGTAGTTAGAAAGCTATCTTTAATGGACGGAAGCTAAGGCATGAACTCTGTTGGATTTTGCTTTGATTTAAATATTGACTTTAACTTTTCATCATGCTGCTAATAAACAGCAAGTAAACTAAAGGAGTGCATCAACAAGGTTTTGTTTCAAACCCAAATTAGCATAGCCCAAGGGATTAGCAAAGTCTCAACTTAACCACCCTGCCACTACTTCATTTGTAGGTAGTTATCGTGTAGAGTAGTTGGGTTGTTTTCCAGAATAGATTGAAGGTAAGGCTTAAATTCTGATTAGCATAGATTTAAACATTTAGATGATCTTTTCATCACATTCCTTTCAAACAGCAAGGAAACACAGCGACGAGGATGGGATTCAAAACAAAACGTGTAGAAACCAATGGTTCAGCAGTGCATCACATGAACCACTCGTACACATCGTCACACTTGTGGTATAGTTAGAAAGCTTGCATGAATATATTGAAGGTATTGAAGAAAGCTTGCATGGGTATATTGAAGTAGTGCGTCAACAAGGTTTTGATTCGAACCCACATAAGCATAGCCCAAAGGATTAGCAAAGTTTTGGTTTAAACACTCGGCCACTTCTTAGATTTTAGATCATTTTCTTTCTATTTTGTAGTGAAGTTAGATAGTTTCCCAGAATAGACTGATGGTAAGGCATAAATTCTGATGGAAAAAGCATAGATTCCTATATTAACATTATCTTTTCAACATGTTCCTTTCAAAGAGCAAGGCAAAGCGTAGACAAGAATGGGATTCAAAACTACACGTGTAGAGCAAAATGTAGCAGTACATCACATTATTCTCTCGGAACATCTCGTCATATTTGCATAAGCATCTCGCTATTCTGTGGTGTAGTTAGAAAGCTATCTTTAATGGACGGAAGCTAAGGCATGAAGTCTGTTGGATTTTGCTTTGATTTAAATATTGACTTTAACTTTTCATCATGCTGCTAATAAACAGCAAGTAAACTAAAGGAGTGCATCAACAAGGTTTTGTTTCAAACCCAAATTAGCATAGCCCAAGGGATTAGCAAAGTCTCACCTTAACCACCCTGCCACTACTTCATTTGTAGGTAGTTATCGTGTAGAGTAATTGGGTTGTTTTCCAGAATAGATTGAAGGTAAGTCTTAAATTCTGATGGAATTAGCATAGATTTAAACATTTAGATGATCTTTTTCATCACGTTCCTTTCAAACAGCAAGGAAACACAGCGACGAGGATGGGATTCAAAACAAAACGTGTAGAAAACAATAGTTCAGCAGTGCATCACATGAACCACTTGTACACATCGTCACACTAGTGGTATAGTTAGAAAGCTTGCATGAATATATTGAAGGTAAGGCATAAACTCTGTTGGCTTTGATTTAAATACTGACAATACCTTTTCAACATGTGGTTGACTTACAGCAAGCAAACACATCGACGAGGATGGGATTCGAAACCATGCGTGCAGAGCACAATGGATTAGCAGTCCATCGCCTTAACCACTCGGCCACCTCGAGCTATCCATTTTGCTATTTTGTGGTGTAGTTGGATAGCTTTTCTTAATAGACTGATGGTAAGGCATAAACTTGTTGGAGTTTGCTTTTATTGAAATATTTGTCATCATGCTGCTGATAAACAGCATGTAAACTAAAGGAGTAAACTGAAGTAGTGCGTCAACAAGGTTTTGATTCGAACCCACATAAGCATAGCCCAAAGGATTAGCAAAGTTTTGGTTTAAACACTCGGCCACTTCTTAGATTTTAGATCATTTTCTTTCTATTTTGTAGTGAAGTTAGATAGTTTCCCAGAATAGACTGATGGTAAGGCATAAATTCTGATAGAAAAAGCATAGATTCATATATTAACATTATCTTTTCAACATGTTCCTTTCAAAGAGCAAGGCAAAGCGTAGACAAGAATGGGATACAAAACTACACGTGTAGAGCAAAATGTAGCAGTACATCACATTATTCACTCGGACATCTCATCATATTTGCATAAGCATCTCGCTATTCTGTGGTGTAGTTAGAAAGCTATCTTTAACGGTTGGAAGCTAAGGCATGAACTCTGTTGGATTTTGCTTTGATTTAAATATTGACTTTAACTTTTCATCATGATAAACAGCATGTAAACTAAAGGAGTAAACTGAAGTAGTGCGTCAACAAGGTTTTGATTCGAACCCACATAAGCATAGCCCAAAGGATTAGCAAAGTTTTGGTTTAAACACTCGGCCACTTCTTTGATTTTAGATCATTTTCTTTCTATTTTGTAGTGAAGTTAGATAGTTTCCCAGAATAGACTGATGGTAAGGCATAAATTCTGATGGAAAAAGCATAGATTCCTATATTAACATTATCTTTTCAACATGTTCCTTTCAAAGAGCAAGGCAAAGCGTAGACAAGAATGGGATACAAAACTACACGTGTAGAGCAAAATGTAGCAGTACATCACATTATTCTCTCGGACATCTCGTCATATTTGCATAAGCATCTCGCTATTCTGTGGTGTAGTTAGAAAGCTATCTTTAATGGACGGAAGCTAAGGCATGAACTCTGTTGGATTTTGCTTTGATTTAAATATTGACTTTAACTTTTCATCATGCTGCTAATAAACAGCAAGTAAACTAAAGGAGTGCATCAACAAGGTTTTGTTTCAAACCCAAATTAGCATAGCCCAAGGGATTAGCAAAGTCTCAACTTAACCACCCTGCCACTACTTCATTTGTAGGTAGTTATCGTGTAGAGTAGTTGGGTTGTTTTCCAGAATAGATTGAATGTAAGGCTTAAATTCTGATTAGCATAGATTTAAACATTTAGATGATCTTTTTCATCACATTCCTTTCAAACAGCAAGGAAACACAGCGACGAGGATGGGATTCAAAACTACACGTGTAGAAACCAATGGTTCAGCAGTGCATCACATGAACCACTCGTACACATCGTCACACTTGTGGTATAGTTAGAAAGCTTGCATGAATATATTGAAGGTAAGGCATAAACTCTGTTGGCTTTGATTTAAATACTGACAATACCTTTTCAACATGTGGTTGACTTACAACAAGCAAACACATCGACGAGGATGGGATTCGAACCCACGCGTGCAGAGCACAATGGATTAGCAGTCCATCGCCTTAACCACTCGGCCACCTCGTCATGTTTCGCTATCCATTTTGCTATTTTGTGGTGTAGTTGGATAGCTTTCCTTAATAGACTGATGGTAAGGTATAAACTCTGTTGGAGTTTGCTTTTATTGAAATATTTGTCATCATGCTGCTGATAAACAGCATGTAAACTAAAGGAGTAAACTGAAGTGTTGCGTCAACAAGGTTTTGATTCGAACCCACATAAGCATAGCCCAAAGGATTAGCAAAGTTTTGGTTTAAACACTCGGCCACTTCTTAGATTTTAGATCATTTTCTTTCTATTTTGTAGTGAAGTTAGATAGTTTCCCAGAATAGACTGATGGTAAGGCATAAATTCTGATGGAAAAAGCATAGATTCCTATATTAACATTATCTTTTCAACATGTTCCTTTCAAAGAGCAAGGCAAAGCGTAGACAAGAATGGGATTCAAAACTACACGTGTAGAGCAAAATGTAGCAGTACATTACATTATTCACTCGGACATCCGTCATATTTGCATAAGCATCTCGCTATTCTGTGGTGTAGTTAGAAAGCTATCTTTAATGGACGGAAGCTAAGGCATGAACTCTGTTGGATTTTGCTTTGATTTAAATATTGACTTTAACTTTTCATCATGCTGCTAATAAACAGCAAGTAAACTAAAGGAGTGCATCAACAAGGTTTTGTTTCAAACCCAAATTAGCATAGCCCAAGGGATTAGCAAAGTCTCACCTTAACCACCCTGCCACTACTTCATTTGTAGGTAGTTATCGTGTAGAGTAGTTGGGTTGTTTTCCAGAATAGATTGAAGGTAAGGCTTAAATTCTGATGGAATTAGCATAGATTTAAACATTTAGATGATCTTTTTCATCACGTTCCTTTCAAACAGCAAGGAAACACATCGACGAGGATGGGATTCAAAACAACACGTGTAGAAAACAACAGTTCAGCAGTGCATCACATGAACCACTCGTACACATCGTCACACTTATGGTATAGTTAGAAAGCTTGCATGAATATATTGAAGGTAAGGCATAAACTCTGTTGGCTTTGATTTAAATACTGACAATACCTTTTCAACATGTGGTTGACTTACAGCAAGCAAACACATCGACGAGGATGGGATTCGAACCCACGCGTGCAGAGCACAATGGATTAGCAGTCCATCGCCTTAACCACTCGGCCACCTCGTCATGTTTAGCTATCCATTTTGCTATTTTGTGGTGTAGTTGGATAGCTTTCCTTAATAGACTGATGGAAAGGCATAAACTCTGTTGGAGTTTGCTTTTATTGAAATATTTGTCATCATGCTGCTGATAAACAGCATGTAAACTAAAGGAGTAAACTGAAGTAGTGCGTCAACAAGGTTTTGATTCGAACCCACATAAGCATAGCCCAAAGGATTAGCAAAGTTTTGGTTTAAACACTCGGCCACTTCTTAGATTTTAGATCATTTGCTTTCTATTTTGTAGTGAAGTTAGATAGTTTCCCAGAATAGACTGATGGTAAGGCATAAATTCTGATGGAAAAAGCATAGATTCCTATATTAACATTATCTTTTCAACATGTTCCTTTCAAAGAGCAAGTCAAAGCGTAGACAAGAATGGGATTCAAAACTACACGTGTAGAGCAAAATGTAGCAGTACATCACATTATTCTCTCGGACATCTCGTCATATTTGCATAAGCATCTCGCTATTCTGTGGTGTAGTTAGAAAGCTATCTTTAATGGACGGAAGCTAAGGCATGAACTCTGTTGGATTTTGCTTTGATTTAAATATTGACTTTAACTTTTCATCATGCTGCTAATAAACAGCAAGTAAACTAAAGGAGTGCATCAACAAGGTTTTGTTTCAAACCCAAATTAGCATAGCCCAAGGGATTAGCAAAGTCTCACCTTAACCACCCTGCCACTACTTCATTTGTAGGTAGTTATCGTGTAGAGTAATTGGGTTGTTTTCCAGAATAGATTGAAGGTAAGTCTTAAATTCTGATGGAATTAGCATAGATTTAAACATTTAGATGATCTTTTTCATCACGTTCCTTTCAAACAGCAAGGAAACACAGCGACGAGGATGGGATTCAAAACAACACGTGTAGAAAACAATGGTTCAGCAGTGCATCACATGAACCACTTGTACACATCGTCACACTAGTGGTATAGTTAGAAAGCTTGCATGAATATATTGAAGGTAAGGCATAAACTCTGTTGGCTTTGATTTAAATACTGACAATACCTTTTCAACATGTGGTTGACTTACAGCAAGCAAACACATCGACGAGGATGGGATTCGAACCCACGCATGCAGCGCACAATGGATTAGCAGTCCATCGCCTTAACCACTCGGCCACCTCATCATGTTTCGCTATCCATTTTGCTATTTTGTGGTGTAGTTGGATAGCTTTCCTTAATAGACTGATGGTAAGGCATAAACTTGTTGGAGTTTGCTTTTATTGAAATATTTGTCATCATGCTGCTGATAAACAGCATGTAAACTAAAGGAGTAAACTGAAGTAGTGCGTCAACAAGGTTTTGATTCGAACCCACATAAGCATAGCCCAAAGGATTAGCAAAGTTTTGGTTTAAACACTCGGCCACTTCTTAGATTTTAGATCATTTTCTTTCTATTTTGTAGTGAAGTTAGATAGTTTCCCAGAATAGACTGATGGTAAGGCATAAATTCTGATAGAAAAAGCATAGATTCATATATTAACATTATCTTTTCAACATGTTCCTTTCAAAGAGCAAGGCAAAGCGTAGACAAGAATGGGATACAAAACTACACGTGTAGAGCAAAATGTAGCAGTACATCACATTATTCACTCGGACATCTCATCATATTTGCATAAGCATCTCGCTATTCTGTGGTGTAGTTAGAAAGCTATCTTTAACGGTTGGAAGCTAAGGCATGAACTCTGTTGGATTTTGCTTTGATTTAAATATTGACTTTAACTTTTCATCATGATAAACAGCATGTAAACTAAAGGAGTAAACTGAAGTAGTGCGTCAACAAGGTTTTGATTCGAACCCACATAAGCATAGCCCAAAGGATTAGCAAAGTTTTGGTTTAAACACTCGGCCACTTCTTTGATTTTAGATCATTTTCTTTCTATTTTGTAGTGAAGTTAGATAGTTTCCCAGAATAGACTGATGGTAAGGCATAAATTCTGATGGAAAAAGCATAGATTCCTATATTAACATTATCTTTTCAACATGTTCCTTTCAAAGAGCAAGGCAAAGCGTAGACAAGAATGGGATACAAAACTACACGTGTAGAGCAAAATGTAGCAGTACATCACATTATTCTCTCGGACATCTCGTCATATTTGCATAAGCATCTCGCTATTCTGTGGTGTAGTTAGAAAGCTATCTTTAATGGACGGAAGCTAAGGCATGAACTCTGTTGGATTTTGCTTTGATTTAAATATTGACTTTAACTTTTCATCATGCTGCTAATAAACAGCAAGTAAACTAAAGGAGTGCATCAACAAGGTTTTGTTTCAAACCCAAATTAGCATAGCCCAAGGGATTAGCAAAGTCTCAACTTAACCACCCTGCCACTACTTCATTTGTAGGTAGTTATCGTGTAGAGTAGTTGGGTTGTTTTCCAGAATAGATTGAATGTAAGGCTTAAATTCTGATTAGCATAGATTTAAACATTTAGATGATCTTTTTCATCACATTCCTTTCAAACAGCAAGGAAACACAGCGACGAGGATGGGATTCAAAACTACACGTGTAGAAACCAATGGTTCAGCAGTGCATCACATTAACCACTCGTACACATCGTCACACTTGTGGTGTAGTTAGAAAGCTTGCATGAATATATTGAAGGTAAGGCATAAACTCTGTTGGCTTTGATTTAAATACTGACAATACCTTTTCAACATGTGGTTGACTTACAACAAGCAAACACATCGACGAGGATGGGATTCGAACCCACGCGTGCAGAGCACAATGGATTAGCAGTCCATCGCCTTAACCACTCGGCCACCTCGTCATGTTTCGCTATCCATTTTGCTATTTTGTGGTGTAGTTGGATAGCTTTCCTTAATATACTGATGGTAAGGCATAAACTCTGTTGGAGTTTGCTTTTATTGAATTATTTGTCATCATGCTGCTGATAAACAGCATGTAAACTAAAGGAGTAAACTGAAGTAGTGCGTCAACAAGGTTTTGATTCGAACCCACATAAGCATAGCCCAAAGGATTAGCAAAGTTTTGGTTTAAACACTCGGCCACTTCTTAGATTTTAGATCATTTTCTTTCTATTTTGTAGTGAAGTTAGATAGTTTCCCAGAATAGACTGATGGTAAGGCATAAATTCTGATGGAAAAAGCATAGATTCCTATATTAACATTATCTTTTCAACATGTTCCTTTCAAAGAGCAAGGCAAAGCGTAGACAAGAATGGGATTCAAAACTACACGTGTAGAGCAAAATGTAGCAGTACATTACATTATTCTCTCGGACATCTTGTCATATTTGCATAAGCATCTCGCTATTCTGTGGTGTAGTTAGAAAGCTATCTTTAATGGACGGAAGCTAAGGCATGAACTCTGTTGGATTTTGCTTTGATTTAAATATTGACTTTAACTTTTCATCATGCTGCTAATAAACAGCAAGTAAACTAAAGGAGTGCATCAACAAGGTTTTGTTTCAAACCCAAATTAGCATAGCCCAAGGGATTAGCAAAGTCTCAACTTAACCACCCTGCCACTACTTCATTTGTAGGTAGTTATCGTGTAGAGTAGTTGGGTTGTTTTCCAGAATAGATTGAAGGTAAGGCTTAAATTCTGATTAGCATAGATTTAAACATTTAGATGATCTTTTCATCACATTCCTTTCAAACAGCAAGGAAACACAGCGACGAGGATGGGATTCAAAACAAAACGTGTAGAAACCAATGGTTCAGCAGTGCATCACATGAACCACTCGTACACATCGTCACACTTGTGGTATAGTTAGAAAGCTTGCATGAATATATTGAAGGTATTGAAGAAAGCTTGCATGGGTATATTGAAGTAGTGCGTCAACAAGGTTTTGATTCGAACCCACATAAGCATAGCCCAAAGGATTAGCAAAGTTTTGGTTTAAACACTCGGCCACTTCTTAGATTTTAGATCATTTTCTTTCTATTTTGTAGTGAAGTTAGATAGTTTCCCAGAATAGACTGATGGTAAGGCATAAATTCTGATGGAAAAAGCATAGATTCCTATATTAACATTATCTTTTCAACATGTTCCTTTCAAAGAGCAAGGCAAAGCGTAGACAAGAATGGGATTCAAAACTACACGTGTAGAGCAAAATGTAGCAGTACATCACATTATTCTCTCGGAACATCTCGTCATATTTGCATAAGCATCTCGCTATTCTGTGGTGTAGTTAGAAAGCTATCTTTAATGGACGGAAGCTAAGGCATGAAGTCTGTTGGATTTTGCTTTGATTTAAATATTGACTTTAACTTTTCATCATGCTGCTAATAAACAGCAAGTAAACTAAAGGAGTGCATCAACAAGGTTTTGTTTCAAACCCAAATTAGCATAGCCCAAGGGATTAGCAAAGTCTCACCTTAACCACCCTGCCACTACTTCATTTGTAGGTAGTTATCGTGTAGAGTAATTGGGTTGTTTTCCAGAATAGATTGAAGGTAAGTCTTAAATTCTGATGGAATTAGCATAGATTTAAACATTTAGATGATCTTTTTCATCACGTTCCTTTCAAACAGCAAGGAAACACAGCGACGAGGATGGGATTCAAAACAAAACGTGTAGAAAACAATGGTTCAGCAGTGCATCACATGAACCACTTGTACACATCGTCACACTAGTGGTATAGTTAGAAAGCTTGCATGAATATATTGAAGGTAAGGCATAAACTCTGTTGGCTTTGATTTAAATACTGACAATACCTTTTCAACATGTGGTTGACTTACAGCAAGCAAACACATCGACGAGGATGGGATTCGAACCCATGCGTGCAGAGCACAATGGATTAGCAGTCCATCGCCTTAACCACTCGGCCACCTCGTCATGTTGAGCTATCCATTTTGCTATTTTGTGGTGTAGTTGGATAGCTTTTCTTAATAGACTGATGGTAAGGCATAAACTTGTTGGAGTTTGCTTTTATTGAAATATTTGTCATCATGCTGCTGATAAACAGCATGTAAACTAAAGGAGTAAACTGAAGTAGTGCGTCAACAAGGTTTTGATTCGAACCCACATAAGCATAGCCCAAAGGATTAGCAAAGTTTTGGTTTAAACACTCGGCCACTTCTTAGATTTTAGATCATTTTCTTTCTATTTTGTAGTGAAGTTAGATAGTTTCCCAGAATAGACTGATGGTAAGGCATAAATTCTGATAGAAAAAGCATAGATTCATATATTAACATTATCTTTTCAACATGTTCCTTTCAAAGAGCAAGGCAAAGCGTAGACAAGAATGGGATACAAAACTACACGTGTAGAGCAAAATGTAGCAGTACATCACATTATTCACTCGGACATCTTGTCATATTTGCATAAGCATCTCGCTATTCTGTGGTGTAGTTAGAAAGCTATCTTTAATGGACGGAAGCTAAGGCATGAACTCTGTTGGATTTTGCTTTGATTTAAATATTGACTTTAACTTTTCATCATGCTGCTAATAAACAGCAAGTAAACTAAAGGAGTGCATCAACAAGGTTTTGTTTCAAACCCAAATTAGCATAGCCCAAGGGATTAGCAAAGTCTCAACTTAACCACCCTGCCACTACTTCATTTGTAGGTAGTTATCGTGTAGAGTAGTTGGGTTGTTTTCCAGAATAGATTGAAGGTAAGGCTTAAATTCTGATTAGCATAGATTTAAACATTTAGATGATCTTTTCATCACATTCCTTTCAAACAGCAAGGAAACACAGCGACGAGGATGGGATTCAAAACAAAACGTGTAGAAACCAATGGTTCAGCAGTGCATCACATGAACCACTCGTACACATCGTCACACTTGTGGTATAGTTAGAAAGCTTGCATGAATATATTGAAGGTATTGAAGAAAGCTTGCATGGGTATATTGAAGTAGTGCGTCAACAAGGTTTTGATTCGAACCCACATAAGCATAGCCCAAAGGATTAGCAAAGTTTTGGTTTAAACACTCGGCCACTTCTTAGATTTTAGATCATTTTCTTTCTATTTTGTAGTGAAGTTAGATAGTTTCCCAGAATAGACTGATGGTAAGGCATAAATTCTGATGGAAAAAGCATAGATTCCTATATTAACATTATCTTTTCAACATGTTCCTTTCAAAGAGCAAGGCAAAGCGTAGACAAGAATGGGATTCAAAACTACACGTGTAGAGCAAAATGTAGCAGTACATCACATTATTCTCTCGGAACATCTCGTCATATTTGCATAAGCATCTCGCTATTCTGTGGTGTAGTTAGAAAGCTATCTTTAATGGACGGAAGCTAAGGCATGAAGTCTGTTGGATTTTGCTTTGATTTAAATATTGACTTTAACTTTTCATCATGCTGCTAATAAACAGCAAGTAAACTAAAGGAGTGCATCAACAAGGTTTTGTTTCAAACCCAAATTAGCATAGCCCAAGGGATTAGCAAAGTCTCACCTTAACCACCCTGCCACTACTTCATTTGTAGGTAGTTATCGTGTAGAGTAATTGGGTTGTTTTCCAGAATAGATTGAAGGTAAGTCTTAAATTCTGATGGAATTAGCATAGATTTAAACATTTAGATGATCTTTTTCATCACGTTCCTTTCAAACAGCAAGGAAACACAGCGACGAGGATGGGATTCAAAACAAAACGTGTAGAAAACAATGGTTCAGCAGTGCATCACATGAACCACTTGTACACATCGTCACACTAGTGGTATAGTTAGAAAGCTTGCATGAATATATTGAAGGTAAGGCATAAACTCTGTTGGCTTTGATTTAAATACTGACAATACCTTTTCAACATGTGGTTGACTTACAGCAAGCAAACACATCGACGAGGATGGGATTCGAACCCATGCGTGCAGAGCACAATGGATTAGCAGTCCATCGCCTTAACCACTCGGCCACCTCGTCATGTTGAGCTATCCATTTTGCTATTTTGTGGTGTAGTTGGATAGCTTTTCTTAATAGACTGATGGTAAGGCATAAACTTGTTGGAGTTTGCTTTTATTGAAATATTTGTCATCATGCTGCTGATAAACAGCATGTAAACTAAAGGAGTAAACTGAAGTAGTGCGTCAACAAGGTTTTGATTCGAACCCACATAAGCATAGCCCAAAGGATTAGCAAAGTTTTGGTTTAAACACTCGGCCACTTCTTAGATTTTAGATCATTTTCTTTCTATTTTGTAGTGAAGTTAGATAGTTTCCCAGAATAGACTGATGGTAAGGCATAAATTCTGATAGAAAAAGCATAGATTCATATATTAACATTATCTTTTCAACATGTTCCTTTCAAAGAGCAAGGCAAAGCGTAGACAAGAATGGGATACAAAACTACACGTGTAGAGCAAAATGTAGCAGTACATCACATTATTCACTCGGACATCTCATCATATTTGCATAAGCATCTCGCTATTCTGTGGTGTAGTTAGAAAGCTATCTTTAACGGTTGGAAGCTAAGGCATGAACTCTGTTGGATTTTGCTTTGATTTAAATATTGACTTTAACTTTTCATCATGATAAACAGCATGTAAACTAAAGGAGTAAACTGAAGTAGTGCGTCAACAAGGTTTTGATTCGAACCCACATAAGCATAGCCCAAAGGATTAGCAAAGTTTTGGTTTAAACACTCGGCCACTTCTTTGATTTTAGATCATTTTCTTTCTATTTTGTAGTGAAGTTAGATAGTTTCCCAGAATAGACTGATGGTAAGGCATAAATTCTGATGGAAAAAGCATAGATTCCTATATTAACATTATCTTTTCAACATGTTCCTTTCAAAGAGCAAGGCAAAGCGTAGACAAGAATGGGATACAAAACTACACGTGTAGAGCAAAATGTAGCAGTACATCACATTATTCTCTCGGACATCTCGTCATATTTGCATAAGCATCTCGCTATTCTGTGGTGTAGTTAGAAAGCTATCTTTAATGGACGGAAGCTAAGGCATGAACTCTGTTGGATTTTGCTTTGATTTAAATATTGACTTTAACTTTTCATCATGCTGCTAATAAACAGCAAGTAAACTAAAGGAGTGCATCAACAAGGTTTTGTTTCAAACCCAAATTAGCATAGCCCAAGGGATTAGCAAAGTCTCAACTTAACCACCCTGCCACTACTTCATTTGTAGGTAGTTATCGTGTAGAGTAGTTGGGTTGTTTTCCAGAATAGATTGAATGTAAGGCTTAAATTCTGATTAGCATAGATTTAAACATTTAGATGATCTTTTTCATCACATTCCTTTCAAACAGCAAGGAAACACAGCGACGAGGATGGGATTCAAAACTACACGTGTAGAAACCAATGGTTCAGCAGTGCATCACATGAACCACTCGTACACATCGTCACACTTGTGGTATAGTTAGAAAGCTTGCATGAATATATTGAAGGTAAGGCATAAACTCTGTTGGCTTTGATTTAAATACTGACAATACCTTTTCAACATGTGGTTGACTTACAACAAGCAAACACATCGACGAGGATGGGATTCGAACCCACGCGTGCAGAGCACAATGGATTAGCAGTCCATCGCCTTAACCACTCGGCCACCTCGTCATGTTTCGCTATCCATTTTGCTATTTTGTGGTGTAGTTGGATAGCTTTCCTTAATAGACTGATGGTAAGGCATAAACTCTGTTGGAGTTTGCTTTTATTGAAATATTTGTCATCATGCTGCTGATAAACAGCATGTAAACTAAAGGAGTAAACTGAAGTAGTGCGTCAACAAGGTTTTGATTCGAACCCACATAAGCATAGCCCAAAGGATTAGCAAAGTTTTGGTTTAAACACTCGGCCACTTCTTAGATTTTAGATCATTTTCTTTCTATTTTGTAGTGAAGTTAGATAGTTTCCCAGAATAGACTGATGGTAAGGCATAAATTCTGATGGAAAAAGCATAGATTCCTATATTAACATTATCTTTTCAACATGTTCCTTTCAAAGAGCAAGGCAAAGCGTAGACAAGAATGGGATTCAAAACTACACGTGTAGAGCAAAATGTAGCAGTACATCACATTATTCTCTCGGACATCTTGTCATATTTGCATAAGCATCTCGCTATTCTGTGGTGTAGTTAGAAAGCTATCTTTAATGGACGGAAGCTAAGGCATGAACTCTGTTGGATTTTGCTTTGATTTAAATATTGACTTTAACTTTTCATCATGCTGCTAATAAACAGCAAGTAAACTAAAGGAGTGCATCAACAAGGTTTTGTTTCAAACCCAAATTAGCATAGCCCAAGGGATTAGCAAAGTCTCAACTTAACCACCCTGCCACTACTTCATTTGTGGGTAGTTATCGTGTAGAGTAGTTGGGTTGTTTTCCAGAATAGATTGAAGGTAAGGCTTAAATTCTGATTAGCATAGATTTAAACATTTAGATGATCTTTTTCATCACATTCCTTTCAAACAGCAAGGAAACACAGCGACGAGGATGGGATTTAAAACAAAACGTGTAGAAACCAATGGTTCAGCAGTGCATCACATTAACCACTCCTACACATGTGGTATAGTTAGAAAGCTTGCATGAATATATTGAAGGTATTGAAGAAAGCTTGCATGGGTATATTGAAGTAGTGCGTCAACAAGGTTTTGATTCGAACCCACATAAGCATAGCCCAAAGGATTAGCAAAGTTTTGGTTTAAACACTCGGCCACTTCTTAGATTTTAGATCATTTTCTTTCTATTTTGTAGTGAAGTTAGATAGTTTCCCAGAATAGACTGATGGTAAGGCATAAATTCTGATGGAAAAAGCATAGATTCCTATATTAACATTATCTTTTCAACATGTTCCTTTCAAAGAGCAAGGCAAAGCGTAGACAAGAATGGGATTCAAAACTACACGTGTAGAGCAAAATGTAGCAGTACATCACATTATTCACTCGGACATCTCGTCATATTTGCATAAGCATCTCGCTATTCTGTGGTGTAGTTAGAAAGCTATCTTTAATGGACGGAAGCTAAGGCATGAACTCTGTTGGATTTTGCTTTGATTTAAATATTGACTTTAACTTTTCATCATGCTGCTAATAAACAGCAAGTAAACTAAAGGAGTGCATCAACAAGGTTTTGTTTCAAACCCAAATTAGCATAGCCCAAGGGATTAGCAAAGTCTCACCTTAACCACCCTGCCACTACTTCATTTGTAGGTAGTTATCGTGTAGAGTAGTTGGGTTGTTTTCCAGAATAGATTGAAGGTAAGGCTTAAATTCTGATGGAATTAGCATAGATTTAAACATTTAGATGATCTTTTTCATCACGTTCCTTTCAAACAGCAAGGAAACACAGCGACGAGGATGGGATTCAAAACAACACGTGTAGAAAACAACAGTTCAGCAGTGCATCACATGAACCACTCGTACACATAGTCACACTTGTGGTATAGTTAGAAAGCTTGCATGAATATATTGAAGGTAAGGCATAAACTCTGTTGGCTTTGATTTAAATACTGACAATACCTTTTCAACATGTGGTTGACTTACAGCAAGCAAACACATCGACGAGGATGGGATTCAAACCCACGCGTGCAGAGCACAATGGATTAGCAGTCCATCGCCTTAACCACTCGGCCACCTCGTCATGTTTAGTTATTCATTTTGATATTTTGTGGTGTAGTTGGATAGCTTTCCTTAATAGACTGATGGTAAGGCATAAACTCTGTTGGAGTTTGCTTTTATTGAAATATTTGTCATCATGCTGCTGATAAACAGCATGTAAACTAAAGGAGTAAACTGAAGTAGTGCGTCAACAAGGTTTTGATTCGAACCCACATAAGCATAGCCCAAAGGATTAGCAAAGTTTTGGTTTAAACACTCGGCCACTTCTTAGATTTTAGATCATTTAAATCTATAGTTAGAAAGCTTGCATGAATATATTGAAGGTATTGAAGAAAGCTTGCATGGGTATATTGAAGTAGTGCGTCAACAAGGTTTTGATTCGAACCCACATAAGCATAGCCCAAAGGATTAGCAAAGTTTTGGTTTAAACACTCGGCCACTTCTTAGATTTTAGATCATTTTCTTTCTATTTTGTAGTGAAGCTAGATAGTTTCCCAGAATAGACTGATGGTAAGGCATAAATTCTGATGGAAAAAGCATAGATTCCTATATTAACATTATCTTTTCAACATGTGGTTGACTTACAGCAAGCAAACACATCGACGAGGATGGGATTCGAACCCACACGTGCAGAGCACAATGGATTAGCAGTCCATCGCCTTAACCACTCGGCCACCTCATCATGTTTAGCTAACCATTTTGCTATTTTGTGGTGTAGTTGGATAGCTTTCCTTAATAGACAGATGGTAAGGCATAAACTCTGTTGGAGTTTGCTTTTATTGAAATATTTGTCATCATGCTGCTGATAAACAGCATGTAAACTAAAGGAGTAAACTGAAGTAGTGCGTCAACAAGGTTTTGATTCGAACCCACATAAGCATAGCCCAAAGGATTAGCAAAGTTTTGGTTTAAACACTCGGCCACTTCTTAGATTTTAGATCATTTTCTTT
Organism: Moxostoma hubbsi; assembly: GCA_032164185.1. Lineage (NCBI taxonomy): Eukaryota > Metazoa > Chordata > Actinopteri > Cypriniformes > Catostomidae > Moxostoma > Moxostoma hubbsi. Next base: position 23,449,683 of record JAVLUX010000040.1, on the reverse strand, counting down.
CTATTTTGTAGTGAAGTTAGATAGTTTCCCAGAATAGACTGATGGTAAGGCATAAATTCTGATGGAAAAAGCATAGATTCCTATATTAACATTATCTTTTCAACATGTTCCTTTCAAAGAGCAAGGCAAAGCGTAGACAAGAATGGGATTCAAAACTACACGTGTAGAGCAAAATGTAGCAGTACATCACATTATTCTCTCGGACATCTTGTCATATTTGCATAAGCATCTCGCTATTCTGTGGTGTAGTTAGAAAGCTATCTTTAATGGACGGAAGCTAAGGCATGAACTCTGTTGGATTTTGCTTTGATTTAAATATTGACTTTAACTTTTCATCATGCTGCTAATAAACAGCAAGTAAACTAAAGGAGTGCATCAACAAGGTTTTGTTTCAAACCCAAATTAGCATAGCCCAAGGGATTAGCAAAGTCTCAACTTAACCACCCTGCCACTACTTCATTTGTGGGTAGTTATCGTGTAGAGTAGTTGGGTTGTTTTCCAGAATAGATTGAAGGTAAGGCTTAAATTCTGATTAGCATAGATTTAAACATTTAGATGATCTTTTTCATCACATTCCTTTCAAACAGCAAGGAAACACAGCGACGAGGATGGGATTTAAAACAAAACGTGTAGAAACCAATGGTTCAGCAGTGCATCACATTAACCACTCCTACACATGTGGTATAGTTAGAAAGCTTGCATGAATATATTGAAGGTATTGAAGAAAGCTTGCATGGGTATATTGAAGTAGTGCGTCAACAAGGTTTTGATTCGAACCCACATAAGCATAGCCCAAAGGATTAGCAAAGTTTTGGTTTAAACACTCGGCCACTTCTTAGATTTTAGATCATTTTCTTTCTATTTTGTAGTGAAGTTAGATAGTTTCCCAGAATAGACTGATGGTAAGGCATAAATTCTGATGGAAAAAGCATAGATTCCTATATTAACATTATCTTTTCAACATGTTCCTTTCAAAGAGCAAGGCAAAGCGTAGACAAGAATGGGATTCAAAACTACACGTGTAGAGCAAAATGTAGCAGTACATCACATTATTCACTCGGACATCTCGTCATATTTGCATAAGCATCTCGCTATTCTGTGGTGTAGTTAGAAAGCTATCTTTAATGGACGGAAGCTAAGGCATGAACTCTGTTGGATTTTGCTTTGATTTAAATATTGACTTTAACTTTTCATCATGCTGCTAATAAACAGCAAGTAAACTAAAGGAGTGCATCAACAAGGTTTTGTTTCAAACCCAAATTAGCATAGCCCAAGGGATTAGCAAAGTCTCACCTTAACCACCCTGCCACTACTTCATTTGTAGGTAGTTATCGTGTAGAGTAGTTGGGTTGTTTTCCAGAATAGATTGAAGGTAAGGCTTAAATTCTGATGGAATTAGCATAGATTTAAACATTTAGATGATCTTTTTCATCACGTTCCTTTCAAACAGCAAGGAAACACAGCGACGAGGATGGGATTCAAAACAACACGTGTAGAAAACAACAGTTCAGCAGTGCATCACATGAACCACTCGTACACATCGTCACACTTGTGGTATAGTTAAAAAGCTTGCATGAATATATTGAAGGTAAGGCATAAACTCTGTTGGCTTTGATTAAATACTGACAATACCTTTTCAACATGTGGTTGACTTAGAGCAAGCAAACACATCGACGAGGATGGGATTCAAACCCACGCGTGCAGAGCACAATGGATTAGCAGTCCATCGCCTTAACCACTCGGCCACCTCGTCATGTTTAGCTATCCATTTTGCTATTTTGTGGTGTAGTTGGATAGCTTTCCTTAATAGACTGATGGAAAGGCATAAACTCTGTTGGAGTTTGCTTTTATTGAAATATTTGTCATCATGCTGCTGATAAACAGCATGTAAACTAAAGGAGTAAACTGAAGTAGTGCGTCAACAAGGTTTTGATTCGAACCCACATAAGCATAGCCCAAAGGATTAGCAAAGTTTTGGTTTAAACACTCGGCCACTTCTTAGATTTTAGATCATTTTCTTTCTATTTTGTAGTGAAGTTAGATAGTTTCCCAGAATAGACTGATGGTAAGGCATAAATTCTGATGGAAAAAGCATAGATTCCTATATTAACATTATCTTTTCAAAATGTTCCTTTCAAAGAGCAAGGCAAAGCGTAGACAAGAATGGGATTCAAAACTACACGTGTAGAGCAAAATGTAGCAGTACATCACATTATTCACTCGTACACATCGTCACACTTGTGGTATAGTTAGAAAGCTTGCATGAATATATTGAAGGTATTGAAGAAAGCTTGCACGGGTATATTGAAGTAGTGCGTCAACAAGGTTTTGATTCGAACCCACATAAGCATAGCCCAAAGGATTAGCAAAGTTTTGGTTTAAACACTCGGCCACTTCTTAGATTTTAGATCATTTTCTTTCTATTTTGTAGTGAAGTTAGATAGTTTCCCAGAATAGACTGATGGTAAGGCATAAATTCTGATGGAAAAAGCATAGATTCCTATATTAACATTATCTTTTCAACATGTTCCTTTCAAAGAGCAAGGCAAAGCGTAGACAAGAATGGGATTCAAAACTACACGTGTAGAGCAAAATGTAGCAGTACATCACATTATTCTCTCGGACATCTTGTCATATTTGCATAAGCATCTCGCTATTCTGTGGTGTAGTTAGAAAGCTATCTTTAATGGACGGAAGCTAAGGCATGAACTCTGTTGGATTTTGCTTTGATTTAAATATTGACTTTAACTTTTCATCATGCTGCTAATAAACAGCAAGTAAACTAAAGGAGTGCATGAACAAGGTTTTGTTTCAAACCCAAATTAGCATAGCCCAAGGGATTAGCAAAGTCTCAACTTAACCACCCTGCCACTACTTCATTTGTAGGTAGTTATCGTGTAGAGTAGTTGGGTTGTTTTCCAGAATAGATTGAAGGTGAGGCTTAAATTCTGATGGAATTAGCATAGATTTAAACATTTAGATGATCTTTTTCATCACGTTCCTTTCAAACAGCAAGGAAACACAGCGACGAGGATGGGATTCAAAACAACACGTGTAGAAAACAATGGTTCAGCAGTGCATCACATGAACCACTCGTACACATTGTCACACTTGTGGTATAGTTAGAAAGCTTGCATGAATATATTGAAGGTAAGGCATAAACTCTGTTGGCTTTGATTTAAATACTGACAATACCTTTTCAACATGTGGTTGACTTACAGGAAGCAAACACATCAACGAGGATGGGATTCGAACCCACGCGTGCAGAGCACAATGGATTAGCAGTCCATCACCTTAACCACTCGGCCACCTCGTCATGTTTAGCTATCCATTTTGCTATTTTGTGGTGTAGTTGGATAGCTTTCCTTAATAGACTGATGGAAAGGCATAAACTCTGTTGGAGTTTGCTTTTATTGAAATATTTGTCATCATGCTGCTGATAAACAGCATGTAAACTAAAGGAGTAAACTGAAGTAGTGCGTCAACAAGGTTTTGATTCGAACCCACATAAGCATAGCCCAAAGGATTAGCAAAGTTTTGGTTTAAACACTCGGCCACTTCTTAGATTTTAGATCATTTTCTTTCTATTTTGTAGTGAAGTTAGATAGTTTCCCAGAATAGACTGATGGTAAGGCATAAATTCTGATGGAAAAAGCATAGATTCCTATATTAACATTATCTTTTCAACATGTTCCTTTCAAAGAGCAAGGCAAAGCGTAGTCAAGAATGGGATTCAAAACTACACGTGTAGAGCAAAATGTAGCAGTACATCACATTATTCTCTCGGACATCTCGTCATATTTGAATAAGCATCTCGCTATTCTGTGGTGTAGTTAGAAAGCTATCTTTAATGGACGGAAGCTAAGGCATGAACTCTGTTGGATTTTGCTTTGATTTAAATATTGACTTTAACTTTTCATCATGCTGCTAATAAACAGCAAGTAAACTAAAGGAGTGCATCAACAAGGTTTTGTTTCAAACCCAAATTAGCATAGCCCAAGGGATTAGCAAAGTCTCAACTTAACCACCCTGCCACTACTTCATTTGTAGGTAGTTATCGTGTAGAGTAGTTGGGTTGTTTTCCAGAATAGATTGAAGGTAAGGCTTAAATTCTGATTAGCATAGATTTAAACATTTAGATGATCTTTTTCATCACATTCCTTTCAAAAAGCAAGGAAACACAGCGACGAGGATGGGATTCAAAACAAAACGTGTAGAAACCAATGGTTCAGCAGTGCATCACAATAACCACTCGTACACATCGTGTGGTATAGTTAGAAAGCTTGCATGAATATATTGAAGGTATTGAAGAAAGCTTGCATGGGTATATTGAAGTAGTGCGTCAACAAGGTTTTGATTCGAACCCACATAAGCATAGCCCAAAGGATTAGCAAAGTTTTGGTTTAAACACTCGGCCACTTCTTAGATTTTAGATCATTTTCTTTCTATTTTGTAGTGAAGTTAGATAGTTTCCCAGAATAGACTGATGGTAAGGCATAAATTCTGATGGAAAAAGCATAGATTCCTATATTAACATTATCTTTTCAACATGTTCCTTTCAAAGAGCAAGGCAAAGCATAGACAAGAATGGGATTCAAAACTACACGTGTAGAGCAAAATGTAGCAGTACATCACATTATTCACTCGGACATCTCGTCATATTTGCATAAGCATCTCGCTATTCTGTGGTGTAGTTAGAAAGCTATCTTTAATGGATGGAAGCTAAGGCATGAACTCTGTTGGATTTTGCTTTGATTTAAATATTGACTTTAACTTTTCATCATGCTGCTAATAAACAGCAAGTAAACTAAAGGAGTGCATCAACAAGGTTTTGTTTCAAACCCAAATTAGCATAGCCCAAGGGATTAGCAAAGTCTCACCTTAACCACCCTGCCACTACTTCATTTGTAGGTAGTTATCGTGTAGAGTAGTTGGGTTTTTTTCCAGAATAGATTGAAGGTAAAGCTTAAATTCTGATGGAATTAGCATAGATTTAAACATTTAGATGATCTTTTTCATCACGTTCCTTTCAAACAGCAAGGAAACACAGCGACGAGGATGGGATTCAAAACAACACGTGTAGAAAACAACAGTTCAGCAGTGCATCACATGAACCACTCATACACATAGTCACACTTGTGGTATAGTTAGAAAGCTTGCATGAATATATTGAAGGTAAGGCATAAACTCTGTTGGCTTTGATTTAAATACTGACAATAACTTTTCAACATGTGGTTGACTTACAGCAAGCAAACACATCGACGAGGATGGGATTCGAACCCACTCGTGCAGAGCACAATGGATTAGCAGTCCATCGCCTTAACCACTCGGCCACCTCGTCATGTTTAGTTATTCATTTTGCTATTTTGTGGTGTAGTTGGATAGGTTTCCTTAATAGACTGATGGTAAGGCATAAACTCTGTTGGAGTTTGCTTTTATTGAAATATTTGTCATCATGCTGCTGATAAACAGCATGTAAACTAAAGGAGTAAACTGAAGTAGTGCGTCAACAAGGTTTTGATTCGAACCCACATAAGCATAGCCCAAAGGATTAGCAAAGTTTTGGTTTAAACACTCGGCCACTTCTTAGATTTTAGATCATTTTCTTTCTATTTTGTAGTGAAGTTAGATAGTTTCCCAGAATAGACTGATGGTAAGGCATAAATTCTGATGGAAAAAGCATAGATTCCTATATTAACATTATCTTTTCAACATGTTCCTTTCAAAGAGCAAGGCAAAGCGTAGACAAGAATGGGATTCAAAACTACACGTGTAGAGCAAAATGTAGCATTACATCACATTATTCTCTCGGACATCTCGTCATATTTGCATAAGCATCTCGCTATTCTGTGGTGTAGTTAGAAAGCTATCTTTAATGGACGGAAGCTAAGGCATGAACTCTGTTGGATTTTGCTTTGATTTAAATATTGACTTGAACTTTTCATCATGCTGCTAATAAACAGCAAGTAAACTAAAGGAGTGCATCAACAAGGTTTTGTTTCAAACCCAAATTAGCATAGCCCAAGGGATTAGCAAAGTCTCACCTTAACCACCCTGCCACTACTTCATTTGTAGGTAGTTATCGTGTAGAGTAGTTGGGTTGTTTTCCAGAATAGATTGAAGGTAAGGCTTAAATTCTGATTAGCATAGATTTAAACATTTAGATGATCTTTTTCATCACATTCCTTTTAAACAGCAAGGAAACACAGCGACGAGGATGGGATTCAAAACAAAACGTGTAGAAACCAATGGTTCAGCAGTGCATCACAATAACCACTCGTACACATCGTGTGGTATAGTTAGAAAGCTTGCATGAATATATTGAAGGTATTGAAGAAAGCTTGCATGGGTATATTGAAGTAGTGCGTCAACAAGGTTTTGATTCGAACCCACATAAGCATAGCCCAAAGGATTAGCAAAGTTTTGGTTTAAACACTCGGCCACTGATTAGATTTTAGATCATTTTCTTTCTATTTTGTAGTGAAGTTAGATAGTTTCCCAGAATAGACTGATGGTAAGGCATAAATTCTGATGGAAAAAGCATAGATTCCTATATTAACATTATCTTTTCAACATGTTCCTTTCAAAGAGCAAGGCAAAGCGTAGACAAGAATGGGATTCAAAACTACACGTGTAGAGCAAAATGTAGCAGTACATCACATTATTCACTCGTACACATCGTCACACTTGTGGCATAGTTAGAAAGCTTGCATGAATATATTGAAGGTATTGAAGAAAGCTTGCATGGGTATATTGAAGTAGTGCGTCAACAAGGTTTTGATTCGAACCCACATAAGCATAGCCCAAAGGATTAGCAAAGTTTTGGTTTAAACACTCGGCCACTTCTTAGATTTTAGATCATTTTCTTTCTATTTTGTAGTGAAGTTAGATAGTTTCCCAGAATAGACTGATGGTAAGGCATAAATTCTGATGGAAAAAGCATAGATTCCTATATTAACATTATCTTTTCAACATGTGGTTGACTTACAGCAAGCAAACACATCGACGAGGATGGGATTCGAACCCACGCGTGCAGAGCACAATGGATTAGCAGTCCATCGCCTTAACCACTCGGCCACCTCATCATGTTTAGCTATCCATTTTGCTATTTTGTGGTGTAGTTGGATAGCTTTCCTTAATAGACAGATGGTAAGGCATAAACTCTGTTGGAGTTTGCTTTTATTGAATTATTTGTCATCATGCTGCTGATAAACAGCATGTAAACTAAAGGAGTAAACTGAAGTAGTGCGTCCACAAGGTTTTGATTCGAACCCACATAAGCATAGCCCAAAGGATTAGCAAAGTTTTGGTTTAAACACTCGGCCACTTCTTAGATTTTAGATCATTTTCTTTCTATTTTGTAGTGAAGTTAGATAGTTTCCCAGAATAGACTGATGGTAAGGCATAAATTCTGATGGAAAAAGCATAGATTCCTATATTAACATTATCTTTTCAACATGTTCCTTTCAAAGAGCAAGGCAAAGCATAGACAAGAATGGGATTCAAAACTACACGTGTAGAGCAAAATGTAGCAGTACATCACATTATTCACTCGGACATCTCGTCATATTTGCATAAGCATCTCGCTATTCTGTGGTGTAGTTAGAAAGCTATCTTTAATGGACGGAAGCTAAGGCATGAACTCTGTTGGATTTTGCTTTGATTTAAATATTGACTTTAACTTTTCATCATGCTGCTAATAAACAGCAAGTAAACTAAAGGAGTGCATCAACAAGGTTTTGTTTCAAACCCAAATTAGCATAGCCCAAGGGATTAGCAAAGTCTCACCTTAACCACCCTGCCACTACTTCATTTGTAGGTAGTTATCGTGTAGAGTAGTTGGGTTGTTTTCCAGAATAGATTGAAGGTAAGGCTTAAATTCTGATGGAATTAGCATAGATTTAAACATTTAGATGATCTTTTTCATCACGTTCCTTTCAAACAGCAAGGAAACACAGCGACGAGGATGGGATTCAAAACAACACGTGTAGAAAACAACAGTTCAGCAGTGCATCACATGAACCACTCGTACACATCGTCACACTTGTGGTATAGTTAGAAAGCTTGCATGAATATATTGAAGGTAAGGCATAAACTCTGTTGGCTTTGATTTAAATACTGACAATACCTTTTCAACATGTGGTTGACTTACAGCAAGCAAACACATCGACGAGGATGGGATTCGAACCCAGGCGTGCAGAGCACAAAGGATTAGCAGTCCATCGCCTTAACCACTCGGCCACCTCGTCATGTTTAGTTATTCATTTTGCTATTTTGTGGTGTAGTTGGATAGCTTTCCTTAATAGACTGATGGTAAGGCATAAACTCTGTTGGAGTTTGCTTTTATTGAAATATTTGTCATCATGCTGCTGATAAACAGCATGTAAACTAAAGGAGTAAACTGAAGTAGTGCGTCAACAAGGTTTTGATTCGAACCCACATAAGCATAGCCCAAAGGATTAGCAAAGTTTTGGTTTAAACACTCGGCCACTTCTTAGATTTTAGATCATTTTCTTTCTATTTTGTAGTGAAGTTAGATAGTTTCCTAGAATAGACTGATGGTAAGGCATAAATTCTGATGGAAAAAGCATAGATTCCTATATTAACATTATCTTTTCAAAATGTTCCTTTCAAAGAGCAAGGCAAAGCGTAGACAAGAATGGGATTCAAAACTACACGTGTAGAGCAAAATGTAGCAGTACATCACATTATTCACTCGTACACATCGTCACACTTGTGGTATAGTTAGAAAGCTTGCATGAATATATTGCAGGTATTGAAGAAAGCTTGCATGGGTATATTGAAGTAGTGCGTCAACAAGGTTTTGATTCGAATCCACATAAGCATAGCCCAAAGGATTAGCAAAGTTTTGGTTTAAACACTCGGCCACTTCTTAGATTTTAGATCATTTTCTTTCTATTTTGTAGTGAAGTTAGATAGTTTCCCAGAATAGACTGATGGTAAGGCATAAATTCTGATGGAAAAAGCATAGATTCCTATATTAACATTATCTTTTCAACATGTTCCTTTCAAAGAGCAAGGCAAAGCGTAGACAAGAATGGGATTCAAAACTACACGTGTAGAGCAAAATGTAGCAGTACATCACATTATTCTCTCGGACATCTTGTCATATTTGCATAAGCATCTCGCTATTCTGTGGTGTAGTTAGAAAGCTATCTTTAATGGACGGAAGCTAAGGCATGAAGTCTGTTGGATTTTGCTTTGATTTAAATATTGACTTTAACTTTTCATCATGCTGCTAATAAACAGCAAGTAAACTAAAGGAGTGCATCAACAAGGTTTTGTTTCAAACCCAAATTAGCATAGCCCAAGGGATTAGCAAAGTCTCAACTTAACCACCCTGCCACTACTTCATTTGTAGGTAGTTATCGTGTAGAGTAGTTGGGTTGTTTTCCAGAATAGATTGAAGGTAAGGCTTAAATTCTGATGGAATTACCATAGATTTAAACATTTAGATGATCTTTTTCATCATGTTCCTTTCAAACAGCAAGGAAACACAGCGACAAGGATGGGATTCAAAACAACACGTGTAGAAAACAATGGTTCAGCAGTGCATCACATGAACCACTCGTACACAGCTTGCATGAATATATTGAAGGTAAGGCATAAACTCTGTTGGCTTTGATTTAAATACTGACAATACCTTTTCAACATGTGGTTGACTTACAGCAAGCAAACACATCGACGAGGATGGGATTCAAACCCACGCGTGCAGAGCACAATGGATTAGCAGTCCATCGCCTTAACCACTCGGCCACCTCGTCATGTTTAGCACTCCATTTTGCTATTTTGTGGTGTAGTTGGATAGCTTTCCTTAATAGACTGATGGAAAGGCATAAACTCTGTTGGAGTTTGCTTTTATTGAAATATTTGTCATCATGCTGCTGATAAACAGCATGTAAACTAAAGGAGTAAACTGAAGTAGTGCGTCAACAAGGTTTTGATTCGAACCCACATAAGCATAGCCCAAAGGATTAGCAAAGTTTTGGTTTAAACACTCTGTCACTTCTTAGATTTTAGATCATTTTCTTTCTATTTTGTAGTGAAGTTAGATAGTTTCCCAGAATAGACTGATGGTAAGGCATAAATTCTGATGGAAAAAGCATAGATTCCTATATTAACATTATCTTTTCAACATGTTCCTTTCAAAGAGCAAGGCAAAGCGTAGTCAAGAATGGGATTCAAAACTACACGTGTAGAGCAAAATGTAGCAGTACATCACATTATTCTCTCGGACATCTTGTCATATTTGCATAAGCCTCTCGCTATTCTGTGGTGTAGTTAGAAAGCTATCTTTAATGGACGGAAGCTAAGGCATGAACTCTGTTGGATTTTGCTTTGATTTAAATATTGACTTTAACTTTTCATCATGCTGCTAATAAACAGCAAGTAAACTAAAGGAGTGCATCAACAAGGTTTTGTTTCAAACCCAAATTAGCATAGCCCAAGGGATTAGCAAAGTCTCAACTTAACCACCCTGCCACTACTTCATTTGTAGGTAGTTATCGTGTAGAGTAGTTGGGTTGTTTTCCAGAATAGATTGAAGGTAAGGCTTAAATTCTGATTAGCATAGATTTAAACATTTAGATGATCTTTTTCATCACATTCCTTTCAAACAGCAAGGAAACACAGCGACGAGGATGGGATTCAAAACAAAACGTGTAGAAACCAATGGTTCAGCAGTGCATCACAATAACCACTCGTACACATCGTGTGGTATAGTTAGAAAGCTTGCATGAATATATTGAAGGTATTGAAGAAAGCTTGCATGGGTATATTGAAGTAGTGCGTCAACAAGGTTTTGATTCGAACCCACATAAGCATAGCCCAAAGGATTAGCAAAGTTTTGGTTTAAACACTCGGCCACTTCTTAGATTTTAGATCATTTTCTTTCTATTTTGTAGTGAAGTTAGATAGTTTCCCAGAATAGACTGATGGTAAGGCATAAATTCTGATGGAAAAAGCATAGATTCCTATATTAACATTATCTTTTCAACATGTTCCTTTCAAAGAGCAAGGCAAAGCATAGACAAGAATGGGATTCAAAACTACACGTGTAGAGCAAAATGTAGCAGTACATCACATTATTCACTCGGACATCTCGTCATATTTGCATAAGCATCTCGCTATTCTGTGGTGTAGTTAGAAAGCTATCTTTAATGGATGGAAGCTAAGGCATGAACTCTGTTGGATTTTGCTTTGATTTAAATATTGACTTTAACTTTTCATCATGCTGCTAATAAACAGCAAGTAAACTAAAGGAGTGCATCAACAAGGTTTTGTTTCAAACCCAAATTAGCATAGCCCAAGGGATTAGCAAAGTCTCACCTTAACCACCCTGCCACTACTTCATTTGTAGGTAGTTATCGTGTAGAGTAGTTGGGTTTTTTTCCAGAATAGATTGAAGGTAAAGCTTAAATTCTGATGGAATTAGCATAGATTTAAACATTTAGATGATCTTTTTCATCACGTTCCTTTCAAACAGCAAGGAAACACAGCGACGAGGATGGGATTCAAAACAACACGTGTAGAAAACAACAGTTCAGCAGTGCATCACATGAACCACTCATACACATAGTCACACTTGTGGTATAGTTAGAAAGCTTGCATGAATATATTGAAGGTAAGGCATAAACTCTGTTGGCTTTGATTTAAATACTGACAATAACTTTTCAACATGTGGTTGACTTACAGCAAGCAAACACATCGACGAGGATGGGATTCGAACCCACTCGTGCAGAGCACAATGGATTAGCAGTCCATCGCCTTAACCACTCGGCCACCTCGTCATGTTTAGTTATTCATTTTGCTATTTTGTGGTGTAGTTGGATAGGTTTCCTTAATAGACTGATGGTAAGGCATAAACTCTGTTGGAGTTTGCTTTTATTGAAATATTTGTCATCATGCTGCTGATAAACAGCATGTAAACTAAAGGAGTAAACTGAAGTAGTGCGTCAACAAGGTTTTGATTCGAACCCAAATAAGCATAGCCCAAAGGATTAGCAAAGTTTTGGTTTAAACACTCGGCCACTTCTTAGATTTTAGATCATTTTCTTTCTATTTTGTAGTGAAGTTAGATAGTTTCCCAGAATAGACTGATGGTAAGGCATAAATTCTGATGGAAAAAGCATAGATTCCTATATTAACATTATCTTTTCAACATGTTCCTTTCAAAGAGCAAGGCAAAGCGTAGACAAGAATGGGATTCAAAACTACACGTGTAGAGCAAAATGTAGCATTACATCACATTATTCTCTCGGACATCTCGTCATATTTGCATAAGCATCTCGCTATTCTGTGGTGTAGTTAGAAAGCTATCTTTAATGGACGGAAGCTAAGGCATGAACTCTGTTGGATTTTGCTTTGATTTAAATATTGACTTGAACTTTTCATCATGCTGCTAATAAACAGCAAGTAAACTAAAGGAGTGCATCAACAAGGTTTTGTTTCAAACCCAAATTAGCATAGCCCAAGGGATTAGCAAAGTCTCACCTTAACCACCCTGCCACTACTTCATTTGTAGGTAGTTATCGTGTAGAGTAGTTGGGTTGTTTTCCAGAATAGATTGAAGGTAAGGCTTAAATTCTGATTAGCATAGATTTAAACATTTAGATGATCTTTTTCATCACATTCCTTTTAAACAGCAAGGAAACACAGCGACGAGGATGGGATTCAAAACAAAACGTGTAGAAACCAATGGTTCAGCAGTGCATCACAATAACCACTCGTACACATCGTGTGGTATAGTTAGAAAGCTTGCATGAATATATTGAAGGTATTGAAGAAAGCTTGCATGGGTATATTGAAGTAGTGCGTCAACAAGGTTTTGATTCGAACCCACATAAGCATAGCCCAAAGGATTAGCAAAGTTTTGGTTTAAACACTCGGCCACTGATTAGATTTTAGATCATTTTCTTTCTATTTTGTAGTGAAGTTAGATAGTTTCCCAGAATAGACTGATGGTAAGGCATAAATTCTGATGGAAAAAGCATAGATTCCTATATTAACATTATCTTTTCAACATGTTCCTTTCAAAGAGCAAGGCAAAGCGTAGACAAGAATGGGATTCAAAACTACACGTGTAGAGCAAAATGTAGCAGTACATCACATTATTCACTCGTACACATCGTCACACTTGTGGCATAGTTAGAAAGCTTGCATGAATATATTGAAGGTATTGAAGAAAGCTTGCATGGGTATATTGAAGTAGTGCGTCAACAAGGTTTTGATTCGAACCCACATAAGCATAGCCCAAAGGATTAGCAAAGTTTTGGTTTAAACACTCGGCCACTTCTTAGATTTTAGATCATTTTCTTTCTATTTTGTAGTGAAGTTAGATAGTTTCCCAGAATAGACTGATGGTAAGGCATAAATTCTGATGGAAAAAGCATAGATTCCTATATTAACATTATCTTTTCAACATGTGGTTGACTTACAGCAAGCAAACACATCGACGAGGATGGGATTCGAACCCACGCGTGCAGAGCACAATGGATTAGCAGTCCATCGCCTTAACCACTCGGCCACCTCATCATGTTTAGCTATCCATTTTGCTATTTTGTGGTGTAGTTGGATAGCTTTCCTTAATAGACAGATGGTAAGGCATAAACTCTGTTGGAGTTTGCTTTTATTGAATTATTTGTCATCATGCTGCTGATAAACAGCATGTAAACTAAAGGAGTAAACTGAAGTAGTGCGTCCACAAGGTTTTGATTCGAACCCACATAAGCATAGCCCAAAGGATTAGCAAAGTTTTGGTTTAAACACTCGGCCACTTCTTAGATTTTAGATCATTTTCTTTCTATTTTGTAGTGAAGTTAGATAGTTTCCCAGAATAGACTGATGGTAAGGCATAAATTCTGATGGAAAAAGCATAGATTCCTATATTAACATTATCTTTTCAACATGTTCCTTTCAAAGAGCAAGGCAAAGCATAGACAAGAATGGGATTCAAAACTACACGTGTAGAGCAAAATGTAGCAGTACATCACATTATTCACTCGGACATCTCGTCATATTTGCATAAGCATCTCGCTATTCTGTGGTGTAGTTAGAAAGCTATCTTTAATGGACGGAAGCTAAGGCATGAACTCTGTTGGATTTTGCTTTGATTTAAATATTGACTTTAACTTTTCATCATGCTGCTAATAAACAGCAAGTAAACTAAAGGAGTGCATCAACAAGGTTTTGTTTCAAACCCAAATTAGCATAGCCCAAGGGATTAGCAAAGTCTCACCTTAACCACCCTGCCACTACTTCATTTGTAGGTAGTTATCGTGTAGAGTAGTTGGGTTGTTTTCCAGAATAGATTGAAGGTAAGGCTTAAATTCTGATGGAATTAGCATAGATTTAAACATTTAGATGATCTTTTTCATCACGTTCCTTTCAAACAGCAAGGAAACACAGCGACGAGGATGGGATTCATAACAACACGTGTAGAAAACAACAGTTCAGCAGTGCATCACATGAACCACTCGTACACATCGTCACACTTGTGGTATAGTTAGAAAGCTTGCATGAATATATTGAAGGTAAGGCATAAACTCTGTTGGCTTTGATTTAAATACTGACAATACCTTTTCAACATGTGGTTGACTTACAGCAAGCAAACACATCGACGAGGATGGGATTCGAACCCACGCGTGCAGAGCACAAAGGATTAGCAGTCCATCGCCTTAACCACTCGGCCACCTCGTCATGTTTAGTTATTCATTTTGCTATTTTGTGGTGTAGTTGGATAGCTTTCCTTAATAGACTGATGGTAAGGCATAAACTCTGTTGGAGTTTGCTTTTATTGAAATATTTGTCATCATGCTGCTGATAAACAGCATGTAAACTAAAGGAGTAAACTGAAGTAGTGCGTCAACAAGGTTTTGATTCGAACCCACATAAGCATAGCCCAAAGGATTAGCAAAGTTTTGGTTTAAACACTCGGCCACTTCTTAGATTTTAGATCATTTTCTTTCTATTTTGTAGTGAAGTTAGATAGTTTCCTAGAATAGACTGATGGTAAGGCATAAATTCTGATGGAAAAAGCATAGATTCCTATATTAACATTATCTTTTCAAAATGTTCCTTTCAAAGAGCAAGGCAAAGCGTAGACAAGAATGGGATTCAAAACTACACGTGTAGAGCAAAATGTAGCAGTACATCACATTATTCACTCGTACACATCGTCACACTTGTGGTATAGTTAGAAAGCTTGCATGAATATATTGCAGGTATTGAAGAAAGCTTGCATGGGTATATTGAAGTAGTGCGTCAACAAGGTTTTGATTCGAACCCACATAAGCATAGCCCAAAGGATTAGCAAAGTTTTGGTTTAAACACTCGGCCACTTCTTAGATTTTAGATCATTTTCTTTCTATTTTGTAGTGAAGTTAGATAGTTTCCCAGAATAGACTGATGGTAAGGCATAAATTCTGATGGAAAAAGCATAGATTCCTATATTAACATTATCTTTTCAACATGTTCCTTTCAAAGAGCAAGGCAAAGCGTAGACAAGAATGGGATTCAAAACTACACGTGTAGAGCAAAATGTAGCAGTACATCACATTATTCTCTCGGACATCTTGTCATATTTGCATAAGCATCTCGCTATTCTGTGGTGTAGTTAGAAAGCTATCTTTAATGGACGGAAGCTAAGGCATGAAGTCTGTTGGATTTTGCTTTGATTTAAATATTGACTTTAACTTTTCATCATGCTGCTAATAAACAGCAAGTAAACTAAAGGAGTGCATCAACAAGGTTTTGTTTCAAACCCAAATTAGCATAGCCCAAGGGATTAGCAAAGTCTCAACTTAACCACCCTGCCACTACTTCATTTGTAGGTAGTTATCGTGTAGAGTAGTTGGGTTGTTTTCCAGAATAGATTGAAGGTAAGGCTTAAATTCTGATGGAATTACCATAGATTTAAACATTTAGATGATCTTTTTCATCATGTTCCTTTCAAACAGCAAGGAAACACAGCGACAAGGATGGGATTCAAAACAACACGTGTAGAAAACAATGGTTCAGCAGTGCATCACATGAACCACTCGTACACAGCTTGCATGAATATATTGAAGGTAAGGCATAAACTCTGTTGGCTTTGATTTAAATACTGACAATACCTTTTCAACATGTGGTTGACTTACAGCAAGCAAACACATCGACGAGGATGGGATTCAAACCCACGCGTGCAGAGCACAATGGATTAGCAGTCCATCGCCTTAACCACTCGGCCACCTCGTCATGTTTAGCACTCCATTTTGCTATTTTGTGGTGTAGTTGGATAGCTTTCCTTAATAGACTGATGGAAAGGCATAAACTCTGTTGGAGTTTGCTTTTATTGAAATATTTGTCATCATGCTGCTGATAAACAGCATGTAAACTAAAGGAGTAAACTGAAGTAGTGCGTCAACAAGGTTTTGATTCGAACCCACATAAGCATAGCCCAAAGGATTAGCAAAGTTTTGGTTTAAACACTCTGTCACTTCTTAGATTTTAGATCATTTTCTTTCTATTTTGTAGTGAAGTTAGATAGTTTCCCAGAATAGACTGATGGTAAGGCATAAATTCTGATGGAAAAAGCATAGATTCCTATATTAACATTATCTTTTCAACATGTTCCTTTCAAAGAGCAAGGCAAAGCGTAGTCAAGAATGGGATTCAAAACTACACGTGTAGAGCAAAATGTAGCAGTACATCACATTATTCTCTCGGACATCTTGTCATATTTGCATAAGCCTCTCGCTATTCTGTGGTGTAGTTAGAAAGCTATCTTTAATGGACGGAAGCTAAGGCATGAACTCTGTTGGATTTTGCTTTGATTTAAATATTGACTTTAACTTTTCATCATGCTGCTAATAAACAGCAAGTAAACTAAAGGAGTGCATCAACAAGGTTTTGTTTCAAACCCAAATTAGCATAGCCCAAGGGATTAGCAAAGTCTCAACTTAACCACCCTGCCACTACTTCATTTGTAGGTAGTTATCGTGTAGAGTAGTTGGGTTGTTTTCCAGAATAGATTGAAGGTAAGGCTTAAATTCTGATTAGCATAGATTTAAACATTTAGATGATCTTTTTCATCACATTCCTTTCAAACAGCAAGGAAACACAGCGACGAGGATGGGATTCAAAACAAAACGTGTAGAAACCAATGGTTCAGCAGTGCATCACATTAACCACTCGTACACATCGTCACACTTGAGGTATAGTTAGAAAGCTTGCATGAATATACTGAAGGTATTGAAGAAAGCTTGCATGGGTATATTGAAGTAGTGCGTCAACAAGGTTTTGATTCGAACCCACATAAGCATAGCCCAAAGGATTAGCAAAGTTTTGGTTTAAACACTCGGCCACTTCTTAGATTTTAGATCATTTTCTTTCTATTTTGTAGTGAAGTTTCCCAGAATAGACTGATGGTAAGGCATAAATTCTGATGGAAAAAGCATAGATTCCTATATTAACATTATCTTTTCAACATGTTCCTTTCAAAGAGCAAGGCAAAGCGTAGACAAGAATGGGATTCAAAACTACACGTGTAGAGCAAAATGTAGCAGTACATCACATTATTCACTCGGACATCCGTCATATTTGCATAAGCATCTCGCTATTCTGTGGTGTAGTTAGAAAGCTATCTTTAATGGACGGAAGCTAAGGCATGAACTCTGTTGGATTTTGCTTTGATTTAAATATTGACTTTAACTTTTCATCATGCTGCTAATAAACAGCAAGTAAACTAAAGGAGTGCATCAACAAGGTTTTGTTTCAAACCCAAATTAGCATAGCCCAAGGGATTAGCAAAGTCTCAACTTAACCACTTGCCACTACTTCATTTGTAGGTAGTTATCGTGTAGAGTAGTTGGGTTGTTTTCCAGAATAGATTGAAGGTAAGGCTTAAATTCTGATGGAATTAGCATAGATTTAAACATTTAGATGATCTTTTTCATCACATTCTTTTCAAACAGCAAGGAAACACAGCGACGAGGATGGGATTCAAAACAACACGTGTAGAAACCAATGGTTCAGCAGTGCATCACATTAACCACTCGTACACATCGTGGTATAGTTAGAAAGCTTGCATGAATATACTGAAGGTATTGAAGAAAGCTTGCATGGGTATATTGAAGTAGTGCGTCAACAAGGTTTTGATTCGAACCCACATAAGCATAGCCCAAAGGATTAGCAAAGTTTTGGTTTAAACACTCGGCCACTTCTTAGATTTTAGATCATTTTCTTTCTATTTTGTAGTGAAGTTAGATAGTTTCCCAGAATAGACTGATGGTAAGGCATAAATTCTGATGGAAAAAGCATAGATTCCTATATTAACATTATCTTTTCAACATGTTCCTTTCAAAGAGCAAGGCAAAGCGTAGACAAGAATGGGATTCAAAACTACACGTGTAGAGCAAAATGTAGCAGTACATCACATTATTCACTCGTACACATCGTCACACTTGTGGTATAGTTAGAAAGCTTGCATGAATATATTGAAGGTATTGAAGAAAGCTTGCATGGGTATATTGAAGTAGTGCGTCAACAAGGTTTTGATTCGAACCCACATAAGCATAGCCCAAAGGATTAGCAAAGTTTTGGTTTAAACACTCGGCCACTTCTTAGATTTTAGATCATTTTCTTTCTATTTTGTAGTGAAGTTTCCCAGAATAGACTGATGGTAAGGCATAAATTCTGATGGAAAAAGCATAGATTCCTATATTAACATTATCTTTTCAACATGTTCCTTTCAAAGAGCAAGGCAAAGCGTAGACAAGAATGGGATTCAAAACTACACGTGTAGAGCAAAATGTAGCAGTACATCACATTATTCTCTCGGACATCTCGTCATATTTGCATAAGCATCTCGCTATTCTGTGGTGTAGTTAGAAAGCTATCTTTAATGGACGGAAGCTAAGGCATGAACTCTGTTGGATTTTGCTTTGATTTAAATATTGACTTGAACTTTTCATCATGCTGCTAATAAACAGCAAGTAAACTAAAGGAGTGCATCAACAAGGTTTTGTTTCAAACCCAAATTAGCATAGCCCAAGGGATTAGCAAAGTCTCACCTTAACCACCCTGCCACTACTTCATTTGTAGGTAGTTATCGTGTAGAGTAGTTGGGTTGTTTTCCAGAATAGATTGAAGGTAAGGCTTAAATTCTGATGGAATTAGCATAGATTTAAACATTTAGATGATCTTTTTCATCACATTCCTTTCAAACAGCAAGGAAACACAGCGACTAGGATGGGATTCAAATCAACACGTGTAGAAAACAATGGTCCAGCAGTGCATCGCATGGACCACTCGTACACATCGTCACACTTGTGGTATAGTTAGAAAGCTTGCATGAATATATTGAAGGTATTGAAGAAAGCTTGCATGGGTATATTGAAGTAGTGCGTCAACAAGGTTTTGATTCGAACCCACATAAGCATAGCCCAAAGGATTAGCAAAGTTTTGGTTTAAACACTCGGCCACTTCTTAGATTTTAGATCATTTTCTTTCTATTTTGTAGTGAAGTTAGATAGTTTCCCAGAATAGACTGATGGTAAGGCATAAATTCTGATGGAAAAAGCATAGATTCCTATATTAACATTATCTTTTCAACATGTTCCTTTCAAAGTGCAAGGCAAAGCGTAGACAAGAATGGGATTCAAAACTACACGTGTAGAGCAAAATGTAGCAGTACATCACATTATTCTCTCGGACATCTCGTCATATTTGCATAAGCATCTCGCTATTCTGTGGTGTAGTTAGAAAGCTATCTTTAATGGACGGAAGCTAAGGCATGAACTCTGTTGGATTTTGCTTTGATTTAAATATTGACTTTAACTTTTCATCATGCTGCTAATAAACAGCAAGTAAACTAAAGGAGTGCATCAACAAGGTTTTGTTTCAAACCCAAATTAGCATAGTCCAAGGGATTAGCAAAGTCTCATCTTAACCACCCTGCCACTACTTCATTTGTAGGTAGTTATCGTGTAGAGTAGTTGGGTTGTTTTCCAGAATAGATTGAAGGTAAGGCTTAAATTCTGATTAGCATAGATTTAAACATTTAGATGATCTTTTTCATCACATTCCTTTCAAACAGCAAGGAAACACAGCGACGAGGATGGGATTCAAAACAAAACGTGTAGAAACCAATGGTTCAGCAGTGCATCACATTAACCACTCGTACACATCGTCACACTTGTGGTATAGTTAGAAATCTTGCATGAATATATTGAAGGTATTGAAGAAAGCTTGCATGTGTATATTGAAGTAGTGCGTCAACAAGGTTTTGATTCGAACCCACATAAGCATAGCCCAAAGGATTAGCAAAGTTTTGGTTTAAACACTCGGCCACTTCTTAGATTTTAGATCATTTTCTTTCTATTTTGTAGTGAAGTTAGATAGTTTCCCAGAATAGACTGATGGTAAGGCATAAATTCTGATGGAAAAAGCATAGATTCCTATATTAACATTATCTTTTCAACATGTTCCTTTCAAAGAGCAAGGCAAAGCGTAGACAAGAATGGGATTCAAAACTACACGTGTAGAGCAAAATGTAGCAGTACATCACATTATTCACTCGTACACATCGTCACACTTGTGGTATAGTTAGAAAGCTTGCATGAATATATTGAAGGTATTGAAGAAAGCTTGCATGGGTATATTGAAGTAGTGCGTCAACAAGGTTTTGATTCGAACCCACATAAGCATAGCCCAAAGGATTAGCAAAGTTTTGGTTTAAACACTCGGCCACTTCTTAGATTTTAGATCATTTTCTTTCTATTTTGTAGTGAAGTTAGATAGTTTCCCAGAATAGACTGATGGTAAGGCATAAATTCTGATGGAAAAAGCATAGATTCCTATATTAACATTATCTTTTCAACATGTTCCTTTCAAAGAGCAAGGCAAAGCGTAGACAAGAATGGGATTCAAAACTACACGTGTAGAGCAAAATGTAGCAGTACATCACATTATTCTCTCGGACATCTCGTCATATTTGCATAAGCATCTCGCTATTCTGTGGTGTAGTTAGAAAGCTATCTTTAATGGACGGAAGCTAAGGCATGAACTCTGTTGGATTTTGCTTTGATTTAAATATTGACTTTAACTTTTCATCATGCTGCTAATAAACAGCAAGTAAACTAAAGGAGTGCATCAACAAGGTTTTGTTTCAAACCCAAATTAGCATAGTCCAAGGGATTAGCAAAGTCTCATCTTAACCACCCTGCCACTACTTCATTTGTAGGTAGTTATCGTGTAGAGTAGTTGGGTTGTTTTCCAGAATAGATTGAAGGTAAGGCTTAAATTCTGATTAGCATAGATTTAAACATTTAGATGATCTTTTTCATCACATTCCTTTCAAACAGCAAGGAAACACAGCGACGAGGATGGGATTCAAAACAAAACGTGTAGAAACCAATGGTTCAGCAGTGCATCACATTAACCACTCGTACACATCGTCACACTTGTGGTATAGTTAGAAAGCTTGCATGAATATATTGAAGGTATTGAAGAAAGCTTGCATGTGTATATTGAAGTAGTGCGTCAACAAGGTTTTTATTCGAACCCACATAAGCATAGCCCAAAGGATTAGCAAAGTTTTGGTTTAAACACTCGGCCACTTCTTAGATTTTAGATCATTTTCTTTCTATTTTGTAGTGAAGTTAGATAGTTTCCCAGAATAGACTGATGGTAAGGCATAAATTCTGATGGAAAAAGCATAGATTCCTATATTAACATTATCTTTTCAACATGTTCCTTTCAAAGAGCAAGGCAAAGCGTAGACAAGAATGGGATTCAAAACTACACGTGTAGAGCAAAATGTAGCAGTACATCACATTATTCTCTCGGACATCTCGTCATATTTGCATAAGCATCTCGCTATTCTGTGGTGTAGTTAGAAAGCTATCTTTAATGGACGGAAGCTAAGGCATGAACTCTGTTGGATTTTGCTTTGATTTAAATATTGACTTTAACTTTTCATCATGCTGCTAATAAACAGCAAGTAAACTAAAGGAGTGCATCAACAAGGTTTTGTTTCAAACCCAAATTAGCATAGCCCAAGGGATTAGCAAAGTCTCACCTTAACCACCCTGCCACTACTTCATTTGTAGGTAGTTATCGTGTAGAGTAGTTGGGTTGTTTTCCAGTATAGATTGAAGGTAAGGCTTAAATTCTGATGGAATTAGCATAGATTTAAACATTTAGATGATCTTTTTCATCACATTCCTTTCAAACAGCAAGGAAACACAGCGACGAGGATGGGATTCAAATCAACACGTGTAGAAAACAATGGTCCAGCAGTGCATCACATGGACCACTCGTACACATCGTCACACTTGTGGTATAGTTAGAAAGCTTGCATGAATATATTGAAGGTATTGAAGAAAGCTTGCATGGGTATATTGAAGTAGTGCGTCAACAAGGTTTTGATTCGAACCCACATAAGCATAGCCCAAAGGATTAGCAAAGTTTTGGTTTAAACACTCGGCCACTTCTTAGATTTTAGATCATTTTCTTTCTATTTTGTAGTGAAGTTAGATAGTTTCCCAGAATAGACTGATGGTAAGGCATAAATTCTGATGGAAAAAGCATAGATTCCTATATTAACATTATCTTTTCAACATGTTCCTTTCAAAGAGCAAGGCAAAGCGTAGACAAGAATGGGATTCAAAACTACACGTGTAGAGCAAAATGTAGCAGTACATCACATTATTCTCTCGGACATCTCGTCATATTTGCATAAGCATCTCGCTATTCTGTGGTGTAGTTAGAAAGCTATCTTTAATGGACGGAAGCTAAGGCATGAACTCTGTTGGATTTTGCTTTGATTTAAATATTGACTTTAACTTTTCATCATGCTGCTAATAAACAGCAAGTAAACTAAAGGAGTGCATCAACAAGGTTTTGTTTCAAACCCAAATTAGCATAGTCCAAGGGATTAGCAAAGTCCCATCTTAACCACCCTGCCACTACTTCATTTGTAGGTAGTTATCGTGTAGAGTAGTTGGGTTGTTTTCCAGAATAGATTGAAGGTAAGGCTTAAATTCTGATTAGCATAGATTTAAACATTTAGATGATCTTTTTCATCACATTCCTTTCAAACAGCAAGGAAACACAGCGACGAGGATGGGATTCAAAACAAAACGTGTAGAAACCAATGGTTCAGCAGTGCATCACATTAACCACTCGTACACATCGTCACACTTGTGGTATAGTTAGAAAGCTTGCATGAATATATTGAAGGTATTGAAGAAAGCTTGCATGTGTATATTGAAGTAGTGCGTCAACAAGGTTTTTATTCGAACCCACATAAGCATAGCCCAAAGGATTAGCAAAGTTTTGGTTTAAACACTCGGCCACTTCTTAGATTTTAGATCATTTTCTTTCTATTTTGTAGTGAAGTTAGATAGTTTCCCAGAATAGACTGATGGTAAGGCATAAATTCTGATGGAAAAAGCATAGATTCCTATATTAACATTATCTTTTCAACATGTTCCTTTCAAAGAGCAAGGCAAAGCGTAGACAAGAATGGGATTCAAAACTACACGTGTAGAGCAAAATGTAGCAGTACATCACATTATTCACTCGTACACATCGTCACACTTGTGGTATAGTTAGAAAGCTTGCATGAATATATTGAAGGTATTGAAGAAAGCTTGCATGGGTATATTGAAGTAGTGCGTCAACAAGGTTTTGATTCGAACCCACATAAGCATAGCCCAAAGGATTAGCAAAGTTTTGGTTTAAACACTCGGCCACTTCTTAGATTTTAGATCATTTTCTTTCTATTTTGTAGTGAAGTTAGATAGTTTCCCAGAATAGACTGATGGTAAGGCATAAATTCTGATGGAAAAAGCATAGATTCCTATATTAACATTATCTTTTCAACATGTTCCTTTCAAAGAGCAAGGCAAAGCGTAGACAAGAATGGGATTCAAAACTACACGTGTAGAGCAAAATGTAGCAGTACATCACATTATTCTCTCGGACATCTCGTCATATTTGCATAAGCATCTCGCTATTCTGTGGTGTAGTTAGAAAGCTATCTTTAATGGACGGAAGCTAAGGCATGAACTCTGTTGGATTTTGCTTTGATTTAAATATTGACTTTAACTTTTCATCATGCTGCTAATAAACAGCAAGTAAACTAAAGGAGTGCATCAACAAGGTTTTGTTTCAAACCCAAATTAGCATAGCCCAAGGGATTAGCAAAGTCTCACCTTAACCACCCTGCCACTACTTCATTTGTAGGTAGTTATCGTGTAGAGTAGTTGGGTTGTTTTCCAGAATAGATTGAAGGTAAGGCTTAAATTCTGATTAGCATAGATTTAAACATTTAGATGACCTTTTTCATCACATTCCTTTCAAACAGCAAGGAAACACAGCGACGAGGATGGGATTCAAAACAAAACGTGTAGAAACCAATGGTTCAGCAGTGCATCACATTAACCACTCGTACACATCGTCACACTTGTGGTATAGTTAGAAAGCTTGCATGAATAT
The DNA here is from genome assembly GCA_032164185.1 of Moxostoma hubbsi. Taxonomy (NCBI): domain Eukaryota; kingdom Metazoa; phylum Chordata; class Actinopteri; order Cypriniformes; family Catostomidae; genus Moxostoma; species Moxostoma hubbsi. The sequence continues at coordinate 23,425,182 of JAVLUX010000040.1, read as the reverse complement.
ATTGAAGGTATTGAATAAAGCTTGCATGGGTATATTGAAGTAGTGCGTCAACAAGGTTTTGATTCGAACCCACATAAGCATAGCCCAAAGGATTAGCAAAGTTTTGGTTTAAACACTCGGCCACTTCTTAGATTTTAGATCATTTTCTTTCTATTTTGTAGTGAAGTTAGATAGTTTCCCAGAATAGACTGATGGTAAGGCATAAATTCTGATGGAAAAAGCATAGATTCCTATATTAACATTATCTTTTCAACATGTTCCTTTCAAAGAGCAAGGCAAAGCGTAGACAAGAATGGGATTCAAAACTACACGTGTAGAGCAAAATGTAGCAGTACATCACATTATTCTCTCGGACATCTCGTCATATTTGCATAAGCATCTCGCTATTCTGTGGTGTAGTTAGAAAGCTATCTTTAATGGACGGAAGCTAAGGCATGAACTCTGTTGGATTTTGCTTTGATTTAAATATTGACTTTAACTTTTCATCATGCTGCTAATAAACAGCAAGTAAACTAAAGGAGTGCATCAACAAGGTTTTGTTTCAAACCCAAATTAGCATAGCCCAAGGGATTAGCAAAGTCTCACCTTAACCACCCTGCCACTACTTCATTTGTAGGTAGTTATCGTGTAGAGTAGTTGGGTTGTTTTCCAGAATAGATTGAAGGTAAGGCTTAAATTCTGATTAGCATAGATTTAAACATTTAGATGACCTTTTTCATCACATTCCTTTCAAACAGCAAGGAAACACAGCGACGAGGATGGGATTCAAAACAAAACGTGTAGAAACCAATGGTTCAGCAGTGCATCACATTAACCACTCGTACACATCGTCACACTTGTGGTATAGTTAGAAAGCTTGCATGAATATATTGAAGGTATTGAATAAAGCTTGCATGGGTATATTGAAGTAGTGCGTCAACAAGGTTTTGATTCGAACCCACATAAGCATAGCCCAAAGGATTAGCAAAGTTTTGGTTTAAACACTCGGCCACTTCTTAGATTTTAGATCATTTTCTTTCTATTTTGTAGTGAAGTTAGATAGTTTCCCAGAATAGACTGATGGTAAGGCATAAATTCTGATGGAAAAAGCATAGATTCCTATATTAACATTATCTTTTCAACATGTTCCTTTCAAAGAGCAAGGCAAAGCGTAGACAAGAATGGGATTCAAAACTACACGTGTAGAGCAAAATGTAGCAGTACATCACATTATTCACTCGGACATCCGTCATATTTGCATAAGCATCTCGCTATTCTGTGGTGTAGTTAGAAAGCTATCTTTAATGGACGGAAGCTAAGGCATGAACTCTGTTGGATTTTGCTTTGATTTAAATATTGACTTTAACTTTTCATCATGCTGCTAATAAACAGCAAGTAAACTAAAGGAGTGCATCAACAAGGTTTTGTTTCAAACCCAAATTAGCATAGTCCAAGGGATTAGCAAAGTCTCACCTTAACCACCCTGCCACTACTTCATTTGTAGGTAGTTATCGTGTAGAGTAGTTGGGTTGTTTTCCAGAATAGATTGAAGGTAAGTCTTAAATTCTGATGGAATTAGCATAGATTTAAACATTTAGATGATCTTTTTCATCACGTTCCTTTCAAACAGCAAGGAAACACAGCGACGAGGATGGGATTCAAAACAACACGTGTAGAAACCAATGGTTCAGCAGTGCATCACATGAACCACTCGTACACATCGTCACACTTGTGGTATAGTTAGAAAGCTTGCATGAATATATTGAAGGTAAGGCATAAACTCTGTTGGCTTTGATTTAAATACTGACAATACCTTTTCAACATGTGGTTGACTTACAGCAAGCAAACACATCGACGAGGATGGGATTCGAACCCACGCGTGCAGAGCACAAAGGATTAGCAGTCCATCGCCTTAACCACTCGGCCACCTCGTCATGTTTAGCTATCCATTTTGCTATTTTGTGGTGTAGTTGGATAGCTTTCCTTAATAGACTGATGGAAAGGCATAAACTCTGTTGGAGTTTGCTTTTATTGAAATATTTGTCATCATGCTGCTGATAAACAGCATGTAAACTAAAGGAGTAAACTGAAGTAGTGCGTCAACAAGGTTTTGATTCGAACCCACATAAGCATAGCCCAAAGGATTAGCAAAGTTTTGGTTTAAACACTCGGCCACTTCTTAGATTTTAGATCATTTTCTTTCTATTTTGTAGTGAAGTTAGATAGTTTCCCAGAATAGACTGATGGTAAGGCATAAATTCTGATGGAAAAAGCATAGATTCCTATATTAACATTATCTTTTCAACATGTTCCTTTCAAAGAGCAAGGCAAAGCGTAGTCAAGAATGGGATTCAAAACTACACGTGTAGAGCAAAATGTAGCAATACATCACATTATTCTCTCGGACATCTCGTCATATTTGCATAAGCATCTCGCTATTCTGTGGTGTAGTTAGAAAGCTATCTTTAATGGACGGAAGCTAAGGCATGAACTCTGTTGGATTTTGCTTTGATTTAAATATTGACTTTAACTTTTCATCATGCTGCTAATAAACAGCAAGTAAACTAAAGGAGTGCATCAACAAGGTTTTGTTTCAAACCCAAATTAGCATAGCCCAAGGGATTAGCAAAGTCTCAACTTAACCACCCTGCCACTTCTTCATTTGTAGGTAGTTATCGTGTAGAGTAGTTGGGTTGTTTTCCAGAATAGATTGAAGGTAAGGCTTAAATTCTGATTAGCATAGATTTAAACATTTAGATGATCTTTTTCATCACATTCCTTTCAAACAGCAAGGAAACACAGCGACGAGGATGGGATTCAAAACAAAACGTGTAGAAACCAATGGTTCAGCAGTGAATCACATTAACCACTCGTACACATCGTCACACTTGTGGTATAGTTAGAAAGCTTGCATGAATATATTGAAGGTATTGAAGAAAGCTTGCATGGGTATATTGAAGTAGTGCGTCAACAAGGTTTTGATTCGAACCCACATAAGCATAGCCCAAAGGATTAGCAAAGTTTTGGTTTAAACACTCGGCCACTTCTTAGATTTTAGATCATTTTCTTTCTATTTTGTAGTGAAGTTAGATAGTTTCCCAGAATAGACTGATGGTAAGGCATAAATTCTGATGGAAAAAGCATAGATTCCTATATTAACATTATCTTTTCAACATGTTCCTTTCAAAGAGCAAGGCAAAGCGTAGACAAGAATGGGATTCAAAACTACACGTGTAGAGCAAAATGTAGCAGTACATCACATTATTCTCTCGGACATCTCGTCATATTTGCATAAGCATCTCGCTATTCTATGGTGTAGTTAGAAAGCTATCTTTAATGGACGGAAGCTAAGGCATGAACTCTGTTGGATTTTGCTTTGATTTAAATATTGACTTTAACTTTTCATCATGCTGCTAATAAACAGCAAGTAAACTAAAGGAGTGCATCAACAAGGTTTTGTTTCAAACCCAAATTAGCATAGCCCAAGGGATTAGCAAAGTCTCAACTTAACCACCCTGCCACTACTTCATTTGTAGGTAGTTATCGTGTAGAGTAGTTGGGTTGTTTTCCAGAATAGATTGAAGGTAAGGCTTAAATTCTGATGGAATTAGCATAGATTTAAACATTTAGATGATCTTTTTCATCACGTTCCTTTCAAACAGCAAGGAAACACAGCGACAAGGATGGGATTCAAAACAACACGTGTAGAAACCAATGGTTCAGCAGTGCATCACATGAACCACTCGTACACATCGTCACACTTGTGGTATAGTTAGAAAGCTTACATGAATATATTGAAGGTAAGGCATAAACTCTGTTGGCTTTGATTTAAATACTGACAATACCTTTTCAACATGTGGTTGACTTACAGCAAGCAAACACATCGACGAGGATGGGATTCAAACCCACGCGTGCAGAGCACAATGGATTAGCAGTCCATCGCCTTAACCACTCGGCCACCTCGTCAGGTTTAGCTATCCATTTTGCTATTTTGTGGTGTAGTTGGATAGCTTTCCTTAATAGACTGATGGAAAGGCATAAACTCTGTTGGAGTTTGCTTTTATTGAAATATTTGTCATCATGCTGCTGATAAACAGCATGTAAACTAAAGGAGTAAACTGAAGTAGTGCGTCAACAAGGTTTTGATTCGTACCCACATAAGCATAGCCCAAAGGATTAGCAAAGTTTTGGTTTAAACACTCGGCCACTTCTTAGATTTTAGATCATTTTCTTTCTATTTTGTAGTGAAGTTAGATAGTTTCCCAGAATAGACTGATGGTAAGGCATAAATTCTGATGGAAAAAGCATAGATTCCTATATTAACATTATCTTTTCAACATGTTCCTTTCAAAGAGCAAGGCAAAGCGTAGACAAGAATGGGATTCAAAACTACACGTGTAGAGCAAAATGTAGCAGTACATCACATTATTCTCTCGGACATCTCGTCATATTTGCATAAGCATCTCGCTATTCTGTGGTGTAGTTAGAAAGCTATCTTTAATGGACGGAAGCTAAGGCATGAACTCTGTTGGATTTTGCTTTGATTTAAATATTGACTTTAACTTTTCATCATGCTGCTAATAAACAGCAAGTAAACTAAAGGAGTGCATCAACAAGGTTTTGTTTCAAACCCAAATTAGCATAGCCCAAGGGATTAGCAAAGTCTCAACTTAACCACCCTGCCACTACTTCATTTGTAGGTAGTTATCGTGTAGAGTAGTTGGGTTGTTTTCCAGAATAGATTGAAGGTAAGGCTTAAATTCTGATTAGCATAGATTTAAACATTTAGATGATCTTTTTCATCACGTTCCTTTCAAACAGCAAGGAAACACAGCGACGAGGATGGGATTCAAAACAACACGTGTAGAAAACAATGGTCCAGCAGTGCATCACATGAACCACTCGTACACATCGTCACACTTGTGGTATAGTTAGAAAGCTTGCATGAATATATTGAAGGTATTGAAGAAAGCTTGCATGGGTATATTGAAGTAGTGCGTCAACAAGGTTTTGATTCGAACCCACATAAGCATAGCCCAAAGGATTAGCAAAGTTTTGGTTTAAACACTCGGCCACTTCTTAGATTTTAGATCATTTTCTTTCTATTTTGTAGTGAAGTTAGATAGTTTCCCAGAATAGACTGATGGTAAGGCATAAATTCTGATGGAAAAAGCATAGATTCCTATATTAACATTATCTTTTCAACATGTTCCTTTCAAAGAGCAAGGCAAAGCGTAGACAAGAATGGGATTCAAAACTACACGTGTAGAGCAAAATGTAGCAGTACATCACATTATTCACTCGTACACATCGTCACACTTGTGGTATAGTTAGAAAGCTTGCATGAATATATTGAAGGTATTGAAGAAAGCTTGCATGGGTATATTGAAGTAGTGCGTCAACAAGGTTTTGATTCGAACCCACATAAGCATAGCCCAAAGGATTAGCAAAGTTTTGGTTTAAACACTCGGCCACTTCTTAGATTTTAGATCATTTTCTTTCTATTTTGTAGTGAAGTTAGATAGTTTCCCAGAATAGACTGATGGTAAGGCATAAATTCTGATGGAAAAAGCATAGATTCCTATATTAACATTATCTTTTCAACATGTTCCTTTCAAAGAGCAAGGCAAAGCGTAGACAAGAATGGGATTCAAAACTACACGTGTAGAGCAAAATGTAGCAGTACATCACATTATTCTCTCGGACATCTTGTCATATTTGCATAAGCATCTCGCTATTCTGTGGTGTAGTTAGAAAGCTATCTTTAATGGACGGAAGCTAAGGCATGAACTCTGTTGGATTTTGCTTTGATTTAAATATTGACTTTAACTTTTCATCATGCTGCTAATAAACAGCAAGTAAACTAAAGGAGTGCATCAACAAGGTTTTGTTTCAAACCCAAATTAGCATAGCCCAAGGGATTAGCAAAGTCTCAACTTAACCACCCTGCCACTACTTCATTTGTAGGTAGTTATCGTGTAGAGTAGTTGGGTTGTTTTCCAGAATAGATTGAAGGTAAGGCTTAAATTCTGATTAGCATAGATTTAAACATTTAGATGATCTTTTTCATCACATTCCTTTCAAACAGCAAGGAAACACAGCGACGAGGATGGGATTCAAAACAAAACGTGTAGAAACCAATGGTTCAGCAGTGCATCACATGAACCACTCGTACACATCGTCACACTTGTGGTATAGTTAGAAAGCTTGCATGAATATATTGAAGGTAAGGCATAAACTCTGTTGGCTTTGATTTAAATACTGACAATACCTTTTCAACATGTGGTTGACTTACAGCAAGCAAACACATCAACGAGGATGGGATTCGAACCCACGCGTGCAGAGCACAATGGATTAGCGGTCCATCGCCTTAACCACTCGGCCACCTCGTCATGTTTAGCTATCCATTTTGCTATTTTGTGGTGTAGTTGGATAGCTTTCCTTAATAGACTGATGGTTAGGCATAAACTCTGTTGGAGTTTGCTTTTATTGAAATATTTGTCATCATGCTGCTGATAAACAGCATGTAAACTAAAGGAGTAAACTGAAGTAGTGCTTCAACAAGGTTTTGATTCGAATCCACATAAGCATAGCCCAAAGGATTAGCAAAGTTTTGGTTTAAACACTCGGCCACTTCTTTGATTTTAGATCATTTTCTTTCTATTTTGTAGTGAAGTTAGATAGTTTCCCAGAATAGACTGATGGTAAGGCATAAATTCTGATGGAAAAAGCATAGATTCCTATATTAACATTATCTTTTCAACATGTTCCTTTCAAAGAGCAAGGCAAAGCGTAGACAAGAATGGGATTCAAAACTACACGTGTAGAGCAAAATGTAGCAGTACATCACATTATTCTCTCGGACATCTCGTCATATTTGCATAAGCATCTCGCTATTCTGTGGTGTAGTTAGAAAGCTATCTTTAATGGACGGAAGCTAAGGCATGAACTCTGTTGGATTTTGCTTTGATTTAAATATTGACTTTAACTTTTCATCATGCTGCTAATAAACAGCAAGTAAACTAAAGGAGTGCATCAACAAGGTTTTGTTTCAAACCCAAATTAGCATAGCCCAAGGGATTAGCAAAGTCTCACCTTAACCACCCTGCCACTACTTCATTTGTAGGTAGTTATCGTGTAGAGTAGTTGGGTTGTTTTCCAGAATAGATTGAAGGTAAGGCTTAAATTCTGATGGAATTAGCATAGATTTAAACATTTAGATGATCTTTTTCATCACGTTCCTTTCAAACAGCAAGGAAACACAGCGACGAGGATGGGATTCAAAACAACACGTGTAGAAAACAATGGTTCAGCAGTGCATCACATTAACCACTCGTACACATTGTCACACTTGTGGTATAGTTAGAAAGCTTGCATGAATATATTGAAGGTAAGGCATAAACTCTGTTGGCTTTGATTTAAATACTGACAATATCTTTTCAACATGTGGTTGACTTACAGCAAGCAAACACATCGACGAGGATGGGATTCGAACCCACGCGTGCAGAGCACAATGGATTAGCAGTCCATCGCCTTAACCACTCGGCCACCTCGTCATGTTTAGCTATCCATTTTGCTATTTTGTGGTGTAGTTGGATAGCTTTCCTTAATAGACTGATGGTAAGGCATAAACTCTGTTGGAGTTTGCTTTTATTGAAATATTTGTCATCATGCTGCTGATAAACAGCATGTAAACTAAAGGAGTAAACTGAAGTAGTGCGTCAACAAGGTTTTGATTCGAACCCACATAAGCATAGCCCAAAGGATTAGCAAAATTTTGGTTTAAACACTCGGCCACTTCTTAGATTTTAGATATTTTCTTTCTATTTTGTAGTGAAGTTAGATAGTTTCCCAGAATAGACTGATATTAACATTATCTTTTCAAAATGTTCCTTTCAAAGAGCAAGGCAAAGCGTAGACAAGAATGGGATTCAAAACTACACGTGTAGAGCAAAATGTAGCAGTACATCACATTATTCTCTCGGACATCTCGTCATATTTGCATAAGCATCTCGCTATTCTGTGGTGTAGTTAGAAAGCTATCTTTAATGGACGGAAGCTAAGGCATGAACTCTGTTGGATTTTGCTTTGATTTAAATATTGACTTGAACTTTTCATCATGCTGCTAATAAACAGCAAGTAAACTAAAGGAGTGCATCAACAAGGCTTTGTTTCAAACCCAAATTAGCATAGCCCAAGGGATTAGCAAAGTCTCAACTTAACCACCCTGCCACTACTTCATTTGTAGGTAGTTATCGTGTAGAGTAGTTGGGTTGTTTTCCAGAATAGATTGAAGGTAAGGCTTAAATTCTGATGGAATTAGCATAGATTTAAACATTTAGATGATCTTTTTCATCACGTTCCTTTCAAACAGCAAGGAAACACAGCGACGAGGATGGGATTCAAAACAACACGTGTAGAAAACAATGGTTCAGCAGTGCATCACATTAACCACTCGTACACATTGTCACACTTGTGGTATAGTTAGAAAGCTTGCATGAATATATTGAAGGTAAGGCATAAACTCTGTTGGCTTTGATTTAAATACTGACAAAATCTTTTCAACATGTGGTTGACTTACAGCAAGCAAACACATCGACGAGGATGGGATTCGAACCCACGCGTGCAGAGCACAATGGATTAGCAGTCCATCGCCTTAACCACTCGGCCACCTCGTCATGTTTAGCTATCCATTTTGCTATTTTGTGGTGTAGTTGGATAGCTTTCCTTAATAGACTGATGGTAAGGCATAAACTCTGTTGGAGTTTGCTTTTATTGAAATATTTGTCATCATGCTGCTGATAAACAGCATGTAAACTAAAGGAGTAAACTGAAGTAGTGCGTCAACAAGGTTTTGATTCGAACCCACATAAGCATAGCCCAAAGGATTAGCAAAATTTTGGTTTAAACACTCTGCCACTTCTTAGATTTTAGATATTTTCTTTCTATTTTGTAGTGAAGTTAGATAGTTTCCCAGAATAGACTGATATTAACATTATCTTTTCAAAATGTTCCTTTCAAAGAGCAAGGCAAAGCGTAGACAAGAATGGGATTCAAAACTACACGTGTAGAGCAAAATGTAGCAGTACATCACATTATTCTCTCGGACATCTTGTCATATTTGCATAAGCATCTCGCTATTCTGTGGTGTAGTTAGAAAGCTATCTTTAATGGACGGAAGCTAAGGCATGAACTCTGTTGGATTTTGCTTTGATTTAAATATTGACTTGAACTTTTCATCATGCTGCTAATAAACAGCAAGTAAACTAAAGGAGTGCATCAACAAGGCTTTGTTTCAAACCCAAATTAGCATAGCCCAAGGGATTAGCAAAGTCTCACCTTAACCACCCTGCCACTACTTCATTTGTAGGTAGTTATCGTGTAGAGTAGTTGGGTTGTTTTCCAGAATAGATTGAAGGTAAGGCTTAAATTCTGATTAGCATAGATTTAAACATTTAGATGATCTTTTTCATCACATTCCTTTCAAACAGCAAGGAAACACAGCGACGAGGATGGGATTCAAAACAACACGTGTAGAAACCAATGGTTCAGCAGTGCATCACATTAACCACTCGTACACATCGTCACACTTGTGGTATAGTTAGTAAGCTTGCATGAATATATTGAAGGTAAGGCATAAACTCTGTTGGCTTTGATTTAAATACTGACAATACCTTTTCAACATGTGGTTGACTTACAGCAAGCAAACACATCGACGAGGATGGGATTCGAACCCACGCGTGCAGAGCACAATGGATTAGCAGTCCATCGCCTTAACCACTCGGCCACCTCGTCATGTTTTGCTATCCATTTTGTAGTTGGATAGCTTTCCTTAATAGACTGATGGTAAGGCATAAACTCTGTTGGAGTTTGCTTTTATTGAAATATTTGTCATCATGCTGCTGATAAACAGCATGTAAACTAAAGGAGTAAACTGAAGTAGTGCGTCAACAAGGTTTTGATTCGAACCCACATAAGCATAGCCCAAAGGATTAGCAAAGTTTTGGTTTAAGCACTCTGTCACTTCTTAGATTTTAGATCATTTTCTTTCTATTTTGTAGTGAAGTTAGATAGTTTCCCAGAATAGACTGATGGTAAGGCATAAATTCTGATGGAAAAAGCATAGATTCCTATATTAACATTATCTTTTCAACATGTTCCTTTCAAAGAGCAAGGCAAAGCGTAGACAAGAATGGGATTCAAAACTACACGTGTAGAGCAAAATGTAGCAGTACATCACATTATTCTCTCGGACATCTCGTCATATTTGCATAAGCATCTCGCTATTCTGTGGTGTAGTTAGAAAGCTATCTTTAATGGACGGAAGCTAAGGCATGAACTCTGTTGGATTTTGCTTTGATTTAAATATTGACTTTAACTTTTCATCATGCTGCTAATAAACAGCAAGTAAACTAAAGGAGTGCATCAACAAGGTTTTGTTTCAAACCCAAATTAGCATAGCCCAAGGGATTAGCAAAGTCTCAACTTAACCACCCTGCCACTACTTCATTTGTAGGTAGTTATCGTGTAGAGTAGTTGGGTTGTTTTCCAGAATAGATTGAAGGTAAGGCTTAAATTCTGATTAGCATAGATTTAAACATTTAGATGATCTTTTTCATCACATTCCTTTCAAACAGCAAGGAAACACAGCGACGAGGATGGGATTCAAAACAAAACGTGTAGAAACCAATGGTTCAGCAGTGCATCACATTAACCACTCGTACACATCGTCACACTTGTGGTATAGTTAGAAAGCTTGCATGAATATATTGAAGGTATTGAAGAAAGCTTGCATGGGTATATTGAAGTAGTGCGTCAACAAGGTTTTGATTCGAACCCACATAAGCATAGCCCAAAGGATTAGCAAAGTTTTGGTTTAAACACTCGGCCACTTCTTAGATTTTAGATCATTTTCTTTCTATTTTGTAGTGAAGTTAGATAGTTTCCCAGAATAGACTGATGGTAAGGCATAAATTCTGATGGAAAAAGCATAGATTCCTATATTAACATTATCTTTTCAACATGTTCCTTTCAAAGAGCAAGGCAAAGCGTAGACAAGAATGGGATTCAAAACTACACGTGTAGAGCAAAATGTAGCAGTACATCACATTATTCTCTCGGACATCTCGTCATATTTGCATAAGCATCTCGCTATTCTGTGGTGTAGTTAGAAAGCTATCTTTAATGGACGGAAGCTAAGGCATGAACTCTGTTGGATTTTGCTTTGATTTAAATATTGACTTTAACTTTTCATCATGCTGCTAATAAACAGCAAGTAAACTAAAGGAGTGCATCAACAAGGTTTTGTTTCAAACCCAAATTAGCATAGCCCAAGGGATTAGCAAAGTCTCAACTTAACCACCCTGCCACTACTTCATTTGTAGGTAGTTATCGTGTAGAGTAGTTGGGTTGTTTTCCAGAATAGATTGAAGGTAAGGCTTAAATTCTGATTAGCATAGATTTAAACATTTAGATGATCTTTTTCATCACATTCCTTTCAAACAGCAAGGAAACACAGCGACGAGGATGGGATTCAAAACAAAACGTGTAGAAACCAATGGTTCAGCAGTGCATCACATTAACCACTCGTACACATCGTCACACTTGTGGTATAGTTAGAAAGCTTGCATGAATATATTGAAGGTATTGAAGAAAGCTTGCATGGGTATATTGAAGTAGTGCGTCAACAAGGTTTTGATTCGAACCCACATAAGCATAGCCCAAAGGATTAGCAAAGTTTTGGTTTAAACACTCGGCCACTTCTTAGATTTTAGATCATTTTCTTTCTATTTTGTAGTGAAGTTAGATAGTTTCCCAGAATAGACTGATGGTAAGGCATAAATTCTGATGGAAAAAGCATAGATTCCTATATTAACATTATCTTTTCAACATGTTCCTTTCAAAGAGCAAGGCAAAGCGTAGACAAGAATGGGATTCAAAACTACACGTGTAGAGCAAAATGTAGCAGTACATCACATTATTCACTCGTACACATCGTCACACTTGTGGTATAGTTAGAAAGCTTGCATGAATATATTGAAGGTAACGCATAACCTCTGTTGGCTTTGATTTAAATACTGACAATATCTTTTCAACATGTGGTTGACTTACAGCAAGCAAACACATCGACGAGGATGGGATTCGAACCCACGCATGCAGAGCACAATGGATTAGCAGTCCATCGCCTTAACCACTCGGCCACCTCGTCATGTTTCGCTATCCATTTTGCTATTTTGTGGTGTAGTTGGATAGCTTTTCTTAATAGACTGATGGTAAGGCATAAACTCTGTTGGAGTTTGCTTTTATTGAAATATTTGTCATCATGCTGCTGATAAACAGCATGTAAACTAAAGGAGTAAACTGAAGTAGTGCGTCAACAAGGTTTTGATTCGAACCCACATAAGCATAGCCCAAAGGATTAGCAAAGTTTTGGTTTAAACACTCGGCCACTTCTTAGATTTTAGATCATTTTCTTTCTATTTTGTAGTGAAGTTAGATAGTTTCCCAGAATAGACTGATGGTAAGGCATAAATTCTGATGGAAAAAGCATAGATTCCTATATTAACATTATCTTTTCAACATGTTCCTTTCAAAGAGCAAGGCAAAGCGTAGACAAGAATGGGATTCAAAACTACACGTGTAGAGCAAAATGTAGCAGTACATCACATTATTCTCTCGGACATCTCGTCATATTTGCATAAGCATCTCGCTATTCTGTGGTGTAGTTAGAAAGCTATCTTTAATGGACGGAAGCTAAGGCATGAACTCTGTTGGATTTTGCTTTGATTTAAATATTGACTAACTTTTCATCATGCTGCTAATAAACAGCAAGTAAACTAAAGGAGTGCATCAACAAGGTTTTGTTTCAAACCCAAATTAGCATAGCCCAAGGGATTAGCAAAGTCTCAACTTAACCACCCTGCAACTACTTCATATGTAGGTAGTTATCGTGTAGAGTAGTTGGGTTGTTTTCCAGAATAGATTGAAGGTAAGGCTTAAATTCTGATGGAATTAGCATAGATTTAAACATTTAGATGATCTTTTTCATCACGTTCCTTTCAAACAGCAAGGAAACACAGCGACGAGGATGGGATTCAAAACAACACGTGTAGAAAACAATGGTTCAGCAGTGCATCACATTAACCACTCGTACACATCGTCACACTTGTGGTATAGTTAGAAAGCTTGCATGAATATATTGAAGGTAAGGCATAAACTCTGTTGGCTTTGATTTAAATACTGACAATACCTTTTCAACATGTGGTTGACTTACAGCAAGCAAACACATCGACGAGGATGGGATTCAAACCCACGCGTGCAGAGCACAATGGATTAGCAGTCCATCGCCTTAACCACTCGGCCACCTCTCGCTATCCATTTTGCTATTTTGTGGTGTAGTTGGATAGCTTTCCTTAATAGACTGATGGTAAGGCATAAACTCTGTTGGAGTTTGCTTTTATTGAAATATTTGTCATCATGCTGCTGATAAACAGCATGTAAACTAAAGGAGTAAACTGAAGTAGTGCGTCAACAAGGTTTTGATTCGAACCCACATAAGCATAGCCCAAAGGATTAGCAAAGTTTTGGTTTAAACACTCGGCCACTTCTTAGATTTTAGATCATTTTCTTTCTATTTTGTAGTGAAGTTAGATAGTTTCCCAGAATAGACTGATGGTAAGGCATAAATTCTGATGGAAAAAGCATAGATTCCTATATTAACATTATCTTTTCAACATGTTCCTTTCAAAGAGCAAGGCAAAGCGTAGACAAGAATGGGATACAAAACTACACGTGTAGAGCAAAATGTAGCAGTACATCACATTATTCACTCGGACATCTCATCATATTTGCATAAGCATCTCGCTGTTCTGTGGTGTAGTTAGAAAGCTATCTTTAATGGTCGGAAGCTAAGGCATGAACTCTGTTGGATTTTGCTTTGATTTAAATATTGACTTTAACTTTTCATCATGATAAACAGCATGTAAACTAAAGGAGTAAACTGAAGTAGTGCTTCAACAAGGTTTTGATTCGAATCCACATAAGCATAGCCCAAAGGATTAGCAAAGTTTTGGTTTAAACACTCGGCCACTTCTTTGATTTTAGATCATTTTCTTTCTATTTTGTAGTGAAGTTAGATAGTTTCCCAGAATAGACTGATGGTAAGGCATAAATTCTGATAGAAAAAGCATAGATTCCTATATTAACATTATCTTTTCAACATGTTCCTTTCAAAGAGCAAGGCAAAGCGTAGACAAGAATGGGATACAAAACTACACGTGTAGAGCAAAATGTAGCAGTACATCACATTATTCACTCGGACATCTCATCATATTTGCATAAGCATCTCGCTATTCTGTGGTGTAGTTAGAAAGCTATCTTTAATGGTCGGAAGCTAAGGCATGAACTCTGTTGGATTTTGCTTTGATTTAAATATTGACTTTAACTTTTCATCATGCTGCTAATAAACAGCAAGTAAACTAAAGGAGTGCATCAACAAGGTTTTGTTTCAAACCCAAATTAGCATAGCCCAAGGGATTAGCAAAGTCTCACCTTAACCACCCTGCCACTACTTCATTTGTAGGTAGTTATCGTGTAGAGTAGTTGGGTTGTTTTCCAGAATAGATTGAAGGTAAGGCTTAAATTCTGATTAGCATAGATGTAAACATTTAGATGATCTTTTTCATCACGTTCCTTTCAAACAGCAAGGAAACACAGCGACGAGGATGGGATTCAAAACAACACGTGTAGAAAACTATGGTTCAGCAGTGCATCACATGAACCACTTGTACACATCGTCACACTAGTGGTATAGTTAGAAAGCTTGCATGAATATATTGAATGTAAGGCATAAACTCTGTTGGCTTTGATTTAAAAACTGACAATACCTTTTCAACATGTGGTTGACTTACAGCAAGCAAACACATCGACGAGGATGGGATTCGAATCCACGCGTGCAGAGCACAATGGATTAGCAGTCCATCGCCTTAACCACTCGGCCACCTCGTCATGTTGGGCCCTCCATTTTGCTATTTTGTGGTGTAGTTGGATAGCTTTCCTTAATAGACTGATAGTAAGGCATAAACTCTGTTGGAGTTTGCTTTTATTGAAATATTTGTCATCATGCTGCTGATAAACAGCATGTAAACTAAAGGAGTAAACTGAAGTAGTGCGTCAACAAGGTTTTGATTCGAACCCACATAAGCATAGCCCAAAGGATTAGCAAAGTTTTGGTTTAAACACTCGGCCACTTCTTAGATTTTAGATCATTTTCTTTCTATTTTGTAGTGAAGTTAGATAGTTTCCCAGAATAGACTGATATTAACATTATCTTTTCAAAATGTTCCTTTCAAAGAGCAAGGCAAAGCGTAGACAAGAATGGGTTTCAAAACTACACGTGTAGAGCAAAATGTAGCAGTACATCACATTATTCTCTCGGACATCTCGTCATATTTGCATAAGCATCTCGCTATTCTGTGGTGTAGTTAGAAAGCTATCTTTAATGGACGGAAGCTAAGGCATGAACTCTGTTGGATTTTGCTTTGATTTAAATATTGACTTGAACTTTTCATCATGCTGCTAATAAACAGCAAGTAAACTAAAGGAGTGCATCAACAAGGTTTTGTTTCAAACCCAAATTAGCATAGCCCAAGGGATTAGCAAAGTCTCAACTTAACCACCCTGCCACTACTTCATTTGTAGGTAGTTATCGTGTAGAGTAGTTGGGTTGTTTTCCAGAATAGATTGAAGGTAAGGCTTAAATTCTGATTAGCATAGATTTAAACATTTAGATGATCTTTTTCATCACATTCCTTTCAAACAGCAAGGAAACACAGCGACGAGGATGGGATTCAAAACAAAACGTGTAGAAACCAATGATTCAGCAGTGCATCACATTAACCACTCGTACACATCGTCACACTTGTGGTATAGTTAGTAAGCTTGCATGAATATATTGAAGGTAAGGCATAAACTCTGTTGGCTTTGATTTAAATACTGACAATACCTTTTCAACATGTGGTTGACTTACAGCAAGCAAACACATCGACAAGGATGGGATTCGAACCCACGCGTGCAGAGCACAATGGATTAGCAGTCCATCGCCTTAACCACTCGGCCACCTCGTCATGTTTCGCTATCCATTTTGTAGTTGGATAGCTTTCCTTAATAGACTGATGGTAAGGCATAAACTCTGTTGGAGTTTGCTTTTATTGAAATATTTGTCATCATGCTGCTGATAAACAGCATGTAAACTAAAGGAGTAAACTGAAGTAGTGCGTCAACAAGGTTTTGATTCGAACCCACATAAGCATAGCCCAAAGGATTAGCAAAGTTTTGGTTTAAGCACTCTGTCACTTCTTAGATTTTAGATCATTTTCTTTCTATTTTGTAGTGAAGTTAGATAGTTTCCCAGAATAGACTGATGGTAAGGCATAAATTCTGATGGAAAAAGCATAGATTCCTATATTAACATTATCTTTTCAACATGTTCCTTTCAAAGAGCAAGGCAAAGCGTAGACAAGAATGGGATTCAAAACTACACGTGTAGAGCAAAATGTAGCAGTACATCACATTATTCTCTCGGACATCTCGTCATATTTGCATAAGCATCTCGCTATTCTGTGGTGTAGTTAGAAAGCTATCTTTAATGGACGGAAGCTAAGGCATGAACTCTGTTGGATTTTGCTTTGATTTAAATATTGACTTTAACTTTTCATCATGCTGCTAATAAACAGCAAGTAAACTAAAGGAGTGCATCAACAAGGTTTTGTTTCAAACCCAAATTAGCATAGCCCAAGGGATTAGCAAAGTCTCAACTTAACCACCCTGCCACTACTTCATTTGTAGGTAGTTATCGTGTAGAGTAGTTGGGTTGTTTTCCAGAATAGATTGAAGGTAAGGCTTAAATTCTGATTAGCATAGATTTAAACATTTAGATGATCTTTTTCATCACATTCCTTTCAAACAGCAAGGAAACACAGCGACGAGGATGGGATTCAAAACAAAACGTGTAGAAACCAATGGTTCAGCAGTGCATCACATGAACCACTCGTACACATCGTCACACTTGTGGTATAGTTAGAAAGCTTGCATGAATATATTGAAGGTAAGGCATAAACTCTGTTGGCTTTGATTTAAATACTGACAATACCTTTTCAACATGTGGTTGACTTACAGCAAGCAAACACATCGACGAGGATGGGATTCGAACCCACGCGTGCAGAGCACAATGGATTAGCGGTCCATCGCCTTAACCACTCGGCCACCTCGTCATGTTTAGCTATCCATTTTGCTATTTTGTTGTGTAGTTGGATAGCTTTCCTTAATAGACTGATGGTTAGGCATAAACTCTGTTGGAGTTTGCTTTTATTGAAATATTTGTCATCATGCTGCTGATAAACAGCATGTAAACTAAAGGAGTAAACTGAAGTAGTGCTTCAACAAGGTTTTGATTCGAATCCACATAAGCATAGCCCAAAGGATTAGCAAAGTTTTGGTTTAAACACTCTGCCACTTCTTTGATTTTAGATCATTTTCTTTCTATTTTGTAGTGAAGTTAGATAGTTTCCCAGAATAGACTGATGGTAAGGCATAAATTCTGATGGAAAAAGCATAGATTCCTATATTAACATTATCTTTTCAACATGTTCCTTTCAAAGAGCAAGGCAAAGCGTAGACAAGAATGGGATTCAAAACTACACGTGTAGAGCAAAATGTAGCAGTACATCACATTATTCTCTCGGACATCTCGTCATATTTGCATAAGCATCTCGCTATTCTGTGGTGTAGTTAGAAAGCTATCTTTAATGGACGGAAGCTAAGGCATGAACTCTGTTGGATTTTGCTTTGATTTAAATATTGACTTTAACTTTTCATCATGCTGCTAATAAACAGCAAGTAAACTAAAGGAGTGCATCAACAAGGTTTTGTTTCAAACCCAAATTAGCATAGCCCAAGGGATTAGCAAAGTCTCACCTTAACCACCCTGCCACTACTTCATTTGTAGGTAGTTATCGTGTAGAGTAGTTGGGTTGTTTTCCAGAATAGATTGAAGGTAAGGCTTAAATTCTGATGGAATTAGCATAGATTTAAACATTTAGATGATCTTTTTCATCACGTTCCTTTCAAACAGCAAGGAAACACAGCGACGAGGATGGGATTCAAAACAACACGTGTAGAAAACAATGGTTCAGCAGTGCATCACATTAACCACTCGTACACATTGTCACACTTGTGGTATAGTTAGAAAGCTTGCATGAATATATTGAAGGTAAGGCATAAACTCTGTTGGCTTTGATTTAAATACTGACAATATCTTTTCAACATGTGGTTGACTTACAGCAAGCAAACACATCGACGAGGATGGGATTCGAACCCACGCGTGCAGAGCACAATGGATTAGCAGTCCATCGCCTTAACCACTCGGCCACCTCGTCATGTTTAGCTATCCATTTTGCTATTTTGTGGTGTAGTTGGATAGCTTTCCTTAATAGACTGATGGTAAGGCATAAACTCTGTTGGAGTTTGCTTTTATTGAAATATTTGTCATCATGCTGCTGATAAACAGCATGTAAACTAAAGGAGTAAACTGAAGTAGTGCGTCAACAAGGTTTTGATTCGAACCCACATAAGCATAGCCCAAAGGATTAGCAAAATTTTGGTTTAAACACTCGGCCACTTCTTAGATTTTAGATATTTTCTTTCTATTTTGTAGTGAAGTTAGATAGTTTCCCAGAATAGACTGATATTAACATTATCTTTTCAAAATGTTCCTTTCAAAGAGCAAGGCAAAGCGTAGACAAGAATGGGATTCAAAACTACACGTGTAGAGCAAAATGTAGCAGTACATCACTTTATTCTCTCGGACATCTCGTCATATTTGCATAAGCATCTCGCTATTCTGTGGTGTAGTTAGAAAGCTATCTTTAATGGACGGAAGCTAAGGCATGAACTCTGTTGGATTTTGCTTTGATTTAAATATTGACTTGAACTTTTCATCATGCTGCTAATAAACAGCAAGTAAACTAAAGGAGTGCATCAACAAGGTTTTGTTTCAAACCCAAATTAGCATAGCCCAAGGGATTAGCAAAGTCTCAACTTAACCACCCTGCCACTACTTCATTTGTAGGTAGTTATCGTGTAGAGTAGTTGGGTTGTTTTCCAGAATAGATTGAAGGTAAGGCTTAAATTCTGATTAGCATAGATTTAAACATTTAGATGATCTTTTTCATCACATTCCTTTCAAACAGCAAGGAAACACAGCGACGAGGATGGGATTCAAAACAACACGTGTAGAAACCAATGATTCAGCAGTGCATCACATTAACCACTCGTACACATCGTCACACTTGTGGTATAGTTAGTAAGCTTGCATGAATATATTGAAGGTAAGGCATAAACTCTGTTGGCTTTGATTTAAATACTGACAATACCTTTTCAACATGTGGTTGACTTACAGCAAGCAAACACATCGACGAGGATGGGATTCGAACCCATGCGTGCAGAGCACAATGGATTAGCAGTCCATCGCCTTAACCACTCGGCCACCTCGTCATGTTTCGCTATCCATTTTGTAGTTGGATAGCTTTCCTTAATAGACTGATGGTAAGGCATAAACTCTGTTGGAGTTTGCTTTTATTGAAATATTTGTCATCATGCTGCTGATAAACAGCATGTAAACTAAAGGAGTAAACTGAAGTAGTGCGTCAACAAGGTTTTGATTCGAACCCACATAAGCATAGCCCAAAGGATTAGCAAAGTTTTGGTTTAAGCACTCTGTCACTTCTTAGATTTTAGATCATTTTCTTTCTATTTTGTAGTGAAGTTAGATAGTTTCCCAGAATAGACTGATGGTAAGGCATAAATTCTGATGGAAAAAGCATAGATTCCTATATTAACATTATCTTTTCAACATGTTCCTTTCAAAGAGCAAGGCAAAGCGTAGACAAGAATGGGATTCAAAACTACACGTGTAGAGCAAAATGTAGCAGTACATCACATTATTCTCTCGGACATCTCGTCATATTTGCATAAGCATCTCGCTATTCTGTGGTGTAGTTAGAAAGCTATCTTTAATGGACGGAAGCTAAGGCATGAACTCTGTTGGATTTTGCTTTGATTTAAATATTGACTTTAACTTTTCATCATGCTGCTAATAAACAGCAAGTAAACTAAAGGAGTGCATCAACAAGGTTTTGTTTCAAACCCAAATTAGCATAGCCCAAGGGATTAGCAAAGTCTCAACTTAACCACCCTGCCACTACTTCATTTGTAGGTAGTTATCGTGTAGAGTAGTTGGGTTGTTTTCCAGAATAGATTGAAGGTAAGGCTTAAATTCTGATTAGCATAGATTTAAACATTTAGATGATCTTTTTCATCACATTCCTTTCAAACAGCAAGGAAACACAGCGACGAGGATGGGATTCAAAACAAAACGTGTAGAAACCAATGGTTCAGCAGTGCATCACATTAACCACTCGTACACATCGTCACACTTGTGGTATAGTTAGAAAGCTTGCATGAATATATTGAAGGTATTGAAGAAAGCTTGCATGGGTATATTGAAGTAGTGCGTCAACAAGGTTTTGATTCGAACCCACATAAGCATAGCCCAAAGGATTAGCAAAGTTTTGGTTTAAACACTCGGCCACTTCTTAGATTTTAGATAATTTTCTTTCTATTTTGTAGTGAAGTTAGATAGTTTCCCAGAATAGACTGATGGTAAGGCATAAATTCTGATGGAAAAAGCATAGATTCCTATATTAACATTATCTTTTCAACATGTTCCTTTCAAAGAGCAAGGCAAAGCGTAGACAAGAATGGGATTCAAAACTACACGTGTAGAGCAAAATGTAGCAGTACATCACATTATTCTCTCGGACATCTTGTCATATTTGCATAAGCATCTCGCTATTCTGTGGTGTAGTTAGAAAGCTATCTTTAATGGACGGAAGCTAAGGCATGAACTCTGTTGGATTTTGCTTTGATTTAAATATTGACTTTAACTTTTCATCATGCTGCTATTAAACAGCAAGTAAACTAAAGGAGTGCATCAACAAGGTTTTGTTTCAAACCCAAATTAGCATAGCCCAAGGGATTAGCAAAATCTCAACTTAACCACCCTGCCACTACTTCATTTGTAGGTAGTTATCGTGTAGAGTAGTTGGGTTGTTTTCCAAAATAGATTGAAGGAAGGCTTAAATTCTGATTAGCATAGATTTAAACATTTAGATGATCTTTTTCATCACATTCCTTTCAAACAGCAAGGAAACACAGCGACGAGGATGGGATTCAAAACAAAACGTGTAGAAACCAATGGTTCAGCAGTGCATCACATTAACCACTCGTACACATCGTCACACTTGTGGTATAGTTAGAAAACTTGCATGAATATATTGAAGGTAAGGCATAAACTCTGTTGGCTTTGATTTAAATACTAAAAATATCTTTTCAACATGTGGTTGACTTACAGCAAGCAAACACATCGACGAGGATGGGATTCAAAACAAAACGTGTAGAAACCAATGGTTCAGCAGTGCATCACATTAACCACTCGTACAGTTAGAAAGCTTGCATAAATATATTGAAGGTATTGAAGAAAGCTTGCATGGGTATTTTGAAGTAGTGCGTCAACAAGGTTTTGATTCGAACCCACATAAGCATAGCCCAAAGGATTAGCAAAGTTTTGGTTTAAACACTCGGCCACTTCTTAGATTTTAGATCATTTTCTTTCTATTTTGTAGTGAAGTTAGATAGTTTCCCAGAATAGACTGATGGTAAGGCATAAATTCTGATGGAAAAAGCATAGATTCCTATATTAACATTATCTTTTCAACATGTTCCTTTCAAAGAGCAAGGCAAAGCGTAGACAAGAATGGGATTCAAAACTACACGTGTAGAGCAAAATGTAGCAGTACATCACATTATTCTCTCGGACATCTTGTCATATTTGCATAAGCATCTCGCTATTCTGTGGTGTAGTTAGAAAGCTATCTTTAATGGACGGAAGCTAAGGCATGAACTCTGTTGGATTTTGCTTTGATTTAAATATTGACTTTAACTTTTCATCATGCTGCTAATAAACAGCAAGTAAACTAAAGGAGTGCATCAACAAGGTTTTGTTTCAAACCCAAATTAGCATAGCCCAAGGGATTAGCAAAGTCTCAACTTAACCACCCTGCCACTACTTCATTTGTAGGTAGTTATCGTGTAGAGTAGTTGGGTTGTTTTCCAGAATAGATTGAAGGTAAGGCTTAAATTCTGATTAGCATAGATTTAAACATTTAGATGATCTTTTTCATCACATTCCTTTCAAACAGCAAGGAAACACAGCGACGAGGATGGGATTCAAAACAAAACGTGTAGAAACCAATGGTTCAGCAGTGCATCACATTAACCACTCGTACACATCTGGTATAGTTAGAAAGCTTGCATGAATACATTGAAGGTATTGAAGAAAGCTTGCATGGGTATATTGAAGTAGTGCGTCAACAAGGTTTTGATTCGAACCCACATAAGCATAGCCCAAAGGATTAGCAAAGTTTTGGTTTAAACACTCGGCCACTTCTTAGATTTTAGATCATTTTCTTTCTATTTTGTAGTGAAGTTAGATAGTTTCCCAGAATAGACTGATGGTAAGGCATAAATTCTGATGGAAAAAGCATAGATTCCTATATTAACATTATCTTTTCAACATGTTCCTTTCAAAGAGCAAGGCAAAGCGTAGACAAGAATGGGATTCAAAACTACACGTGTAGAGCAAAATGTAGCAGTACATCACATTATTCTCTCAGACATCTTGTCATATTTGCATAAGCATCTCGCTATTCTGTGGTGTAGTTAGAAAGCTATCTTTAATGGACGGAAGCTAAGGCATGAACTCTGTTGGATTTTGCTTTGATTTAAATATTGACTTTAACTTTTCATCATGCTGCTAATAAACAGCAAGTAAACTAAAGGAGTGCATCAACAAGGTTTTGTTTCAAACCCAAATTAGCATAGCCCAAGGGATTAGCAAAGTCTCAACTTAACCACCCTGCCACTACTTCATTTGTAGGTAGTTATCGTGTAGAGTTGTTTTCCAGAATAGATTGAAGGTAAGGCTTAAATTCTGATTAGCATAGATTTAAACATTTAGATGATCTTTTTCATCACATTCCTTTCAAACAGCAAGGAAACACAGCGACGAGGATGGGATTCAAAACAAATGTGTAGAAACCAATGGTTCAGCAGTGCATCACATTAACCACTCGTACACATCGTCACACTTGTGGTATAGTTAGAAAGCTTGCATGAATATATTGAAGGTAAGGCATAAACTCTGTTGGCTTTGATTTAAATACTGACAATATCTTTTCAACATGTGATTGACTTACAGCAAGCAAACACATCGACAAGGATGGGATTCAAACCCACGCGTGCAGAGCACAATGGATTAGCAGTCCATCGCCTTAACCACTCGGCCACCTCGTCATGTTTAGCTATCCATTTTGCTATTTTGTGGTGTAGTTGGATAGCTTTCCTTAATAGACTGATGGTAAGGTATAAACTCTGTTGGAGTTTGCTTTTATTGAAATATTTGTCATCATGCTGCTGATAAACAGCATGTAAACTAAAGGAGTAAACTGAAGTAGTGCGTCAACAAGGTTTTGATTCGAACCCACATAAGCATAGCCCAAAGGATTAGCAAAGTTTTGGTTTAAACACTCGGCCACTTCTTAGATTTTAGATCATTTTCTTTCTATTTTGTAGTGAAGTTAGATAGTTTCCCAGAATAGACTGATGGTAAGGCATAAATTCTGATGGAAAAAGCATAGATTCCTATATTAACATTATCTTTTCAACATGTTCCTTTCAAAGAGCAAGGCAAAGCGTAGACAAGAATGGGATTCAAAACTACACGTGTAGAGCAAAATGTAGCAGTACATCACATTATTCTCTCGGACATCTCGTCATATTTGCATAAGCATCTCGCTATTCTGTGGTGTAGTTAGAAAGCTATCTTTAATGGACGGAAGCTAAGGCATGAACTCTGTTGGATTTTTCATTCATTCATCTTCAACCGCTTATCCTGTACAGGGTCACGGGGGGCTGGAGCCTATCCCAGCTAACATTGGGCGAAAGGCGGGGTACACCCTGGACAGGTCGCCAGTCCATCGCAGTCTGTTGGATTTTGCTTTGATTTAAATATTGACTTTAACTTTTCATCATGCTGCTAATAAACAGCAAGTAAACTAAAGGAGTGCATCAACAAGGTTTTGTTTCAAACCCAAATTAGCATAGCCCAAGGGATTAGCAAAGTCTCAACTTAACCACCCTGCCACTACTTCATTTGTAGGTAGTTATCGTGTAGAGTAGTTGGGTTGTTTTCCAGAATAGATTGAAGGTAAGGCTTAAATTCTGATTAGCATAGATTTAAACATTTAGATGATCTTTTTCATCACATTCCTTTCAAACAGCAAGGAAACACAGCGACGAGGATGGGATTCAAAACAAAAGGTGTAGAAACCAATGGTTCAGCAGTGCATCACATTAACCACTCGTACACATCTGGTATAGTTAGAAAGCTTGCATAAATATATTGAAGGTATTGAAGAAAGCTTGCATGGGTATATTGAAGTAGTGCGTCAACAAGGTTTTGATTCGAACCCACATAAGCATAGCCCAAAGGATTAGCAAAGTTTTGGTTTAAACACTCGGCCACTTCTTAGATTTTAGATCATTTTCTTTCTATTTTGTAGTGAAGTTAGATAGTTTCCCAGAATAGACTGATGGTAAGGCATAAATTCTGATGGAAAAAGCATAGATTCCTATATTAACATTATCTTTTCAACATGTTCCTTTCAAAGAGCAAGGCAAAGCGTAGACAAGAATGGGATTCAAAACTACACGTGTAGAGCAAAATGTAGCAGTACATCACATTATTCTCTCGGACATCTTGTCATATTTGCATAAGCATCTCGCTATTCTGTGGTGTAGTTAGAAAGCTATCTTTAATGGACGGAAGCTAAGGCATGAACTCTGTTGGATTTTGCTTTGATTTAAATATTGACTTTAACTTTTCATCATGCTGCTAATAAACAGCAAGTAAACTAAAGGAGTGCATCAACAAGGTTTTGTTTCAAACCCAAATTAGCATAGCCCAAGGGATTAGCAAAGTCTCAACTTAACCACCCTGCCACTACTTCATTTGTAGGTAGTTATCGTGTAGAGTAGTTGGGTTGTTTTCCAGAATAGATTGAAGGTAAGGCTTAAATTCTGATTAGCATAGATTTAAACATTTAGATGATCTTTTTCATCACATTCCTTTCAAACAGCAAGGAAACACAGCGACGAGGATGGGATTCAAAACAAAACGTGTAGAAACCAATGGTTCAGCAGTGCATCACATTAACCACTCGTACACATCTGGTATAGTTAGAAAGCTTGCATGAATACATTGAAGGTATTGAAGAAAGCTTGCATGGGTATATTGAAGTAGTGCGTCAACAAGGTTTTGATTCGAACCCACATAAGCATAGCCCAAAGGATTAGCAAAGTTTTGGTTTAAACACTCGGCCACTTCTTAGATTTTAGATCATTTTCTTTCTATTTTGTAGTGAAGTTAGATAGTTTCCCAGAATAGACTGATGGTAAGGCATAAATTCTGATGGAAAAAGCATAGATTCCTATATTAACATTATCTTTTCAACATGTTCCTTTCAAAGAGCAAGGCAAAGCGTAGACAAGAATGGGATTCAAAACTACACGTGTAGAGCAAAATGTAGCAGTACATCACATTATTCTCTCAGACATCTTGTCATATTTGCATAAGCATCTCGCTATTCTGTGGTGTAGTTAGAAAGCTATCTTTAATGGACGGAAGCTAAGGCATGAACTCTGTTGGATTTTGCTTTGATTTAAATATTGACTTTAACTTTTCATCATGCTGCTAATAAACAGCAAGTAAACTAAAGGAGTGCATCAACAAGGTTTTGTTTCAAACCCAAATTAGCATAGCCCAAGGGATTAGCAAAGTCTCAACTTAACCACCCTGCCACTACTTCATTTGTAGGTAGTTATCGTGTAGAGTTGTTTTCCAGAATAGATTGAAGGTAAGGCTTAAATTCTGATTAGCATAGATTTAAACATTTAGATGATCTTTTTCATCACATTCCTTTCAAACAGCAAGGAAACACAGCGACGAGGATGGGATTCAAAACAAATGTGTAGAAACCAATGGTTCAGCAGTGCATCACATTAACCACTCGTACACATCGTCACACTTGTGGTATAGTTAGAAAGCTTGCATGAATATATTGAAGGTAAGGCATAAACTCTGTTGGCTTTGATTTAAATACTGACAATATCTTTTCAACATGTGATTGACTTACAGCAAGCAAACACATCGACAAGGATGGGATTCAAACCCACGCGTGCAGAGCACAATGGATTAGCAGTCCATCGCCTTAACCACTCGGCCACCTCGTCATGTTTAGCTATCCATTTTGCTATTTTGTGGTGTAGTTGGATAGCTTTCCTTAATAGACTGATGGTAAGGCATAAACTCTGTTGGAGTTTGCTTTTATTGAAATATTTGTCATCATGCTGCTGATAAACAGCATGTAAACTAAAGGAGTAAACTGAAGTAGTGCGTCAACAAGGTTTTGATTCGAACCCACATAAGCATAGCCCAAAGGATTAGCAAAGTTTTGGTTTAAACACTCGGCCACTTCTTAGATTTTAGATCATTTTCTTTCTATTTTGTAGTGAAGTTAGATAGTTTCCCAGAATAGACTGATGGTAAGGCATAAATTCTGATGGAAAAAGCATAGATTCCTATATTAACATTATCTTTTCAACATGTTCCTTTCAAAGAGCAAGGCAAAGCGTAGACAAGAATGGGATTCAAAACTACACGTGTAGAGCAAAATGTAGCAGTACATCACATTATTCTCTCGGACATCTCGTCATATTTGCATAAGCATCTCGCTATTCTGTGGTGTAGTTAGAAAGCTATCTTTAATGGACGGAAGCTAAGGCATGAACTCTGTTGGATTTTGCTTTGATTTAAATATTGACTTTAACTTTTCATCATGCTGCTAATAAACAGCAAGTAAACTAAAGGAGTGCATCAACAAGGTTTTGTTTCAAACCCAAATTAGCATAGCCCAAGGGATTAGCAAAGTCTCAACTTAACCACCCTGCCACTACTTCATTTGTAGGTAGTTATCGTGTAGAGTAGTTGGGTTGTTTTCCAGAATAGATTGAAGGTAAGGCTTAAATTCTGATTAGCATAGATTTAAACATTTAGATGATCTTTTTCATCACATTCCTTTCAAACAGCAAGGAAACACAGCGACGAGGATGGGATTCAAAACAAAACGTGTAGAAACCAATGGTTCAGCAGTGCATCACATTAACCACTCGTACACATCTGGTATAGTTAGAAAGCTTGCATAAATATATTGAAGGTATTGAAGAAAGCTTGCATGGGTATATTGAAGTAGTGCGTCAACAAGGTTTTGATTCGAACCCACATAAGCATAGCCCAAAGGATTAGCAAAGTTTTGGTTTAAACACTCGGCCACTTCTTAGATTTTAGATCATTTTCTTTCTATTTTGTAGTGAAGTTAGATAGTTTCCCAGAATAGACTGATGGTAAGGCATAAATTCTGATGGAAAAAGCATAGATTCCTATATTAACATTATCTTTTCAACATGTTCCTTTCAAAGAGCAAGGCAAAGCGTAGACAAGAATGGGATTCAAAACTACACGTGTAGAGCAAAATGTAGCAGTACATCACATTATTCTCTCGGACATCTTGTCATATTTGCATAAGCATCTCGCTATTCTGTGGTGTAGTTAGAAAGCTATCTTTAATGGACGGAAGCTAAGGCATGAACTCTGTTGGATTTTGCTTTGATTTAAATATTGACTTTAACTTTTCATCATGCTGCTAATAAACAGCAAGTAAACTAAAGGAGTGCATCAACAAGGTTTTGTTTCAAACCCAAATTAGCATAGCCCAAGGGATTAGCAAAGTCTCAACTTAACCACCCTGCCACTACTTCATTTGTAGGTAGTTATCGTGTAGAGTTGTTTTCCAGAATAGATTGAAGGTAAGGCTTAAATTCTGATTAGCATAGATTTAAACATTTAGATGATCTTTTTCATCACATTCCTTTCAAACAGCAAGGAAACACAGCGACGAGGATGGGATTCAAAACAAATGTGTAGAAACCAATGGTTCAGCAGTGCATCACATTAACCACTCGTACACATCGTCACACTTGTGGTATAGTTAGAAAGCTTGCATGAATATATTGAAGGTAAGGCATAAACTCTGTTGGCTTTGATTTAAATACTGACAATATCTTTTCAACATGTGATTGACTTACAGCAAGCAAACACATCGACAAGGATGGGATTCAAACCCACGCGTGCAGAGCACAATGGATTAGCAGTCCATCGCCTTAACCACTCGGCCACCTCGTCATGTTTAGCTATCCATTTTGCTATTTTGTGGTGTAGTTGGATAGCTTTCCTTAATAGACTGATGGTAAGGCATAAACTCTGTTGGAGTTTGCTTTTATTGAAATATTTGTCATCATGCTGCTGATAAACAGCATGTAAACTAAAGGAGTAAACTGAAGTAGTGCGTCAACAAGGTTTTGATTCGAACCCACATAAGCATAGCCCAAAGGATTAGCAAAGTTTTGGTTTAAACACTCGGCCACTTCTTAGATTTTAGATCATTTTCTTTCTATTTTGTAGTGAAGTTAGATAGTTTCCCAGAATAGACTGATGGTAAGGCATAAATTCTGATGGAAAAAGCATAGATTCCTATATTAACATTATCTTTTCAACATGTTCCTTTCAAAGAGCAAGGCAAAGCGTAGACAAGAATGGGATTCAAAACTACACGTGTAGAGCAAAATGTAGCAGTACATCACATTATTCTCTCGGACATCTCGTCATATTTGCATAAGCATCTCGCTATTCTGTGGTGTAGTTAGAAAGCTATCTTTAATGGACGGAAGCTAAGGCATGAACTCTGTTGGATTTTGCTTTGATTTAAATATTGACTTTAACTTTTCATCATGCTGCTAATAAACAGCAAGTAAACTAAAGGAGTGCATCAACAAGGTTTTGTTTCAAACCCAAATTAGCATAGCCCAAGGGATTAGCAAAGTCTCAACTTAACCACCCTGCCACTACTTCATTTGTAGGTAGTTATCGTGTAGAGTAGTTGGGTTGTTTTCCAGAATAGATTGAAGGTAAGGCTTAAATTCTGATTAGCATAGATTTAAACATTTAGATGATCTTTTTCATCACATTCCTTTCAAACAGCAAGGAAACACAGCGACGAGGATGGGATTCAAAACAAAACGTGTAGAAACCAATGGTTCAGCAGTGCATCACATTAACCACTCGTACACATCTGGTATAGTTAGAAAGCTTGCATAAATATATTGAAGGTATTGAAGAAAGCTTGCATGGGTATATTGAAGTAGTGCGTCAACAAGGTTTTGATTCGAACCCACATAAGCATAGCCCAAAGGATTAGCAAAGTTTTGGTTTAAACACTCGGCCACTTCTTAGATTTTAGATCATTTTCTTTCTATTTTGTAGTGAAGTTAGATAGTTTCCCAGAATAGACTGATGGTAAGGCATAAATTCTGATGGAAAAAGCATAGATTCCTATATTAACATTATATTTTCAACATGTTCCTTTCAAAGAGCAAGGCAAAGCGTAGACAAGAATGGGATTCAAAACTACACGTGTAGAGCAAAATGTAGCAGTACATCACATTATTCTCTCGGACATCTTGTCATATTTGCATAAGCATCTCGCTATTCTGTGGTGTAGTTAGAAAGCTATCTTTAATGGACGGAAGCTAAGGCATGAACTCTGTTGGATTTTGCTTTGATTTAAATATTGACTTTAACTTTTCATCATGCTGCTAATAAACAGCAAGTAAACTAAAGGAGTGCATCAACAAGGTTTTGTTTCAAACCCAAATTAGCATAGCCCAAGGGATTAGCAAAGTCTCAACTTAACCACCCTGCCACTACTTCATTTGTAGGTAGTTATCGTGTAGAGTAGTTGGGTTGTTTTCCAGAATAGATTGAAGGTAAGGCTTAAATTCTGATTAGCATAGATTTAAACATTTAGATGATCTTTTTCATCACATTCCTTTCAAACAGCAAGGAAACACAGCGACGAGGATGGGATTCAAAACAAAACGTGTAGAAACCAATGGTTCAGCAGTGCATCACATTAACCACTCGTACACATCGTCACACTTGTGGTATAGTTAGAAAGCTTGCATGAATATATTGAAGGTAAGGCATAAACTCTGTTGGCTTTGATTTAAATACTGACAATATCTTTTCAACATGTGGTTGACTTACAGCAAGCAAACACATCGACAAGGATGGGATTCGAACCCACGCGTGCAGAGCACAATGGATTAGCAGTCCATCGCCTTAACCACTCGGCCACCTCGTCATGTTTAGCTATCCATTTTGCTATTTTGTGGTGTAGTTGGATAGCTTTTCTTAATAGACTGATGGTAAGGCATAAACTCTGTTGGAGTTTGCTTTTATTGAAATATTTGTCATCATGCTGCTGATAAACAGCATGTAAACTAAAGGAGTAAACTGAAGTAGTGCGTCAACAAGGTTTTGATTCGAACCCACATAAGCATAGCCCAAAGGATTAGCAAAGTTTTGGTTTAAACACTCGGCCACTTCTTAGATTTTAGATCATTTTCTTTCTATTTTGTAGTGAAGTTAGATAGTTTCCCAGAATAGACTGATGGTAAGGCATAAATTCTGATGGAAAAAGCATAGATTCCTATATTAACATTATCTTTTCAACA
Source organism: Moxostoma hubbsi (assembly GCA_032164185.1). Taxonomy (NCBI): domain Eukaryota; kingdom Metazoa; phylum Chordata; class Actinopteri; order Cypriniformes; family Catostomidae; genus Moxostoma; species Moxostoma hubbsi. The sequence continues at coordinate 23,394,339 of JAVLUX010000040.1, read as the reverse complement.
TGTTCCTTTCAAAGAGCAAGGCAAAGCGTAGACAAGAATGGGATTCAAAACTACACGTGTAGAGCAAAATGTAGCAGTACATCACATTATTCTCTCGGACATCTCGTCATATTTGCATAAGCATCTCGCTATTCTGTGGTGTAGTTAGAAAGCTATCTTTAATGGACGGAAGCTAAGGCATGAACTCTGTTGGATTTTGCTTTGATTTAAATATTGACTTTAACTTTTCATCATGCTGCTAATAAACAGCAATTAAACTAAAGGAGTGCATCAACAAGGTTTTGTTTCAAACCCAAATTAGCATAGCCCAAGGGATTAGCAAAGTCTCAACTTAACCACCCTGCCACTACTTCATTTGTAGGTAGTTATCGTGTAGAGAAGTTGGGCTGTTTTCCAGAATAGATTGAAGGTAAGGCTTAAATTCTGATTAGCATAGATTTAAACATTTAGATGATCTTTTTCATCACATTCCTTTCAAACAGCAAGGAAACACAGCGACGAGGATGGGATTCAAAACAACACGTGTAGAAACCAATGGTTCAGCAGTGCATCGCCTTAACCACTCGGCCACCTCGTCATGTTTAGCTATCCATTTTGCTATTTTGTGGTGTAGTTGGATAGCTTTCCTTAATAGACTGATGGTAAGGCATAAACTCTGTTGGAGTTTGCTTTTATTGAAATATTTGTCATCATGCTGCTGATAAACAGCATGTAAACTAAAGGAGTAAACTGAAGTAGTGCGTCAACAAGGTTTTGATTCGAACCCACATAAGCATAGCCCAAAGGATTAGCAAAGTTTTGGTTTAAACACTCGGCCACTTCTTAGATTTTAGATCATTTTCTTTCTATTTTGTAGTGAAGTTAGATAGTTTCCCAGAATAGACTGATGGTAAGGCATAAATTCTGATGGAAAAAGCATAGATTCCTATATTAACATTATCTTTTCAACATGTTCCTTTCAAAGAGCAAGGCAAAGCGTAGATAAGAATGGGATTCAAAACTACACGTGTAGAGCAAAATGTAGCAGTACATCACATTATTCTCTCGGACATCTCGTCATATTTGCATAAGCATCTCGCTATTCTGTGGTGTAGTTAGAAAGCTATCTTTAATGGACGGAAGCTAAGGCATGAACTCTGTTGGATTTTGCTTTGATTTAAATATTGACTTTAACTTTTCATCATGCTGCTAATAAACAGCAAGTAAACTAAAGGAGTGCATCAACAAGGTTTTGTTTCAAACCCAAATTAGCATAGCCCAAGGGATTAGCAAAGTCTCACCTTAACCACCCTGCCACTACTTCATTTGTAGGTAGTTATCGTGTAGAGTAGTTGGGTTGTTTTCCAGAATAGATTGACGGTAAGGCTTAAATTCTGATTAGCATAGATTTAAACATTTAGATGATCTTTTTCATCACATTCCTTTCAAACAGCAAGGAAACACAGCGACGAGGATGGGATTCAAAACAAAACGTGTAGAAACCAATGGTTCAGCAGTGCATCACATTAACCACTCGTACACATCGTCACACTTGTGGTATAGTTAGAAAGCTTGCATGAATATATTGAAGGTATTGAAGAAAGCTTGCATGGGTATATTGAAGTAGTGCGTCAACAAGGTTTTGATTCGAACCCACATAAGCATAGCCCAAAGGATTAGCAAAGTTTTGGTTTAAACACTCGGCCACTTCTTAGATTTTAGATCATTTTCTTTCTATTTTGTAGTGAAGTTAGATAGTTTCCCAGAATAGACTGATGGTAAGGCATAAATTCTGATGGAAAAAGCATAGATTCCTATATTAACATTATCTTTTCAACATGTTCCTTTCAAAGAGCAAGGCAAAGCGTAGACAAGAATGGGATTCAAAACTACACGTGTAGAGCAAAATGTAGCAGTACATCACATTATTCTCTCAGACATCTTGTCATATTTGCATAAGCATCTCGCTATTCTGTGGTGTAGTTAGAAAGCTATCTTTAATGGACGGAAGCTAAGGCATGAACTCTGTTGGATTTTGCTTTGATTTAAATATTGACTTTAACTTTTCATCATGCTGCTAATAAACAGCAAGTAAACTAAAGGAGTGCATCAACAAGGTTTTGTTTCAAACCCAAATTAGCATAGCCCAAGGGATTAGCAAAGTCTCAACTTAACCACCCTGCCACTACTTCATTTGTAGGTAGTTATCGTGTAGAGTTGTTTTCCAGAATAGATTGAAGGTAAGGCTTAAATTCTGATTAGCATAGATTTAAACATTTAGATGATCTTTTTCATCACATTCCTTTCAAACAGCAAGGAAACACAGCGACGAGGATGGGATTCAAAACAAAACGTGTAGAAACCAATGGTTCAGCAGTGCATCACATTAACCACTCGTACACATCGTGGTATAGTTAGAAAGCTTGCATGAATATATTGAAGGTATTGAAGAAAGCTTGCATGGGTATATTGAAGTAGTGCGTCAACAAGGTTTTGATTCGAACCCACATAAGCATAGCCCAAAGGATTAGCAAAGTTTTGGTTTAAACACTCGGCCACTTCTTAGATTTTAGATCATTTTCTTTCTATTTTGTAGTGAAGTTAGATAGTTTCCCAGAATAGACTGATGGTAAGGCATAAATTCTGATGGAAAAAGCATAGATTCCTATATTAACATTATCTTTTCAACATGTTCCTTTCAAAGAGCAAGGCAAAGCGTAGACAAGAATGGGATTCAAAACTACACGTGTAGAGCAAAATGTAGCAGTACATCACATTATTCTCTCAGACATCTTGTCATATTTGCATAAGCATCTCGCTATTCTGTGGTGTAGTTAGAAAGCTATCTTTAATGGACGGAAGCTAAGGCATGAACTCTGTTGTTTTTTGCTTTGATTTAAATATTGACTTTAACTTTTCATCATGCTGCTAATAAACAGCAAGTAAACTAAAGGAGTGCATCAACAAGGTTTTGTTTCAAACCCAAATTAGCATAGCCCAAGGGATTAGCAAAGTCTCAACTTAACCACCCTGCCACTACTTCATTTGTAGGTAGTTATCGTGTAGAGTTGTTTTCCAGAATAGATTGAAGGTAAGGCTTAAATTCTGATTAGCATAGATTTAAACATTTAGATGATCTTTTTCATCACATTCCTTTCAAACAGCAAGGAAACACAGCGACGAGGATGGGATTCAAAACAAAACGTGTAGAAACCAATGGTTCAGCAGTGCATCGCCTTAACCACTCGGCCACCTCGTCATGTTTAGCTATCCATTTTGCTATTTTGTGGTGTAGTTGGATAGCTTTCCTTAATAGACTGATGGTAAGGCATAAACTCTGTTGGAGTTTGCTTTTATTGAAATATTTGTCATCATGCTGCTGATAAACAGCATGTAAACTAAAGGAGTAAACTGAAGTAGTGCGTCAACAAGGTTTTGATTCGAACCCACATAAGCATAGCCCAAAGGATTAGCAAAGTTTTGGTTTAAACACTCGGCCACTTCTTAGATTTTAGATCATTTTCTTTCTATTTTGTAGTGAAGTTAGATAGTTTCCCAGAATAGACTGATGGTAAGGCATAAATTCTGATGGAAAAAGCATAGATACCTATATTAACATTATCTTTTCAACATGTTCCTTTCAAAGAGCAAGGCAAAGCGTAGACAAGAATGGGATTCAAAACTACACGTGTAGAGCAAAATGTAGCAGTACATCACATTATTCTCTCGGACATCTCGTCATATTTGCATAAGCATCTCGCTATTCTGTGGTGTAGTTAGAAAGCTATCTTTAATGGACGGAAGCTAAGGCATGAACTCTGTTGGATTTTGCTTTGATTTAAATATTGACTTTAACTTTTCATCATGCTGCTAATAAACAGCAAGTAAACTAAAGGAGTGCATCAACAAGGTTTTGTTTCAAACCCAAATTAGCATAGCCCAAGGGATTAGCAAAGTCTCACCTTAACCACCCTGCCACTACTTCATTTGTAGGTAGTTATCGTGTAGAGTAGTTGGGTTGTTTTCCAGAATAGATTGACGGTAAGGCTTAAATTCTGATTAGCATAGATTTAAACATTTAGATGATCTTTTTCATCACATTCCTTTCAAACAGCAAGGAAACACAGCGACGAGGATGGGATTCAAAACAAAACGTGTAGAAACCAATGGTTCAGCAGTGCATCACATTAACCACTCGTACACATCGTCACACTTGTGGTATAGTTAGAAAGCTTGCATGAATATATTGAAGGTATTGAAGAAAGCTTGCATGGGTATATTGAAGTAGTGCGTCAACAAGGTTTTGATTCGAACCCACATAAGCATAGCCCAAAGGATTAGCAAAGTTTTGGTTTAAACACTCGGCCACTTCTTAGATTTTAGATCATTTTCTTTCTATTTTGTAGTGAAGTTAGATAGTTTCCCAGAATAGACTGATGGTAAGGCATAAATTCTGATGGAAAAAGCATAGATTCCTATATTAACATTATCTTTTCAACATGTTCCTTTCAAAGAGCAAGGCAAAGCGTAGACAAGAATGGGATTCAAAACTACACGTGTAGAGCAAAATGTAGCAGTACATCACATTATTCTCTCGGACATCTTGTCATATTTGCATAAGCATCTCGCTATTCTGTGGTGTAGTTAGAAAGCTATCTTTAATGGACGGAAGCTAAGGCATGAACTCTGTTGGATTTTGCTTTGATTTAAATATTGACTTTAACTTTTCATCATGCTGCTAATAAACAGCAAGTAAACTAAAGGAGTGCATCAACAAGGTTTTGTTTCAAACCCAAATTAGCATAGCCCAAGGGATTAGCAAAGTCTCAACTTAACCACCCTGCCACTACTTCATTTGTAGGTAGTTATCGTGTAGAGTAGTTGGGTTGTTTTCCAGAATAGATTGAAGGTAAGGCTTAAATTCTGATTAGCATAGATTTAAACATTTAGATGATCTTTTTCATCACATTCCTTTCAAACAGCAAGGAAACACAGCGACGAGGATGGGATTCAAAACAAAACGTGTAGAAACCAATGGTTCAGCAGTGCATCACATTAACCACTCCTACACATGTGGTATAGTTAGAAAGCTTGCATGAATATATTGAAGGTATTGAAGAAAGCTTGCATGGGTATATTGAAGTAGTGCGTCAACAAGGTTTTGATTCGAACCCACATAAGCATAGCCCAAAGGATTAGCAAAGTTTTGGTTTAAACACTCGGCCACTTCTTAGATTTTAGATCATTTTCTTTCTATTTTGTAGTGAAGTTAGATAGTTTCCCAGAATAGACTGATGGTAAGGCATAAATTCTGATGGAAAAAGCATAGATTCCTATATTAACATTATCTTTTCAACATGTTCCTTTCAAAGAGCAAGGCAAAGCGTAGACAAGAATGGGATTCAAAACTACACGTGTAGAGCAAAATGTAGCAGTACATCACATTATTCTCTCAGACATCTTGTCATATTTGCATAAGCATCTCGCTATTCTGTGGTGTAGTTAGAAAGCTATCTTTAATGGACGGAAGCTAAGGCATGAACTCTGTTGGATTTTGCTTTGATTTAAATATTGACTTTAACTTTTCATCATGCTGCTAATAAACAGCAAGTAAACTAAAGGAGTGCATCAACAAGGTTTTGTTTCAAACCCAAATTAGCATAGCCCAAGGGATTAGCAAAGTCTCAACTTAACCACCCTGCCACTACTTCATTTGTAGGTAGTTATCGTGTAGAGTTGTTTTCCAGAATAGATTGAAGGTAAGGCTTTAAATTCTGATTAGCATAGATTTAAACATTTAGATGATCTTTTTCATCACATTCCTTTCAAACAGCAAGGAAACACAGCGACGAGGATGGGATTCAAAACAAAACGTGTAGAAACCAATGGTTCAGCAGTGCATCACATTAACCACTCGTACACATCGTCACACTTGTGGTATAGTTAGAAAGCTTGCATGAATATATTGAAGGTAAGGCATAAACTCTGTTGGCTTTGATTTAAATACTGACAATATCTTTTCAACATGTGGTTGACTTACAGCAAGCAAACACATCGACAAGGATGGGATTCGAACCCACGCGTGCAGAGCACAATGGATTAGCAGTCCATCGCCTTAACCACTCGGCCACCTCGTCATGTTTAGCTATCCATTTTGCTATTTTGTGGTGTAGTTGGATAGCTTTTCTTAATAGACTGATGGTAAGGCATAAACTCTGTTGGAGTTTGCTTTTATTGAAATATTTGTCATCATGCTGCTGATAAACAGCATGTAAACTAAAGGAGTAAACTGAAGTAGTGCGTCAACAAGGTTTTGATTCGAACCCACATAAGCATAGCCCAAAGGATTAGCAAAGTTTTGGTTTAAACACTCGGCCACTTCTTAGATTTTAGATCATTTTCTTTCTATTTTGTAGTGAAGTTAGATAGTTTCCCAGAATAGACTGATGGTAAGGCATAAATTCTGATGGAAAAAGCATAGATTCCTATATTAACATTATCTTTTCAACATGTTCCTTTCAAAGAGCAAGTCAAAGCGTAGACAAGAATGGGATTCAAAACTACACGTGTAGAGCAAAATGTAGCAGTACATCACATTATTCTCTCGGACATCTCGTCATATTTGCATAAGCATCTCGCTATTCTGTGGTGTAGTTAGAAAGCTATCTTTAATGGACGGAAGCTAAGGCATGAACTCTGTTGGATTTTGCTTTGATTTAAATATTGACTTTAACTTTTCATCATGCTGCTAATAAACAGCAATTAAACTAAAGGAGTGCATCAACAAGGTTTTGTTTCAAACCCAAATTAGCATAGCCCAAGGGATTAGCAAAGTCTCAACTTAACCACCCTGCCACTACTTCATTTGTAGGTAGTTATCGTGTAGAGAAGTTGGGCTGTTTTCCAGAATAGATTGAAGGTAAGGCTTAAATTCTGATTAGCATAGATTTAAACATTTAGATGATCTTTTTCATCACATTCCTTTCAAACAGCAAGGAAACACAGCGACGAGGATGGGATTCAAAACAACACGTGTAGAAACCAATGGTTCAGCAGTGCATCGCCTTAACCACTCGGCCACCTCGTCATGTTTAGCTATCCATTTTGCTATTTTGTGGTGTAGTTGGATAGCTTTCCTTAATAGACTGATGGTAAGGCATAAACTCTGTTGGAGTTTGCTTTTATTGAAATATTTGTCATCATGCTGCTGATAAACAGCATGTAAACTAAAGGAGTAAACTGAAGTAGTGCGTCAACAAGGTTTTGATTCGAACCCACATAAGCATAGCCCAAAGGATTAGCAAAGTTTTGGTTTAAACACTCGGCCACTTCTTAGATTTTAGATCATTTTCTTTCTATTTTGTAGTGAAGTTAGATAGTTTCCCAGAATAGACTGATGGTAAGGCATAAATTCTGATGGAAAAAGCATAGATTCCTATATTAACATTATCTTTTCAACATGTTCCTTTCAAAGAGCAAGGCAAAGCGTAGACAAGAATGGGATTCAAAACTACACGTGTAGAGCAAAATGTAGCAGTACATCACATTATTCTCTCGGACATCTTGTCATATTTGCATAAGCATCTCGCTATTCTGTGGTGTAGTTAGAAAGCTATCTTTAATGGACGGAAGCTAAGGCATGAACTCTGTTGGATTTTGCTTTGATTTAAATATTGACTTTAACTTTTCATCATGCTGCTAATAAACAGCAAGTAAACTAAAGGAGTGCATCAACAAGGTTTTGTTTCAAACCCAAATTAGCATAGCCCAAGGGATTAGCAAAGTCTCACCTTAACCACCCTGCCACTACTTCATTTGTAGGTAGTTATCGTGTAGAGTAGTTGGGTTGTTTTCCAGAATAGATTGACGGTAAGGCTTAAATTCTGATTAGCATAGATTTAAACATTTAGATGATCTTTTTCATCACATTCCTTTCAAACAGCAAGGAAACACAGCGACGAGGATGGGATTCAAAACAAAACGTGTAGAAACCAATGGTTCAGCAGTGCATCACATTAACCACTCGTACACATCGTCACACTTGTGGTATAGTTAGAAAGCTTGCATGAATATATTGAAGGTATTGAAGAAAGCTTGCATGGGTATATTGAAGTAGTGCGTCAACAAGGTTTTGATTCGAACCCACATAAGCATAGCCCAAAGGATTAGCAAAGTTTTGGTTTAAACACTCGGCCACTTCTTAGATTTTAGATCATTTTCTTTCTATTTTGTAGTGAAGTTAGATAGTTTCCCAGAATAGACTGATGGTAAGGCATAAATTCTGATGGAAAAAGCATAGATTCCTATATTAACATTATCTTTTCAACATGTTCCTTTCAAAGAGCAAGGCAAAGCGTAGACAAGAATGGGATTCAAAACTACACGTGTAGAGCAAAATGTAGCAGTACATCACATTATTCTCTCAGACATCTTGTCATATTTGCATAAGCATCTCGCTATTCTGTGGTGTAGTTAGAAAGCTATCTTTAATGGACGGAAGCTAAGGCATGAACTCTGTTGGATTTTGCTTTGATTTAAATATTGACTTTAACTTTTCATCATGCTGCTAATAAACAGCAAGTAAACTAAAGGAGTGCATCAACAAGGTTTTGTTTCAAACCCAAATTAGCATAGCCCAAGGGATTAGCAAAGTCTCAACTTAACCACCCTGCCACTACTTCATTTGTAGGTAGTTATCGTGTAGAGTTGTTTTCCAGAATAGATTGAAGGTAAGGCTTAAATTCTGATTAGCATAGATTTAAACATTTAGATGATCTTTTTCATCACATTCCTTTCAAACAGCAAGGAAACACAGCGACGAGGATGGGATTCAAAACAAAACGTGTAGAAACCAATGGTTCAGCAGTGCATCACATTAACCACTCGTACACATCGTCACACTTGTGGTATAGTTAGAAAGCTTGCATGAATATATTGAAGGTATTGAAGAAAGCTTGCATGGGTATATTGAAGTAGTGCGTCAACAAGGTTTTGATTCGAACCCACATAAGCATAGCCCAAAGGATTAGCAAAGTTTTGGTTTAAACACTCGGCCACTTCTTAGATTTTAGATCATTTTCTTTCTATTTTGTAGTGAAGTTAGATAGTTTCCCAGAATAGACTGATGGTAAGGCATAAATTCTGATGGAAAAAGCATAGATTCCTATATTAACATTATCTTTTCAACATGTTCCTTTCAAAGAGCAAGGCAAAGCGTAGACAAGAATGGGATTCAAAACTACACGTGTAGAGCAAAATGTAGCAGTACATCACATTATTCTCTCGGACATCTTGTCATATTTGCATAAGCATCTCGCTATTCTGTGGTGTAGTTAGAAAGCTATCTTTAATGGACGGAAGCTAAGGCATGAACTCTGTTGGATTTTGCTTTGATTTAAATATTGACTTTAACTTTTCATCATGCTGCTAATAAACAGCAAGTAAACTAAAGGAGTGCATCAACAAGGTTTTGTTTCAAACCCAAATTAGCATAGCCCAAGGGATTAGCAAAGTCTCAACTTAACCACCCTGCCACTACTTCATTTGTAGGTAGTTATCGTGTAGAGTAGTTGGGTTGTTTTCCAGAATAGATTGAAGGTAAGGCTTAAATTCTGATTAGCATAGATTTAAACATTTAGATGATCTTTTTCATCACATTCCTTTCAAACAGCAAGGAAACACAGTGACGAGGATGGGATTCAAAACAAAACGTGTAGAAACCAATGGTTCAGCAGTGCATCACATTAACCACTCCTACACATGTGGTATAGTTAGAAAGCTTGCATGAATATATTGAAGGTATTGAAGAAAGCTTGCATGGGTATATTGAAGTAGTGCGTCAACAAGGTTTTGATTCGAACCCACATAAGCATAGCCCAAAGGATTAGCAAAGTTTTGGTTTAAACACTCGGCCACTTCTTAGATTTTAGATCATTTTCTTTCTATTTTGTAGTGAAGTTAGATAGTTTCCCAGAATAGACTGATGGTAAGGCATAAATTCTGATGGAAAAAGCATAGATTCCTATATTAACATTATCTTTTCAACATGTTCCTTTCAAAGAGCAAGGCAAAGCGTAGACAAGAATGGGATTCAAAACTACACGTGTAGAGCAAAATGTAGCAGTACATCACATTATTCTCTCAGACATCTTGTCATATTTGCATAAGCATCTCGCTATTCTGTGGTGTAGTTAGAAAGCTATCTTTAATGGACGGAAGCTAAGGCATGAACTCTGTTGGATTTTGCTTTGATTTAAATATTGACTTTAACTTTTCATCATGCTGCTAATAAACAGCAAGTAAACTAAAGGAGTGCATCAACAAGGTTTTGTTTCAAACCCAAATTAGCATAGCCCAAGGGATTAGCAAAGTCTCAACTTAACCACCCTGCCACTACTTCATTTGTAGGTAGTTATCGTGTAGAGTTGTTTTCCAGAATAGATTGAAGGTAAGGCTTAAATTCTGATTAGCATAGATTTAAACATTTAGATGATCTTTTTCATCACATTCCTTTCAAACAGCAAGGAAACACAGCGACGAGGATGGGATTCAAAACAAAACGTGTAGAAACCAATGGTTCAGCAGTGCATCACATTAACCACTCGTACACATCGTCACACTTGTGGTATAGTTAGAAAGCTTGCATGAATATATTGAAGGTAAGGCATAAACTCTGTTGGCTTTGATTTAAATACTGACAATATCTTTTCAACATGTGGTTGACTTACAGCAAGCAAACACAACGACAAGGATGGGATTCGAACCCACGCGTGCAGAGCACAATGGATTAGCAGTCCATCGCCTTAACCACTCGGCCACCTCGTCATGTTTAGCTATCCATTTTGCTATTTTGTGGTGTAGTTGGATAGCTTTCCTTAATAGACTGATGGTAAGGCATAAACTCTGTTGGAGTTTGCTTTTATTGAAATATTTGTCATCATGCTGCTGATAAACAGCATGTAAACTAAAGGAGTAAACTGAAGTAGTGCGTCAACAAGGTTTTGATTCGAACCCACATAAGCATAGCCCAAAGGATTAGCAAAGTTTTGGTTTAAACACTCGGCCACTTCTTAGATTTTAGATCATTTTCTTTCTATTTTGTAGTGAAGTTAGATAGTTTCCCAGAATAGACTGATGGTAAGGCATAAATTCTGATGGAAAAAGCATAGATTCCTATATTAACATTATCTTTTCAACATGTTCCTTTCAAAGAGCAAGGCAAAGCGTAGACAAGAATGGGATTCAAAACTACACGTGTAGAGCAAAATGTAGCAGTACATCACATTATTCTCTCGGACATCTCGTCATATTTGCATAAGCATCTCGCTATTCTGTGGTGTAGTTAGAAAGCTATCTTTAATGGACGGAAGCTAAGGCATGAACTCTGTTGGATTTTGCTTTGATTTAAATATTGACTTTAACTTTTCATCATGCTGCTAATAAACAGCAATTAAACTAAAGGAGTGCATCAACAAGGTTTTGTTTCAAACCCAAATTAGCATAGCCCAAGGGATTAGCAAAGTCTCAACTTAACCACCCTGCCACTACTTCATTTGTAGGTAGTTATCGTGTAGAGAAGTTGGGTTGTTTTCCAGAATAGATTGAAGGTAAGGCTTAAATTCTGATTAGCATAGATTTAAACATTTAGATGATCTTTTTCATCACATTCCTTTCAAACAGCAAGGAAACACAGCGACGAGGATGGGATTCAAAACAACACGTGTAGAAACCAATGGTTCAGCAGTGCATCGCCTTAACCACTCGGCCACCTCGTCATGTTTAGCTATCCATTTTGCTATTTTGTGGTGTAGTTGGATAGCTTTCCTTAATAGACTGATGGTAAGGCATAAACTCTGTTGGAGTTTGCTTTTATTGAAATATTTGTCATCATGCTGCTGATAAACAGCATGTAAACTAAAGGAGTGCATCAACAAGGTTTTGTTTCAAACCCAAATTAGCATAGCCCAAGGGATTAGCAAAGTCTCAACTTAACCACCCTGCCACTACTTCATATGTAGGTAGTTCTCGTGTAGAGTAGTTGGGTTGTTTTCCAGAATAGATTGAAGGTAAGGCTTAAATTCTGATGGAATTAGCATAGATTTAAACATTTAGATGATCTTTTTCATCACGTTCCTTTCAAACAGCAAGGAAACACAGCGACGAGGATGGGATTCAAAACAAAACGTGTAGAAACCAATGGTTCAGCAGTGCATCACATGAACCACTCGTACACATCGTCACACTTGTGGTATAGTTAGAAAGCTTGCATGAATATATTGAAGGTAAGGCATAAACTCTGTTGGCTTTGATTTAAATACTGACAATACCTTTTCAACATGTGGTTGACTTACAGCAAGCAAACACATCGACGAGGATGGGATTCGAACCCACGCGTGCAGAGCACAATGGATTAGCAGTCCATCGCCTTAACCACTCGGCCACCTCGTCATGTTTCGCTATCCATTTTGCTATTTTGTGGTGTAGTTGGATAGCTTTTCTTAATAGACTGATGGTAAGGCATAAACTCTGTTGGAGTTTGCTTTTATTGAAATATTTGTCATCATGCTGCTGATAAACAGCATGTAAACTAAAGGAGTAAACTGAAGTAGTGCGTCAACAAGGTTTTGATTCGAACCCACATAAGCATAGCCCAAAGGATTAGCAAAGTTTTGGTTTAAACACTCGGCCACTTCTTAGATTTTAGATCATTTTCTTTCTATTTTGTAGTGAAGTTAGATAGTTTCCCAGAATAGACTGATGGTAAGGCATAAATTCTGATGGAAAAAGCATAGATTCCTATATTAACATTATCTTTTCAACATGTTCCTTTCAAAGAGCAAGGCAAAGCGTAGACAAGAATGGGATTCAAAACTACACGTGTATAGCAAAATGTAGCAGTACATCACATTATTCTCTCGGACATCTCGTCATATTTGCATAAGCATCTCGCTATTCTGTGGTGTAGTTAGAAAGCTATCTTTAATGGACGGAAGCTAAGGCATGAACTCTGTTGGATTTTGCTTTGATTTAAATATTGACTTTAACTTTTCATCATGCTGCTAATAAACAGCAAGTAAACTAAAGGAGTGCATCAACAAGGTTTTGTTTCAAACCCAAATTAGCATAGCCCAAGGGATTAGCAAAGTCTCAACTTAACCACCCTGCCACTACTTCATTTGTAGGTAGTTATCGTGTAGAGTTGTTTTCCAGAATAGATTGAAGGTAAGGCTTAAATTCTGATTAGCATAGATTTAAACATTTAGATGATCTTTTTCATCACATTCCTTTCAAACAGCAAGGAAACACAGCGACGAGGATGGGATTCAAAACAAAACGTGTAGAAACCAATGGTTCAGCAGTGCATCACATTAACCACTCGTACACATCGTCACACTTGTGGTATAGTTAGAAAGCTTGCATGAATATATTGAAGGTAAGGCATAAACTCTGTTGGCTTTGATTTAAATACTGACAATATCTTTTCAACATGTGGTTGACTTACAGCAAGCAAACACATCGACAAGGATGGGATTCGAACCCACGCGTGCAGAGCACAATGGATTAGCAGTCCATCGCCTTAACCACTCGGCCACCTCGTCATGTTTAGCTATCCATTTTGCTATTTTGTGGTGTAGTTGGATAGCTTTCCTTAATAGACTGATGGTAAGGCATAAACTCTGTTGGAGTTTGCTTTTATTGAAATATTTGTCATCATGCTGCTGATAAACAGCATGTAAACTAAAGGAGTAAACTGAAGTAGTGCGTCAACAAGGTTTTGATTCGAACCCACATAAGCATAGCCCAAAGGATTAGCAAAGTTTTGGTTTAAACACTCGGCCACTTCTTAGATTTTAGATCATTTTCTTTCTATTTTGTAGTGAAGTTAGATAGTTTCCCAGAATAGACTGATGGTAAGGCATAAATTCTGATGGAAAAAGCATAGATTCCTATATTAACATTATCTTTTCAACATGTTCCTTTCAAAGAGCAAGGCAAAGCGTAGACAAGAATGGGATTCAAAACTACACGTGTAGAGCAAAATGTAGCAGTACATCACATTATTCTCTCGGACATCTCGTCATATTTGCATAAGCATCTCGCTATTCTGTGGTGTAGTTAGAAAGCTATCTTTAATGGACGGAAGCTAAGGCATGAACTCTGTTGGATTTTGCTTTGATTTAAATATTGACTTTAACTTTTCATCATGCTGCTAATAAACAGCAATTAAACTAAAGGAGTGCATCAACAAGGTTTTGTTTCAAACCCAAATTAGCATAGCCCAAGGGATTAGCAAAGTCTCAACTTAACCACCCTGCCACTACTTCATTTGTAGGTAGTTATCGTGTAGAGAAGTTGGGTTGTTTTCCAGAATAGATTGAAGGTAAGGCTTAAATTCTGATTAGCATAGATTTAAACATTTAGATGATCTTTTTCATCACATTCCTTTCAAACAGCAAGGAAACACAGCGACGAGGATGGGATTCAAAACAACACGTGTAGAAACCAATGGTTCAGCAGTGCATCGCCTTAACCACTCGGCCACCTCGTCATGTTTAGCTATCCATTTTGCTATTTTGTGGTGTAGTTGGATAGCTTTCCTTAATAGACTGATGGTAAGGCATAAACTCTGTTGGAGTTTGCTTTTATTGAAATATTTGTCATCATGCTGCTGATAAACAGCATGTAAACTAAAGGAGTGCATCAACAAGGTTTTGTTTCAAACCCAAATTAGCATAGCCCAAGGGATTAGCAAAGTCTCAACTTAACCACCCTGCCACTACTTCATATGTAGGTAGTTCTCGTGTAGAGTAGTTGGGTTGTTTTCCAGAATAGATTGAAGGTAAGGCTTAAATTCTGATGGAATTAGCATAGATTTAAACATTTAGATGATCTTTTTCATCACGTTCCTTTCAAACAGCAAGGAAACACAGCGACGAGGATGGGATTCAAAACAAAACGTGTAGAAACCAATGGTTCAGCAGTGCATCACATGAACCACTTGTACACATCGTCACACTTGTGGTATAGTTAGAAAGCTTGCATGAATATATTGAAGGTAAGGCATAAACTCTGTTGGCTTTGATTTAAATACTGACAATACCTTTTCAACATGTGGTTGACTTACAGCAAGCAAACACATCGACGAGGATGGGATTCGAACCCACGCGTGCAGAGCACAATGGATTAGCAGTCCATCGCCTTAACCACTCGGCCACCTCGTCATGTTTCGCTATCCATTTTGCTATTTTGTGGTGTAGTTGGATAGCTTTTCTTAATAGACTGATGGTAAGGCATAAACTCTGTTGGAGTTTGCTTTTATTGAAATATTTGTCATCATGCTGCTGATAAACAGCATGTAAACTAAAGGAGTAAACTGAAGTAGTGCGTCAACAAGGTTTTGATTCGAACCCACATAAGCATAGCCCAAAGGATTAGCAAAGTTTTGGTTTAAACACTCGGCCACTTCTTAGATTTTAGATCATTTTCTTTCTATTTTGTAGTGAAGTTAGATAGTTTCCCAGAATAGACTGATGGTAAGGCATAAATTCTGATGGAAAAAGCATAGATTCCTATATTAACATTATCTTTTCAACATGTTCCTTTCAAAGAGCAAGGCAAAGCGTAGACAAGAATGGGATTCAAAACTACACGTGTAGAGCAAAATGTAGCAGTACATCACATTATTCTCTCGGACATCTCGTCATATTTGCATAAGCATCTCGCTATTCTGTGGTGTAGTTAGAAAGCTATCTTTAATGGACGGAAGCTAAGGCATGAACTCTGTTGGATTTTGCTTTGATTTAAATATTGACTTTAACTTTTCATCATGCTGCTAATAAACAGCAAGTAAACTAAAGGAGTGCATCAACAAGGTTTTGTTTCAAACCCAAATTAGCATAGCCCAAGGGATTAGCAAAGTCTCAACTTAACCACCCTGCCACTACTTCATATGTAGGTAGTTATCGTGTAGAGTAGTTGGGTTGTTTTCCAGAATAGATTGAAGGTAAGGCTTAAATTCTGATGGAATTAGCATAGATTTAAACATTTAGATGATCTTTTTCATCACGTTCCTTTCAAACAGCAAGGAAACACAGCGACGAGGATGGGATTCAAAACAAAACGTGTAGAAACCAATGGTTCAGCAGTGCATCACATTAACCACTCGTACACATCTGGTATAGTTAGAAAGCTTGCATGAATATACTGAAGGTATTGAAGAAAGCTTGCATGGGTATATTGAAGTAGTGCGTAAACAAGGTTTTGATTCGAACCCACATAAGCATAGCCCAAAGGATTAGCAAAGTTTTGGTTTAAACACTCGGCCACTTCTTAGATTTTAGATCATTTTCTTTCTATTTTGTAGTGAAGTTAGATAGTTTCCCAGAATAGACTGATGGTAAGGCATAAATTCTGATAGAAAAAGCATAGATTCCTATATTAACATTATCTTTTCAACATGTTCCTTTCAAAGAGCAAGGCAAAGCGTAGACAAGAATGGGATACAAAACTACACGTGTAGAGCAAAATGTAGCAGTACATCACATTATTCACTCGGACATCTCATCATATTTGCATAAGCATCTCGCTATTCTGTGGTGTAGTTAGAAAGCTATCTTTAATGGTCGGAAGCTAAGGCATGAACTCTGTTGGATTTTGCTTTGATTTAAATATTGACTTTAACTTTTCATCATGATAAACAGCATGTAAACTAAAGGAGTAAACTGAAGTAGTGCGTCAACAAGGTTTTGATTCGAACCCACATAAGCATAGCCCAAAGGATTAGCAAAGTTTTGGTTTAAACACTCGGCCACTTCTTTGATTTTAGATCATTTTCTTTCTATTTTGTAGTGAAGTTAGATAGTTTCCCAGAATAGACTGATGGTAAGGCATAAATTCTGATGGAAAAAGCATAGATTCCTATATTAACATTATCTTTTCAACATGTTCCTTTCAAAGAGCAAGGCAAAGCGTAGACAAGAATGGGATACAAAACTACACGTGTAGAGCAAAATGTAGCAGTACATCACATTATTCTCTCGGACATCTCGTCATATTTGCATAAGCATCTCGCTATTCTGTGGTGTAGTTAGAAAGCTATCTTTAATGGACGGAAGCTAAGGCATGAACCTGTTGGATTTTGCTTTGATTTAAATATTGACTTTAACTTTTCATCATGCTGCTAATAAACAGCAAGTAAACTAAAGGAGTGCATCAACAAGGTTTTGTTTCAAACCCAAATTAGCATAACCCAAGGGATTAGCAAAGTCTCACCTTAACCACCCTGCCACTACTTCATTTGTAGGTAGTTATCGTGTAGAGTAGTTGGGTTGTTTTCCAGAATAGATTGAAGGTAAGGCTTAAATTTTGATGGTATTAGCATAGATTTAAACATTTAGATGATCTTTTTCATCACATTCCTTTCAAACAGCAAGGAAACACAGCGACGAGGATGGGATTCAAAACAACATGTTTAGAAAACAATGGTTCAGCAGTGTATCACATTAACCACTCGTACACATTGTCACACTTGTGGTATAGTTAGAAAGCTTGCATGAATATATTGAAGGTAAGGCATAAACTCTGTTGGCTTTGATTTAAATACTGACAATACCTTTTCAACATGTGGTTGATTTACAGCAAGCAAAAACATCGACGAGGATGGCATTCGAACCCACGCGTGCAGAGCACAATGGATTAGCAGTCCATCGCCTTAACCACTCGGCCACCTCATCATGTTTAGCTATACATTTTGCTATTTTGTGGTGTAGTTGGATAGCTTTCCTTAATAGACTGATGGTAAGGCATAAACTCTGTTGGAGTTTGCTTTTATTGAAATATTTGTCATCATGCTGCTGATAAACAGCATGTAAACTAAAGGAGTAAACTGAAGTAGTGCGTCAACAAGGTTTTGAATCGAACCCACATAAACATAGCCCAAAGGATTAGCAAAGTTTTGGTTTAAACACTCGGCCACTTCTTAGATTTTAGATCATTTTCTTTCTATTTTGTAGTGAAGTTAGATAGTTTCCCAGAATAGACTGATGGTAAGGCATAAATTCTGATGGAAAAAGCATAGATTCCTATATTAACATTATCTTTTCAACATGTTCCTTTCAAAGAGCAAGGCAAAGCGTAGACAAGAATGGGATTCAAAACTACACGTGTAGAGCAAAATGTAGCAGTACATCACATTATTCTCTCGGACATCTCGTCATATTTGCATAAGCATCTCGCTATTCTGTGGTGTAGTTAGAAAGCTATCTTTAATGGATGGAAGCTAAGGCATGAACTCTGTTGGATTTTGCTTTGATTTAAATATTGACTTTAACTTTTCATCATGCTGCTAATAAACAGCAAGTAAACTAAAGGAGTGCATCAACAAGGTTTTGTTTCAAACCCAAATTAACATAGCCCAAGGGATTAGCAAAGTCTCAACTTAACCACCCTGCCACTACTTCATTTGTAGGTAGTTATCGTGTAGAGTAGTTGGGTTGTTTTCCAGAATAGATTGAAGGTAAGGCTTAAATTCTGATTAGCATAGATTTAAACATTTAGATGATCTTTTTCATCACATTCCTTTCAAACAGCAAGGAAACACAGCGAAGAGGATGGGATTCAAAACAAAACGTGTAGAAACCAATGGTTCAGCAGTGCATCACATTAACCACTCGTACACATCGTCACACTTGTGGTATAGTTAGAAAGCTTGCATGAATATATTGAAGGTATTGAAGAAAGCTTGCATGGGTAAATTGAAGTAGTGCGTCAACAAGGTTTTGATTCAAACCCACATAAGCATAGCCCAAAGGATTAGCAAAGTTTTGGTTTAAACACTCGGCCACTTCTTAGATTTTAGATCATTTTCTTTCTATTTTGTAGTGAAGTTAGATAGTTTCCCAGAATAGACTGATGGTAAGGCATAAATTCTGATGGAAAAAGCATAGATTCCTATATTAACATTATCTTTTCAACATGTTCCTTTCAAAGAGCAAGGCAAAGCGTAGACAAGAATGGGATTCAAAACTACACGTGTAGAGCAAAATGTAGCAGTACATCACATTATTCTCTCGGACATCTCGTCATATTTGCATAAGCATCTCGCTATTCTGTGGTGTAGTTAGAAAGCTATCTTTAATGGACGGAAGCTAAGGCATGAACTCTGTTGGATTTTGCTTTGATTTAAATATTGACTTTAACTTTTCATCATGCTGCTAATAAACAGCAAGTAAACTAAAGGAGTGCATCAACAAGGTTTTGTTTCAAACCCAAATTAGCATAGCCCAAGGGATTAGCAAAGTCTCAACTTAACCACCCTGCCACTACTTCATTTGTAGGTAGTTATCGTGTAGAGTAGTTGGGTTGTTTTCCAGAATAGATTGACGGTAAGGCTTAAATTCTGATTAGCATAGATTTAAACATTTAGATGATCTTTTTCATCACATTCCTTTCAAACAGCAAGGAAACACAGCGACGAGGATGGGATTCAAAACAAAACGTGTAGAAACCAATGGTTCAGCAGTGCATCACATTAACCACTCGTACACATCGTCACACTTGTGGTATAGTTAGAAAGCTTGCATGAATATATTGAAGGTATTGAAGAAAGCTTGCATGGGTATATTGAAGTAGTGCGTCAACAAGGTTTTGATTCGAACCCACATAAGCATAGCCCAAAGGATTAGCAAAGTTTTGGTTTAAACACTCGGCCACTTCTTAGATTTTAGATCATTTTCTTTCTATTTTGTAGTGAAGTTAGATAGTTTCCCAGAATAGACTGATGGTAAGGCATAAATTCTGATGGAAAAAGCATAGATTCCTATATTAACATTATCTTTTCAACATGTTCCTTTCAAAGAGCAAGGCAAAGCGTAGACAAGAATGGGATTCAAAACTACACGTGTAGAGCAAAATGTAGCAGTACATCACATTATTCTCTCAGACATCTTGTCATATTTGCATAAGCATCTCGCTATTCTGTGGTGTAGTTAGAAAGCTATCTTTAATGGACGGAAGCTAAGGCATGAACTCTGTTGGATTTTGCTTTGATTTAAATATTGACTTTAACTTTTCATCATGCTGCTAATAAACAGCAAGTAAACTAAAGGAGTGCATCAACAAGGTTTTGTTTCAAACCCAAATTAGCATAGCCCAAGGGATTAGCAAAGTCTCAACTTAACCACCCTGCCACTACTTCATTTGTAGGTAGTTATCGTGTAGAGTTGTTTTCCAGAATAGATTGAAGGTAAGGCTTAAATTCTGATTAGCATAGATTTAAACATTTAGATGATCTTTTTCATCACATTCCTTTCAAACAGCAAGGAAACACAGCGACGAGGATGGGATTCAAAACAAAACGTGTAGAAACCAATGGTTCAGCAGTGCATCACATTAACCACTCGTACACATCGTCACACTTGTGGTATAGTTAGAAAGCTTGCATGAATATATTGAAGGTATTGAAGAAAGCTTGCATGGGTATATTGAAGTAGTGCGTCAACAAGGTTTTGATTCGAACCCACATAAGCATAGCCCAAAGGATTAGCAAAGTTTTGGTTTAAACACTCGGCCACTTCTTAGATTTTAGATCATTTTCTTTCTATTTTGTAGTGAAGTTAGATAGTTTCCCAGAATAGACTGATGGTAAGGCATAAATTCTGATGGAAAAAGCATAGATTCCTATATTAACATTATCTTTTCAACATGTTCCTTTCAAAGAGCAAGGCAAAGCGTAGACAAGAATGGGATTCAAAACTACACGTGTAGAGCAAAATGTAGCAGTACATCACATTATTCTCTCAGACATCTTGTCATATTTGCATAAGCATCTCGCTATTCTGTGGTGTAGTTAGAAAGCTATCTTTAATGGACGGAAGCTAAGGCATGAACTCTGTTG
Organism: Moxostoma hubbsi; assembly: GCA_032164185.1. Lineage (NCBI taxonomy): Eukaryota > Metazoa > Chordata > Actinopteri > Cypriniformes > Catostomidae > Moxostoma > Moxostoma hubbsi. The sequence continues at coordinate 23,373,467 of JAVLUX010000040.1, read as the reverse complement.
GATTTTGCTTTGATTTAAATATTGACTTTAACTTTTCATCATGCTGCTAATAAACAGCAAGTAAACTAAAGGAGTGCATCAACAAGGTTTTGTTTCAAACCCAAATTAGCATAGCCCAAGGGATTAGCAAAGTCTCAACTTAACCACCCTGCCACTACTTCATTTGTAGGTAGTTATCGTGTAGAGTTGTTTTCCAGAATAGATTGAAGGTAAGGCTTAAATTCTGATTAGCATAGATTTAAACATTTAGATGATCTTTTTCATCACATTCCTTTCAAACAGCAAGGAAACACAGCGACGAGGATGGGATTCAAAACAAAACGTGTAGAAACCAATGGTTCAGCAGTGCATCACATTAACCACTCGTACACATCGTCACACTTGTGGTATAGTTAGAAAGCTTGCATGAATATATTAAAGGTATTGAAGAAAGCTTGCATGGGTATATTGAAGTAGTGCGTCAACAAGGTTTTGATTCGAACCCACATAAGCATAGCCCAAAGGATTAGCAAAGTTTTGGTTTAAACACTCGGCCACTTCTTAGATTTTAGATCATTTTCTTTCTATTTTGTAGTGAAGTTAGATAGTTTCCCAGAATAGACTGATGGTAAGGCATAAATTCTGATGGAAAAAGCATAGATTCCTATATTAACATTATCTTTTCAACATGTTCCTTTCAAAGAGCAAGGCAAAGCGTAGACAAGAATGGGATTCAAAACTACACGTGTAGAGCAAAATGTAGCAGTACATCACATTATTCTCTCGGACATCTTGTCATATTTGCATAAGCATCTCGCTATTCTGTGGTGTAGTTAGAAAGCTATCTTTAATGGACGGAAGCTAAGGCATGAACTCTGTTGGATTTTGCTTTGATTTAAATATTGACTTTAACTTTTCATCATGCTGCTAATAAACAGCAAGTAAACTAAAGGAGTGCATCAACAAGGTTTTGTTTCAAACCCAAATTAGCATAGCCCAAGGGATTAGCAAAGTCTCAACTTAACCACCCTGCCACTACTTCATTTGTAGGTAGTTATCGTGTAGAGTAGTTGGGTTGTTTTCCAGAATAGATTGAAGGTAAGGCTTAAATTCTGATTAGCATAGATTTAAACATTTAGATGATCTTTTTCATCACATTCCTTTCAAACAGCAAGGAAACACAGTGACGAGGATGGGATTCAAAACAAAACGTGTAGAAACCAATGGTTCAGCAGTGCATCACATTAACCACTCCTACACATGTGGTATAGTTAGAAAGCTTGCATGAATATATTGAAGGTATTGAAGAAAGCTTGCATGGGTATATTGAAGTAGTGCGTCAACAAGGTTTTGATTCGAACCCACATAAGCATAGCCCAAAGGATTAGCAAAGTTTTGGTTTAAACACTCGGCCACTTCTTAGATTTTAGATCATTTTCTTTCTATTTTGTAGTGAAGTTAGATAGTTTCCCAGAATAGACTGATGGTAAGGCATAAATTCTGATGGAAAAAGCATAGATTCCTATATTAACATTATCTTTTCAACATGTTCCTTTCAAAGAGCAAGGCAAAGCGTAGACAAGAATGGGATTCAAAACTACACGTGTAGAGCAAAATGTAGCAGTACATCACATTATTCTCTCAGACATCTTGTCATATTTGCATAAGCATCTCGCTATTCTGTGGTGTAGTTAGAAAGCTATCTTTAATGGACGGAAGCTAAGGCATGAACTCTGTTGGATTTTGCTTTGATTTAAATATTGACTTTAACTTTTCATCATGCTGCTAATAAACAGCAAGTAAACTAAAGGAGTGCATCAACAAGGTTTTGTTTCAAACCCAAATTAGCATAGCCCAAGGGATTAGCAAAGTCTCAACTTAACCACCCTGCCACTACTTCATTTGTAGGTAGTTATCGTGTAGAGTTGTTTTCCAGAATAGATTGAAGGTAAGGCTTAAATTCTGATTAGCATAGATTTAAACATTTAGATGATCTTTTTCATCACATTCCTTTCAAACAGCAAGGAAACACAGCGACGAGGATGGGATTCAAAACAAAACGTGTAGAAACCAATGGTTCAGCAGTGCATCACATTAACCACTCGTACACATCGTCACACTTGTGGTATAGTTAGAAAGCTTGCATGAATATATTGAAGGTAAGGCATAAACTCTGTTGGCTTTGATTTAAATACTGACAATATCTTTTCAACATGTGGTTGACTTACAGCAAGCAAACACAACGACAAGGATGGGATTCGAACCCACGCGTGCAGAGCACAATGGATTAGCAGTCCATCGCCTTAACCACTCGGCCACCTCGTCATGTTTAGCTATCCATTTTGCTATTTTGTGGTGTAGTTGGATAGCTTTCCTTAATAGACTGATGGTAAGGCATAAACTCTGTTGGAGTTTGCTTTTATTGAAATATTTGTCATCATGCTGCTGATAAACAGCATGTAAACTAAAGGAGTAAACTGAAGTAGTGCGTCAACAAGGTTTTGATTCGAACCCACATAAGCATAGCCCAAAGGATTAGCAAAGTTTTGGTTTAAACACTCGGCCACTTCTTAGATTTTAGATCATTTTCTTTCTATTTTGTAGTGAAGTTAGATAGTTTCCCAGAATAGACTGATGGTAAGGCATAAATTCTGATGGAAAAAGCATAGATTCCTATATTAACATTATCTTTTCAACATGTTCCTTTCAAAGAGCAAGGCAAAGCGTAGACAAGAATGGGATTCAAAACTACACGTGTAGAGCAAAATGTAGCAGTACATCACATTATTCTCTCGGACATCTCGTCATATTTGCATAAGCATCTCGCTATTCTGTGGTGTAGTTAGAAAGCTATCTTTAATGGACGGAAGCTAAGGCATGAACTCTGTTGGATTTTGCTTTGATTTAAATATTGACTTTAACTTTTCATCATGCTGCTAATAAACAGCAATTAAACTAAAGGAGTGCATCAACAAGGTTTTGTTTCAAACCCAAATTAGCATAGCCCAAGGGATTAGCAAAGTCTCAACTTAACCACCCTGCCACTACTTCATTTGTAGGTAGTTATCGTGTAGAGAAGTTGGGTTGTTTTCCAGAATAGATTGAAGGTAAGGCTTAAATTCTGATTAGCATAGATTTAAACATTTAGATGATCTTTTTCATCACATTCCTTTCAAACAGCAAGGAAACACAGCGACGAGGATGGGATTCAAAACAACACGTGTAGAAACCAATGGTTCAGCAGTGCATCGCCTTAACCACTCGGCCACCTCGTCATGTTTAGCTATCCATTTTGCTATTTTGTGGTGTAGTTGGATAGCTTTCCTTAATAGACTGATGGTAAGGCATAAACTCTGTTGGAGTTTGCTTTTATTGAAATATTTGTCATCATGCTGCTGATAAACAGCATGTAAACTAAAGGAGTGCATCAACAAGGTTTTGTTTCAAACCCAAATTAGCATAGCCCAAGGGATTAGCAAAGTCTCAACTTAACCACCCTGCCACTACTTCATATGTAGGTAGTTCTCGTGTAGAGTAGTTGGGTTGTTTTCCAGAATAGATTGAAGGTAAGGCTTAAATTCTGATGGAATTAGCATAGATTTAAACATTTAGATGATCTTTTTCATCACGTTCCTTTCAAACAGCAAGGAAACACAGCGACGAGGATGGGATTCAAAACAAAACGTGTAGAAACCAATGGTTCAGCAGTGCATCACATGAACCACTCGTACACATCGTCACACTTGTGGTATAGTTAGAAAGCTTGCATGAATATATTGAAGGTAAGGCATAAACTCTGTTGGCTTTGATTTAAATACTGACAATACCTTTTCAACATGTGGTTGACTTACAGCAAGCAAACACATCGACGAGGATGGGATTCGAACCCACGCGTGCAGAGCACAATGGATTAGCAGTCCATCGCCTTAACCACTCGGCCACCTCGTCATGTTTCGCTATCCATTTTGCTATTTTGTGGTGTAGTTGGATAGCTTTTCTTAATAGACTGATGGTAAGGCATAAACTCTGTTGGAGTTTGCTTTTATTGAAATATTTGTCATCATGCTGCTGATAAACAGCATGTAAACTAAAGGAGTAAACTGAAGTAGTGCGTCAACAAGGTTTTGATTCGAACCCACATAAGCATAGCCCAAAGGATTAGCAAAGTTTTGGTTTAAACACTCGGCCACTTCTTAGATTTTAGATCATTTTCTTTCTATTTTGTAGTGAAGTTAGATAGTTTCCCAGAATAGACTGATGGTAAGGCATAAATTCTGATGGAAAAAGCATAGATTCCTATATTAACATTATCTTTTCAACATGTTCCTTTCAAAGAGCAAGGCAAAGCGTAGACAAGAATGGGATTCAAAACTACACGTGTAGAGCAAAATGTAGCAGTACATCACATTATTCTCTCGGACATCTCGTCATATTTGCATAAGCATCTCGCTATTCTGTGGTGTAGTTAGAAAGCTATCTTTAATGGACGGAAGCTAAGGCATGAACTCTGTTGGATTTTGCTTTGATTTAAATATTGACTTTAACTTTTCATCATGCTGCTAATAAACAGCAAGTAAACTAAAGGAGTGCATCAACAAGGTTTTGTTTCAAACCCAAATTAGCATAGCCCAAGGGATTAGCAAAGTCTCAACTTAACCACCCTGCCACTACTTCATATGTAGGTAGTTATCGTGTAGAGTAGTTGGGTTGTTTTCCAGAATAGATTGAAGGTAAGGCTTAAATTCTGATGGAATTAGCATAGATTTAAACATTTAGATGATCTTTTTCATCACGTTCCTTTCAAACAGCAAGGAAACACAGCGACGAGGATGGGATTCAAAACAAAACGTGTAGAAACCAATGGTTCAGCAGTGCATCACATTAACCACTCGTACACATCTGGTATAGTTAGAAAGCTTGCATGAATATACTGAAGGTATTGAAGAAAGCTTGCATGGGTATATTGAAGTAGTGCGTAAACAAGGTTTTGATTCGAACCCACATAAGCATAGCCCAAAGGATTAGCAAAGTTTTGGTTTAAACACTCGGCCACTTCTTAGATTTTAGATCATTTTCTTTCTATTTTGTAGTGAAGTTAGATAGTTTCCCAGAATAGACTGATGGTAAGGCATAAATTCTGATAGAAAAAGCATAGATTCCTATATTAACATTATCTTTTCAACATGTTCCTTTCAAAGAGCAAGGCAAAGCGTAGACAAGAATGGGATACAAAACTACACGTGTAGAGCAAAATGTAGCAGTACATCACATTATTCACTCGGACATCTCATCATATTTGCATAAGCATCTCGCTATTCTGTGGTGTAGTTAGAAAGCTATCTTTAATGGTCGGAAGCTAAGGCATGAACTCTGTTGGATTTTGCTTTGATTTAAATATTGACTTTAACTTTTCATCATGATAAACAGCATGTAAACTAAAGGAGTAAACTGAAGTAGTGCGTCAACAAGGTTTTGATTCGAACCCACATAAGCATAGCCCAAAGGATTAGCAAAGTTTTGGTTTAAACACTCGGCCACTTCTTTGATTTTAGATCATTTTCTTTCTATTTTGTAGTGAAGTTAGATAGTTTCCCAGAATAGACTGATGGTAAGGCATAAATTCTGATGGAAAAAGCATAGATTCCTATATTAACATTATCTTTTCAACATGTTCCTTTCAAAGAGCAAGGCAAAGCGTAGACAAGAATGGGATACAAAACTACACGTGTAGAGCAAAATGTAGCAGTACATCACATTATTCTCTCGGACATCTCGTCATATTTGCATAAGCATCTCGCTATTCTGTGGTGTAGTTAGAAAGCTATCTTTAATGGACGGAAGCTAAGGCATGAACCTGTTGGATTTTGCTTTGATTTAAATATTGACTTTAACTTTTCATCATGCTGCTAATAAACAGCAAGTAAACTAAAGGAGTGCATCAACAAGGTTTTGTTTCAAACCCAAATTAGCATAACCCAAGGGATTAGCAAAGTCTCACCTTAACCACCCTGCCACTACTTCATTTGTAGGTAGTTATCGTGTAGAGTAGTTGGGTTGTTTTCCAGAATAGATTGAAGGTAAGGCTTAAATTTTGATGGTATTAGCATAGATTTAAACATTTAGATGATCTTTTTCATCACATTCCTTTCAAACAGCAAGGAAACACAGCGACGAGGATGGGATTCAAAACAACATGTTTAGAAAACAATGGTTCAGCAGTGTATCACATTAACCACTCGTACACATTGTCACACTTGTGGTATAGTTAGAAAGCTTGCATGAATATATTGAAGGTAAGGCATAAACTCTGTTGGCTTTGATTTAAATACTGACAATACCTTTTCAACATGTGGTTGATTTACAGCAAGCAAAAACATCGACGAGGATGGCATTCGAACCCACGCGTGCAGAGCACAATGGATTAGCAGTCCATCGCCTTAACCACTCGGCCACCTCATCATGTTTAGCTATACATTTTGCTATTTTGTGGTGTAGTTGGATAGCTTTCCTTAATAGACTGATGGTAAGGCATAAACTCTGTTGGAGTTTGCTTTTATTGAAATATTTGTCATCATGCTGCTGATAAACAGCATGTAAACTAAAGGAGTAAACTGAAGTAGTGCGTCAACAAGGTTTTGAATCGAACCCACATAAACATAGCCCAAAGGATTAGCAAAGTTTTGGTTTAAACACTCGGCCACTTCTTAGATTTTAGATCATTTTCTTTCTATTTTGTAGTGAAGTTAGATAGTTTCCCAGAATAGACTGATGGTAAGGCATAAATTCTGATGGAAAAAGCATAGATTCCTATATTAACATTATCTTTTCAACATGTTCCTTTCAAAGAGCAAGGCAAAGCGTAGACAAGAATGGGATTCAAAACTACACGTGTAGAGCAAAATGTAGCAGTACATCACATTATTCTCTCGGACATCTCGTCATATTTGCATAAGCATCTCGCTATTCTGTGGTGTAGTTAGAAAGCTATCTTTAATGGATGGAAGCTAAGGCATGAACTCTGTTGGATTTTGCTTTGATTTAAATATTGACTTTAACTTTTCATCATGCTGCTAATAAACAGCAAGTAAACTAAAGGAGTGCATCAACAAGGTTTTGTTTCAAACCCAAATTAACATAGCCCAAGGGATTAGCAAAGTCTCAACTTAACCACCCTGCCACTACTTCATTTGTAGGTAGTTATCGTGTAGAGTAGTTGGGTTGTTTTCCAGAATAGATTGAAGGTAAGGCTTAAATTCTGATTAGCATAGATTTAAACATTTAGATGATCTTTTTCATCACATTCCTTTCAAACAGCAAGGAAACACAGCGAAGAGGATGGGATTCAAAACAAAACGTGTAGAAACCAATGGTTCAGCAGTGCATCACATTAACCACTCGTACACATCGTCACACTTGTGGTATAGTTAGAAAGCTTGCATGAATATATTGAAGGTATTGAAGAAAGCTTGCATGGGTAAATTGAAGTAGTGCGTCAACAAGGTTTTGATTCAAACCCACATAAGCATAGCCCAAAGGATTAGCAAAGTTTTGGTTTAAACACTCGGCCACTTCTTAGATTTTAGATCATTTTCTTTCTATTTTGTAGTGAAGTTAGATAGTTTCCCAGAATAGACTGATGGTAAGGCATAAATTCTGATGGAAAAAGCATAGATTCCTATATTAACATTATCTTTTCAACATGTTCCTTTCAAAGAGCAAGGCAAAGCGTAGACAAGAATGGGATTCAAAACTACACGTGTAGAGCAAAATGTAGCAGTACATCACATTATTCTCTCGGACATCTCGTCATATTTGCATAAGCATCTCGCTATTCTGTGGTGTAGTTAGAAAGCTATCTTTAATGGACGGAAGCTAAGGCATGAACTCTGTTGGATTTTGCTTTGATTTAAATATTGACTTTAACTTTTCATCATGCTGCTAATAAACAGCAAGTAAACTAAAGGAGTGCATCAACAAGGTTTTGTTTCAAACCCAAATTAGCATAGCCCAAGGGATTAGCAAAGTCTCAACTTAACCACCCTGCCACTACTTCATTTGTAGGTAGTTATCGTGTAGAGTAGTTGGGTTGTTTTCCAGAATAGATTGAATGTAAGGCTTAAATTCTGATTAGCATAGATTTAAACATTTAGATGATCTTTTTCATCACATTCCTTTCAAACAGCAAGGAAACACAGCGACGAGGATGGGATTCAAAACAACACGTGTAGAAAACAATGGTTCAGCAGTGCATCACATGAACCACTCGTACACATCGTCACACTTGTGGTATAGTTAGAAAGCTTGCATGAATATATTGAAGGTAAGGCATGAACTCTGTTGGCTTTGATTTAAACACTGACAATACCTTTTCAACATGTGGTTGACTTACAGCAAGCAAACACATCGACGAGGATGGGATTCAAACCCACGCGTGCGGAGAACAATGGATTAGCAGTCCATCGCCTTAACCACTCGGCCACCTCGTCATGTTTAGTTATCCTTTTTGCTATTTTGTGGTGTAGTTGGATAGCTTTCCTTAATAGACTGATGGTAAGACATCAACTCTGTTGGAGTTTGCTTTTATTGAAATATTTGTCATCATGCTGCTGATAAACAGCATGTATACTAAAGGAGTAAACTGAAGTAGTGCGTCAACAAGGTTTTGATTCGAACCCACATAAGCATAGCCCAAAGGATTAGCAAAGTTTTGGTTTAAACACTCGGCCACTTCTTTGATTTTAGATCATTTTCTTTCTATTTTGTAGTGAAGTTAGATAGTTTCCCAGAATAGACTGATGGTAAGGCATAAAATCTGATGGAAAAAGCATAGATTCATATATTAACATCTTTTCAACATGTTCCTTTCAAAGAGCAAGGCAAAGCGTAGACAAGAATGGGATTCAAAACTACACGTGTAGAGCAAAATGTAGCAGTACATCACATTATTCACTCGGACATCTCGTCATATTTGCATAAGCATCTCGCTATTCTGTGGTGTAGTTAGAAAGCTATCTTTAATGGACGGAAGCTAAGGCATGAACTCTGTTGGATTTTGCTTTGATTTAAATATTGACTTGAACTTTTCATCATGCTGCTAATAAACAGCAAGTAAACTAAAGGAGTGCATCAACAAGGGTTTGTTTCAAACCCAAATTAGCATAGCCCAAGGGATTAGCAAAGTCTCACCTTAACCACCCTACCACTACTTCATTTGTAGGTAGTTATCGTGTAGAGTAATTGGGTTGTTTTCCAGAATAGATTGAAGGTAAGGCTTAAATTTTGATGGAATTAGCATAGTTTTAAACATTTAGATGATCTTTTTCATCACATTCCTTTCAAACAGCAAGGAAACACAGCGACGAGGATGGGATTCAAAACAACACGTTTAGAAAACAATGGTTCAGCAGTGTATCACATTAACCACTCGTACACATTGTCACACTTGTGGTATAGTTAGAAAGCTTGCATGAATATATTGAAGGTAAGGCATAAACTCTGTTGGCTTTGATTTAAATACTGACAATACCTTTTCAACATGTGGTTGACTTACAGCAAGCAAACACATCGACGAGGATGGGATTCGAACCCACGCGTGCAGAGCACAATGGATTAGCAGTCCATCGCCTTAACCACTCGGCCACCTCGTCATGTTTCGCTATCCATTTTGCTATTTTGTGGTGTAGTTGGATAGCTTTCCTTAATATACTGATGGTAAGGCATAAAGTCTGTTGGAGTTTGCTTTTATTGAAATATTTGTCATCATGCTGCTGATAAACAGCATGTAAACTAAAGGAGTAAACTGAAGTGTTGCGTCAACAAGGTTTTGATTCGAATCCACATAAGCATAGCCCAAAGGATTAGCAAAGTTTTGGTTTAAACACTCGGCCACTTCTTTGATTTTAGATCATTTTCTTTCTATTTTGTAGTGAAGTTAGATAGTTTCCCAGAATAGACTGATGGTAAGGCATAAATTCTGATGGAAAAAGCATAGATTCCTATATTAACATTATCTTTTCAACATGTTCCTTTCAAAGAGCAAGGCAAAGCGTAGACAAGAATGGGATTCAAAACTACACGTGTAGAGCAAAATGTAGCAGTACATCACATTATTCTCTCGGACATCTCGTCATATTTGCATAAGCATCTCGCTATTCTGTGGTGTAGTTAGAAAGCTATCTTTAATGGACGGAAGCTAAGGCATGAACTCTGTTGGATTTTGCTTTGATTTAAATATTGACTTTAACTTTTCATCATGCTGCTAATAAACAGCAAGTAAACTAAAGGAGTGCATCAACAAGGTTTTGTTTCAAACCCAAATTAGCATAGCCCAAGGGATTAGCAAAGTCTCACCTTAACCACCCTGCCACTACTTCATTTGTAGGTAGTTATCGTGTAGAGTAGTTGGGTTGTTTTCCAGAATAGATTGACGGTAAGGCTTAAATTCTGATTAGCATAGATTTAAACATTTAGATGATCTTTTTCATCACATTCCTTTCAAACAGCAAGGAAACACAGCGACGAGGATGGGATTCAAAACAAAACGTGTAGAAACCAATGGTTCAGCAGTGCATCACATTAACCACTCGTACACATCGTCACACTTGTGGTATAGTTAGAAAGCTTGCATGAATATATTGAAGGTATTGAAGAAAGCTTGCATGGGTATATTGAAGTAGTGCGTCAACAAGGTTTTGATTCGAACCCACATAAGCATAGCCCAAAGGATTAGCAAAGTTTTGGTTTAAACACTCGGCCACTTCTTAGATTTTAGATCATTTTCTTTCTATTTTGTAGTGAAGTTAGATAGTTTCCCAGAATAGACTGATGGTAAGGCATAAATTCTGATGGAAAAAGCATAGATTCCTATATTAACATTATCTTTTCAACATGTTCCTTTCAAAGAGCAAGGCAAAGCGTAGACAAGAATGGGATACAAAACTACACGTGTAGAGCTAAATGTAGCAGTACATCACATTATTCTCTCGGACATCTCGTCATATTTGCATAAGCATCTCGCTATTCTGTGGTGTAGTTAGAAAGCTATCTTTAATGGACGGAAGCTAAGGCATGAACCTGTTGGATTTTGCTTTGATTTAAATATTGACTTGAACTTTTCATCATGCTGCTAATAAACAGCAAGTAAACTAAAGGAGTGCATCAACAAGGTTTTGTTTCAAACCCAAATTAGCATAGCCCAAGGGATTAGCAAAGTCTCAACTTAACCACCCTGCCACTACTTCATTTGTAGGTAGTTATCGTGTAGAGTAGTTGGGTTGTTTTCCAGAATAGATTGAAGGTAAGGCTTAAATTCTGATTAGCATAGATGTAAACATTTAGATGATCTTTTTCATCACGTTCCTTTCAAACAGCAAGGAAACACAGCGACGAGGATGGGATTCAAAACAACACGTGTAGAAAACAATGGTTCAGCAGTGCATCACATGAACCACTTGTACACATCGTCACACTAGTGGTATAGTTAGAAAGCTTGCATGAATATATTGAAGGTAAGGCATAAACTCTGTTGGCTTTGATTTAAAAACTGACAATACCTTTTCAACATGTGGTTGACTTACAGCAAGCAAACACATCGACGAGGATGGGATTCAAACCCACGCGTGCAGAGCACAATGGATTAGCAGTCCATCGCCTTAACCACTCGGCCACCTCGTCATGTTGGGCTCTTCATTTTGCTATTTTGTGGTGTAGTTGGATAGCTTTCCTTAATAGACTGATGGTAAGGTATAAACTCTGTTGGAGTTTGCTTTTATTGAAATATTTGTCATCATGCTGCTGATAAACAGCATGTAAACTAAAGGAGTAAACTGAAGTAGTGCGTCAACAAGGTTTTGATTCGAACCCACATAAGCATAGCCCAAAGGATTAGCAAAGTTTTGGTTTAAACACTCGGCCACTTCTTAGATTTTAGATCATTTTCTTTCTATTTTGTAGTGAAGTTAGATAGTTTCCCAGAATAGACTGATGGTAAGGCATAAATTCTGATGGAAAAAGCATAGATTCCTATATTAACATTATCTTTTCAACATGTTCCTTTCAAAGAGCAAGGCAAAGCGTAGACAAGAATGGGATTCAAAACTACACGTGTAGAGCAAAATGTAGCAGTACATCACATTATTCACTCGGACATCTCGTCATATTTGCATAAGCATCTCGCTATTCTGTGGTGTAGTTAGAAAGCTATCTTTAATGGACGGAAGCTAAGGCATGAACTGTTGGATTTTGCTTTGATTTAAATATTGACTTTAACTTTTCATCATGCTGCTAATAAACAGCAAGTAAACTAAAGGAGTGCATCAACAAGGGTTTGTTTCAAACCCAAATTAGCATAGCCCAAGGGATTAGCAAAGTCTCACCTTAACCACCCTACCACTACTTCATTTGTAGGTAGTTATCGTGTAGAGTAGTGTTGTGGTTCTTGCCTGATTTGTGAAAAACTCACTCTTAAAGACTTGGAGTTTTTGATTTCAGAAGAATAGACTTTATTATCAGACCATAAAGCCGAGCTGCCCCTGCAGAAACAACTGAAGTGTCTTGAATTTTGCACACGCTTACATAGGTCTCACAAGGTGTGGCTAAAACAATGCATATCCTGTTTTGAGCTGAAAAACATCTTTGGAGCCCTAACAAATCTTCTTTATCTTTAAACCAGAAGTCTTCAGTTACATCCTGTGAGCCATTTTCACACTATGTAAAAACACTTTACTAAGAGGGGCCCATCATATATCTTCTTTAGCTTCAACAAAAGTAAATAGGAAACATCTGCATGTCATTTATGTGTGAGTGTCCATGTACCTCTGACATTCCATTCCCAGACTTTTATGCTGAACCACTCACATACACAAAAAACACATATGACCAACAGAAATAATTGTAGAATAAAATGGCATCGATTATACTTGATTAATGTATACTCAACTTGATAAAAATACACCACATATCCCCTCTCTGTGACTTTCAGGAGTCACATTTCCATTTTTACTCAGAGTGCAGTTTCACAATTCAGTCGCCTCAGTAATGCTAACTAGTGACTAAATTAAGTCACACAGCTTTACTACCAATGACCAGATTATGCCACCGCACTCCGTTGGAGATCACAGAACCAAACATCTCTACTCAACTTTGCTTAAGAATAGAGTAAAAGATTCTGTCCCGATATTCATTCAAAAAATAAAACATACAAAATTGTTTTAAGCATGAGCATGCAATTGGTTCAGCCTTGTGTTTGGTTGTCACAGTTATGTAGAGTGTATCATACAAAATATTCATCATCATTTTAAGAGTTCTTGCTTTAATGTAGATGTCTTCAACCCAGATACTTTGCGCATCGAAGAGGGTCACCCTTTGGGGAGAGGTTAGGCTAGCACTTACACCCAGGGCATGGTTCTTCATATCTTCTTATATATATTCATTAGAGAGATCAATTTTCTCCCATCTTGGTCTTTCTGTCCATCCAGGTTAGTTGTCATTGCTTTGGACCATATACATCGATCAAGGTAATCTACTTACTGTTGCTCAAATCAAGAATGACTTTACCAATGGTAACACACAACAGAATATTATTCCTTCCACAATGTTGTTATTCCAAACATTATATTAATTTTAGCTTATTGTGCACCCCATTTCTTTAAGTAATCTATTTAAATCGCTATAAACAAGTCAAACCATGTTAATTTTAGTTACCACCATGTTTTCTTTTTTCCATTCTTCATTATTATTAAAATGCACATGAGTTCAATAAAAGCATAATCAAAAATAATTTTTCAATCTTAATTCTTCATCATACAAACAATCTCAGGTTTGTTCAATGCTTCTTTAATAATTTAGGCACCTCTTTGTATGCAACGGTTCTCAAAGCTTTACCCCCAAAATCAATCTATAACTTATCTTCTACACAGGGTGTGATCCCCTGATAACACAGTGATAGGATGCTTAGTATTTATCGCTGTGATGAAACATATTAATAAAGCGGTTATTAAGACACATTTGGGTTGAGTGGAACTCACAACTTCGGGCAGGTTACTTGTAAACCTCCCTTTTGATGCTTCTGTCCTAAAAGCATCCATCCACTTCCTTAAACCCATATTACCCTCCCATCTTGGGCAGGTTTCCAGGACGGTGGCGCCCTGTCTTAGGCCGCTCTCATTTTGCCATTGGAGAGTCTTTCCCGTCATTGGGTCACCACCTCCTGCCACTGGTCTGATACCGCTCAGTCCTATCAGCCAATTCTTAATAATTTGGTATCTGTAAACAGATATTTTCTTTTGCTTCAGGAAGTATCACTTGAGAACCGTCACAGCCAATGGAACCATCTAAATCTGCTTAAATATGGAGACAGTTCAAAACATGGTTAAATTTACAAAGCATTATTCAAAATTAAACAGTCTATTAAAACTTAACAAATTAAACAAAATGCTAAAATTTAACTCATTTCCAGAACATTCATTTTCATTCAAATTGTATTTCTGCTCCTTTAGCAAATGTCACAAAAAACCTTGTATAATCGTGGGAACTAATATCAGAATAAAACAAATACAGGGTAGCCTCTGTCGAGCTTCTAGGAAGCTTAATTTAAAACATCACCTTAATCAATAATGGTTTCTAGATAGTTTTGAACCTACATTTATTCTCTCAGATGAATGTTCAACTCAATCTCTTATCTTTAATATAAGCACCTAACATCAAATTGTCCTCTGAATTGGGATATATTCATTAATTGCCCTTAAAACCTTTAATCATGAGGAAAGCGGTTTGAACCTCTCCTTCATGTCACTGTATCTAACATTAGTGTCACATCACATCATTTACCATATAAAAGAAAATTAAAAGAAAATTCAACAATTTAAAGATGTGCCTTTAGCATATACTTCAACATCTGCTCTTGAGTTTCTTGTTTCAAGCAGACACTTATCATACAGAGAGTGAGAAAGGGGAGGAGTTCTGAGGGGGACATTCCATCTCATTACAGCTGTTCCTTCTTTCTCATTTTAGAATCTCACAATAATATATTTAAGTTACCCTTCAACATTGAAAAAAGTGATCATTATAAGAATTCATTTTATTATCTGCTTTCAAACTTTTCCATTTTATACCATCTTCAAATAAAACCTCTTCCAGAACTTTCCATCTTCTTTTCTTGTTAGAAATTTGATTACAGTTCCTGACCCCTGACCTGCTGAGGGCACTGCTTCCAGACATGTGCTAAATCTATCTTTCTCATGTCCATATAATACATAAACACATGCTTGAATGGTCCTTCTGGCACTGGCATATGAGCTATGAGTGGGTTTATTCAACCATCTATGCTTCATGAAAACGCCATATACATTGTGTCTTTTTCTCTTTCTCTTTTTTTTCTTCACATAGTATGTTCATAAGTTCATCAACACAAGCTTTTCCTCTCTTTTTCAACATTCTCTTTACATTCAATACAACTAACTTTAGCCTTCTGTTCAAGCAGATCTTTACATTTACAACACCCATCTTATCCCTTCTTTTTTCTTTCTGTTGAATAACTCTCTAATGATTCCTTTATCTGTTTTCTGACTCTCTCATGAGAAGCAAGTTCCATTCTATCTAATGAAACAACAAAAATCACCTTTTTAAACTAACAGAAAAGTAAGTAAATGTTTAAACAAAATAAAGTATAAAAAAGGCACAATTAAAATTCATCAAATCTCTTGTGTTTTAAAATAATTGTTCAGTAAAATACATTAAATCCTTCTAATTTCTCATAACTCATCTTTTAAATCCTAATGTTTAGCATCATTTAACAATAAGATTTTTGTTTATTATTATTCTCTTATATTCCTCAGCATTTCCTTATAAATGATTCAGTTAAATCATAGAGACAAACATCGCTGTGCAGAAACTGTATGCCTCTAAAGTGATACTTTCATAGATTCATCTCAAAATGGAAATATTTACATTGGAAAAAGATACTCTATCAACTCTTTGTAACACCCACTACCCTTTTTCTTTAAAGTGAGGGTACGCTCTGGAAATTTAGGTGAGTACCAATCCAATAGGTAACTCTTACTTTGCCATACATTTGTAATATTTTACTCTTTAAATCAATAACTCAGTGGTTAGATGCTGGATTTAAATTTAGACCCTCGGAACAATTTAGACATGGGTATCGAACCCATGGATGGCAGTTGGAGAATCAAACATCCAATTAGACATATATGACCAAAGTCAACTTATCCAGAGAAATTTAATCCACATTTGTAATGTCAATTCAGTAATGATTACCAGCAGTCATGATAGTGTGAGGGCCAATCGGATAATAGCCCACATCTTTCAGTCTTTTTTCCTCTGACTTCCTCCTGCAGGATTAGCCGCTTCAATAAATCATTTGGCCAGGTCATCTACAATGGTGAGAGACTAGTTGCAGAATGAGTTAGTGAACAGCATACACATAATGATGACAGCTTGAAATTCTTAATGATATTCAATTTAATCTCAGTGTTTCTGCATGGGTTTCACCTGCTACCAATGACCAATTTTTAATAGCATTCTCAATTATTTTTATATTAAATATATCACATATTGGGACTTTATTTAAATTTTATCTGGCATGATTGGTCATAGAACAAACCCAAGAAAAAACTTCTCAAAACTTAGCAAATTTTTAAAAGTAGAGAACATGAAATTATCTAACTCATTCTTAAATGTATTTCCTCTAAATCTAGTTTTAGTGGCAGCTCTCAGTGTACCCATGATCAACCAATGCCTACACTGTATATATAAAACAAGAAATAAAAGAAAAATATCTCATCTTAAAAGAATCTACTATCTATCTTTTCTAAATTCGGGGCGCCCCTTTGTTTGAGTGGAGACATCAAGAGAGACGAGATTATTTATTACAGGGTATAACCCCTCCTGCTCTCTCTCCTTACAGAGCCTCACAGATCTCACTCAATCTCTCCATTCAGACATTCCCTAGCAAAAATAATAAACACTACCTGTCTCATTTTTGTTGGTTGATCAAGTTTACACTGACAAAGTTGCACTCTCATGTAAATTGTTCTCTAGACTTATTTAAACAAATCAAAAACAAAACATATAATCATGGGTTTTTACATTTAGATATCAAGACATTATAGTGTTTAATTTAATATTGACAAACATTTTTTTCTCATAAAATTGAATAGACAGCATTTAAAACAGATACATGAATGTGAAGTTTTCTCATTTAAGATTTACTTTTCATACTCCAGTTACAAAATCCTTCTTTTTAATTTCTCTTTCCATTATCTTGAGATGTTAGCATTTCCATTGTGGCTTTCTGGTATAGGTTTACTGCTTACCAGCATACGTGAATGCAAATAAGTGTCTACTTTCCTCTGCCACCGGAATACTGAAAAAGGCAGAGCATAAATCAATCATAGTAAAGTATTTGGCATCAAGAGGGACATTTGTCAGCAGCGTGTGCGGATTTGGAACATCAGCCGGACAATTTTCTACTATATCATTGATTGCTCGTAAGTCATGAACAAGGCGCCATTTAGATTTGTTTGCTTTGATCACAAGCAAAATTGGAGTATTACAGTAACTGTTTGTTTCTATTAATACTCCTGCTTTTACTAAACCATCTATAGTGTCTTTTATGCCTGTTTTACGCTCCAATTCTTTAAATAGTTCAGCATCAATAGTGTCTACCAATTTGTGTGTTGTTGTCATCTGTGTTTGTATATTTTTTATTGATGACTACTTCCTGGGGGGTACCCATCAATTGAGTCCCACACAAAATTTTAATGTGATTTTTGTCAACAGAATGAAAAATCAATGGATATACTGTTGTTTCCCATTGGCACTGTTTAGTTTTTTTTCATCTTTGGCCCCCAATATTTTGCAATACAATTCTTCCCTAAATATAAGAATACATATGGATCAGAATCTACTACATTACAAGTTCATTCTCAGTTATACTCAAAGCTGCTCCCTGTTTACCTCTTATGATGTATACATTTTTCTGTTTCTTTAATTCTTTTATGTATTTGTGCTTCTATTACTTGCGCTTTTGCTTCAATCTCCTCTTCTTCTGTTCTCACTTGCCCTAAAAGTTCTTTTTCACATACAGAATCTTCATCATATTTCAATTTAATTTTTCCTAAAGCTGCCCGTGCTTGTTCATAACAATCTAATTTTTTCTCACTTTTTCTGAACTTTTTTTTATTTTATTTATTTTTTATTTTCTTACTTTCTTTTTCTAAATCCACAATCCACATTCTCCTAAACCTTCTATAGTTCCCTTGAGTATTGGGAACTGACCTTCTGAGGGCACATATGGAGGTGATTTTACAAGGGCCTCTTCTCCTTCCCTCCCTTCTGCATCCTTATTCAAGTCTTATATTTTTCAGATAATTTTCTCCTTCTGTTTTGAACAATGCTAGCAATTCTCTCTCTTTTTATTTTTATTCTTATCTTTAGTTTTGTAATCTTTTATCAATGTTTCCATTTCCTCACACAAAGATACATCAAATCTTCCTTTGGCTATTTTGTCATCAAATTTTTGGTTCTTTTTTCCCATTTGTTTGAGAGTTTATCTATAAGTTCCTTAAACACTGGATATTTTAATCCTAATATGTCCACAGGAGTGGCTGCCATAATTACACCTTATGTATTATGATAACACTTATCTTTACTACAACCTTTGTTTAAAATCCAATTACTCAGTTGAATTTAGTTTAATGCAAAACACTGGAGTCAAAGTTTTTTCTCAGATAATTTGATTTCCCAAATGAAATTCAAGTACTTTAAAGTTTTATATTATTTTAATATTCTTACTTGTCACTATGAAATGTACTCATAAGCACATTTATATCACTTAACTGTATAACTTCTCTTGTATGAAGTTAAATACTTGTCTTTGATTAAGTCTAGTTAGGCGTTATGACCAGTCAACAGCTGCTTTTTCTCAGTTTAGCTAATCTTACACCAGGCTTCCTGTCTTGCCTGAATTGAACAGTCCTTGACTAAATGTTTTCTGCCAGCCAAAAGTTAATTTTTCCCTTCCATGCACATCTTTACAGCTGTGTTGTCTTATAGTTTTTATTATTCTCCCTATTGTTAATTTATACTGTATTACTCTTTTGCCTCATATATTGATGGAAGATTGAAAATAGGTCTAAATAGATATTCTTTTATATAAATTGCATATATACTCTTTGTTGGTTATGCATTAAAGACTGAGTTTTTTCCTTGGATCACAGAGGCAACCCATAAAGCCAGGATTTCTGTTGACCAAGGAAATTCCTTACCAAAGTTTCACGAGACAGGCTTTCATTCCCAACATCCATTCAACATATAAAAGACAAATCTTCTTTATTAGACAACTTTATTCCATTCATCCTGTCCCTTTTTAATTTTAGGGCTTATATTTCACACTTGTCCCTTATTTATAAGGCTCATAACATACACTCTGTGTTCCTTTTATTATTAAGGACTCATCATACATTCCAATCCCTGTACTGGGCTTATATTTGTACTCAGTCATACACTTCCATACACACCCTTTCAAACACAGACACAAGTACTCTCACAACCACAGCAATTTCACACTTATTACACACACAAGGCCTTTACAAACACAGAGCTCACAATAACACAACATAGTTCTAGAACACAACTATTCTACCACTCCTCTTGAGTGACCCGTTCCTACAGGATTTACACACACACACACTCCTCTTGAGTGACCTGTTCCTACAGGATTTATACACACACACACACTCCTCTTGAGTGACCCGTTCCTACAGGATTTATACACACACACTCCTCTTGAGTGACCCGTTCCTACAGGATTTATACACACACACAAAAAATTTTTGCCTTCCTGGTCAAAAATTTCTGTACTATTAATTTTTTGTCATCCTCTAGGCCCACTTGACAGTAGAAAATTATTAATTTTTTGTCATCCTCTAGGCCCACTTGACAGTAGAAAATTATTAATTTTTTGTCATCCTCTAGGCCCACTTGACAGTATAAAACTATTTTTTGTCATCCATCAAGGCCCTCTTGACAGTAGAAAACTATTTATTTTTTGTCATCCATCTAGGCCCACTTGACAGCAAAATTTTTTTTATCTATTTCATGCAATTATTTCTTCTGGAATCAAAACCCTCTATTTATTTTATTTTCCTTATCTGAATTTGGAAGAGCTTTTAGAGTGTTCTTACCACCACAGGTAAACTGGCAAGCAACACAAACTTTTATATAAGCAAAAATGCTTACCTTTTCGGTGGCCACCGTTTATTGTGTTGCTTGTCAAGAAAGCCTGTCGTGGTCACTCTTCTGCCCTGTTCCGTCCCTTCGTGGTCGCCATTTGGTGTGGTTCTTGCCTGATTTGTGAAAAACTCACTCTTAAAGACTTGGAGTTTTTGATTTCAGAAGAATAGACTTTATTATCAGACCATAAAGCCGAGCTGCCCCTGCAGAAACAACTGAAGTGTCTTGAATTTTGCACACGCTTACATAGGTCTCACAAGGTGTGGCTAAAACAATGCATATCCTGTTTTGAGCTGAAAAACATCTTTGGAGCCCTAACAAATCTTCTTTATCTTTAAACCAGAAGTCTTCAGTTACATCCTGTGAGCCATTTTCACACTATGTAAAAACACTTTACTAAGAGGGGCCCATCATATATCTTCTTTAGCTTCAACAAAAGTAAATAGGAAACATCTGCATGTCATTTATGTGTGAGTGTCCATGTACCTCTGACATTCCATTCCCAGACTTTTATGCTGAACCACTCACATACACAAAAAACACATATGACCAACAGAAATAATTGTAGAATAAAATGGCATCGATTATACTTGATTAATGTATACTCAACTTGATAAAAATACACCACAGTAGTTGGGTTGTTTTCCAGAATAGATTGAAGGTAAGGCTTAAATTTTGATGGAATTAGCATAGATTTAAACATTTAGATGATCTTTTTCATCACATTCCTTTCAAACAGCAAGGAAACACAGCGACGAGGATGGGATTAAAACAACACGTTTAGAAAATAATGGTTCAGCAGTGTATCACATTAACCACTCGTACACATTGTCACACTTGGGGTATAGTTAGAAAGCTTGCATGAATATATTGAAGGTAAGGCATAAACTCTGTTGGCTTTGATTTAGATACTGACAAAACCTTTTCAACATGTGGTTGACTTATAGCAAGCAAACACAACAACGAGGATGGGATTCGAACCCACACGTGCAGAGCACAACAGATTAGCAGTCCATCGCCTTAACCACTCGGCCACATCATCATGTTTAGCTATCCATTTTGCTATTTTCTGGTGTAGTTGGATAGCTTTCCTTAATAGACTGATTGTAAGGCATCAACTCTGTTGGAGTTTGCTTTTATTGAAATATTTGTCATCATGCTGCTGATAAACAGCATGTAAACTAAAGGAGTAAACTGAAGTAGTGCTTCAACAAGTTTTTGATTCAAACCCACATAAGCATAGCCCAAAGGATTAGCAAAGTTTTGGTTTAAACACTCGGCCACTTCTTAGATTTTAGATCATTTTCTTTCTATTTTGTAGTGAAGTTAGATAGTTTCCCAGAATAGACTGATGGTAAGGCATAAACTCTGTTGGAGTTTGCTTTTATTGAAATATTTGTCATCATGCTGCTGATAAACAGCAAGTAAACTAAAGGAGTAAACTGAAGTAGTGCTTCAACAAGTTTTTGATTCAAACCCACATAAGCATAGCCCAAAGGATTAGCAAAGTTTTGGTTTAAACACTCGGCCACTTCTTAGATTTTAGATCATTTTCTTTCTATTTTGTAGTGAAGTTAGATAGTTTCCCAGAATAGACTGATGGTAAGGCATAAATTCTGATGGAAAAAGCATAGATTCCTATATTAAAATTATCTTTTCAACATGTTCCTTTCAAAGAGCAAGTCAAAGCGTAGACAAGAATGGGATTCAAAACTACACGTGTAGAGAAAAATGGACTAGCAGTACATCACATTATTCACTTGGACATCTTGTCATATTTCCATAAGCATCTCGCTATTCTGTGGTGTAGTTAGAAAGCTATCCTTAATGGACGGAAGCTAAGGCATAAACTCTGTTGGATTTTGCTTTGATTTAAATATTGACTTTAACTTTTCATCATGCTGCTAATAAACAGCAAGCAAACTAAAGGAGTGCAGTCAACAAGGTTTTGTTTCAAACCCAAATTAGCATAGCCCAATGGATTAGCAAAGTCTCACCTTAACCACCCTGCCACTACTTCATTTGAAGGTAGTTATCGTGTAGAGTAGTTGGGTTGTTTTCAGAATAGACTGAAGGTAAGGCTTAAATTCTGATGGAATTAGCATAGATTTAAACATTTAGATGATCTTTTTCATCACATTCCTTTCAAACAGCAAGGAAACACAGCGACGAGGATGGGATTCAAAACAACACGTGTAGAAAACAATGGTTCAGCAGTGCATCACATTAACCACACGTACACATCGTCACACTTGTGGTATAGTTAGAAAGCTTGCATGAATATATTGAAGGTAAGGCATAAACTCTGTTGGTGTTTGCTTTCATTGAAATATTTGTCATCATGCAGCTGATAAACAGCAAGTAATCTAAGGAGTAAACTGAAGTAGTGCATCAAAAAGATTTTGTTTCGAACCCATATAAGCATAGCCCAATGGAATAACAACGTTTTGGTTTAAACACTCGGCCACTTAGTTTTTAGATAATTTTCTTTCTATTTTGTTGTGAAGTTAGATAGTTTCCCAGAATAGACTGATGGTAAGGCATAAACTCTGTTGGAGTTTGCTTTTATTGAAATATTTGTCATCATGCTGCTGATAAACAGCAAGTAAACTAAAGGAGTAAACTGAAGTAGTGCGTCAGCAAGTTTTTGATTCGAACCCACATAAGCATAGCCCAAAGGATTAGAAAAGTTTTGGTTTAAACACTCAGCCACTTCTTAGATTTTAGATCATTTTCTTTCTATTTTGTAGTGAAGTTAGATAGTTTCCCAGAATAGACTGATGGTAAGGCATAAATTCTGATGGAAAAAGCATAGATTCCTATATTAACATTATCTTTTCAACATGTTTCTTTCAAAGAGCAAGGCAAAGCGTAGACAAGAATGGGATTCAAAACTACACGTGTAGAGCAAAATGGACTAGCAGTACATCACATTATTCACTCGGACATCTCGTCATATTTGCATAAGCATCTCGCTATTCTGTGGTGTAGTTAGAAAGCTATCCTTAATGGACGGAAGCCAAGGCATAAACACTGTTGGATTTTGCTTTGATTTAAATATTGACTTTAACTTTTCATCATGCTGCTAATAAACAGCAAGTAAACTAAAGGAGTGCATCAACAAGGTTTTGTTTCAAACCCAAATTAGCATAGCCCAATGGATTAGCAAAGTCTCACCTTAACCACCCTGCCACTACTTCATTTGTAGGTAGTTATCGTGTAGAGTAGTTGGGTTGTTTTCCAGAATAGACTGAAGGTAAGGCTTAAATTCTGATGGAATTAGCATAGATTTAAACATTTAGATGATCTTTTTCATCACGTTCCTTTCAAACAGCAAGGAAACACAGCGATGTGGATGGGATTCAAAACAACACGTGTAGAAAACAATGGTTCAGCACTGCATCACATTAACCACTCGGCCACCTTGTCGTGCTTCGCAGTTCATCTCGCTATTTTGTGGTTTAGTTAGATAGATTTCCTTAATAGACAGAAGGGTAGGCATAAACTCTGTTGGAATTGGCTTTGATATAAATATTGACATTACCTTTTCAACATGTGGTTGATTTACAGCAAGTAAACACATCGACGAGGATGGGATTTGCACCCACGCGTGCAGAGCACAACGGATTAGCAGTCCATCACCTTAAGCACTTGGCCAACTCGACAATATTAGGTGTCCATCTCGCTATTTTGTGTTTGTATAGACGGAAGGTATGGCATAAACTCTGTTGGTGTTTGCTTTCATTGAAATATTTGTCATCATGCTGCTGATAAACAGCAAGTAAACTAAAGGAGTAACTGAAGTAGTGCATCAACAAGGTTTTGTTTCGAACCCACATAAGCATAGCCTAATGGATTAACAAAGTTTTGGTATAAACACTCGGCCACTTCTTATTTTTTAGATAATTTTCATTCTAATTTGTAGTGTAGTTAGATTGTTTCCTAGAATAGACTGAAGGTAAGGCATACGTTCTGATGGAATAAGCATAGATTTATATATTAACATTTTCTTTTCAACATGTTCCTTTCAAACAGCAAGGAAAAGCGTAGACGAGAATGGGATTCAAAACTACACGTGTATAGAAATATGGATTAGTCATTACACACCTGCCATCATTTAAAGTGACTCTGATTATTCACAAAGTTCAGCTGTTGTAGTAGGATTTTCTTAGTTGCATCTCAGACCAAAACCATTGTCCGCAGAGCGCTTCCAAAGCATCAGAGGGATCTGATTGTTAAAAAATATCAGTCAGGAGAAGGGTACAAACGAATTTCTAAAGCATTAGATATACCATGGAACACAGTGAAGATAGTCATCATCAAGTGGAGAAAATATGGCAAAACAGAGACATTACCAAGCACTGGACGTCCCTCCAAAATTTATGAAAAGGCGAGAAGAAAACTGGTCAGGGAGGCTTCCAAGAGGCCTACAGCAACATTAAAGGAACTGCAGGAATTTCTGGCAAGTACTGGCTGTGTGCTACATGTGACAACAGTCTCCCGCATTCTTCATATTAATGGGCTATTGGGTATGGTGGCAAGATGGAAGCCTTTTCTTACAAAGAAAAACATCTAAGCCTGGCTGAAGTTTGCATAAACAAACATCAAGTCTCCCAAAAGCATGTGGGAAAATGTGTTATGGTCTGATGGAACCAATTTTGAACTTTTTGGCCATATTTCCAAAAGATTTTGGTGCTAAAACAGCACTGCACATCATCCAAAGAACAAGCATCATGCTTTGGGACTGTTTTTCTTCAGATGGAATTTAGTCAGGGTGGAGGGAATTATAAACAGTTCCAAATACTTGGCAATTTTGGCACAAAACCTTCAGGCGTCCGTTAGAAAGATGAAGATGAAGAGGAAGTTCACCTTTCAACAAAACAACAACCCAAAGCAAACATCCAAATCCACAAAAGCATGGCTTCACCAGAAGAAGATTAACGTTTTGGAATGGCCCAGCCAGAGCCCAGACCTGAATCCAATTGAACATCTGTGGGGTGATCTGAAGATGGCTGTGCACAGGAGATGTTCTCGCAAATCTGACAGATTTTGAGCGCTTTTGCAAAGAAGTGTGGGGAAATATTGCCACGTCAAGATGTGCCATGCTAATAGACTCCTACCCCAAAAGACTGAGTGCTGTAATAAAATCAAAAGGTCCTTCAACAATGTATTAGTTTAAGGGTGTGCACACATATGTAACCAGGTTATTGTGAGTTTTTTTTTATTTTTCCCCCTCAAAGATTTCAGTTTGTTTTTCAATTTAATTGTTCACGTTATAGGTCACATTAAAGGTGGAAACATTTCTGACATGATTTAACTTTGTTTCATTCTTTTACATCACAAGAACCTGGCATTTTAACAGGGGTGTGTAGACTTTTTATATCCACTGTATACTACTAGTATTATCAATGTGAATGTTAAAATCACCCAACAAAATCACACTGGGAGACATAGAGCATAAGAGGGTTAAAAACTCAGAAAAGTCCTAACATTTTTTAGAATCGGTCTTGGGATGGCGGTATACAGAGGCAAGTATAGTGGGAATTGACCCATTGATTTTAAGAGCAATGGATTCATATGAAGCAAATACGGGCAGAGTTATATGGGATACTTTCCACTTCTCATCGACCAGAGACATAAACATATCCCGGAGGAACGGACTGATTAAGATGAAAGAAATCATCAGGCTGCTGCCAAGTCTCAGTCAAACAAGTCAAACTTATGGTCAGACAGGAGGT
The DNA here is from genome assembly GCA_032164185.1 of Moxostoma hubbsi. NCBI lineage: Eukaryota > Metazoa > Chordata > Actinopteri > Cypriniformes > Catostomidae > Moxostoma > Moxostoma hubbsi. Next base: position 23,347,500 of record JAVLUX010000040.1, on the reverse strand, counting down.
CATGGCAGCATAGCAGCCATTTTGTCGTACCATCTCTTTTGTTGTGATTGACAATGCTGCAGTGCTGATTGGACAAGTTTTGGTGTGGACGGTTGCAGGACAGTTTTACTCGCTGCAGAACATGACCCACAAGGATCTGGGCAGGTGAGTATTTGAGACCAGTGACAGGAGTGTTGCGGAGAGTCAATAGAGCAAGGTGTGGGTCAGTGCCAGATTGAGTAGCACCTTTCAACATAACTTTAAAAGTCTTTATGGCTCGCTCAGCCATGCCATTTGATTGAGGGTAATTAGGGCTGGAGTGTTTGATGCTGAAACCCCAGTCATTAGCAAATCGAGCCATTACAGCCCTGGCAAAGTGTACATGATGTCCAATCAGGAGCTCAGGCACACCTTGTCTCACAAATACTGCCTTGAATTTAACTATCAGAGAACCTGAATTTTGTCTGACAGCTGTAGGACCTCTGCGTATTTAGGGAAATAATCCACTATCAAAAGAAATGGTAGTCCTTGAAAGTCAAAAATGTCTGCAGCTATTTCCTGTCAGGGTCCCTCTGGATCTGGATGTGAGATAAGTGGCTCTTTCTGATTCTCAGGAGAGCTCTCTTAACAGGGACCACAAAATTCAATCATTCTGCGAATAGCATCACTGAAACCTGGCCAGTAGAAACATGAACTGGCATGAACTAGGGATCTCTGTATACCCTGATATGCAGCATATAGTCATTTCAGCACTTCTGGTCACAGTGCACGAGGGATAATAATGCGATCATTTTTCAAGAGTAGACCATCCTCTATGCTTATAGTGTGTCTGACTGAACAGTATGCTTGAGCAGCTAGTGGGACGCTTTTCTTTTTGTCAGGCCATCCTTCCGCATGTAGCTGCTGTATCTGCTGAAGTTCTGTATCTGAATGTGTGGCTTGTTGGATCATGTTCATTATGTTTCCACAAAGTGATTCTCCATTCACGGCATAGATGACTTTCTCTTCACCCAAGTCAAAGCTCTCTGCTCTGTCAGAGTGAATATAAGCTCTGGACAGCGTGTCTGCGATTAGCATTTGATTTCCAGTGGTGTACACAATGTGGACGTCATACCTTTGTAATTGAAGCAGAATCCTCTGAAGTCGTGCTGGTGCTGCTCCAAAGGGCTTGGAGAATATTGCCTCTAGTGGTTTATGATCCGAATGGACTCTGATAGGGGCACCATAAACATATTGGTGAAATTTCTTTAAAGCAATCACTATAACCCGAAGTTCTTTTTCTATCTGGGCATAATTCTTTTCAGCCGCTGATAGTGCCCTAGAAACATATGCTATTGGCTGTCGTTTTTGCATCAATGTGGCTCCCAGACCAACTTTTGAGGCATCTGCCTGTACCTCTGTAGGGTATTTTGCCCGCATTCTACCACCAATATATGTAGGGTATTTTGCACACATTCTACCACCATTATATTTAGGATATTTGGTATGCCACATTCAGGAGGGAATGTAAGTGCCCTCATTCTCACACCATTATATGTAAGGATATATGTATGATAAATTTAGAAGAGAATTTAGGGTCTTGAAATATGTGAGCTATGAACTAAATTAAACTGTCCTTATTGTACAGTATTAGGTAATGAAATGTATAATGGAATTAGTTGCGTTCGACAACCATTATAAATTGGATGAATGACAAATAACTAGATAATTTGTCTTAAAAGATTCTCCACCATTAAAATTGTAATATAACGTTTTGTTGTATCTGCTCACAATTTCTACTGTAAGGAATTAGCTTTAATAAGTGATTTATGATTAATTCACTTATTGGAGTGAAATTATTCTTATGGCTTATTGAAAATAATATAATAATAAGTATTTAGGTACAGCTTTGAAGTGAAATCTTTTAGAAACAGGGATGAGATTATTTATCAAAATATACCACAGTCATGTCGTCTTTGAACACAGACAAACTTTATTACTATTCTAAACATAAATATAATCTAACACAAATATACATGATACAGGTTGGTGAAAAGTGTGACAGAATGTGAAATATCTGATCAGTACTGTGAAAATGAATGGAGTTTGTTGACAATACCTGAAGAACCATTTATCCTTCTTTGAGTCTACATCGATTTGCTATTGGATTATTTAATTAATGCACCAGCACTTTGAGCACAATATTGGAGATGTACTTGCATGTCTTTTTGGTGTTTTCTTGCGTTCTTTGTGTTGCTTGGTTCTTGGCACTTGGTTGAAAGTTTGTTCAGTCAATGTTTTTGACTTCTGTATGATCGAAGTTATGGTATGTGTAATGGTGGCAGCTCCCAGGAAACACAATTTAAGTAAATAATTAAATAAATTGACTAAATAAAGTTTTTCGGGGGCCAGACAGGAGAAAGCCTGTCAAAATACAAAATGATGTCACGGATAAGCTCTAAAAGCCACCAGTTACATACATACAAAATAACTTATTATTCTTTTTCTTAACCTTTTAGCTCCCTACACCAACATAAAATAATAAGACAAGAGAAAGAGGTTTCAAGTTAAGTTTTAAAATATATTTTAACAACACAATCAACCTATTACATTTACCTTTTTATACCTTAACTCAAAACACTTGACGAAAAAGGAAAGCACAAATCAACCAACGTGGGAAAAAATAAATAAATATAACTACAAACAGTGATATGGCCGTGGATCCGCTCTAATCCCGCATTTAAATAGGCAGATTCAAAAGTCCGGATCTCATCGAATAGCCAAGAAAAAGGACAAAAAACAACAATATTAATGACAAATAATGTTCCCTCTAGTAGACAAAATAAAAAAAAGAAATTCATATACTCACACATCTATTGATGAGGTGCATGAATGAATGTGCTGGCGGAAGTGGCGCTGGTGTTTGTGTGTGTGTATGTGAAGCAAGCCACACAACCGGACCGCTACTCTTGGCAGCTTGGGAAACCAGCTTTGGACGGGGAATAGAATGTAAGATTACCAGGGAAATGAAGATATAGGGACTAAAACCCATTCGCTCTTGAGTTCATCCACGCTCTGCACTGTAATTTGTAGCGCGAGTACTAGTAGTGGAATACTCCCGAAATCGCTCCAGCCCTAAACACAGCGTGCGCTCAGCTGATGAGATGGCGTCCTTCTTCACTCAGGTATTCGCTTTGCACTCTTTCTCCTTCTTACTTCCCACACCATTCCTTTGAGGACTTCACCTTATATATACACACACACCCCATTACCTCACATTCGTTAATTATGTTCAGATTTTAATCGAGGGGCGGCAACAACAAAAGCTTGATTGTTTTGTTTTTCACAGCTCCGCCACATCTGTATGAATGATGATTTTAGCTGTGAAGCGAGGCCTTCTCATTGGTTTGTGGACCGTAGAGTGTGACGAGCTTTCTCAGGACGTCGAGTCCCAAGCTTCCTTGGGCCTCACATGGCATGGACCTGCCAGTCAGCGGAGCAACCAGAGGAAACACGTGCAGGCAGAAGAGCGAAGAGCCAAAGGCTGAGAAGAGAGGATGAAGAGCTTTCTTGGGAAGTCGAGTCCCAAGCTTCCTTGGACCTCACATGGGGAAGAGTCAGAGCGAAGTCTGAGCAGTCAGCGGAGCAGAAGATGAAGCATGTGAAGGCAGAAGAGAAGAGACAGAGAGACAAGAGAGCGTGTTCTTCCTGTTTGGAAATATTTGAACTGAAATTGGTCGCATCCCCAAAGGTGTCCTGCGCCAATCAAAAGTGACTTTTCAGAGTCACATGGTTATTTCTGATAGCTGATTAATAAGTCTTTGTTAGAGATTCTCACTATTTTCCAGCTCAAAAATAGTGCATATTTAATCATGAACTTTATATCTTATATTCGTTGTCATCAGCTTTCTCTATGTAACCAAACAAATGCTTGCATACCAAATATGATTTTTTTTCATGGATATTATACTTGTAGGTAACAATACATGAAAATACCTGGTTACAAATTAATACTGGTTAATTCATGGGTTATACAACATTGATGAAACATTACACACATTTTAAAGAGGTACACCAGCCTATAACCATTAATTTGTCAGTTATACAAGTTACACAGTTCAAAGCAATTTTCAGGATTACCTAGCAAGACTAGGTATTGTATTAACTGTGGATTTAAATGCATTATGTACATTTAAGAAGGTTGATTCAGCAAAGTACTGTGACTTGGTGTGAGATGTTTCTGGATTAAGGAATGTCCCTTTCAGATGCTGTTTGCTCAACCATGGTCACAATGTCATTTGATCTGATGAGTAAGTGAAGTAAATTAGTTTATAGTGGAGGACATAATCTTGTGTGTCCCGTATCTATCGGGAATTTCCAGATAGTCCCGGAGTGTGTGTTCTGCCTTTTATTGCTTTGACCTTTGAATTTAGGGCCTCTTTGCAGAGAAGTTTTCAAGTCATATGGGATCTAGACAAGTCTTTTTGTTAGTTTTATAGGCCAGATGTTAGACTCACTGGCACCAACGTCTTTCCATTTATGACATTGTGGAATTCTAGGACTACGATTGGATAAATCCTCGATTCAAATCATGTTGCTTCAATTCTTCTGCATGTATAATCCAACAACTTGATAGGCTCTCTAGGGTCAAAATATTTCAGAGCAGGTGCTGATGTTATGGCTTTTTTCAGCTGCTCAAGTGCTGCTTGCTGTTCCGGGTGCCATTGCCAAGATATATCTTTTCTTAGCAGCAGTCTGAGTGGCGCTGTAAGAATGGCCCCATTGGGTATATACTGTGACAGGTAGCGTGTCATACCCAGTAGCCATTGAAGGGCCTTTCTGTCGGTGGGAGAAGGAAACTGCAAGATTGCAGACACCTTCGAGTCATTAGGTTTCACTCCCTCTGCTGTGATGGCGTAAGTCACAGGTAAGTCACCTTATTTACCATATATTGCAGTTTGTCTCTGTTGAATTTCACATTGAGGCTTACTGCTCTGTTCATCACTTTCTCTAGGATGGCATCGTGCTCTGTTTTGGTCGATGCTCGATGCTCATTAGCCACCATGAAAACACCTTCAATGTCCCTGAAACTCTCTGAGTTCAGATGCTGGAACACTTCACTCGCTGATTTAATACCAAAGAGTATGTGATGAAACCAGTACCTGCCCCACAGCATGTTGAAAGCAAAAAGGTCAGCTGACTCCTCATCTTTTCATCCAAGATTGTGAACAGCATTTTTCCGGCCAGTTTGCCTCGTATGTCCTCTAGGGTCGGTATTGCATAATGCTGTCACAGTATGGCTGTATTTAAGTCTCTGGAGTCTAAGCAGACTCTGAGGGTGCCATTTTTCTTTTCTGTAATGCACAGAATGCTGACCAATGCAGTAGGTTTAGAGACTTTGCATATCACACCCCTTTTCACGGAGTCTGTCATGCACTGCATAAGGAATTTTTCTGCAGCCATGTATTACAGGAGGAACATTAGGGTCAATGTGAATATGATGCAATCCCGGAAACTGGCCTAGACCTTGAAACATAGCGATTAAGGAGTTCAGTCTTTGTTGTGGGTGATGATAGTGTGAGGGCCTCTACTTTTATTATGAGGTCTAACTGCACAAATGCCTGTCTCCCGAGAAGAGCCATGTCCGATGCAGAGGTCACGAAAAACATCATGTCAATTGTTTTATTTTTAGCCTGCACGTGAAGCGCACGTGAAGCTTAACAACACCTTCTGGCTTTGATGCGCGTGCCACCATAAGATACAAGCACTGTGTCTGTTTTTTCATAGCCACAGGGATCTGCAGCTGATCAATTATTTTCTTTGGAAGGACATTCGCTTCAGCTCCTGTGTCAAGCTTGAAGTTGACAACTGTGCCTCTCATGAGTAGATTTGTGTGCCAGCCTGTGTCAAATTTGTTCAGCTGAACTACAGTCCCAATAAAGAGTGAGTCTATTTCTTATAGCTCAGAGTCTATGTCAAGTGTGACCATATTAACCTTGACTTGCACACAGTAGCAAAGTGGTTCTTTTTGCCACCTTTCTTGCATATCTCATTGTAGGCAGGGCACTGTCTTGGCATGTGAATGCGTCCGCATTTGCCACAAGTTTTTGTGTGTCCTCATATGATCTTTGGAGTTTGTTTGTTTACTGTGGATTTGCCTGTTTTGTATGCAGGCTGTGACCCCTTCTTTGTAATGGCATGCACAAATTGTGTTTCCGTTGTTGCTGCCATAACACTAGCTTGTGCTTTAATGACCTCTTTAGGTTAAGATAATGTTAAAATAACTGTCTTGCTATTTTCTGGTGTAGTTAGAAAACTTTCCTGAATAGATTGAACATAAGGCGTAAACTCTGATGGAATTAGCTTTGATTTAAATATTTATATTATCTTTTCAACATGTTGCTTGCAGACACCAAAAGAGTGCATCAACAAAGATTTGTTAATTTGCCCATCACTTTAACCACTCAGCCACCTAGTCATGTATATAGTTGCCTTGCTATTATGTGTAGTTAGATAGCTTTCCTGAATAGATTGAACGTAAACCATTAATTCTGATGTAAATAGCTTTGACTGAAATTGGGACACAAATTTTCAACAGGGTTAGGAACGGGACTCATAATTAATTTAACCTCATCATGTTCACTTGATGTTCACATGTTCATGTATTGATCACTGTATTGTGGTGTTCGTTGGTTAGTTATTATAAGTTGTGATTTTCGCCATAATGTTTAAAACTTTTTTTTTCAGCAAATATTATTAGATCACCCTTTTCTAAACTCACAGGAGAATTTAAATGTATATCTTGGAGAGAAATTTGGAGATAATCTTTTTAAAGGGTGCTTTTCTTCACCGGGGTGCTTCTCATTTAGTTATTTGTGCAATCTCTTTTCCTTTTCTTTCAACTTAGTTCCTCCCACTTAGGATGCGAGAAAAGAATTCAAGAATATGAGTAGGGAAGAATGTCCTTGTTCACTCAAGTGTCACTTCAAATGTTAATAAAATAATGACAATTTCCTGGGCTTTACGGCTTAAGTACTGAATAAAATTCTGTAGGTGTGCCCAAATAAATTGCTTGTCTAAAAATTAGGATTTGGAGACAATTTACTCTAATTTAAGAGACCATTTTAAACAAACAACCATATTTTTATGGTATTATTTTTTTAAGACAATATGCCCCTATGATATTTAACACCAGACGCTTTTTTTAAACAAAATAATTATTTAATTAGATTATTAATTGTTGGAGACTTACTAGGAAAAGCTAGCTATATTTCCATATTCTCTTTAACTGCATAATAAAATTGAGACATATTGAGAAATGAGACATACTGAGCCACCCCTATTTTATTGTATTGATTTATTTTTTATCTATTTTTAATGCAGACCTGAAAGAGACATTCAAAATATTATTATGACTTTAGGTCTGTTCCTCCCACAAAGCTAGCATAGTGCTTCAGAAGATTTGAAATATAGTGCAGGGCTTGTATGGACTACTTTTATGATGCTTAAGATTCTTCAAATATTTTATTCTCTGTTCCAGTTTGTTTCACACAAATTAGTTGTATGGATGAAGAAGAATTAAAATTTGGAACATTTGGAGGGTAAGTAAATAATAGAATAAACAACAGAATCTGGGTGTGTAGTTTGGGTGAATCATTCCTTTAAATCTTACATATATGCACACGTCAAGTATTAGGCCACTCCAGGACTAGACAAATGGCAAACAGGTCCATAAGATCTTTCAAAGCAATTTGTAAAAAACAAATGTTTTTAGTCACCTAAACACAGATCTGACTATCTCACTTGATTGCATCTGTACACCAAATCCCTGCCTCTCTGTCTACAATCCTTTTTATTGTCTCTGGGCACCTCCCTCTCAGTCACCCTCTCTCAGTTCCCTCAGTTTTGGTGTGTCATGTAGTGTGGCAGTTGTGTGTGGGCTGACTGCATTATTTTGTGGTGGGACTCTTTATGTGTCACTGTTGTGCTGCAGTAACAAAGGCAGTGTGAATGTGTGACTGTGCATTTAGGGGTGGGGAGTAAGAGAGTGGGTAGCTAGAAAGAGATAAAGCGGTGCATGAGGCAGGAGGCTACACTTCCCTCTTTCTCCTCTCTCACTCCCTCTACTCCCATCTGCGACGCCTGACAGCACTGCACCGGCAGCTAAAACAGTCTTAATGGAGGCTCAGGCAGATTCTAGTGCAGGAGGTAAGAGCAGATATTTCTTTAGGCAGCATGCTGCAACACATTAAAGCACACACACGTCGCATTTTATAGTCCACTATAAGAGCCGCCAATATGTCCATTTATTTAACCCACAGACAAAGCAGGCAGACAGAGGGAGCCGGCAGTCTCTGCTCAGTGGCATGCAGCCTGCATTTATGCATACTCATGGGAAAGGCGAAGCAGCTTTAGGGTGTTGGCTTATACATTACAGCATTAACAATTACTAAAACCGAAGTTTTAATAAGATATAAAGGTCATGAGAGAGGGGCAGGTCACACCACATTTTTGGATGCAACCCTTGCAAAAAATGTGACACTGAGTTGCATGTATGCAGTAGTTGTTATGGGACAATGGGACTTTCAAGTGCCACTGGATGATAATATAATATAGTGCACCTTAACATGTTTGGTTTAAATGCAGTGCTCAGCATTTTGTAATATATAATTATTTAGCAATCCATGTAGCAATATTTTATTTGCAATAAAAGAACAACCTAGCAGAACCCAAAACTGAATCCAAAATCTGAGCCATTAGGATCATCAGAGCTTGGTTTTAGTGTGTGTGGGATAAAAACGGTACAATAGGGAAGGATGACCTGCAGAATGCATGAAATAGCCGCATCTGGGAAAGTCAGTTTCATCAGATTTCTTTAAAAAAATTGAGATATTTGAGAGGTTGATCCAGTTATCTGTGTCTACTTGTCTTAATGTCCCATATGTGTAATTGAACTGTCTTCCACAATATAAAATGCTTGCATGCTTTGACTATGGCCTCAAGAAATCAATAAACGGATGGAAGCTTTTTAAACACAGAGTAAAACACCAGCGTCTTGTGTTTCACTTGTTTGGCAACCACAGACAGACCACATTTGAGTACTAGACATACAGAACAAGAACTCGGCTGTAGACGTGGAGCTAAACTGTGATTCACAGTCAAGTAATACTGTTACTATTGCTCATAATTAGCATTAGGGATTTGAACAAACTGATCATCCCAAGTATTTCACTTAGGCACCATTTGTGCGACGGACATTAGTAATACCTCAAATTATGCATCTTGGTGAGGAAACATGAGCCTTTTTATCCTTTGGATGATAATAAAACTGCTAAAAAAATCCCAAAGGTTTATTGTGCTTTTCCATCATCAGGCTAAACAGTTACCATTGCTGAATTGTGCTGTTTTGTTTTGTTTATGGTTTCTTTTTCCTTTTGGTGCTCTGAAATCAGGATTAAAATGAAAAAGAACGGACAAGTGACCAATCATGAGTCGCCACATCACTAAAGTTGTTTCACCACCATGGTTCTCCTGTCCTGAGAACGGTTAGCTTACCATGCTGAGAAATCTGTGCAAGGAATGGTTTGTAATCATACCATAACAATGCTACTGATAATATTATTTACCATGCTCAGAACCCTTCTGATATTGAAAATGTACCTATTCACAGTTTTCCTGGCCAACCACTGTTTCTGGTTCCAGTCTTCATAAGATGCAATAAAACAATGACTAGAAAAAGCGATCCAGACAGTGAACAACAACCATTTCATTTTTTTTTTTTTAGTTAGAGTAAAAATTAGTTCAAGCTCAACTAGTGCAGATATTGGTTGTTATAACATCTCGAAGTAGTAAATGACATGAAATTAACTAACCTCGAGGCCATCACTTCATGTCATCTAGGTACTCTTTTAATTTTGACAGGTAAGGCACTGTCAAAAGATGGTCATTGCGACTCAGTCGTCACTATGGAACTACATGTTTTTTATTTGTCAGTTTTTACAAATGTAATACGCTAAACATCATACTCTAAAAACACTGGAGACCGTAAATGAAAAAAGGCTTCCGTTAAGAAAATAACATTGAAGAAGGGCCAAATCTAGAGACCAAAACATCAAAGAAATGTTTGGGGGTGGGCTCTTTTAACTTGGACCAGGAAGTAACCACATTAGTAACCACTCAGAACACCCTAGTAACCACATAGCAATGCATTCACAAACACTTAGAACACATTAGCAGCTGCATGGCAACTTACAAACAACCAGTGGTGGACAAAGTACACCAATCCTGTAGTTGAGTAAAAGTACAGATACCCTGATAAAATGTGATCATGTGTAAAAGTACAAAAGTATTTGCTTTCAAATGAACTTAAGTATCAAAAGTAAAAATAACTGGTATATTAAAGGGATAGTTACCCCAAAACTGAAAATTCTCTCATCATTTACTCACCCTCATGCCATCACAGATGTGTACGTCTTTCTTTCTTCTGCAGAACACAAACGAAGATATATACAGAACTATATTTCAGCTCTGTAGGTCCATACAATGTGAATGGTGACAAAACTATAAAAGGTAGTGTAAAAGTAATCCTATATATAAATAAAATAAATATTTATAAAATGTATAAAAATTAAATTAAAATGACTCCAGTGTTTTAATACACATCTTCAGAAGAGATATAAGTGTGAGTGAGAAACAGATCAATATTTCTAATATCTAATAAATGTTTATTTTTTACTAGAAATCTCCCCTTTTACTTTCTTTTTCTTTTGGCGATTCACTTTCATTGTGCATATCGCTACCTACTGGGCAGGGAGGAGAATTTATAGTAAAAAAGGACTTCAATATCAATCTGTTTCTTACCCACACCTGTCATATCACTTCCAAAGACATTAATTAATCCACTGGAGTTATATGGAGTACTTTTATGCTGCCTTTAAGTGGTTTAAGTTCTGGCCACCATTTACTTGCATTTTATGGACCTATAGAACTGAAATATTCTTCTAAAAATCTTTGTTTGTGTTCTGCAGAAGAAAGAAAGTCTGGGATGGCATGAGGGTGAGTAAATGAAGAGAGAATTCTAATTTTGGTGTGAACTAAGGTTTTTGTTTAAAAAAAAATTCAATATGCTGTATCCTACTAACAGATAGTTTAGAGCTTCTTATTAAGAAAAACTACCATACACAATAAAACTCTATCTGTGTGTGTGTGCGTGTGTGTGTGTGTGTGTGTGTGTATAAAGCACAGATACCTGAACAAAATACTTAAGTACAGTGGACGATGTTACTGTCCACCACTGCTAACAACCACCCATAACACCCAAACACCCACAAAGTAACATGCTAAAAACACTCATAACATACTAGCAACCGCATATTAATGTGCTTAAAACTACTCAGAAGACCTAAGCACACAGCAACACCTTGGCAACTACACAGCAACACACTAACAGCACTGTAAAGCAGTGCTCTGGTAACTGCCCAGAACATCCCAGAGACCATAGCAATGCACCGGAAACCTACAGAACACCTTTGCAACTGCATAGCAATGCATTGACAACCACTTAGAACACCTTAGGAAATGCATATAATTACCCTGGCAACCACCCAGAGCAACCTTATATTCTGTCAGCAAGTTTTGCACGGGCACCACTCATTAATTAAACAGTAGATAAACTGTGTACAATTAGGTTAAATCATTATTTTTATTTTTTTGCAGAGCCACTTAGAGAGCGAGAGTTCCAGAAACTTCTAAAGTCCTCCAGCTCGGCCAGTCTCACCAGTGAGGCATCCTACAATGCCTCGGGAGAGCATGTTGGTACCCCAGCACATTACAGCAGTCAGGTGCTCATCACCGAGAAACGACGTGAGTCAAAGATAAACCACACAAAACCTGTCAAGAACATGTCCGGGTCGTATTTCACCCGAAATCAATAGAAAAACATATAAAAAATATATTTTGCTTAAAGAATGTTTAGGACCATTAAAGGTACACTCAATAATTGTTTTTTCTCATTTAAAATGTTTTACTTCTAAAGAAATGAATAGTAATTTTGAAACTGATATGTATAAAATCATGTCCACTCATGTGAGATGAAGAGTTCAGTCATATCAGTAACCATATAAAAGCGGTTTTATTCTACATGGGGCAGGGGTCCCCTCATGGAGCCTGCCATGTTTGCATGACCACATGACAAGCCGAATACTCGCTTAATCTCAGTAACTTCCCTGTTAATTGACACTTTCATTCATGTATTAAACTAATCCTGGTTGATTGTGAATAGTGAATTTCTTCAATGGCACTGGTAATTGAAATCTACTGTGTAAATGATGTAGCATCCACGCCACAAGGTGTCAGTGTAAGCCATGCTTCGACATACTCTCATTATCGCAAAGCCAAACATTTTTATTCTTAATAACAAAAAAATAAGGACATATTATTTAAATTGTGAATTATTTATATTTCATTACAGTATACAGTTTTTTATGCTGCTTTTAATTTATGCTGATATCATTATTATTATTATTATTATTATTAATTGTTGTGTCCAGGACAGGATTATTTTCATAACTGTTAAATAGTCCAGATGCTTTACAATAAGAATGTGATTTTCTGCTTTACAGTAATGAGAAAATGTGCTCAGTTGGCTTGAAAATGATCTGAAATATAGGCTTTCCTTATGCAAAATATGATTTCTTATATTTTTAATTTAAGTGAAATATGACCCAGTCATTTTCTTCATGAGATTTATCCTACTGGCTTTAGTTGACAACATGCCTGATGGAATTTTGTTCTGATGTCAGAGCCTCTGAGCAGTGTGTCCTCGCTGGAGGTGCACTTTGACCTCTTGGACCTGACAGAGCTCACAGACATGTCTGACCAGGAGCTGGGTGAGGTGTTTGCAGACTCTGATGAGGAAAATCATACAGAATCTCCTGCAAGTGAGTCACATTAACCAGTTTTATCATACAAAGAGATTGTAAATTGAATCGTGTTCAGTGTTTTGCAAGTCTATACCTAATCTTTCCATTTCCCAGCTCTAAAAATATCCTTAAGATTCTTATCTAAACATTTAAAGTAAGAGCTATTGCCTATGACAAAGTTTATTGCACCACAAGCAATATAAAACTGTTGACTCACAGCTCTGTGGTTCCATAGAAATCCACAAAACACATTATTATTTGATTGAGTTCTGCATTGTACGAAGTGCACCGCGTCAGTTTAGAAATGTTAAAATCACAACAAAGTCTGTGGCAATGTAAGTGCCATCCTACATTCTGAGCTACTTATTGTTGTGACAGCTTTACTTGGAGATCTGTTGCCTTTAAATGATCTGAAAAATGTTTGTCTAGGCTGTCATTGCCTAATAGTGTTTAAAATTATATAATGGTGAGTTCATATCGACAGTGATACTATTCCTGGTGGTCGTCCAGTCGCTGAGCTGTTGCTTGACATTAGGTGTTCTTACTCAACTAGGGTTCTCACTAGGGTTGCCAGTTGTCCTGTATTAGCTGAGGCCTCCCGTATTTTGGCCTAAATTTTGATGTCCCATACGGAATGCCTATAATTCCATATTCTCGTGGCAATAAGCTTGAGTGGGACCCAGAGAAATACAAGTCCATCACAGTTTTAAACCTCCTATGGTATAAAAAAATGGCACCTTCCTTTGGTATTGGTGGTCATTTTTGACCGGAAGGTTTAGATGTGTGATCCTTGATGATGATGATAATGATACAATGTTTTCTTCCCTGAAGAACAATACAATTATCCATTTCTTTTGTGATTTTATGATATTTTGATCTTATCTGCATTTACATATAAGCACATTTTTTTAAGAAAAAATAATTAAATTCAGAACCTACACTTCTATATGTAGAAACATGAAGATAATGGAAGAATGTGACATAAATTAGACAAAGATTGCTGCAAACTGGTGAACATAATATCAATAACATGACTTGAAAACCATGTTATGCCAGTAACAGCTAGTAAATGGCTGTAGCCTCCTACTGTATAGTCTAATGGGTTTGTTGTAACCTAATTTTATATTTGATCACAAGATATGCATTTGGATATATATTTAGACGTGAAGTTTTTGCAGTTTATGTCATTATGCTTGTCGTCAAATCTGAGCATGGTGTTACAATGAGAAGACAAATTACCAATAATTAATTTTAAACATAAAAATGTAATAACTCAAAGTATATACATAATAATGTCAAGAACATAAACATCAAGAAAAAGAAATGAACTGCAATTTAAAACTTTCTATAGTAAAAAATATTTTGCAAATGCGCATGTGCTTGTGTGCGTGTGTGTGTCTGATTGCTGTCATCAGCTAGAAAACAACAGATCACCAGAGGTAACACTAATCACCCTGATGGTGACTTAACAATAATCTCAGTTATCAACCAGCAACAACAAAACAACAATAATAGTCAGAAGAATTTTTCAATTAAAAAAAAATATTATTTTCCAACTTAAGATCCCTTGTTTTTACCAAACAAACATAATTTATTCAAGCGTAGGTGTTTTTGTGTATTCCACACGTACTTGGTAATTTTGAGTTAGTAGTACACTAAGCCAAAGTTTAAAGAACTTATGTATTTGAGTTATGATTCCAAATTGTGACATTTCAAATAATATTTAATTAGAACCACTTAAATGTTTTTATTAATGTCAACTTAAGGATTTAGAGAGCAAATGTCACTTAATTTACACTAGTAAGAATAGTAAAAATTTAAGATTAAGTTGAGTAAACTATTTTTTATATTTTGAGATTAGTATTCTCACTAGTATACTTATTACAGTATATATTTACAGTGTGTGTGTGTGTGTGAGTGTGTGTGTATCGTTTGCACTGAGGATGTTTTCGAGTCTCACCCTGTAATTTCTTTCGGTTATTTATTTATTGATTAATTGATTTTTTGCATTGTGGCTGATTTATTGATTGTATTTGATGGTCGGTCAACTTCGAATACCATAGGCTCTTTTATGACCACTTAGACTTGTGGAATCAAGCCCAATTTATTTTTATGTGCAGATGGCAAATGGAGGAAAACTCACCAGGTCTTGTACTGCTCAGATAAACAAAACATTTTTATTAATTTTTTTTTAAAATATTTAAAAAATAAATTACAGAATATCATAGGAGGGTTAAGCGCTGACAAAAATGTTTAAATAAAATCCAACAACAACATAATATAAATATTTATTTATAAAGAACACAAATTCTTTAGAATGGCAATCAGTGGAGAAAAATGCTTCTAACATCTACCAGAAGAGGCTAACTGAACCATGCAAACCATCTTATATCTGACCCCTTGGCTGTATTAAATTGTGTCAGGATCAGGGGTGGAAAGTGTACTGAAAATAACACTCAAGTAAAAGTACTGGTACTTCTAAAAAATGTAGTTTGAGTAAAAGTACCTATCCTAGAGTAAAAGAGTAGCTCATTAGCTCATAGTGAGAATTGAGTTCTGAGTTGCGAATGTTATGCCCTTTTATAATAAAAACTCTATGCTGCCATTTAAAAATGTAGCACACGTACCATCATTTACATTCCCTTTTATGGCTGTTTGCCAGAAAGAATACAAAATATAGGTATTTTACAGGTGTTTGTGATTGACAACTTTTAAAATACATAAATTATCTATGATACTGTAAACACTACATGAATCTGATTTTTAAAAATCAATTAAAGGGTGACATGATTACAGAAATTAAAAGATGAAAAAGTTATTTTCAATATCATAATGTATGAAACAATTACAAATCAGTTTATGTGTTGGGTCTAAATTTCCCTTAATGCCGACTGAGAGAGTTATTGTTGCGCATGAAACATGTTCAAAACAATGCAAGGAATGAAAAAAAAAATTCATCATGTCCTGCAAAATAGAGGCAGTAAAGCAGTTGTTTGGTACAGGGGCCACATCAGGCTTTAAAGGAATAATTCTGACATGAATGAAAAAAATGAAAATCATTTAGTCACCCTTATGGCAACACAGATGTGTACGACTTTCTTCCTTCATCAGAACACAAATTTAGATTTTCAGAAGAATATTTCAGCTCTTTTGGTCCATACAATGCAAGTTAATGGGTGCCAACATTTTGATCCAAGATCCAAAAATCACATAAATCAGCATAAAAGTAGCTTAATCCATGTGACTCCAGTGGTTAAATCCATGTCTTCAGAAGATATATGATAGGTTGTGTGAGAAACAGATCAATATTTAAGTCAATTTTTGCTAGAAATTCTCCTCCCTTCTCAGTCAATCTCCACTTTAACTTTCACTTTCTTCTTCTTTTGTTTTTGTTTTAATACATGCATATCGCCATCTACTGGGCAGGGAGAAGGATTTCTAGCAAAGATTTACTTAAATATTGATCTGTTTCTCACCCACACCTATCATATAATTTCTGAAGTCATGGATTTATCCACTGGAGTCATATGGACTACTTTTGTACTGCCTTTATGCGCTTTTTGGAGCGTCCAAAATTTGGCAACCATTAATTTGTATTGTATGGACCTACAGAGCTGAAATATTCTTCTAAAAATCTTAATTTGAGATCTGCTGAAGAAAGAAAGACCTAGACAGATGACATGAGGGTGAGTAAATGATGAGAGTATTTTAATTTTTAAGTGAACTATTTCTTTAAGTAGCACATGGGGGGGGGGGGGGGGGGGGGGGCACATTGTCCTCCTTTTGAGATACAATGTTCAACATTTATTTAGTTCTTGTATCTTTTAAGCCCAGAAATAGTTGTGTTCTCAGTCTAATGCATGATGCACAATTTTCTGAAGTTTGTTACTTGTAAGTATTGCTCTACAAAGGTTGATACTTTTCTATCAGGCATTAGAAAAAACTTGATAAAGGCTGAGCATAATTATACATTATTTTATCATCTCTACTTTCCTGGTAATTTATTATACAAATTAATACACTCTATATATCAGGGGCCGGTATTCATAAAAAAAAAAAAAAAAAAACTAACAATATTATTAAAAAATATTATTAAAAATGTTAATTTTACAGTTATTTATTTATTTATGTTGTATTTTATTCTATTACATTAATACTTTTAAAGCTACTCAAGATATTCAGCCAAAAGCAGTGAGTGGTTTTCTCGTTTCCTTGTTAATGTTGTTTGATTAATAGCCTTTTTATGACATAGCCTTTTAGACAGTGCTCGATTCGTTACACATCAAGTCTGACATTTTGATGCAAAAATGCTTTTTGTACCACTGTTTACATTCACTTTAGACCAAACCGACTGCGTTTACATTAATGCCTCATCAAGATGGGCATTGGCGGAATTATGAAGTGCGATTGACCATAAAGCGCGTTAGCGCACAAACATTAGCCGCCTGTCAATCAAACAGCAGGCAGCTACAGACATCAGGAAATAAAAAGTCAGTCTCTTATTTTTTATCTAGATCAACCAACCAGTGGTTGTCTTGCTAACGTGATCGATGTAATGAACACCCCTGTTCTAGATATAGAAAATAGGCTAAGTATAGGAAATTCTCCAAATTTAACGTCGATATCGAGGACATCTCTCTTTTTTCAGATAAACATCAAGATTGTTTTATCACCCAGCACTATTGATAACATTGCCTTAATCTCTCACAGAAACCCAATAATCTCAGCGATAGAGAGTTCAATTACACAATACGTTATGGACGCATAGAATCTAGTAAGCAGAAGTATGAAATTTACCTTGAGATGTTTTTCCAAAAAAGAGGTATGATTAATGCTTATATCTGGCTTGAGCAAGTTTTACTCACATGAAACAATTAAGCAAATGGCCTTTTTCACTGCAAAAAGCCCTTTCATGTGCGGCCGGTTATGTTCAGGTGTTGAAATGTGTTTGAGGCATCCTCCACATCCATTCAGTTGGCACCAGATCTACAGCTGCCATTCAAGTATTTTATGTGTGATTTAATTTGATGGGAGTCACAAGACTCTCCCTAGCCAATCGAGTTGATAGATAAAAATAAAATCAGGACAGGGAAATAGCGATGGTGGGAAAATAGCAAATTATAAGTACAGTAACAGCACTTAAAATGTACTAAAGTAAAAGTATGCAATTTTAAATCTACTTTAAAAAGTACAATTCCTGGGAAAAACTACTTAATTACTGTAACGTGAGTATTTGTAATTCGTTACTTTACACCCGTGGTCATAATGCAGATCATGTGAGCTCCACTGTCTGGACTTCTACTGATAGAGACCACATGGCATCTCTGCTCAAATTTGTTATCATCACCAATGATCTCTGTCACTCATGTCACCTCAAATCATTGTCATTGAAATTAATGACTTCCAATCACTTTGTCACTGCAAATCGCTGCCAGTGTGAAGGCACTTTGATAAATTGTTGAGGAGACAGTTGTGACTTTATGAATCACATGAGCTCAGTTCCAATACCTAGTGAGCTGCCCTGCTGTCCAGAGCATACATAAGCAGCCACCTTTAGGCAGCATCCTAACCATCATGGAACCTCATAACTGACTGATTTAAAAAGTTTTTCATGGGCAGCAAATTCGTAAATGGTCATTCATGAAGAGACATTGCATGATGCAATTAAGCGCTTTGAGAGTAGTTCTTGAAAAGCGATATAGAAATGTAACGTTCATTTATTAAGTATTTTGATTTCAACTTTGACCCTGATTGTTACTGACATTTTGACATATTGTAATGTTTTCAGAGAAAAACATGATGTATGGTCCCTTCCATAAAGTCATCTACAACACTTCTCATGTTAATATGAAAGCAGTTAGTGATATAAATGTTAGTAGTGTGCTTATGAAGCATTAAAAATACTGTCTAGATCAGTATTTCCAAACCCTGTTCCTGGGGGCACACCAACAGTATACATTTTTTTTTATGTCTCCTTAATCTAACACACCACAAATTCATTAACTCATTAGTAAAGACTTCCAGACATGAAATTAATTAATCAAATCAGGGAGACGTCTAAAATGGGTACTTTTGGTGTGCTTCCATGAACAGAATTGGAAACACTGGTCTAAGTAGGCAGTTAGGTTTTGGTGCAGTGAAATGGTCTCCTCAACATAAATGATCCCTTGAGAAAACCAAATAGTTGGTTAGATCTAATTTTTTTTTACAAATGTTCTCCTTGTCATCAGTTTTGAATTGGTCAGTCAATGTTTATGATAGTGTGCTTAATTGGTTGGTTTTCTAAGTTCATCCTGCAGATCGACAACAGCCCCCGTTACCTCGATTTCAACACAGTGGTTATGTTCGCTCACCTTCCTGGACCCGTGGTGGAAAAGGGGAGCAGCAACAAAGAGATCGGAAACACCACAGCGATTCAGAGAACACAGAACCTTTGCTGAAGATAGAACGTTCCCAATCCCAACAGCCTTGAGTCAGTGACATCTACAGGGGCTCAGGGAGAACACAAAGACTTTATGCAGGACGTTGGAGGTTCCTTCTCAAGCAAGGAAATAAGGAATATCTGGGATCAAAGGATATGAACATCCCATCCCACCCCATGAAAATAAATGCAATCCCTTTGCCCATTATGATGGGCAAGGAGACAGCTCCAATAAGCTGGGGTAATTGTAGACTCTTCCTCAAGATGGAAAAGACTTCATCCAACCAGGTTTTTGGGACACCTCTTTGTGACTCGCCCATATTCTTCATTTAACTACTGCATATGGAGAACTAGATGCATGATGTAACATTATGGACCACATTGGCTTAAGTGATGCAAGGGAAATGTGAATCTGAGGAGCCATATAGGACTTTCACAGTGATTTTATACAGTCAAGGACCTGTAGCAATCGAGCAATGTGTCAAAGTAGCAATTGTGGCAGAACACATTCAGAGAGCCGTCAGTGTGTATCTAGACCATACCTGTGCAACTGGTAACAAATAGCCAACTAAAGTGCCCTTTGAGGAGATTCCACTTAAAAAAAATGGGATATCCTGGAGTGAAATATCTTGTTTAAAAAGTTCATGTCTAAGACCAGAAACATACTCTTTGCAAGTACGTGAGCACAGGCATCTTCAGCTGTGCATGCTTGATTTCACATGTTGTTGCATTTTCAAAAAGTAGAATACATTCAGTATTCAACTTGAGTACCATTATTGCAGGCATTATCATAAACTGTTTGCTTCTATGGTTTTGATGCATTCATTTTAGGACTTGGAGTATCTACTAACGAGATGAGTTGAATCAGGTGTGTTAGATTAAGGCTACATGTGTACTGCTGGGGTGCCTCCAGGAACAGGTTTGTAAATCACTGATTTATTGTAATAGCTGAGCAAAAGTTTAAAGAGGATTGTGCTGTGCAGGTTAAAGTTATATTATAGCAAGCTATCTGAATAACATCCAGCTTCACGGCACGGATATTTAAGCCCACACTATGGGCTTAATTCAAACAGAATATTTTGTGTGTGTGTTAATCATTTGGAAAGCCATTCTGACATAAATTCTTAGATTTATGATTTTTTTTTCATATATTTGAAAAGTTATTTGTTATGAACAAAAATTACACCTGCTCCTGAACTTACAAAAAATCTGGAGTTCTAGCTGCAAACTTGCGTTCAATTTGCAGCAAATTTGCAATTCATTATTTTCACTGAAATTTAGCTTGTGATTCACCACAAATGTTTGCCAGAAGTGCAGCAAACCTTTGGCAACAATTGACAGTTTGCAGCAAAGCTCATTTGCATGTGAAAATAATCAGTGGCAAGTTTGCCATGAACTCTACATTTTGAAAGGAGTGAAATAAAATGCATAATGGTAAATGGTCTGCACTTATAGCGCCTTTTTAACCTTAGTGGTATTCAAAACGCTTTACACTGTGTCCCATTCACACACCAATGATGGCAGAGCTGCCATGCAAGGAGCTAGCCTGCCATTGGGAGTAACTTGCCCAAGGACATTTCAGCATGTGGTGTCATGTGGGCCGGGAATTGAACCACCAACCCTCTCTACAACCCGAGACACAGCCGTAATAAAAAAAAAAATGAATAATTGAATGAGTGAAATGAACCCTAATAAATAACAAATTAGTTTAAAATATTGCTGTTTTTTTTTTTTTTAAATAAAAGATAATTTGATGCTTGCATTTATTTCTTCAAAGTATAGTTCCCAAATCTGCTTCTGCTCAGTAACATCTTAAATTTAAACAAAGTTAAAAGCTTTCTTTTCTCATGTACTAGCAAGTCTAATGCCTTCCTTGTAATCATGGGCATGGATTATGATAATTGTGAATTTGCCTTTGTGCCCTGTTTGCAAATGTTTGGAATTAACTAACACTAATTTAACTCACAAATCTGGGGTGTACACAGCTATTGTGAATCTGGAGAAACGTTTTCAGGAAGGTCCATTTTATGCACAAATTACTTCCAATTTACTCATATAATTATGAATGTTTCATGAATGAGGCCCATTGCACGCATGTACAATGGGACTGTGCTTGCAAAGCTTTGGCCAAGAATTCACATCTGTGTTGTGTAATTGCATAAAGTATGTTTCTGGCCTAACTCTTGGATGTAAGAGAGATTAAACTTGTAGCGATATGTTTTTTTTTAACTGCTCTGTATCAGTGTCATTAATATAATAATTTCCCATCAAGATGGCATCCAAATTCAAGGCCTCAAAGTCTTGAAATATGCCTAATTCAGATATGTTCCAAAAAGAAATTGAAAGGGCAATCAAAGATGTTAAAGTGTTTGGCTAATCTGCACCTGTGAAAAAGATGTTCTGTATTTATCACCATTCAAGGTAATTACAGGGTTCAATGATGTCAAACATGTTCAATACACAGGGTCACATCAGAGAAGATTTGTAAAAACTACTAGAAGTCTGAGTAGTCAATAAAAATAGTCTTAATATGGGAATAAATGTGCAAAATGTCAAAGACAGGAGTCTGTTCCCTTGTTTCAATGTAGAGTTTGAAGGACAGCACAGCCGTTTTTCCACCAACAGTTCTCATTACAGAACCGTGCCATTCAATACCGAACCAGTCTGGGCTTGTTGGTACAATTACATTTTTTTCCCACACCGTGGTGCTGTGGATAAGATTGGACTGAGTAAGGTATCAATTGTGAGTCACCAAGTCACTACAGGCACTAGAATAGTTCTGTGAGTACAACTATTAACCAGCTGTGCTGAGATATCCAGACAGTGAACTGTTTGTAATCGCACCTTACCGAACTGTTCTCAAGTGGAAATGTTACTGGAACCATTTCATTTGTCCATTTGGCCCGAAGGAGGAAAATTGCCTTGTGTCTTGTGGCACAACACCCAGTTGATTAGCTCCAATGAGGGGCTGCATGGTGTACTGTACTTTAATTTAACAGACATAATATTGATTGCATTGGTCATGAAGATCAATGCAAGTCACTGATACTGCAATGTAAGACTGCTTGTGATGTGCAGATTTAAGGAATGTTCTGTGTTCAATACAAGTTGAGCTCAATCAACAGCATTTGTGGCATAATGTTGATTACCTCAAAAATTATTTTGACTTGTCCCTCCTTTTTGTAAAAGGTTACAGTGAAGCACTTACAATGGACGTGAATAGGGCCAATATTTAGAGTGTTTAACCACAGAAATTTGAAGCTTAACATTTTATAGAAGCGCTTGCAGTAATTCTTCTCTTCAAATTTGTATTTTTTTTTTTTGCTGTAAAGTTGTTTAAATGTTCACTTTAGGTTTTTTGTTGACATCGTCATGGTAACGAAGTTGTAAAACTGGCTATAACTTTACAAATAAAGGGTTTGTAAGCTTTGCAAGGGTTTTTTTGTAAGGGTTTTCACATTTATTGTTTATGTCTTGTAGTTATATTTTTGAAACAGTGAGTATTTAAACATTTAAAAATGGGACCCCATTCACTTCCATTGAAAGTGCCTCACTGTGAAAGAGATTTTTTTAGTTTTAAGAGTCTAAATTAATTTTGTGGTAATCAAAATTATGCCACAAAATGCTGTCGATTGAGTTTAACTTGTATTCAACATGGAATATTCCTTTTAAGGAGTTTGCCTTTTGGACTAAAGAGCACTCCACCAAACATCACTTTTGTCTGAGCAAAAGATTTTTGTAAAGAATGTCCACATAAAATAAAAAAATAACTGCTTCGTGATACCTCCATACTCA
Organism: Moxostoma hubbsi; assembly: GCA_032164185.1. Lineage (NCBI taxonomy): Eukaryota > Metazoa > Chordata > Actinopteri > Cypriniformes > Catostomidae > Moxostoma > Moxostoma hubbsi. Next base: position 23,324,406 of record JAVLUX010000040.1, on the reverse strand, counting down.
GTTTAATTTACAAAAAATAAATTAATAATAGTAAGAATATTTCCTGACAATCCACTGGAATTTCCATAAGGTTTTGGATATTAGATTCTGGGGCTTTCTGGGATGAATCTCACCCATCTAAATCTCCCAGATTAACAGAATGCTCGGATGAAGATGTGCGATAAATCATCTGGCAATGCCCTACTTCTGCTGATGTCAGTGTGAGGTTAAAAAATATGATTTAAAGTAAAGCAGGTTGAACACTGTGCAGTTTTTTTCTGTCCTTTATGATTGTTGATTGACTGCAAGAGAACACCCCAGTGAGACCTTAGGGAAAAAGGAAAGACAGACTGTGCAACATCAATTTTCTTAATGTCACTCTAAGACAGCTGAGACTTTGGTCACAATTGACAGCACTGACTGTCCGTTTTACATCATTAACTGTGTCATGTTCTGACATCCTCATTGACATGCAAAAAGTAAATGGTACTACACAAACCAAGCAAGCCCTCGCACTAATGTTGGTTATGTTTTGCTTTGCTTTTATTATAAAAAAAAAATTTTTTTTGGATTAATTCCATAATTTATCTAGTATCAATAAGAGGAACTTTTATTATGACACCGTTATACATATTACTCAGTCAGCTAGCAGATAATAATGTAATTCTGGTCTAATACATTCTATTTTCCTCTGTTTAAAAATTTAAATATACATCAAATGGTTACATGTATATGACTGAAAGGACAAGTGCTAACAATTAGCTGTATTAAGAAAAATTAATATAACCTTTCATCCACTACAGAAACTACTCATCTCTGCCATGCTGAAAGTTTACATCTACACCCAACTTGAAAACTTAATTTCGTCATAATTATGACTTGAGTGGTTGTTCATGTGCCACTTCTGAGTAGGAAACTCTATTTATGATCATTTGATAGCACCTGAAGGCAGCATTAGCTATAAAACTGGCTAGTTCCAAAATCTGTGCTTTTGCACAAGAGACCAGCCACATTTACACAACAATACGTTTGGAGTTCAGAAACATAGCCTGTCCCGTAATGGGGAGGAAATAAGAGACTATATAAAAATTGTTCCTTATGCTAGAATAACTCAGGCTCCAATTAATTGTCGGTGTCTGAGAGAGAGGGTGAAAAATGGTCATGAAAAACTAAATCATGACTGTTTTTGGTACCTTGACTAACATTACAAGTGGACCTTGGAGGGGGACTAAATGATTACAAAATTATGATGAGCCTTTTAATTAAATAAGCACAATTTATATTTCAAAACTTGAATGCACAAAGGAAAACTTTACATATATACAGATTGTTTTTTATCTTCCACTCCTACATACAGGAAGATAAGCGCAGATAAAATACAGTTTAATTTAATAATGTAATATCAAATAAGGAACCATAAAAAACAAAAACAAATGGTCATTGATGATGTCCCCAAATATGAGTTTGGTGTACAAACAGTGCTGGGTGCAGTTAAGGCATTTCCAATTCAGTAGAAGTCCCTGCTTTGGGTTAACATGGAAAGTGAAATGCAAATGGAAAAAAGAGTCAAGTTCTTCCTCTCATTTCAAGCCAAGATAACAAACCTGCCCTCCCCTCTAAGGTACCAATGTAAGGCAAGTGTCAGAGGCAGGTTGAGAGTTTTTCAATGGTTGTGTTAATTTCAAGCAGCCTGTTTCTCCTGCGATGCTGGTGTCTCCTCCTGGTTTTCTCCTCGCTGTTGGTTCCAGTCCTTTAACCCCTCTGGAAGAGTTGTGTCCTCTTCAAAGCTGCCCGTGCCCTCCACAAACTCCTCATATGTGGACTTCTCCTCGAATGGCCTAGGTCCAAGCAATTCGATCATATCAGCTTTGTCCAGAACTTCTTTTTCCAGTAGACGCTTACCAACCTTCACAAAAAGAAATGCATATTCGCATCAACCAGATATTTAGTACAATTTTCAATTGTACCTGAGCTGATCATTCCTAATGGCAACTAAATATGTTTACCAAACAACTCTTTAGCTTCACTTAATTTAAAGCCATAAATCATATCATTGTGTGAACTAAAACACTTAAGACTCCGTCTAATAAGCATGTCACTGTATATTAACATTTATATTACATTTATGCATTTGGCAGACGCTTTTATTCAAAGCGAATTACAGGCACAATCCCCCCCGGAGCAACGTGCCTTGCTCAAGGACACGATGGTGGTGGCCATGGGGATCGAACCAGCAACCTTCTGATTAACAAGTTATGTGCTTTAGCCCACTACGCCACCACCCCTCCAGTATATTATGTCGTTGTTATTATTAAATGAATGTTCTGGGTTCATACAAGTTAAGCTTAATTAACAGCATTTGAGGCATTGTGTTGATTTCCAAAAAATTATTTTGACTTGTCACTATTTGCAGTTATTTGCCAGTCTGTAAAAGTATAGCCATAAAATGTAAACATCCCAAAAATGAAAAACATCTAATTTACACACCATCATGCAATACCAGATATGTATGACTGATATTCTTCTGCAGAATGCAAATAATGATTTGTTGAAGAATATGTTAGCTCTGTAGGTCAATACAATGCAAGTGAATGGGTGCAAAAATTGTGATGCTCCAAAAAACAAATGAAGTCATCATAAAAGTATTCCATAAGAATCTAGTGGTTAAATCCATATCTTCTGAAGTAATATGATAGGTGTGGGTGAGAAACAGATAAATATTCATGTCCTTTTTGCTAGAAAGTATTCTCCCTGCCAGTAGGGGGCGATATGCATGATGAATGTGAATCACCAAAAACACAAGAATCTGAAAGTGCAGCTTTATAGTAAAAACAGGACTTAAATATTGATCCGTTTACTCCCCCACACTTAACATATCACTTCTGAAGACATTGATTTAACCACTGGCGTTGTATGGAGTACTTTTATGATGCCTTTATGTGCTTTTTGGACCTTCAAATTTTGATCACCATTCACTTGTGTTATGGACCTACAGAGCTGAAATATTCTTCTAAATATCTTAATTTGTGTTCTGCAGAAGAAAGTCATACACGTCTGTAAACATATGTACTGACTTCAGTATAAGAATTAGTATCAGTATAAGATCTACAGTAGCCTATTTAAACTGCTGAGCATGGCTTTTATCAGAAAAGACCACAATAATAGACAAATAATATTAATTCTGAGTTTCAATAATGTTCTTTCGTCATTGTAAAGCACATTTTACATGAGTTGAGTCGAGGTGTCAATGCTCCGTTCAACGCCAGCGTCAAGCAACACATTTCCCTCCGCATGACACGAGTTGCAGAAACCAACACAGAGGGGCGATTTTACGAGTTTGCCACATAACAAAGCGGGAGGTGTGCACAATATATATTGAAAACGTAGAGAGAAAAAAGCTTGCAGTTGCATTGATTGCAGAAAGTAATAAAAGGACTCGTTTATGTTTAGGTCGAATCGATTTCTTGGTGAATTTAAATTAGTTCAAGGTTAAATTAGTTTAATAGTTACATTAGGGTCTCTGATATTCGTAAATGATAAGGTAACATTTTATTAAAATTGAGACATTCAATGTCTCTTCACAAATTTGGACAGTTTTTAAATATTTCTTGTTGCTTTGCACTCTCAAAGACATTATTGGTGAAGCAAAAACGTGTGTGTGAAAAACACTTTGGTGTAAAGTGACATCACTTCATAGACTTCAATGTATTCTGCAGTGCTGACACGAGTCATGTGATGACCCTTAACATGTATAAATATCACTCACATTTGCACATGAATCATTGCTCTTCACAATCACAAAAGTGACCGATTATGCTTTCAGAATTGCAAATTTCTCAGAAAGGTGAGGAGTTTGGATCCTTGAAATTATTTTTTTTTTTTTCCATGCATTTATTTATTTTGTGGAATTTGATAATTTTCCACAGCACACCTGACAATCTTTCACGGCACACTAGTGTGCCACAGCACAGTGGTTGGGAAATGCTGTACAAAACAAGTCACCTTGTACTAAAGCCATTCCACCAGCACGGTTGAGAACGGTTGTGTATGGTTAGCTAACCATGCTGAGAACAGTTTAAAATCATGCTGTGCTAAACCATGCTCAAGTGGAAATGTTACTGTAACCATTCCATAACATGCTCGGAACCATTCCGAGCATGAACATTTCCGATGTTGGAAAAGTGGCTATAGTTATTGCTGCAAAATCAAAATTCGTAAGATTTCACTTGTATTGGTATTGATAACTGAAATTTTGTATTGTGACATTGCAAATCTAAAAGGAAGAAAGCATTAAGAAAATGAATAGGACCAAGCACCAAACCCTGAGGCACACCAAACACCACTAGCGTCACAAATCTGTTATAAATGTAAAGGCTGTTGTAACGGCACCCACTAATTTTTAGCTAATTTAACAACACTTTAGCTTCACTTCAGCTATACATTTCAACATAGCAGTACATCTAGGTAATTACAGACTGTTAGTTGTTCTCACCATCTCCACCTGCTTTCGTTTCTCAGTGACGAGATCCAGAGTTCTCTTGTAGGCCTGGTCGACCAGCTCTCTGACCTCTTCATCGATGAGTTCTGCTGTGGCCTCACTGTAGGGCTTCTCCAGAACCATATCACCCTGCCGGGGGAGGTCAAATGACACCTGCCCCACTTTCTCACTCATGCCAAACTGCACAATCTAAAGGAGGAAACAAAATGTAAAAGAGAGAAATTCAAGAAATCTTATAAAAGTGTAGGGTGGCGTGCAGTGTTTGGAAGTACTGTAGCGATGCAACAACTTACTACATTATTTAGTAGCGTTACAGTAGTTCAGCTATTTTTACAATAGTGTAGCTTTCCCCCCCCAAAAAAAGCTACATTTTCCAACAAACAGAGCTGTAAATGCTACATTTTTCAAATTGTATTGAGAAAGCAGCAATGGAGATGAGGGAATAATCAAGCGCACTCGCCTAAACCGTCCATTCTTTTTCATATGTAGTGCTGGGAAATCCAAAAAAAGTGAATCGGTTCTTCCAGAGAGTTTAAGTAAATTAACTGGTTACAAGAAACGATTAAATTACATACAGCGCTGGGAACTCCTATTAATTTTAGCAAGACATTTTTTACAGACGTTTCATGTAAACGAACTAGCTCACAAAAATGATTTGCAGATTCACTTCACCCTTAAATGTAGCCTTAAGCCCAAACTATACTTCAGTCAGACATGAACGCGAATCGTCTGCACACAGGGGATGCGTGATGCAAATTTCATCATCAGCAGAGTGCTCGAGCACTAAACGCTTGCAGCCTGATTTTTCTAACCACGTGTGCTCTAAACGCACAGTATGCGCATGTGTCTTGAATTATGTGCACTAGTTAGCGGGTCCACAAGGTAGCAACACTAACAGTTAAAAAGGGGAAGGATGCACGCACACCCAACACTTCTACAACAGGCGCTGAATCAAGGCAAAAAAGCACTTAAATAAAACTGAACTGGATCTTATTTGCAACCAAAGTACTTAATTGATGTGTTGCCTATTGATGTGTGCCTGACGGAGATCATTCTAATTGAAATGTTGCTGTGGTTTTTAAATTAATACAAGGGAATAATTAAACCGTGTGCGGATCCACATCTGTTTTATTTCAGCACTTACAGTTAAGCTATTGCTGTTAAGTGTGATGCATGATTCTTGAGAGATTAGTATGCCACAGAGCAAGACGAAAAAAAATGAAAAAGGATAGGAACAACAAGGGGGCAAGTTTATTTTAACACTTTATATTTAACGCCAGGTTTCCCCAAATGGATTGTCCCTGTAGCAAGTGTACTGTGGATCATTTTGGTACTAAATGAAGCTCCATTCTGCTAAATGAAGACATAAAAAAAAAAAAATAGCACACATCAATCTAGCCATAATGTTTACAGCACACATACATTTGCACTTAACCAAGCAGGCAAAATTTCTCTACCTGAGCATATGCTGACTGTGTGACCTTCTTAAGGTCATCATGAGCTCCGGTGGTGATTCTGTTGAAAAACACCTGCTCTGCTACCCGTCCACCCAGCATCATACACATCCTGTCAAACAGCTGCTCACGCGTGTATAAATACTGCTCTCTGGGAAGGTACTGTGCATAACCCAAACCCTTCCCTCTGGGAATTATAGACACCTGGAACACAAACTCAAGTCAGGTTAATATGAGCAAAACAATATTTACAGATAAACTGTTAATCGATGAAAAATTAAATGAAATTAATAATAATAAAAAGAAATTCATAATGTAAATCTTCATTAAAGTCTGACCTTGAGGAGTGGGTCAGCATGTTGGAGAAACCAGCCCACCACAGCATGTCCTGCCTCATGATACGCTACTGTCTTCTTCTCAGTGGGTTGTAAGACCTGTGTCTTTTTCTCCAGACCTGAAAGATGGGATCACAAAATATAACGATAACTAAAAAATTTAGGTTGATGCTTTAATGTTAATATCTGTAGAAATCTGTTGAGGAAAGCTGATGTGCAAAGCTATGGTATCAAAGCTGTGCAAAGAAGAGGAAAACATTTATTGGAATGCAAGCTTTACTCTTAAGTTTATATGCCTACTTAGCATTGTCAATTTAGATGTAGATTGTGAAAAAGAATAGGACAAAGGACTGAACCCTGAGGCACACCACAGGTTACAGCTGACATCCCTGAAAATACTGGCTTGGAAGTGATATTATTTGGACTGTTTCAGTGAGAGAGATGAGGAACACCATTTAAAGGCAGATAATTGCAATCCTATACACTCTTGTGAGAATTAAAGTGTGGTTTAGAATTAATGTAATTTTGCAACTACATTGACGTCATTTTGTTGACAAAATAACATTAATAGTGCTGTTGATTTTACGCATTAATTCAGTGCAATTAATTATATAAAAGTTAACATAAAAAAATGTATCATGTCCTCGGACTGTAATAAGGAATATTCCTACCATCAGAGCAATTCAAGCTTGAAGTACCACCTGTTTTCAGCAGGGTGCAGTAAGCGAAACTCCAACAGTATAGGCAACAGGCAGTCGGGTCTAGAGGAGATCCCTCTGACGTCAAGTTCTCGCACATGCGCATTGAATTATGATGCTATGGTGCTTTTTCTGCTAGCCTCTCAGTGTATTAATTATGGAGAGCATTAAAAACTTCAATAATATAACATTATTACTATTATTACAGAGTGACTATTTACACTAGTTGTACATACCTGCCAAACAGTGCAGCTATTTGCTGCTCAAATAGTCTGGTGGAAACAAGGAAATTAAAGACAAACTGCATCCTTAAATGTCACTGCAATGGCTTAATGTGTAATGTGTAAGGATGTGTTTTTTCCATGAGGATGACCTGGGTTCAAATCTGCCTTTTAACCCAGTTTTCCCCATCCTATGACCTGTTTCCACTCTTAATATTATTATTTAATACTATATAATAATAAATAAAATGAATATAAAGTTGATTTCCTCACAGTGATTTGGTCACGATGAAGATCAGAGATCTGTGGCAGGTTTGATCCGGGTAAAATTACGGCATGCTCATGAACTGCTTTTAATTTTAAAACATTATGTGTTAATTATACAGCAATAAGATGGCAGCATATGTGCCACAGTGATGTTCTTGGGGAAATTAAAATGGGCAGCGAGCACACCTAGTTGCAGCAAGTTCGGCAGCTTGTGCTCCTTTCCAGTCGAATCGCAAAGTAAAATGCAAACAAATGTGTCCCCACTCAAGAAATACTTCTTTGTTCTTTTAATTAAAACAACTTGGTTCTGCAGTATAACAGCGGCCTCTAGAGGTGAGATAAAAACAATCACTGACAACATTTAGAGATTTGCAGTATTTAAAAATCTTTGTTTATTAAAGTGTAAAGTTCCATATGGGTGGATTAAAACCTGGAGCCTCTTACGCAAGGAGCGAATTAGTTACCTCTAGACCACCCAGTCATTTTGTTAGAAAAAGATCTGACTGATATACTTCTCCACTGACCAACAATATGTCATGACCAGCAGTTGCAGATGTAGAGCTGCTGCTGAAGTTCAGATTTATAAAATATTTATTTTAGAATACTATTCATCAAAAAAGACCATTTAAAATAATCATTTACGAGCACTCCTTGTTGCCATTCCACTTAAAATGAACGTCTTGTAAGAATCTTGTGAGATTGACGTGGGAGGGATCCCTTCTAGACATGACCGACAACAAACCAAACTCAGACTTGTTTGACACTAGCGACAGCACAAAATGAGGACGTGTTATTCATTTAAATTTTTACATTTATGCATCTGGCAGATGATTTTATCAAAAGCGAATTACAGTGCACTTATTACAGGGACAATCCCGCCAGAGCAACCTGGAGTTAAGTGCCTTACTCAAGGAGACAATGGTGGTGGCTGTGGGGATGGAACTGGCAACCTTCTGCTTACCTGTTCTGGGTTTTAGCCAACTATGCCACCATCACTCTTTGAAAATTGTTAACACAGCTGGACGGAGCGCAATTTTGAATGCAGGGATCATAAGGCATGTTTTCTAAGTTTCAAACTACGTTTATCTTCACACAGCGACCAAAAAATGCAAAAAGTATTTCAAAGTAATCTGTTCAAAATTGTTCACTGGTCTATTTGTGTGATTACTCAAATTTTCACGGAAGTCCCGGCCATAAAAGCACTCTTAAGCCATGAAAACACACATGAAAGCACTCACACAAATGTAAAACATTGTTTGTCGATCATCGTGTTTGTGACAAGTCATTCTAAGGGAGAAACGTTTGGTGCTGAAGTGTGTATAACATGCATGCAGCAATGAAAAAGGAGGAAATATAGTAGACACTATTAGTTTTTTTTATCCCCTTTTCTACCTAATTTGGAATGCCCAATTCCCACTAACTAGTAGGTCCTCATGGTGGTGCGGTTACTCACCTCAATTCGGGTGGCGAAGGACAAGTCTCTGTTGCCTCCGCTTCTGAGACAGTCAATCTTTGCATCTTATCATGTGACTTGTTGTGCATGACACCGTGGAGACTCACAGCATGTGGAGGCTCATGCTACTCTCTGCAATCCACACACAACTCACCACGCACCCCATTGAGAGCGAGAACCACTAATCACGATGAGGTTACCCAATGTGACTCTACGCTTCCAAGCAACCGGGCCACTCAACACACCCTGGATTCAAACTTGCGACTCCAGGGGTGGTAGTCAGCATCAATACTCTGAGCTACCCAGGCCCCAAGTAGACACTATTCTTAATTTATTGAGCAAAACAACAACAACTTTTACTTTTTACCTTTTATTTTTTTAAATAGACAAAGGATATAATTTTGAAAAAAGACAATTTCTTTGAAAACTCATTCCAGGATAAGCCATGAGCTCTCTCGTTTACCTCCAATAACTCTGTCGGTGGCCTGCTCGAAGTGCTTCATGTTGATGAATTCATTCAGATGTCTGGCAGCAATGAGAGCAGCTTCATTACACACATTTGCAATATCAGCACCTGTGGGAGAAAGAATTTAGCCAGCGTCTTTTTATAGCAATAACATAGTAACACTATGGGTACACTTATGCTTACTTTATTATCATCTACACCAGCTACACAAAAACATGAATTTCAAACTGTATAATTACTATAATTATCATACAATTTATAATTACCCTACTTTGCCATGCACATGTATTCCGTACAATAAGAAAATTGGCATCTAAATAATTCACCAGTGAATCCAGGTGTAGCAGCGGCCATCTTTCTTGCAATTCCATCAGGGTCCAGACTGGGGTCCAGTTTGAGGGGCCGAAGGTGCACTTTAAATATGGATGCTCGACCCTTAATATCAGGAGGCCCTGAAGGATTGACAAAACACAAATCTCTATAAATATTTTGGTTGTAAGCATTAGGTATTGCTGCATGTGTACATCAAATTATATTGTTAAACACTACATGACCAAATGTATAAAAAGTAAGGGGGTTTGAATTTCAAACCTATGTAAATCTGCCTGTCGAATCTTCCTGGTCGCATCAATGCAGGATCAAGTATGTCAGGCCTGTTAGTACCAGCTAGAACTACAACATTTGTACTAGTATTGAAACCTGTGAAAGCAAATGAAAATGTGTTTTTTTTTATTATTATGCCATCTTAATAAAACAATGAGTGTACAGATTACAGATGCTGCAAATACTGCTATGCCTTAACAGTTTCCATCAACAAGAAACAGCATTTTCAACCCTATTTTTCTCCATAATGGAAATTATTTGCAATGAGAAAAATAAATAAATATTAAAGGCAGGAATTGATTTGATCATAAAAATTTGGCACTCCATACCATAATGGAGGCAGACCTAAATACAAGTTTGCAGTGGATTGTGTGCTCTGATTGCCGCCACTTTAGAGTTATTTTTTAACCTGGACAAGGAGCCATTTACACCTAACTAAATGCTTCTTAGGCAAGGCAAGGCAAGTTTATTTATATAGCACATTTCATACACAATGGTAAATCAAAGTGCTTTACATAGTAGAAATTAAAAATAAAAAAAAAAGAATAATAAAATAAGAATAATTAAAACAGTTTAGAATAATAATAATAAAAAATCTAATAAAATACAGTACAAACAGTCGGACACACAGTGGCACAGTGCTCATTCTTATTCAAATCTATCACTATTTTGTATTATTGCCATAACCTTTAATATGTTAACTGCCATTTAAATAATGTGTTACTACTGGCAACATTTTATAAAGGCTACATCACCTAAAACAGTTGCCTAAATATCTATTTGACCATCGGTTAATATTATTTCTGACATAGATGACATTAGATGAAGTTGTTTTGAAGATTATTTGAATATGTATGAGAAAATCATATGAGTTTGTCCACTGAAGAATCGTTCACAGTAAGCCCAAAAACTGAAAGTAAATTTGATTGATTTAATGTAACTTCATTTACATGAACTCTTGAACCACCTTCATGACCTTTGACATCTTACCGTCCATCTCCACCAATAACTGATTGAGGGTGTTTTCCTGTTCACTCTGACCACCAAAATTCCCACCGCCCCTCTTCCTTCCCACAGCATCTATTTCATCGATAAAGAGGATGCAGGGCGCGTTCTTCCTCGCCATGGCAAACATGTCCCTCACCTACAATAACCAAAAACAGTTTGGCGATTTTTCATTCTGGGCAATTTTTTTACTTCTGAAAGCTTTGAATTAAATTATTTTTTTTTCTTCTTCAAACAAAGGGTGCTTTAACAATTTCACCGATTACTGACTGCTTGGACCAAACCAGAGTGCATTACGATTGCGTTTATATCAGGAGTGAACTGTACTGGAGTTTACATGAACTGTACCCCAGACCACCTTTTCAAGCGGACTCGGGTGCGGTTCACAGGTGTGCACCTTAATTCAGAAGACAGCATTCACATAATCGAAAACAAACTGAACTTTAGGGTCAAATGAACATGGGTGCACACCAAAAGTGTATGTGTAAGGCACCTTAAGTTTAATCTGTTACACCGTTTATCACATGATATGAAGATATTGAAGATCGTTCTAGTGGATTTTGGTATAATATGTGGTAGAACTTTTTTTTATTGTGTGATAGTAAAAATTGGATCTTGCAGATATTTCAGTTTGAATTTAATTGATTTAAAATTCAAAAACTACTTGGTTTGCTAATGGCACCTAATTATCAAATCATGATGGAAATATCTTAAAATTACTAACATTTCTGGTCTTCAAACTGTCACTGGTAGTGATGTGCTCCCCTGTCACTTGTCATTTACATCATGATCAAATAATAAATGTTTTTTTGTAATTAAAATGCTTGGGGTGATGTTAATGACAGCAATATTAGGACCAGTGATTCTTTGGCTTAAAAATATTCAAATTGAACACAAATATCAAAAAGACCTTTAGACTCAAGGGCAAAGTAGAATTTCTAATTTTTAACATGAATAATACATTTATTATAGAGGGGAGGTTAAAAAGTCTGGGTAGGGCACAAAATAGATGTAGATCGATATATTGGTTTTACCAATTTATCAGTACCGATAATTGCTTTTAATACACCCATGGTTTCTTGTAGAGGTAGAATTATATATTTTACATTATACAACAAAAATCGATGCCAATAGTGTTCCTCTGTGGCTGGTGCTGGGGGTTTCTACAGTTAAAACGACTTGGTTTTGCAGTATAACAGCGGCCTCTAGAGGTGAAATAAAAACAATCACTGACACCATGTAGAGATTTGCTGAATTTAAATTAGTCTTCATTTAAATATTTCTCCATATTTTTTTCCTATACATTTTGTTATTTTGATTACATAATCAAGTGTTTCAAATTGAAGCAAAGTCATTCAAAGAAACATTTAACATTATGAAAACATGCCCTATTAGCACATACGTTACATCCTCAACTTATGTATATCCACCGATCAGCCACAACATGGCTGAAAATCCCTGGCACCAACAATCATGCTACAGTCCAAATAATGGAGATCACATTTTTTCCCCATTCTGATGGTTGGTGTGAACATTAACTAAAGCTCCTGACCCATATCTGTATGATTTACTGCACTGCTGCCACATGATTGGCTGATTAGATAATCGCATGCATGATTGTTGGTGACAGATGGGCTGGTTTGAGTATTTACATTTATGCATTTGGCAGACGCTTTTATCCAAAGCGACTTACAGAGCCCTTATTACAGGGACAATCCCCCCGGAGCAACCTGGAGTTAAGTGCCTTGCTCAAGGGCACAATGGTGGTGGATGGGGGGTTTGAACCAGCGACCTTCTGATTACCTTCTGATTAGCAGCCCTGTGCTCTAGCCACTACGCCACCACCATTTCTGTATTTCTGTAACTGCTGATCTCGTGGAATTTTCACGCACAACAGTCTCTAGAATTTACTCTGAATGATGCCAAAAACTTACAAACATCCAGTGAGTGGCAGTTCTGTGGACAGTTTAGTCAAACTGACAAGTGGTGGTGGCGTAGTGGGCTAAAGCACATAACTGTTAATCAGAAGGTCGCTGGTTCGATCCCCACAGCCACCACCATTGTGTCCTTGAGCAAGGTACTTAACTCCAGGTTGCTCCGGGGGGATTGTCCCTGTAATAAGTGCACTGTAAGTCGCTTTGAATAAAAGTGTCTGCCAAATGCATAAATGTAAACTCAGTTAACCACTCTGTACAATTGTGGTGAGAAGAATATCATCTCAGAATGCATAGGCTGGCACAGTTTTGGTGGCATGAGTGGGACCTACACAATATTAGGCAGGTGGTTTTAATGTTTTTGCTGATTGATGTATACAGTATACACTATACTGTATATAACCATTCATGCAGTATTTTGGTGAATACTTACAGTACATATAAAGCAACTGTAATATAAATGACATGTTAATCTGTCACCATCGCTATTTATGGACTAATGCACGATTTTTAATATATATAATATATATATATATATATATATATATATATAATTTATTTTATTTTTTTTCATTCAATACATCAAGTTTGTTACCAGTCTCTGCAAAATCCACTATCGACCTCTAGCACAAACAAAGTGAAATTCTGGAAAACATTTCAACATTCTGAAAAATTAGGAAAATCGTAATTAAAGAGACACAACAAATAACTTAAAAGCTAAAATAATCCATAATTTAAAACTCTAACGATCGTTTTTTCTCAATGAGTGGACCGAAAAGTTCCACTAATTGAAGATCACACAGTTATAAAAATAGTTCTGGGTAATAAATACGGTACTCAAACCTTTTTTCTATGCAAGTTTTTAACTTTAAAGACAACCGTGTTTATACTGTTGAGTTTTTTATTTTGAAACGCACAAGTGAAATAATCAGACTCACCCTGGCTGGACCAACACCAACAAACATCTCGAGAAACTCAGAGCCGTTGACTGTGATGAAAGGAACATTAGCCTCTCCAGCTGTAGCTTTAGCGAGCAGCGTCTTTCCTGTACCCGGAGGACCGGACAACACAGCACCCTGAAATACAGACAGAAGATTATAATGACTTTCTGCTAATGGCCACCGACAATCTTCTATACTTCAGTCAGATAATACCTTAGGGATCTTTGCACCCAAGTCCTGGTATTGTTGTGGGTTCTTGAGGAAATTTACAAACTCCAAGATCTCCAATTTGGCCTCTTCACATCCAGCCACGTCTTTAAACTTCACTTCTATACTGTCCTTCATCATCTTGGCGGTTGATTCACTCATGCTGAAGGGCCCACCTCTTCCTCCACCCATCCCTCCTCCCATTGGTCCACGCCGCAGGGTGAAAAGTAAGAAGCCAATGAGCAGCAGGGTTGGAATGAAGCTCATTAGAAAAGACCTAGAGAGAAAGATAAAATTGAGGAAAACCACTAAAACCGACTCTGAACACCTTAGCAATGAAATATATATGGTTTTAAATAGTCTGAGTTATATAAGAGGTACTGAGTCATATCTCATAGACTCACCCATCACTCTCTGAGGTGTACACCACTGCTGCTCTATGGGATGGCTCTAAACCCAGCTCATAATGTGCAGCTTCCAGATTCCTCTCAAATGCATCCACACTGCCAATATTAAACCACACATAGCTCTGCAAGAAAACAAGTTAATATCAGTGTCAAACCACAAAGCTATACACTACCCATTCAATTATATTTAGCAACACATTTATAAGTAAACTAATGTGCTTATGAGATGATAGTGTTCATGATGAATGACGTCAGTCAGAAAGTTCCCTTAAGAAATAGTTCACCCATAAATAAAAATGTGTCATAATTTGCTCATCATCATATAATTTTAAAGTTGTTTATTCTTAATAGTGCATTTTTTCAAGATTTTGACATTATTGTTTTAATGTGAATAAATACAAGTACTAGGGTTGTAAAAATGCATTGATGCAGCAGGCAAAAGAAAAATTCAATGCATTGATTATGGAATTTAAGAATCGGTTATCATTTTAATATTAATACCCAATGTGATAAAGATACAGTCTCAGATTACACCAAAGCCTTATCGCAACAGACGTGGAGATAAGCGAGAATGAAAGGGGAAAAGGCACACTTTAAATCAAGAAAGTTCATGCTGCTGTGTTCACTTCTTGCGGCCGTACATAAGATATGCGGCAAATGGATGCAACCAAGTTTGCCTTTCTGTGTCTTCATAACTGTTTGCATCCATTTGACCAAAATTAGTTAATTGTTGTCGCTTTCCTCTCCGACTCTATTTTCGTGCCAGCACAAGTGTGGGTGTATGCACGCAAACTATGGGTGCGTAAACTTAATGAAGAGGTCCGAAGTGCAATTTGCTATTTTCCTGAAAAATACAGTGTCATTGCACTAAGATATTGTAGCAGAACCTCATCTAATCTCATCACAAAGTCTAAATTCAGTTCCTGAATTTGCAGTTTGGAGATTCCACCAGCAGGTGGTAATAATATCCAAACCCTGAAAATATAGTGGAACATAAAATGATGTCCCTGACAATCAGAGTTGTAGCCATCTTATATGAAACAAAAAATTACGAGATTTGTGTTCAACTATCAATAGGTCATGGTTTATTTTCAATCATTATTATTATGGTTATATTTACAATTGTATTTATAATCTAATTTGTATTGATTTTTTTCACCTGTTGTCGTAGAGTGATTTTTATTTCACTGCAAAAGAGGCCGATAGAAGAAGGGATTTGTGGAGGTGGTTATACATTCTTTTTTTTTTACCAATTTGTTATTTTAACTATATTTTCATTTTGTGTAAAATTTGTGTTTCAATAAATTCATGTAATTTTTAAATCAAAATCGACTGGTAGGAGTGAAGTGTGTGTGAAAAAAAAATTAAAAAAATCCCTCAATCCACAGCCTAACCTGAAAGGTTGATACAATCACTGTTAATACTTGTAGTGATTTGTGTGTCAGAAGCTCAATTTGATTAATAATACAGGCATTTATGGACCTGGGTAGCTCAGCAATTATTGACACCGACTACCACCCCTGGAGTCACATGAGGTAACCTCCTCGTGGTCGCAATAATGTGTGGTTCTCGCTCTTGTTGGGGCAAGTGGTGAGTTGTACGTGGATGCCGAGGAGAATAGTGTGGGCCTCCACATGCACTACGTCTCCGCGGTAATGTGCTCAACAAGCCACGTGATAAGACTGACGGTCTCGGACATGGAGGCAACTGAGATTCGTCCTCCGCCACCCGGATTGAGGCAAGTCACTACGCCACCATGAGGACTTAGAGCGTATTGGGAATTGGGCATTCCAAATTGGGGAGAAAAGGGGAGAGAGAAAAAAAAAATTCTAATAACACTTGCATTTAACAGAGCCTACATTCAAAACCTGAAGAGAACCACATTTTTCATGCATATAAAAGGAACGTGTCACTGTCATAGAAATATGCCTGACATTCAACAAGGATGCAGTGAATGCACAAAAGAAGTCTATATTTTTATTATTCAAATTCATTGCATACTGTCTATTTACAATAGCAACTTCTTCTGAATGTGCTGTCTCTGTTTATATTGCTGGTGCTTGAGGGAACGGACTATATAATAGGACGCAGACGCTGTACTAACCGGAGAAGAACCTCTGAATTAAATTGCACTTGACAGCCCATTAGCGCTTTTCACAAGACCCACTTGTGCCTAAACTTAGCTCACGTTTGCACAAAAATACCAAAACTGAATGGCCATTTCCAGTGACTTGATCACTCGTTCACTCATTCTCTTAATAGTAATATTAGGGAATATTAAGACTGTTCTGAAATGAACTAACTAGTTAAAAGCTAAATGCCAGATAATTAAAAACACCTCAGATTGGTCAATGACACATGGCAGCCGCGAAAAGACAAAACATTTTATCTTGTGCGGTGTGTGCCACAAGTAGTCCTGCATGATAATGATGTAGAATTATAGTGAACACTTAGAATGCAGAGCACAAAAAGAGTTATATAGTCTAGTTTTATGGTGCTTTTTTGTTCTTTTTGGTGCTCCAGTCTTGTTCACTTGCATTGTATAGAAAACAGGAGTGTGAATATTCTTTTGTATGTGTGTTCCAAAGAAAAGAAAAAAAGGGTCATACGAGGTTGAAACAATAGAGAATGATGACAATTGTAATTTTACTTAATTCACAAGTAATAATTGAAACACAACATAAATACTGAATTAAATCATGGTAACTTACTCCTTCAGAGTTGTCAGCCTCAGGTATCAGAATGACCCTGACAAACTGTTTGTTCACAACCTCTAAACGGTCGACCTGTGCAGAGAAAAGACAGTTTCAGCACAGAAAATAAAGACAAAAGCAGTTAATTGTGTGTGCTGCTGTGACCCCTAAAGATCTCTGAAATGTGTTTATGATCGTGAACAAAATAGAGTACACAACACCGCCATATTCTTCAAAGTTAATGCCATGAACAGATCCCACAATATATACATCATTGAGTTGTTAAATGGCATTCAGGTCTCACTATTTGTATTCACTGACATCACAACATAAAACAAAAATATATAATAATCTGTCATTATCGCAACCAGTATGCAAGTATTGCCGATTGAGTCACACTAGTGGAAATGGATGGACTAATTACCAAGTAAACAACTTACAATTTGAAATCACATTTGAGTGAGGGGGTTATCTATGTGCACTCATTTTCATTAAATTAAAGCTGCACCCCCATTCCTCTGACTTTCATGACATCCGCTGTGATTATCACTGTATCATAGATCTCCTTCCAGTAAATACCAGATATCTTTCTCACCAGCCCTCTGCCCAGGTAGCGATGGACAAAATCCTTCCATGTGATCTCTCTCCCTGGATCTCTGAGGTACAGGTACAGCAGAACTGAAGCTACGCCTCCCGCTGTGATCAAAATATACAGAAAGTCTTTATCGTCCCACGGAACATCTCCCTGATAGATAGGGCAAAAGCATACATTTTAGATAATATGTCTACAAAAACATACTTTATATAAATCAGATCATACTTATCAGATGCATTAAGTATACAATTCCATTCTAACTATATTAGAACTTAATGCAAACTCATTTAAATAGATTACCTATGTCAGGGTCATATTTCTCCCCAATATTTTCAAGATTAAGGTCATTAACACACTGATATGCTCCAGATTCAATTACTGAAAAAAAATATTTAAAAAAAAAATCACATTCTTATTTTAATTCAGTAATAAAAATCATCCTGCTAGACACAATGGTCTTTTCAATTAAATTCTGCATAAATTGACGAATTAACAATAAATTAATGATTTATAACAACAATTTTACTTTAAAAATATTCTTTACATTTTAAATAATGAGACTGAGATTTTCTTCAGCATTCTGGTGATGAAAACAAAATATTTAACATTACGGTAATGACTTTAAGATTGTTCTGCATTACAGTAAAGTTTTTTAGCATTTTGGTAATGAGGATTTTTGCATAACGGTAGTATGACAATTTTGTACTTTACAGTAATGACAATTAGATTTTTCACATTATGTAATGACTAAGATTGTTATGCATTACAGTAAAGTTTTTTTTCAACATTATGGTACTGTAATTAGAATGAGGATTTCTGCATTATGGTAAATGAATATGCATTTTTTTCCATTACAGTAATGAAAGGTAGATTTTGGGCATCACAGTAATGACTATGATTATTTTGCATTGTGTTAAAAAAAAAATTGCATTATGATAAAGAGAATTAGGCTCTGACATTATGGTAATGACTATAAGATTGCTCTGCATTACAGTAAAGCTTTTTTAGCATTATGAGTAATGAGAATGAGGATTTCTACATTGTGGTAATGAGTATGACATTTTATCACATTACAACAATGAAAATGAGATTTGTTGCATTATGGAAGTGACTGACTATTCTGCATTATGATGAAAATATTTTTAGCATTATTGTAATACAATGAACATTTTTCAAATTACTGTATTGACTAAAAGATTGTTCAGCATTAGGGTAAAGATATTTTTAGCATTATGAAAAATGAGAATGAGGATTTATGCATTCCGGTAATGAGTATGACATTTCATCACATTACAGTAATACAAATTCGATTTTTTTGCATTGCGGTAATGACTTTTACATTGTTTTTGCATTATGATAAAGCTATTTTTAGCATTAAGGTAACAACAAGGATTTTTCATAGTATGGTATTGATTAAGATTGTTCCACATTACAGTAAAAAAAAAAAAATTGCGTTACAAGAAATGAGAATTAGGATTTATGCATTATGGCAATAAGTATGACATTTTATTACAATACAATAATGAAAATTCGATTTTTCGCATTATGGAAATGACTAAGTTTGTTTTTGTATTATTGTAAAGAGATTTTTGGCATTATGAGTAATGAAAAGGAGAATTTCTGCATAACAGTAATAACTAAAAGATTGATTTTGTATTATGATAAAGATATTTTTAGCAATATGGTAATAACAATGAGGATTTCACTGATTATTGTAATGACTATAAGATTCTTCCACATAACAGTAAAGTTTTTTTTAACATTGAGTCATAAGAATGAGGATTTTTGCATACGTGATGTGTATATTTTTCACATCTCATTAACGAAAATGAGATTTTTTACATTACAGAAGGCTACTGACAAAATTAGGGTTAAAAGACTATACATTTGCATGAAAAAACTCACAATGAATACCCCTTAAAAATTGTTTCATTTTCTGCATGCAAACTACAGAATACATTCTTCTTTCGTAATGCTGTTGTGGGCCAGAAGCAGGTTTCATACTGTTAAAGGAAGTTATCAGAACGTACCTGTAGTAATCGACTCTTCCAGTCTTTCCTCCCTCCTTTTCTTCCACTTCCTCCTCCGGACTGATGTTCTGGTCCAGTTGGTTTGCCATCTGAGGGTTACAATGTCCAGACAGTGAGTGCCTAACTTCAGTGACAAAGTCAGAGTGAAAACCAACAGACCTAATGTGGGCTCTGAAGTTGTTAATTGAAGTGTAACTGATGTAAATGCTCTTGTTTAATCCATCTGTCTGCTTTATTTCAACTTTCAGTTTCAAGTGAAGAACTACACTACCCATGATTCTGAAGACAAAGATCCACTAATCAGATAATTGCAGCCAACAAAGTGTGCCAAAAGAGCTCTGCAGCGAACACCTGCTTCTATGATATGCAGTGAATGACACAATCGAGTCGGCCTCTATGCACTCTCAAACTACTTATATATTTTTATATATATAATATTTTCCAAAAAATTACATATATTCTATGTTTATCAAAAGCTGTAAATCAATAGTTTTATATTCACATGCAGGCGAACACACACTTACAAATATATATAATGTACATATACACACACCGATCAGCCACAACATTAAAACCACCTGCCTAATATTGTGTAGGTCCCCCTCGTGCTGCCAAAACAGCGTCAACCTGTATCTCAGAATAGCATGATCACTGGCTGATTAGATAATCGCATGGATGATTGTTGGTGACAGATGGGCTGGTTTGAGTATTTCTGGAACTGCTGATCTTCTAGGATTTTCACACACAACAGTCTCTAGAATTTACTCTGAATGGTGCTAAAAACAAACAATCATCCAGTGAGTGGCAGTTCTGTGGATGGAAATGACTTGTTGATGAGAGAGATCAACAGAGAATGACCAGACTGGTTCAAACTGACAAAGTCTACGGCAACTCAGATAACCACTCTGTACAATTGTGGTGAGAAGTATATAATCTCAGAATGCTATTGAGATGTGGATTGGCGCTGTTATGGTGGCAAGAGGGGGGCTTACACAATGTCAGGCAGGTGGTTTTAATGTTGTGGCTGTTTAAACCACCTATGTGGTATGTCTGATTTCATCTCACCTTTTGGTGCTTCAGTGGAATAGGATAAGAGTGGCAATGAGTAGGTATTTCCTATGGAGGCAACTGGTTTAACATGATTCAGGGCTAAAAACTGAGAAAGGAATGAATTATGAGAAAAGTGAATCATTTATTAATGAAACACACATCTTTCATTTAGACAGTTATCATGACACTGACTTTAATGCAAGTCCATCTGTTTCATCATAACAATGGCCATATATGTGACAGATCAAACATATATAAGATAATGTGTACAAACCAGGTCATACACATATCAAATATAAAAAATGTGATATATTAAACAGATATAAATCTGATCATACCTATCAGATAATTTATTATAAATATATTAGAACAAAACAAACCTACATGCTAATCATAAGTAAACACATTTCAGATGATAAGTCGGAGTGTGCGTGTGTCTGATGTAACATAAACACACTCGTACGCGTCCTGTCTCTCACCCGGGCGCGAGCAGCGGCAGCTCGTGTGTTGAAGCGCAGTAAAGCTCTGTATCCGTAGCGCACAGAGACCGCTGCAGCCGCGGACAGCAACCCTGCCATGACCGTCCTGAGAAGTCCTGAGAAGCCCTGTGAGCGACCAGAACTCACTGCAGTCAGTCTGATCTTATGATCTGATATCCATGAGTTGAGTAACTGTAGCTCTGAATGACATTTACACTGACAGGACCCCACGGGCTGCCTCTACACAACGCCTGATGGAAATTACACTGTGCGCAAACATAAATCACTTGGATAGATTCATGATATATATATAGAGAGCGATATATTTAATGTTTTAAGGTTATTATTCTCTTTAACAGTATATCTAACAGAATATATATATATATATATATATATATATATATATATATATATATATATATATATATATATATATATATATATATATATATAATTTTTTTTTTTTTTTTTTTTCAAAACAACAGAAGTTCGACATTACGGTTCATTCTTGTAACTGACGAAATAACATACCGAAATAACAACTGCTAAAAAAAAGAATAATAAAAAAAAAAAAACTGCTTTCTCATAGTAGAGCGTACCGGCTAACTAGTTTCTGGTATCTGCGGATACCGTACAAATGAATTGAGAGAACCGTAAACGGACACCTACCTGTCGCAAATTTGTCAGCGTCTTCTCTCGTAAAACAGCAAATTTGTCGTAGTAAACGCCATAAACATAGTTAATTACAAAAGTATTGTTTAGTGTAAAACATGTTGAAGATTAGTGTACAGATGGTCAGTTCATTAGGTGACGAACTGTTTCCTCATAAAGGCAGATTATTCAGAGTACCGAAGCGTCTCCTCCATATAGATGTCCATAAAAAAATAATAAAACGTCGCTTGTCTTTTCGCCAGTGATCTGCCATAGAATGTCTATGAGACCACCGTATTATGCATTGCTTTGCTAATCTTTTGTAGGCTCGACTAGATATAATTACTCTGGTTCATGTAACTGACAAGTATTAGGATTGGAATTTACAAGTGTTATTTGTATTTTTGTTTTTATAATACTCTAGCGCTTTATTTCATGTCACTGAACAGCAGTGGTGGAGCTAGGGGGCCACCATGGACCAAAGCCTGGCCACCCCACCGATCTTATTTGCAGATAATGACAACTGGTCAAAAAAACAAAAAAAGATGCTGTGTTTTCAGACCTCGAATAATACACACACAAAAAAATTTGTTTGCCTATTTTTAAGATTTATCAATTTCAATTGAATTAAAAATTTCAATCTAATTGAATTGCCTAATCTTTAACTAAATAAAATGTTTTCAAGAGTATTCTATTCAATTAGAAAGAAATGTGTTGTTCAATTGAAATGGATACATCTTAAAAATAGACTAAAATATTTTTTTGAGTGTATTATTTGAGGTATGAAAACACTGCATCTTTTTTTGTTATTTTGACCAGTTGTCATTATCTGGAAATAAATGCTCTAAATGACAATATTTATATTTGGAATTTGGGAAAATATTGTCAATACTTTATAGAATAAAACAAAAATTATAATTTCACTCAAACACATACCTATAAAGAGTAAATCCAGAGAAACTGAACATTTTGCAGTGGTCTGTTAATTTTTTCCAGAGCTGTATAGTTGAAAATGGTATTTTGTATTTCCTCAGGTTGCCTTTGTTTTATGTTATATCTCGTTTGAAGATCAACAAAATTAATATGAAAAATACACAAAAATATAAGAAATCAGGAAGGAGGCAAATGCTTTTTCACAACACTGTATAATAATGCTATGGGGAATAATAATCCTAATGTCAAAAGTCATATCTGATTTCATTATATATAATGGATAAGCATGAACTTTCATTAAATATTTATTTTTGAAAAGAATATTTAGATCAATATAATTTTTTTTAAATACAAGTTTTAAGTAAAATATTTTAAATGTTTGTAAGCAGCGAAGTGTAAGCTCCAAATGGAAATATTAGCTAATAATTATGCTTAACAGAACTATGTTTATGTTTTTAGTAAGCAGAATTATTAGCAAATATTTCCATTTGGTGTTACCGTTGCTCTGTTGTGGGCTGATTTTTAGTCCCAGTACATTTCCTGATGGATCATTTAGCACTTTTAAGAACAGTACTTTCAGTAAAATTTGAAAGAAAATGAACTGATTTTGCAAATGTCTTTGGTAATAATAATAATAATAAAAACAAAAAATCAATCGTAACGTTTCTTGTTACAGGCTTAGTTTAAAGAATTGTCAACCGAATCGTGAGATGAGTGGATTGTTTCACCCCTATTAGGGACATTCATAATCAAAATAACAGACTTATTCTGTTTCTATATTATTGATGGTTTTACATTAATTACAGTAACTGTTGAATGTATGGTATTTTGGCAGAAACTAGTTTATGGTCAATTTTGGCATGACACACAAAACCAAAAATATCAACAAACAAAATATAAATCTTAAAGAAATTAAAATGTCTTCAGTCTCATGCAGAGTCAACTATAAGTAAGCCATTCCTATAGAGTGGTGCTTTCTATGTTCTGTTTCATCAAACAGTGTAAGATGGGAGCAATGTTTGGGAAACCTGTTTGGGGAAAGAAAAAAAAAATGAAAAGAGAGAAAAAAAAAAAATATATATATATATATATATTGTGCTGTTTGGTGCCAGTAATGCACATACATTTAAATCAGTTTTTAACAATCCTGACATTTAATCATTGAAAACATTCCCTGTCTTTGGTCAGTTAGGATCACTACTTTATTTTAAGAATGTGAAATGTCAGAATAATAGTAGAGAGAATGATTTATTTCAGCTTTTCTTTCATCACATTCCCAGTGGATCAGTAGTTTACATACACTTTATTAGTATTTGGTAACATTGCCTTTGAATATTTTAACTTGTGACAAACATTTTGGGGAGACTTCCACAAGATTCTCACAATATGTTGCTGGAATTTTGTCCCATTCCTCCAGACAGAACTGGTGTAACTGAGTCAGGTTTGTAGGCCTCTTTGCTCGCACAAGCTTTCAGTTCTGCCCACAAATTTTCTGTCATACTGAAAATTCATCATTCTGTTAGGGCTTTGTGCTGGATACTCCAATACCTTGAATTTGTTGTCCTTAAGCCATTTTGCCACAACTTTGGATGTCCTAAATGACTTGCCAAAACTTTAGATTGCTAAAATGAAATCTGTGGAGTGGTTAAAAAAATGTTTTAATGACTTAAAACTAAGTGTATGTAAACTTCTGACTTCAAATGTATATTAATAAAAAAATACAATAATTTGTACCTTTAACTGCACAGACATTTATCAACCCCTTTGATCAGACCATCATGCCTGCTTGTGCATAAGGTGAACAGTGCTGTTAAGGGGAGCTAAAAAATGTGAATAGGCTAAAATGTTTCCATTTTATTTTTCTGGTATGCAGACTTCATTCATTTGGAAAAAAAAAAACATGAAGTGGCATCGCAACATTTTACTTTGATAATGTAATGCATTTCTAAAGAAAAAATAATAATCAATGAGCCAAAAATGTGTGACAGGACTTGATTTTAGAATGTAGCCTATAAGACTTTTCAGTGGATTATGGAGAATAACTCCCCAATTTAATGTCTGAACAGGCTCTCATCCACCAGAGGGAGTCCTCACCTGAATATTGAACTCTGTCACTTTCTGTTCCTGCCACATCAGTTCCTGTTTGGTCATTCACCATGTACATAAGCCATGTCCTCATAGTATCACTTTGTGATGTATTGCCAGTTATCTGCCTTACCAAGTGTTTATTCTCTGCCATTGTTTTTGACTACTGATATGACCATTGCTTACGTTTGCTCGATTCACGTCTCTGGATTACTGTTTTTGATTTGTTTGCCTGTGGACTGATTTATCTGTGTTCTGACCCAAGCCTCTGACCTGACTAATTTAATGAATACTGTTTGGATTGTTTGTTCAATCCCTCTAATAAAAATCTGCAAATGGAATCCTCTCAGCCTACCTCATCCTTACAGAATACTTCACCCTTCTCAGATCCAGTGGATGTCTCTCAAATCCTTTCAACCATTGGGTATCAGAATGAGGTGCTCAAAAGGTTTTCAACACCAGCTGCTAATGCTACAACCCATCAATGACCAGTTAACACAATGTATTCGGTCCCTTCCTGCACCACACCATGATCTGATAAGATTTGTCCTCCTGATAAGTTTGATGGCTCTCCTGATAACTGTGCAGGTTTTATACAACATTGTTTGATTTACTTCTCAAACTAACCTGATATGTTTAACCAGGATAAGTCGAAATGCTCATTTATCATGACTTTAATAACTGGGAAGGCATTAGAGTGTTTAGAACGTCTGTTTGGTATCATTATATACGTATTCAACAATCTTACAGGCATTTTACTACATTGATTCGTGATGCTTTTTAATAACCTGTGGGAGGCATGAATGCAGCAACTCCGCTCTCTCAGCTATGTCAAGGCAATTAATCTGCTTCCGACCACCAGAATCAGAATCAGAATCAGCTTTATTGCCAAGTATGCTTACACATACAAGGAATTTGTCTTGGTGACAGGAGCTTCCAGTGTACAACAATACAAACAATACAAAAAAACAGCAGCAAGACATAGGTAATTAAAAAAAAATACTAAAAATAAATAATTATACATATACGTACATACACTCACCATCATACATACCCACATACACACACACATAGTGCAAATCTATTACAATCTGTTATAAAGAACAAACTACAGTATATTATGTACAGAGCAATGTAAGAAATGGCAGAAGTGGATATGTTGGATAATATAAATAGACTTAAACTGTGTATTGCACATAATTATTGCTCAATGGGGCAATTTAATTGTTCATGAGATGGATAGCCTGAGGGAAAAAACTGTTCCTGTGTCTGACGTTTCTGGTGCTCAGAGCTCTGAAGCGTCGGCCAGAAGGCCACAGTTCAAAAAGGTAATGGGCAGGGTGAGCGGGGTCCAGAGTTATTTTACCAGCCTTTTTCTTCACTCTGGAAGTGTATAGTTCTTGAAGGGGGGGCAGGTAGTAACCAATAATCCGCTCAGCAGTCCGGACTGTCCTCTGTAGTCTTCTGATGTCTGATTTTGTAGCTGCACCAAACCAGACAGTTATTGAAGTGAAGAGGACAGACTCAATGACTGCTGAGTCGAACTGCTTCAGCAGCACCTGTGGCAGGTTGAACTTCCTCAGCTGGCAAAGGAAGTACAACCTCTGCTGGGCCTTTTTCACAATGGAGTTGATGTGTATCTCCCACTTCAGGTCCTGTGACATGGTAGTGCCCAGGAACCTGAATGACTCCACTGCTGCCACAGTGCTTTTTAGAATGGTGAGGGGGGACAATGTTGGGGTGTTCCTCCTAAAGTCCACAATCATCTCCACCGTTTTGAGTGTGTTCAGGTCCAGGTTGTTTTGACTGCACCAGACAGCCAGCCGTTCAACCTCCTTTCTATATGCAGACTCATCATCATCCCGTATGAGGCCGATGACAGTGGTGACGTCTGCAAACTTCAGGAGCTTGATAGAGGGATCCTTGGTGGTGCAGTCATTTGTGTAGAGCGAGAAGAGTAGTGGGGAGAGCACACATCCCTGGGGGGCACCAGTGCTGATGGTACAGGTGGTGGAAGTGAATTTTCCCTGCCTCACAAGCTGCTGCCTGTCCGTCAGAAAGCTGGTAATCCACTGACAGGTAGAGGTGGGAACAGGGAGTTGGTTTAACTTAGTCCGGAGAATGGCTGGGATGATTGTGTTGAAAGCCGAGCTGAAGTCCACAAAAAGGATCCTTGTGTATCCCGGTCTGTCCAGATGTTGCAGGATGTGATGCAATCCCACGTTGACTGCATCATCCACAGACCTGTTTGCTCGATAAGCAAATTGAAGGGGATCCAGAAAGGGTCCAGTGATGTTCTTCAGGTGGGCCAACACCAGTCTCTCAAACGACTTCATGACCACAGATGTCAGGGCGACAGGTCTGTAGTGATTAAGTCCTGTGATTTTAGGTTTCTTAGGAACAGGGATAATAACTGAGCATTTGAAGCAGCATGGGACTTCACACTGCTACAGTGATCTATTGAAGATCTGTGTGAAGATGGGGGCCAGTTGGTTAGCACAGGAACGGAGGCACGCTGGTGAGATGCCATCTGGGCCTGGTGCCTTCCTTGACCTTTGCTTCCGAAAGACACGGCACACATTGTCTTCACAGATCTTGAGTGCAGGTTGTGTAGCAGGAGGGGGGAGGAGGGGGGTTGCAGGAGGTGTTAATGATTGTGTGAAATGAAGGTCCGATTGCGTGTGGGGTGTGAAATTGGGCCGTTCGAATCTGCAATAAAGCACATTCAGGTCGTCAGCCAGTCGTTGGTCCACCACAGGGTTGGGGGTAGGAGTCCTGTAGTTAGTAAGTTGTTTCAGGCCACTCCACACTGATGCAGGGTCGTTAGCTGAAAACTTCTTTTTAAGCTTCTCAGAGTAGCTTATTCAGTGTGTTCCTGGCCCGATTATGCAAGACTCTATCCCCACCCCTGTAAGCATCCTCTTTGGCATGACGAAGCTGTCTGAGTTTTCCTGTGAACCATGGTTTATCATTGTTGAATGATAAAAATGTCCTAGTATGGATGCACATGTCCTCAAAGAAACTGATGTGTGATTGTAAACGGTTCGGGGTCACAGGACAGGAAGGAGGACACAGGAACAGGGTTTGACTCACGGGTAAGGCTCTTTTAATTCCAGACAAATTAACACACAGGGGTAGAACATATACGTGGACTTGTTAACCAAAAAACTCTTTCACATAGAATAGAAATAAAAGTGTCTCTCTATGATGCCAACACTGGACTGGCGACTCACTCTCTCTTAACTGAAGGCACTGAAGCTCTTTTATGCCGCTCTCCCCGTACTCACTGAAATTAGAGACAGGTGTTAGACATAATTTAGCTCAGGTGCAAGCGCACTTACTGCTTTCCCTCTCTGGACGGGCGCTTGACCACGCCCCAGCTGCCACATACCCCCACCGCCCGACTCAGGCCGGGGCGTCATCCGGCCTGCCTACCACTCCCCCCCCCCCCATTTCTGGAGAGGAGTCGGCGACAGCCATCTGCACCCCCGGTCTGTGGACCACCTCGAACTTAAAAGGCTGGAGATCCAGATACCAATGGGTGATCCGGGCGTTAGTATCCTTCATGCGGTGGAGCCACTGCAGTGGGGCGTGATCCGAGCAGAGAGGACTGCCCACTTGATGGCCAGACACTCCTTCTATACGGTGCTGTACTTCGTTTCCCTTAAGGAGAGCTTCCGACTGATGTACAGCACAGGGCGCTCCTCCCCCTCCACCACCTGCGATAGTATGGCCCCCAGCCCTCTGTCTGAAGCGTCCGTCTGTAATAAGAAAGGGAGAGAGAAGTTAGGTGAATACAAGAGCGGCCCTCCACAGAGTGCGGCATTAACTTGTGTAAACGCCTGTTGGCAATGCTCCGACCATTGGACCGGATCTGGATCCCCCTTTTTAGTGAGGTCAGTCAGCAGGCTGGTGACATCGAATAATTAGGCACAAATCTTCTATAATAGCCAGCCAGCCCCAGGAACTGCCTCACCCCCTTTTTGGTCTTAGGTCTAGGGCAGGTCGCAATCGCCGCGGTCTTATCAATTTGGGGACGCACCTGGCCATGACCCAAGTGGAACCCCAGATACCGTACCTCCACACGCCCAATCGCGCACTTCTTGGGGTTTGCCGTGAGCCCCGCCTGCCGCAGCGACTTCAGGACCGCCCTCAAATGTTGTATATGCTGCTGCCAGTCATTACTATAGATAATAATATCATCTAAATAGGCAGCGGCGAAAGCAATAGTGCGGGTAGAGGACACGGTCCATTAGACGCTGGAACGTGGCTGGGGCCCCGAACAAACCGAACGGAAGTGTCACAAATTGGTGTAATCCAACGGCGTGGTGAAGGCTGTTTTTTCTCGGGAAATTGGTGTCAAGGGGATCTGCCAATAACCCTTTGTTAAGTCCAGTGTCGAATAAAAGCGAGCAGTACCTAACCGATCGAGCAGTTCATCAACCCGAGGCATTGGGTACGCGTCAAATTTAGACAACGCGTTAACTTTTCGATAGTCCACACAGAACCGGACAGACCCGTCACTCTTGGGAACAAGAACGACCGGGCTGGACCAGTCGCTGTGGGACTCTTCTATTACCCCCATATTGAGCATCGCATCCAATTCGTCCCGAACAATTTTCATTTTATGCTCGGGGAGGCGATAAGGGCGGCTACGAACCACCACCCCCGGCTTGGTCTCGATGTGGTGTTCGATGACGTTCGTACGACCTGGTAGAGGAGAAAACACATCTGCAAACTCTTTTTGCAACTTGGCAACCTCTGAACGTTGGCACGGGGAGAGGTGGTCTCCACAAATGACCGGGGCATTGTGACCGGGCTTTGGATTCACCACCGGTCCGAGCTCCGCCCTCTCTGGAACCACCGTGGCCAATGACACAGGGACCGCCTCCCTCCATAATTTAAGGAGATTGAGGTGGTATATATCAATTATAGGTGATTGCACATCGCTACACATATTTTAAAGAGGTCCATCAGTCTATAATCATTAATTTGTCAGGTACAAACTTTACCACAGTTCAAATCGATTTTCAGCATTATCTAGCAAGGATAGATTAAGATGGAATGTCTTAGAGTTGTGCAAATCTGAGAGTCCTTGTAACATTACATAGAACAGCCTGGTTTAACTGTGTGGGTGTTCCGGCTGAAGGCCTGTAATTTATGACGTTGAAACATTCCAAAATGAAAGGCTGGGTTTTTTCATAGATTCAAATCATGTTGCTGGAATTCTTCTGCATATATAATCTTACAGTACGATCCGACACCCAAGAACCGCACCAAGTGTCTCCCAAGCCACACCCACAGAGGATACCAAGGACCAATTAGTTTCCATATAAACATTAATTTCAGCCTTTAACATTTGTTGGAATTCAGGTTTCTGCAAAAGGGATACACCAAAGAGCCAACCACATGACTTCCCCCTGTCCACATGTGGCAACACCTCCAAACTCACCAAGGTGTGATCCGAGACCAAGATGCCTCCAGTCAAGCACCAACAATATATGGGGTCCAGACATAAAACAATCCATTCTAGAATAAATTCTATGGACTAATTAAAAAAATGTACAGTCCCACCAAGATGGGCTCAAAAGTCTCCAAATATCTGCAAGACCAAGACATCCACACATCCTGTGAAGTGCGAATGCTGCTCCAGGGGGCTCACACACTTCCGCTTCACCATGATCAAGGACTGAGTCAATCAAAAGATTAAAGTCTGCTCCCAATATTATATCATGAGGGTTGCCAGTGGCCTGCAACATCCTCTCAAGATCCACAAAGAAGCCCTGCTCATCAGTGTTAGGTGTGTAAATATTAGCCAAAATCAACTCTTGCCCCTGAATTTTTGCCAAAACAGCAATGACTCTTCCCAAGCCATCATCAATCTGCTTGAGACATTTGAACAGTAGATGCCTACCTATCAATTCAGTGACTCCTCTGCTCCTACCCGAGCTAACACCAAAGAAAACATGTCCACCCCTTATCTTCACAAATTCCTCAGCTTCCTGCGGGGAAAGATGCACCTCCTGAATAAACACAACATTGCATTTCCTACATTTAAGAAAATAAATAACCCTCCCCCTTTCCATGGGTAACCCAGCCCATCCACACTTCATGTGGAGAGAGACAATCTGCCCATACCAACACCTGACATATTAGAAAAAAAAAGATTGTGTGTCAAAACAAAACCACAAAAACCAACCTCAACATTAGTGCAACAATCAAAACCCAAACATCCCCCCGAACCAAATTAACAGAAAAAATAAAAACATGCACATTAACCACAGCGCATGACTTTGCCAACTGGCATCCAAACTCTAATATTCCATGTACACATACGAGAGCCCTGCGACAACCCTGCCATCGGATTGCTCAAGTCCAGTGCCTCTCCACAAATCTTGTGAGACAGAATTGCACAACAGAAAATAATCTGTAAAACAAATTCCAGCCAATAAGTGGGATAAACACAAAGACATGTAGATTCATCCATATAACTTTTCCGAAGGTGTGTTGCTCTACAAAACAAACTCCAGTCACTAGGTGTAACCAACACAAAAAAGAGATAAAAAAGGTTCCCAGTTTCCTCGGACAATCAAGTGAATGTTCAGTGAGTCAGGCCCACTCGACTGTTACATGAGTGTAAAAAATGCTCTAATCACTCCAGTGTTTTGCAAGACATATTCCACATAAAAAAAACTACAACCAATAGGAGGCACAAGCACAAAGAACATGCAGAAACTGTCAAGATAAACTACAGCCACTAGGTGGAACCAGCACAAAAAGAAACAAAGAAGGCACCCAGCCTCCTTGGGTCGGTCAAGTGAATGTTCAATTAGTTAGGCCCACCTGGCTGCATAGAGAGCTTCACACAATGACTTACACATTCCACTGACTTTATGAAGGGCATTGCTTACTGTGGGCATGTAAATATTTTGCAGCCATCCCTAGTATCAATTCTCAACTCGCTCAGTGGTCAGCAGCCAATTCCCTCTCCGATGACTCCAGACAATAGATCCGTCTCTCAACATCTTGCACTCTTGTAACCATCTCAGTGAATTTCATCTCTATGGCAGTGATCGATCTACGCATCACAGCAAGATCCTCCAAGTCAGCAACGACCCTTGCCAGCATTGCCGACATGCTCAACAGTTGACGTTGAATCTCTTCCACCGCACCATCCAAACTAAGTCCCCAGTCCGTGGCTCCGTCAGGGGCGTCAGCCTGAGCATGCTAGCATCCCCCAATGTCTCCAGAGCCCGAGAATTTCGAATTCTTTGACATTTTGTCTTCCTAATATAGTCAAGAATCAGGGTGTATCGAATCTCACCAGCTTATGACACAAAAAGTATAAAAACTAGAAAAGTGGGCAGAGCTTGCTGCTCACATGTCCGACCATCGTATGGCACCACGCGACACCCTAAGTTTAAAGCATTTTAATGTTTGACCCCTAAGAACTCTTCTTAAACCTCTCAGCCCTTTAAAGGATATGAAAGAAATCCACTTACATGGAAATTACAAACATTTGTGAAGCCCTGAAAAAGGGTGATAAAAACATGAAGGAAAACATTAAAGCCCCCTTTTGCCTGAGGCAGTACATTTCCACATCAAACATCTCTCTGATACGGTTCATTCAGATACATTTATCTGACAGAGTGGGCTGTTTCATGGCTGTTTTTAGATTGTCTTTTTAACATTATAAAATGAAATTGAAGATTTTGTGCTCTGACACATAGACATCTATTGATTGCAGGTCTTTTTGTGCCAGCATTGATGGCATTTTCAGGTTAATGAATTTATTTGGAGAGCGTCAACAAAAATCACTTAGAGCCTATAAGTTGTTTTACTATAACTGTATGATAAGCATTTTAGAGTGAGTCTCAAGAAACCTGTCAAGAACATATTTATATATTTATCATATATTTATAAGATTACTTTTATTTTGTGTAAAGAAAATAAGACTAATTTTGATTGTAAAGTATTTCATGGTAGTATTTGTTACTCTTCCTTCATTTATTAGAATTAATTTACTTTGAATAACAGCAACGAGAAAAACCTTAATAAAAGGAAAATAACGGGAATTACAAAAAAATTCTCAACCGTAAAATATCTGGATTCATCTTCACATGACCTCATGTAGAATTGAACAATTTACAAATAATCTGTGCTGGCAAATCTATGACTTTTCAGATTATTTTCACATTATCTGATAACATTGAAGTTATAAAGATATAATAGTTGTATAAACTCAAAACTGCATGAATTAAAGACATAAACTCAGATGCACAGTCTGCATTTAAGATGCTAAGAGACCCATCAAATATCTTGAAAATATCCTTTTTAGGCAAACAAATCTTACCAATCCCTGGAAATATGATTCTGGTGATTTACAGTCTACTTTTGGCAGAGCTATTACACAAAACACTTTGACATTAGACCACATCAATATATAACAGTTCAACAATCACTTGATTCATTGTGAAAATCTGTTTGAAATGTTTGTCCTTGAAAATTTTGCATTGTTGATTGCTGAGATGTCCTGTTACAGCCTTTGTTTCTATGGATAAAAGTGATTAAGTGAATTTTCGTCTTTTCTTCACTTTGTACACTGTAAAACCTACTGTTATCATTACTGGAAAACATTTTTTCAAATGTCAGGTTTTGGGCTCATAACTCATAACTAAGTTCCTTGAACTTTATTTTCTTAAAATACATACGTACATACATACATACAGATTTTAATTGTTAATAACTCAAACTGTTCAGTACTAAATTGAGGCTATGTGGAATAACCACAATGCCTTGTGCTTGAATTATTTAATTATGTTTCCTTCAAAGGTAAAAGGGAACATATAGGGACATTTAAATAGATGTTATTAAAATGTCATAATGTTTAGCTCTATTGTTATTATTTTTGCTGTTTTGTTGCAAATACTTGTTTTGGGTAATCTGTTCACCATTAGGGTAATCTGTGTCCCCTTTGGTCAGGTTGGACCCTGTTCATGTTCACACAATTTCAGTTCTACTTGTCCATGTTCAATTGAAATACAGGTGTTTTTGCATTTCTGTGGAGAAATAAGTTATTTAATGTCTGACCTCAGTTATAATCTTCATTATTAAAGCTGTTGTAGTGTATGGTCTAAAATTAAGTCCATTCAATTGAAATGTTTTTTTGTTATCCATTTTTTTTTATCAATTTTATAGAAAACATACATATTCAGATGTATTTACCATAGAAAACAGTACACGGATAATACAAAACAACCCCCAAGGTGACCACCTGCCCGCAACCCAAACCCCAAAAATGTCTCCTTATACAACAACCACTTTTTTACTAATCAAATTAAGATAATTCAAAAATTAGGCTTAAATAATAATAATAATAATAATAATAATAATAATAATAATAAAACACTGCTTGAAGTACTTTTCTGGACCTTATATTTAGAAATAAACACCATGGTCCCTATTGGAATGGCATACAACCATACTGCTCTATACACCTACTATATTTACACATACTATATAATGTTAGAAGTAGTATAAGTCATAGTATTCCTGCTTTGGAGTTTACTTTTTAAAGTAAGTTGCCATGTTCAAGAATAGTATACAACACTCTTACTATTTCTACAGGTTGCACTGCAGTATGTACTTAACCTTCCATTTCTAGTGTGATGAATGTACAAGAAATTACATCAATCTTTTTTCTGACCCATTATGTGATTTGACTTCCATGGAATTTAAAAAACTGAACTAAAAATACAGTCAAAAATATTGTACATTTTGATACAGATCACTGAATTAAAGGGATAGTGCACCCAAAAATGAAAATTCTCTCATAATTTACTCACCCTCATGTCGTTCCAGATGCGTAAGACTTTCTTTCTTCTGCTGAACACAAATTAAGATTTTTTAGAAGAATATTTCAGCTCTGTAGGTCCATACAATGCAAGTGAATGGTGACCTGAACTTTGTAGCTCTAAAAATGCATAAAGGAAACATGAAAGTTAAAATATGACTCCAGTGTTAAAATCCATATAGTCAGAAGCAATATAATACATGTGGATGAGAAACAGATACAAATTTAAATCCTTGTTTTATGCTACCACTTTAAATTTCACTTTCAGATGTGAATGTGAATCTAAACAGGCACCACATGTGACTTTCAGTGAAAATGAAAGTGGAGATTTAGAGAAGTATCACTTCTTAAAACATGGATTTAACCACTGGAGTCTTATGGATTACTTTTATGATGACTTTATGTGATTTTTGGAGCTTCAGAGTATTAGTCAAATTTCACTTGCATTGTATGAACCGACAGAGCTGAAATGTTCTTCTGAAAATCTTATTATGTGTTCAGCAGAAGAAAGAAAGTCATACACATCTGGAATGACATGAGGGTGAGTAAATGATGAGAAAATGTTCATTTTTGGCTGAACTTTCCCTATTTAACATGGTGACATGGTGTCATTTTACAACAATGTAGCATTGCTTGTACTGCTGTTTGTAATATTTATTCTTGCATAATATGTAATGTTCACATACTATTTAAAAATAGTAAGCAGTTTGCAGTATACACTGCACAGTATGCAGATAAGAGTGTGAACAGAAGTTGATTTGCTAGAACGAAGAGCTGCTCACTAGCTCCCCCTGTAGGTGCTGTATGAGTATCTGCTGAGGAGCAATGGCAGATGGAAGCTCTGTTCAGCATCAGTTATGGTGAAAACAATCTAAACAAAGAAGAAACACACAGTTCAGTGTCATGTCTGGGTGCGTTTTGTATAATAATGCATTATAATCCAATTTAGATTGCATCACTATAGTCTCTTCCATCAATAAGAGTCTCTCTTACGCACCTCAACATATGGGTAAAAGCTGGCCTGTCCCAAACTCTCCCAGTACTGGCCCGTCTCAAACCGCATCTTATACATTCCTGGAGTGAAGGCATCGCTGGTTATTAGTCCTGGACAGCGGCCATCTGCATTTGTGGTTCTGAAATTATCAATGATGCACTTTTAAACACAATGACATGTGGTCTGTAGTAAAGCAATTTCCATTGGGACATTGTGCATTACAGTAATTTTACCACAGGTAAGAAGGTGTACTAAGTGAGCAAAGAAATTAAAAATGTCCCCATTACATGGGATAATTCATTGTCCATTATACAGCCCTCCCATATGTTGGATTATTTATCTAATCTACATTTATACCAGGATAATACATTGTAATTGTTCTTCCCACCCAACAGTTACGAGGTTCCAGATGATCATGTGGGGGTCCAGGCGGTGCAAACTGAGGGCCATCCTGGCAGCAGGGACCCCATCCCCTGTGTTCAACACATGAGTAGTGAGAGGACCGCTGTCTTTCAATAGACTCATAGTTGTTCACTTAAAAAAAAACATACAGATTAATATTTAAAATAGATGTGCCACAAAATAAAGCCGATTCATAGAAATGAGAGAGGATTTATTATGAATTGATTAAAACTAATCAAAAGCAACATAGAGTGCATGACAGCGTAAACACTCACATATCTGATCATTTAATATGATGCACACAATTCACTGCTTACTGAAACAGCGCTTTCATGCCATTATATTGAATAGTAAACATTGATAATTAGCTGTAAGAAGATATTTAAGTTCTTACCTGTTCTGAAGTCAGTGTCATCTGGCTGTGTGCTGTCTTTTAAATGAGGATGATCTGGACTTGGCACTGTTTGATTAGTGTTTCAATGAGTTAATCAACTAAAACAAGCCAGCGTCTACACACAGAGTTAATATTTAAGCGGGGACTTGATAATGATATTGTATAGTGTCATGTAAAGGAAATTTGGTGAACATAAAAAAACTAAAAGTAAAGACTATTAACTTAAATCTACATAACTTGAGGTTTTGGTCTTTAAAAAAAATGATAAAGGTGAGAAAATGAATGCTAAATCTTGCTAGAGATAGTCAGTGGACTTTGATCTCTAGTTACTTGTTTGATTTGGTTCATTGTGTCAAAGAGTTACTACAAGAGCAACGCTACACTCTAGTTAACTCTAGTCAATATAAACATTACACATTTTCACTCGGTCTCAAAACCATCACATCAACGCCAGCTTTAATCATTTATAAACATGGGGTAGGTGCTGACATTGCATATGTCAAACAATAAAATAATTACAATAAAGTATGAAAATTAAAAAAAAATGTAGTTAATTAATATTTTGGGTTATAATCAAGCACAGAACAGTTAACAGTCATTGTTTCAGTATTTTTTTTATTTAGAATTGAAATGCAACAAAATGATGCAACCAAATGAATGAAACATTTAATAATATCTTCACAGTACTGTATTAAAAAAAGAGTTAAGAAACATGCAGCAGAAAACCATTTTACCATTTTATGATTTACATCAAATAAATGTTTCTACATTTTTAGATATATATGCAATGTGCTTTTTTCTGTAACACTTTACAATAAGATTGTGTTTGCTTACATTAGTTAACTATATTATTTAACAAACAAACAATGAGAAATACTTTTAAAGCATTTACTAATCATGGTTAATGTTAATTTCAAGATATACTAATGCATTTTTTTAAATGAAAAGTTGTAGTTCTATGTATGTAAGGGATAATATACAGTCAGTCGTTTGTTATCGCAAAATAAACCCCGACAGGGTGATCAGGACCCCGATTGGAAGTGGAGGACTCATGTATCACCCTGAAGGGGTTTATTTTGTGATAAACGACTGACTGTACATTATCCCACTTTTGACATGGTTACTAACAAACTAAATAAATACATGAACATAAAATATGAATTTGCATTGAAATTATGTAATTATGTTGTAAATAGCAGAAGAGCAGAAATCCACCTACAGTTTGTGTTGGATTACTGTTGGTGTTTATTTTGTAATTAATGAATGTCTGACTGACATTATGTATCTTACTACAAGAATACTTGCAAAATAAATAATAATATGGACATGAAACATTGATTTGAGTTGAAATTATTTTACTATCTTACTTGTAGAGATCGTACATTGATCCAGAAGATAGTAGAGATGACTCACAAAACCCAGATGGGCGGTCTGATACATGGATGTGAGGATGTTACTGAGAAATATCAGACTGCTAGATGGTGCCATTGGCCAATCAGAATGGGGTATTACAGAGAGCTCTGTCATAATATTAGTTAATGCACTGAACTAACATGAAGCATCAATTAAACTAACATTAACCAAGATTAATAAATGCTGTGATATTATAGTGTTAAGTTGCTAGTTAATGATATTTAATGCATTTACTAATGTTAATAAATGGAACCTTATTGTAAAGTGTTACCACTTTTTCAGATGTAATTCTGATCATTGGCCATTTTTAGAATATCCACATTGGTCATTAAACATGCCTGGTTGGTTGACACCACATAGTCCCCCAAATAAAAAAATTAATAAAATATTGGTCAGGCCCTCCTGGCCCTGGTCCAAATTAGTCAAAATTAAATCATTAAATAATTATTTAAACATTTAAATAAATTCTAAAATATAAAATGGAATTCTGAAATAAAAAAACAAAAAATTACAAAATTAATCTTTGGTTGTTTTTTCATGTTATATTACATTATATATAATATGAAGCACAAGCTTTGTGTCTTTTCATTTTTAGGGTTACGAGTCCCGACTATCAGCATGTCGCTCAAAGACAGTGGGCGTCAATTTTGTCATTAATTCATGAAAATGAAAAGACTTGAAGCTAATACTTAAATGACAAATCAACCTAAAAATAATGCTAAAATGAAAATATGCAAACTAGGTCAAAAATAAAAGGGACATTTATTGATTTATTTAGTGATTTCAAAGTTTTATTTGAACAATTTCATATTTAATTATTTATTTAAATATTTACAAATGTATTTAATTATTTAATTTTGAGTAAAATTATTGACACTCCATACTGACAACACAAAAAACTTTTGAATAAATATTTCATAAATACCTGTTAATTCATATAAAAAAAAATTCTGTTTACAAATATGGTTTAGTGAATTTGAATGTTATATCTATTTAATTTCAGCAGTTTTATGTAGATCATCATTGGCTTCAGCCATAAATAACCCATATCAGTCTGCCACTACCAGGCAAACACAACCAGGAAGTCAGTGTGTTTATGCAGGACATGGTGTATCTCTGTGTGGTCACCTGCTTCCATATTATCCTGATCAAGAATCCCATCAGTATTCTACTGACCGACATCCTGGAATAACATTAAATGTCATCATGAAATGATTTTCAAACCATTAGCAGTGCCTGATGACAGAGACATGTTCAGTTTGTTTTGGTCTGTTCAGACAGCCAAATTTAAATCAGATTAAATCATCAGAAGCAAAAATCAATGATAAGTCCATCATTTAACAGCTGAGCACACGATGATACAATCTGATATATTGAACTCATTCAGCTCTGGGGTCATGTTCGTTTAATATGACAATTTCAGCAGATCAAAGCTGAAGTGGAAATTATCCAAACATCTCTTTACACTATCACTACAGATCCTGTGACTTTCCCCAACATAACGTGATATCTGCAATTGCAATCTGTTAGAAAGAACAAAAGAAAATTTAGACCAAAAACTAAAAATGAAAGCTTACAGACTAGTAAGGTCAGTTTATTTAATAAAAGCATATACTTTTGATTCCAGATTTTGCCTGCTTACCTGAAAATAATTTTTACATGTAGAACAAATCTGATTGACTAACCTAGCAAACACATACAGTAAATGAAAATATGCAGATAACAAACAAGGAACTGTTGAAAATTAAAAATATAATATAATACAATATATACAACCCCAATTTGGAAAAAGTTGGGACAGTATGTCAAATGCTAATAAATCACAAAGGAGTGATTTGTAAATTATATTCAGCCTTTGCTATAGAGAAAGCACCACAACTACACATTATATGATGTTTGTCCTTGTGAATCTCATTGTTTTTTTTTATGTACAGTAATTTCAAATCAGATGATTGCAACCCGCTCCAAAAAAGTTGGGTCAGTTGAGTGTTTTCCACTGTGAAACATCACCATTTATTCTAATAACACTTATTACGCATTTAGGAACTGAAGCACAAGTTTGTTAAGGAATTTATTCATTCATTATGTAAGTCTTTATCTGCATAATTGTACAGGGTCGTCATTGCCATATGGTTTGCTTCATAATGCACCACATATTCTCAATTGGAGATGGTCAGGTCTGCACCCACACTCTCTGCTACACAACCATGCACTTGTAATCCAGTCAGAATGTGGTTTGAAATAGAAAATACAGGGACGTCCTTGGAAAAGGCTGTGCTGGATGGCAGTATATGTTGCTCCAAAATGTGTACATATCTGTCTGCATTCATGGTGTTCTCACACTTGTGCGAGTTACCCATGCCATGGGCACTAACATACAGACCATACAGACACTGGCTTTTGGACCTGACTCTGATAACAGTTTGGATGGTCCTTTTCCTCTTTGGCCCGGATAACGCAACAACTTTGTTTATCAAAAACTATTATAAATGTAGACTCATCGGACCAAGAAACACAGCTCCACTCTTCTACTTTCCATCTAAGATGAGAACGAGCCCAGAGAAGTCGGCAGCACTTCTGGACAGTGTTGATGTACGGCTTCTGCTTTGCACAGTAAAGTCTAAACTTGCATCTTTGGATGAAGCGGCGAGTGGTATAAACTAACAAAGATTTCTTAAAGTTTTCCCAAGCCCATGTTCATGAAATCCATTACAGATGAATGATGTTTTTTAAGATAGTGATGTCTGAGGAATCAAAGAACACGCACATTCAGAAGTGGTTTTCGTTTTGACGTTTACACACCGAGATATGACCATATTCCTTGAATCTTTTAACTAGATTGTGCACTGTAGAGGGTGAAATGACCAAAATCCTTCCAGTTTGTACATTTAAAAAAACAAAAAAACAATGAAATTCACATGTTAAAACATCAGTTTAAGGTGGATGCTTATGAAGCATTTATTAAGTTGACAGCATTATAAACCTATACATAAAGTTGAGTATGGTTTAATGCAGCGGTGGCTCGTTAGAGGAGGCAAGGGAGGCTCAGCATCCACAAAAATGTATTCATAATCAAGGCCAGTTTTTAGGAATAGGCGAACTAGGCAGTCACCTAAGGTGCCACCTACTGGAAGGGCGCCAAAGAGGAAGCCTCTGCCATACCTCCACAATGACTTATTAGCCATTAATGAACCCATTCATAACCAATTAACAAAGGTAAGATTAATGTAAAGTGTTACTGAAATGTGCTATATAAATAAACTTGCCTTGCCTAACAATAACTTTATTAGCTATGATATTTCAGTAAAATTTGTAAAAGGGCAGATTTGATTTAAACATACAGTATAATAGATTTAATCCCAGCTCATGATCACTTGATTAATTACATTATTCCTCATTTGTTGATTAAGAGAGTAGTTGAGCATCAGCCATTGTGTGTGTGTGTATTTACATGCTGTCTGTCTTCATAACAGTTCTCTGCTCTATGTGGACTGTGTGTCTCTAGGTCTGTCCTCAGGGGAGGAAGGCTACGGGATGACCCGTCCACACTGCTAACAGAGCCATGGAGCAGAGAGGATGCCGCACATTCTCCTGATATTAAAAAAAACACATGCAGTTAAATGACATGTGACATGAGATGAAGGGCAGAAACCTTTGATTTCCAGTATGAAGAATGTATGAAGAAAGATTGAATGTAGTACCTGATGGCTCTTGGCTTTGTGGGTCCATCTGCTCTAGACTGTCCAGAAGTTCATCTATTTGTGATTTAATCGCTGTCAGTTCTTTCTTAATGCACAACAACTCCTCCATTCTTACTGCAGAGAGAGAAAGAACAGGTCACAGTTATGGAACAATAATTCTATCTCTAGTTCCCTTGATTGGATGCCAAAATTTGAAGCTCCACAAATCACATAAGTCAATACAAAAGTCTCCAGTGGTTAAATCAATATCTTCAGAAGTGATATGATAGGTGTGTGTGAGAAACAGATCACTTTCATATTCTTCTTCTTGTGTTTTTGGTGATTCACATTCTTCATGCATACCGACCCCTACTGGGCAAGGAGAAGAATAACTAGCAAAAAAGGACTAAAATATTGTTTCTCTCCCTCACCTATCATATTGCTTCTGAAGATATGGATTTAAACACTGGAGTCACATGGATTACTTTTATGATGTCTTTATGTGCTTTTTGGAGCTTCAAAAGTTTAAAATCATTATATGTGTTCTGCAGAAGATAGAAAGTCATACACATTTGGGATGGTATGAGGGTGAGTTAATGAAGAGAGAATTTTAATTTTTGGGTGAACTATCCTTTTAATTATAAGTAATGTTACGACTCACTATATGCACTATATTTCAAGTCTTCTAAAGCAATCGTGTTACAGTTTAACTAAATTTAAGTAGTTGTTATGCAATCAAATATACTTTGAAATGTTGATAACATCAAACCTCATTGGTTCTCATCACTTTGTAAATATGATTTCAGAGTTATTAACAACTTACATTTGGTAATTAGGTTTGGAGCAACATTAGGGTAGGTAAATAATGCCAAAGTTTTTACTTTCACAGGCCAATCCCTTCTCTGCATAAGCCTTTACACCAACAGCTCTTCTAAAAGAATGTCTTTAATGATTGAGACTTCAATTCAACCCCTCTTCCACAGTGTGTTAATACCAACCAAACATTGCCCTCCAATCCCAACTGGGTAAAGAAGCTCATTCCAGCTTTGCAGCAGCCATTAAAAAACTGTTTGACCTCGCAGCTAAAAA
Source organism: Moxostoma hubbsi (assembly GCA_032164185.1). Classification (NCBI taxonomy): domain Eukaryota; kingdom Metazoa; phylum Chordata; class Actinopteri; order Cypriniformes; family Catostomidae; genus Moxostoma; species Moxostoma hubbsi. Next base: position 23,281,597 of record JAVLUX010000040.1, on the reverse strand, counting down.
GGCAAACTCATTGCACTGTTATCCGTTCACAGTAAAAACTATTAAGGCTTGTAATAAAGGACTATAAACACTTCTTATTGGTTATGCACTATTAATTTGCTATAATTGCTTTCGGTGATGGACTAGATTTGATTACGGAGGGAGCCGTTCCATTGCAGAAAGAGGATTTTAATGATGGAACCATCTGGAGTTTGACAGCAGAGGTGCACTTACAAAAAGCACAACATACACCAACACACATCTGTGGAGTACTAAACATCATTAGAAATACATATACATAAACTGACAATGCAAGAGTGTCAGATGCCAAATACATACGTTTAGCAAATGCATGGTGCCATTGTATAAACTTTACATGCATTCTTGCATGACTAGTCACAGAACTCAGGGGACGATAGAGTTACCTTTAAATTTCAGAACACACAAATCAGAACACAATTCATGAAGTCAAGATTGTTTAGCTAAAATAATTTGGTCAAAGTCAACATGAAATCCAAATTTACCATATTTGTTTTATTAGAACACATCCCAGATTGTGTTGTGTGCAGATTATTCTAAATAAAGTTGCACTGAAGCCCATAAGATCCATGTTATGCCACTGAAAGCATTGATTAATTTACAAAGAAACACTAGTTTGACAGTATGATAACAGCGCAGAGTGGGCAGATGTGCTTGATGCTTTGGCTTCTTTTGGAACGTCTAACTGGCCACTTTTTGTTATTCCAATTTAATTACTTGGATTGTCAATCAATTAAAACATTTTATTATATTAATTACATAAAATTTAAAATAATTAATCGCAATTAATCACATTTATCAATGTTTGATGGGAAAGGCCCTCAAATAAACGTAATGTAATATAAACAAAACATAATTCAAAAATCAATTAATAATGCAATATATTGGGCCTATAATAAAAATAATAACTCAGATATTCAGATTGAAATATATTGCCTTATTGTGGCTGACGAGTGAAGCATTGATTACACAAAATAAAAGGTGGCTTTAGTTTATTTTGTATGTTTGCCAAATATCATTGAACATAAGCCTACTGTCGACAGCAATCCTTTTTGCAATGGAGTTGCAATCAGTCCTGTTTTCACAGTAGACAGTCTTGCATTCCATCTGCACTATTTTCAATTGGCAGTCTATGTACATATGTATCAGACGGACACTTTAACCCTTGTGCAACCTTCGGGACATTTTTGTATTTTTAATGAGGTTTTTTTTTCCAATAATTTTGGCTGTTAATACCAATGACATAAATTTTGCCAAAGGTGTGTATTTTTGGGGGAATTTTGATATTTCAGCCTCAGTTCATAAAATACATCTATAATACACTGAGTATACAAAATAGTTACTCTCAGGACCTTCAGGACAAAAATGTCCCCATTAAAACAGCAATATTTGCTCCCAGTGCCATCCATCCATCTTCAACCGCTTATCCGATGTCGGGTCGACATGCAGCAGCTCCAGCAGGTTGCCCCAAACTTCCCTATTCCGAGTCACATTAACCAGCTCTGACTGGGGGACCCCGAGGCATTCACCCGCACTACTCGCTTAGGCTTCCCAGGTCTGTCCATTCTGAGCCCTGACTTCAAAATTTTTTCCACAAAAATTGATGGCACCATTTTTCTCATGTATAGCCTATGGAGCAAATATATGCTTTTTTCTAATTTTCTGTTTGTTGTATTATAGACCACTGCAGGACAATTTAATAAATGATGCAGGTAAAATTGTGTGTGTTGGTATGGATGTCAGAGTGTGTTTTGTATGTGTATTGAGAAGTGTGTGTGTGTGTGTGTGTGTGTGTGTGTGTGTGTGTGTGTGTGTGTGCGCGCGCGCGTGCGTGTGTGTGTGTGTGTGTGTGTGTGTGTGTGTGTGTGTAAAAACAACAGTGGCATTATGTAAACAAACAAACTGCCATTTAAAGGGTTAAAATCCTGAAAATGAATGAATATTTGGTAGTTATAATCAGTCATATCAAATGTAATGTAATATAATATAAAGTATGGCAGTTTTTGGACGCAGATACTGCACAAAAAATAATAATGCATCAAAATCAATGTTGTTGCTAATCATTGACATATTCTAGACTGTGATATAAAATAAAGAAATAACTTAGAATTTTGTATATGGAATATAATTCATTTTAGGTGAGTTTTTCTTTTTTTTTTCATAAAAAACTACAGTGGCATTATATAAACATACTGACACTTCAAGGGTTAAAATTCTGAAAATTATTGAATATTTGGTAGTTATGATCAGGACTGATGTTGGTTATTATTAATGCATAATATTACTATGGCAGGTTTTTGACGTGGACATTTCTGTCCTCGAAGGGCCACTGAGTAACTTTTTTTTATTGATGCACGAGGCTTAAGTGAAGGGTTTCACTGATTTTCAGCATCATAAACACTGCATTTTTAGAACAATGTGTCAAGTTAAAAGTTTCAAAGAAACTTTGAAATCACGTCTCGACATCCCTGCATTCTGTTGTACTTCGTCCAGCTTTCCAGAATGCATGCTGTGTGACCAGCTCTCATTCTATGGTTGCAATGCTTGTGAGGTTAGTTGAGGTGTGCTGCCTGCCCCCTGCTGATGCGACTCATAAAATAAGTTTAACTGTACATGTGCTTGAATTGTTCCTATATTAGGAAATTACATACTTTTATAACAGAATGTATGTATGGGTCTGGAAGTATGATTAATTGCATGATATGTGTTTTTTTTATGTTTTTTATATAGTTGATAGCACTAAATTAACATGTTGTGACACGGTGGAGGGCGGGCCGGGTCATGACTCAACACGCCCGGTCCCGTATTAGGCTAATCAAGCCACCGAGAGGGATAAAGGCCGACTGCAGAGGGCGGTGCGGGAGAGAGAGATCCTACGGACATGTCCGTCGTCTTATGTGTTTGTCTTTTGAGTTCTACATTAAACCTTTATTTGTATGTCAAGCCGGTTTCTCGCCTCTTCCTTGCCCGTGAACATGAACTTCTTTACACATGTTAATTTGACATACCTATTATTTACTTTTTTGTTGAACTTGTGTATAAAGCAATATCATACTCGCAATCATGTTGTTGGTCTGAATATCAACATATTCAGAACAACATCACAAATGAATTTTCTTTTCGGCTGATATCACAAATCCCACTCACTTTTAAACTTCTCTCTATCATCCACCTTAGTTCATTCTGGAATGAAAGGAAACAATCAGTTCCCAATGGATACACTCAAAACTTGTCCTACAGTTTATTTCTTATTGAATATCTTGTTTGCCTCAGAAAAATGCCACATTGCAGGAATAAAATGGGTTTCACGTTGAACTTCTCCAGCCTATTCAATTTTTTTTTCTCCTGATAAAGCCTCTATGTGGCACGGTCAGCCTCTATCCTGACGGACATGTCCGTAAGGATCTCTCTCTCCCGCACCGCCCTCGGCAGTCGGCCTTTATCCCTCTCGGTGGCTTGATTAGCCTAATACGGGACCGGGCGTGTTGAGTCACGACCCGGCCCGCCCTCCACCGTGCCACACTCTAGTAATCTCAAATTAAATGTCTCAAACTGTGCTCGGATTTGCCAAAATACGAAAGTCTACATTGCAATCAAAACAATCAACGAGTCAGAGATTTCAATATGAATTCATCAAATTCTTAAAAAAACAAACAAATCTGAGCTATGGGAGCCACAACAAACTCTGCAGTCTGAATGATTTTTTAAGATAAATATCTGATCTGAGACAAGGTTGATATATAAATGAAAAATAATTGAAGGTTCATAAGGATCTTAGAGGGACTCTTACGCTGGGGTCCTCTGTTCCTTGACTTATGTCTGCTCATTGATTTGTCTCTGCTTCGACGCACGACTGCGGAAGTATCGGAGGGAGATGAACACGGTCGTTGAGAAGGAGTGAAGTCACAAGGGATGGTTGTCATGGAGATTGGAACATGGTGGTAATCAAAAATCCTGTAAATGGAGAACAGACCATTGAACTTAATTAGAGCTATCATGAAACTTATCAAGATTTACACTGAAAGAAATGCAAACAATGTAAACAGAGAAGCAATAAAGGAAAAAAAACAAACAAAAAAAAAAAACAATAGAAACATTTCCTGACCACTTTCCTGCATGGTATCTCAGCACAACAACCTGCATCTTATTCACTAACCAACTGCAATCTTAACCACGTGCTAATAACAGTGCTCCATTCATATTTAATAGTGCTGTGCGATCAATTACAATTACACGATTTATCACATTTATAAATTTATCACAATTAATTGCATTTTCATAGCTAACCGTGGTTAATCGCAGATTTTGAAAGTGCTGAAATTTCACTCTTTACTTTTTACCCTGTTAATATTCCTTTAGTTCCTTCTAAGGAAACAAAGCATTATGTAACAATAATGTTTCATTAACATTATTAACATGGCAGAAATAGTAAGAGTAGTATGGTAGTAGGCCATTCCGAACATGGCAACAGCTTGTTCTGCTTTTAGCATTGGCAATGCCCACGTAATGATTTTCTGGTAACCATTAGCTGATAATTCGAAAGGTCAGTGGTAACAGGCTTAAAGTTGAAATTGTTTGAACTTTTGGCTTGTAGGTGGTATTTAAGACTTCACATTTGAAACATTTTAAATTGATTGCATGTATTAACGTGTTAATTTCGACAGCTCTAATATTTTTATTAAGTCACTATCATTCTCTTCAATGCACAATTTGTGTTCATCACTTAATTTATGAGCATGTTTTGGCATGTTACCTCAGCATAATGCCTTGAATCAGGTGCTTAACAATGCAGACAATTGCTGGGTTTCCATTCATGTACTGTGTTTTTATGTGGATTTTGGGATATCACATAAAATCTTCTGATTGGAAACACAAAGATGCAAATATGATCTCTAAAATATGCATAAAAAATGTATACGCTTGCTTAAGGTGGATAATTATTAAAAAAATTTGGATGAGAAAAAATATGCAATAGACTATTATGGAAGTATATTTACAGAATAAACTCCTATTGAATTTAATAAGAATACAAGATGCGCATAACAAAAGTAATATGAAGTAATGGACTAACCAGCGAACCAATCATAACTTATTGTTACTCTGGTCATCCTGAAATAACGGTGTCCTGAAAATCCAAAGCCTGTAAAGTGTTTCCAGGCAAATAAGTTGAATACAAACTTGAACTGTGTTGAAGAGCAGGTTTATTTAAACTTTAGAAAAATATATTGTAGATCCACATGGCAAAGTCAAGGATGGAGGACTGCACACACATAGTGCTCAGACCAGACCTGTGTAACAAGCTGTTGCTCTCAGATGTGAGACAAAGTTTTTTAGTGTTTTGTCAGCATGCTCTAAAGCACAATATTTTAATAACACTAGAGTCACAGTCAGGCACGGATCTACCGGGGTGGCAAGTCCCACCCTAAAAAAAAGTATTGCCACCCCAGCATTTATTGTCCCAAAGCATGAAATACTGTACAAATATAAATCTATTATAGCTGACATAATATAAGAGTTTATTTATGTTGAACTGTCAACGAAAAAGAAAAAAGAAAAATGGCAACAGCGGGACAATTGACTATCGCGGACGATCATGTGATTGATTACAGCTGTAGCCAATCGCGTGTTTGTCTACTGCAGCGCATGCACACTGATTCTGTTTCTGACAGGCATAGTTGCCAAGTCTGCTTATTATTATGGACTTTGGTCTTGTTTTTTTTTTTTTTTTTAATTTTTTTTTTTATAAATTCTATAGGATTCTAATTGTGAACCCAGTACTTCCCTCTTTCTTTCTTTTTCTTCATTTTTCTGCTGCCTCTTCCTTCTGATATTGTTTTTGTTTTTCCATTTTCCATATATAAATATAACAGCATTTTTCAGTGGAAACTGGATGTGAGTGACAGACTGTCACAAGGGAACCCAATAATTGTTTTCTCAACCACGATAATAATGACCACATGGACAGATACATGGAAAAGTAGAAATAAAATGTGAATTTCTCAGTTGTTTCCAAGTCTTCACTGAATGATTATTAGATTTTATGGATTAATATAGATATGATGTCAGAGTTGACCCATAATTACAATTATCTGTGCAATGTGTTTTTATTTTGTGTTATGTAACACTGCATGAGTGTTTGTAGCCTGCTTAGGCTGCTTAGCATTGCTTATTCTTATTCTCATATGTTCATCGTTTTATCCTTTGTCATTTTACCACGTGCTTCTGGTTTTTCATCTGCGTGTATTTTACCTGTTGCTGCTGGCGCCTAGCTCGAGTCTGTGTTTGTAGCCTGTTAGTTTTTTTAGCATCACTTATACATCTGTTTTCAGCCTTTAATCCTTAACTTCTGCCATTTTTCAGCACGCATCAGGTTTCCCCGGCATTATTCTCTTATCGCGATTCAACTGCGTGCATTTTCCACGTGCATCCTCTTTCTATTTTTATTGCATTTTTCAGCACGCACCCATTTTCTCCTCTGTGTTACACAGATTATTGCATCGATCTCAAAGCACCGCTTATTAAGTACAACAAACAATTGCATGAGGGATTCACATCAATCTCAAACCCTCACCACTCAGGAACAACCAACAACAACAAACAACTGTGGTAAGTCATGTTATTTCTTCCTGCATTGCATGTCACATGTTTACAATAGCCTCCTCTGTCAGTAGTGAGGGATTCACATGATAAATTTAAGGAATTAGTCAGGCTGACGGGGAAGGTTAATGAGTTAGAGACACGCATCCGAATGCTAGTGGAGGTCAGTGAGAAAGAGAAGCCTGTAGATACCGTTTCGGATGCGAGTAGTACAGAGAGCAACACACACTTTGGTTCTGGCTGTAGAGCCCCCGCAGCAGGGCATTTTGGTGATGTCTCAGTGGCATACTTGCTCAGCAAAGAGACACCACTCTCTCGTTCCTGTTAGGGTTTCCAATCGATTCTCCCCACTCAGTGATGCATCCACTGAGAATCATGTTGAAAGAGCCCTTGTTATTGACGATTCTATTGTAAGTAACATGGAAATAGAGACATCAGCCACTATTGTTAATTGAATTTCGGGTGCCAGAGCATCTGACATCAAATCAAATTTACAAGTGCTGGCTAATGCTAAACTTAGATTTTCTAAAATTGTTATCCATGTCGGCACTAACGATGTCCGGCGTCACCATTCGGAGATCACTAAAGATAATGTTAAAGAGGTGTGTGAATTTGCAAAAATTATGTCAGACACTGTAATATGCTCTGGCCCCCTCCCTTCTTGTCGTGGTGACAAGGTTTATAGTAGATTAGTGTCACTGAACGGCTGAATCACTGAGTGGTGTCTGGAGAATAGAATAGGATTTATGGACAATTGGAAGAGTTTTTGGGGTAGACCTGCTAAAGAGAGACGAACTCCATCCCTCTAGGGAAGGTGCTGCCCTCCTCTCTATTAATTTGGCTCATATTCTTAATAATGATATATTTGACTAACTGGGGCCCAAGTCAGGAAGCAGACAAACTGGTTAATCCGAAACGTCTGCTAGCTGCCTTGAGACGTCACACAAGTCAACATAAACAACAACACATAGTGACAGTATCACCTAAATATCTCATAAAGACTGTGTCTGTTCCCTGAACTACCAACCACAAAACCCTAACTAAATCATTTAGAAAAAAATGTATTATGGTCAAACCTGAACAAAACAAACAAATTAAAGGCGAGCAGACAGGGCATGGCCTGTGGCGGCAAGTTTGCGGCTGGGCAGGATATGTGAGATGGCTTCCGTCTGCTTTATCACTGCAGAGAACTGCTGGGCGAATTCATCGACGGTGTCACCGAAGAGGCCGAACTGGGAGACAGGGGCATTGAGGAAGCGTGTCTTGTCCGTCTCGCGCATCTCGACCAAGTTCAGCCACAGATGATGTTCCTGAACCACAAGTGTGGCCATCGCCTGCCCGAGTGACTGCGCTGTGGCCTTCGTGGCCCTGAGGGCAAGGTCGGTCAATGAGCGCAGTTCCTGCAGCACGTCGGGATCAGGACTACCCTCATGCAGAGGGCCAAGGCATGCAGGGCAGAAGTGGCTTGTCCAGTGGCGCTCTAGGCTTTAGCGGCCATTGCCGACGTCATCCTACAGGCCTTGGAGGGGAGCACAGGGTGACCCTGTCAGGTGGCAGCGTTCTCGGGGCATAGGTGGATCACAACCGCACTATCCACCTGGGGATTCGCCGTGTACCCGTGGGCCACTCTTCCGTTGAGGGTAGTGAGAGCGGATGAGCGAGTGGCTTTTCCATGTATTCGTCAGCTCATCATGCACCTCTGGGAAGAAGGGGGGGGGGGGTTTCCAATCCAAGCCCACGCTGGCGGTGGCCCGGAAAGCATGTCAGACATCTGGGCGGCAGCCTAGACGAGTTGTCAGCATCAGATGCTGGACCACTCTCCGATGCAGCGGTGAGCTCATCCAGCTCGAGGGGCTCCAGAGGATAGGCATCCTGGCTGTGAGGTGAGCCGCTTTGCCTCAAGCCTGGACGGAAGTCAACGAGCGTGCCAGGGGGCGGGTGGTTCGCGAGGACGTACCCGGCAAAGCCACGCCCGCTGTCATCCCCATATCGCCTCCATCGCCAGCCGCATCATCCTCAATCCTGTGGGAAGAAGGAATGATGCAGAGGGTGGCTGGAGTGGTGTTCCTTCGGTTGAAGGAAAGCCGCGACCGCAACATTGCCATGGTCATGTTCTCGCAGTGCGAACATGAACCATCCACAAACGCAGCCTCGGTGTGATCGCAGCCCAGACACACAAGACGGAGAGCACTCTACCACATCCAGGAACTACACAGGGGCGGAAAGGCATCTTTAAAAAGACGCATCCTGGAAAGGACATTCAACACATCCTATAATTGTGTTACTGGCATACAAAGTTGTGTCCAATGGAATAAACAGCATTTAGAAAAGCGTAAAACAAGTGTGAAAACAGCGGTCAGCAAAAAATGAGACTTCCCCCTTTCACCCCCTCTCTTAGTCACAAAACCAGAACAGATTAACAGATTATATTACTTTGCTTCCTCTGCCCCCACCAGGTGCTTGATTACCGTAAATGTCCTTTCAAAATAACAGAACTACACCTGGCTCTTACAGATGGACTAAACTCTTGAAATGGAATACGTAGTCTATTAATTGCCAACAAAAGCCTTCATCAGCCACAATTGCATCTATGTGAACTTCTGTAGTTAATACAGGATGGACTTCAAAGACATTAGTTATTAATCTTATAGTTCAAAATCTATTTTTAAACACTGTCCCTTAACACTTACTTAGTTTAATAATTTTAAACCATGACTTGCAATATACATAAGTAATATTGTCATTATATTCTTGACATTAGCCAGAGGGGAACTGGCCCCCACAGTGAGTCTGGTTTCTCCCAAGGTTATTTTTCTCCCACTAACCAACATCCTATGGAGTTTTGTGTTCCTTGCCACAGTCCCCTTCGGCTTGCTCACTGGGGTTATAAATACAATTATTATTTAATTACTTATTTTTAAACACAATTCACAATCGTTTTTAATCTAATTACACAATGATGATTCATTGACATTATAAACATTAGAGTTTTATCTCTGTTAATGCCTGATCTTCTGTAAAGCTGCTTTGAAATGATGTGTGTTGTGAAAGGCACTATACAAATAAAAATGACTTGAAAAAATAATTACTTATGTTTGCTTTCAAATGGCTTATTGCAAGGCGATATGGACTTTATCTCTAGACTAACATGTCTGTGCATCCATTCTCCATCCATGAGTTAATAAAGGTTTAACAAATCTAAACAATTTGGACTTCATAAAGTGACTTTTAGTCAAATCCGGCCGTCAAATTAAAACAAGTTTTACAGACATGTTCTACATTATCTGTCATAATAAATCTCATAGTTTGTTTCTTTTTTTGTCCCGTGTTACTGCTTTTCCCAGTCTCTACCCCAATGACGCTTTCACACTGTATACTGTAGATTGCATATATATTGCCAGTTCTATATGTGAAAATTTGAATTATTTTTGTAAAAGGATATGATTATTGAAGCGAGATTACCAGTACTTGGGTTAATTGTCACTTGGGGAAGTTTGTCACAAGGTCTTTATTTTAGCAACTAGAAGGAGAGTTAAAAGTCTAATCACACAAAAGTATATATTGTGTAGCAGTGGTTTTGTATGCTGGTTTCAAAGACCTAGTTCAAAACCCTCTTAATTACAATATATTTTTATGAATTAGATCAGGGATGATCACATGAATGTTCTTATGAATTCTATGCCACTGACATAATAGCAGATTCAATGGTTACAACTAACCCCTTGTGGAAATTAGGTAAATGTGTGTTTAGTGAACTTTATAATTTTCCTGAATAATAACGTTGAAAATGTTGAATGACATTTTTGTGGCCAAGACTACAATGTAAGTGGCTATACAGACATGACTTTAAAAAAAGAAACCTACCACTCTGAGAAATATTTACAGGAGTAAAAAGGTGCCCTGGGGATTTATATTTTGTTATTAAAAATGTTATGTAAGAATGCAAAAAAAAAAAAGAAAGAAAGAAGAAAGAAGAAAAAAAATTAAAGCATTTTAGAGTTGGCAAAACAGTAGCAAATTATTACTTTGTTGCCTCTCTATGTAAATGTAAATCACAAATTCATGGGCATTTGTTATTTGATAGAAACTTCAATAATTGAACTAGTACTTGTTGCAATGAAGCTTGGTATATAAATCCTGAAGTATTATGCATATGCGCTTACTATGGTGTTGCCGCCCTTCATAGTCCTCATGCCACCCCCTTGCAACCCATTATTTGCGAGATCTGCCCCTGGTTACAGTGGTCACAATTTATCTGGATGTGGGGTTTTGTTCTTTTGAACACATGGGATGGAAACACGGATTATTTGCATATTGTTTATACAATATTATGGTTTTTCACATAAATTACATTTGCAAATTGGATGGAAACATAGCTTGTGTGTGCAAATAAACAATTCACCCTTAGTGAATTCCTCACATTGTCACTTTTCGGCACTGACAGATCTAAACTTTAATCCACAAGCCTTGGTTATTATTGGCAGGCTCTGGCCTACTTCCTGTTTCTCAACTGAAGAACATCACAGCTAATTATGCATGCCAGCCGCAGCCTCTGCATGAAACAATTATTAGCACAGTGGCACTTTATAGATCAATCTACATCTCAAACTTTATCTGTTCTATCACATCCTCACCATGCTGTGAACGTCTCAGACAAACCTAGCAACAAAGAGCTTTTTGATAAATGGTAAAGCTTTTATTTAAAGACTAGCAAGGGTGTCTATGAAATAGGAGACTTCCCCCATTAAGACCTGGGGAGTAACGCTGCAGTTTGTGACCTAAGACATGTCAAAAGGCATAACCAAGTCCACACAGAATCTTCAGATGGACCACCTGCCATTCATAATATTCGACATCACCCAAACCTCATGATATAAAAAACTAAATTCCACTAAATTGAGTATAGAAAATGCAACAACAATGGTATGAACAATACCTATCATGGTACCCATAGAAACCATTTTCAAGAGTGTTCTAATTTCTGTGGACAAAAACAGAGAATGAAAATATTAATATGCAGCAGTTTGTATATCTCAAACTGCATTTTTTTGCTATGTTTGACAGACAGAGACTATGAAGAGAGCTTCTCACATGAACACCACAGCTCAATGCATCTGGAGTACATGAGCAAACCACAGTGATGTCTAGATGGCAAAAATCATTCTGTGAAACTCCTGCGAGATTTGTACAAAAACTAAGCTTAGAGATAGGGATACGGTAGTGGTAGGATTGCAACGGGATGCCAGATCAATACAGGCTTCTAGTGAGCTGCCTTCTTTAAGGCATCATCAGCTCGTTCCTGGTGTGAGGACCATTCTAAAAGCAAGGCATCATAATTATGCTTTCTTCTGAGATATTTTCTTTTGTATAAATTCTATGGTAGGATCACATATACTCTTTACAGAGAATGCATTCCATTCCCTTTCCCGATGCATTGCAACAAGCTCAGTAAAAAAAAGTCTTTGGATTAAAGCCACAGTGTAGAATGTCACACATGAATCTTGCAATACTTTTCACACAGTGAGGGTTACCATTTAGACACAACTACAAACCGCTTTTCCACTGCTCCAACTTAACTGCATATAGCTAATATGCTAATTCAATCTCCTCCTGTGTCTTTTCCCCTCTCTTTTGCAAAGGAAATGGGATCAAACGGCGCACAGAAAGGTCTCTTAAAACTAATGAGATTTTTTTCTAAAGTGACAAGCTGATCTCTCAGAAAAGCTTCATTATCCAGAGTTCACTCGCTGTCTGACAGCTCACTTTGAGAAAGCAGCAGACGAATCCGAATCATATGCTTTTCTGTATGCAATTTTATCAATGGTTATTAATGGACAGAGCAAATTTCCTTGCAAAAGATAGATGTGATGGCCGTTGAGTAAATTCTAGAACAAAAGGGGCATTAACCGGTAATTGGTAGGTAGGTAGGTACTGTGGGTAGGTAGGTGGGTTGTTCGTAGTTTGGTTTGTTGATTGTAATGTAATGTATGTTTAACAAAAGTACATGTATTCTCTTATTAAACAAAATGTACATTTATTATCATTAATTATGGTAAAATCATACTTTTTACATAAAAAAAACAATGAACATTTTTACTATAGCATTTTTATATTAATTTGCCATTAAAATTACAGGTAGGTTGGTTGATTGATTTGTAAGTTGGTTGGACACTAATTGATTTGCAGATTGACTGGTAGATTGATTTGTAGGTTGGTTGTTTGGTGGGTTGTTTTGTTAGATTGTTGGTAGATTGGTGGCTTCTGTGATTGGTTGATTGATTTGTAGGTTGATTTGTGGATTGTTTGGTTGGTTTCATGCACATCTGGAGAAACATTAACTTTCATTTTTACACAAAGATGGATTTGCTGGTCACTAAATAAATGATAGAACAGCTGGGGTCATAAAGACATAATTTTGTAATTATATCACTTTTATGAGGTTTCAGCATCATAAAAAAAATATTGGCACAAAACATCCTGATCTATCAGTGTAGACAGCAGAAATAGTTTGCTGCAACATTTCTGCATCTGTCTATTGTTAACTACATTCTCTGTGTAAATCAGTGCAGGACAAATGGTGTGTAATGCTGCACTGGGAAAAATGTATTGAGATCATAGAGTATTGGGGCGAGGTGTAAATCTGTCACTTGTCCTTCATGTGTCTAATTTGACTGATTCATTTCCGGAAAAGGAAATTAAGGAAATTAAGATTGATTCACATAGATGAGGGGTGGGCAACTATTTTGGTAAAGTGGCCACACCGGGCTTCAAGTAGTGTATAGGGGACCACACTGTATTCCTTTTGAGATACAATGTTCTGAATTGATTTTTTTTTTTTTTAATCTTTTAAGCCCAGAAATATTTGTGTACTCAATTTTCTAAAGTGTATAAGTGACTAATGGGACTATTCTGCAATTGCCTAAAGTATTGTATTGCTCTACAAAGGTAGATACTTTTCTATCAGGCATTAAAACCTGATAGAACATTTTTCTCTACTTCCCTGTTAGTTTATTATTCAATTTAACACTCTCTACATCAGGAGTCTGTTTTAATAAAAATTATTTAGAATTTTATTCTTTAAAAGTTTCATGATGCGGTTCTGACTTTCAGCACACAACTGAATAAAACAGGCTGCATGACTATGATAAATGAATACCGCAAGAGTTAGATTAACATACAGGTGCGATGGGACTTCAACATTTCTAAATTGCACAAATAAAAAATACATATTTGTCTCTCGCTTGCTTTTGCTCTCATGTCAATGATGCCGAGATTTACTTTTATATTTAATTTAATCACTGAGAAGGTTTACCTGAAAACGTACACAAAGTATAACAATAGGCAGGCCCGCCGTCAGGGGGGGACAAAGGTTACAGATGACTCCGGGCCCAAGGCCCAGGGGGGTCCATGCAAAGGTCTGTGGTTGACCCTTAATGGGATCAAGTACTACAATTTACTTACTGACTTAAATGCCAATAAATAAACTGCACATGAATAATATATTTTCAGTACATATCGTAAAACTGAACTAAATCACAAATGCAACAAATTACTGAATGCATGCAAATGCATATTTGAAGTGTTAACCTGGGCAATAATCATTAGAAATGATTACAATTCAATTTAATAAATAATAAAATAACAATAACACAATATTTTTTAGTTATAATCATCTGACTGCTGTACATGTTTCTTTTTCTTTTTTTTACCTTGTCGGATAGAAAGGGAGCGTTCTGATGTTCAAGATCAAAAGTTCAAGGATTCAAGTTGAAGAAATCCAAAATAAAGTTCAAGAATTGGTTATAACCTAAACATTTATCTGTATGTTTATCAGAAATAGCCTATTTTATAACCAAATATTGAACTGCTTTTAATATAATCAATGCAATTAAATACAGTGAAACCGTGATACCATGGTAATTTTTGTGACGTTATCATACCATTATACCCCTATTAGGCAGCAAAGACCTGCACTTGACAAAGTTAAATTTGGAAAATGTTGTCCCCCAGTCCATAAATCCCGATGGCGGCCCTGACAATAGGTGGAACATTTCCAATTTGTGCAAGTATAAATCTCAAATTGGGGTTTGCATCTCTTATCTGGCCACCCTGAGAATGTTAAATGTTTGTGGAAGCGTGTTATGTCCCAATGCAATATAACTAAAATATCCAATGAAAAAAAAGAAACCTTTTAGTATAAGTGAGCCGCGGGCCACATTAAACCATGTGGAGGGCCGAATCCGGCCCATGGGCCGTATGTTGCCCAGGTCTGATTTAGATGGAATGTTTACACTGGGGGAAAAGTATTTTGGTGAAATTAATCAGAATAACAGAAGCTGGGCCATTTCAAATTAACAGGAAAATAGAGACAAAGAGACAAACCCCAGAAATGAAATACATCTCCAAATACCACAAAGTAAGTTTTGTTGGCTTTGATCATGCATGAGTAAACCTCACAGAATGACCGAAAGTAATCGTAAATAATACTTTATTAGTAATAGTATTATTATACCACAGATTTGGTGGAATTGAGTTTGAATAACATTTACCAGTGACTCAAATATTTCTACTGATCTTTGCTAATGTGCTTCAACGAGTGTAAAAGCACATTTATTTTAAGCTGGCATTATGCGGTTAAATAATACTTTTTAAGTGTGTAATACAGAGTCCATAATCCTTTTATACAGTCTAAAAAGTCTTTTAAGTCTACATTTTATGGGTTGGTTTCTTGATTAGTTGGTTGGTTGCAGTGTTGGGGAGTAGTTTACTCAATGTAGCGATCCTAATGACCAATGTTCAGGCACGAAACTCTGCGTGGCAGAAGCTGATAGGTTCTTTGACTTGTTATCTTTTATCCAATTGGCTCACTCACATGTAAAATGTTAAGCCACATGGTATGAGCTGATTGGTCATTTGACTTGTAATTGGTAATCAATCAACTTGCACCTCTCTCTTTGTCTAACAATTAAATAGCTCAGTTCTGCAGAAAAGATCCACTTTCAACCTAGCTGCAACTTCTAGATCTCCAACATGGGGATTGTTTGTAATGTCTATTTTTGTAGCAGCATGTTCATACACACTCAAGCAGCATGTATTGCGTTTTGTCTAATTGTGCAGCAGCATGTCCTCATGATAACACCAAATGTACTGTATGTGTATTTTTCAGCAGTAGCATGACTCTGTGCTCACTCTGCAGCAACAGCAGTGTAGCAGATCTAGTACGCCAAGACCAATATCCTATCAATATGTCGTACCCACATTAATATGCCAAATCTAAAGCTGTAATGACTGAACTAACTTGACTACATTTATCACTAGTGTGACAGTAGTTCAGCTAATTTCTCAATAGCATAGCTTTTCCAGTAACAAGAAACACTTTCCAATGAGTAGCTCTGTAAACAACATTTCTGACATTGTGAACGCAGCAATGAAGCCAAGAGAGTAATCAAACACAGTCACTCAAACGTCCTCTCTCTCTCTCTCTCTCTCTCAAGTAGCACTGGGAAAACCAGATAATTGGAGTGAATCAGTTCTATTTGACAGTTCATATTAAAATAAATTATTCTCTTGTACTTAGTGTTGGGAATTCTAGTTTTAAAGTTAGCAAAAGCGATTAACAGTATCATTTTTTCATGCGACTTTCGAAAAAAGAAATGGCTGTGCGCAAAACCACGCCATGGTCAATAAACAAGGTGCAGGTGGTCCACTCGTTAGCGATGAGGAAAATGAAAAAGTCTCTCAGGAAGTGTCTCAGCTGTTGGCCGCACACGGCTACCACCGGACCTACCAACAGTGTAGGGAAAAGTAAAAAAAACTTAAAAGTGACTACAGAACCATCAAGGAAAAGTGGAAGTAGTTCGACCAAATTTACGCTTTCTAAACTGGTGAGCAATGGGAGGGAGAGTGCCCTGGACTCACAATGGAGGATGGTACATTTTGTTATGTTAACTCTATACTCTGCTTGAAAGCTTCACTTTATTTAGTTGACCAGCTACTGGAAGCTTGCTTCTAAATCAACTAGGCCAATTTAACTGTTACACTTGTGTAAAATCACCATACAACAACTCCTTTATGCAGCACAATGAGCTAGTAGCTAACAGCTAGCATTTGTGCTATTGTTTTGGTCGGTTTGTGTCATGTTTAAGATGATGTCATGGCAGTAGAGGCGGCGCAACTATGACGATCACCCCATAATCCCACCCACGTTGAGGGGCACTAAACTGCAGTGGAAATGCCAGCTCAGAAAAGTAAAGCGAGTAGAGTTGAGGCGAGTCGAACTGTAGTGGAAAAGTGCCAAAAATGTACTAGTTCAAAAAAATAGTTAAATGTGAGAGTTCTCGAATGGTTAATTCTGTTTTTTGTTGGGAGTCAGGATTTGGGAATAACACAATCTCAGATTAGCAGGGAATAAAGTGCACAATGCATAGATCTTCAAATGATAAAATCACATTAAAATCGAACAAAAATAATCTCTATCACTGCCTGCAACATAGGAGGTTCAAGGGAAAATGCATAACGCCTGGGCAGATTCAATTTCCATGAGGCAGCACACACTACGGTCTATAGATATCTTCGGGGTGATTTGATTTTAAATGATTAAGCGAAACTTGTGTAAATATTATCTGCACTAGACAATGACTTTTACTTCCTCTAGATAGTCAAGTTTGATCATCTTCTCGGCGCTCCACCTAGGCCCGTGAGAAGCCCCGGCGGGGCCGATCCGAGGACCTCACTAAACCATCCAATCGGTAGTAGCGACAGCCGGTGTGTACAAAGTGCAGGGACTACTTGCATATGACCTGCACTTACTGGGAATTCCTCGTTGATGCCCCATGCTTTGACAAGCGCTGTTTCTGCTATCCCTTAAATTTGTTTACTTTGGTAAGCCTCAAAGACACAAATAGCTACAACATAATATTTTTCATGACTTATTTTCTGCATTTTTATCAGGTGTGAATATTATTCAGCAGCACTTGAGCTCCCTGCGGTATAAATAAATGATACAAGATTTTCTATATGCTGCTGTTATTGTATTTGTTGTAACTTGCAGTTATTTATCATTTTGTGATTATTCAGAATCAGAGCTCATCTTATACTTAATATGTTGCCTTTGGTTGTCACCATTATTGTGATTTGTATGTCAAACAATGAGGTCCATGCGATTTGCAACACTGAATACTGAAATACACAACGTTTAAGTAATTTCAAAATAACACTAATTTCAGTTTTAAAAAATAATACCATTGTATTGACTTTACCTTACAGAGTTGTTTGATTATTCACTCTGTAATGGGGTCTGCAGGGGCATGTTTGAAATGGCCGTTGACCTTGTCACTGATCCAAGAGCATCCATATTGTTTAGTGACAGCAGTGTGTTCTTGCATTGCTCTTTGAGTTTGATAGTGTTGTTAAAATAGTATATTGGTCCTATTCAAGTGTTTTATGGCCCTTAATAGATTAAACACACACGCACACACGCACACACGCACACACACACACACACACACACACACACACACAGATCCACTGATAGGGATCTGTAATTTACTTTGCCTCAAAGCACTATAGTGATTGAGGGAGATATAGACTTAGACTGCAATGGGATCAGACCGGCTTAGATAAAACAGTCGTACGATACTGACATACAGCTCATAAATTACCTGCTCTCAGCAAAGCAAGCATCAGTATTACTATTGCTCAAACTTATGGTTAGGGATTTGAAAACACCAAGCTTATACAAAGTTAAGTACTAAACTTTGGCTGGTTACACATCCCGCACTATTTGTGCTAAAAAAAATGAAAGATACCTCAAATCATGTGAGTGTAGAGAAATTATGGGCTACACATTTTTTTACCTGGGAGATATATAATGGGTGAATAAAACTGCATAGAAAGAGAGAGGGATCCAAGACATATCTTGAGACCAGACTATCATACAGACTTGGGGGTGGTCTCTTTTGACTTGGACCAGTAAGAAACCACCTTGCAACCACCTTAAACACTAATAACTGCATAGTAACATGCTAAACACACTTGCAACTATTGCAACACTCAATTTTTTCTTTGTGCAATTGCTATGGCAGACATAACCACACACACAAACATGCACATCCCCTTGTGAAAATACAAGGTTGTTCTCTGGCGAGACAATAATGCACACAGCTTCCACAAGTATTCTGAGAGATTTCTCTATATGGTCTCCAGAGGTTGCGTTGAATCTCAGTGCTCACTAATTTAGTAACAACAGCCCTCCTCTCAATCTGACCGCAGGCTATAACCAATGAGATGTCAGATCCTCTGATGAGATTGAGAACAAAGTTCCTGATGTGTGAAAACACTTAACAAAGAGGCAAATAAAGCACAGCTGTGTGAATCACCCAGAGCTATGCGAGCGAAAGACACACACAGAGAGAGAGAGAGAGAGAGACGGAGAGAGAATGATGCCAGTTACATGTAAATTGCACACATATGAACTAGATTTGTAAAATTTCTGGATGTGTGTTCTGGATAATTGCAAGGGTCTTACTAGGATGTACTAGGTAGATTTAAATAAACACCAAAAATGTGATATCAATATGATATCAGACTTTGGTATCTCTGTATTGATACTAAATCAGTACACAATAAAAGGGCAAAGACAAGAAAATGACAACAAGTATTGTGTCTAGAAAAAATAATCAATTCATTATATTCCTTCAAAAATATTACAAAGAAACCGTAATAAAGGCCCTGCCAACCCACATAAAATTATAATTATAATTACTTTATATTATATTAGAATTAACTATAGTTATATATTATAATTAGATTGGAACATTATCATTATTATTATTCACTGCAAAAATTATTTTCTTAATTAGTGTCTATGTTCTGTTTTCCAGTAAAAATATCATAACATCCTTAAAACAAGATACATTTACTTAAGAAGCATAATTACATAAGATATTAAGGCAGACAAATCTAACAAAATGTAATGCGACTTATGATTATAATTTATAATCATAAATCAATAATCATAATCAATTTATAATTTATGACTAAAAGAAGAAAAACTATTTGCCAAGGGGGTAGAAAAGATAGTTTAGAAGTTTATTCAAAAGGAAAACAAGTTCTTTTTTCATACTCCATGGCAAATATTCTATTCTTGTTTTGAGAAATAAGCTGTCAATAGGTCTGGCACCCCCAGTGGCCCCCCTAAATTGGAGTGGTAGAATAGTAAGAGTGGTATTCTCATTTTCCATCCTACTGAGAGTTCAGTGACCCCATGTCGTAATAAATAGGAAAAACTAATTTTCTATATATATATATATATATATATATATATATATATATATATATATATATATACATATACAGTATATATATATATATATATATATATATATATACAGTATATATATATTAGGGCTGTCAATTTAACACATTGCGATTAATTTTTATTAAAAATAACACGTTAAAAAAATTAACGCAATTAATTGCAATGCCCCCAGACCGTAATAAGGAAGTCTCCTGAGATAAGACAAGCTTGTTGTACCACCTGTTTACTCCAGAGGGCAGTAAGTGAAACATCAGCTGTATGAGCAACACACAGTTTATACAGTGAACAAAACAACCCTTCAGCAGCAGCACAACACAAACATGCATTACGTTCTTGCGTTCAAAACACTTGATGGAGTGCAAATTTGAACTAAGGGATGTCAAGATGTGTTCTAAGTATTAAACTATATTAGTGACCTAAAACATGTATGTTTATGATGCAATGCACCCGAGATGTTACACAAGCATGTCTGACACAGGTGTACGTTGGCGGGTCCTTAAACAAGCCCTCATAATAAATCTCAAACTGGTTGACAAATTCACTTTTGTAATGGATTGCTGTGAACTGTATGCCAGTGATTGACTTATGATGAATAATATGGTAGTAAACAATACATTGTATTCTAAAGCTGCTTTTTGTATTGTTTTATCAATGATTAACTCTACTACTACAAGAATGTAATGCATTTTAATTATCTGAATATTTTTTTCATATTTAAAGATAACTATGTATATTATTTCATCATTATATATTGAATTATTGTTATATGAGGGGGCTTTCTCAGCAAATATTTGTATATGAGATTAATTATTTGGGATACCATGTTTTGGTGCATTAGGGCATTGACAGCCCTAATACAGTATATATATATATATATATATATATATATATATATATATATATATATATATAAATTCATTATGACTGCGTAATACTATTTATTGGGGTAAAGTTAATTTAAGTAAAATATTTTTTTCAATATTCAATTATGGTTCATAAGAGATTGTCTAAAAAGTCCACACACTTTGCTAAAATGTCAAAAATGTGCTAAAGTGTTTTATGCAACTGCCTTACATGTTCTGTCTTAAACACTTATTAAAAAAACATTTACAAATTATAAAGATTGTAAAGTGTATGCATAACATACACTTTCATTAGATTATTTAATGAATGAATACTTGAACATCTCCGATGTTTTAGTGGTGAGGGTGGATTTTTCAGATGGTCCCTTACAAGTGCTAGTTAATGAAATGCCATTGGAGCATTTTTAGCTATAATTCCCTAGCTACAACAATCGTTGACCTTTTAAGTTCAATGTTTTATACCTGTATGATATAGTCATATATTTATTAAATCAATTAACCTAATTGTGCTAATAGTATCATTGTAAAATTGCTGGCTACAGAGAGCACGGGTAGGAGAAACCAAATGTCAAAAGAATAAAAAGCCAACAACATCTGGAGATAAGGTAGAAGTTTAGTGTTAATTTAGCATCTTTGGACCTGCCAGCTCCAATTTCAGTTCTACTTAATGTGGATTATACATGCTGATGTAAATGTACAGTAAGAGTAAGTTAAGTTACTTTTATAGTGCAAATTCCCAAGTTATTATCACAAAACCCGATCTGGATCTGATTATCTGCCTTACTGAATGCTCCTGAGCTCATTAGTGATTGCTCTTTTTTGACATGCATTCATTATAAAAAAAATTGGAATGTGTATCTGTTGGGTTCCCTTACGATTCAGTACTCTTGGCCTTGTATCACTAAGCTGATGCTATTGGGGAGTGTCCTTCAACACAACCTAGTTGAAACCTTTCTACAATAATGCCAGGATTGGCTATGGTGCTTAAGCCATGCCCTTTTAGGCGCAAAGCAGGAACGCAAACACCAATCCTCCGAATTTTCTTCTACAAGACAGCGATTCATCTCTCATCTAGAAGTCTTTCACTACTTTGCCATCAACATACACAAGTCAGCAGGTGGGATCTTCGTGGAACGAGAAGACTCTCCGCTCCCCTGCAGTGTTCTGGCAAACATTTACTCCACCTCGTCGCTTGATGCTTCGCTGGTGAACGGGACACTTCAAGATGTTCCATATAAAAGAGATACTCACGTCTTTTTAAAGATGACGTTCCGTAAGTGTTTCTTATGCAAGGAACACATCCTGCCATCAGATCAGCATAAGAGCTGCATTCACTGTCTGGGTCACGGAGACAGACTGCCCTCACTGTAAGGGCATGAGTCTCAAGATGCTTCACACGTGAATTGCCCTCGTTCTGAGGGACGATTCAGCCTCCCACACCCTCCGACCCGCCTCTTCTGTGACTCCCGAGGAATCACACAAGGAGGCAATGTGGGGTCACAAAGTCGAGCAGGATGAATTTGAGGTGGATCTTGTTCTGGCACATGCCCCAAAATCTCCATATACTGCATCTATGCTGATACAGTATGTGTATTACGGTGCGGACCTATTGTCACACAATGAGGCAATGCCGGATGAACGTTGACTTCATCCTTAGACTGTCCTGAGGATTTGGGAAACACTTGGCAAAGCACAGATCAATCTATTTGCCTACACGGAGAATGCCCACTGTCCCCTCTGGTACTCCAAGTCCCAAGCTCCGCCAGGAGTGGATGCAATGGCCTACACATGTCCTGCAAAAAGCAAATACACATTTCCCCCTGTGTTCCTTCTTCTCTCTGTCATATGCAAAGTCAGAGAGGACAAGGAAACTATTCTATTGGTTGCATCGAAGTGGCCCACCCTGTCCTGGTTTGCAGAAATGATAGAGATTTTGGATGGATCTCCATGGGAAATACTGCTAAGGAAGGATCTACTCTCTCAAGCACAGGGCACAATCTGGCATCCCCAGTCCAAGCTGTGGAACCTGCATGTGTGGCCCCTGAACGGGGCGCGCTAAATTGTAACACAACTGACTCAGTCGGTTATGAACACCATTTTACAGGCTAGAGTGCCATCTACAAGACCCCTCTATGCACTGAAATGGAATGTGTTCACTAACTGGGTATTTTCACATGGCAAAGACTCAGTGAACTGCCCCATACCTGAAATTCTCACATTTCTTCAAGAGCGAATGGAAGCAGGGCACACTCTGTCAATGCTCAAAGTTTATGTGGCGACTATATCTGCGTATCACGCACCCAAACCCAGCAACCCTATAGGCAAACATGATTTAATCATAAAGTTCCTTAGGAGAGTGAGGCAGCTGAATATCCCTCGACCGGCTACAGTTCCGAATTGGGACCTAGCTTTGGTCATAAAAGTTTTCACGGAGCCCCCATTCGAGGCTCTACACTCTGTTGAATTGCGTGTGATTTCTGTTAAGAATGCATTACTGCTGGCTCTGGCCTCAGTAAAATGGATCAGTGATTTCCAAGCACTGCCAGTTTACAATTCATGTCTGTAGTTTGGTCTGGATCATTCAAAAGCCACTGTCAAACCCAGAAAAGGTTATGTGCCTATAAGGTTCTAACCACTCCCTTCATAGTGCAGGTGGTTCACCTTCAAGCCTTTTCCCCACCTCCATTTAATTTGGATGAGGAACAGTCCTTGCATTTGTTATGCCCTGTGCTAGTGCTACACACATAAGTTTAGCACACTCACCAGTTCAGACTGTCTGACTAGCTCTTTTTGTGCTATGGAGGACATACGAAAGGATTGTCTATATCCAAGCAAAGATTTTCTCACTGAATCATTGATGCATTTGCCCTGGCTTACGTTACAAGGTGCAAATTGCCCAATTGGTGTTAAAGCACACTAAATTAGAGGCATGGCCTCTTCATGGACATGGACGAACGGTGTGTCCTTAAAGACATGTGTTTTGCAGCAGGATGGTCTTCTCAAAATGCATTCACTAGCTTTTACAACGTAGTTGTGAAATCTCTCATATTGTAAGTCCATTTTCTACTGTTTTTAATTTCGTATTTTGTACTGTATAATGCAGAAACAAGACAAATATAGTGCAACAAGTTTAGCAAAACAAACAACAGGTATGAAGAAACAGCAGCTTGTGTTATACAGGGCCACACCGCACCTGTAATGGCAAATTTATTATGAATACACTTAAAAACATAAAATTGCAAGCCTTATAAGCCACACTGTGAGAAAGGCTTTTGTAACCTGTGAGAAAGGATCTACACCAGGGGTGGGCAACTATTTTGGTAAAGGGGACACATCAGGCTTTAAGTAGTGCATGGGGGGCCACATTGTATTCCTTTTGCGATACAATGTTCTGCATTGATTTGGTTTTTGTAACTTTTAAGACCAGAAATAGGTATGTACTCAATATTCTGAAGTGTTTAAGTGACTAATGGGACTATTCTGCAATTGCCTAAAGTATCGAATTGCTCTACAAAGGAAATTGCTCTTTTCTATCTGGCATTAAAAAACTAAAAGGCTGCGCTTATAAATTTATTTTACCATCTCTACTTCCCTGTTAATCTATTATTAAATGTAACAATCTGTACATCTGGGGTCTGTTATAATAATAAAAAATAAAATAAAAAAAATTATAGAACTTTTAATGTTTGGGCAAAGCGGGCGAGTTTATTTTTTTTAAACTACCTGTTTACATGCTAAAAGGGTTATGATGCGGGTCTCCTCGATGGTTTGACTTTCAGCACACAACTGAATAACACAGACTGCATGACTATGATAAATGATTACTGCAAGAGTTAGATTAACATACAGGTTTGATGGGACTTCAACATTTCACAATTGCACAAATAAAAAATACATATTTGTCTCTGGCTTGCTTTTGCTCTCATGTCAATGATGCCAAGATTTACTTTAATATTTAATTTAATCACTGAGAATGTTTACCTGCAAAGTAGCACCAAACATCACAAGCAGCCTTAAGAATGGTCACAGAGTAGCCGTACAACACTTTCCCTTGAGCAGAATATTGCACTACAGATCGCTAAGTTTGTTCAAAGCGGAAAGCCAGATAGAAAAGTGCAATTGCGTGCATGTTTGCCAGATTGTACAAAATAAGTATAACATTAGGCAGAATATTTCCAATTTGGGCAACTATAAATCTCAAACTTGGGGTGTTACGTCTCTTATCTGGCAACCTTGAGCATGTTAAATACTTCTGGAGATGCGTTAGGTCCCAATGCATGTTAACTGAAATATCCAAAGAAAAAAAAAAACGCTTTAACTATAAATGAGCCGCGGACTACAATAAACTCACCACATCAATGCATTTTAACCTAATAGAGATTAATATTGATACTGTTGGGTACAGGTGCAAAAAAAAAGCAAACTTGCAACTAACCAGGAGAGAGGGAGCAAAGCTTCAGAGTTGATCCTGCTGCTTCTCTTGCAAACAAAATGCAAGAGAAGCACTACATAGTTTACAGGGAAGATAACAAACATATGTCCTCTTTATGAACACCATTTATCAATCAAAAACTTAACATGAGGCACACATGCTCAATAACAGAGAATTGAGCTTAATATTAGCAGCCGCATTCTCTATTAAGAGGCACACACTGAATGCTCGGTAAGGAATGTGCATACAGAAACACACACATTAAAGCCATCTTTTTGGTTATTGGCAAATACATTTTTTAATCTCAGTAACTGAGAAAGATACATGCATTTAAAAATGCACTTGTTACAGTGGACCATTTAAAATGAACTAGTGAATTTAAAAATGAGCTTAAAAATTCTTAAAAGAAAAAAAAGGAAATGGAGACCATTTACAAGACCTATACATATTGCTAATAGCCTACTGATTAAATTCTAACCTAAAATCTTGATGTAGCCTATCATTCATTTTACCCAAGAATTTTACATTCTAAAGAATGACTAACACCCTTTAACCATTACGCAAATAAGTGAAGTAAATTGCCATTGTGTGTCTGAGTGTTTGTATGTGGTAAAGTGCTGGTCGGATGCTTAGGAATGTAAATGAGGTTAAATGGACTGTGAAACTACAGTAATGAAGTAAGAAAGAGCCAAACAAAGAGTGAAGAGTGGATGAAAAGTGCAAAGAGATAGATGCCCAGCATCCCATGAATAATATTAGTCCTTGTGCTTCTTAAAGTAAGTACATTATGGGTAATCTGTAGATAAATGTCAATTTAGCGGCTGTGTAGCCCTCAGTAAAATTCCGAAATGTCTTTTTAAGAAATATTAATCAAATAGATTTTTTATATTTAAATATATTTACATTTTCTGAGGATGTGAGCGGTACTTGCTTGTGCAAAACTCCCTGCCACAATGAGTTGACCTGATATTTTTTCTATGATGATATTTTAATGCTTAGATGCACTAAATAAATAAATAAACATTTGTTGGTTGAACAACTGTAATGAAATAGCCCCTACAACATTTATTTTTACAAAAATCCCTAAAATTAAGATTGTAAGTAGGCCTACTACTAACTCAAACAATCAAGTACATTACTGAGGTTGTGGGGAATACCCATAAGCCCCTTGTGCTTGAATAACTATATAAAATCAGTGAAAATGGCCAGATCAAATTTCCTCTCTAAATTAATCTCAGAGAATACAAATAGTCCCAAAGTTCTGTTAAAGACAATTGACTCTGTGTTACACCCTGCTTCTGTTGCCTGTCCTGATGTGTCCACTGAAACCTCTGAGAAGTTTCTTTAATTTTTTACTCAAAAAGTCCAAGAAATGAAGGCCTCTATTCAGCCTGCAGAATTATATTCACCATGGTATTCCAGCCAATCAGCTCTCTAACTTGCTTTCAAACAGTCTCTTCAGCCCACCTTATTGATTTAGTTTCTAAGATGAAGTGTTAGAAGCCTGAATGTCTTTTCAATGACTTTGGGTAGTCCCAGCTAGTTTTAAACATGTGTAACGGGAGCCAGCTGGTAAATAGCTGTGCAGTGTATAAACCTCAATCTCCTGACCTCAAGAGGTGCACTAGCGACTGACACTAGAGGCTGTTGCCTATAGCCTCCTCGTTAGCGCACCCACCTCCCACGCCGGAGAAGTTGGTTTGAGTCCCGTTCGTAGCGGGGGCGAGAAAGATCGGCAATACATGCAATTGTGTAGCCTCTGCCTAAAAAATGCCCCTTGATCCCACTGTATATACCAATTACGGGCCTATCTCCAAGTTGTCATTCATCTTAAAGCTTTTGGAGAAATAGTTTATTTGCAGTTATAGTTGTACTTGAATTCCTTTAATATCTTTGATAAGTACCAGTCTGGTTTTAGAACTTTACATAGTACTGAATCTGCTCTTCTGAAGGTCAATAATGACATTTTGCTGTCACTTGACTCAGGATCAAGTGCTGTTTTGTTTTTATTGGATCTGAGCACAACATGCAACACGATTGATCACAAAATACTTTTAAACCGGTTGGAGTGTATGGTTGGTATTCAGGATCTGGCTCTGCAGTGGTTTGCATCCTACCTGAGAGAGAGGACTTCCTCCATAAATATAGGTCCCCCTATCTTGGAGTGTGCCCCAGGGTTCTATTCTGGGACCATTATTGTTCACTCTCTATGCTTCCCTGGCACTCCATTTTTCAAATGTCTCCTATCATTGTTATGCAGACAACGCACAATTTTATTTACCAGTTAGGCCTGATAGCAGCTGCACTGTTGATTCTCTTCTTATATGTTTTGAGGAAATTAAAGACTGGATGGCGAATATTTTTTTGCAATTAAATGAAGAAAAAACTGAAGTATTGATTTTAGGCTCTTCCAGGACTTCATCTGTCATTGAAGCTCAGTTTGGTCTGCTCTCCTCCAATATACATATGCATGTCAAAAATCTTGGGCTCATTTTTGACAAATCATTACTGTTTAACAAATTAATGCCATTACTTAGGGAAGTCTCTTTCAATTGAGGTCTATTGCTAAATTGAAGCATTTTCTCTCTGGTAAAGACCTTGAAACTGTGATCCATGCTCTTATTACTTCAAGGCTGGATTATTGTAACTCCCTGTATGCTGGTCTGCCTCAGTCTGCTTTATCTCATTTACAGATGGTTCAAAATGCCGCAGCTGGATTTTTAACTGGGATTAAAAAAAGGGATCACATTACCCCTGTATTGGCTGCTCTTCACTGGCTTCCTCCGTTAAGACTAGAATTGATTTTAAAATTCTTATGTACAGTATGTGTACAAGGCCTCATCTGGTCAGGCTTCTCAATACATTACTGACGTTCTGCACCCATATTCACTCTTAGAATGTTTAGATCATGTAATCAACTTCTTTTATCAGTTCTCCACTGTTGTTGCAAGTCTTAGAGAGATCGAGCCTTCTCTGTTGTCGCCCCCAAACTCAGTAACAATCTCCCTTTACACGTACGGTCTGCCCCATTTTTAGCCATTTTCAAAACTTCTCTTTACTCTGGATCTTTCAAAACTATTTAAGGTCAAGGTTACATGTTGTTTTATCATGTGTTTAGTTCTGTTTGATTTTATATTGTTTGATTGGTTTATATATATTTATGTACTCTATTACACTTTTGTATCTAATTGTACAGCACTTTTGTTAAACTTTTTTTGTTTCTTAAATGTGCTTTGTAAATAAACTTGACTTAAATAATTCAAGCATGTTTGTTTGGTCAAAAGGAATGTATGTGGGCATTTAATTAGCTATTATTAAGAATACATACAGATTTAAGTGTGTAAAGTCACCATTAGGGTGTGGCGGTGCTGAGAATGACACTTGCACAATTGCCAACACCTTTATTTAATTATCTTGATGTGGAAGCCAAAAGATTGGAAGAGGATAAAAGATGGCAGATTGTTAAATCAGTGGAGAGATATGGAGGAAAATGGAGAAGATAAAGGAGCTTGTTGAAACAAGATGAGTTTGGAGTTTTTGGCATGTTGAGACGGGGGCAGTGGAAAATGTGAGAATGTATGGATGATGCATTGCCTTTGCACGTTAGAGGCTGATCGGTGAGGGAGGATTGATTGATCACGCTGCAACGCAAAGATGAGCAGGTGATTGGAGTCTCCACTCGAAGAGCTGACAGCCAAGACAGGAATGTTGATGATGTGTGCAGTGCATGATCTAGGTATCTGTTCTTCATTCACTTTGGGATTTCCTACTTTCTGGATTTTTCAAAATTGACTCTCTCTCTCCCACCCCTGTGATGTGTCTGCAATGATCTTTGTTCCACCCAACTCCTCCATACACCATACATGCATTTACACACACACAAACACACACGTCTGAATACTCTCAGTGCCATGAGGGAGAAGTGTGTGTGTGTGTGTGTGTGTGTGTGTGTGTGTGTGTGTGTGTGTGTGTGTGTGTGTGTGTGCACGCGCACGTGTGTATATGTGTGTGTGTGTGTGTGTGTGTGTGTGTGTGTGTGTGTGGTTTACAAGGAAATGTTATATTACAAACTGGTAATTACAAGGGTATTATGCTAGAATTTGGTTTATGTGGACATTTCTAGTGTCCCCATAATTCTAATCACTTAAACATACTAAACAGTGTTTTATTGAAAATGTAAAAATGCAGAATGTATTTTTGTGAGGGTTAGGTTTATGGGTAGGATTAGGGGATAGAATCTATAGTTTGTACAGTATACAAATCATTATGTCTATGGCGAGTCCTCATAAGGAAAGCTGCGCATGCGCATGAATTTGTGTGTGTGTGGACTTACCTGTTCAGCTCGTTTCGAGAACACTTCATTCTGGGTTTCTGTTTGCTAGATCTCAACACTCCTGTCATCCTTTCGTCTAAATGAGAGAGCACAACTGCACACGGAGTAGAAGATGAAAACAACGACCTGAATAATAAAAAAATTCCCCTGACAGAGTGACACTGACGCACACTGTAATACAAAATGACTGTATTACTGTATTTGAAAATAAAAAAACTGAAGAAATTAATAAACTTTGTGGTATCACTGTGCTAGGGTAAGATATATAGATGATGATAACTTTAAGTTAAAGGCAATGGACACTGTATATATTAAATCTAAAGTGTGAATAGTGTGCCTCTAGCTTTGCCAAGTGAAATAGTAAAAATAATGACTGCTTTCAAACAGATTCCAGAAAAATCTGCCCGTCCTTCAATTGGCATTGGGGAGTGTTCCAACTTTCTTCAATAGAATACTTACGGTAACAACATAAATTTAAGTCAGTTTGTCCCACAAAGCTATTGCATGGCTTCAGAAGACTTGGAAAATACAGATGAACCAGTGGTATGGACCAGTGTTTCCTCACTATGGGGCCTCAAGGGGACTTAAAATTATTACAAATTAGTTTACAAGCAATAGTGTAATAATCTAACTTGCTAAAATCAATCTAAAAATGCTTAAAACACTAAAAAGATCAAAAGATGTACAACATGTAAGCTTTTATGACTTCTTACCTTTATTCATCAAATCCCTTAGGCAACTGTTTTTAGTAAAGTACAAACAGTTCTTAAAACTACTGGCATCACAAATCCAATCAAAAGGAATTATTTCATCTATTGACATTTATAGTTTCTGTTAATACATTTATTTTTGTGTTTCACGGAAGAAAGAAAGTCATACGGATTTGGAACAACATCAGAGTGAGTAAATAATGACATAATTTTCACTTTTGGAAGAAATATTCTTTATCTGGAATAGGAGAAAATATTTTAACATAGAAAAAAATAAACATTTCAGCTTTAAAAAGAGGCAGGCTCATTATTTCACTGTCAATATATGTACACAACTACAGTTAATATCCAACATCTGTTGCTTTGTTAGGGTTAATGACCTGTGTTTTTTTTAGTCTTTATCTCTCTGTCACATGGTGAACCCTATTCAGTCCACTTTCACTATGAACACATCACTGTCCTCGTGATGTAGACCATTTAACAAGTAATTACTGCAATAAAACACCTGGAGTGTGTGCATGTGAGTAAAGAGATGTAGATCTATGGTATACACTTTAGCCTGTACATTTTTAAAGTTTAGGATGCTGTACCTTAATTTTTCTTGACACTCCTGCACTAATAGTAGCCCTTTGAATAGAAGTGAAACTGCGCAGTTGTTACCTTAAATAGCTATTTATACCTAATCTGACTCTTAAAAAGTATTTGTTGATGTAACCTCATGTAGAGAATCTCACATGACTAAGAAATGTCCAGGTTATTTTTCACCCAATAAAAAACTTGTTACTGAAAAATTTGTAATAAAGTCATGAAATCATCCGACTTATTTAAATGAGCATAAATACATTTCAGTACAACACTATAATGATATACATTTAAAATGTATGTTACTAATGTTTTTATTTTATATTTCTACAAATTATTATTATTGAAGTACATTTGGACATATTTCTTATTTGTTTTCTTTTCATTATTTTGTTATGAAATGTTTTAAGAATATGTAACATGAACATATTCTTAAAAGTGTTGTGTAATTCAGCCCTTTATTTAGGTTACCTGACTAAAAAAACGCTTTACCATATAGAATATAAATATACATTAGAAGAACATATAGTATGTAAAATACATTGCAAAGTGCAAATATATATTAGTATAATATTAATGAACACATTTAGTAAAGCATATACAAAGCCAGACAGCACATGTGGAAACACTTTACGCTGACCTTCTCTTCCTTAAGGAATTAAAAACGGGTACATTAATTACTAACAATTAATTTACAAAATAGAATTGAATATCTTTATTGTCATTGTATAAATACAATTATTATTGCACAGGTACAACAAAATTAGGTTTGTGACTCCTTACATTACTATAGAACAATTAAACAATGACTAAAATAAAATAAATCAATTACATAAAAAACAAAAAACAAAAAAAAAAACAAGCATGATAGGAAAGTCCAGCAAATGTAAATAGTGCAATAGCTCATGTATGTAGTGCAGCAAAGGAATCAGTAGTGTGGATGGGTATGAAGAGCGCAGAGCTGTTGCATCTGGACGCGCCGCCATCAAATGCATTATAAATCATTGATATACGGTTATAACAACATGCATAAAAAGGCTGATTTTCATGCAATACCAGCTAAACAGTGAGTCATTTTGCCACACATGTTAAATGCCTAATAAAACTTATTCAACATAAGCAACATATGAAAATGTACCATAATGTACATATGGAAAATGTATTGAGGAGTTGCCAACATTAGAAACCTGTACATAAGTTGAGTATAGTTTAGTGGTCAACAGGCTTTACTTTATGATATATGCTGTGAATGACCATGAAGAGCTGAAAAGTGTTTTTGCAAAGGACTTTAGGTAACTAGTACTAGGTAAAATCCTTCTTTTGACATCAATATGACAAGGAAAGTGAGTCAAGATAATACAAGAATGAATATAAACACAAAGCTGCAAAATGACTAAATCTGTCCTTTCAATCACTCTATATAGTATATTTTTGCTACATTGTTACCTAAAACCTGAATTAGGGCATTTTATGTTTCTGATTAATGTTAGTATTATATGTATAGTGTTTATTAGGCATTTAGGCATTGTAACATGCAAGTTAAAGTGCTCACTACTAAAGGCAAGTATTGCATCAAAGTTGCCTTTTTAACGCATTTTGCTATAATGTCAATGATTTTTATTGCATTTGCAAATGACTTATTAGTCTGTAATAAACCCCTTTATAAACCCTTAACAAAGGGAACATTCATGTTAAGTGTTTCCACACATGTTGAGTGACAGCTAAATGAATATATGATTCCATAATACAAACTTTGAATAAATGGATTGATAGAATGAGGATGAGAAAAAGGCTAGCACTTACATTGAACGTTGCGATGCTTACTTCTCAACAGAGTCATTACAGTCTTACATTCCCAGCATCCTAGTCTGTTCAGCCGCTCTTCCTTAGAATGCCTGCTTTTCTAACCCCAGAGAGAGAGAGAGAGACAGAGAGAGATCTAACTATGGAGTTAATGGCTACATTTGGGGTTGTACCATATGTGGAACACATCAAATTCAAAGGGGGTTACAAATGTAATGCTGGACTGCTTCATTTCCAACAGAACAGGATTTGAGAAACAAAAGCACAGGAAATGAAAATCGGAAAGATAAATTCTGTTGAGGCCCCATACATCACTGTTCGCAATGTCACCATTCAACCAGCCTCTATTCTTTCATTAGCATTTGCTACCCTTCCTCATGGCACCCTTATTAAGGAAATCTGTCCATTTCCGTTTTAACATGACACAGCTGACTGGCTCCTATTCTTGTTTAAATTAATTCCCATGAGTTTCTGCCCTGAGCTGCACTAATGCAAGAATATGACAGATGAAAAACTAACTTTAGCTTCATGCTCCAGCCATTCAGAACTGGGTGAACGGAGAGACACTGACAAAATTAGGAAAACTGGTTGAAATCGCACTGCTAAAAATGCTGATTATGTAAAACTATCATGGTTTGGGATTTAAAAAGCCATCGACTGTGACAGCAGTGATTTGTATGATACGTGGCTGTTAGTCTTGAGTTTGATGATTAAACGGCTGGATTTCTATGAAAATATAAAACATTTCACTGATCTGATAGCAATAACTGAATCTAAGCATCTATCATGAGACAGTATTGAATGGGTTGCCAGCCCACCCTTTTGAGATTAGAGAGTGCTTTCAACTAACAACTGTTAAAAATTAAAAACACAAATTACTTTTGTGACAATATCAGAAAAGTGTCCCTTATGCAAGTAAATGTTTTTATTTGTATAGCGCCTTTCACAACACACATCGTTTCAAAGCAGCTTTACAGAAGATCAGGCATTAACAGACGATAAAACTGTAATGTCTATAATGTCGATGAATCATCATTGTGTAATTAGATAAAAATGATTGTTAATCGTGTTTAAAAATAATTAAATAAAAATTGTATTAATAACCCCAGTGAGCAAGCTGAAGGCGACTGTGGCAAGGAACACAAAACTCCATAAGATGTTGATTAATGGAGAAAAATAACCTTTTAGATAACCAGTTCCCCTCTGGCTAAACAACATGAATATAACACCAATATTACTTATGTAAAGTTAAAGTCATGGTTTAAAATTATTAAACTAAGTTAAGGGTCAGTGTTTAAACATCGATTTTGTTTGAAATGTAAGATTAATGACCAATGTCTTTGAAGTTCATCCTGGATTAACTGCAGAAGTTCACATAGATGCAGTTGTCCTTGTTAATTGGCTGATGAAGGCTTTTGTTTGCAATTAATAGTCTATGTATTCCATTTCAAGATCGTAGTCCATCAATAGACCGAGGTGATGCAGGCAGAGTTCAGGGATGTGAAACGCAGTTCAACATGCCCGGTCATTTCGGTAAAGTTCGTTGTGGTCCATCCTAAATCCAAGGTTCAAACAATGGCATATGAAGTGTTCCATGTCTTATGGTTGGAGTTGGCATCAGTTCATCCTCTGAAGGCCATCATAATAGACTGAAGTGATGTTTGGCTGGCACCGGCTGCATTTAGTCATCATCACACAGCGACACATTGCAGTGGAGTCCAACACGAAGCAGGAATGGTGCTGGATCCAGCTGGTTCTGTGACCTCAGGATAGCAGTCCCGAGGTTGAGACAGGGAAACAAATAAAATAATATAAGCATAGATGCCATTCAATTTATTGCAGAGTTATAAATCATGATCAATGTTTCTGGTTTCTGGTTCCGGCAGACCCAACTAAAGCAGCATAGTTGTGGGTTGGAGGATAAATTAGGTGTATGCCTGGCTATATAGATGAGTCTTTAGTCTAGACTTAAACTGAGGGAGTGTGTTTGCATCTCGAACAGTGTTATGGAGACTATTCCATAGTTTAGGAGCCAAATATGAAAAGGATCTTCCTCCTTTTGTGGATTTTGATATTCTAGGAACTATTAACAGGCCAGAATTTTGCGATCGAAATGAACGTGATGGAATATAGCATGGTAGAAGGTCACTTAAGTACTGCAGAGCTAGACCATTCAAAGCTTTGTACGTAGTTAACAGAATTTAAAAATTAATACGGAAATTAACAAGAAGTCAATGTAATGATGATAAAATGGGGCTAACATGATCATATTTCTTAGTTCTAGTCAACACTCTGGCTGCTGCATTTTGAACCAATTGAAGTTTATTTATTGATCTTGCTGGACATCCTCCCAGTAATGCATTACAATAATCTAGTCTTGAGGTCATGAACGCATTAATTCGTTTTTCGGCATCAGCAACAGAGAGCATGTGCCTTAATTTAGCAATATTTCTTAGGTGGAAGAATGCTGTTCTACAAACACTGGTAATTTGATTTTGAAAGGACAGATTGGTATCAAATATAACACCCAAGTTCTTTGCTGTTGAAGATGATGTAACAGTACATCCATCGGGAGTCAAATTCTATGTAGTGGCTTATTTTTTTTAGTTTTTTGGTCCAATAATTAGTACCTCTGTTTTGTCAGAATTGAGTAGAAGGAAATTTCTGGCCATCCAATCTTTTATTTCATTGATACACTGCTAATTTCGAGAATTGTGAAATCTCATCAGGTTTTAAAGAAATATAAAGTTGTGTATCGTCGTGGAAACTTATTCCACGATTCCTGATAATATCTCCCAGGTGAAGCAGATACATGGAGAAAAGCAGAGGCCCTAAAACTGATCCCTGTGGCATCCATATTTTACTTTTGTTTGGTTTGACAATTCCTTTGACAATTTACATAGACAAAGTGGTAGCGGTCTGCTAAATATGACATAAACCATGCTAATGCAACTCCACAAATGGCAACATAATTCTCTAGCCTATTCAAGAGAATGTCGTGATCTATCGTGTCGAATGCAGCACTAAGATCTAAAAGCACTAGAAGAGAAATGCAGCCACGATCAGATGATAAGAGCAAGTCATTTGTAACTCTTATAAGTGCAGAGGCCTAAATCCTAAAGACTGAAATTCTTCATATATATTATTTCTCTGTTGAAATAAACATATTTGGGAGGATACTACCTTTTCTAGTATTTTTGACATAAGCGGGAGATTTGAAATCTGTCTATAATTAGCCAGTTCTCCAGGATCAAGTTGTGGCTTCTTAATAAGTAGTTTGATAACTGCCATTTTAAAGTTTCTTGGGACATGTCCTAAGCATAGCGAGGAGTTAATAATATTAAGAAGAGGTTCTGAAATTACATTAGATACCTCTTTTAAGAGCTTAGTTGGTATAGGATCTAATGAACATGTTGTGGCTTTTGATGTTTTGATAAGTTTTGTTAGCTCTTTATGACCTATGACAGAGAAGGATTGAAGTTGCATGTGAGGAAAATTATTAGACACAGTTTTCTGAGGTACTATAACAGATTATTGCATAATTCCAATTTATTTCTGATTATTTAAATTTTATCTTTAAAGAAATTCATGAAGTCATTACTCTTGTGCTGTGACGTAATATCTGGTTCTGTTGAGGCTTTATACCTAACCAATTTAGCCACAGTACTGAATAAACATCTAGGATTGTTGTGGTAATTTTCTATAAGTTTACTAAAATATGCTGACCTGGCAGCTTTTAGTGCCTGTCTGTAGCTACAGACACTATCCTTCCATGCACAACAAAATACTTCTAATTTTGTATTTTTCCACATGCGCTCCATTTCCGGAGCTGCTCTCTAGAGAGCAGGAGTGTGATAATTGTACCATGGTGCAGGGCTTATTTCTTTAATTTTCTTTAATTGAAGTGGGTGACAATATCAAGGGTGCTAGAGAAGACTGCATTTATATATTTTTTTATTTCATCAAGTTCTTCTGGGCTTTGGGGTTTATTGAGTGTATGAGATAGATCTGGAAGATTATTAGTGAAGCTATCTTTAGTGGTCGAAAGAATAGTTCTACCTGAACGATAGCGTGGTGTAGATTGAGTAACATTAGCTGATTGCAGAATACAAGATAAGAGGTAATGATCCAAGATGTCATCGCTCTGCTGCAGAATTTCTATATTATCAACATCAACTCTATATAGCATATGATTATGGCGATGAGTTGGTCCTGTTACATTTTGTCTGACTCCAAGAGAGTTGAGTATATTGTTAAATGCTAATCCCAATGTATCATTTTCATTATCTATGTGAATGTTAAAGTCACCAAGAATTAAAGCTCTATCTACAGTAACTACAAGATCTGATAAAAAAATTAGCAAATTCACCAAGGAAATCAGAATAAGGCCCAGGTGATCTATACATTGTAGCAAGGACAAAAGACGACAGAGATTTTTTATTTATATCTGACAGTGTCACATTAAGCATTATTAGTTCAAAAGACTTACATTTATATCCTGTCCTCTGAGTAACACCAAAAACTTCACTGTAAATTGTAGCAAAACCTCCTCCTCGACCCTTCAGACAATGCTCATGTTTATAACAATAACCTGGGGGAGTAGATTCATTAAAACTAATATATTCATCCGGTTTAAGCCAGGTTTCAGTCAAACAGAGCGCATCCAATCTATGATCTGTAATCATTTCATTAACAATAAGTGCTTTGGTAGAAAGAGATCTAATGTTTTGTAGCCCTATTTTTATATGATGTGTATTTTTTATTTGTTTGTTTTGTTCAAGTTTGACCTTAATCAAATTTTCTCTAAATTATTTAGTGAGGGTATTGTGTTTGGTAGTTTGGGGAAAAGACACAGTCTCTATGAGATATCTAGGTGACACAGTCTCTATGTGTTGTAGTTTATGTGACCTGTGTGACATCTCAAGGCAGCTAGCAGACGTTTGGATTAACCAGTTTGTCTGCTTCCTGACCTGGGGCCCAGTTAGTCAAATAAAATCATTAAGACTATGAGCCAAATTACTAGAGAGGAGAGCGGCACCTTCCCTGGAGGGATGAAGTCCGTCTCTCTTTAGCAGGTCAGGTCTACACCAAAAACTCTTCCAATTGTCTATAAATCCTATTTTATTCTTCAGACACAGCTCAGACATCCAGCCATTCAGTGACACTAATCTACTATAAACCTCATCACCACAATGAGCAGGGAGGGGACCAGAGCATATTACAGTGTCTGACATCGTTTTTGCAAATTTGCACACCTCTTTAACATTATCTTTAATGATCTCGGACTGGCGAAGAATTTATCAATTTATCAATGTATACAATTTATCTGAAGTGATAATTTTGTTCTTTGAAGGCATTTTGAGAACATGACATAGTTTGAGGTAAGTAACGTTAACTAACGTTACAGTATCCACTGCAGTTATCCACTAGTCCAAACGCAATTTTATCATTATCAATGTACGACAGATAACATTACTGCAGAAGTTATCATAGATAATTATCGTTAATCTAACCTTAGTTAAGTTAGGTAACATTAACGTTAGTTCCCCGTCTGTCGCTCACTTTGACGTTGTGTTGAAGAAGTGACACTAGGGGTCTCTCTTGAGTGCCGAATATGCCTCTGATCTATGAAAAAAGGCCAATGAGAAGTTGGCAGACAGTATTTGCATACCCCGCCCCCGACATACCCATACATACAAAGGCGGGGAAATATGTCTGTTTCATTCAGAAATTTTCTTCGGAGCTGATGGTCGTGTATACAGTCAGCTGCGAGTCACACTCCTGTTCCTGCCTTTGTTCCTCTGATGCTCTGCCTGCTGTTGGATCTACGGCGCACTTCAGCGGCTTTTCTCCTTCTCTGCACGGCAGTGCAGCTTGCACCTGAGCACAGCGCAGAAAGTTTATTAAAAGAGTGATTTTCTCTATAAAAGTGTATTTTCCTCTAAAGGAGCATTTACACAGCGGCGTTGAACGTCCTTTTCAGGATGTGTATTTATAAAGATGCCATTCCACCCCTGTGTAGTTCCTGGATGCGGTAGTGTGCTCTCCACTTCAGACGGCCACAGGCCTCGTCTCGTGTGTCTGGGCAGCGATCACACCGAGGCAACGTTTGTGGATGGTTCATGTTCTCACTACGAGAGCATGACCATGGCAATGTTGCGGTCGCGGCTCGCTTTCAATAGAAAGCTCGCCACTCCAGCCGCCCCCCCCACAATGCTGGCGATAGAGGCGATCTGGGGATGGCAGTGGCTGCAGCTCGCTGGGTACACCCCCTCGGACCACCCACCCCCCAGCACACTCGTTGACTCCCGTCTGTGCTCGAAGGCAACGGCGGCTCGCCTCACGGCCAGCCCGCTTATCCTCTAGAGCTCGAGGTAGATGAGCTCGCCGCTGCATTTGAGAGTGCGCCGTCTGACGCAGATGACTCCCCTGGGCTGCCGCCTTCAGGCCAGCAAGCCCAGGCTGAGGCTGACGTGCAGATGACCGACATGTTTTTCTGGGCCGCCGCCAGCGTGGGGCTGGACTGGAACCCTCCATCCTCCCCACAGCCATCGCGGTTGGATGACTGGTTCTTGGGGTCTGCACACCACTCACAGCCGTCTCCCCCGGTCCCGTTTTTTCCTGAAGTGCATGATGAGCTGACATCTTCGTGCACCCCTCTCCACTCGTCCCAAAGCCACTCGTTCATCCGCTCTCACTACCCTCGACAGCAGAACGGCCCACGGGTACACAGCGATTCCCCAGGTGAACAGGGCTGTTGTGCTCCACCTGTGCCCCGGAAACCCTACCACATGGCGGGGTCGCCCTGTGCTCCCCTCCAAGGCCTGTAGGACGATGTCTTCATTGACCACCAAAGCCTACAGCGCCGCCGGGCATGCCGCTTCCGTCCTGCACACCATGACCCTCCAACAAGTCCACCAGGCCAAGATCTCCAGGGGGTAGCCCTGATCCTGATGTGTTGCAGGAACTGTGCTCAGTGACCGACCTCACCCTCAGAGCCACGAAGATCACAGCGCAGTCACTCTGGCAGGCGATGGCCACGCTCGTGGTCCAGGAACGTTATCTGTGGCTGAACTTGGTCAAGATGCGTGAGACTGACAAAGCTCGCTTTCTCAACACCCCTGTCTCCCAGTTCGGCCTCTTCGACGATACTATTGAGGCCTATGCCCAGCAGTTCTCCGCGGTGAAGAAGCAGACAAAGGCCATTTCACACATCCTGCCCCGCCGCAAGCCTGCCGTCATGGGCCATGCCCTGTCTGCTCGCCGAGGGCGTCCTCCTGTGGCTAAGAAACACCCTGCTCTGCCTCAACCTGGGCCCAGCTCTCAGCCCCAGCGTCGAGCACACCACAGGAAGCAGACACCCCCGTCTCACAGACCCCCTCGAGGACCTGGAAGGCTCCCAGGCACTCCTGAGATGCTCAACCCAGAGGCCAAGACGTTAGCTCCGGAGCTGGTAAGCAGACCATTCCGCCTAAAAACCCATGTGATGTATTCGCCACCTTTACCTCCCCCTTTCGGGCAGTTGTGGCCTCTGCAGGTTCTTTTCCCCCTGAAAGAATAGAAAACCGGGTAAGACCCCCTTCCCTCAATGCGTGTAAGGGCCCCGGCCGTTCTTGCTCTATGCGGAAAAACATAGAGAGAAAAGAGGCCAAGCCAGGCTTGGCCTCGTTCCCAGGTTCCCCTGTCTAGGGTAACCAGAAGAATTATTTTTTGGGGGGCACTGGAGAAGGGTACGTGCAGTCTGACACAGCTGGTTGCCTTTGCACGTAAAATACCTGCCCGCTCCTGTGTCAGCAGTACACGTACACGGCTCAGCACATGGTGTGATTTAAATTGGACCCCAAGTCTCGCTTCTTTGACACAATGTCGAAGTGAACGACAGACGAACCTCCGTTCCCTGATGGACGGAACAAGACATTGTGTCCTCCCGGCCACGTCGCTGAGCCGAGCCATT
This sequence comes from Moxostoma hubbsi, assembly GCA_032164185.1. NCBI lineage: Eukaryota > Metazoa > Chordata > Actinopteri > Cypriniformes > Catostomidae > Moxostoma > Moxostoma hubbsi. Next base: position 23,240,987 of record JAVLUX010000040.1, on the reverse strand, counting down.
GTTGTGGGCGGACCATTTCCGGCTCCTCAGAAAAATCCTGAATGAAACAGACGTATTTCCCCGCCTTTGTACCCATATGTCCGGGAGCGGGGTATGAAAATACTGTCTGCCAACTTCTCATTGGCCATTTTTCATAGATACGAGGCATATTCGGCACTCAAGAGAGACCCCTAGTGTCGCTTCTTCGACACAACGTCTCGTTCCCTCCATCAGGGAACGGAGGTTACATACATAACCTAGACGGTAACGTTAGCTAACAACGTTAGCTGTCAGTTTCCTCGCTTATGTCGACTGACATATCTGGCTGTTTGTTGTGAAAAACAATGTATAACGTATGTAACGTTACTAAATATCTAACGTTAACGTTATTACTGGCTCTGACAACGTAACTACTTTCAGCATCTGAGGAAAAAGTTGGCTCATCATGTACTGTTAGGCTGTTTGTGATGTTAACTAATCAAGTTGAAGTAACGCTACTGCTTTAAGCTTTATGTTTGTTCCCTTGATTTTCAGATTATGTGCATTTTTAAATATTTCAAGAAGAGAGAGTGAAATCCACCATCAGCTGAGGGAGAAACAGCTACAGAGGTAGCTAGCTAGGATAGCTAGCATAGTTAGATGGCAAGTCAGTAGCCAAACATTTTAGAGGTCGACCAATATATCGGTTTTGCCGATTAATCAGCACCGATAACAGATTACAAGAACTATTGGCTATTGGCAAAAATCCACATCAATTGATTGTCCCTGTTGCGTCCGCTGTCGTTATACAGTATGAGAGTGGCCTCTAGAGGCGAAATCACTTCACTAATGCTTTGTGGTGTTTGTTTTGACATGTGAGACTACACACTGCATGGAGCAGAACACTTCAGATGCAGATTTAAAACATCAACAATGAAAAGCTATGTATACAGTACACTACAGTACACGTTGTCATATCATTATATAGTAATTAATTTGTTGACTAGATGCTGCATTAGTAGAGACCAGCAGTATGTTTGCCGACAAGGCTGAGAGGACACTAACTTTAAAGCTAACCTCATGCAGTTAGAACATTGTGACAAAAATACATGCAAGTCATACCCAAAATGTTTAAATGTCACAATTGTCACCATCTATTACCATTAGTTTATATCCAGCTGGTCACATTTATACATTCGTTAGCCAGTAAATTGTATATTTAAAATTATAATCTTCATGCAACTGAGAGAAATGTATAAACAAATCAGAAACGCGTCTGATTTCAATTAAATTTTTTTATCCTCACTGTAATACGATGACTTCATATCGATCAAATTCTTGCACTAAAAAAGGCTAAACACGGTACAATAAATACAGTTGTCTTAATATTATTTTAAAGTTATTTTTAATTAGACACATCATCTAAAAAACAGCACTCCTGCACATGACGTTGAATAAACAAAAACAAAGGGAAACAAAGACATGCGTCTAGCGCACATTTACATAGAAAAACAAATGGATGGCTGCAAAAGAGTTTGGTGTGAACAGCCCATTACTGTTGGTGGAGCACTTTGGCCATTGCATCTTGTTCTCTTATAAGCATTTCTCAGATTAAGCAATGAGTTGTTTAAATGCTTTGTCAGGATAGGAGTTCAACTTGGAAATATGTATCTTGAGATCCTCGCATTCAGTTCCATTCTGTTGTGTTCCGTCTGTTTGAACAGCCCCTTGCCTGGACTCATAGTCTGAGCCACTTCACCACCGAGTTCAGCCGAATACCACTGCTATCTGTGAATATTACCACCCTACATACAACTGTACTGAATAAAAAAAACAATGTGGTATTTCGCTGTTATTATGAAGCGTGAGTCTGGAGTAGTAGGAATCAGTGCAAGTGTAACACCATGTGAACTGTCTATTGAACCGTCCCCCAACCCCAGGCAACCCCAGGCAGCTGACCTGTATGTGTTTGGTTGTGTCTTTTTGTTTTAGTTAATCATTAAATATTATTTATGTTGTTAATCTGGTTCTCACCTCCTCCTTTCCATTGAACTGTGGTACTCTGATGCCGAAACTCGGGAAGGAGGAGGGATGTGCCGTAGAAGAGTCCATGCCACTATCATCCTGTGAGGAGAGGAAGGGCTCCTAACTGACCGCCTGGAGCAGTCAGGGCCGCTGCCAGGGGCAGGGGAGACCCCTTCCGTCCACCGGAACACAGGGCATTTCGTCCACCCGGGGATGCGCGGCTGTCGTCCACTAGAGGGTGGAGGAGTGTCCGAGGACCAGGCTACGGCATATCGGAGATCCGGCCAGTAAATGATTGTTTATTTATTTTTCTCTCTCTCTTCTCTCTCACCTGCTGCCGCTCCGCGTTGGCCTTTCCCCCCTTTTTTTAAATATTAGAAGTGTTTTAGCTAGATATAATCACCGTTATGGTGTATAAGTACCATTTTTATTTATTTTTGCTATTGTTGTTTCTCTCCCCTTGTCCCCTCCCAGATCGAAGAAGGCAGGGTTGACCTGCCGGCAGATGTTTTTTTCATTCAGTATCAATTTTAAAAACTATTGGTTGATTAATCGGTTATTGGCAGGTACTGCCCAACTTAGTTATCAGTATCGGTAAAATCCACTACCGGTCACAGCACCTCTTCAGACACTACTACACAACCAGGCATAACTGACCAGAGACAGAGATGTCAGCTGTCTTCTACAGTTTGGGTGAGGTCTGGTTGCCATGACAACTCCATTGGCATCAGTTACTATATAATGTTAAAAAAACAAAACAGGCTACTCTTTATTTCATTACATTTTTATAAAAATCATTTATTTGAAATAATAAAAACAAAGTTGGTTACGAGTTGTGTCTTCAGAAAAACAACTCTCCCATCTGACGCAGTTAAAAGTGCCTCAGAAATACGCGTTTGTCCTGTTTAGCTGCTTTCAGATGAGATTCTTTCAGACTATATGTCATTCGTGCTCAGAGGATTTTATTTTTTAAATAAGGATGAATAAGGTGGCAGTTTTTTTTCATGATAAGTTTTATAAGCCAACTTCACATCTCAGGGGCAAGTGATTTTATTAATATTAAATATTAATATTAATATTTTATTAATCTAGAAACATAAATAGAAAATGAATTCCTAATATTCCAAATATTTGTAATTGCATGAAGCTGTCATAAAAAGTTTTTCCATTTGCAATGTATTTTACACCATCTTCATCTTTTTATATGAATGTTTAATTAGAAATAATAGTATATGTCAATATTAATATTCTATGTTTGCACGTTTTTAAATTATGAATGTGATGTTGATATTGAATATTATATTTGATCAATTTCAAGTAAGACTCAACTATATTATATAATTGTATATTTTTCCAGTTCCCTAGGGCTTAGTAGATTCTTTGACAGAATAAACTAGAAAACTAGCTTCCTCGATTTCATGATGATTTTCTTCAGAAATGTGTTCACTTGGGAATGTCAAGGTACAGATCAACACACAATAAACACATTTAGGAGACTAATAAAAACACAAAACTCCAATTCTTCTCCTGTTAATGTCTCTCTCGCGCTCTCTCTCTCTCTCTCTCTCTCTCTCTCTCTCTCTCTCTCTCTCTCTCTCTCTCTCTCTCTCTCTCTCTCTCTCTCTCTCGCTGTGGTATTTGTCTTTGGTTTTAACACCAGGTTCTTATGACTCTGCTTCCAAAACACAGACTAAAGCCCAGTCCAAGACTGTGCATGTGCAGGATATGGAGTGGGCAATTCTAAACAACAACTGAGAGCAATTTAGCTTCCAAATAGGATTTGGAAAACTACAATTTATACAAAAGTATAAAAAATAAGTTACTTAAAGTAAACAGGCATATTTGAAAAACTATTTATGTAAACATTTATCTATTATGTAAAGAACATTTCAGGTCTTGCAAATGTTTTATATGAATTATCATTTATATAGATTGGTCAGCCCACATACATCACCAGTCAAAGTCCTTGTCTTGACACTTTTAAAAATAATAACAGCAATATGGCAAATAGAAGAATGTTAAATCAAAACTATCCATCCCATCAATGTCAAAAGGTTTTATTATTATTATTATTATTATTAGATTTAGGCACCATTTACAGTTGTTTACAAAACTTATTTCAATAATTTATGAATAAGCTTTATTAAAAAATGTAAGAACATGAGAAACATAAACGCAGTAAAGAGTGTCTAAATGTTTGACTTGTTGTATAGCAGACACTTTAATCCAAAGTAATTTATCAGGATACTAATCCAGAAAGTTATAATTAGGTGCACTCAATTTATTTTATGTTGTCTTGGATTTACACTGACATCTAGAGGCCTGGAAGCAGCATGATTCAAATGCAATAGTTTTCAGTTACTGATGCCATTATAGAAATTCACTATACAAAGTCAGCCATGATTACTTTAATCCAAAAGTGAAAGTGTCCAATAACAGGGCGGTTACTGAGATTAAGCAGGAAGTATTTGGCTGGTCATGTGACCTTAACATGGCAGCCCCCATGAGAGGACCCTCTCCATGTGGATCAAAACAGCTTTTAAAAGGTTAGTGATTTGAGTGGAGTCTTCATCTCATGCGAGTGCTCATGATTTTATGTTTACAGTATGTTTCAAATATATTATTAATTTCTTTAGGAGTAAAAGTAATTTAATGAGGAAATAATTACTTAATGCACCTTTAAAATTTGTAAAACATAAATTGAATGAGTATGATTGTTTTATACACTCACCGAGCAATTTATTAGGAACATTTGTACACCTACTTATTCATGCGATAATCTAATCAGCCAATCGTGTGGCAGCAGTGCAGTGTATAAAATAATGCAGATATGGGTCAGGAACTTGTTAATTGTTCACAAAAACCATCAGCATGGGGAATAAAATGTGATCTCAGTGATTTGGACTGTGTCATGATTGTTGGTGCCAGATGGGCTGGTTTGAGTATTTCTGTAACTGCTGATCTCCTGTGATTTTTGACCAATAGTAGACAGGGGAGTGGTTGTGTAACCTGTTTGGAAACAGTAAATATTTTTGGAACTCTTGTTACTAGTGATGCTAGTGGCACAAAAATCCCACGCTTTACCTGTAAAGACATAATTGTTGTGGCAGGCAGCACAGAAAATTCTCTCCTTTTCCCTCATGCAATCCCAAATGCGTATGACTTTCTTCTGCAGAACACAAATTAAGATTTTTGGAAGAATATCTCAGCTCTTTTGGTCCATACAATAAAAGTAAATCAGTGCTAAAATATTGAAGCTCCACAAATCACTTAAATCAGCATAAATAGTAGTAATCCATGAGCCTCCAGTGGTTTAATCCATGTCTTCAGAAGCGATATGATAGATGTGGTGAGAAACAGATCAATATTTAATTCCTTTTTTACTATTAATTATCTAACCTGCTCAGTCAACCTCCACTTTAAATTTCATATTGTTCTTCTTGTGTTTTTGGTGATTCACATTCTTCATGCATATCGCCATCTACTGGGCAGAGAGAAGAATGTCTAGCAAAAATTGACTTAAATATTGATCTGTTTCTCACCCACACCTGTCATATCAATTCTGAATTTTATGTTTTATGCATTACTTTTATGCTGCTTTTATGTGCTTTTTGGAGCGTCAACTTTTTGGCACCCCTTCACTTGCATTGAATGGACCTACAGAGCTGAAATATTCTTCTAAAAATCTTAATTTGTGTCTGAAGAAAGTCCTAGACAGATGACATGAGGGTGAGTAAATGATGAGAGTATTTTAATTTTTAAGTGAACTATTTCTTTAAATTGCACATGGGGGGGGGGGGGGGGGCACATTGTCCTCCTTTTGAGATACAATGTTCAACATTTATTTAGTTCTTGTATCTTTTAAGCAAAGAAATTGTTGTGTTCACAGTCTAATGCATGATGAAATTTGTTACTTTTAAGTATTGCTCTGCAAATGTTGTTACTTTTCTATTTTATAAAGACTAAGTATAATTATAAATTATTTTATCATCTCATTCCTGGTAATTTATTATACCAATTAACACACTCTCTACATCAGGGGTCAGTATTATTAAAAAACAAACATTATTTTTAAGAAATATTATAATTAAAAATGTCACTGTTTTATTATATTACATGAATACTTCTAAAGCTACTGAAGTTGGCGGATGCGCCGTAGTGTATTTGATAATTTAGGTGCAAATTTACATTGCGATTGCGCTCAAACATTAGCTGCCTGTCAAACAACACGCAGCTACAGACATCAGGAAATAAAAAGTAAATATTTTATATTTCATCTAGATCAGCCAACCAGTGGTGCTCTTGCTATCACGATTGAATGTACACCCCTGTTCTAGATGTATAACATAGGCTAAATATAGAAAACTACTCAAAAGTTTGATCAAGGACATCTTTCTTTTTCAGATAAACATCTAGATCATTTTATTGGCCAGCACTATTGATAACATTGTATTAATATCTCACAACAGTCCAATAATCTCAGTGATAGATAGTTAAATTACAGGCTACATTATAGACACACAGAATCTAGTAAGCAGAAATATGAAATTTACCTTGATATGTTTCTTCAAATTAGAGGCAGGATTAATGCTGATATCTGGCTTGAGCAAGTTAAACTCACATGACACGATCAAGCAATTCTCTTTTTTGATTGCGAAAAGCCCTTCTATGTTCAGCCATAAACTATGCTTGAGGCATTCTCCACATCCATAACAGTTGGTGCCAGATCTGCAGCTGCAGCTCTTTACATGCGATTTGATTTGACGGGAGTCACGAGACTCTCCCTAGCCAATCAAGCTGATAGATAAAAAATAAAAATCAGGACAGGGAAGTAGCGAACACAGACAGTGGGAAAATAGTGCAGTAAAAGTACAGTTACAGCACTTAAAATGAACTCAAGAAAAAGTAAAAATATAAAATTTTAAAACTATTTAAAGTACAATTCTTTGGAAAAATTAGTTAATTACAGTAAAGTGTGTATTTGTAATTCGTTACTTGACACCCCTGTATATGCCACTCCACATTTTTTGAAAAAAAACAAAACAAAAACCCCCAAAAAACATGCACATTAACCCTGTGCACGACAGCGTCATCCCTCCAAACTCAAAAAGTCCATGTATGCCTACGAGATCCCCCGCAACAAATTTGCCATCGGATTGCTCAAGTCCGGTGCTTCTGTACAAATTTGTAAGACAGAATTACACAGCAAAAAATTGTCTATAAAATAAACTCCAGCCCATTAGCGGAATAAACACACACACACACACACACACAAAACATGTAGAATCATCCACTCAACAGAATTGAAGGTGTGCGCCTCCACAAAACATGCTCCAGCCTCCAGTTGAACCAGCACAAAAAAAAAAACAAAATGGGCCATTCAGTTCTTTGGGCAGTCAAACTCACTCAAATTCCCAGATGTATCCACAAGGTGTCCCGAATAAATTATATTACACAAAACAAACTCCAGCTGCTAGGCAGTACCAGCGTAAAGAAAAACGATAAAGGTGCCCAGCTTCCTCAGACAGTGGAGTGTATATTTATTTAATGAGACAGGTCCACTAGACAGCAACATAAAAATCCCCAAAAGGCTTACTCACGCCAATGTTTTTATGAAAGACAGTGCTTGCTGCGGGCATGTAAATACTTTGCGGCTATCCTTAGTATCTATTCTCTGTTTGGAGAACATCAGAGCATCAGAGCAAAAACAATCTTCCATGGATATAAGACATTCTTGCATTCCTTGAATCGATCACGTTTCACTCTTGTCGCATTTGCAAAGTCTGGGAACAAGAATATGTTGTGATTCTTCCAAGAAAGCTTTCCTTTGCTCCTTGCCTCGCGTAACACAACATCTTAATCGGATAATCTCAGAAATTTGGCCAGAATTGATCGGGGCTCCTTCAACGGATCTGTGACCCAGAACTCTGTGACCTCGCTCGATTTCAAGCTTGTGGCCTGTAATACCGAGCAGACTCGGGAAGAGCTCATCTAGGAAAATCACCATATCTCTGCTTCCCTCGTGCTCAGGAATTCCAACAATTCGGATGTTATTTTACCTGCTGCAGTTCTCTTAATCCTCCAATATTTCTAAAATTAATTCCAAATCCATCTCGCGTATTAGCAGATAATTTCCTTACTGATGACTCCAGATAATCGATCCATCTCTCAACGTTCGACAATCTTGTAACCAACTTAGAGAATTTTGTTTCCATCTCAGTTTTCATTCGACATAGATCCTTTAAGTCGGCAACAACTTTGATCAGCATCACAGACATGTTGGACAGTTGGCACTGGATTTCTCCTGTCACATCATCCAAACCGAGTCCCTGGTCTGCGGGCCCATCAGAGGTTTCAACTTAAGCATGTAAATGTCTTTTAATATCTCAAGAGCCAGAGGATTTTGACTTCTTTGCTATGTTGACTTCAAAGAACAGATATGTAGCAGGATATGTCAAACCTCACTGGATTATGACATAAAAATTATAAATTATAATTATAAAAAATAAGCAACGTGCACAGAGCTAGTTGTTTACACGTCCACTCCTTTCATGGTATCACGTGACTCATTGTGAAATATTTTTAACTTCTATAATATATGCTCAGTTATCAATCAAGCAGTAAAAGTAATCAGCAAATGGTGAAAAGTCCATTACTGAAAGTATACATTTTATGAATGCATTTGTGTGATTAAGATTCCCATGTTTAAATTCAAATTGACTACATTGTTTTGGACAACTAAAAGCTTTAAAGACTGACTAGCAGTTTTGATATATGTGGTGATGAAAATATGATACTGGTCTTAGACATACCTTTTATTGTTGGTAACTTCACATTATAAATTCAAAAGAAAAGGAAGCATCAGCACATCATTCACTGATGTAATGATCCTGTAGCCCCATAACAAAGTTGTTTGGTCTCAATCTGGTCTATCGCTGTCTTGATCTAAAGCAGTACTGTGTTGAACATGACTGTGTCTGATGTGCGAGTATTTCAGACATTGATGAATGTGAGCGCTTTCGTATAACTCAACCCAGCCGTCTGTGTTTGTACTCGTGTGTGAACACGGCTAGGAGTTTAAACTGTCAATCTTCCGTGGGTTACAGCTTCGGTTGAGGCACAAGGACCTGCTAAGGTCTGTGAAAGTGTGTCAAACCTTAATTATTACCTGTATTAGAACTTTGCAGCTGAAGCAAGCATCTTTGTGTTTTGTCAAATGGGGGGAAAAAACTATTTATCTATCATTAGCTGAAAGGGAATTAAAGGAACATTCTGGACTAAAAATAAGTTGGGATCTATGAACAGCATCTATAACATGCTGCCAATTACAACAGACACTAATACTACTTCATTACTTAGTTTAGAAAAACAAACAAAAAGTGAGTGTTCAGCAATGCACTTCTAATGGAATCTTATGGGCAAGTGAACCTTTATGTTAAAAACGTAAAACATATATTTGTGTTAGTGCTAATACAGTTCAAACCTTTGTTATTTCAGTGTGAGAGGGACCCATAACTGCATCAGTGAGCAGGTGTTTTTGAATACATTGTGAAGTATGAGTCATTAGTTTTAAATTTGCATTCTAACGAAACTAATTCCAGGTCACATTTCATCCTAAAAAAAAAGAAAAAGAAAAGAAAATGAAGCCTTTTAGGACTGTCACAATTTTTTCATTGTGATATTTTTGACAAGAACTTCCCACCCCAATTTTCATTACTTCTGAGGGTTTTATTTTATGCATTTATTTATTCATTTTTTTTTTATGTTTCCCATTTTTGTTCACCTGCTACAGGAAAACTGTATAAAAGACAAAGCAGACTAAAGCTGTTTACACAGGCAGAAAAAAAAAATGATTTTTGGCTTTGATCTTACTCTAGATCTTGTCTGAACAGGGCAAAAACACATAAAATCTCATTTTTACAAGCCTGATCCAAACCACATTTGTAGGTGGTTTTATGTGTTTTTTTGCCATTCGTTTTGCGCGACTGGTCGTTATGTTAGGTGTTAAGACGCATACTACATGCCAAATAGCATTAATGATGCCTTCACAGGGCACTTCAAAGGGAAAACAATGATGATTGCCATGCTGTAGTATCATTACAAGATCATTTTCAATAAAAAATATCTAAAAAGTGATTTCAGAATGTAAATGTTTCGCTGCATGCTAAAATACAGGGATGTAAAATACATGTATGGGACATCATAATTTTAGGCGAAATGCAAGACATCCTAGTTAAAACGGGAGAGTTGTAAATCCTATCAGCAACAACCATTGCATCTACCACCTCTCCTGTTTTTTGAGCCGTTGTCTGTTGCAAATGTATATTTGGATATTGTTCTCATGAAAAACATGGCAAATCATCCATTGCTAAACTCACACGCATGGTGAACATATGGATGTTTGCATCATTACTCTGACAACTAATGTGGATGTGCTATTAGAATTAAGTGCATTCTGAACAGAAAATAATCAGATCTGTCCATATATAACCTGCAGTTTGAACACACAGTCTAAAAAAAATCAGATTTGAGGAGAAAGTTTGGTGGATGTAATTTAAAAGCTATAGAAGATACAATGAATCATTTTGGCCTTTGTTTAGGGATTTTGGAAAAACCACAAAAAGAGTATGTAGAGTAATAGTTTGTTGGCTATTATACCACAATGCATATATAGGCCTACTCCACGATTTATAAATTGTTGTTTTCACGTTACTGTAAGGACAATTAACTTTTTTTTTGCAGTCTTCTTGTTTGTTAGTCATAATTATTGTTCCATTTCCTCTAAAACAAGTCCTGATTTATTGCTCTGTTCAGAGACACTTGTCATATTTCCAAAGCTTAATTTCTGGTAAATGTCTGGAATTACACTAGTCTCTATTTTTACTTATTTCCAGTCGTTGTTATCATAACCCTTGCCTTCAAGATGATAAAGTGCCTGCAAGCTCCAGTCTCCATTAACTTCCACTTCATGTCCGTGGTGTCCAATATGTGGACACCTACCATCCTTTTTTGGCTGTCTGCGGCCTGCTTCCTGGGTGACACGCTGCAGTTCGGACTGTTGGGTAACCGGCGAGTCCAGCATTTCACCATCCAGCGGTCAGGTAGACAGAAGGGGCAACTGGTGCTGCTGAACTCCATTCAGGGCCCTGCTAATCTGGAGGCCGATGTAGAAATGAGCAAACTGGAGAGGAGGGTGCTACTTGGGCAATACATCTCAAAAGTCATTCTCTTTGTGTCCCCATATGAATTTTGAGAGTGGAAGAAAGACTATAGACTGACAATCCTGTAAAATAATTTACAGACGAGATATTGCCGGCCATGCCTGCAGAGGTGAGATATGAGCGCTATTATACTTATTTCTGAGGTGCCAAGTTATGAGTACAAAATATTTTTTTTCTTGCAAGGTCAGAGTCATTTTCTTTCTATCAAGAATTTATGCAGTTTTGTTGCTATTCTTAATATGTATGGTATGTTTTGTCACTTTGAATAATAAACATTTTTCATAATTTTATGAAATGGTCAATGAAAAGGAAAAAAAAAACTTCTTAAACTAAAGTTGCCAACTTCTTAGAAATGTTATCTTTACATTAATGTTGGTATGTATGTATGTGTGTATATATATAATGCAATTTTCAACAAAAAAATTGATTTAATGACTAAAAATATCACTTTGTGATTTCACACTGTTGTTCTAACATAGTAATAACATAGTTTCACTTGACGTTGAATGCATGCGATTACATTTATTACAGTTTTATTCTTGAATTTCAAAAAGATTTATTTTACAGTTTGACAAACTGAATTAAAGTTAAGCTCAATTGACAGCATTTGTAGCATAGTTTTGATTAAAAATATTTTTTGGCTAGTTCCTCTTTTTTTTTTTCCTTTAAATGCAGCGGTTACAGTGAGGCTCTTACAATGGAAGTGAATGGGGCCAATCTGTAAACTTCAAAATACTCATTCTTTCAAAAGTATAGAATAAAGACATATACAATATCTGTGTTAACAACTTTAGTGTGATTAAAAAATGAAATTTTGAACAACTTTACATCACAAGTTTTAACAGAAGAACTCATGTAAGTACTTTTATAAAATTATAAGCTTCACATTTCTGTCTATAAACCCTCAACAAATTGGCCCATTCACTTCCATTGTAAGTGCCTCACTGTAACCTCGATTAAAAAAAATAAGGGACTAGTCGATTTTGTATTTTTTTGTGGTAATCAACATTATGCCACAAATGCTGTTGATTGAGTTTAACTTTAATTGAACCCAGAATATTCCTTTAAACTGCCATGTCATAAAAAAGATTCAATTGTAATATTTTATACAGAGATATACTTCGCCAGCAGGTGGGTGTGTCTTTAAGACCAAGCCTATACAATCTAGAGGGGGTCCAATAAAATATACAGTGCATCTGGAAAGTATTTACAGCGCTCCACTTTTTCCACATTTTATTATGTTACAGCCTTATTCCAAAATTGATTCAATTAATTATTTTCCTCAAAATTCTACAAACAATACCCATGATGACAACTTGAAAGAAGTTTGTTTGAAATCTTTGCAAATTTATTCAAAATAAAAAATGAAAAAAATCACATGTACATAAGTATTCACAGCCTTTGCCATGACACTCAAAATTGAGCTCAGGTGCATCTTGTTTCCACTGATCATCCTTGAGATGTTTCTAAAACTTGATTGGAGTAAACCTGTGGTAAATTCAGTTGATTGTACATGATTTAGAAAGGCACACACCTGTCTATATAAGGTCCCACAGTTAACAGTGCATGTCAGAGCACAAACCAAGCCATGAAGTCCAAGGAATTGTCTGTAGACCTCCGAGTCAGGATTGTATCGAGGCACAAATCTGGGGACGGGTACAGAAAAATTTGTGTAGCATTGAAGGTCCCGATGAGCACAGTGGCCTCCATCATCTGTAAATGGAAGAAGTTTGGAACCACAAGGACTCTTCCTAGAGCTGGCCGCCCGGCCAAACTGAGCGATCGGGGAGAAGGGCTTTAGTCAAGGAGGTGACCAAGAACCCGAGTTCCAGCGTTTCTCTGTGGAGAGAGGAGAACCTTCCAGAAGAACAACCATCTCTGCAGTACTCCATCAATCAGGCCTGTATGGTTGATTGGCCAGACGGAAGCCACTCCTCAGTAAAAGGCACATGACAGCCTACCTGGAGTTTGCCAAAAGGCACCTGAAGGACTCTCAGACCATGAGAAACTAAATTCTCTGGTCTGATGAAACAAAGATTGATCTCTTTGGCCTGAATGGCAAGCATCATGTCTGTAGGAAACCAGGCACCGCTCATCAACTGGCCAAAACCATTCCTAGAGTGAAGCATGGTGGTGACAGCATCATGCTGTGGGGATGTTTTTCAGCGGCAGGAACTGGGAGACTAGTCAGGATCGAGGAAAAGATGAATGCAGCAATGTAAAGAGACATCCTTGATGAAAACCTGCTCCAGATCATTCTGGACCTCAGACTGGGGTGAAGGTTCATCTTCCAACAGGACAACGACCCTAAGCACACAGCCAAGATAACAAAGGAGTGGCTAGGGGACAACTCTGTGAATGTCCTTGAGTGGCCCAGCCAGAGCCCAGACTTGAACCCAATTGAACATCTCTGTAGAGATCTGAAAATGGCTGTGCACCGACACTCCCATCCAACCTGATGGAGCTTGAGAGGTCCTGCAAAGAAGAATGGGAGAAACTGCCCAAAAATAGACGTGCCAAGCTTGTAGCATCATACACAAAAAGACTTATATTTACATTTGGCAGACGCTTTTATTCAAAGCGACTTACAGTGCACTTATTACAGGGACAATCCCCCCCGGAGCAACCTGGAGTTAAGTGCCTTGCTCAAGGGCACAATGGTGGTGGCCGTGGGGTTCGAACCAGCGACCTTCTGATTAGCAGCCCTGCGCTCTAGCCACTACGCCACCACCTCTGAGGCTGTAATTGGTGCCAAAGGCGCTTCAACATAGTATTGAGCAAAGGCTGTGAATACTTATGTACATGTGATTTTTTTGTTTTTTTATTTTTAATACATTTGCAAAGATTTCAAACAAACTTTTTTCATGTTGTCATTATGGGATATTGTTTGTAGAATTTTGAGGAAAATAATGAATTGAATCCATTTTGGAATAAGGCTGTAACAAAATGTGGAAAAAGTGAAGCTCTGTGAATACTTTCCGGATGCACTGTATGTAATTGACATTGAATAAGATGCTCTTGCATCTCTAGATGCAGACTTGACATTTTTTTGAATCCTAGCCATACACCCTCCTCCACTACCAAGTTTAAATCTTTCTCCCATAATCTCTTTATAGAAGTTAAAGCTCTGTTCCCCAGACTCTGAATTAGCAGGGAGTAATACACTGATGCCTCATTACCTTTTCCAAAAGCAGTAATCACCATTCCCAGAGTATCTGCCACTTTAGAGGGAGTATGCTACTCCCAAAAATAGTACTTTTAGATCGGTGTAAATCAGATTTTGCCAGATGGTCCTCCCTTCCTCTTTCACTAATGGGGCGGGTCAACCTGGTGAAAATGGTGGTACTGCCAAGTTTCTTTATGCCTTCAACTTCCTTAGGAAGTCCTCCAACTTCCCTAGGTCTAAGGGAGGACTAGCTTTGCCAAACCTTCGTCACTACTACTGGGCCTGCAACGTTAGTAGACTTCCATTCTGGAACACAAATAAACTATAGAGCAATCAGCTCAAGTGGGCCCATATAGAAAATTCCTCCTCGCATCTTTCGCTTTGGTCAGTGATCTGCTCCCAATTGCCACTTCCAATTAAGCAATTCTCTTTGAATCAGATAGTGAGAAATACACTTAAAGTCTGGAATCAGTTTAGGAGACTGTTTGGCCTACATACATCATCAGTTCTGGCTCCAATCCTCCATAACCATTCATTACTTCCTTCTTGCGCAGACCCAGCTTTCTAGATCTGGTCAAACAATGGCCTGCTGACTATCAACGACCTCTATGCTGACGGCATTTTCTATTCTTTTTCGGATTTATCAACAAAGTTTAACCTTCCAAATAGCCATCTGTTCCGCTACTTCCAAATTCGATACTATTTACGATCTCAATCGCCTAACTTTCCTAACCAACCTACAGGTTCTATGATTGATAAATTCCTGTCACAAAACTCAAATCAATGGGGCCCTGTATCAATAGATTATAATATAATTTCAAACATGAAGTCAAACTGTTTGGATGCTCTAAGGACTACTTGGAGCCAGGATCTCAGTGTCAGATGAGCAATGGGAGCAGATATTTGACTGTGTACACTCCTCTTCGATATGTGCAAGACACAACCTTATACAATGCAAGATTCTACACAGAGCCCACCTTACAAATGCAAGATTAGCTAGAATATACCCCGATAGAACTGATAAGTGCAACAGATGTAATCAATCGCCTGCCGACTACATGCACGTTTCTGCTCTGTCCCAAGTTATCAGCTCTCTGGTCTGCAGTGTTTGGTACAATTAGCTCAGTCCTAGACAAACCTGTACACCTTAACCCCCTCTTTGCCCTCTTCGGAATCTCTCCCACACTCATCACGTCCAAAACCGCAAAGCAGGTGATTGCATTTACCACACTCCTTGCTAGGAGGCTCATTCTTAAATGGACTCACTCCTCCCCTCCCACACATAAAAAATTGATTATTGAGGTATTGCAATGTGTAAGGCTTGAAAAGATCAGGTATTCTTTAAGAGGCTCCCTTAAGATTTTCTACAAAATCTGGCATCCATTTTTAGCCCATGTCAACACATTAGATATTAATGAAGAAACTGACCAGTCTTCACTGAGCCCTGAGCTTACCCCCTCCTTCCCTTCTTGTATGTCATTTATTATTTTTTTTATTTTTGCTTTGGTGGAATTGTCTATTCTGTCCCGGTGTGTGTGTGTGTATGTGTGTAGGTATGAGTCTTGGGTTTTGGTTTTCTTTTATATGGGTGGGCTATAGGGACCTGAAGACAGGTGTGTGGAAGGTCCAGTAAATGGGTTTGAAGCTCCTTCTGTTATTACTTATCTGTACAACACATTGTTTATGCAAATGTCACTAGCTTGTAAAACCAATAAAGAGATTGGGAAAAAAATAAAAATAAAGTAATTATTCAAGACTAGTAAACAGTCAGTAATATAATAACAATAAAAAACAGCAATGAATAGAAATAGATAAAAAAAATAGAATTATTTTTTAACAGCAACAGGCTATTAAGTATTCAAGTAAACATTCAGAATGAAATGCAACATAAAACTGCTACTGGTCTTCATTGTATGTGTAACGAAGCGGGCAGACGAAGAGTGAGGATCCAGTTGCAGCTTTTATTGAAAATAACTCCGTTAAGTGGAGAATGAAAACAGGAACAAATAAAACGTCCACAATGGGAAAACAAAGGTAATAACAAAGGATATGACCACTGGGAATCTTCCAAGGAGGGCTCAGGCAGAAACATGGACGAGGGCAGGAGACACATGCAACATACATCAAACAATAACCGACAAAGGACAAGGTGAACATGAGGGCTTAAATACAAAACCAAAGGGGAAACAAAAGCCAATGGGAAAACGGAGCTCAAAACAAGATGAAAAGGCAATTAACTAAAACCAATGACAAAACTAGAACTGATAATAAAGTAATCAAACAATGAACCAATGAAAACCAGACACATAGACATGGAGGGAAAACAGGACATGACAAGACTGGGAAACAGGAACATGAGTGAATTTCAAAATAAGAGTGCATGAACAAAGAACAATATGGAACATAAAAGGTCCCAAAAACTAAAAATGAAAGGTACACAAACCAAAGACGGTGTGGATCGTTACAGTATGATAATACATTAATACTTTTTAAAGCTACTAAAGTTACCAATTCAAGAGCAGTGGGTGTTTTCTTGTTATGGCTGTTTGATTATTATGATGAGACACTAGACGGCAGCAGGTCTATTAGATTGTATTTATACTTACAAGTCTGACATTTGACTACAAATCTGCTTTTTTCGCCACTGTTTACATTCACTTTAGACATCACTCTCTGTGTTTACATGAATCGCTCACTAAAGAATTTGGAAATGTATTTGACCTTTCGGGCATTTACAGAACACACACATACACAACCTGTCAATCAATTACGTGCTCTGGATTACTTTAAACAGCAGAAAAAGAATATGAACAGCACTCTCTCAAATAAAGCTTTTATGATGCATTTTTGTTTTGTAATTTATGTTTGAATCGGTCAGCTTGTCTGGTCAGACAATTAAAATTTTCTTTCACTTGCCCCTACAAAAATCCACTGTCCCGGACAAGTGTTAATGCCAAGCAATGACACAGAAGCAGCTCAAATGATGTAAGAGTGCCTCTAATTGATCATGTTATGAATCACAGTCTCTCTCTGAAGCACACAAAGTTCGGCCTAATGTGTGCAGACCTACAGTGACTTCTTTGTTGACTGATCTCAACAAAAAAGGGAGAAACGGCATTGGTCTGCATGCCACAATTACTGTACCATCTCTGCTTACAGTGGTCTTATATAGGTCTATAAAAGAGCAATAATTATTTTTTACAGTAAACTTCCTCATCCTCTCTCCAGAGGAAAAGCAGTAAAAGAAATTGTAATTTAGAGACATTTTTACAAAAAAACATGGAAAAAGGTCTTTATTGTGGGTTTTTATGACAAATGTGTTATTTTAATAATATGGTTGGGTGTCTAGAGATAAAAATGCTACGAATTCACATCTATGGTTTTGATGTTAATATTTAGTTTTAATAAATGTATTATCAGAAAAGAATACATTGCTTCATTATGCAGTGAAATTGAATTGTTCTGCAAAATGACGTGTCGGTTTCATCAACTGTGTGAATTGTTTTGAGCATTTATTATAGTTTTGAAAAATTTGTAAAATCGATCGAGAAGTGGAATATGTGGCTGAAATTTGGGGGAAACATAAAAGCAAAATGTAGTGTATAAAATAGCCCAAAAACTTGTCCAAAGAGAATGTTGCACCCCGTGCATTCACACGAGCGCCCGTCTCTATGCTCGTGACCTGTACTTGTGTATGCACGGCTATAAGAGGCAGTCAACACTTCTAAAACACAAATTAATGATTCCCTTTTAAAGCATCTGGCATTTTAAATTTTAAGCTAAAGGAAGTTCAAAGCAGGTACAAACCATCAGATCATTTTATTAACAAAGGTTCAAATAAACTTGTACAGAGCAAAACAACAAATGACAAAAGAAATGCACATTTGGTTTTGTTATATCTGTATAGTACATGGTTTAATCAGATTTGAGGAAAAATACTTTTCATAATAAATTTGTACACAGAAAGAAAATACAAAAACAATTCATTCTTGTCATGTATAATTTGTCATATATCAGATTTGACAGACAAGATGCAGTGGTTGTTCATGACGGCGGTTTGCAGATGTCACTTACAGAAGAAGTTTTTCCAGTGCTAGTTTAACTTGTTCAGAAATTATGCAACCAAAAGTTGCCCAGTTTTCATTCAGCCATGGACATAGTCGAGTACATGGACGCATACGAACACCCTTATTATTGATACAAACTACTGGCCCGTTGTGTGGACATGTGAATATGAAACGTGTGCAAGACAAGATTGGTTGGATTCTCTAACGAAAACGTATTCGGGTCATATTTCACGTAGAAAAAAAAAAGAATATATTATATTTAAGTACATTTCCCCCAAAATGTCTGTTATACTGCAAAAATAAAATAAAAAGTTTAAAAAAAAAGTGGTTTGAGTAAAATCAGTCACTATAAATGAATATGGTAATAACACAACACCACCAAAGTTCAAGTAGTTTGCATCAATATTTCCAAAATACATGTTTGAATCGCTTTCAAGGTGTATAAAAAAATAAAAAAAATGTACCATTAAAATACATTTTTTCACTGCTGCATGTGGAGAGATGAACACATTAAGGAGGAAATAGAGGGAAGAGCTGTATTTTCATTAGCTATGAAAATAAAATATTTGGCTGCAATTAATTTTTCCCCATCTTTGCAGGAAACCCACATCAAAGAAGCATGAATCAAAGCTTTATTAGCAGAAATATTAAAATCATTCAAAGTACATGAAGCAAAAGGTACATTTGGTGCATTACCTCAAATATTGGTTAATTAATTTTGCATTCAAATTACTACAGAAATAACCCCAATGCGGATACATTCAATAGCATGGGCTACAATAAAAAAATTCTGTCTTGCAAAATTGAATTTGAGCACAAGTCAATTAATATTAAGTTACATACAGCTGACCAATTATTTTTTGATTTGATCATCATTTACTCATGTAATTCGAAACATCTATGACTTAATCACATGGAACTTTCATTATTGGGTGTGCGTAATCATTTCTACATTATAACAATTTTTTGTTACTTAATAGAAATGTACCCGGTCCTGTCATTCTGTAAGAGTGTAGCCCATGGCTGATCAAGTTTTCTGCAAAAAAGAAAATGCCAAAAGGCAAAGTTTGTAATCTTACATCCTCTATTAAAATGTTACAGCTATTTACAGTACAGGTGTTTTGTTTCCCCTCCCAACAGCATTATAACATGAAATTAGATTATTAAAGCACAGCTTGAATGCACAAACACTATAACCAAAGTCCACTTTAATGGCATTTTGTACAAAAAGCATACAAATAACAATAAAAAAGCCAAATTAATTTAAAAGGCAGAGATGCACAGGAACAGTTACAGGACTCAATTAATGTTTTAACGTCAATGTTATTGGATCTATATCAAAGTGAAGTATGAGTGGAGTGAATTTCTGCACTAAAGCTTTTGGTAGTGAGAATTTTTTTTTACAAGCTTAGGTTGACAAATGGTTGTATTATGAGATTTCGCTTCAGTTGAGTATACAAGATAAACTCAACACTGCAAAATGCAATAATTAGTAAATAAATGTTTAAGTATTATTTTCCAGTAAAAAAAAATTCTTGTCATAAGCAAAAACATTACCAAATTTAGCTAGATTTCTCTGAAAACACAGCAAAATATGCTGTCATTTTGCTTCAAGTGACTTAATCTTGTTTTAAGAGCGTTTAGATATTTTAACTGAAAAATAACAAGAAAATACTAAATTTTATTTATTTTTTTTGCAAATGTAGAAACACGGTTCTTAATGGATCACAATCCTCCAAGTTCTCTAAATCTTTGAGAAAAGATTGCACCGTGAAACCAAATGAAAAAGCTCAAAGTAAAGCTTGAAACTGTCATAAATATGGATGGCAATATGTTTCAAAATCCCATTTGAAAAGATAGACCAATTGTGACAAGTTTTTGAAACCAAAAATTCTTACTCTTAGGAAGTTATAGTGACCTAGTTAACCCAATGATATAAGAGCAAGGCATTCCCAGAACATAGAATAAAACAAATGCATCTCCAATGATAATTGAGACATGGGTGAGTTCTTGAAAACATGAATTTTCATCAATTCTTTGTATGGAGTGTTGGGGATGTTAAGCCAACAGAAAAGTCTCTTAAAATGGCACTAAGAAAGCAATATCTGTTGACCACCAGAAAACATCAATTACAGCATGTAAACATCCTGACGTCTTAATGCGGCCAATGAGTGTCAGCAGGGACATGTAGTCCAAGCAATCAAGAGGTTGAATGTGTCCCTTCCTGAGCCCAGAATCAACCTCCACCCTTGATTTGCGTTATCTTTGCGATTTGGACTGCCCAAGCTCAAGTTTGTTAATCTGGTGCTATCGGCCCAGTTAAGAACAGTTCTCCTTCAACACTTACACAGCAGTGGGACTGATGTGCTAAAGCTTCACACTGCATCCACACAAGAAATCCTCCCCCAACAAATACCACCCACCAAAAGATGGAAGAATTACCAAGAGCAGGAAAAAAAACAAGAATGTTTCCAATGGAAAAAAAGTAGCCCACGATGAAACCAAACATTGAGAGAGAGAGAAAAAAAAAAAAAAAAATTCACAGACAAATTATCTATTGACACAAATCACAATTTCTCATTCAAAAAGGCACAAACACGCATTAAAAAAAGAAAATCACTCAATCATTGTCACTATGCACATCTTCAGTAGCTGTTTTCTAAAGCATGGACGCAAAAAAAATTGCAACAATTTGCTGCCTGTGTTCCGACATCCCTGCAAATAGTAACACACCACAAAGCAAATTCACGCAAAACCTCCTACTACTGCAAACCAAAACAGTCAAAACATCAACAATAAATAAAAAACATCTAGCTGGAAAGCAAAACTAAGTTTTTGCAACATTAGTGCTTGTAATTGAAGAAAGCTGATCCAGTTTATTGGCGTACAGCAGAAAGGATGCTTGCGGGTTCCGCAGCAGGCAGATTTACAGATGATGATGTAGGATATGCACAGTCCGGGGAAAAAAATAAAGTGTGTGTTGCAATTAAAACTAGGTCCCAATGTGGCCATGGGCGGTACCGCGAAAATGCGCGCACACACACACACACGCGCACACACACACGCACACACACACACAGAGAGAGACAGAGTCTAAACACCCGCCCCCCAACACCCTCATCAAGTTTGCTTTATCAACTCCAGCGTCCTTCCCTGGCCCAGGAAGAAGAATGGCGAATGGGGCATTCTGGGCATTCTGCCCCACAGGGGGAGCAGAAGCACACTACCCCTGCCACCCCCCCCTCTACCTGTTCTTCAACTCTTGCGTCACACGCTTGGTTATGCGGCCGCACAGCAGACCCATAAGGAACAGCACCAAAACGCATGTCAACAGAATGCTCAGGATGTAGTTCTTGGCAGGAGACGAGAAAACCTGCCCAGCCAGGTCGGAGAAACCTTCTGCTGGTGCTACCTATAGAG
The DNA here is from genome assembly GCA_032164185.1 of Moxostoma hubbsi. Lineage (NCBI taxonomy): Eukaryota > Metazoa > Chordata > Actinopteri > Cypriniformes > Catostomidae > Moxostoma > Moxostoma hubbsi. The sequence continues at coordinate 23,219,130 of JAVLUX010000040.1, read as the reverse complement.
GAAGAGACCAGAGACACAAGACTGTTGTTAAGAATGCATTAGTAACGATACTAGTCCTCTACTTCGAGTTTAAATATGCCATCAATTCAGTGACACAATTTGCACACGTGTAAAAGCTAGAAGACAACAAAGCTTAAGTAAATTTGGCCTGATTCATGAAAAATTTTGCATTAAATTACAAATTTGCACTATGAGTTTAAAATATGTCTGTTATTAACCACTGGCCAGTCAATGATCAGATTTCACCTGCCAGAGATTGAGGTGTAGTGGTGAAGAGTTTAAGCACCGTGATCCTTTAACTGAGGGTGAGTAAATGAGAGAATTTTCATTTTTGAGTGAACTATACCTTTAATATCCTTTATTTACAGTCAGTTGTCAATTGAAAAGTAAAACAATTTTAATTACATTACATGGATGAAGAAAAAACCACCGTGCATATTCTCACGTTGACCCTATCTCTGTTAATATGTGCTGCGCTCATTCAACCGTAAACACTTGCTCTTTACGATAATCTATTAAAGAGACAGTACCGTTTTAATGCTTGCTATTTATATAAATGTAAACTCAACGTAAATCACAAAAAAGCATATAAACAAACATGTAACAAAATGTAATGAGTGTAATAAATGTGTAACCGTCTTGACTTTTGACTGATTCTAATAGAAATTGACATTAGCATGTTGCTAAGCTAACATAGCAATAATAGGTACTGTATATTTTTTTTTATTGGAAATGCACTCTCTATGAAAGATACATATAATGCTGTTTTAAAATCTAGCCAAAGAAGGCAGAAGGGAGCTGCTAACTTTATGTTGGTGACTTTTCGGACCAGCCTTCATGTCGGAAGAGTCTCTATGATGCCATGAAATGCTGTGCAGGTAGGCAGCTCACCATGTCTTGTAATAAAGTACTTGATGACTGCACTTGGACACCATAGTTGTGATTACTGGTACTTGTATATGGTTTAAAAAATAAACTGAATAAAAGAGAGGTTGGGTTTTGATGGGTTTGTGCATATTCATGCTTTATTCACCTTGGCTGCGTAACCCCACATGTCAATGCGGTCCTGTAATCTCTTTTTACACTCCGGCTGTAATCTCACACGCTTATCCTGTAGAGCTTCCATTAGACACGACATCTCTGTTCAAACACAGAGAATAGTAATCAATCAATCAATCAATCAATCAATATATATATATATATATATATATATATATATATATATATATATATATATATATATATATATATATATATATATATATATATATATATATATATATATACACACTACCGTTCAAAAGTTTGGGGTCACCCAAACAATTTTGTGTTTTCCTGAAAAGTCACACTTATTCACCACCATACGTTGTGAAATGAATAGAAAATAGAGTCAAGACATTGACAAGGTTAGAAATAATGATTTGTATTTGAAATAAGATTTTTTTTACATCAAACTTTGCTTTCGTCAAAGAATCCTCCATTTGCAGCAATTACAGCATTGCAGACCTTTGGCATTCTAGCTGTTAATTTGTTGAGGTAATTTGGAGAAATTGCACCCCACGCTTCCAAAAGCAGCTCCCACAAGTTGGATTGGTTGGATGGGCACTTCTTGCGTACCATACGGTCAAGCTGCTCCCACAACAGCTCAATGGGGTTCAGATCTGGTGACTGCGCTGGCCACTCCATTGCCGATAGAATACCAGCTGCCTGCTTCTGCTCTAAATAGTTCTTGCACAATTTGGAGGTGTGTTTAGGGTCATTGTCCTGTTGTAGGATGAAATTGGCTCCAATCAAGCGCTGTCCACTGGGTATGGCATGGTGTTGCAAAATGGAGTGATAGCCTTCCTTATTCAGAATCCCTTTTACCCTGTACAAATCTCCCACCTTACCAGCACCAAAGCAACCCCAGACCATTATATTACCTCCACCATGCTTAACAGATGGCGTCAGGCATTATTCCAGCATCTTTTCATTTGTTCTGCGTCTCACAAACGTTCTTCTTTGTGATCCAAACACCTCAAACTTGGATTCATCTGTCCACAACACTTTTTTCCAGTCTTCCTCTGTCCAATGTCTGTGTTCTTTTGCCCATCTTAATCTTTTTCTTTTATTGGCCAGTCTCAGATATGGCTTTTTCTTTGCCACTCTGCCCTGAAGCCCAGAATCCCGCAGCCGCCTCTTCACTGTACATGTTGACACTGGTGTTTTGCGGGTACTATTTAATGAAGATGCCAGTTGGGGACCTGTGAGGCGTCTGTTTCTCAAACTAGAGACTCTAATGTACTTATCTTCTTGCTCAGTTGTGCAACGCGGCCTCCCACTTCTTTTTCTACTCTGGTTAGAGCCTGTTTGTGCTGTCCTCTGAAGGGAGTAGTACACACCGTTGTAGGAAATCTTCAATTTCTTAGCAATGTCTCGCATGGAATAGCCTTCATTTCTAAGGACAAGAATAGACTGTCGAGTTTCAGATGAAAGTTCTCTTTTTCTGGCCATTTTGAGCGTTTAATTGACCCCACAAATGTGATGCTCCAGAAACTCAATCTGCTCAAAGGAAGGTCAGTTTTGTAGCTTCTGTAACGACCTAAACTGTTTTCAGATGTGTGAACATGATTGCACAAGGGTTTTCTAATCATCAATTAGCCTTCTGAGCCAATGAGCAAACACATTGTACCATTAGAACACTGGAGTGATAGTTGCTGGAAATGGGCCTCTATACACCTATGTACATATTGCACCAAAAACCAGACATTTGCAGCTAGAATAGTCATTTACCACATTAGCAATGTATAGAGTGTATTTCTTCAAAGTTAAGACTAGTTTAAAGTTGTCTTCATTGAAAAGTACAGTGCTTTTCCTTCAAAAATAAGGACATTTCAATGTGACCCCAAACTTTTGAACGGTAGTGTATATATATATATACACATGCTGTAAAGCAGAGTAAAAACAATCTGTTCATTTCAAAAATACTTACGTCTTCCTCGGCCAGGTGGGATTGCGGCACACTGGTGTTTGATGTCCAGAGCGCAAGCTGTGTGTAGAACTGGATCCACAAAGATATCTGCCTTACTCTGCTTCAGAATGTTCAGCACCTCCTACAGCAGGGATAAGTCAGAAGAGTCATAAGGACAGAGCACTATTAACAAAACTGAATCTAATTTAGACAGACACCCATTACAGCATTTACATAGGCTAAAAAGTTCGGCCAGTATGGCCGTTGATCGTTTGAGCATCTGATGCATTTTGCACTTAAAACTAGCAAAAGCTGGTGAAAAACTGGCATTTCCAGTCTTATTGAATGATTTCTAGTCAGGATGCACAGGTTTATATCACTCCAAGAAAAAAATACAATTTATTAGGTTGATAACATGAGCGACTCCAGAGGAAGAACTAGCTGCATTAGCATCATGGCATTAAACCTATATTCAAGAGTTTTGTTTGAGTCCATTATTTCCAAGTAAATGGCATTCCCTTGAGCAGAAATGTATATTCCACTTTATTTTTAAGTTACAAACATGAAATGTCAGGTCCTTAACACTTTAGGACAGACCAAAATTTATTTGGTGTTATCTAAACCACCTTTAGTGGACACTGCTGCAGCACTATTTGAAAGAGCTATGAGAAACAGTTCATCAAGTGTTTCCAGACTTTTGACTGGTAGTGCATGTTAAATAAATAACTTTTTTTTTGTGGCTGGTCACTTTATATGTCAGTCAGATGGACTCTTCCTGTCTATCACCATGTCCTAATCCTAAAAATAGTAATTAGTTTGTCCACACTGAACGTGTTATTGTAGAGCACAATCGCAGTCAACTTATTTGATGTTTAATGTGCATTTATGAGGAGGCTGATTTCGCACCGCCGCAAAAATAAAAAACAAGCGATGAACAATGTCCTGTTACTCGTCACCATTATGGCTGTTTGGGATATTTAATTACATTGCGTGTCTCTTAACTGCGGTTGCATCCGGTTAGGACACTGTGTAAATTGGTGGTTCTTAGCCAGAATAAGTAGCAAAATGGACCAGAATTTGTAATGGATGTCAAACGTTTGGCTAGGCAAAACTAATTAAAAAAAATAAAGAAAGAAAAATTTAACCCTCTAACCAGTCATAATTGATGCAGTGGATATTAGAGGTCTGTATTTAAACCTGAACCAAAACCATCAGGTCTATTAGTCTCATGTCAGGTTGGGGTTTTAAAAACAAAATGATATACAGTGTATGTATATTACACGTCGGCTGATATTACAGGGTTTCTGCAGGTATCATCAAATCTAATTTAATGCTTTTTAATGCCTTTAATGCCATTTTAAATTTTTTTAATGCCATACATGACCCATGATTAACCACGTGTGTGTGTGTATATATATATATATATATATATATATATATATATATATATATATATATATATATATACACATACACATACACATACACACACACACACAACATTTTTAAAAAGCCCATGTCCCAGTTGTAACCATTCAATATGACAATGATGCAATGATTATAATCTTGGATATTTGAGACAATTTACATAATTTAAATAAACTGTATCACTCTGAACTGAATTAGAAATGGCTCAGGAGACAGCTTAAAATATTAATTTATTTGCAGATATGTCAAATTTAATATAACATAGTACCAATCAACTAGATATTGAATGCTGTAGGCATACTGAAAAATCAGGCCATGACTGGGAAAAAGCCATTATGTTTTGTTATTAATTGTACCGCCATCGAATACACGTGACCTCCTTCAACTATAACCACAATTTCTATCAGTCTGGACAGTGAAGGAAAAACTCAGAAATTTTTAAGGCTGGAAATTAATGTATGCAAAATTCCACAGTTTTAACTTTGTGTAAATACGAGAATTAATCCATGTGCATTAGTTCGCTCACTTTTAGTTCCAACTCTGACTCAACATTTTTCAATTCATTGCATTTGTCCTTGTATCTCCTCATAGTATTAGATTTTGTAATCATTTGAGTCATGAGTGTGTTAGATTTGTATATGGTCCTGGCTGAAGCTAGAGAAGCCAGTAGTTCACAATTGTCCTGCATTATTAGTCGCAGAAATCAGTTTATTTTTGAAGTATGGGGCAAGTCCACATTTTAAAATGTAGCTGGTTTTGTCCTTTCCACATGTGACTATTTGGTTATTTGCGAATCAGGAAACATTCCCTGCGTATGAACGGTGCTGCACGCTCTGGTGTCTGAAACATCTGCCTGCACCTCTGCCTGCAGTAGTTGCTGAAACTGTTACTTTGTCGGTCACGGCGAAGTAACTTGAGATAGTTAATTGCTGTCAGCCTTTTAAAGCCGATTTGTGGCCATCGGACTGCATATGAGATTTAACGGCTCCATGTTGACAACCATGTCCTAAATTCTTTGTCTTCTAGCCACTTTTGCTGGAATTTGCACTTACCCATTTCTTAGCAACTTTACTAAATTTACGTTCTCTGTTCTAACTCCAGGTCCCAGCCCGCCGCTGTCTAAACATCCGGCATTACGTCAATCTTACACCGGCCGTAGGCAATTACACAACTGGATCCGCGTGTTTAATCACACCAACGTACATATTTTGCAACAGCAAATCAAAGTTATTAATTGTGAAGGCTATATTCAAAATAAATAGGTAATATTATTTTTTCAAAACTATCTAAAATTTTTAATGCCTGTAGGAATAACATTTAATGCTTTTTAATGCTATTTAAGGCCTTAATTTTCGCAAAATCCATTTAATGACTTTTAATGCCCTGTGGAAACCCCGTTCAAGCTTTTTTTTAGCACATAGATCACAAAGATTCAACGATGAATATACGTGACTGTTACACATGATTTCAGTGCTTCATAAATGGTATACCAATGTTTATTCCCTTTTAATTTGGTGTTCTGATGGGCCACTGGCCTTCAAACTTCGTTTAATAATGTTACCTATGGTGTTTTAAATAAAATACAGCCTATTGCAATAAAATGACTTTTTTGGAGAAGAAATTATGAAGAGAGTTATTTTTGGTTTTGACTGTACCAGTTGGGTCTGGTCAACCAGGCTCAGGCTCCAACCTAATAGCAGTGCAGACTCAAGTGGACCTGCGACAACCCAGCTAATCTTGCTAAAAGGTCTTACCTTTTTACATCCCTCATGGCTAATCTTCAGCAGGTTGACTTTCAAACACTCCTCCACCTGACCCGTTTGCTCCTGCGCTGCAACCTCCTCCGCACAGAGCCGCGGGATCTGGGACAGATAAACCCATTCTCACATTTAGTCACTTAAGACCGAACCATCTCTGTATCACACAAGAAAATGTTCAGATGGGGAATGTTACCTCCTCATTGCACTGCAACTGCAGCTGTGGGTCGAGTCTGTAGTCTAGCGCAGACTCCTGCAGAATCACACGGATCTGATCCTCACAGTCCGGAGAAAGACGCTGCAGAGACAAACACAGACCCGTTCTCATTAGTGACAGTGCTTTGACCAAACAAAGTCGAAAGCAAGCATTTTTGTGATGTATGGGTATATATGGCAGACTACAAACCTGGTCTGCATATTTGAGTTTGAGACAGGAGATGACCTGTCCCTCCAGCTCACTGTCATCTTTGGCTTTGTTCAGAATGCTCTGGCAGAACTTGGGGATGTCAGCCTTGCAAGACTTCCTCAGCACAGGGTTCAGACGATAATCTAGAATGGAAACAAGACAAGTTAGCTGTCGACTAATGTAACCGATCAAATTTATGTCTGTTATGGCCAGGAGCAAAATCTTAACATATTAAATGAATATTTGAATGATGCGAGGAGAGCCTGAATGCGCTAGCAGGTGTTAATAGATGTTTGTACCCGTGTTCTGTGTGATCTGTCTCTTGGTGATCATTTGTTTGCATTTCGGGTCCATTAGCTCACTGTTCTTGTTTTGTTTGAGGCACTGCAGCATGTTCTTTGCATCCGTCTCAGTGCAGAAACGCTGTAGAAATATAGCAGATGAATCATTAAAAGAGACCAAAAAGAAAAGAATCCTCTTGAACAGCTTCTACACATTAATCAAATTGATCATTTTAGAGGCTTTCAGAATACAATTGACAAGGTTTCAGAAGTAAACTAGCTGTGATGTGTTGTCTAAGGTTGGTGCCTGCAAACACACCCTGATCATCTGCTTGCAGACTCTCATGAGCTGGAAATCCAGTTCTGGATCAATCATTTCAGTCTCCTGCAGTCTGAAGAGCTTCTGATGACAGTGCTGTGTCAACAGCTTCTTATTCTCCTTCAAACACTCGATCACCTGAACACAGACATGCCACATAATAGTTGTTTGATATATTGCAGTTTAATTCCATAAGAGACAAGTTGACTTAGCGATTAAATGGTTTTGATGCAGCTAGTCAACACTGGAATTATTAGGTGGTCAATAATTTTCCCCATTAAACTGCCCAACATTTACACATTTTCATTTGGCTTTTAATTTAAGTGCATTTTTGTAAAAAAAAAAAAAACATTTAGTCTTGTTAATGTTACATTTTAAATATTATTAATAATATAATACAATTATTAAAGAAGAGGATATCAGAAAATGATGGATACAAAAGTTTCATTTCACCTCAGGCCGTGCATATTGTTCCCTCTCTCACTCGTGGCACATGCAGGAAAATGTCCTTTTGCAAAATGAGCAAAGTAGCTATGAAAGTCACTTCGGTGGTGGTGCAGGAAACTTTAAAAAGAGTCTTCTTTAAATCTGTTCGTGCTGCAAGTTATTTTATACGCCTCTCTGGAACCCAGATTTTTGCTTTTTTTAAAGAAAAGGAGGGACGTGTCGGGATAATTTTTGTGGTAATCAACATTATGCCACAAATGCTGTCGATTGAGATTAACTTGTATTGAACCTGGAATATTCATTGACGTATTTTAAATGGGTCACATAAACAATGTTTGTTTTTTTTACTGTTATCGGAGGGTTTCTCACTTTTTAGACTAGCCAACTGCAAAATGTACATTTAAATGTCAGTGAAATTAGTTGTTCCACACATACCTAATTGCGTGTTCCATTTCTTTCTCGTCGCATACCCAGTTTCTCTTGGATATGTTACATTGCTGAAGTAAAATAGGTTTCAATTTGAATACATTTTTTAATTGTGAATTTCATGTTGATTTTGGTACATTATGACATGGCAGTAGACGTCTAACTAAGCTAGGCTAAGTTTCCCAAAAGCATCACAAGCTTTTTTTTTTTTTTTTTTTTTCCTTAAATCACAAGATTAAGTTGATCATTGAGACCACTGGTGTCAATGGTTTGTATGATCTACTTAGCTTACTATACTTTGGGAAACGCAGCCCTGGTGGAGAAGGCTGCTACTTATAATTTTTTTAAAAACATTTTCTTACTATCACAGGAAAAGGCATAGAGGCTACAATAGTCCAAAATTAGTAAAAGCCCAAAATTGTATTGTTCAAACAAAATCCCAACAATAACCAAAACAAATAAATATGTTGTGCATAATGCAGGACTTTTAACTGTAAACAAGCCTGAAATACTAATTTTGAAATGACAGAGACCTGTCTCCATTACAATTAAATATTTAAGTTCTCCAAATTAAGCTTTTTTTATAGCCAATATTTCCACCAGATAGATAATGCAGAAAAACTGTGTCTAGATGTACCTTGGAGAATTGGGACCATTTTAAAGGCAAAGGTGGTCACACCAAATACTGATTTATCCAAATATCAGTAAAACCGAAATATATCAGTCTACCTCTAAATAGTACTTAATAGGAAATCAAAGTCTACACATTTTCCACCAACTTCCGTAGAAAAAGTTCACGAAGACTGCAGCAAAATTATACGAACAAGGAACACCAGTATCATTAATTTTTTTTTTTATACCAATTATGGTATCGTCTTGGCACCACACTTTAGACATTCCTAATTGACAGGGAATATAGGGGGAGGAGGTTTAATGGCTTTACCTGAGCGTTTCCAAACACCACATTCTGACAGTGCTGCTTGATGTCCTGTCGACAGCTTTCATACAGATCCGGCTCTAGACGAATGTCTTCGGACTGTGCGACACACAACAATCACGTAACTCAACATTGTAGGGAACGTAGTGAAGCATACCACAGTACCAAACAAAACATCTACGGTTTAATAAAACAGATCTGTAGATTTTAAATGTGCACACTTTTAAATTTAAACCGTACATAAAACTACTGTGCACAATAAAATGTAAAATTTCAACACAGCAGAACAGTAAAATAGGTACAGTATAGGTAAAGTAACAGTTTCCCCCAAAATGAAAATGTTTACAATATTCGGTTTATGTACATTTGAATTTGGTGCAAAACATATGGCATGATATCAATGATGATGAGACATGCATGAACTGGAGGTCGACCAACAGAGGATTTTGCTGATACCAATAACTACGGTAGGGGAAATAGGGGAATAGTTGTTTAAATCGATTCATGGAATGTTTAAGAATTGGGGTTGTAACAAAATATGCAATAAAGTGAGGATAAAAATATGGATGAATATTGCCAATGATGAAAGATTATTTATATATAATGTACGTACACACACACACACCTATACCAGGGGTCCCCAAACTTTTTGAAGTATTCATAAAATATTCAGAAGAAATTTCTTCTTAATTACAATTTTCTTCTTAATTTCTAACTTGCGTAAAAACTTAAGCATTCAAATTCTCTGAAAAATAGTTTTTCTAAAAAATAAGAATGAATCATGAATAACATCTTAAAGTTAGGCTTACCTCACAGTTGTCGTAAATTCTAAAAGGTAAGATGGTTAATTTACTGGGATTTTCATGTTGAGTTAAGTTGCAATGGGCGACCCACATTTTTTTTGACTGTTTTGTGTTTAATGCCATTTTTATTTTCATCTTTCTCCAAATTCAAACAATAAATGTTGTTTTGAAGCTTCTTAACATGGTGACCAATCATGCTTATTCAAACGGATTATGCAGCGCGCATATAGTGCTCATATAGTTAATAGAAACAAAATATTTATAACATTAGAAAGCGGAGACTTTCTTTTTCACCCCATCCACATCCCAATTGGAGTTGGGCACAGCACAGACACCCTCTGCCACCCTTTCCCATTTACCCACCTCTTACTTCCCAACTTGATATTTTCTTCAAGCTTCCAGAAGATAATTTTTTCCTAGTAGTAATTTCCTCAAGAACATCCAGCTCAGTTAAATAGATACATTTATCGTTACGATTTACCAGTGTTCTATCCATCCATCCATCCATCCATCCATCCATCCATCTTAAACCGCTTATCCAAAGTCGGGTCGAGGGGGCAGCAGCTCCAGCAGGGGGCCCCAAACTTCCCTATCCCGAGCCACATTAACCAGCTCTGACTGGGGGACCCAGAGGCGTTCCCAGGCTAGTGTGGAGATGTAATCTCTCCACCTAGTCCTGGGTCTTCCCCGAGGCCTCCTCCCACCTGGATGTGCCTGAAACACCTCCCTAGGGAGGCGCCCAGGGGGCATCCTTACCAGATGCCCAAACCACCTCAACTGACTCCTTTCGACGCAAAGGAGCAGCGGCTCTACTCCGAGCTCCTCACAGATGACTGAGCTCCTCACCCTATATCTAAGGGAGAAGGCCCGCCACCTTTCTGAGAAAGCCCATTTTGGCCGCTTGTACTCGCGACCTAGTTCTTTCGGTCATGACCCAGCCTTCATGACCATAGGTGAGGGTAGGAACAAAAATTGACCGGTAGATCGAGAGCATTGCCTTGGCTCAGCTCTCTTTTCGTGACAACGGTGCAATAGAACAAGTGCAATACCGCCCCTGCTGCCCCGATTCTCCGGCCAACCTCCCGCTCCATTGTCCCCTCACTCGTGAACAAGACCCCGAGGTACTTGAACTCCTTCACTTGGGGCAATACCTCCTTCCCTACCCTGAGTACGCACTTTTTTACCAGTGTTGAAGTATTGAATTTGATGTAGGCTATGTGACAAGGCAAGCGCATGAGCAGGCTGATCAGACAATCAACCATTCTAATAAGAGTCTTTAGCACTGCAGAGTGTTTAAGCATCATGAGTGTTTCCCCACAAAAGTTAACGAAACATATCTATCATACTTTGTACTGCTGTGCAAGACTTTTAAATCAAGCTATATAAAAATAGGCAATACTAGCCTAAAAACTAATGCGTTTCAATAGTCCATATGCCATTGTAATAAGTTGTTTATCACTCCAATTTATTCATAATTCATCTGGCCCATTTTTTTGTTGAACGAGATTCTCGAACCGAACAAACAACTTGCCTCCTCATTTAATAGTTCAGCAGATCCTTGTTAATGATGACTGATTCAAGAATTTTGTTCTCAAACAATCTAGTGTACCAGTACAATTAGTTAATTCATGAATGAGACGTCTTAACTCGTTCAGACTCAAATGACTCGCACTTCAGTGAAGGGGCATATTCATTCAGCGGGTGAAACCAATGATATGCTCCTCCTTAACAGCCCAAACTTGAATGCTATTGGCTCACACTAAAGTTAGACTTACCGGCATGAAAAGCCACCAAAGCAGTCTCAAGTTTCCAGTGCGAGCCAATCAGAACATTTAGGAAGGCCGTAGTTTGGGGACGCCTGCAGTATACTGCGCATATATATATATATATATATACAGTGAGGAAAATAAGTATTTGAACACCCTGCTATTTTGCAAGTTCTCCCACTTAGAAATCATGGAGGGGTCTGAAATTGTCATCGTAGGTGCATGTCCACTGTGAGAGACATAATCTAAAAAAAAAATCCAGAAATCACAATATATGATTTTTTAACTATTTATTTGTATGATACAGCTGCAAATAAGTATTTGAACACCTGAGAAAATCAATGTTAATATTTGGTACAGTAGCCTTTGTTTGCAATTACAGAGGTCAAACGTTTCCTGTAGTTTTTCACCAGGTTTGCACACACTGCAGGAGGGATTTTGGCCCACTCCTCCACACAGATCTTCTCTAGATCAGTCAGGTTTCTGGGCTGTCGCTGAGAAACACGGAGTTTGAGCTCCCTCCAAAGATTCTCTATTGGGTTTAGGTCTGGAGACTGGCTAGGCCACGCCAGAACCTTGATATGCTTCTTACAGAGCCACTCCTTGGTTATCCTGGCTGTGTGCTTCGGGTCATTGTCATGTTGGAAGACCCAGCCTCGACCCATCTTCAATGCTCTAACTGTGGGAAGGAGGTTGTTCCCCAAAATCTCGCAATACATGGCCCCGGTCATCCTCTCCTTAATACAGTGCAGTCGCCCTGTCCCATGTGCAGAAAAACACCCCCAAAGCATGATGCTACCACCCCCATGCTTCACAGTAGGGATGGTGTTCTTGGGATGGTACTCATCATTCTTCTTCCTCCAAACACGGTTAGTGGATTTATGACCAAAAAGTTCTATTTTGGTCTCATCTGACCACATGACTTTCTCCCATGACTCCTCTGGATCATCCAAATGGTCATTGGCAAACTTAAGACGGGCCTTGACATGTGCTGGTTTAAGCAGGGGAACCTTCCGTGCCATGCATGATTTCAAACCATGACGTCTTAGTGTATTACCAACAGTAACCTTGGAAACGGTGGTCCCAGCTCTTTTCAGGTCATTGACCAGCTCCTCCCGTGTAGTTCTGGGCTGATTTCTCACCTTTCTTAGGATCATTGAGACCCCACGAGGTGAGATCTTGCATGGAGCCCCAGTCCGAGGGAGATTGACAGTCATGTTTAGCTTCTTCCATTTTCTAATGATTGCTCCAACAGTGGACCTTTTTTCACCAAGCTGCTTGGCAATTTCCCCGTAGCCCTTTCCAGCCTTGTGGAGGTGTACAATTTTGTCTCTAGTGTCTTTGGACAGCTCTTTGGTCTTGGCCATGTTAGTAGTTGGATTCTTACTGATTGTATGGGGTGGACAGGTGTCTTTATGCAGCTAACGACCTCAAACAGGTGCATCTAATTTAGGATAATAAATGGAGTGGAGGTGGACATTTTAAAGGCAGACTAACAGGTCTTTGAGGGTCAGAATTCTAGCTGATAGACAGGTGTTCAAATACTTATTTGCAGCTGTATCATACAAATAAATTGTTAAAAAAATCATACATTGTGATTTCTGGATTTTTTTTTTTTAGATTATGTCTCTCACAGTGGACATGCACCTACGATGACAATTTCAGACCCCTCCATGATTTCCAAGTGGTAGAACTTGCAAAATAGCAGGGTGTTCAAATACTTATTTTCCTCACTGTATATATATATATATATATATATATATATATATATATATATATATATATATATATATATATATATACACACACACACACACACACACACACACACACACACACACACATATATATACACATATATACATATACACACACATTATATATAAACAAATTTTTTACAGATAACCGATAGTTCAAAAGTAACTATCGGTACCAATTAATCAGTAAAATTTTGATATCGGTCTATCTCTAGCATGCACCAATGATCTTTAACTTTGTTGGTATCACTATTTGAATGAACACAATCACAAATTATATATGAAAGCTACGATGGTGGGAAAAAGTATTAAAGAATAATGAGAATTTTTGGCTTCAAAAGACACACTAGTCAAATGAACTAATTTTAAGGTGCTTTAGGTCATTTTCGAGTGTCAGTCCCGAGAAAGAGCACATGAGAGATTATGCAAAATCTCTTGTTTTTTGCTCCATGGAAGAAAGAACTTTATACAGGTTTGGAACAACATGAGTGCGACCATTTTCATTTTGGGGTGAGCAATTCCTTTAACTTGAAATGAAAGACTTTAAATGCATTAAGTTTAAGACATGAATTTGAATGTATTGACCATCTCTAGTTCCTCGACTCGGAGCTGTTTACGGCACTTCATGGAGACTCGCTGATCTTTCACTTCCTGTAGCGTGTCGTTCCTGACTGTAGTGCTCAGACAGATCACCACATCCACCCTGAGAGCAAACAAACCGGCAAAACCTTACAAACATGCTTTACATCACCTCTAGAAGATAGATAGAGCTTACTTTTAGACAAATACAGATGCGTTATCACATTATTTACCAGTATCAGTATTGAGACTTATCATAAAACCAACTTTTTAGTGTGGCTTTTGAGCCTGAGCAATGAACACTTTTAAGTCGTCTGTACGAGTATGCATTTACGTATTCTTCCTGTCATTTCACACTGTTCACAACTGTGGTCAACTTCTGTTGTTTTGAAGCATGCTATAGAAATATGGTATTGTAAACTTGTAACATGCATCATTTACAAAACCTGTTCATTAATTTTGACAGATTTAATGAACATAACCCAGCTCTCACTTTTTCTTGATGTTGGGGCATAGTTTCAGCACGTCCTCCTTGCATGCCATTTTGAACTTGTACGAGAAGCGGAAGTCCTTCATCTGGATCTGAAGATGAGGGGAAAGGGATGGTTGAGTCAAAAAATAAAATAATTCATAAAAACGCAGATTGAGCATGCGATCGTCAGATGTACCAGCTGGAAGTGTGTGACTCCGACAGCACATTTCTCATTCATTTCCTTCTGGTGCTTATTGGCAACCAGACACTCCATCAGATCCCCTGTGTCTATCTGATTATCAGCCACCTCCTACCAGTAAGAGAGGAACAACAAAAAAGGAAGAATGTGAGAATGTAGTTGTTGTTTTTTTTTAACCAAGAACATGATTGTGTAGACTATTTATACAGGGTGTGAAATGAACACCCAGGCCACTCTCGCTGGTGGGCGAATAAGTTGTTATTTCAACCCTGCTCTAAATCGTTATGTTTCCAGTGATGACTTACATGACAGTGCGACTGGATGACGGGCTCACAAGCTCGAATCAACAGCGCCTCGATCTGAATGTCCTGAAAGATCGGACACACAAACACTAAAATCCACCACAGACATTTTGCGTTCAGAGCAGAACAATAGAGACCAAATACTAAACACTTAGGCTTTTTAATTTCACAGCAAAAATTACACACAGGCATCTTTATTTTGTACCTCAGACTCCAATTCTGTGAGGTTTCCCACCACATCCCTGCAGATAGTGACCAGATCCTCCAAATGATCCTGCAAGCACTCCAATTCCTGACACACACACACAAAACACAAATTCAGAAATGCATCATTCATTTATAATTACTTTTATGTACCCAAAAAAGTAAATTCTCTCATCAAAAACTCATCCTCATGCCATCCCAGGTGTGTATGACTTTCTACTGCAGAACACAAACAAAGATATATAGAAGAATATCTCAGCACTGTAGGTCCATACAATGCAAATTAATGGTGACCAGAACTCAGACGGTCCAGAAAGGACAAAGTCAGCATAAATTAATCCATAAGACTCCAGTGGTAAAATCCATGTCTTCTGAAGTGATATGATGGGTGAGAAACAGATCAATATTTAAAGTCCTTTTTACCTATAAATCTCCACCTTTGACCAGCACTGACCATTGGTCAATCGGTGGCTGAATGTGAAAGTGAAATTGTACATTTACAGTAAAAAAAAAGAAGAAAAAAAAAAGACATTGAACTGTTTCTCACCCACACTTCTCATATAACATTTGAAGATATGGATTTAACCACTCAAGTCTTATGGATTACTTTTGTTTGCTTTGTGATTGTTCGACGTTCTGAGTTCTGGTCACCATTCACTTGCATTGAATGAACCTACAGAGCTGAAATATTCTTCAAAAAAATCTTTGTGTTCTGCAGTAGAAAGTCATGCACACCTTGGATGGCATGAGTATGAGTATTTGAGATTTTTACTAATTTTTTGGTGAATTATCACTTTAAAATGTAATATCTTCCACAGTGTGTTGTCATCAAACAAGATACATCATTTGAGATGTGATGGAAGTCAATGGTTCAGAAAATTACATAATGCTCCTTTGATGCATGGATATGCACTGTTGGACATTCTTAGTAGACAAATGAAATAAACTAGTGAAATAGTGCCCATATAAGGAGAAACACTCAGCTATAAAACACGCTATTAAACAATAATTAGGAGTTTTTTTAAACTGACCTGTCCAGGTTCAGTCTTCTCACTGCACCACTTTCCAAGGTCTGTCATGCAACTCTGCTGCAGTTCTGGATCCAGTTTGACGTCAAGCGCCCTCTGGTGGAGGATCCTCTGAACTTCCGTTTTACAGTCCCGAGATAGCTACAGATTCACTTCAATGTATTAGCACACATTTTTCTAAACATACATTGGAAATATGCAACTATGCAAACAGACCCACACCCATTCAATCAAACATATACACACAGATCTATATCTTTTTTTTTTATCACCTAATCTACTACAAACAGCAATCTGATCGTATGGGTTTGATTGAACTCATGAACTTCGGTACAATTACCGTGAATTATATGCAGTTGAATTCAGAAGTTTACATACACCTTAGAAAAATACATTTAAACTCAGTTTTTCACAATCCTGACATTTAATCGTAGAAAACACAGTCTGGGTCAGAAGTTTACATACACTTAATTAGTATTTGGTAGCATTGCAAATGTTTTGGGTAGCCTTCTACAAGCTTCTCACCATAAGTTGCAGAATTTTTTTTAAAAAAAAAGTTTGTAGACCTCCTTGCTTGCACATGCTTTTTCAGATCTGCCCACAAATGTTCTATCAGATTGAGGTCAGGGCTGAGTGATGGCCACTCCAATACCTTGACTTTGTTGCCACAACTTTTGCGGTATGCTTGGGGTCATTGTCCATTTGGAAGACCCATTTGCGAAAGGGCTTTAACATCCTGACTGATGTCTTGAGATTTTTCTTCAATATATCCACATCATTTTCCTTCCTCATGATGCCATCTATTTTGTGAAGGGCACCAGTCCCTCCTACATGATGCTGCCACCCCCTGATTCATGGTTGCGATGGAGTTCTTCGGCTTGCAAGCATCATAATTTTTCCTCCAAACATAATGATGGTCATTATGGCCAAACGGTTTAAATTTTGTTTAATCAGACTAGAGGACATTTCCCCAAAATTAAGATCTTTGTCCCCATGTGCACTTGCAAACTGTAGTCTGGCTTTTATGCCGGTTTTGGTCGCAGTGGCTTCTTCCTTGCTGAGCTGCCTTTCAAGTTGTTGATATAGGTCTTGTTTTACAGTGGATATAGATACTTGTCTAACTGTTTCCTCCAGCATCTTCACAAGGTCCTTTGCTGTTGTTCTGGGATTGATTTGCTATGTTCATCTTTATGAGACAGAATGAGTCTCCTTCCTGAGTGGTATGATAGCTGCATGGTCCCATGGTGCTAATACTTTCATACTATTGTTTGCACAGATGAACATGGTACCTTCAGGCATTTGGAATGCTCCCAAGGTTTAGCCAGACATGTGGATGTCCACAATTTTTTTTATTCTAAAGGTCTTGGCTGATTTCTTTTGATTTTCCCATGATGTCAAGCAAAGAGGCACTTTACAGTTTGACTGTAAACTTTAACATACATCCAGTTCCGTACACCACCTATCAGAAGCTAATTGTCCAACTGTCTAACGGCTTGACATAATTTTCAAGCTGCATAAAGGCACAGTTAACTTGGTGTATGTAAATATCTGACCCACTGGAATTGTAATTTAGTAAATTAAAAGTGAAACAATCTGTCTGTAAACAATTGTCTGTAAAGATGTCCTAAACAACTTGCCAAAATATAGTTTGCTAATATTAAATCTGTGGAGTGGTTAAAAAAAAAAAAAAAAGTTTCAATGACTTAAACCCAAATGTAAACTTCTGACTTCAACTGTATAAGAATGTTGATAAGTAAATAAGCCTGTAAAATTAACCTCCAAGAACCACATGATTTGAGTAATTTCCCACAATTGACTACAATTACAACGCAAGACATGAATGAACATGAATGAAAAATAAAAGGCTCTGATTTGTCCCTGCTAATTTGCTCATGGCATGCATGTTTTACTGTTAGGGTGAATCGCATGAAATCTGTCAAAAAATATATGTATTCTTTTTTTTTTTTTGCTTAAGAAAATTAAGCATATTTTAGAACCTTTTTTGCATGATATTTTTTTCATGAAAACTGAGCACATCTTATTTGTATTTTTATAAAAAAACAAAACACAAATAAAAATATATTTATTTTGTATTATGTAATGATAATGTGATTTAATTGTGAGATTGGGGTGATGTCACAATGTCAATTTGATGTATAAATACAATTAAAATAATATATTTATTTGCATTACAGTAATAAGAATGATATTTAATTGCATATATGGGGGGGTGCTTAATCGTCAATGAAAATGTCAACGTGACGTACAAATACTTACATAAATAACATACACGTCTTTAAATATTAGTAATGAGTATGAGATTTAACTGCATTACGGTTATGAGATTTAGAGATAACATGTGCTTAGTTGTCATGAAACATGGCTTATAAATACTTTGTGATCAACTGTCATGAAAAAAAAAAGTCAACATAACGTATAAATACTTCACGCTAAAAATAGACAATTTTCTTGCATTTTTTTTTCTTATTTTTTTTATGACCCAGCTTTACAGGCTTCGTGAGATTCACCAATTAAGCATTGGTCCAGAGGATACTTACTTCTTCCAAACTTACATCTGAACTTTCTGATGAACCCTATTGTTACATTGAGGAAGACTTGTATAAGCTATTGTTGAAGGTTTAAAAATAAATGTCACTTAATGCTCTTATAACATAATATTCAAATTAATGCACTCTGTAAAAATGTATTATAGTTAATATTTTCAATCTTGGTTTAAAAAAACACCACAGAGGCAAAAGTTCTGAACCACAAAGACTTGTGTTGTAGTGTGTTGTTTGTACCCGTCGTCCTTGCATCTCAGTGCGGTAAACGTGGCGGTACAGACAGGAGAAAACGGCGCTGGAAGGCATGAATTCACTCGTCTCATTCCAGCCTTGAGTGTGACAGATACGAGCGGCATCATTCTGACACTTTTTGTACAAGATGGGGTCCAGTCTACAACCAGAATCAGAGGTTATACAACACACGAGCTAAAATCTGAAGGTGACAAAGTCAAAAACATCTGATCTAACATGAGACTATATTTAGCACCAAAAAACCATCATATGAACAAAATGGTCTCTCTCTTTTTTGAGCTTGACAATATGAGCTGTTTTTCTTTATAAGTTTCTCCTTTTTGTGTTCCACAGAAAAAAAACAGCAACAGCAGCATACTGGTCACGAACAACAACAATACACGATTCCTTTAAAGGTCGAATTGTAGTGTATCTGAAAGTTATATACAGTTTTGTTCATTAGTTAATGTTAAATAGTGTGGTATAAAACAAAGATATTGGATGTTTGATGAGCATTGCCAATTGTAATACAAAGAAACAAATGTTTGTTACTCACTTCCAGTCTCTAGAGATGAAGTACTGCAACTCTAATAGTCTGTGTTCACAGTCTTCAACCATCTTATCAGTGTACAGGTGCTCCATAAGACAAGACAGGATCCTACACACAAACACAGTCAACTTTAAGTTTAAATGTAAAAGTTTCTAAATACAGAGTAGGACACTCAAAAAAAAAAAAGATAAAAAAGGCTTCTGACACTAAGTTTTATATTATTTGCTCTAAAATGGCTAAAAATGCAGTTTATTTTTGGTTAGATTTTTTTTCAATAAAAGGAACAATCATTTGGATCAAACCAACCATTATTGCTAAGTAACGTTTAATTCAAGTATTAAAAAAAAAAAAAACTGTAAACATTTAGTCAAAACATAAAATGCCTCACAGGGACTTCCATGAACACTTACGGGTGACACAATAAACAAACAAATTCATTAAAATTGATGGGTTCAAAAAGAACTGATTTGTGGAAATGAATCCATCTGTATTTTTGCAACTGTGTTTTAGATCAGTCATACGATGGTCAAATAACTTAAAGGGATAGGTTCACCCAAAAATTTAAATTCTCTTATAATTTACTCACCCTTATGCCATCTCAGATGTGTTTTGCTGAAAACAATTAACGCCCTGTGCCCACAGAGCTGAAATATTCTTCTAAAAATCTTAATTTGTGTTCTGCAGAAGAAATTTATACACACCTGGGATGGCATGAGACTGAGTAAATGATGAGAGACTGTTTTGGGAGAACTATCCCTTTCAATATTTACTGTAAAACTGGTCTGATCATTGTTAAAATCAAAACAATGACTTAAAAAGATTGCCAGAGGTAAAACAGGACTTGTTTCGAATTGCAAATATGGCCTGCTTCCAAATGTTAAAGACATGAGTTTTGTGATGTTTAGTCATATCTGTTACATTGAGAGCCCCAAACCCCAACCATACAGAGCCTTATAAATTAAAAAACTAATTTTTTGATGAATTAGAATCTTAAAGGATTTTAAGATATTTTTAACACTTCTGGAGTTATAGGCACTCCAACTTTGGAAAAACAACAAAAAAATGTACTTTTCCATTTTTGAATTCACACCACTGGCATGTGATGCAACAAAATGTGCTCAAGTCAACTGACTTCAATAACAGACCTACCTATTCCTGTGTACACACAAAATTATGATGCTGCTTTATGATGACCTTTACTTTTGTTGAAAAATTACTCTGTAAATATTAATCCATGGCATTTCATATTTTGGCTGTCATCATTTGTGGGTCATTGATAAATAAGGTTGTCTAAGGTGACAAAAATGAGAAATATTTTCAAAATCTAGTTTAAAAACACATTAACAGTCAAGTTCTCAGAAATATAATGTGTCAAATTTGGTTGATTTGACAAGGAATAATTCTTTTAAACGTTACACTCTCTCTCTTCCAGGAAAGCAGACCAAAATATTAACGACATCTTGCACTCAGGGGTGTATATAATTTATTTCACAGTCAAACGCTCTCAGGAATGACAATGTCCCTCACCCTTAACTATAAATGACACTTGTCATTGCCTAGCAAATGTTGTAAATAAAAGTTCATTGCTGTGACGTAGACTGAAGGCTATTTAAAAGAAAAGTTAGTACAGGAAAGAAAACTACGGTCAATTCATTTTTCGGATCTTAAATAAGGCAATTTATTATATTTGCTTCTCTTAAAAGGAGATTAACTCTAGTTCCAGAAACATCAAATAGATACTAGCAGAATACATACATCCATAATCAACAGTTTGTTATAAATACAGAATCTAATTTGGCACAGGCTCAAACACATTGGCACTCACATGGGGTCTCCGTTGCGAATGTGTTTGCATGCGGTTTGGATGACAGACTCGCAGGCTTCGTTGAGAGCTCGGTCAATGCGGTAGTCTGCCCCGGGGTCCGTTTCCTGTATCAGTGTCTGGAGCTGATGGATAAAGACGGATATGAAAGCTATAATCAGAGTCATTCAGACACAGTCACTGCATTATTTTATATGAATGAAAAACAGCTATTCACATTCATGAAATTAATCAACCTCACATCCTGCCAGAAGGACTGAAATTCAGCGAATGACTACAAGTGTGCTCATCTGTGTAAGATATAAGGGAAATTATCTAGCCAGTAGAGATGGGTGATAACCCAAATATAAGATTTCTCATGCGTGTAAATGGTGATTTATTTAAATCAGTCGAAAAATAATTTTGATTCAAAATGTTAAATGTAAACAGTAAATTACAGATAAATGTGATTGTGTTCTCCAAATATTTTCACACAAAGAATTAAAGATCAACCGATATGTCGGTTTTATAGATTAATCGGCACCGGTAGTTACTTTTGAAACTATTGGTTATCTTCAAAAATCAATGACGATAGTTGCCAATAAGTATTTAAAAAAAAAATAATAATAATCAGATTATGTTGTGTTATATAAAGCATTCATTGGTTCTTCCCGCAAGGACATTTTTATTTACGATATTTGAAGTGTTTGTTATTTGAACTCTTTGGCTCAGCTTGGATTTCTAGGATTTTATTTTTAGTAATTACAAAATATTTTCATGGTTAAATCACAATCATTCATTTTGTTTATGAAGTTTAGCACTATTTTACACTGAGTGGAATGTTTTCGTTCATATTATAGATTGTAAAAACTATCAGCTGATTAATCGGTTATGGGTCTGTTTCCCCATCTTAGCTATCGGTATCTGCAGAATCGACTATTAGTCAGCATCTAAACTAAACAATTTACATAAAGAAAATGTAATAATTTTCCTTTATATGCAGCAATATAACATTACATTGTACAAAACAGAATATGATTTCCATATATTTGTCCAACTAGAACATTTAAAGCATGTACAATGCCAAGATGGGACCTCCTGATGATAAACAATTCATTGAAATGGACAGTTTGAAAGCAACGATTCACAGAAATGAACAAACATCCCAAATCCATTAGCCAGATTTTAAATCAGATATGCTATAAAAATATTTTTAATTAAAGTTTGACTGATTTTGACTGCCAAAGTCATGTAAAAAACACATTAAAGAGTTCACCCAAAAATGTAAATTCTCTCATTTACTCACCCTCATGATGTAGAAAAATATCTCAGCAGGTCCTTAAATATACAAGTGGATAGTGATCAGACTTTTGAAACTTCAAAAATCACAGCATAAACATCACCGATATGACACCAGCTGTTCAATTAATGTCTTCTAAAACGACATGCGAAAAATGTCAATATTTAAGTGCTTAACTCTACATCATCCTTCCGGTCAGCAGTGGTATGTGTGTGACAATCGCGTTGGCTCGCGAGAACTGATGCAAGTGTGTCACAGCTGGAAGAGCAGCTCTGTTTACAACTGAGGAAGAACACTGAACAGAAGCTTCGTTGGTTTTGGTTTGGATCTGTATTTATCAGTTTCTGTCCTCACAATGGTGCATTTGTGTGCTTCTCCTCAATGTCTCAACCGAGATTACATCCGTATCATGGCTGAGAGACCACCTGGACTCCACTCTCTCTTGTAGCTTACCGGAAGCGATGATTTAGAGTTAAAAAGTAATTGTACATTTATCTTTTTTCACACTGAAAGTGATCATATCAGTTTAGAAGACATTCATTTAACCACTGGAGTTGTATGGATGATGTTTATGCTGACTATCTGTTCATTTTGGAGCTTCAAAAATGTAATCACCATCCACTTGTATTTTAAAGACCCACCAAGCTTTATTATTTTCAATTTTTCTTCAAATGTGTTCTGCAGAAGAAAAAAAGTCACACACACCTAGGATATCATGAGGGTGAATAAATGAGAACTATCCCTATAATGTCAATGGGCTTTTCGTGTTGGTCATTTTTATTTCAGTTACAGAATACCAAATATATTGTAAATGTTTGATATACAGTAAATAGCTCAGCCCTAATAGCAAGTGGGGTGTGTTAATGTGTATCTTTGTAGTTGACATGTAACACTTTTAGCTAAAACGATTTTAAACAGAACTTTATTTTTCATTATTATGCATGCAGCTTTTATAAACTCATTCATTGAGATTATACATTCAAAATAAACTAGAAGACAAAAAGGTAAATAAATGGGGAGGAAAAAAAAAATAAAAAAAAAATAAAAATGCTGACCAGGACCTAACATACAATTTCCCTTATACGTACTTTAACCTAAAGTCTTGATGTTAATAAAAAAAAAATATATAAAGAAATTAAGTAAATTCAAGGACAAGTTTTATGTAAACTACCCATTTAAACTCACAGCTTTCTGGCATTGGCCCTCTAAGGTGCCCTTGTCCCGGGACACCCTCATGAGGCAGTGAAGGGTTCGACCCTTGTGGTGCAGGCCGGAGCAGTGTGTCTCAATCTCCCCTCTGCAATGCAGCACAATTTCTGGACTGAGAGAATAATCTTCCATCAGCATCCGCCTGTAGTCCAACATCTCTCCCTGACACTCACCACTCATTGTTTGACCTGCGACAGAAAGCATAAATATGGGTTGTAACGACTACTTGATAGATGACTTTAGTTGAAATTGTTCTTTACAAAGAATGTTCTTTGCTACATCATACAGAATATTTGGAAACTCCATTCCGCAAAGCATGCTACAAGCTAACACTGCAGACATCTATGGCATGAGTTCATTTAAAGTGTTCACACACATTCAAAATTCTTGCAAAGTTAAGAACCATCCTGAAACTTATTTATTCTTACCTCGGTGTACGGCTGACTCCAGACACAGCAGCAGGTATGATAGTTTTGCCTCCCGTGCTCGTGGCATCGCCGTATCCATGTTGCAGCGGTATTTGCGCAGGTCTGGTTTACAGGCTTTAGCCAGCGAGTAGCTGACCTTGTAGTCCTGAGCAATGAGCTTTTGACGAGTGGAAAGAGCATCCTTACACTGCAGATGACACAGATAGGAATAGATTTTTATAAAAAAGCACTTACAACACCTTTAAGAGTGTAAACTATTGTACTCATCTGCAGTACACATTTAGCATAAACGCTCATGCAACAAGAATGCTCAAATGAATAAAACCTACTTTGTCTGACATGCTCTCCTCAAACTTGTGGTTGAAAAGACATTTGTAGACTTTGCCTTCTCCTGCTGGAGTCTAAAACACAAATGAAGCAAATGACTAGCATCCAAGATTGTTACGATTGAACATGTTTGTTTGAGTCTTGAAGGATGGCATCTTACATTTTCACAGAAGCGTTCGCGGTCATCCCGGCAGACAAAATACAGGTGGCGATCCAGGTGGAAGTCGTCAGAGGAGAGCTCAGCCACACGCATGATGGCCTTCTTACAGTCCTCTGTAATAGTGTATTGACCTGGCTGCTCCTCGGCTTCAGTCACAAGCCCTTTCTCCAAACATGCAATCACTTCGCCCTGAGAGTGGACATCCTGAAGGGCAAAGAGAACGAGTATGAAATGCTTTGTATACATTTGAATATGAGCTAGCCTGAGAGGGTTTCTTCCCCATCTACTTGAAGATCTTGGGAAGTATTTACAACTGTCGCTTTGACTTTCTCACTGGGACAAGGCTGCCATGTCAGAATTACAACATGCTGATATTCAGTACACTTTTGTGATATTGTTTACAGATTATAATAATAATACCATTTAATATTATACTACTGTTATTGAGTAGTATTGCAACTTTTTGAATATTACCTTTTTATCCAGTAGTTATATTTTTGTCTTCAATTTAACGCATCCAGTTGAATAGAGCATTTATTTTAGAGGGACTTTTATTTTGACAGGCCTTTGAGTTCTTCCTTTTTTTGGAAGGTTCCTGGTTAAATCAAGATTCCCATTAATGCTGGAAAACTCCTGTCATGACATACAAGCTGAAATCTCTGCACCGGTGAAGGTGATTTAAGTGTTCACAGTAGTTTTTACAATAAACGCACTGCATAAAAATCATGCACTAGCTGTGTGTTGCGTTTGTGCATGCCTGCATGCGTGTGTAGTAGATAATAAGCAGAGCAGCACCTCTTGTTTGGTAGAATGCGACTATATATTATTAAATTAAATGACATCCTTCAGCTATTTAATGATAACACTTGGCCATATCAATATTTTTTTTTTTCATTTTATTTTCAAATTGTCATTGATTTCATCACAAAACTGTCACATCTCAACATTTTGCCAATGACAGCATACTGTAATATGGTACTGAAATAGCAACAAGATATCGTTTTAAGTTTTGGTATCGCAGTATTTCGTTAGTACCAGTATATCGTGTAACCCTATTAGGGATGCACGCATTTTTCTGGCCAATACCGATTTGAACAACGAGCTATATGCCGTAACCAATATTTTGCATTTACCTTATTTTGTCAACAGATCACTGTTTTGCTCATGAATACACTTTAAAAATGTACAAAAAAAAAGAGAGGTACAAAAGCTTTTTTTTTTTTTTTCCCCTAACAATAAATAATTCCCATTGAAGATGGATTGGACCAGTTTTTTTATATATATATATATATATATATATATATATATAAATAAATTTAGCAATATGTGAAAAAATATCAAAAGCAAAGAAATACAGAATCTGCTTTGTAATAATTGAAAGTTGTTTTTTTTTCTTCTTGTGAACACAGTTTTTGGCTTGTCATATCCTCTCACTTCATCTTTTGGATGTCTCAATGTCAATTTAATTTCACCCTCTATTTTGTGCTCACTAGTAAGGAATCTTTAGATTTTTAATGCCCTACATGGTTTAAATTAATGCATAGAATTGAAATGAATAAAAAGTTCAGCAGAGTACAATATTAACTTTGACCACCACCCAATTTTACAATCGACTTTTTTCAAATAAAGAGTGGAAAAATGTATATACCATTATATGCATTAGTGTTGTCAAAAATACCGGTACTCCGGTACCAAGTCGGTACTCAAAAAAATTTTTTTTTACGATACCAGAATTTCTGAAGGTACCGGAGTACCGAGTACCGGGTCTACCCCATTCCCATGCAGAGTCGGGAACTTTCGAATGCTTACAAGCAAAAGATGATGACAAGCAAAGTAGAAGCTGCTGCTGCGGAGTCTCAACTGAATCTTGTCGAAATGAAAAGTGGAAAAAGCAAGTTTTGGAAATTCTTTAGATTTGAGGCTGATGAAAAGGGAAACATCATAGATCAGCAAAAAACTATTTGTAAACGCTGCTTTCACAATTTTCTGATGAAAGGAGGAAACGCATCAAACTTAATAAAGCACCTGAAAGACAGACACCCGGATTTATTCAAGCAAATACAGCAGGTGAGTTTAAAAGCATATTATTATTTGCATTAGGGCTGAAACGTTTAGTCGACATTATCGATGTCGAAAATAAAAAAATTTTAGAGAAAAATGTTCATTATCGAATAATCGTTTGATCTCATTTAACGTAACATGAAATCACATTAAACTGTAATGATGAAGCAGTTCACACCTGACAAAGGAGAGGAGGAATCACACAGATCAGTTCAGATGAACTCTAAACTTTCACAGCTTATGTAGATCCCAAAGTATTAGGGAATTATAAAAAAATAATAATAATAAATTCAGAAGCACTCTCGTGGAATAAGCGGAGCTCTTTAAAATGAAAAATGCGTTTAATCTTAAATGCAGTTATATTTAATGCGTTATTGCTTTATTAAAGTTCAAATAATACAGAAGCAGCTCATGTTAATAACTATAAACTCAGAAACTGGCATTTCTCTGTGTGGTCGGTGCCTCTTCTATGAGTTGCGTGAATGTCCGATCTAAGGGGGAGAGATTGAAACCGGCTGAGAGAGACTCTGCCTCGGGGACGCTCATATCTCGAGCGCGGACGCTTAATGCAGCTAGATTAGAACACGATTGCTCGTGATTTATTTAATCATAATATATGTCACTGTGCATTTCTTATCGTGAAGAAAATTGTCAATATGCAGCTTTATTAATACAAGAGCACTTTGCACATTTTTTTTTTTTTTTTTAGTACTTGGTAAAAACTTGCAAAAATTTAAGCAAATCTTATGTGTTCAAAAATACTTTAAGCATACATTCTACAGTTTTGTTATAATTAAAAAAAATTACATATTTAACTTGAAGTGTTGCACAATGGCATATTTTTGTTCTTAGTTCTGATGCTAATGTTTTGTTAACTTTGTTAATAAAAGAGTGTTGTTCAGTAACCTGCTTTTGTTTTGCTTTGGTACCGAAAATAGTATCGAGTACCATGAAATTCACTGGTATTGGTAGCGACTACTGAAATGTTGGTACCGTGACAACACTAATATGCATGTATAGTAAAATGTTAAACGCTGCATTTAACTAATCAAATTACTGTTTTTGAACCACTGACACACAGAAGAGAGAAACTGTTCACATGTGCATTCTGTAAAAGTGCTCAACAAACAGCAAATCAGACACAGGCATCGACAGCTTTTCTTTCATTTGTTCTTCAAAATAGACCTATAAGAGTTTCTTCAATCCCACTACTACAGAATCGTCCAGTATTAAAGGAAACAGAATTAAGTTTCACATTAAATCAATGTGGGATGCAGTTTGTCCCGTGTTTTAGTGCCTCAGAACCAAAAAGCTGAGAACGTTCTGAAATATAGGCTATACTTGCATTTGCATCAGTTTCACAAACAATTTTCAATGCTAATAATTACAGATAAGAATGTAAGATAAATACAGAAAAATGGATCTGAAAAAGAAACCTTTCAGAGGAGAGCCCTTACATCGGCTGTTGCTACATAACATGGATGGTAAAATTTAAAGTGACCTGGGGAAAGATCAAGATCAATGGCAATCAGAGCATATCTTCTGTCACGTGTTCCGTTAAAAACAGGAGAATGTAAATGAATCAGAAACTGTTAAAGATTGCTCATCAAGAAGTGGACAATTAAACACTGCTCAGATTATCAAGCAAATATCGACAAGCTTTGTTCCGGGTACAATGCAAGTTAAGCTCAATCGACACCATTTGTGGCACAATGTTGATTACAACAAAAATTCATTTTGATAAGAGGCATACGCACTTGCACTCAAAGGTATCATTTCATCCTAGTTTAAAAGGTTTAGTCATTTCTCTGACCCTATACTAACAACACCCACAGAGCACCTGGGTTTTACCTTCTCGCCTGTGTTGATGCTTCCACAGCGTAGTTTGTTGATATCGTCTTTGCACTTGTCCATGAAGCCGCAGATAAGGCGGTAATCGCTGAAGATGATGCTGGTCATCTTTGTGATGTACTGGTTACACTGGTACTCTGAGATGTTAGTGCGGTGATCAACCAAACATGATACCAGGTAACCTTTCCCACGCTCCTCTGCAGCACACTCCTTAATCTGAGAAAAACAATAAAAAATGGTTTTATCATGACTTTGTGGGGAAGTTTGAGACTTTAAATGGTGAAGTGTGTCGATTTTGAGCTCCTACGGTCACAAAACTAAAAAAAAAAAGACAAAAAACAAGACAAAAAAAACAAGCTTTAAATACTTGTTTTACGTTTTACTAAATGTTGCAGAAAGCCAAACATAATTCTGAGAGATCTGTGCATATTTCTACTCACCCCACTGATGGTAGTCTTGCACACTTCAACAGCGACAGACTCAAACTTTGGATCTGTTGTCATATTTAGCTTGTAGTTCCACAGAAGCTAAAAATGTAAGACATTTTATTACACAGGAATGAACATTTATAGAATTTTTACATGTAATGTTTTCAATTGGGCAGACAATGTAATTGCTTTTGTCGGTAAGGGATTTTGCAGTAATGAGAAATTAATTAGAAAATTTCAACTTATGTTTCAATGTTAGTTTCATGAGTCACGCTTTGGCTAGGAAATACCATGATGACCTCCAACTAGTTTAGCTGTGGACCGAGTTTAGTATCCTTCAGATAAACATAAGCCCATCAACAAAAAGAGAAGCAATAACACAAAAGCACTCACATGATTGCAGTCTGTGCCAATCTCCAACTCCTAAAGGAGAGATTAGAAAAAGAATGTTAAATTACAAGAGTCTTGTAGTTGTTTACCATTACAGAATAAATTACAGATCTCCAACTCTAGGAAATGTTTTTGTTGAATTATGTATTGTGCATGTAACTGTATTATACAAGTCTTGCTGTTTTCTCGAGATGTGTGTTGCCAATCTCACTAGGTCTGGGTGATATAACAAAAACTCTCAATATACTGTATTTGCAATGATTTTTAAAACATATGATGGATTTAAAGTTTCCTAAAGATTGCCTCAAAGTATTTTTCCTGATCCGTCCCTGTCTCACAACTGCAAGTCTGAATGTTAAGACAAGAGATGTTTTAAAGGGGGTCATGACAAGAGGAATTAATTTTCCCTAGATCTTTTAACATATAAGAGGTCATTATACTACAAAAACTTACTACAAGTCTCAGAACTCAAAACTTCCTCACTGCAAAAAGAGCATTTGCTGAAATTAAGCTGCTGAAACAACTCATTCTCTATTTCCTCCACACTGTGGTAGACATTTGCATCAGACCACCTTCACAACAACACATCAATGCCTACTAGGGGTGTAACGGTTCTCGGAAAAAAAAACGAACCGTATGGTTCGCGCCCACAGTTCGGTAGGCATTTGCCCCGTGGTTCGTCTCTAGTTTAATAATGCATCTGGATACAGTTTGGCAAATAAAGTGCCAAATAGACATGCGCAGTTATATCCTCCACTAATGCACCTGTATCACTCTGTAGACACATTCTCCCTGTTTCGTGTAGGTAAGCATTCTACAGAGAGAAGCTGTCCTATTAACTGCAAGAATGTTAAATCAGTCGATGACAGTTCTGCACGCATTAATGTGAAGTTGAAAATGGCAAGCTGAGAAAACAAGCTGCAAGATAGAAGCTCCTGCGTCATTCAAGTCTCCTGTCTGTGAAGTTTTTCCTTTTGCAGTCAAATCACAACCGCATTGGTCATAAAAACCTTTAAAAACAGGCACTGTTTGCAGACATTGCTCGATGCAAGTGGCGTGCACTGCCAATACATCGATATTTGATTAGCTATTTACGCTAACATCACCAAAGGATAGATAGCGCGGCGCACGCAGAGCCGCAGGTGAGCCCGAAAATGCACACAAACACACTCCCTTCAGTCTTTAAATAACTCTGTGCTAGGTTGGACAGACATATAACACTAACCAAAGTGCTTGGGAGTGTTCATTGCTAAAGTTATGTTGCCCTCCTCCGTTAATGTGGGATTTACACATATGATTAAAACACACGTTGCATTACGACAACCCTTCTAGCATCCATATTAATCGCAAGGTGCCTTCAATAGTGATGATCAGCTTCTGAATGTTTAAAATATTTTAAGTATGAAATGCACTTTGTTGATGCATGTAGCATATATGTAAATTAAATGTTGAGTTAATAATTAGAGAATAGTTTTTTTTTTTTGTTTTTTTATTTTTTTGTTAAGGGCACTAACGAAAATTAACCATAGTTTTATGTAGTAATACTGTAGTAGCCATATAGTAACCATGGTTTTACTATAGTAACACTGTAGTAGCCATGATTGAAGTAACAATGACTGTGGTAACAATTGATTTCTTGGCAGAAATCAAAGTTTTGATACAATTAACCATTGTTTTACAATAGTAATACTGTAGCTTCCATATAAGTAACCATGATTTTAATACAGTATTGTAACCATGACAGTAACCATGTTGCATTTGAGGTTACTATGATTTTACTACAAATACAATGTACAATGTTTACGGAGGTAAAATCATGGTGATTTGTAGAGAGGGCTAATATCTTGAAGTGTGTGTTACCAAATAGAATATTTTTACTTTGGATTTGGCAGTAAAAAAAAAATTATGAACATAAATACCGAACCGAAACAGTGACCTTAAAACCGTGATACAAAATGAACCGTGAGAAATTTGAACCATTACACCTCTAATGCCTACTTTACCGTAACACCCAGCAGCAGTGAGCGTTGAGATGGCAATGAGAGAGACAATCACAACAGTGGGCGTTTACGGTCAAGTCTTAAAAGGACAACATCAGCAAAACCAAGTGTTTCTGACAGAGGGTCAAAATGAATGTGAAAAAAAAAAATTGTTTTACAAATATATGACTTTTTTGTGCAAAACAACTTTACTAAAATTCTAAGTGAACCATAAGAAGCATTAAAATAATAGAAAAGGTAAATCATGATCCCTAGTGTCTCTGAGATAAACACTTCCATTTAAATGATCGGACAAAAAGTCTGATTTATTTACATCATAGCTCAGAAAGTCTCTGCATTTTAAATGCTTTAAAGTAGTAAAATAGTCAAATAAAACTATATGTATGGAATTATTGCAGTTTACATCATGTATTGTTATACTAGTTAATACATATAAAAATGATTACAGTTAATTCTTTCTCATGCTTGTTGGAAACATGCCCTGACAATTTCAAACTTGATTTTAACTTTTTTTTCACTTTTTGATGGTTTCTCTAATATATATATACATTTTGAGCAAAGACATATATATTGTAAAAAGGTTTAGAAATATAGATAAACTTTTTAGCTATATTGTATCACTAATGTCCTGCCGTGCAGCTCTTCTAAAATGGACATTTAGGCTTTCAAAATGAATTTGTGTTCATTTGAGGCTGCTAGGAGAAAAAGGTACAAATTAACAATAGACAAACATAAGTCAGCTCTTGCATATCTTCCTTCCTGTAGCTCTCACATATTCTTCACATTCTGAAATATAACACACACACGCACACACGCGCACACACACGCGCGCACACGCGCATATGACCATCTGTTTAAGTGGATCAATGGCTACGTAATATGTATGATGTCAAAAAAAGTAACCCACAATCAACACTTTGATAAATGTAACAGATTTTGATACAAGCAGTTCATACTAAACAAATGTAAGCCAGCAGTATTAACCAAATAGTACACAAAACAAAAAACAAGTGTGTTCTTAACTGCTTTTTCAATTATATACAATACAAACAACTGTTGTGAATGTAACTTTCCGTAATTAAACTAATTTAACAGATTTAGTCTCGCAAACCTCTTAATAAATATTATATGATAATATTATATTGTCCATAGAAGGTAAAGAACAAAAAGCACATTCGTTGTTCATTTTAATTTGGACATGAAATTAAAACTATGACTTCCGGTTCAAAAATGACTGGCCCTTTTAACTCTTTAAATTCAATTCAGACAGCAAGCTCACAATTCTAGTCCGCAGTTCAACATTATCTGGTCTGCATATTATGTTGTTGTTTCACTCTGAAAGGAAGTTTGTCCACACACTACTGGAGACCTGAACAATGTGCCGAGTAAATATTAGTGTATCAGATATCAAGGCACATCAGCTGTCAACAGACGCACTAAAATAATACCAAAACACTGGTAATATTGTTGGGAAATGTTGATCAAATGAACAAATAGGTTTTATCTTGTGTTGTTAATTAGGCTTTATTTTAGTACTTTTCACTTTCATCTTCTATACAGAGATAACAGAAAGGTTATGACTGTCATTGATTTTACAATGATGTGAGTGATTATTATGGAGGCCCTTTCACCAAGATCTTTGAATCATTTGAAAGCATACAACAATATACAAAGAATGTCATTGATTATGTTGCCAGCATCAGAAGAACTAGGCACATCCATACTAATAATGAGAAATTTAAAAACTCTATTTTCAGTAAACACATTCACACAGGAAGTCGACATACTGTTACATAGAGTTTTGATACCCTATGTTTGGTCACATTTTGCAGACTCACTGACAAGCGTCATCTCCCATCAGATATGCATGCATTGGCTCCAATGTCATGATAGAGTCTGCCCAGTGACCATTATGTTATCGTGATACTATGTCATTGAAGTCTAGGTTAACAGAAAAACACAAACAACGACACATTTAAATTCACCATCTATAGCTTCAGTTATATACTATCATGTGTAACTTATGGTTTAAAAGTCATTAATTGTTGTATTTACAAAGTTGTGGACATTTGTTTGTGCTTTTTTGTCATTATTGCTAGTTAATAGTTGTGTGGTGATGTTAGATTATTTTTATTTTATGGTGTTTGTTGAGTCACAATTATGGAGCTTTGTATTGAAAACTCTGTGCCTCCCATTCAAACTATGGGATGTCCAGCTTCTGCTGGTGTTCAACGTTCTTTAATCAGAACTTAAATATCAAAACTTTAGATGCTGCAATGTGTTCTGGGTATCATTGTGCGTCACAATATTAGTTAATTGAACAAAACCTATCAAATCCTGATTACTAAAAATAATGGATTATTTAGTTGTCTTGACCAAACTTCTAAAGTTGAAAGAAATTTATATTTTTTGTTAAGGTTAATGACGGAGTCAAAGCAAAGACAACTTAAGTTAACAACTTTTTTTACATTCTATCTGTATATATCTATATATCTCTCTTCACTCAATGACCACTTTATTAAGAACACCTGAACACCTTCTTATTCATATGATTATCTAATCAGTCAATCGTTTGGCAGCAGTGCAATGCATAAAATCATTCAAATATGGGTCAGGAGCTTCAGTTAATAATCACATCAACCATCAGAATGGAAAAAAAAAAAGTAATCTCAGTGATTGACCATAGCATGATTGTTGGTACCAAGACGGGCTGGTTGGAGTATTTCTTTAACTGTCTCTAGAGCAAATTGTATTGTTTATCTGCTCTGTTGTAGCTTTGTAATCTTTATATCATTGTACCGATGTAATAGGCACAATCAAAGTGAATGTTTTTAAGCAATTGTTTTCCAAAGAATGCCATTATGGAGAGTGCTTTTGAAAGAGATAAGCATAATTCTACTGTGGATGAGAGGTGTAAACCTATCTAAATCAATGCGTTTTAAACTTCAACTGATGTGTAGACGGTCTAATGATCTATCCAGAGAATGCAAGAGATGTATTGTCAACATCCAAAGAACTAGAGAATGTGGCAATATTGAACAAATTTGATAGAATTCATTGTCAACTAAATCTGAATTTAAAAGAATTTAAAAAAAAGACACAGGAAAATGCATATAATTTGTGAGTGAAAGAATTTCAGAAGACAACATTCATAGAAACTAACATCCAGAACAATCAACATTTTCTGAATTTGAGAGAGCAACAACAACAGACTGGAGAGAATATGTCTGTAGAATTTAAGAGAACACAGCAATATGAGAGAATATGGTGACTTCTGTCAAATTTGAGAATACATCATACATAAAATTAAGAGAAAATGTGGAACTTTTACAATTAAAATGGTATCATCCAAAGGATTTGAGAAAAGAAAAGCAAAATCCAAAGAATTTGAAAGAATACATGTAACGACATCAATGCGATGACAGTGTAAAGTTTTTAGTTTTAGTCTTTTGATGAAATGTCCTTTAAATTTAGTCAATATTCATTAGTTTTAGTTATTTATTCTGACGAAAATGCCATATTTTAGTCAACAAAAATACAATTTTATTTGACAATGTGCAAACTGAGAAAAATATGTCAAATTGTCACAGAATGAACTTTAATATCAACATTAAAACATTGAGAAACATGTATAGGGTTACAATGGGGCAAAAGGACACCTTAAGAAAAACACGCTTTTTATAGTCAGTTTATCAAGATTGACAATATACATTTCTTTTAATATAATATCGACAGAGCAAAATAATTTGTGTGAAAAAAAAAAAAAAAAAAAAAAACAGTAGGTTGTTTTCATTAAAAAAAATTTTTTTTGAAAAGGTGGCAGGTTTATAGTGATACCTTATACATTATATATACACACACACAGAGAGAGAGAGAGACCTAATATAGTGATATAGGGGCAATAGTCAGTGCAAAATATGTTCGCTTATGCAAATACTTTTGAGACAGCAAGATGCTTTTTGAGTTACAAATTAAGAATTCTTATTCAGAATAACTACTTTAAAAAAAGATGCACTATTTCCTGTACATTTCAATCACATTTGACATTTTATAACATCTCAAATATTGTATAATCAAATTCATCTCTCTCGTAATTGGATAAGTCAATGTGAGCTCACTTTGAACATTCTTCATTACAAATCTATTCCCCCACTTAAGAAAAATGATGTTTAATAGGGGCCTATAGTCCATGCAACAGGGGGATTTTACCCCAAAAGCTATCCATTCACTTTTTGGACAGTTACTGAAAAACGTTGGATTTAATGACGTTGAACAAAACTGACAATGACAAATAACAATTTTGTCTCAAAATAAATGTGATCGATTTAGGGATTCTCATTAGTTACTATAATATGCAAATTCTTTAGAAATCAAATTACCTCAAAATCAACTAAGATATTACATTCAATAATTTCATGGACCAGAAAAATTTGCAATGCATAGTGAGAAATAGGGCTGGGTGATTAATCAAATTTCATTTTCAATTACAACTTTGGCTTCCAACGATTATGAAAACAAGATAATCGAGATACAATGATTATTGTGCTTCTTTCCGTTTCACAATGAAACACCCTGGCATTATATCTTTGAAGCATCCTTTATTGAAGTTAAAATAAGATAGCAGGTTATGAAAATAAACTCAGAAACTGGCATTTGTCTGTGCAGTCAGTCTGGGTTGTGTGAAGTGACCGGGGAAGAGATTGAATACTCTCCTGTAGGGGTGTCCATGGTTAACCGATTAACCGTTAAAAATTGCGTAACCGAGTGAAACATTTTGCTCGGTTAAGTGGCGTCAATGGCGTGCATTGAATTTAGTTGTAATACATTTTTGCACCACCAGAGACTGCCAGAGCGCTCCCAGACATTTGTAATGTCCACAAGAAGTAGTCTTGACCAGTTTTCTAATATGAAGCGGGCAAAGAAAAGCACAGCGTGGGAGCACTTTAAAATCGAGAATGACGGGGCAAAATGCAAGTATTGCAATGCAGCATTAAATTCTAGGTCCTTGTTCACAGGCCACGAACGCAAAAGTCAGTGACCTACTTTAACTGCTCTGTCCTTACCACTGCGTTTTATTTCTATAAATTAATTTCGTTTCAAATGTGGTCCAACCAGTTATTAAAGGTGTTAAAAATGAACTACCCCTTTCTCGTGTGTCTGTATCTCGGGGTTGCGGCGCGCACACCAGGGATGGAAATTAGCACCCGCCACCAGCCAAATGCGGGTGATTTTGTGTTGTGGCGGGTAAACTCGCTTCACCTACCGGCCACCGTGGCGGGTAAATAAAAATAGCATCATGCGACTTTCGTCTGTTAAAGGACAAATGAGTTTGAATAAACGAGGAGACACTGATTAGCAAGACAACTCAGTGAATGTGCTTTCCATTAAATGAATCACACACACCGTAAACAAATCCTTAACAAAAAAACAGGGCTATTCTGCTGGGTGCGGTGACGCGCTCATGTAAGGGTGGGGGCGTGGCGCTGCCAATAAAGCTCCTAAAATCTGTCACAAAGAACCGGCAAAAGTAATGATTATGAATATGTAAAATATAGCAAGGAGATATTTTAATTATTTATTAATAAACAAGTCTTTTCTTTGTCCGTGTCATTTGCAAAGATGAAGTTGACGATGCTGACTCGCGGTCTTCGCAGTAACGCACCAGAGAGAAATGCACATTTCTTACGGATTACATAAGCAGAGAGCAGTCTGTGTCTGTTTTCTTTAGTTTTGAATTATTTGTGAGGCAAGGCTACCTTATACACTGAGTTTCGGTTCATTTATGAGACGAGCTCCTGTTCACGCGCCGGCGCCTCACTTCGTGATTATATCGTCTGCTATATTTAATTATTATTTATTAAATCCAGGCAATTGGTTGATGAAACATTGATTAAAATTAAGACAATTAATTCAAAACGAAATTCACTTTAAAGAAAGGTTTTGTGCTTTCTGTTTGATGTCTCTGTGGAAGTTTTAAAGCATCTTTCAGTGCCGCTTTCAGAGCGCTCACGTCCGTAACATTGTGTTTTCCTCGTATGCGAACTGAAATGAATATCAGTTCATGGATTGTGTGTGTAGGCTATAAGAGAGAAAGAGAAAATGCCAGTATTTCATTGAGACTTGAGATTAAATAAACGGCTTAAGTATTGTAGATCTTGTAGTATTAATTTTCACATGCAGTTACACATTGTCGGTTAAAAACAAGAAAGTGGCTGGTAAAAACATTGAGTGGCTGGTAGATTTTGAAATCCACAGTGGCTGGTGGACAAAAAAGTTAATTTCCATCCCTGGCGCACACTATGTTTAACCGAGTATTAACCGTTAAGGGCCTCGGTTAACGGTTAATGAAAAACTTGAAAACGTGCAGCCCTAGTTAGTAAGCATGTTTAATACAACCTTTTAAGTCAGGACACAAGCAGAATAATCGCTAGATTAATCGATTATCAAAATAATCGTTAGTTGCAGCCCTAGACTGGAGTCACTCAGCATGCCCTGGATTCGAACTTGCAAGAGTGTTAATTCTTAACAATTTATGCAAGTACAATGTAATGCTTCTCAAATCTACAAAAAGCAAATGCAAATCTAGTTACAATGCTGCATGGAATTCTGAGGAGCTGGTTGAAGTTTTAAATGAATCATATTCTTTTTCCTTAGATTTTGTTGCTCCTGTTAAGAACAGGAAAGATAAGGGCAAAGGTGCCATCAAGCCTTGGTTAAATGACTACACCAGCACTCTCAGATAAGAGTGCAGAATTGGAAGAAAGACAAATTCCATGTTTCACATGACATTTTAAGGACTTGCTTAAATAACTACCAAAAATCTGTGAAAATGGCCAAATCAAATTTCCTCTCTAAATTAATCTCAGAGATGGCAAATAGGCCCAAACTGCTGTTTAAGACAATTGACTTGGTGTTACACCCTGCTTCTGTTGCCTGTCCTGATGTGTCCACTGAAACCTGAGAATTTTCTTACATTTTTCACTCAAAAAGTCCAAGAAATGAAGGCCTCTATTCAGCCTGCAGAATTATATTCACCATGGTATTCCAGCCAATCAGCTCTCTAACTTGCTTTCAAACAGTCTCTTCAGCACACCATGTTGATTTGGTTTCCAAGATGAAGTGTTCAAGTTGCATAATGGATATAATGCCTGAATGTCTTTCAAATTATGAGCTCTGATGTGACTGCAATCATTAACAGCTCTCTAGCAAATGAGGTAGTCCCAGCTAGTTTTAAACATGCAATTGTCCAGTCTCTGCCTAAAATAAAAATGCACCTCCATCCCACTGTAACCAATTACAGGCCTATCTCCAAGTTGTCATTCATCTTAAAGCTTTTGGAGAAAGTAGTTTATTTGCAGTTATACTCATACTTGAATTCCTATAATATCGTTGATAAGTACCAGTCTGGTTTTAGAACTTTACATAGTACTGAATCTGTTCTTCTGAAGGTCACTATTGACATTTTTCTGTCAGTTAACTCAGGATCAAGTGCTGTTTTGTTTTTATTTTATCTGAGCGCAACATGCGACACGACTGCTCACAAAATACTTTTAAAGTGCACCTATTGTGGTTTTTCAAATATTACCATTCATGTAGTGTGTTATATTGCTGTTTGTGAATGTAAAAAGTCAAAAAAAAAAATTGTTAAAAAAAATCAAAGTGCATGACAAATGGAGTTAATGACTCCCAAAAGAAAGAACCAATTCTAAACACCTGAAACGAGTCGTTAGTAATTCCAGACTTACTTCCTGTACTAACCTAGATAATTTGGTACCAAAAAAATTAAGCCTCTGTTCTTCACTGGTTGCTCGCAAACAGCTTTGTCCTGACCTCAAACACTACACTAAGCGGCAGACCAAATCACAACAGACTGGGACATCTGACCAATCAGAGCAGAGTAGGCTCTCTGAAAGGAGGAGTTTAGAATGAATGCTTTAGAACGCTTCATTGAACGAGTCGTTTTTGACACTGGGAAAATAAGGTAATGGTGCAATTTAAATTAAGAGCAAATTACAGTGTTTTTTTGACCTTGGATGCATGTAAATCTATTGTATGAGACCTTTAAAACAAAATTAGGCACTTTTAAAAACCATAATAGATGCTCTTTAAAATGGTTGGTGTATGGTGGGTATTCGGGGTCTGGCTTTGCAGTGGTTTGCTTGCTATCTGAATGGACTTTCTCCGTAAATATAGGTAATTTTTCCTCAACGACAGCCCCCATATCTTGCGGTGTGCCCCAGTATTCCATTCTCAATGTTACGCAGACGACTCACAATTTTATTTACCAGTTAGGCCTGATAGCAGCTGCACTGTTGATTCCCTTCTTATATGTTTTGAGGAAATTAAAGACTGGATGGCGAATCATTTTTTGCAATTAAATGAAGAAAAGTATTGATTTTAGGCTCTTCCAGGAGTTCATCTGTCATTGAAGCTCAGTTTGGTCTGCTCTCCTCCAATATACATATGCATGTCAAAAATCTTGGGGTTATTTTTGACAAATCATTACTGTTTAACAAATTAATGCCATTACTTAGGGAAGTCTCTTTCAATTGAGGTCTATTGCTAAGAATGAAGCATTTTCTCTCTGGTAAAGACCTTGAAACTGTGATCCATGCTCTTATTAATTCACGGCTGGATTATTTTAACTCCATGTATGCTGGTCTGCCTCATTCTGCTTTATCTCATTTACAGATGGTTCAAAATGCCATAGCTGGATTTTTAACTGGGACTAAAAAAAGGGATCACATTACCCCTGTATTGGCTGCTCTTCACTGGCTTCCGGTCAAGGCTAGAAGGCTTGATTTTAAAATTCTTATTTATGTGTACAAGGACCTGTCTGCTCAAGCTTCTCAATACATTACTGACGTTCTGCACCCATATTCGCTCCTAGAATGCTTAGATCATGTAATCAACTTCTTTTATCAGTTCTCCACTGTTGTTGCAAGTCTTAGAGAGATCGAGCCTTCTCTGTTTTCACCCCCAAACTCAGCAACAATCTCCCTTTACACGTACGGTCTGCCCCATCTTTAAATCTTCTCTTAAAACCCATCATTACTTTGTATTTTTTTATACTATTTAATGTCAAGTTTAAATGTTGTTTATTAGTGTTTAGTTCTGTTTGTTTATATATTGCTTGATTATTTTTATATATTGGTGTACTCAATTACACTGTATCTAATTGTACAGCACTTTCGTTCAATTTTTGTTGTTTATTAATGTGCTTTACAAATAAAGTTGACTTGATCATAAGTGTGACGTTACCACCAACATGCATTTGTAATTGAAAAAAAAAGCAAGGTTATATCGGTAAAAGTTGAGATGAAGCATTTAGGTTAAATGAAGTGGCACTACCAGAGAGAAGTCTTCAGTGTCCTGCCTCAATGACTACCGTCCCGTCGCACTCACACCCATCATCATGAAGTGCTTCGAGAGGCTCGTCATGAGGCACATTAAGACCCAGCTGCCCCCCTCACTAGACCCACTGCAGTTCGCGTATTGTCCAAACCGTTCAACAGACGACGCCATGGCCACCACCCTCCATCTGGCCCTCACACACCTAGATAAAAAGGACTCATACGTTCAAATGCTGTTCATAGACTTCAGCTCAGCATTCAGCACAATCATTCCCCAGCACCTGATTGGAAATCTGAACCTGCTGGGCCTAGACACCTCCCTCTGCAACTGGATCCTGGACTTCCTGACTGGGAGACCCCAGTCAGCCCAGATCGGTAACAGCATCTCCACCACCTCCGCCACACTGAGCCCCCCCAGGGCTGTGTGCTCAGTCTACTGCGGTTCACTCTGCTGACTCATTACTGTGCAGCAATGCACAGCTCGAACCACATCATTAAGTTCGCCGATGACACGACCGTGGTGGGTCTCATCAGCAAGAACATCAAGTCAGCATACTGAGAGGAGGTGCAACGGATAACGGACTGGTGTAGAGCCAACAACCTGTCTCTGAATGTGGACAAAACAAAAGAGATGGTTGTTGACTTTAGGAGAGCACAGAGTGACCGCTCTCCGCTGAACATCGACAGCTCCTCTGTGGAGATCGTCAAGAGCACCAAATTCCTAGGTGTTCACCTGGCGGAGAACCTCACCTGGACCCTCAACACCAGCTCTATTACCAAGAAAGCCCAGCAGCATCTCTACTTTCTTTGAAGTCTGAGGAAAGCACATCTCCCACCAACCCATCCTCACTACATTCTATAGAGGGACTATTGAGAGCATCCTGAGCAGCTGCATCACTGCCTGGTTTGGGACTTGCACCGTTTCGGACCGCAAAGCCCTGCAGAGGATAGTGAGGACAGCTGAGAAGATCATCTGGGTCTCTCATCCCTCCATCAAAGACATTTACAAAAAACACTGCATCCGCAAAGCCACCAGCATTGTGGATGACCCCACACAGCCCTCACACAAACTCTTCACCCTCCTGCCGTCTGGCAAGAGGTACAGAAGCATTCGGGACCTCACGGCCAGACTGTGTAACAGCTTCTTCCCCCAAGCCATCAGACTCCTCAATACTCAGAGACTGGTTTGACACACACACACACACACACACACACACACACACACACACGTGTCCTGAGTTACACTTTAATTGTCACTTTATACCTGGCTGCTACCTCAATAACTGCTATGTGCATAGAACACGATCTCATAGTATGTTATGTTTACATTTGGCATTTTTAGGAACTGTCATCTTTTTGCACTACTATGTACTGGTCGGTGCTGCACTGTCTCTTACTGTGCCTATTGTCCTGTTAATTTTTAGTAATTTATTGTACTGTCCCGTACTTTTTGCACACATCTGCATGTGCACTTTATATAGGCATGTTATTTAGTCGGTGTAGTCTCATGTCTCAAGCTTTAGTATCAAAATACTACCGTAGAACCGGTACACCATTCAACCCATGAAGTATGTAGTTTTTTTTTTAAATGTGCATGAAAGAACTGCTAGAAAAATTTACTGTAACGTGATGAACAGCCAGAAAAATAACCTATTACGATGATGAACAGCCACAGGAATAACCTGTAAAGAGATGAACAGTGAGAGAAATAACCGGTAACACTGAAGAACAGTCAGAGCAATAACCTATATCTATGATGAACAGCTACAGGAATAACCTGTAACGTGATGAACAGACAGAGAACTAATATGTAATATGAACAGCCAGAGAAATAACATGCAATGGTAAAAACAGCCAGAGGTATAACATATAAAAGCCAGATAAATAACAAAGTGGTGATGAACAGCCTGTAAATGTGTTATGGGGTGTAACAGCCAGACCAGTAATGGTGATAGACATGCAGCCAGAGAGATAATCATTAGGCTAACGGTGATCAACAGCCAGAGATATAACCTGTAATTAACAGGCTTTACCTGGCAAAATTCTACTATTACATTTGAGAGACCAGGGAACCAATAAAAAGAAATCCATAATCAACACATGAAATAGGCAAAAGCAGTTCTGCCATTCAACTGCTATGTTCTTAGATGTAAAGTGCACTGAGTGTATTCAGTAAATTATAAATATTACACAGCCAGATCTGTAGGACTACGATATAGGCCTAAAGGCCAAACACTGATGCATAAGGCTATGCAAGGATATAGCAGTCATGTTGCTCCTGCTTTTGAGATCATGCAACGGCTGAAATGTTTTCACCAAACAGTGACTTATCCTTTTTACAATGCATTGTAAATGACAATATTCAAATATAATTGTTGAGCATTCTCGAACGATGATGCTTATGATGTGAAACCAGTCAGTCAAGTATAACAACAATTTTCTAAAGAATTTTCTATAGGTGTTCAATGAATGGACTGCAGCGGTGCATGAATTCACATACTTTCAGAGTATGTACTGAATATGATGAAGAACTTCCTTATTGGCTGCCAATAAATTACATCCATTACTGGAAATAGTACATCCGGGAATGTGAGCATTGTCCTGAACATGAACCATACAAATTATTTACTCAAAATGTTATTAAACAAGTATAATTTAACAACAAGGAAGAACTTTATTGGTACCTTGGTAGGACTTCGACTTGAAAAGTGACAAACGACTAACAGGGCGGAAAGAGTTTGTGAGCTCTTATGAGCATACCCATTACGCCAAAAGCCTGTCTAAGTAAGCAGCTCACTATGGGTTGAGATGCAGCCATAAACAGGTGAATGAAATAGGTTTCTTTTCTATTAAATGTGTGCATCTAAGAAGGACATGGAACAGAAGTTGGGGTGGGGCATTTCAAATGGCTTACCACATTTTTTTTAAGTTTCTCTTACAGCCGTGAACCATGATTTTGGGGGCTGGAC
This sequence comes from Moxostoma hubbsi, assembly GCA_032164185.1. Taxonomy (NCBI): domain Eukaryota; kingdom Metazoa; phylum Chordata; class Actinopteri; order Cypriniformes; family Catostomidae; genus Moxostoma; species Moxostoma hubbsi. Next base: position 23,175,447 of record JAVLUX010000040.1, on the reverse strand, counting down.
ATTCTCATTATAGAGGGCATTTGACTGGACAACAATGTGGATACACCCCTGCGTGCAAGATGTGTCATCTATATTTATGGTATGTTTTTGGTATTAGTATGCATTTACAGAAATACTGCAAATACAGTGTACATGTGCTAAAAGATAATTTTGTGAGCATTTAGGAGCTGTATACTAGCATGTAGATGACAAAGCTAACAGACATGGACTAAAAGCCTCAAAACTCATCTTCATATATTTTACAGAGACTGGGTCCTTTTCCTGGAATATATTTAGAAACCAGATGTGGCTTGACATCCTCTCAAATCAACTATTATTATATTAGCAGTATCTAAGATCAATCATCTCTATCTTGTGTCTCACAGATGCACGGCATACATATGTGCGTTACTGTAACAAACACTCGTGATCACTCAATTCAGCGCTAAAGGTGGCTTAAATGCTAATGCACTCTCAGACTCAGAATTAATGACACAGGCTTTGTTTCCTTACGTCTTTTCGGTCCTGCAGACACTCCAGCACGGCCAGGTTGTTGCTCCAGGAGTGTTTGGGGCAGATCTTACTCACGTCCTCCCGACAGGCCGCCTCCTCTGCAAGCTTCCATCCGCCGCTGCGCCAGGCCACGGGGCCCCCATCCACCGCCGCCGCTTTCTCCTCTCTGGCTAGATTCTTGGCTCTGTCAATATTATCAGGGGCATGTTCGTCGTCTAACCTCGGTGATTTGCCTCCATGAACAGAACAGATCCAGTCGGAGATGAATATCAACAGCAGGTATAGCTGCACACGTCTACACGCCGCCATCTTCGCTAAGCACTATTACGAATCCTACTACGGCGAAGGCGTGGCTTATGAATATTAATTAACATACTTTTCGTCTCTTTGTGGACTTCCTGGAGCGTTTTGTCACGTGGTTAATTAATATTTATGAGCCACAGCCTTTACCGTACTGGGATTTGTCAATTCCTGTTGAGCGCCACAGGGTTTGAGCTCAATCATTGGCCACGTAGACTGCGACTTAAGGTCCGTGGATCATTATATCAAAATAGCAAAATAAAAATACAATAAAATAAATAAATAAACAAGACAGTTATCATGAAACATGGCGTGGTTTAGTCGTTCGAAAGTTTTCCCTGTATTTGCTCAGATACGATAGGTCTAAAACATATTATGATTATCCATTGTGTATTTTCAGTTAAGTGTTTTTTAAAGTTTCTTGGTGTTATTATTCAGGTATACATTACTGTCCAGACCACTCCTTAAGAAAAACATTTAGCCGTGTCCTGCCTTACCTGTTACTTTTCTTAGCGCTGGTAATGATGAACCAATCACAGTCGTGTGTGATTAGTGGATAAGGTTGCGTCTAGAAGTTAACCGTCCGGCTGGGAAAAGTCTCGCGAGACCCCCATGTCTATACCCAATTCCAGAAATATACCCATATTTACATAAGGAGGTACACAATAAGGATGCCAATGAAAATAATTGTTCATCAAAACATTAATCAAGCATATAACAACATGACTCAAATATCAAAAGACACAAAATCAGGTAAAACAGCAGCAGCAGTATATATTCCTCAGCACAAAGTTAAAATAGCAAAAAGAGTGACTGATCATATATCTGTATTTACGACAGAATTGATAGCTTGGCATTACAGTGGGTGGAAGCCAAACAGCCTGAAAGTTACGTGATCTGTACAGATTCACAATCGGCACTAGTAAGTTTAGCAAGTGGAGGACCAGATATTTTATATTAAATTCTTTACAGAGTTTATATAATATTAAGCAGTTGGGAGTTAGTTATGGTTATTTTTGTGGGTTCCAGTGCATGTTGGAGTAAATAGGAAAGAGGAAGCAGATAAACTGGCCAAGGAGGCATTGAAGGATTCTGATATTAATCAGGGTAAAGATGAGTAAAGTGGAAGCTAAGGGACTGATTTTAACAGAAGTCAAAAAGAATTGGCAGAGAATATAGGATAATGAAATAAGAGGCAGGCATATGTATACAAGGAAATGTAGGGGTGGAAAGAAGAACAATTAATAACAGGAAAAAGGATGTGAAAATTACTAGATTGTGAATCGGTCATACAACACTTAATCAAAGTTTATATACAATAGGGAAACACAAAACAGGTGAATGTGTAAAGTGTGGACACCCAGAATCAGTGAAACATGTATTGCTAGAATGTACAGCATACAACAGAGAAAGATTGCAATTATTCCAAGCACTAAAAGAAAGGGGAGTAATAATTATTCTCTCAAGGATATATTAGGAGAAGAAACAGATTACAGAATTCATAGGGAATTATTTAGATTTTTGAATATTATAATTATATTCTATTATAATATTTTTAATTTTTTTTAATATATTTATTTATCATTTTTTTCCTCAACCAAGTTATGCTCCAATCTCCAGTCCAGTAGGTGGCAGAAATGCACCATCTAGTTGGTTGCCAACCACCATATCAACAACAGAAGAAGTCGTCTCAAAAGAGTTGCATGGGAAATTCATGCAGTGTGTTTATTGTGTTTATTTGGAGTCCCACAGGAACCATACACATTCCCCTAATCATAACCATACCTTAAACCTATTCCTAAGTGTAACAATAACCCTAACCTTAGTAAATCAAACGATACCCTTGCGAGACTTTCCCAGCCGGACGTTTACCTTCTAGGGGAAATAATTTCATAAAGCTTGCTGTGGCATTCCATTCAAGCAGTGGCGTATTTAGGCATGGGCGACAAGGGCAGTGGCCAGGGTGGGGACAGCACGGAACAGGCCCGTGCACACGTAGACATCAAAGGGGGCTTGAGACCTTTTTGATATATATTTATATAATATATATATATATATATTAAATAAAAAATCTAAATATCAGGTTGGGAGGGGAGACTTTGACGAGTTCCGATGCCATCAGACACACAGACAGGCAGGCAGCAGTCCCTCCCAGCTCCTATCCCAGTTGTGTTTTTCGTGGCTTGTGTGGAGGTTAACAAGTTCAAGGTCTTGCTAACTTGCATGACTCATGAGCTACTAGCTAATGTAATAAGTTAGCTAAAGTTAAAGCAATATATCATGACCATACAGGCTAATGTACTGTACTTAATGGAGACACTACAGGTGACTAGAGGAAAATTTGTGTCTAATAACGTCATCACAATCGCCACATTGATATGCTAATTAGGTGTTAACTAATTAAAAAGCACTAATTTGCATACATTTTGATATATTTATTTTTCATAATTTTTTTCCTCAACCAAGGCACAGCATGTGAATAGGATAAACAAAATAACTAGATTATTTAAAAGTTCAAGACATTTTTTGGTAATAATTTCAGTTAAGTTGCTGTATTTTTGTAATTTGTCTATCATTTTTTGTATGTTTTTTCCTGTAAAATTAACATAATAGCAGCAACAGTTTTTTCAGTTTAGTGTGAAGATTTTTGTTGATTTTGAAGTGTTATGTATTACAATAACACCAAAAGAATTCAAATGATTTATTGTATTGTGCAAAATAAACAAATTATTAGTGAAACTATGTCCCTCTCCTTGGTGCAGTCATTTATTCTAAATATATTCTTGAAAATAGTAGCATAAAACATGCACATTTTCAAGTCATTTTTATTTGTATAGCGTTTTTCACAACACACCTCGTTTCAAAGCAGCTTTACAGAAGATCATGCATTAACAGAAGATAAAACTGTAATGTCTATAATGTCGATGAATCATCATTGTGTAGTTTGATAAAAAAAAAAAAAAACAATTGTGAGTTGTGTTTAAAAAATAAGTAATTAAATAATCGTATTTATAACCCCAGTGAGCAAGCTGTGGGGGCCAGTTCCCCTCTGGCTAAACAACATGAATATAATGCCAATAGTACTTATGTATAGTTAAAGTCATGGTTTAAAATTATTAAACTAAGTTAAGGGTCAGTGTTTAAATATCAATTGTGTTTGAAATGTAAGCTTAATGACCAATGTCTTTGAAGTCCATCCTGTATTAACTGCAGAAGTTCACATTGATGCAATTGTCCTTGTTAGTTGGTTGATGAAGGCTTTTGTTGGCAATTAATTGATAGTCTATGTCAGACATGGGCAAAATACGGCCCGCAGGCCGGATCAGGCCCTCCACATGGTTTAATGTGGCCTGTGGCTCATTTATCGTAAAAGCATTTTTTTTATTTTTTTATTGGATATTTCATTGAACTTGCATTGGGACATAATGCGTCTCCACAAGCATTTACCATGCTTCTGGTTGCCAGATAAGAGACGTAACACCCCAAGGTTGAGATTTATACTTGCGCAAATTGGAAATACTCTGCCTAATGTTATACTTATTTTGTGCAATCTGGCAACCATGCACGTGAGTGTGCTCTTTCTAGCTCTCGCTTTCCCCTTTTGAACAAACTTAGCGATCTGTAGTGCAATATTCTGCTCAAGGAAAAGTGTTGTACGGCTACTCTGTGTCCATTCTTGTGGCTGCTTGTGATGTTTGGTGCTACTTTGCAGGAAACCTTCTCAGTGATTAAATTAAATATAAAAGTAAATCTTGGCATCATTGACATGAGAGCAAAAGCAAGCCAGAGACAAATATGTATTTTTTATTTGTGCAATTGTGAAATGTTGAAGTCCCATCAAACCTGTATGTTAATCTAACTCTTGCAGTAATCATTTATCATAGTCATGCAGTCTGTGTTATTCAGTTGTGTGCTGAAAGTCAAACCATCGAGGAGACCCGCATCATAACCCTTTTAGCATGTAAACAGGTAATGTTTTAGAAAAAAATAAGTAAACTCGCCCGTTTTCCCAAAACATTAAATGTTCTATAAATTTATTTTAGTTTATTTATTAAAACAGACCCCTGATGTAGAGATTGTTCAATTAAATAATAAATTAACAGAGAAGGAGATGGTAAAATACATTTATAAGCTCAGCCTTTATTTAGTTTTTTAATGCCCGATAGAAAAGTATTTACCTTTGTAGAGCAATTCGATACTTTAGGCAATTGCAGAGCAGTCCCATTAGTCACTTATACACTTCAGAAAATTTAGTACACAACTTTTTCTGGTCTTAAAAGTTACAAAAACCAAATCAATGCGGAACATTGTATCTCAAAAGGAATACAGTGTGGCCCCCTATCCAATACTTAAAGCCCGATGTGGCCCCTGTACCAAAATAGTTGCCCACCCCTGTCTATGTATTCCATTTCAAGATTGTAGTCAATCATTAGACCGAGGTGATGCAGGCATAGTTTCCTTTGCTGTTGCCTGCTCTTTTGATAAACCTAGTGAATACTAAAGAAGACCATGGTCTCTGTGTGAACTGATGATGTTGTAGAAATCTGTTGAGTATGAAACAATTGCGTGAGTGTGAAGGAATTAAAATAAATTGGTAAGGAAGCCAGAGTTGTGTTAATATATTTAACGCTTGTTTCAAATTTTTATTTTTTTTATAAATAATTATGAGAAGTGCCATTTTTTTCCACTTGAGCCCCTGCCCCCCCAAATGTCTGTGCACATCCCAGGCTTGGAATATAAGAATAGAAAGCTAACAAAATGACTGTTATTCAACTGGCTGTTCTATAATTATTAACTTTTTTTTACTCAAAATTTGGTGTGTTTATAGAGTAGCCTATCAGGGAGGTGGTTGTTGTTGTTGGGGTTTAGTCCCCCTCAAGCAACTCACCACTTAATTATGCAACATCTTCAGCAAATCTTTCTGTCTTTATTTCAACCATGAATCATTTCAACCACCTGTATAACACAGGACAGTTAGCAACAAAGACCAGGCATGCTGTCGCACTCTATGGGTGTTCTGTCACAATGCCATCCTGTCATTACTGTACAGTACTGTACATATCCTGTTGCAGGCTGTTGAGCAAAATCGAAACAATTACACAATTGGGAAAGAAAAAAGAATTTAAGAAACACAAATATATAAAAGGTGAAATACGAAAATATCAAACAAGTAATTAAGCCAACAGAAATGTCTGTGAGACAACACAAAAACTGACCTTCATTTGTTGGCCTACTATAAATGCAGTTCTAATTTACATTGTAACCAGCCCTTCTTAAGAGACTTAAAATAATATAATATTATATTTGTGCATAAGGTGGTGCTTAAAAGTATGTTAACACCTTGACAATTAAAATTCATATGCATGTACAAAACATGTATAATACAGTATAAGTCCAATAATAATTTATGTGAATCACTATAAGACATAATACATGTGACACTGATCATGTGTAAAACTATACATATTGAAGTTTATGCTATATATTTTTCACAATGTAGACTTATTTAACAATGTAGAATATTTAATGATTTCAAATTCATTTTATGAACCGAAATGAAAGAGCACTTGATTTTTCCAGAATGCTCTACATTACTCAATTTGTTATTTGACATTAAATGAATAGATTCAAATTTGAATGTCAACATTTATTATTAGAAAGTCATTTGAAAACAATGTGGTGGACATTTTGTGGTGCTGTGTGGCAAAATTAGATTTGGTAGCTGTGTTAATTATTTTTAACAGTATTTAACTTAATTTAGAGACAAATGTCATGAACAATCTACATATTATGGAATAAATAGGCATAATGAGTCATAAATTAATTATGTATTTACATGTATTTATGTTCTGTCTAAAGGCCAATCCAATTAATGTTCCCACTCATAATGTGGGGCAAGGCCAAATTCAAACTCATGAATTAAAAGGTAGACAATTTTTAAAATCTTCATGCCATATGTACTGTACTGATCTTTTGGTATAGATTTTACAACAGCAGTGACAGGAGAAAAAGGGGAATTCATTTGAAAAGAAAGAAACTGTGGGGCCTATGAAGCCTGTGGATTATATTTTATTAAAGTCCTTCAAGCACTTGTATTAGTTTATTATTTGAATGGTGTATGTGCATTAAAATTACTTATCACAAAAGGCAGTGCCACAGTAATGATCAAAGAGGGGGAAATAATGGTACTTTGATAAAATGCCATGGTATTTCTATGACATGCCCAATAAACATGATAATGTCATTGTAATTTTTGGTAACATGTTTTCATATAATGTTAATATATTGATCTAATTTTGGTTGGAAAATGTCTTTACCTGCATTACAGATTCATTACAAGTAAACACATGCACATTAACTTCTTCATCACTTGGAAATTGCTTTGTTGCAATGGATTATAGGTAAACACCCTGTTCATCCAGAGCTATTTTTGTTCTCTGACTTGTAATACAGTACATCCTGTTAGTGTTAGAGTGGGAAACTCCATATGCACAGACTACACTATAAGACATTTTCACATTTATTTTGATGAAATCAATTATAATAATGTGTTTTTTGAAAATTAAAGCATTTAAACATATTCTAATTGACCCCCAAAATAAAATTATGAACCTGTAAATTAGCATAGTAGATTCTCTTTAAATACATTTTTGAACTACAGGTATTCATTTGGGGTGTGCAGCAAAGCCATTATCTGTATTTGTATTTGGATAAAACCAGGAATGAATGGGCTTAAACAGGAAGTGCATCGAAACTAAATGAAATGCCCATTTTTAAGTGTAACTCTATTAAATTTAGAGTTTCTATTAATAAAATATGCCTTGTATATGCCTATTCATAATAATATCCTAACCATAATAATAATTATTATCTTTTTTTTATTAGATTATTATTGTATTTATTTCTCACCAGATGAAGCTGAAAATGTAGGATAAATTAACTGTGGAACAATGGTGAATTCTCAGTGTCAGCATAGCCTTATCTGCTGGCCTAACATGCCTGATAATATATACATAAAAAACCTTTTTGTCTATTTCTTTTCATTTGATTTCATGCAGTGCTGCACAGACTGATCGGATTTGAACCATCACTGTGAGAGCAGCCGGTCTGTGCAGCGACACAGCTTATTCACGATTGGCCAGACTCACATGACAGCAGTTACATGTGTTTCATGGGCTGTGGTTGCAATTACATTCTTAATTTACTAATATTACTACTTCTGCTATGTCAGTCTATAGTAGTATCAGTCTGATGGTAGGCTGCAATAATAAGTTCATAACTTTGGACGTTAGATCAGCTGTTACTTGCGCCCAAATATTTTTCTGCATTCGCAAGCAGTAATTTTCACTTGCTGGCACTGTAAAGCCCTGATTATAGTATCCTAACTATTTAAGTGGGAGTGGTGGTGGTGTAGTGGTCTACAGCACGTAACTGGTAATCTGGTAATCAGAAAGTCGCTGGTTTGATCCCCACATCCACCACCATTGTGTCCTTGAACAAGGCACTTAACTCCAGGGCCCGGTTTTTCAAAAGGTTTAATCCGGATAAAATTGATCCGGATTTAGTAATCCTTTTTTTTGCGATCCGTGATCACGTAATCCAGCTTACTTTTGAGCCAGTTTTTCAAAGCAACATCGGATTGGATCAATCTGATCCGGATAGGAACTTTTCAGGATCACCAAATCTGGATAACCAGTGCTCAAACAGGATAGGAAATCACAATGTAGAACTATAGATAGGTAAAGAGCAACAAGTAGACAAAACAAGTAACAAACACTGTACATTGAGGATATTTATAACAAGTTTCAAATATAGATGTATTGAATTTAAAAAAAGACTTAATGTCAAATACTCCACAATAATTTCAGACTTCCTCATCTGATGTGGAGAGACCAGCTTGTCTGAGCGTAGCCTTTAGGAGGCGGATCTCAAGTCTGGCCTTGGTTTGCTGCAGTTTGGTCAGAGTCAGTTGTTCCTCTGCCAGACGAAGCTGTGCTTCTGCCCTTTCAGTCTCTTTTTGCAGAAGTGCCCTGTAATCATCATCTTTGTTTGATGAAGGGCGCTTCAAGCCTTTCCTCTGAGATCCTGTGGCAACTACCACTGGCTCAACCAATGAGGATCCAGCTTCTTCCTCAGGAACAGAGCTGAGATTCAATATAAATACGCTCTCTGGATCAGCCTCAGGAGGAACTGGCAGATTCTCCTCCTCCTCCTCAATCCAAGGCTCGCCATCCACTACAACACCTTGAATACCATGGAGAGCTTGCGACTTCTCACCTCCAATGATGTCGAGGACCACATCTGTGTAATCTCCCCTCTTAAATGGCTTGTTGCCTGTTTGTGGGTTTTTGGCTTCAGCATGGTCCTTTGTTGCCCTGGCCTTAAGATTCTTCCACCGCAATTTGATTTGGTCTGTGGTCCTCCTCTGGCCAGACCCTATGGCATTCACATTTTCTGTGATTAAAATCCAAACATCATTTTTCTTTTTGTTGGTATCCTTAGCAGAATTAAAACTTCCCACTATTGTTCCATAATGGCACCGAACACCCTCTAGTAGTGCATTGGTTTCAGCAGCAGTGAAGTTACAGCTTCTTGAGTCCATGGTTTCGTTGCTTTACTATAGTGAACATTGTTCATCAATTATAGGCCTTGGGTCCAATTGCCTCAATTGAACACAAGCCAAAACTAATCAGTTGTAATAGGTGTGTAACTACACAGCCATATAAATCAGCCTTTCTCAGAGGATTCACAGAGAGACAGTGAAATGGCAGGTGTTGTCCACCGCCACCACCACTTTGCCAGGAGAGGATACCGTCAAAGGGTGTATGTTGAACGTACCAAGCCACTGGAGCAATACACCACTGAGGAGCTGTATGTCAGGTTTCGCTTTGGGAAGGCTGATATAGAGTACCTTGTGAACCTTCTCAGGCCAAAACTTCAACACAGAACCCAAAGGAGTCACGGTCTGTCTGTGGAAGACCAGATCCTCATTGCTCTCCGATTTTATGCATGTGGGACTTTCTATCAAGTTGTTGGTGACTATATGGGAGTGGTGAAATCAGCTGTGTGTGATGTGGTGACAGATGTGTCAATCGCACTGGCCAGCCTGGTCAATGAATTTGTTTCTTTTCCAACGGACAACCAGATTGCACAGGCCAAGCGCAGCTTTTTTCTTTTGGGGAATATGCCCAATACTATTGGAGCAATCGACTGCACACATGTGCATATACAAGCACCTCTTGAGAATGAATGGGAGTTTATAAACAGAAAGGGGAGGCACAGCATCAATGTCCAACTTGTGTGTGATGCTGACCTCATCATCACCAACTGCGTTGTCAAGTGGCCTGGGTCTGTCCATGATGCACGCATCCTGAGGGAGAGCGCTCTATATAGAGACCTCCAAACCAACCGACCGGATGGCATAATATTAGGAGACAGTGGCTACCCACTCCTACCATGGCTGATGATTCCTTTTCTAACAGCAAATACACCGGCGCAGGCACGCTTCAACACTGCTCATTGCAGAGCAAGATGTGCAATTGAGCATTTAAATGGAGTTCTTAAGAGGCGCTTTGCATGCCTTAACTACCTGAGAGCGGAACCACAGAAAGCATGCAACATAACCCTTGCCTGTATTGTCCTGCACAACATCGCTACTAAGCGCAATGTCCCTCTCTGTGCTGACAATGATGCACCTGAGCCCCTTGGAGACCCTAACCAACCTCCTGCATTCTGCCAGAACGAGCAAACAGGACGTGCAACAAGGGACGCAATAGTTAGACACTATTTCTGATTTGGATTTGTTTTGGATTTCAAAAATCAGTGATTGCCATTCTTTGCATTTTTTTGGTTATTCTGTAATCATTGCATGCATCACTAATAAATATTCTAAAAACAAAAATATTTTTGATTGTGATGAATATATATATCAATTAGTGACAAAATAAAATGTATTGTTTTTGGTCAATTTTGACAGCTGTTTGGGGGATTATTTTATGAGGCCAAACTCTTTCTACTTTGCTGTAGGCTGAGTACGTTAAAGCCTACCTAATCACTGTAGCCTGACGGATGAACAAATAAAATTAAAACCTTATGAATAAATAGGATATCTTGTAAGATACTGCATGATCCAAATATAGTATTATTTGATACATTTTTAAAGTTTTCATTACATTTTGGGCATGAAATCCATGCTGAATCCACCCTTCTGATGGGATCAGTTTAATACAGATTTTTTGGATCAAAGTGATCCAAATCCTACAAAAAAGTTCTGAAAAACCCAAACTAAAGGTTTGATCCGGATCAAAACCAAAATTGGATTACGTGATCTAATCCGATTATGTCATCCGTTTTTTCTTTTGAAAAACCCATTTTCAAGATTTGATCCAATCCGTTATCCAAAATCCTAGTGGGTTACTTTTGAAAAACCGGGCCCAGGTTGCTCCGGGAGGATTGAACCTGTAGTAAGGGCTCTGTAAGTCGCTTTGGATAAAAGCGTCTGCCAAATGCATAAATGTAAATTAAATATTATTTGTCATTATTATCTTTAAGAAAATACAAATATTTTATATTATAATGGACAGTCAACAAAGTCAGAATTCATGGGTTGGATAACATTGATTACATTATTAATAATACAATGGAATGCATAAATCTATGTGCTAATGGTCAAGAATTTAAAGGGTATATAAATTATATGGTAAATAAACCAGACGTAATATATATCTTAGGATAGATTTTGTTTTAAATGGATACAAAAGTGTGAGAAGAGAAAGGGAAGAAGATAAAGGTGATGGGTGTATCACATTCTTAAAAAATGGAATACCTTATTGAAAAGGGAGAAATAATGGAATATACAGTAGAAATATAAATATGGATAAAAAATAAGATATATGTAATAATAAAATTCTATAACCTGTGTGTAAAGGAGTTCAATGGAAAGGAGGACGCTGCTCTATTGGGGTGGATGGTAGCGGCGAGAACTCCACTACGGCATATCCCTCCTCCTTCTCAGGCCTCGGCACCAGTGTAAAGGGAGTTCAATGGAAAGGATGAGGTGAGAACCGGCTTGACAATATAAATAATATTTTAATATTAAACTTAAACCAAAAGACACAAACACACACATAGGACGGACAGCTGCCCGTAAACATTCTCTCTCTGTTGCACCACCGTCCACAGTTGGCCTTTATCCCCCCCCCCCCTCTTTCCCTAGGGGAGGATGTGCTTTATGCCCCATCTGCCGGCAGGTCATCCCCGCCTTCCAGAATCTGGGAGGGGACAGGGAGAGGGAAACAATAATGAAAAATAGGGGGGTACTCCCTGTAACAGTGCAATACCCCCCCCCCCCCCCCCCCCAAACAAAAAACACCTTAAAATTTAAAAGAGAGGGTAAAGGCCAACACGGAGTGGCAGTGGGAGAGAGAGAGGAGAGAGAGAAAGAAAAAAAACACTTACCGGTTCTCCGATACACAGTAGCTTGGTCCTCGGCCACTCCTCCAACCTCTAGTGGACGACAGCCGCGCCTCCCCGGGCAGATCGGAGACAGTCTTCCAGCCCCTGGTGGAGGGAACGCCCTGCCACATTCTCGGGGAACAGAAGGGTTCTCCCCCGCCCCTGGCAGCAGCCCTGGCCGCTCCAGGCGTTTGGCTAGGTCAGCCTTCTCCACTCGCGGTCGGTGACCAATTCCTCCTCTTCCAGGCGGCCGAGCTCCTCCGTCCCCCGGAAGATGGCCACGGCTGCTCTGTTGGGGTGGATGGTAGCGGCGAGAACTCCACTACGGCATGTCCCTCCTCCTTCTCAGGCCTTGGCACCAGTGTAAAGGGAGTTCAATGGAAAGGATGAGGCGAGAACCGGCTTGACAATATAAATAATATTTTAATATTAAACTTAAACCAAAAGACACAAACACACACATAGGACAGACAGCTGCCCGTAAACATTCTCTCTCTGTTGCACCACCGTCCGCAGTCGGCCTTTATCCCCCCCCTCTTTCCCTGGGGGAGGATGTGCTTTATGCCCCATCTGCCGGCAGGTCATCCCCGCCTTCCTGAATCTGAGAGGGGACAGGGAGAGGGAAACAATAATGAAACCTTGCTGTGTCCTAATCTAACCCTGTGGGTGGTAGAACAACTTTAGAATGAAAAACATGAGCCCAGGTCTTTTTTCCTTGGCATAATACTGCAGTCTTTTCTTGATTGTCCTGTTTGCCGGTTCTACCTGAATAGAGGCTTGTGGCCTATATGGACAGTGAAGCTTCCACTTGATTTTAATCATCCTTGCAACTTCCTTTACTACTTCTTCTGTAAAGTGTGTGCCCTAATCTGAATCAATTGAAGCAGGCAAGCCCCATCTATGAATTAAGTCATTGACCAGACAATTGTCTGTATGCGTGGCAGTGGCTTGCCCTGTAGGATAAGCTTCTATCCATCTTGAGAATTTGTTTACGACAACTAAGACATCACTCTTTCCTCTACATGGAGGCAATAAGATGTAGTCTACCTGTAGATGTCAGAAAGGCCCTGGTGGGGCTGGGGTGTGTGCTGCTGTTGTGGATGTTTCTGGAGTGTCATTATTCTGTTGGTATGTGACACACCGTTTCTGTCGCTATAGCTCTGAACCCAGGATTCCACCATTGATTTGAGAAATGGTTAGTCATTGCTGCTGGGTTAATGTAATCTATGTTATGAAGCTGCTTGGCCAGATATGGTAGCAGTGACTCAGTGCAACATACTTTTCTCCTTTGGTCCAGCAGCCAGATGAATCAGCAACAGCTCCCTTATCTAACCATGTCCAAGCCTCATACAGGGGAGCATCTTTGTAGAGATTAATAAGAGAGTCTGAACACACAATGAAACTAGGTGTTGTCATGCCAGCACACACCTGGACAGTTGTGTATAAGCAGGCTTGTTTAGCCGCAGTGTCAGCAAGAGCATTACCTTGAGCTTCTGCAGTGTTAGCTGTATGATGTGCTCTCACTTTTATCACTGCTACCTGTCTGGGAAGAGTCATGGCAAACATTAGGTCTTTGACCAGTTCCGCATGTTTGATAGGAGACCCAGAAGATGTTAAAGTTTTACGACTCTGCCAAATAATGCCAAATTCATGAACTACCACAAACGGATATCTGGAGACTGTATAGATGCTAGCAGTTGATCCTGAAGTCAGGGTACACACTCTAGTTAATGCTATCAGTTCTGCTGCTTGTACTGAGAAGTGGTGACTGGAGCATGTTGCAAAACAACGTTTGGGGCTGTGAGTGTAGATAACCAATTTCCCCAATGGGAGGAGGTGACAGAGGTGACTTTAGCTTGATTCATTAGTGCAAATACAGCATGTGGGCACCTGACAGTTATTGTTTTCCCTAACACTACACTAGAGCAGACTTGAAGAGCCAGGTTAACTGCTTGCACTGCTCTGAGGAATGGGTCAGAGTAGTAATGAACTGGACGCAAAATAACACCATGATCCTGCATAAGGCATGCGGCAATGAAGCCTAAATGTTCATGTACATATAACACAAAAGAATATGCGCTTGACACAACTCCTCTTTCAAAGTGTTGAATGCCTTGAGGTGTTGCTCTTCAAGACATATACAATCAGAATATTTAACTGGGCCTTTCAACAAATCATAGAGTGGTTGAGCAATTAAAGCATAATCTCAATCCATGGCCTGCAATATCCTGCTGTACCTAAGAATGAGTGGAGTGTTTTTATGTTAGTGAGTGGAGGTATTCACGGCAGCTGCCCTATCCAGAGTTATGGATCTAACTCCTGCCCCAATGGTTTGCCCTAGGAAAGTAAAAACCATGTACAGACCAGTGGTCCCTTATCATCTATTACACTTTCAGGATTATTGGCTATTCCACTGTATGCAACATCTGCTTTATAAAATCTTTCTGTATATTCATTCACAGATTCCTCCATTTTTTGCACTCAACTAGTGACTCTGGACCAATCACCATTTGGTCCAATGATTTTCTTTAGAAATTTCAGTGCTCCCTCTCTTAAGTAATCTCTGCTGGCATGTCTGAACTCAGAAGTATCAACAGCAGTTTCAAAACTATGGAACTCAGATTCAGTTAAAATCTGTGACATAAGTTGGGTGATCTCAAGAGACATGTCATAGAGTCACATTTTCTAAGCTAATGTTCTCCTAATACTCAAGAAAATTCTGAGTGAGTCTCTCTATTACCTCAATGCCAAGGGCATTGATGACCATTTGCACCTGAGCAACATGAGGAGGGAACATTTTCAACCTCTTCTATCCCACCCTGAGCTCTTCTATGATGCGCTTTTTTGGGCTTCAAAATCTAAGGTACCATTTACTCCCATTATAAAGCTTGGAAGAGCCAGGATATTTTTAAATGTAACTCCAATTGTGTTTGGCTGAAATAAGTAATTCATATACACCTAGGATGGCTTGAGGGTGAGTAAATTATGGGATAATTTTCATTTTTGGTGAACTAACACTTTAAGAACCATTTATACAACAATAATAAGAACAGTATTTGACTATGGTTGTATAACATATTGATCAGCATGTAGGGTATTTGGTATGCTAAATATAGACGGGAACTGTAATAGTGCTCATCTTCTCACACCATTATATGTAAGGGAATTTAGGGTCATGAAATACGTGAGATATTAACTAAATTAAACTGTCCTTATTCTACATTATTAGGTAATGAAATGTATAATGGAATTAGTTGCATTCGACAACCACTATAAATTAGATAAATGACAAATAACTAGAATATTTGTCTGAATAAAATTCTCCACCATTAAAATCGTAATACAACGTCTCGTTATATCCGCTCACAATTTCTGCTGTAAGGAATTAGCTTTAATAAGGGAATTATGATTAATTCTCTTATTGGAGTAATATTTTTCTCATGGCTTATTGAAAATAATTTCACACGTATTTAGGTACAGCTTTGAAGCGATATCGTTTAGAAACAGGGAGGAGATTATTTATTAAAATATAGTCAAATCATCTTTGAATACAGACAAACTTTATTGCTATTCTAAACATTAATCTAATCTAACACATATATACATGAGACAGGTTGGTGAGGAGAGTGACAGAATGTGAAATAAATGATCAATACAGTGAAAATGAACTTTATGGAGTCTGCTGACAATGCCTTAAGAAACATTTATCCTTATTTGAGTCTAAATCGAATTGCTATTGGATTACCCAAAGTATTTAACTAATACACCAGCACTTTGAGCACAATAATGGAGATGTACTTGCATGTTGTGGTGTTTCCTTGCATTATTTTTGTTGCTTGGTTCTTGGCTCCTAGTCGAAAGTCCATTTTCGTTGATGATTTGGACCTCTGTAAGATCGAATACTTATTGTCTGTATGAATGATGAGGTTGGCTTTGAAGCGAGGCCTTCTCATGGAGGATCCATGACTCCCGTTGGGTGTGTGAACCGTAGAGAGTGAGAGGCTTCCTTGAGACTTCGAGTCCCGAGCTTCCTTGGACCTCACATGGCATGGATCTGGTTCCAAAGAGATCCAGAGAAGACCACAAGGGAAGAGTCAGAGCAGAGAGTTGTTTTGGATTCTTATAGAAACTGCCACTCAAAAATAGTGCATACTTAATCATGAACATTTATATCTTGACAATGGTACAAGAGACGCCTCTCTGGGAACCAGCACTTTATCGTGGTGGAGAGGTTTGTGTGCCCTTATGATCCTGAGGGCTGTGTTGTCTGGAGCCATGTGCTCCTGGTAGGGTCTCCCAAGGCAAAGTGGTCTCAGGTGAGGGGCCAGACTAAGAGTGGTTCACAAAGATTCCATGGAAAAAATGGCAAGAGGAGGAGTTACCCTGCCCGGAGGAAGCCCGGGGCCCCCGTCTGGAGCCAGGCCCAGATGGAGGGCTCGTCGGCGAGTGCCTGGTGGCCAGGCTTGTCACGGAGCCTGGTCGGGCACAGCCCGAAGAAGCAACATGACACCCCCCTCTACATACCTTGGGCCCACCACCCATTGGAGAAACTGCAGGAGTCAGGTGCGCTGCCATATGGGTGGCAGTGAAGGCCGTGGGTCTCGACGGACCAGACCCGGGCGGCAAAGGCTAGCTCTAGGGACGTGGAATATCACCTCACTGGGGAGAAGGAGCCGTAACTGGTGAGGGAGGTGGAGTGTTACCAGTTGGATCTGGTGGGGCTTACTTCGACGGACAGTTTTGGCTCTGGATCTGTACTCCTGGATTGGGGATGGACTCTATTCTTCTCTGGAGTTTCCCAGGGTGTGAGGCGACGGGCGGGTGTGGGGATACTCACAAGTCCCCGGCTGAGCGCCGCTACGTTGGAGTTTACCCTGGTGGACGAGAGGGTCGCTTCCCTACGCGAGATCTTCAACTCACACCTCCGGCGGAGTTTTTCAGGCATCCCTGCGGAGGTTGGGGACATTGAACCGGAGTGGGCAATGTTCAAAGCTTCCATTGCCGAAGCCGTGGTGGAGAGCTGCGACCTCAAGGTTTTAGGTGCCTCAAGGGTTGGTAACCCTCGAACACCGTGGTGGACACTGGTGGTCAGGGAAGCTGTCCGACTGAAGAAAGAGGCCTTCCGGGATTTGTTGTCCCGGAGGTCTCCGGAGGCAGTTGCTAGGTACCGACAGGCCTGAAGGGCTGCGGCCTCAGGTGTGAGGGAGGCAAAGCAGTGGGTGTGAGAAAAGTTCGGCGAAGCCATGGAGAAGGACTTTCGATCCGCACCAAAGTGCTTCTGAAAAACCGTCCGCCACCTTAGGAAATGGGGAACCATCCAAGCTGTATACAGCAAAGATGGGATGCTGTTGACCTCAACCGAGGAGGTTTTAGGCGGTGGAAGGAACACTTTGAAGAACTCCTAAATCCCAACATGCCCTCTATGCTAGAGGCAGTGCCGGAGGCTGATGGGGGATCAGATTCTATTTCCCTGGGGGAGGTCACTGAGGTAGTCAAACAACTCTGCAGTGGCAAAGCCCCGGGGATTGATGAGATCCGACCAGAAATGCTGAAAGCTTTGGATGTGGAGGGGGTTTCATGGATGACACGCCTCTTCAACATTGCGTGGAAATCTGGGACAGTGCCTAAGGAGTGGCAGAACGGGGTGGTGGTTCCCCTCTTCAAAAAGGGGGACCAGAGAGTGTGTGCCAACTACAGGGGTATCACACTTCTCAGCCTCCCTGGTAAAGTTACTCCAAGCTGATGGAGAGGAGGGTTCAGCCGATTGTCGAACCTCGGATTGAAGAGGAACAATGCGGGTTCCATCCTAGCCATGGAATGACGGACCAGATCTTTACTCTCGCAAGGATTCTGGAGGGGGCCTGGGAGTATATCCATCCGGTCTACATGTGTTTAGTCAGGAGAGACTGTGGGAGGTGCTTTGGAGTATGGGGCGGGGGGGGGTCCCTTCTTAGGGCGATCCAATCCCTGTACGTCCGAAGCGAGAGCTGTGTCCGGGTCCTCGGAATGAAGTCGAGTTTGTTCCATGTGGGGGTTGGCCTTCTCCAAGGCTGCGCTTTGTCACCAATCCTGTTTGTGATATTCATGGACAGGATATCGAGACGTAGTTGGGGTGGGGATGGTGTGTGGTTCGGTGAGCTGGGGATCTCATCGCTGCTTTTTACAGATGATGTGGTCTTCATGTCATCATCGGTCCGTGACCTTCAGCTCTCACTGGATCGCTTGGCAGTCGAGTGTGAAGCGGCTGGGATGAGGATTAGCACCTCTAAATCTGAGGCCATGGTTCTCAGCAGGAAACCGATGGAGTGCCTACTCCAGATAAGGAAGGAGGTATTGCCCCAAGTGAAGGAGTTCAAGTACCTTGGGGTCTTGTTCACGAGTGAGGGGACAATGGAGTGGGAGGTTGGCCGGAGAATCGGGGCAGCGGGGGCGGTATTGCACTCGCTCTATCGCACTGTTGTCACGAAAAGAGAGCTGAGCCGGAAGGCAAAGGTCAGTTGAGGTGGTTTGGGCATCTGGTAAGGATGTCCCCTGGGTGCCTCCCTAGGGACATGTTTCAGGCACGTCCAGCTAGGAGGAGGCCTCAGGGAAGACCCAGGACTAGGTGGAGAGATTACATCTCCACACTGGCCTGGGAATGCCTCGGGTCCCCCAGTCAGAGCTGGTTAATGTGGCTCGGGATAGGGAAGTTTAGGGCCCCCTGCTGGAGCTGCTGCCCCCGCAACCCGACTTTGGATAAGTGGTTGAAGATGGATGGATGGATGGATGGTACAAGAGACATGATATTCGTTGTCATCAGCTTCCTCTATGTAACCAAGCAAGCTTTTGCATACTAAACATGACATTCTTTCATGAATATTGTACGTGTAGGTAACAAAACAGGAAAATCCCTGGTTACAAATCATACTGGTTAATTTCTTGGATATACCACATAGATAAAACATTACACACATTTTAAAGAGGTAAATCAGGCTATAATCATTAATGTGTCAGTTATACAAGTTACTACAGTTTGAAGCAATTGTCAGAATTACCTAGCAAGACTAGGTATTGTATTAATCGTGGATTTAACTGCATTCTGGACTCTGGGTCCTGGATTAACACGAAATGTTTTAGTATTAGAGTCGTGCAAATCTGATGGTCTTTTGGAAAACTTTCATAGAAAAGTCTGCTTTAACTCTGTGTGGAAGTTCAGAAGGTCATGCTGAGGGGCCTTTTCTGACCAATTTGATGCCTGGCCTTTGATTTATGATGTTGAAGAATTCCTGGGTTAAAAGGTTGGTTTCTTCCCAGATTCAAATCATGTTGCTGCAATTCTTCTGCATGTATAATACTACAAGCATCTAAAACTCAGTTAGGTCAATTAGAAACAATACAATCTCAAGCATTAAGAATGTGTTTTAGAGCATATCCATCTTCTCCAATTCCGGCTTTGCAGGTAGAGTTGGGTGAGATGCCAAAATACTTAAGAAGACAGCAATTAATAATGTCATACTGGGCTAATATAAAAGGTCACAAAGATCAGCATCCAACCAAAAAGGTGTTAGAAGAATGTTTGGAACATGAAAAAGGAAAGGAAACTAGCTTTGGTTGGATTATTGAAGATTTAGTACAATAGATGAAATTAAATGTATATAAAGTTGAATCTGTAGTAACTTTACCTCCAACTCTATTATAGATTATACCAAAACCTAAAGTAGCTTTATTCCAATTAAAGACAAGTTAAGTAAATGACCAGATGGTAATAGAGGCAGAATTAACAAATGAGTATATTTGGATAAAATATGATTGTCTTACTCAAGTTTATACAGATGCATCTAAAGATCCATTAAATGGACAGGTGGGAATTGCTTATACAATCCCAAAGTTGAAAATAGCAGAAGGAAAAAGGATATCAGACAATGTTTCCATATTTACATGAGAATTACAAGCAATTATGATTACAATACAAAAGATAAATTACATAGGATCAATTAATACTCTCATTTGTTCAGACTTTATTTCAGCATTATTAAGTTTGGACACTCAATATTCTGATAGTAGACCAGACATAGTGGTGGAGATTCTCCAGATTTTATATTATATGCCACAATCAAACAGGAAAGTAAAAATGTTATTGGTACCTGCTCATGTAGGAGAGAAAGGAAATGAACAAGCAGACAAATTGGCAAAAAGAAAATCAATGATTAAAGAAGACATTGACATGCAGATATCATGTAGTGCATCAGAAATAAAGCAATAATTAAAAAGAAAATAATGCAAAAGTGGCAATACTATTGGGATAACGAGGAAAAGGAAATACATTTATATTCAGTACAACCATTTGTCAGTAGAGGAAGGATATCAGGGGGAAGAAGGAAAGAAGAATGTATTATATTGTGACGCTTTCAAAGTCACCAGCACAAGAACAGACAGACAGCTGAGGTTTCACAACTCAGGTAGGCTTTTTCATTTTGCTCCTCCAACATACAGTTCTTTTAAAACTTAACAGCAACACAACTATATAGCTGACGCTCTTGTCGGGATCTCTCTGGCAACTGGAGGTGCTGACACTCTTTTATGCCGCTCTCCTCGTACTCACTGAAATCAGAGACAGTTGTTAGAGATAATTTAGCTCAGGTGCAAGCGCCCTTACCACTTTCTCCCCTCGGACGGGCGCTTGACCAAGCCCCAGCTGCCACATATATCAACACTCAGATTGAGTCATACAGGGTTAAATGCAACAATGCATTTAATAGGAAAACATCCAACAGGGTTATGCAGCTAGTGTGGGGTTAAGGAGTCAGTAGAACATGTAGTAATACAGTGCAAAGAATATGCATAAGAAACAATTTAGTAGAAGAATTACAGAAGGAGAGCAACAAATAACATTAAAGAACATTTTGAATTCAACAATAGGAAGTAATATACTAAAACAGTTTCTTAAAAGTTAAAATCTGATTGAAAGAATATAGATCACTTTTTTTTACATTAGGGGATCGTAGCTAAAAATGGAGGAGCTGAACACTCAGCGCCATTAGAATCTTTTAGTCCTGAGAAGTCTGGGGAATTATAGAGTAGGAAAGTCTCTGATCTATTACCCATAGTAGATGGATCTAAGAATGTGAACCACCAATAAAAAAAAACAAGAAGAAGAAGACTACACCCAGAAAATCTTGCAGATCGCCAAATTAAGATACAGTTCGAAGCCGAAAACATCTATGGACAGGGACGGATTACCGACCAGGCCAATGGGGCCAGTGCCCAGGGGCCCTTGACTGCCTGGGGGGCATTGGGATTTAAGGTTTGTTGATCCCCCATGCTCAACAACTTTTGGGCATAAACAAAGAAATGGCCCTGTCTCAACCTCGGGACTCCTATCCTGAGGTCATCAGAACTGGTTGGATCCAACTCCATTCCTGCTTCGTGTTGGACTTCACTGCTACATGTATCTGAGTCATGACGACTAAATGCAGATGGTGCCAGCCAAACATCACTTCATTCTATTACAATGGACTTCAGAGGATGAACTGATGCCAACTCAAACCATAAAACCTTGGATTTAGGATAGACCTCACGAAATTACCGACCTGTTGAACTTTGATGCACCTCACTGATCTCTGCCTCTATCACCTCAGTCTAATGATGAACTACACTCTTACATTGAAATACTGTACATAGATGTGACAGGGCGGAGTGCGGGGCCGGGTCATGATTATACACACCAGGTCCCTTATCAGGCCAATTAAGCATCTGAGAGGGATAAAGGCCGACTGCGGTTTGTGGTGCGAATGAGAGAGATCGTTTACGGGCAGCTGACCGGCATGTGTGTGTGTGGTTGTGTCTATTGTTTAAGTGTTTCATTAAAATATTATTTATATTGTCAAGCCGGTTCTCGCCTCCTCCTTGCCCTTTGGCACCGGTGAAAAGAGAATCGGGCACATCCCTTCTGTTACAGGCCCCATGCCTTTCTCAACAGCGCCTGAGCCTCCAGACATGTCTTGAGTGAGCGTAAAGTGTAGTTGGCACAAGTCATTGCTATTCATTCCACATGGATCGATGTCCCATGTGTTAATTTCATCACACCACATGCCTGACCAACAGTTGTTTTCTTTTTTCGTTTTTTAGAGGAATCAAATCTTCTCAAATACTCTCAAGTATTAGTCCCATTCACTCATGTGCCATCTGCAGCAAAAGCCCTTCACACATCTGTCTTAAGATATGCCTCTGTCATGATCCTTTTATCATTGTTCTGCACATAAACACTTTTATACACTCATCTTTTCTGTAGTATCAGTGTAATAATACATTACAATTAGAGTGTAAACTGTGCATATTATGGCCACGTGTAGCATGTTTGCACATTAGCATCATGTATTCATAATGTAAACAAGACAAATTAAACATTTTATATATTACTTTAAATCTTCATCAAGTGGTTAAAACAGCTTTTTTTTTTACTGACCTCATGTGAATTCTATACAGAATAAAGCATAAATTCATTGATAAGTCTGGGGCTCCAACTAACAGTTATTTTCATAATCTTTGATTATTTATTTGATTAATCGGATAAATAACAACTTCCTGTTTTTTATCAAAATTAAATGTTGTTTTTTTTTAACTGAAATGATAAAGGGCATAAGGATTTTGTTTGATTTACTGTACTGAATAAATGATTCTATAATCTCTAAAAATTTGAACAAAGACTTTATCCTGAAAAGTTAATTTGAAATTCAAATTATTATTACTACTTTAAGGACATATGCAAAATAGTTCCTTTACTTGTAAAACTTAAAGATTACTGTTCATTAAAGAAAACATTATTCATCAGGGATAGAGAGGGACAATTGTAGACACCAGAATAGAAATATTAATATTTCTGCCCAGACTCCTGGTATGGAAAGCTTATGACACTTTCATGGTACTCCTCTGTAAATTAACTACATTTGTAATAGAAAAATTATCCAAAGCTTGCTCATTCGGATTGTCTCTTAATAACTTTCTCTCAAGATCTCCAAAGAGTTTTAAAATCACCATGAAGATGCTCCACCAGTTTTGCAGGCTCACAGCAATTCAGACCGGAGCATGGCATACTCTCCTTATTGTTGGAGTCTTCACCCTACAATCGGAAAACCAAGGCTGATGGCCCCTCTGGTTGGTGGGTGGGAACATTTTGCAGTTCCTGACTATTGTGAGAAAGATTATTTTTTCCAAATAGTCTAGCAGTAAGGTTTCCTGTTTTTCAACCAGGCAACCTAGGTTCAACTCCTGGAATGGAAACTTATGACACTTTTATGGCATTACTCTGTAAATGGCCTAATTTTGTTACAGAATAAGGATCTAAAGCTTGCACATTCTGATCATCTCTTAATAATCTTCTTTCAAGAGTTTGTAAAATGTCTCTGCAGGACAATAATGGATGTTTTCAAATCTGTGGGCATTTTCAAACAAGGATTGTCTTTTCTAATCTATCCTATATAAGTAGGGAATATAATTTGATTTATCAGTGGGTGTTTACAAAGCAGGATGGGTGTTTCTAAACTATCAAATGGAAGCAGAAAACACCCACTGATTGAGTAAAGCCCATTTTTGTTCTGCTGAGACATAAGTCTCTTAAAAATTGCAATGAAGGTGCTCCACCATTTTTTCAGGCTCCCAGCAATGCAGACCGGAGCTTGGCATACTCTTCCTTATTGTTTGTGGCCTTCTTCCTGCAAGATATACAAGTTAAACTTGTAAAAAAGAAAGAACTCAAACAGCAAAAACTTTGCTGGTCATTTGGAAAAAAGCCTTCCTCAAAGGAGGTACAATATCTTTATGGTGATTTACAAAGTTTTTGGTGATCTTAACAGGAGATTATAAATGGACAATGAGAAAGAGGGTGCATTGTATCCTTTTTACTTTAACAATATGTGTTAATTTATAGAGGCTACTATAAAAATGAGAAAAGCTTCCCATAACGGGAGTTGAACCCGGGCCGCCTGGGATAAAAACAGGAGTCCTGCCCTCTAGACCATATGGAACACAGCACACAAGCCTCCAGATCAGAAAGTTCAAGAAATCACATCGGGGTCAAGCACTTCCTTTTGAAGACCAGATCACCCTACTTAAGGGGTGTTGTAAGCCCAATGTTTACTCCCTGAATGTCTTGAAGAATGAATGCCACAAACACTAAGAAGAGTATGCCTTACTCTGGTCTATGTTTACTGGCAGCTTGCAAATCAACTGGAGTGCCTTCATGGTGATTTAACAACTGTTTCGTGATATTGAGAGAAAGTTAATACGAGACAAGCGAGATTTGGATTCTTTTTCTCTAACACATTTTGGTAATATACAGAGGAGTACAATAAAAGTGTAATCAATTTCCAATCTGGGAGAGGAACCCAGGACGCCTGCTGAAAACCAGGAATCAAGACCACTAAACAATATGGGATTCTTAGGAAGGCAAACTGGTTGAAAACCAGGAATCCTGACAACTATATTACATAAGTCAGACAATGCAATGTCATACCAGTCAGGCGCAGCAACATTTTCTCATCAGCTAACCAGTGGAGCCACCAGAATTGTTTTTTCAAATTTTATCAGCTGACTTTTTCATGTCTGAGCATGTACGAAAGTTAAACTTGTACAAAAGAAAGAACTCACACAGCAAAGTTATAATCAGAAAACAAGTGGAGCCACCAGACTTGGTTTCAAATTTTATCAGCTGACATTTTCATGTCTGAGCATGTACGAAAGTTAAACTTGTACAAAAGAAAGAACTCCCACAGCAAAAACTTTGATGGTCTTTTGGAAAAAGCCTTCCTTAAAGGAGGTATAATCAGCTTACCAGTGGAGCCACCAGACTTGGTTTTTCAAAATTTATCAGCTGACTTTTTCATGTCTGAGCATGTACGAAAGTTAAACTTGTACAAAAGAAAGAACTCCCACAGCAAATACTTTGCTGTTCATTTGGAAAAAGCCTTCCTCAAAGGAGGTTTAATCTCTTTATAGTGATTTACTAAATCTTTGGTGATCTTAACAGGAATTTATAAATGGACAATTTGAAGGGGCATGCGCTGTATCCTTTTTGCTGTAACAATATTAGTTAATTTAAAGAGGCTACTATTAAAGTGAGAAAAGCTTCCAATACTGATAGTTGAACCCAGGCCGCATGTGTGAAAACCAGGAATCCTGACCACTAGACCATATGGGACACAAAATGCATTTTACACCAGACAGGCATTGGAATTTCTGCTTTGTCCATCAACCAGTGGAGCCAAGAGCCTTTGGTTTTCCAAATGATTACAACTGACTTTTTTTAAATTTGAGAATATATGTGCTTTACACTTGTACAACCTGAAAAAAAACACATACTGAAATTTGCTTGTTGTTTTGATAAAGACTTACTCAGAGTAGCTACTACAAATGGGCTCACTACAATAACCAAGACCTCGTGACGCAATGGTAGTGCGACTGACTCCCGATCAGAAGGTTGTGTGTTCAAAGCACAGACTAGATCACCCTACTTAAGGGGTATTGTACGCCCAATGTTCCCTCCCTGAATGTCTTGAAAAATGAATGTCTCAAACGCTAAGAAGAGTATGCCTTGCTCTGGTCTCTGTTTGCTGGGAGCTTGCAGATCTCCTGGAGTTCCTTCATGATGATTTAACAACTGTTTTGTGATCTTGAGAGCAAGTTAATAAGAGACAAGCGAGATTTAGATTCTTTTTCTCTAACACATTTTGGTAATATGCAGAGGAGTACAATAAAAGTGTCATCAATTTTCAATCTGGGAGAGGAACCAAGGCTGCCTGCAGAAAACCAGGAATACTGACCACCAGACAGTATGGCATTCTTAGGAAGGCAACCTGGTTGAAAACCAGGAATCCTGACCACTATATTACATATGTCACTTGGAAGGAAAGCTGCATTGTCAGTCCAGTCAGGCACAGCAATATTTTCTCATCAGCAAACCAGTGGAGCCAATAGAATTGTTTTTTCAAATTTATCAACTGACTTTTTCATGTCTGAGCATGTACGAAAGTTAAACTTGTACAAAAGAAAGAACTCCCACAGCAAAACTTTGCTGTTCGTTTGGAAAAAGCCTTCCTCAAAGGAGGTATAATCTCTTTATGGTGATTTACAAAATCTTTGGTGATCTTTACAGGAATTTATAAATGGACAATTTGAACGAGCGTTCGCTGTATCCTTTTTGCTGTAAGAAAATTAGTTAATTTAAAGAGGCTACTATAAAAGTGAGAAAAGCTTACCATACCTGGAGTTGAACACAGGCAGCCTGGGTGAAAACCAGGAATCCTGACCGCTAGACCATATGGGACACAAGATGTATATTACACCAGACAGGCATTGGAATATCTGCTTTGTCCATCAACCAGTGGAGCCAAGAGCCTTGGTTTTCCAAATGATTACAACTGACTTTTTTTTAAATTTGAGAATATTTGTGCTTTACACTTGTTTCCTCCCTGAATTTCTTGAAAAATTAATGCCACAAACACTAAGAAGAGTATGCCTTGCTCTGGTCTCTGTTTGCTGGGAGCTTGCAGATCTCCTGGAGTGCCTTCATGATGATTTAACAACTGTTTTGTGATCTTGAGAGAAAGTTAATAAGAGACAAGCAAGATTTGGATTCTTTTTCTCTAACACATTTTGGTAATATGCAGAGGAGTACAATAAAAGTGTCATCAATTTTCAATCTGGGAGAGGAACCAAGGCTGCCTGCAGAAAACCAGGAATCCTGACCACCAGACAATATGGCATTCTTAGGAAGGCAACCTGGTTGAAAACCAGGAATCCTGACCACTATATTACATAAGTCACTTGGAAGGAAAGCTGCATTGTCAGACCAGTCAGGCACAGCAATATTTTCTCATCAGCTAACCAGTAGTGCCAATAGAATTGGTTTTTCAAATTTGATCAGCTGACATTTTCATGTCTGAGCATGTACGAAAGTTAAACTTGTACAAAGTTAAACTTGTACAACTCCCACAGCAAAAACTTTGCTGTTCATTTGGAAAAAGCCTTCCTCAAAGGAGGTATAATCTCTTTATGGTGATTTACAAAATCTTTGGTGATCTTTACAGGAATTTATAAATGGACAATTTGAACGAGCGTGTGCTGTATCCTTTTTGCTGTAACAAAATTAGTTAATTTAAAGAGGCTACTATAAAAGTGAGAAAAACTTCCCATACCGGGAGTTGAACCCGGGCCGCCTGGGTGAAAACCAGGAATCCTGACCACTAGACCATATGGGACACAAAATGTGCTTAACACCAGACAGGCATTGGAATATCTGCTTTGTCCATCAACCAGTGGAGCCAAGAGCCTTGGTTTTCCAAATGATTACAACTGACTTTTTTAAATTTGAGAATATATGTGCTTTACACTTGTACAACCTGAAAAAAAAAACATACTGAAATTTGCTTGTTGTTTTGATAAAGACTTACTCAGAGGAGCTACTACAAATGGGCTCACTACAATAACCAAGACCTCGTGGCGCAATGGTAGAGCGTCTAACTCCAGATCCGAAGGTTGCGTGTTCAAATCACGTCGGGATCAAGCACTTCCTTTTGAAGACTAGATGACCCTACTTAAGGGGTATTGTACGCCTAATGTTTACTCCCTAAATGTATTGAAAAATGAATGCCACAAACACAAAGAAGAGTATGCCTTGCTCTGGTCTCTGTTTGCTGGGAGCTTGCAGATCTCCTGGAGTGCCTTCATGATGATTTAACAACTGTTTTGTGATCTTGAGAGAAAGTTAATAAGAGACAAGCAAGATTTGGATTCTTTTTCTCTAACACATTTTGGTAATATGCAGAGGAGTACAATAAAAGTGTCATCAATTTTCAGTCTGGGAGAGGAACCAAGACTGCCTGCAGAAAACCAGGAATCCTGACCACCAGACAATATGGCATAATTAGGAAGGCAACCTGGTTGAAAACCAGGAATCCTGACCACTATATTACATAAGTCACTAGGAAGGAAAGCTGCAATGTCAGGCCCAGCAATATTTTCTCATCAGCTAACCAGTGGAGCCAATAGAATTGTTTTTTCAAATTTGATCAACTGACATTTTCATGTCTGAGCATGTATGAATGTTAAACTTGTACAAAAGAAAGAACTCACACAGCAAAAACTTTGCTGGTCTCGTGGAAAAAGCCTTCCTTAAAGGAGGTATAATCAGCTAACCAGTGGAGCCACCAGACTTGGTTTTTCAAAATTTATCAACTGACTTTTTCATGTCTGAGCATGTACAAAACTTAAACTTGTACAAAAGAAAGAATTCCCACAGCAAAACTTTGCTGTTCATTTGGAAAAAGCCTTCCTCAAAGGAGGTATAATCTCTTTATGGTGATTTACAAAATGTTTGGTGATCTATACAGGAATTTATAAATGGACAATTTGAACGAGCGTGCGCTGTATCCTTTTTGCTGTAACAAAATTAGTTAATTTAAAGAGGCTACTATAAAAGTGAGAAAAAGCTTAACATACCGGGAGTTGAACCCAGGACGCCTGGGTGAAAACCAGGAATCCTGACCGATAGACCATATGGGACACAAAATGTATTTCTCACCAGACAGGCATTGGAATATCTGCTTTGTCCATCAACCAATGGAGCCAAGAGCCTTGGTTTTCCAAATGATTACAACTGACTTCTTTTAAATTTGAGAATATATGTGCATTACACTTGTACAACCTGAAAAAATACATACTGAAATTTGCTTATTGTTTTGATAAAGACTTACTCAGAGGAGCTATTACAAATGGGCTCACTACAATAACCAAGACCAGGAATCCTGACCACTATATTACATAAGTCACTTGGAAGGAAAGCTGCATTGTCAGTCCAGTCAGGCACAGCAATATTTTCTCATCAGCAAACCAGTGGAGCCAATAGAATTGTTTTTTCAAATTTGATCAGCTGACATTTTCATGTCTGAGCATGTACGAAAGTTAAACTTGTACAAAAGAAAGAACTCACACAGTAAAAACTTTGCTGGTCTTTTGGAAAAAGCCTTCCTTAAAGGAGGTATAATCAGTTAACCAGTGGAGCCACCAGACTTGGTTTTTCAAAATTTATCAACTGACTTTTTCATGTCTGAGCATGCACGAAAGTTAAACTTGTACAAAAGAAAGAACTCCCACAGCAAAACTTTGCTGTTCATTTGGAAAAAGCCTTCCTCAAAGGAGGTATAATCTCTTTATGGTGATTTACAAAATCTTTGGTGATCTTTACAGGAATTTATAAATGGACAATTTGAACGAGCGTGCGCTGTATCCTTTTTGCTGTAAGAAAATTAGTTAATTTAAAGAGGCTACTATAAAAGTGAGAAAAGCTTCCCATACCGGGAGTTGAACACGGGCAGCCTGGGTGAAAACCAGGAATCCTGACCGCTAGACCATATGGGACACAAGATGTATATTACACCAGACAGGCATTGGAATATCTGCTTTGTCCATCAAACAGTGGAGCCAAGAGCCTTGGTTTTCCAAATGATTACAACTGACTTTTTTTTAAATTTGAGAATATATGTGCTTTACACTTGTACAACCTGAAAAAAAAACACATACTGAAATTTGCTTGTTGTTTTGATAAAGACTTACTCAGAGGAGCTACTACAAATGGGCTCCCTACAATAACCAAGACCTCGTGGCGCAATGGTAGTGCGACTGACTCCAGATCAGAAGGTTGTGTGTTCAAAGCACAGACTAGATCACCCTACTTAAGGGGTGTTGTACGCCCAATGTTCCCTCCCTGAATGTCTTGAAAAATGAATGCCTCAAACGCTAAGAAGAGTATGCCTTGCTCTGGTCTCTGTTTGCTGGGAGCTTGCAGATCTCCTGGAGTGCCTTCAAGATGATTTAACAACTGTTTTGTGATCTTGAGAGAAAGTTAATAAGAGACAAGCGAGATTTAGATTCTTTTTCTCTAACACATTTTGGTAATATGCAGAGGAGTACAATAAAAGTGTCATCAATTTTCATTCTGGGAGAGGAACCAAGGCTGCCTGCAGAAAACCAGGAATCCTGACCACCAGACAGTATGGCATTCTTAGGAAGGCAACCTGGTTGAAAACCAGGAATCCTGACCACTATATTACATAAGTCACTTGGAAGGAAAGCTGCATTGTCAGTCCAGTCAGGCACAGCCATATTTTCTCATCAGCAAACCAGTGGAGCCAATAGAATTGTTTTTTCAAATTTATCAACTGACTTTTTCATGTCTGAGCATGTACGAAAGTTAAACTTTTACAAAAGAAAGAATTCCCACAGCAAAACTTTGCTGTTCATTTGGAAAAAGCCTTCCTCAAAGGAGGTATAATCTCTTTTTGGTGATTTACAAAATCTTTGGTGATCTTTACAGGAATTTATAAATGGACAATTTGAACGAGCGTGCGCTGTATCCTTTTTGCTGTAACAAACTTAGTTAATTTAAAGAGGCTACTATAAAAGTGAGAAAAGCTTCCCATACCGGGAGTTGAACCCTGGACGCCTGGGTGAAAACCAGGAATCCTGACCGCTAGACCATATGGGACACAAAATGTATTTTACACCAGACAGGCATTGGAATATCTGCTTTGTCCATCAACCAGTGGAGCCAAGAGCCTTGGTTTTCCAAATGATTACAACTGACTTTTTTAAATTTGAGAATATATGTGCTTTACACTTGTACAACCTGAAAAAAAAACACATACTGAAATTTGCTTGTTGTTTTGATAAATACTTACTCAGAGGAGCTACTACAAATGTGCTCAGTACAGTAACCAAGACCTCGTGGTGCAATGGTAGCGTGTCTGACTCCAGATCAGGGTGTTGTGTGTTCAAATCACGTCGGTGTCAAGCAAATCCTTTTGAAGACTAGATGACCCTACTTAAGTGGTATTGTACGCCCAATGTTCCCTCCCTGAATGTCTAGAAAAATGAATGCAACAAAATCTAAGAAGAGTATGCCTTGCTCTGCTCTCTGTTTGCTGGGAGCTTGCAGATCTCCTGTAGTGCCTTCATGATGATTTAACAACTGTTTTGTGATCTTGAGAGAAAGTTAATAAGAGACAAGCGAGATTTGGATTCTTTTTCTCTAACATGTTTTTGTAATATGCAGAGGAGTACAGTAAAAGTGTCATCAATTTTCAACCTGGGAGAGGAACCAAGGCTGCCTGCAGAAAACCAGAAATCCTGACCACCAGACAATATGGCATTCTTAGGAAGGCAACCTGGTTGAAAACCAGGAATCCTGACCACTATATTACGTAAGTCACTTGGAAGGAAAGCTGCATTGTCAGACCAGTCAGGCACAGATATATTTTCTCATCAGCTAACCAGTGGAGCCAATAGAATTGGTTTTTCAAATTTGATCAGCTGACATTTTCATGTCTGAGCATGTACGAAAGTTAAACTTGTACAAAGTTAAACTTGTACAACTCCCACATCAAAAACTTTGCTGTTCATTTGGAAAAAGCCTTCCTCAAAGGAGGTATAATCTCTTTTTGGTGATTTACAAAATCTTTGGTGATCTTTACAGGAATTTATAAATGGACAATTTGAACGAGCGTGCGCTGTATCCTTTTTGCTGTAACAAACTTAGTTAATTTAAAGAGGCTACTATAAAAGTGAGAAAAGCTTCCCATACCGGGAGTTGAACCCGGGAGAAAACGAGGAATCCTGATCGCTAGACTATATGGGACACAAAATGTATTTTACACCAGACAGGCATTGGAATGTCTGCTTTGTCCATCAACCAGTGGAGCCAAGAGCCTTGGTTTTCCAAATGATTACAACTGACTTTTTTTAAATTTGAGAATATATGTGCTTTACACTTGTACAACCTGAAAAAAAACACATACTGAAATTTGCTTGTTGTTTTGATAAATACTTACTCAGAGGAGCTACTACAAATGTGCACACTTCAGTAACCAAGACCTCATGGCGCAACGGTAGCGCGTCTGTTTCCAGATCATAAGTTTGCGTGTTGAAATCACGTCTGTGTCAAGCACTTCTTTTTGAAGACTAGATCACCCTACTTAAGTGGTATTGTACGCCCAGTGTTCCCTCCCTGAATGTCTTGAAAAATGAATGCAACAAAATCTAAGAAGAGTATGCCTTGCTCTGCTCTCTGTTTGCTGGGAGCTTGCAGATCTCCTGTAGTGCCTTCATGATGATTTAACAACTGTTTTGTGATCTTGAGAGAAAGTTAATAAGAGACAAGCGAGATTTGGATTCTTTTTCTCTAACACATTTTGGTAATATGCAGAGGAGTACAATAAAAGTGTCATCAATTTTCAATCTGGGAGAGGAACCAAGGCTGCCTGCAGAAAACCAGGAATCCTGACCACCAGACAATATGGCATTCTTAGGAAGGCAACCTGGTTGAAAACCAGGAATCCTGACCACTATATTACATAAGTCACTTGGAAGGAAAGCTGCATTGTCAGACCAGTCAGGCACAGATATATTTTCTCATCAGCTAACCAGAGGAGCCAATAGAATTGGTTTTTCAAATTTGATCATCTGACATTTTCATGTCTGAGCATGTACGAAAGTTAAACTTGTACAACTCCCACAGCAAAAATTTTGCTGTTCATTTGGAAAAAGCCTTCCTCAAAGTAGGTATAATCTCTTTATGGTGATTTACAAAATCTTTGGTGATCTTTACAGGAATTTATAAATGGACAATTTGAACGAGCCTGCGCTGTATCCTTTTTGCTGTAAGAAAATTAGTTAATTTA
The DNA here is from genome assembly GCA_032164185.1 of Moxostoma hubbsi. Taxonomy (NCBI): domain Eukaryota; kingdom Metazoa; phylum Chordata; class Actinopteri; order Cypriniformes; family Catostomidae; genus Moxostoma; species Moxostoma hubbsi. The sequence continues at coordinate 23,142,493 of JAVLUX010000040.1, read as the reverse complement.
AAGAGGCTACTTTAAAAGTGAGAAAAGCTTCCCACACCGGGAGTTGAACCCGGTCCGCCTGGGTGAAAACCAGGAAACCTGACCGCTAGACCATATGGGACACAAAATGCATTTTACCCCAGACAGGCATTGGAATATCTGCTTTGTCCATCAACCAGTGGAGCCAAGAGCCTTGGTTTTCCAAATGATTACAACTGACTTTTTTTAAATTTGAGAATATATGTGCTTTACATTTGTACAACCTGAAAAAAAAACACATACTGAAATTTGCTTGTTGTTTTGATAAATACTTACTCAGAGGAGCTACTACAAATGTGCTCACTACAGTAACCAAGGGCGCAACGGTAGCGCGTCTGACTCCAGATCAGAAGGTTGCGTGTTCAAATCACGTCAGGTTCAAGCACTTCTTTTAGAAGACTAGATCACCCTTCTTAAGGGATGTTGTACGCCCAATGTTCCCTCCCTGAATGTCTTGAAAAATGAATGCAACAAAATCTAAGAAGAGTATGCCTTGCTCTGCTCTCTGTTTGCTGGGAGCTTGAAGATCTCCTGTAGTGCCTTCATGATGATTTAACAACTGTTTTGTGATCTTGAGAGAAAGTTAATAAGAGACAAGCGAGATTTGGATTCTTTTTCTCTAACACATTTTGGTAATATGCAGAGGAGTACAATAAAAGTGTCATCAATTTTCAATCTGGGAGAGGAACCAAGGCTGCCTACAGAAAACCAGGAATCCTGACCACCAGACAATATGGCATTCTTAGGAAGGCAACCTGGTTGAAAACCAGGAATCCTGACCACTATATTACATAAGTCACTTGGAAGGAAAGCTGCATTGTCAGACCAGTCAGGCACAGATATATTTTCTCATCAGCTAACCAGTGGAGCCAATAGAATTGGTTTTTCAAATTTGATCAGCTGACATATTCATGTCTGAGCATGTACGAAAGTTAAACTTGTACAAAGTTAAACTTGTACAACTCCCACAGCAAAAACTTTGCAGTTCATTTGGAAAAAGCCTTCCTCAAAGGAGGTATAATCTCTTTATGGTGATTTACAAAATCTTTGGTGATCTTTACAGGAATTTATAAATGGACAATTTGAACGAGCCTGCGCTGTATCCTTTTTGCTGTAAGAAAATTTGTTAATTTAAAGAGGCTACTATAAAAGTGAGAAAAGCTTCCCATACCGGGAGTTGAACCCGGGCCGCCTGGGTGAAAACCAGGAATCCTGACCGCTAGACCATATGGGACACAAAATGCATTTTACACCAGACAGGCATTGGAATATCTGCTTTGTCCATCAACCAGTGGAGCCAAGAGCCTTGGTTTTCCAAATGATTACAACTGACTTTTTTTAAATTTGAGAATATATGTGCTTTACACTTCTACAACCTGAAAAAAAAACATACTGAAATTTGCTTGTTGTTTTGATAAATACTTACTCAGAGGAGCTACTACAAATGTGCTCACTATAGTAACCAAGACCTCATGGTGCAATGGTAGCGCGTCTGACTCCTGATCAGGAGGTTGCGTGTTCAAATCACGTCGGTGTCAAGCAAATCCTTTTGAAGACTAGATGACCCTACTTAAGTGGTATTGTACGCCCAATGTTCCCTCCCTGAATGTCTTGGAAAAATGAATGCAACAAAATCTAAGAAGAGTATGCCTTGCTCTGCTCTCTGTTTTTTGGGAGCATGCAGATCTCCTGTAGTGCCTTCATGATGATTTAACAACTGTTTTGTGATCTTGAGAGAAAGTTAATAAGAGACAAGCGAGATTTGGATTCTTTTTCTCTAACACATTTTGGTAATATGCAGAGGAGTACAATAAAAGTGTCATCAATTTTCAATCTGGGAGAGGAACCAAGGCTGCCTGCAGAAAACCAGGAATCCTGACCACCAGACAATATGGCATTCTTAGGAAGGCAACCTGGTTGAAAACCAGGAATCCTGACCACTATATAACATAAGTCACTTGGAAGGAAAGCTGCATTGTCAGACCAGTCAGGCACAGCAATATTTTCTCATCAGCTAACCAGTGGAGCCAATAGAATTGGTTTTTCAAATTTGATCAGCTGACATTTTCATGTCTGAGCATGTACGAAAGTTAAACTTGTACAAAGTTAAACTTGTACAACTCCCACAGCAAAAACTTTGCTGTTCATTTGGAAAAAGCCTTCCTCAAAGGAGGTATAATCTCTTTTTGGTGATTTACAAAATCTTTGGTGATCTTTACAGGAATTTATAAATGGACAATTTGAACGAGCGTGCGCTGTATCCTTTTTGCTGTAACAAACTTAGTTAATTTAAAGAGGCTACTATAAAAGTGAGAAAAGCTTCCCATACCGGGAGTTGAACCCGGGAGAAAACGAGGAATCCTGATCGCTAGACTATATGGGACACAAAATGTATTTTACACCAGACAGGCATTGGAATATCTGCTTTGTCCATCAACCAGTGGAGCCAAGAGCCTTGGTTTTCCAAATGATTACAACTGACTTTTTTAAATTTGAGAATATATGTGCTTTACACTTGTACAACCTGAAAAAAACACATATTGAAATTTGCTTGTTGTTTTGATAAATACTTACACAGAGGAGCTACTACAAATGGGCTCACTACAATAACCAAGACCTTGTGGCGCAACGGTAGCGCGTCTGACTCCAGATCAGAAGGTTGCGTGTTCAAATCACGTCAGGGTCAAGCACTTCCTTTTGAAGACTAGATCACCCTACTTAAGTTGTATTGTACGCCCAATGTTCTCTCCCTGAATGTCTTGAAAAATGAATGCAACAAAATCTAAGAATAGTATGCCTTGCTCTGCTCTCTGTTTGCTGGGAGCTTGCAGATCTCCTGTAGTGCCTTCATGATGATTTAACAACTGTTTTTTGATCTTGAGAGAAAGTTAATAAGAGACAAGCGAGATTTGGATTCTTTTTCTCTAACACATTTTGGTAATATGCAGAGGAGTACAATAAAAGTGTCATCAATTTTCAATCTGGGAGAGGAACCAAGGCTGCCTGCAGAAAACCAGGAATCCTGACCACCAGACAATATGGCATTCTTAGGAAGGCAACCTGGTTGAAAACCAGGAATCCTGACCACTATATAACATAAGTCACTTGGAAGGAAAGCTGCATTGTCAGACCAGTCAGGCACAGCAATATTTTCTCATCAGCTAACCAGTGGAGCCAATAGAATTGGTTTTTCAAATTTGATCAGCTGACATTTTCATGTCTGAGCATGTACGAAAGTTAAACTTGTACAAAGTTAAACTTGTACAACTCCCACATCAAAAACTTTGCTGTTCATTTGGAAAAAGCCTTCCTCAAAGGAGGTATAATCTCTTTTTGGTGATTTACAAAATCTTTGGTGATCTTTACAGGAATTTATAAATGGACAATTTGAACGAGCGTGCGCTGTATCCTTTTTGCTGTAACAAACTTAGTTAATTTAAAGAGGCTACTATAAAAGTGAGAAAAGATTCCCATACCGGGAGTTGAACCCGGGCCGCCTGGGTGAAAACCAGGAATCCTGACCGCTAGACCATATGGGATACAAAATGCATTTTACACCAGACAGGCATTGGAATATCTGCTTTGTCCATCAACCAGTGGAGCCAAGAGCCTTGGTTTTCCAAATGATTACAACTGACTTTTTTAAATTTGAGAATATATGTGCTTTACACTTGTACAACCTGAAAAAAAAACACATACTGAAATTTGCTTGTTGTTTTGATAAATACTTACTCAGAGGAGCTACTACAAATGTGCTCACTTCAGTAACCAAAACCTCATGGCGCAACGGTAGCGCGTCTGTTTCCAGATCATAAGGTTGTGTGTTGAAATCACGTCGGTGTCAAGCACTTCTTTTTGAAGACTAGATCACCCTACTTAAGTGGTATTGTACGCCCAGTGTTCCCTCCCTGAATGTCTTGAAAAATGAATGCAACAAAATCTAAGAAGAGTATGCCTTGCTCTGTTCTCTGTTTGCTGGGAGCTTGCAAATCTCCTGTAGTGCCTTCATGATGATTTAACAACTGTTTTGTGATCTTGAGAGAAAGTTAATAAGAGACAAGCGAGATTTGGATTCTTTTTCTCTAACATGTTTTTGTAATATGCAGAGGAGTACAATAAAAGTGTCATCAATTTTCAATCTGGGAAAGGAACCAAGGCTGCCTGCAGAAAACCAGGAATCCTGACCACCAGACAATATGGCATTCTTAGGAAGGCAACCTGGTTGAAAACCAGGAATCCTGACCACTATATTACATAAGTCACTTGGAAGGAAAGCTGCATTGTCAGACCAGTCAGGCACAGCAATATTTTCTCATCAGCTAACCAGTGGAGCCAATGGAATTGGTTTTTCAAATTTGATCAGCTGACATTTTCATATCTGAGCATGTACGAAAGTTAAACTTGTACAAAGTTAAACTTGTACAACTCCCACAGCAAAAACTTTGCTGTTCATTTGGAAAAAGCCTTCCTCAAAGGAGGTGTAATCTCTTTATGGTGATTTACAAAATCTTTGGTGATCTTTACAGGAATTTATAAATGGACAATTTGAACGAGCGTGCGCTGTATCCTTTTTGCTGTAACAAAATTAGTTAATTTAAAGAGGCTACTATAAAAGTGAGAAAAGCTTAACATACCGGGAGTTGAACCTGGGCCGCCTGGGTGAAAACCAGGGATCCTGACCGCTAGATCATATCGGACACAAAATGTGTTTTACACCAGACAGGCATTGGAATATCTGCTTTGCCCATCAACCAGTGGAGCCAAGAGCCTTGGTTTTCCAAATGATTACAACTGACTTTTTTAAATTTGAGAATATATGTGCTTTACACTTGTACAACCTGAAAAAAAACACATACTGAAATTTGCTTGTTGTTTTGATAAAAACTTACTCAGAGGAGTTACTACAAATGGGCTCACTACAATAACCAAGACCAGGAATCCTGACCACTATATTACATAAGTCACTTGGAAGGAAAGCTGCATTGTCAGTCCAGTCAGGCACAGCAATATTTTCTCATCAGCAAACCAGTGGAGCCAATAGAATTGTTTTTTCAAATTTGATCAGCTGACATTTTCATGTCTGAGCATGTACGAAAGTTAAACTTGTACAAAAGAAAGAACTCCCACAGCAAATACTTTGCTGTTCATTTGGAAAAAGCCTTCCTTAAAGGAGGTATAATCAGCTAACCAGTGGAGCCACCAGACTTGGTTTTTCAAAATTTATCAGCTGACTTTTTCATGTCTGAGCATGTACAACAGTTAAACTTGTACAAAAGAAAGAACTCCCACAGCAAATACTTTGCTGTTCATTTGGAAAAAGCCTTCCTCAAAGGAGGTATAATTTCTTTATGGTATTTACAAAATCTTTGGTGATCTTTACAGGAATTTATAAATGGACAATTTGAAGGGGCGTGCGCTGTATCTTTTTTGCTGTAACAATATTAGTTAATTTAAAGAGGCTACTATTAAAGTGAGAAGAGCTTCCACACCAGGAGTTGAACCAGGCCACATGGGTGAAAACCAGGAATCCTGAGCGCTAGACCATATGGGACACAAAATATATTTTACACCAGACAGGCATTGGAATATCTGCTTTGTCCATCAACCATTGGAGCCAAGAGCATTGGTTTTCCAAATGATTACAACTGACTTTTTTTAAATTTGAGAATATTTGTGCTTTACACTTGTTTCCTCCCTGAATGTCTTGAAAAATTAATGCCACAAACACTAAGAAGAGTATGCCTTGCTCTGGTCTCTGTTTGCTGGGAGCTTGCAGATCTCCTGGAGTGCCTTCATGATGATTTAACAACTGTTTTGTGATCTTGAGAGAAAGTTAATAAGAGACAAGCGAGATTTGGATTCTTTTTCTCTAACACATTTTGGTAATATGCAGAGGAATACAATAAAAGTGTCATCAATTTTCAATCTGGGAGAGGAACCAAGGCTGCCTGCAGAAAACCAGGAATCCTGACCACCAGACAATATGGCATTCTTAGGAAGGCAACCTGGTTGAAAACCAGGAATCCTGACCACTATATTACATAAGTCACTTGGAAGGAAAGCTGCATTGTCAGGCACAGCAATATTTTCTCATCAGCTAACCAGTGGAGCCAATAGAATTGGTTTTTCAAATTTGATCAGCTGACATTTTCATGTCTGAGCATGTACGAAAGTTAAACTTGTACAAAGTTAAACTTGTACAACTCCCACAGCAAAAACTTTGCTGTTCATTTGGAAAAAGCCTTCCTCAAAGAAGGTATAATCTCTTTATGGTGATTTACAAAATCTTTGGTGATCTTTACAGGAATTTATAAATGGACAATTTGAACGAGCGTGCGCTGTATCCTTTTTGCTGTAAGAAAATTAGTTAATTTAAAGAGGCTACTATAAAAGTGAGAAAAGCTTCCCATACCGGGAGTTGAACCCGGGCGAAAACCAGGAATCCTGACAGCTAGACCATATGGGACACAAAATATATATTATACCAGACAGGCATTGGAATATCTGCTTTGTCCATCAACCAGTGGAGCCAAGAGCCTTGGTTTTCCAAATGATTACAACTGACTTTTTTTTAAATTTGAGAATATATGTGCTTTACACTTGTACAACCTGAAAAAAAACACATACTGAAATTTGCTTGTTGTTTTGATAAAGACTTACTCAGAGTAGCTACTACAAATGGGCTCACTACAATAACCAAGACCTCGTGACGCAATGGTGGTGCGACTGACTCCCGATCAGAAGGTTGTGTGTTCAAAGCACAGACTAGATCACCCTACTTAAGGGGTATTGTACGCCCAATGTTCCCTCCCTGAATGTCTTGAAAAATGAATGTCTCAAACGCTAAGAAGAGTATGCCTTGCTCTGGTCTCTGTTTGCTGGGAGCTTGCAGATCTCCTGCAGTTCCTTCATGATGATTTAACAACTGTTTTGTGATCTTGAGAGCAAGTTAATAAGAGACAAGCGAGATTTAGATTCTTTTTCTCTAACACATTTTGGTAATATGCAGAGGAGTACAATAAAAGTGTCATCAATTTTCAATCTGGGAGAGGAACCAAGGCTGCCTGCAGAAAACCAGGAATACTGACCACCAGACAGTATGGCATTCTTAGGAAGGCAACCTGGTTGAAAACCAGGAATCCTGACCACTATATTACATATGTCACTTGGAAGGAAAGCTGCATTGTCAGTCCAGTCAGGCACAGCAATATTTTCTCATCAGCAAACCAGTGGAGCCAATAGAATTGTTTTTTCAAATTTATCAACTGACTTTTTCATGTCTGAGCATGTACGAAAGTTAAACTTGTACAAAAGAAAGAACTCCCACAGCAAAACTTTGCTGTTCGTTTGGAAAAAGCCTTCCTCAAAGGAGGTATAATCTCTTTATGGTGATTTACAAAATCTTTGGTGATCTTTACAGGAATTTATAAATGGACAATTTGAACGAGCGTTCGCTGTATCCTTTTTGCTGTAAGAAAATTAGTTAATTTAAAGAGGCTACTATAAAAGTGAGAAAAGCTTACCATACCTGGAGTTGAACACAGGCAGCCTGGGTGAAAACCAGGAATCCTGACCACCAGACAATATGGCATTCTTAGGAAGGCAACCTGGTTGAAAACCAGGAATCCTGACCACTATATAACATAAGTCACTTGGAAGGAAAGCTGCATTGTCAGACCAGTCAGGCACAGCAATATTTTCTCATCAGCTAACCAGTGGAGCCAATAGAATTGGTTTTTCAAATTTGATCAGCTGACATTTTCATGTCTGAGCATGTACGAAAGTTAAACTTGTACAAAGTTAAACTTGTACAACTCCCACATCAAAAACTTTGCTGTTCATTTGGAAAAAGCCTTCCTCAAAGGAGGTATAATCTCTTTTTGGTGATTTACAAAATCTTTGGTGATCTTTACAGGAATTTATAAATGGACAATTTGAACGAGCGTGCGCTGTATCCTTTTTGCTGTAACAAACTTAGTTAATTTAAAGAGGCTACTATAAAAGTGAGAAAAGATTCCCATACCGGGAGTTGAACCCGGGCCGCCTGGGTGAAAACCAGGAATCCTGACCGCTAGACCATATGGGATACAAAATGCATTTTACACCAGACAGGCATTGGAATATCTGCTTTGTCCATCAACCAGTGGAGCCAAGAGCCTTGGTTTTCCAAATGATTACAACTGACTTTTTTAAATTTGAGAATATATGTGCTTTACACTTGTACAACCTGAAAAAAAAACACATACTGAAATTTGCTTGTTGTTTTGATAAATACTTACTCAGAGGAGCTACTACAAATGTGCTCACTTCAGTAACCAAAACCTCATGGCGCAACGGTAGCGCGTCTGTTTCCAGATCATAAGGTTGTGTGTTGAAATCACGTCGGTGTCAAGCACTTCTTTTTGAAGACTAGATCACCCTACTTAAGTGGTATTGTACGCCCAGTGTTCCCTCCCTGAATGTCTTGAAAAATGAATGCAACAAAATCTAAGAAGAGTATGCCTTGCTCTGTTCTCTGTTTGCTGGGAGCTTGCAAATCTCCTGTAGTGCCTTCATGATGATTTAACAACTGTTTTGTGATCTTGAGAGAAAGTTAATAAGAGACAAGCGAGATTTGGATTCTTTTTCTCTAACATGTTTTTGTAATATGCAGAGGAGTACAATAAAAGTGTCATCAATTTTCAATCTGGGAAAGGAACCAAGGCTGCCTGCAGAAAACCAGGAATCCTGACCACCAGACAATATGGCATTCTTAGGAAGGCAACCTGGTTGAAAACCAGGAATCCTGACCACTATATTACATAAGTCACTTGGAAGGAAAGCTGCATTGTCAGACCAGTCAGGCACAGCAATATTTTCTCATCAGCTAACCAGTGGAGCCAATGGAATTGGTTTTTCAAATTTGATCAGCTGACATTTTCATATCTGAGCATGTACGAAAGTTAAACTTGTACAAAGTTAAACTTGTACAACTCCCACAGCAAAAACTTTGCTGTTCATTTGGAAAAAGCCTTCCTCAAAGGAGGTGTAATCTCTTTATGGTGATTTACAAAATCTTTGGTGATCTTTACAGGAATTTATAAATGGACAATTTGAACGAGCGTGCGCTGTATCCTTTTTGCTGTAACAAAATTAGTTAATTTAAAGAGGCTACTATAAAAGTGAGAAAAGCTTAACATACCGGGAGTTGAACCTGGGCCGCCTGGGTGAAAACCAGGGATCCTGACCGCTAGATCATATCGGACACAAAATGTGTTTTACACCAGACAGGCATTGGAATATCTGCTTTGCCCATCAACCAGTGGAGCCAAGAGCCTTGGTTTTCCAAATGATTACAACTGACTTTTTTAAATTTGAGAATATATGTGCTTTACACTTGTACAACCTGAAAAAAAACACATACTGAAATTTGCTTGTTGTTTTGATAAAAACTTACTCAGAGGAGTTACTACAAATGGGCTCACTACAATAACCAAGACCAGGAATCCTGACCACTATATTACATAAGTCACTTGGAAGGAAAGCTGCATTGTCAGTCCAGTCAGGCACAGCAATATTTTCTCATCAGCAAACCAGTGGAGCCAATAGAATTGTTTTTTCAAATTTGATCAGCTGACATTTTCATGTCTGAGCATGTACGAAAGTTAAACTTGTACAAAAGAAAGAACTCCCACAGCAAATACTTTGCTGTTCATTTGGAAAAAGCCTTCCTTAAAGGAGGTATAATCAGCTAACCAGTGGAGCCACCAGACTTGGTTTTTCAAAATTTATCAGCTGACTTTTTCATGTCTGAGCATGTACAACAGTTAAACTTGTACAAAAGAAAGAACTCCCACAGCAAATACTTTGCTGTTCATTTGGAAAAAGCCTTCCTCAAAGGAGGTATAATTTCTTTATGGTATTTACAAAATCTTTGGTGATCTTTACAGGAATTTATAAATGGACAATTTGAAGGGGCGTGCGCTGTATCTTTTTTGCTGTAACAATATTAGTTAATTTAAAGAGGCTACTATTAAAGTGAGAAGAGCTTCCACACCAGGAGTTGAACCAGGCCACATGGGTGAAAACCAGGAATCCTGAGCGCTAGACCATATGGGACACAAAATATATTTTACACCAGACAGGCATTGGAATATCTGCTTTGTCCATCAACCATTGGAGCCAAGAGCATTGGTTTTCCAAATGATTACAACTGACTTTTTTTAAATTTGAGAATATTTGTGCTTTACACTTGTTTCCTCCCTGAATGTCTTGAAAAATTAATGCCACAAACACTAAGAAGAGTATGCCTTGCTCTGGTCTCTGTTTGCTGGGAGCTTGCAGATCTCCTGGAGTGCCTTCATGATGATTTAACAACTGTTTTGTGATCTTGAGAGAAAGTTAATAAGAGACAAGCGAGATTTGGATTCTTTTTCTCTAACACATTTTGGTAATATGCAGAGGAATACAATAAAAGTGTCATCAATTTTCAATCTGGGAGAGGAACCAAGGCTGCCTGCAGAAAACCAGGAATCCTGACCACCAGACAATATGGCATTCTTAGGAAGGCAACCTGGTTGAAAACCAGGAATCCTGACCACTATATTACATAAGTCACTTGGAAGGAAAGCTGCATTGTCAGGCACAGCAATATTTTCTCATCAGCTAACCAGTGGAGCCAATAGAATTGGTTTTTCAAATTTGATCAGCTGACATTTTCATGTCTGAGCATGTACGAAAGTTAAACTTGTACAAAGTTAAACTTGTACAACTCCCACAGCAAAAACTTTGCTGTTCATTTGGAAAAAGCCTTCCTCAAAGAAGGTATAATCTCTTTATGGTGATTTACAAAATCTTTGGTGATCTTTACAGGAATTTATAAATGGACAATTTGAACGAGCGTGCGCTGTATCCTTTTTGCTGTAAGAAAATTAGTTAATTTAAAGAGGCTACTATAAAAGTGAGAAAAGCTTCCCATACCGGGAGTTGAACCCGGGCGAAAACCAGGAATCCTGACAGCTAGACCATATGGGACACAAAATATATATTATACCAGACAGGCATTGGAATATCTGCTTTGTCCATCAACCAGTGGAGCCAAGAGCCTTGGTTTTCCAAATGATTACAACTGACTTTTTTTTAAATTTGAGAATATATGTGCTTTACACTTGTACAACCTGAAAAAAAACACATACTGAAATTTGCTTGTTGTTTTGATAAAGACTTACTCAGAGTAGCTACTACAAATGGGCTCACTACAATAACCAAGACCTCGTGACGCAATGGTGGTGCGACTGACTCCCGATCAGAAGGTTGTGTGTTCAAAGCACAGACTAGATCACCCTACTTAAGGGGTATTGTACGCCCAATGTTCCCTCCCTGAATGTCTTGAAAAATGAATGTCTCAAACGCTAAGAAGAGTATGCCTTGCTCTGGTCTCTGTTTGCTGGGAGCTTGCAGATCTCCTGCAGTTCCTTCATGATGATTTAACAACTGTTTTGTGATCTTGAGAGCAAGTTAATAAGAGACAAGCGAGATTTAGATTCTTTTTCTCTAACACATTTTGGTAATATGCAGAGGAGTACAATAAAAGTGTCATCAATTTTCAATCTGGGAGAGGAACCAAGGCTGCCTGCAGAAAACCAGGAATACTGACCACCAGACAGTATGGCATTCTTAGGAAGGCAACCTGGTTGAAAACCAGGAATCCTGACCACTATATTACATATGTCACTTGGAAGGAAAGCTGCATTGTCAGTCCAGTCAGGCACAGCAATATTTTCTCATCAGCAAACCAGTGGAGCCAATAGAATTGTTTTTTCAAATTTATCAACTGACTTTTTCATGTCTGAGCATGTACGAAAGTTAAACTTGTACAAAAGAAAGAACTCCCACAGCAAAACTTTGCTGTTCGTTTGGAAAAAGCCTTCCTCAAAGGAGGTATAATCTCTTTATGGTGATTTACAAAATCTTTGGTGATCTTTACAGGAATTTATAAATGGACAATTTGAACGAGCGTTCGCTGTATCCTTTTTGCTGTAAGAAAATTAGTTAATTTAAAGAGGCTACTATAAAAGTGAGAAAAGCTTACCATACCTGGAGTTGAACACAGGCAGCCTGGGTGAAAACCAGGAATCCTGACCGCTAGACCATATGGGACACAAGATGTATATTACACCAGACAGGCATTGGAATATCTGCTTTGTCCATCAACCAGTGGAGCCAAGAGCCTTGGTTTTCCAAATGATTACAACTGACTTTTTTTTAAATTTGAGAATATTTGTGCTTTACACTTGTTTCCTCCCTGAATTTCTTGAAAAATTAATGCCACAAACACTAAGAAGAGTATGCCTTGCTCTGGTCTCTGTTTGCTGGGAGCTTGCAGATCTCCTGGAGTGCCTTCATGATGATTTAACAACTGTTTTGTGATCTTGAGAGAAAGTTAATAAGAGACAAGCAAGATTTGGATTCTTTTTCTCTAACACATTTTGGTAATATGCAGAGGAGTACAATAAAAGTGTCATCAATTTTCAATCTGGGAGAGGAACCAAGGCTGCCTGCAGAAAACCAGGAATCCTGACCACCAGACAATATGGCATTCTTAGGAAGGCAACCTGGTTGAAAACCAGGAATCCTGACCACTATATTACATAAGTCACTTGGAAGGAAAGCTGCATTGTCAGACCAGTCAGGCACAGCAATATTTTCTCATCAGCTAACCAGTAGTGCCAATAGAATTGGTTTTTCAAATTTGATCAGCTGACATTTTCATGTCTGAGCATGTACGAAAGTTAAACTTGTACAAAGTTAAACTTGTACAACTCCCACAGCAAAAACTTTGCTGTTCATTTGGAAAAAGCCTTCCTCAAAGGAGGTATAATCTCTTTATGGTGATTTACAAAATCTTTGGTGATCTTTACAGGAATTTATAAATGGACAATTTGAACGAGCGTGTGCTGTATCCTTTTTGCTGTAACAAAATTAGTTAATTTAAAGAGGCTACTATAAAAGTGAGAAAAACTTCCCATACCGGGAGTTGAACCCGGGCCGCCTGGGTGAAAACCAGGAATCCTGACCGCTAGACCATATGGGACACAAAATGTGCTTAACACCAGACAGGCATTGGAATCTCTGCTTTGTCCATCAACCAGTGGAGCCAAGAGCCTTGGTTTTCCAAATGATTACAACTGACTTTTTTAAATTTGAGAATATATGTGCTTTACACTTGTACAACCTGAAAAAAAAAACATACTGAAATTTGCTTGTTGTTTTGATAAAGACTTACTCAGAGGAGCTACTACAAATGGGCTCACCACAATAACCAAGACCTCGTGGCGCAATGGTAGAGCGTCTAACTCCAGATCCGAAGGTTGCGTGTTCAAATCACGTCGGGATCAAGCACTTCCTTTTGAAGACTAGATGACCCTACTTAAGGGGTATTGTACGCCTAATGTTTACTCCCTAAATGTATTGAAAAATGAATGCCACAAACACAAAGAAGAGTATGCCTTGCTCTGGTCTCTGTTTGCTGGGAGCTTGCAGATCTCCTGGAGTGCCTTCATGATGATTTAACAACTGTTTTGTGATCTTGAGAGAAAGTTAATAAGAGACAAGCAAGATTTGGATTCTTTTTCTCTAACACATTTTGGTAATATGCAGAGGAGTACAATAAAAGTGTCATCAATTTTCAGTCTGGGAGAGGAACCAAGACTGCCTGCAGAAAACCAGGAATCCTGACCACCAGACAATATGGCATAATTAGGAAGGCAACCTGGTTGAAAACCAGGAATCCTGACCACTATATTACATAAGTCACTAGGAAGGAAAGCTGCAATGTCAGGCCCAGCAATATTTTCTCATCAGCTAACCAGTGGAGCCAATAGAATTGTTTTTTCAAATTTGATCAACTGACATTTTCATGTCTGAGCATGTACGAAAGTTAAACTTGTACAAAAGAAAGAACTCACACAGTAAAAACTTTGCTGGTCTTTTGGAAAAAGCCTTCCTTAAAGGAGGTATAATCAGTTAACCAGTGGAGCCACCAGACTTGGTTTTTCAAAATTTATCAACTGACTTTTTCATGTCTGAGCATGCACGAAAGTTAAACTTGTACAAAAGAAAGAACTCCCACAGCAAAACTTTGCTGTTCATTTGGAAAAAGCCTTCCTCAAAGGAGGTATAATCTCTTTATGGTGATTTACAAAATCTTTGGTGATCTTTACAGGAATTTATAAATGGACAATTTGAACGAGCGTGCGCTGTATCCTTTTTGCTGTAAGAAAATTAGTTAATTTAAAGAGGCTACTATAAAAGTGAGAAAAGCTTCCCATACCGGGAGTTGAACACGGGCAGCCTGGGTGAAAACCAGGAATCCTGACCGCTAGACCATATGGGACACAAGATGTATATTACACCAGACAGGCATTGGAATATCTGCTTTGTCCATCAAACAGTGGAGCCAAGAGCCTTGGTTTTCCAAATGATTACAACTGACTTTTTTTTAAATTTGAGAATATATGTGCTTTACACTTGTACAACCTGAAAAAAAAACACATACTGAAATTTGCTTGTTGTTTTGATAAAGACTTACTCAGAGGAGCTACTACAAATGGGCTCCCTACAATAACCAAGACCTCGTGGCGCAATGGTAGTGCGACTGACTCCAGATCAGAAGGTTGTGTGTTCAAAGCACAGACTAGATCACCCTACTTAAGGGGTGTTGTACGCCCAATGTTCCCTCCCTGAATGTCTTGAAAAATGAATGCCTCAAACGCTAAGAAGAGTATGCCTTGCTCTGGTCTCTGTTTGCTGGGAGCTTGCAGATCTCCTGGAGTGCCTTCAAGATGATTTAACAACTGTTTTGTGATCTTGAGAGAAAGTTAATAAGAGACAAGCGAGATTTAGATTCTTTTTCTCTAACACATTTTGGTAATATGCAGAGGAGTACAATAAAAGTGTCATCAATTTTCATTCTGGGAGAGGAACCAAGGCTGCCTGCAGAAAACCAGGAATCCTGACCACCAGACAGTATGGCATTCTTAGGAAGGCAACCTGGTTGAAAACCAGGAATCCTGACCACTATATTACATAAGTCACTTGGAAGGAAAGCTGCATTGTCAGTCCAGTCAGGCACAGCCATATTTTCTCATCAGCAAACCAGTGGAGCCAATAGAATTGTTTTTTCAAATTTATCAACTGACTTTTTCATGTCTGAGCATGTACGAAAGTTAAACTTTTACAAAAGAAAGAATTCCCACAGCAAAACTTTGCTGTTCATTTGGAAAAAGCCTTCCTCAAAGGAGGTATAATCTCTTTTTGGTGATTTACAAAATCTTTGGTGATCTTTACAGGAATTTATAAATGGACAATTTGAACGAGCGTGCGCTGTATCCTTTTTGCTGTAACAAACTTAGTTAATTTAAAGAGGCTACTATAAAAGTGAGAAAAGCTTCCCATACCGGGAGTTGAACCCTGGACGCCTGGGTGAAAACCAGGAATCCTGACCGCTAGACCATATGGGACACAAAATGTATTTTACACCAGACAGGCATTGGAATATCTGCTTTGTCCATCAACCAGTGGAGCCAAGAGCCTTGGTTTTCCAAATGATTACAACTGACTTTTTTAAATTTGAGAATATATGTGCTTTACACTTGTACAACCTGAAAAAAAAACACATACTGAAATTTGCTTGTTGTTTTGATAAATACTTACTCAGAGGAGCTACTACAAATGTGCTCAGTACAGTAACCAAGACCTCGTGGTGCAATGGTAGCGCGTCTGACTCCAGATCAGGGTGTTGCGTGTTCAAATCACGTCGGTGTCAAGCAAATCCTTTTGAAGACTAGATGACCCTACTTAAGTGGTATTGTACGCCCAATGTTCCCTCCCTGAATGTCTAGAAAAATGAATGCAACAAAATCTAAGAAGAGTATGCCTTGCTCTGCTCTCTGTTTGCTGGGAGCTTGCAGATCTCCTGTAGTGCCTTCATGATGATTTAACAACTGTTTTGTGATCTTGAGAGAAAGTTAATAAGAGACAAGCGAGATTTGGATTCTTTTTCTCTAACACATTTTGGTAATATGCAGAGGAGTACAATAAAAGTGTCATCAATTTTCAATCTGGGAGAGGAACCAAGGCTGCCTGCAGAAAACCAGGAATCCTGACCACCAGACAATATGGCATTCTTAGGAAGGCAACCTGGTTGAAAACCAGGAATCCTGACCACTATATAACATAAGTCACTTGGAAGGAAAGCTGCATTGTCAGACCAGTCAGGCACAGCAATATTTTCTCATCAGCTAACCAGTGGAGCCAATAGAATTGGTTTTTCAAATTTGATCAGCTGACATTTTCATGTCTGAGCATGTACGAAAGTTAAACTTGTACAACTCCCACAGCAAAAACTTTGCTGTTCATTTGGAAAAAGCCTTCCTCAAAGGAGGTATAATCTCTTTATGGTGATTTACAAAATCTTTGGTGATCTTTACAGGAATTTATAAATGGACAATTTGAACGAGCCTGCGCTGTATCCTTTTTGCTGTAACAAAATTAGTTAATTTAAAGAGGCTACTATAAAAGTGAGAAAAGCTTCCCATACCGGGAGTTGAACCCGGGCTGCCTGGGTGAAAACCAGGAATCCTGACCGCTAGACCATATGGGACACAAAATGCATTTTACACCAGACAGGCATTGGAATATCTGCTTTGTCCAACAACCAGTGGAGCCAAGAGCCTTGGTTTTCCAAATGATTACAACTGACTTTTTTTAAATTTGAGAATATATGTGCTTTACACTTCTACAACCTGAAAAAAAAACATACTGAAATTTGCTTGTTGTTTTGATAAATACTTACTCAGAGGAGCTACTACAAATGTGCTCACTACAGTAACCAAGACCTCATGGCGCAATGGTAGCGCGTCTGACTCCAGATCAGGAGGTTGTGTGTTCAAATCACGTCGGTGTCAAGCAAATCCTTTTGAAGACTAGATGACCCTACTTAAGTGGTATTGTACGCCCAATGTTCCCTCCCTGAATATCTTGAAAAATGAATGCAACAAAATCTAAGAAGAGTATGGCTTGCTCTGCTCTCTTTTTTTGGGAGCTTGCAGATCTCCTGTAGTGCCTTCATGATGATTTAACAACTGTTTTGTGATCTTGAGAGAAAGTTAATAAGAGACAAGCGAGATTTGGATTCTTTTTCTCTAACACATTTTGGTAATATGCAGAGGAGTACAATAAAAGTGTCATCAATTTTCAATCTGGGAGAGGAACCAAGGCTGCCTGCAGAAAACCAGGAATCCTGACCACCAGACAATATGGCATTCTTAGGAAGGCAACCTGGTTGAAAACCAGGAATCCTGACCACTATATAACATAAGTCACTTGGAAGGAAAGCTGCATTTCAGACCAGTCAGGCACAGCAATATTTTCTCATCAGCTAACCAGTGGAGCCAATAGAATTGGTTTTTCAAATTTGATCAGCTGACATTTTCATGTCTGAGCATGTACGAAAGTTAAACTTGTACAAAGTTAAACTTGTACAACTCCCACATCAAAAACTTTGCTGTTCATTTGGAAAAAGCCTTCCTCAAAGGAGGTATAATCTCTTTATGGTGATTTACAAAATCTTTGGTGATCTTTACAGGAATTTATAAATGGACAATTTGAACGAGCGTGCGCTGTATCCTTTTTGCTGTAAAAAACTTAGTTAATTTAAAGAGGCTACTAAAAAATTGAGAAAAGCTTCCCATACCGGGAGTTGAACCCGGGAGAAAACGAGGAATCCTGATCGCTAGACTATATGGGACACAAAATGTATTTTACACCAGACAGGCATTGGAATGTCTGCTTTGTCCATCAACCAGTGGAGCCAAGAGCCTTGGTTTTCCAAATGATTACAACTGACTTTTTTAAATTTGAGAATATATGTGCTTTACACTTGTACAACCTGAAAAAAAAACACATATTGAAATTTGCTTGTTGTTTTGATAAATACTTACTCAGAGGAGCTACTACAAATGGGCTCACCACAGTAACCAAGACCTCGTGGCGCAACGGTAGCGCGTCTGACTCCAGATCAGAAGGTTGCGTGTTCAAATCACGTCAGGGTCAAGCACTTCCTTTTGAAGACTAGATCACCCTTCTTAAGGGATGTTGTACGCCCAATGTTCCCTCCCTGAATGTCTTGAAAAATGAATGCAACAAAATCTAAGAAGAGTATGCCTTGCTCTGCTCTCTGTTTGCTGGGAGCTTGCAGATCTCCTGTAGTGCCTTCATGATGATTTAACAACTGTTTTGTGATCTTGAGAGAAAGTTAATAAGAGACAAGCGAGATTTGGATTCTTTTTCTCTAACACATTTTGGTAATATGCAGAGGAGTACAATAAAAGTGTCATCAATTTTCAATCTGGGAGAGGAACCAAGGCTGCCTGCAGAAAACCAGGAATCCTGACCACCAGACAATATGGCATTCTTAGGAAGGCAACCTGGTTGAAAACCAGGAATCCTGACCACTATATAACATAAGTCACTTGGAAGGAAAGCTGCATTGTCAGACCAGTCAGGCACAGCAATATTTTCTCATCAGCTAACCAGTGGAGCCAATAGAATTGGTTTTTCAAATTTGATCAGCTGACATATTCATGTCTGAGCATGTACGAAAGTTAAACTTGTACAAAGTTAAACTTGTACAACTCCCACAGCAAAAACTTTGCTGTTCATTTGGAAAAAGCGTTCCTCAAAGGACGTATAATCTCTTTATGGTGATTTACAAAATCTTTGGTGATCTTTACAGGAATTTATAAATGGACAATTTGAACGAGCCTGCGCTGTATCCTTTTTGCTGTAAGAAAATTAGTTAATTTAAAGAGGCTACTATAAAAGTGAGAAAAGCTTCCCATACCGGGAGTTGAACCTGGGCCGCCTGGGTGAAAACCAGGAATCCTGACCGCTAGATCATATGGGACACAAAATGTGTTTTACACCAGACAGGCATTGGAATATCTGCTTTGCCCATCAACCAGTGGAGCCAAGAGCCTTGGTTTTCCAAATGATTACAACTGACTTTTTTAAATTTGAGAATATATGTGCTTTACACTTGTACAACCTGAAAAAAAACACATACTGAAATTTGCTTGTTGTTTTGATAAAAACTTACTCAGAGGAGTTACTACAAATGGGCTCACTACAATAACCAAGACCAGGAATCCTGACCACTATATTACATAAGTCACTTGGAAGGAAAGCTGCATTGTCAGTCCAGTCAGGCACAGCAATATTTTCTCATCAGCAAACCAGTGGAGCCAATAGAATTGTTTTTTCAAATTTGATCAGCTGACATTTTCATGTCTGAGCATGTACGAAAGTTAAACTTGTACAAAAGAAAGAACTCCCACAGCAAATACTTTGCTGTTCATTTGGAAAAAGCCTTCCTTAAAGGAGGTATAATCAGCTAACCAGTGGAGCCACCAGACTTGGTTTTTCAAAATTTATCAGCTGACTTTTTCATGTCTGAGCATGTACAACAGTTAAACTTGTACAAAAGAAAGAACTCCCACAGCAAATACTTTGCTGTTCATTTGGAAAAAGCCTTCCTCAAAGGAGGTATAATTTCTTTATGGTATTTACAAAATCTTTGGTGATCTTTACAGGAATTTATAAATGGACAATTTGAAGGGGCGTGCGCTGTATCTTTTTTGCTGTAACAATATTAGTTAATTTAAAGAGGCTACTATTAAAGTGAGAAGAGCTTCCACACCAGGAGTTGAACCAGGCCACATGGGTGAAAACCAGGAATCCTGAGCGCTAGACCATATGGGACACAAAATATATTTTACACCAGACAGGCATTGGAATATCTGCTTTGTCCATCAACCATTGGAGCCAAGAGCATTGGTTTTCCAAATGATTACAACTGACTTTTTTTAAATTTGAGAATATATGTGCTTTACACTTCTACAACCTGAAAAAAAAACATACTGAAATTTGCTTGTTGTTTTGATAAATACTTACTCAGAGGAGCTACTACAAATGTGCTCACTACAGTAACCAAGACCTCATGGCGCAATGGTAGCGCGTCTGACTCCAGATCAGGAGGTTGTGTGTTCAAATCACGTCGGTGTCAAGCAAATCCTTTTGAAGACTAGATGACCCTACTTAAGTGGTATTGTACGCCCAATGTTCCCTCCCTGAATATCTTGAAAAATGAATGCAACAAAATCTAAGAAGAGTATGGCTTGCTCTGCTCTCTTTTTTTGGGAGCTTGCAGATCTCCTGTAGTGCCTTCATGATGATTTAACAACTGTTTTGTGATCTTGAGAGAAAGTTAATAAGAGACAAGCGAGATTTGGATTCTTTTTCTCTAACACATTTTGGTAATATGCAGAGGAGTACAATAAAAGTGTCATCAATTTTCAATCTGGGAGAGGAACCAAGGCTGCCTGCAGAAAACCAGGAATCCTGACCACCAGACAATATGGCATTCTTAGGAAGGCAACCTGGTTGAAAACCAGGAATCCTGACCACTATATAACATAAGTCACTTGGAAGGAAAGCTGCATTTCAGACCAGTCAGGCACAGCAATATTTTCTCATCAGCTAACCAGTGGAGCCAATAGAATTGGTTTTTCAAATTTGATCAGCTGACATTTTCATGTCTGAGCATGTACGAAAGTTAAACTTGTACAAAGTTAAACTTGTACAACTCCCACATCAAAAACTTTGCTGTTCATTTGGAAAAAGCCTTCCTCAAAGGAGGTATAATCTCTTTATGGTGATTTACAAAATCTTTGGTGATCTTTACAGGAATTTATAAATGGACAATTTGAACGAGCGTGCGCTGTATCCTTTTTGCTGTAAAAAACTTAGTTAATTTAAAGAGGCTACTAAAAAATTGAGAAAAGCTTCCCATACCGGGAGTTGAACCCGGGAGAAAACGAGGAATCCTGATCGCTAGACTATATGGGACACAAAATGTATTTTACACCAGACAGGCATTGGAATGTCTGCTTTGTCCATCAACCAGTGGAGCCAAGAGCCTTGGTTTTCCAAATGATTACAACTGACTTTTTTAAATTTGAGAATATATGTGCTTTACACTTGTACAACCTGAAAAAAAAACACATATTGAAATTTGCTTGTTGTTTTGATAAATACTTACTCAGAGGAGCTACTACAAATGGGCTCACCACAGTAACCAAGACCTCGTGGCGCAACGGTAGCGCGTCTGACTCCAGATCAGAAGGTTGCGTGTTCAAATCACGTCAGGGTCAAGCACTTCCTTTTGAAGACTAGATCACCCTTCTTAAGGGATGTTGTACGCCCAATGTTCCCTCCCTGAATGTCTTGAAAAATGAATGCAACAAAATCTAAGAAGAGTATGCCTTGCTCTGCTCTCTGTTTGCTGGGAGCTTGCAGATCTCCTGTAGTGCCTTCATGATGATTTAACAACTGTTTTGTGATCTTGAGAGAAAGTTAATAAGAGACAAGCGAGATTTGGATTCTTTTTCTCTAACACATTTTGGTAATATGCAGAGGAGTACAATAAAAGTGTCATCAATTTTCAATCTGGGAGAGGAACCAAGGCTGCCTGCAGAAAACCAGGAATCCTGACCACCAGACAATATGGCATTCTTAGGAAGGCAACCTGGTTGAAAACCAGGAATCCTGACCACTATATAACATAAGTCACTTGGAAGGAAAGCTGCATTGTCAGACCAGTCAGGCACAGCAATATTTTCTCATCAGCTAACCAGTGGAGCCAATAGAATTGGTTTTTCAAATTTGATCAGCTGACATATTCATGTCTGAGCATGTACGAAAGTTAAACTTGTACAAAGTTAAACTTGTACAACTCCCACAGCAAAAACTTTGCTGTTCATTTGGAAAAAGCGTTCCTCAAAGGACGTATAATCTCTTTATGGTGATTTACAAAATCTTTGGTGATCTTTACAGGAATTTATAAATGGACAATTTGAACGAGCCTGCGCTGTATCCTTTTTGCTGTAAGAAAATTAGTTAATTTAAAGAGGCTACTATAAAAGTGAGAAAAGCTTCCCATACCGGGAGTTGAACCTGGGCCGCCTGGGTGAAAACCAGGAATCCTGACCGCTAGATCATATGGGACACAAAATGTGTTTTACACCAGACAGGCATTGGAATATCTGCTTTGCCCATCAACCAGTGGAGCCAAGAGCCTTGGTTTTCCAAATGATTACAACTGACTTTTTTAAATTTGAGAATATATGTGCTTTACACTTGTACAACCTGAAAAAAAACACATACTGAAATTTGCTTGTTGTTTTGATAAAAACTTACTCAGAGGAGTTACTACAAATGGGCTCACTACAATAACCAAGACCAGGAATCCTGACCACTATATTACATAAGTCACTTGGAAGGAAAGCTGCATTGTCAGTCCAGTCAGGCACAGCAATATTTTCTCATCAGCAAACCAGTGGAGCCAATAGAATTGTTTTTTCAAATTTGATCAGCTGACATTTTCATGTCTGAGCATGTACGAAAGTTAAACTTGTACAAAAGAAAGAACTCCCACAGCAAATACTTTGCTGTTCATTTGGAAAAAGCCTTCCTTAAAGGAGGTATAATCAGCTAACCAGTGGAGCCACCAGACTTGGTTTTTCAAAATTTATCAGCTGACTTTTTCATGTCTGAGCATGTACAACAGTTAAACTTGTACAAAAGAAAGAACTCCCACAGCAAATACTTTGCTGTTCATTTGGAAAAAGCCTTCCTCAAAGGAGGTATAATTTCTTTATGGTATTTACAAAATCTTTGGTGATCTTTACAGGAATTTATAAATGGACAATTTGAAGGGGCGTGCGCTGTATCTTTTTTGCTGTAACAATATTAGTTAATTTAAAGAGGCTACTATTAAAGTGAGAAGAGCTTCCACACCAGGAGTTGAACCAGGCCACATGGGTGAAAACCAGGAATCCTGAGCGCTAGACCATATGGGACACAAAATATATTTTACACCAGACAGGCATTGGAATATCTGCTTTGTCCATCAACCATTGGAGCCAAGAGCATTGGTTTTCCAAATGATTACAACTGACTTTTTTTAAATTTGAGAATATTTGTGCTTTACACTTGTTTCCTCCCTGAATGTCTTGAAAAATTAATGCCACAAACACTAAGAAGAGTATGCCTTGCTCTGGTCTCTGTTTGCTGGGAGCTTGCAGATCTCCTGGAGTGCCTTCATGATGATTTAACAACTGTTTTGTGATCTTGAGAGAAAGTTAATAAGAGACAAGCGAGATTTGGATTCTTTTTCTCTAACACATTTTGGTAATATGCAGAGGAATACAATAAAAGTGTCATCAATTTTCAATCTGGGAGAGGAACCAAGGCTGCCTGCAGAAAACCAGGAATCCTGACCACCAGACAATATGGCATTCTTAGGAAGGCAACCTGGTTGAAAACCAGGAATCCTGACCACTATATTACATAAGTCACTTGGAAGGAAAGCTGCATTGTCAGGCACAGCAATATTTTCTCATCAGCTAACCAGTGGAGCCAATAGAATTGGTTTTTCAAATTTGATCAGCTGACATTTTCATGTCTGAGCATGTACGAAAGTTAAACTTGTACAAAGTTAAACTTGTACAACTCCCACAGCAAAAACTTTGCTGTTCATTTGGAAAAAGCCTTCCTCAAAGAAGGTATAATCTCTTTATGGTGATTTACAAAATCTTTGGTGATCTTTACAGGAATTTATAAATGGACAATTTGAACGAGCGTGCGCTGTATCCTTTTTGCTGTAAGAAAATTAGTTAATTTAAAGAGGCTACTATAAAAGTGAGAAAAGCTTCCCATACCGGGAGTTGAACCCGGGCGAAAACCAGGAATCCTGACAGCTAGACCATATGGGACACAAAATATATATTATACCAGACAGGCATTGGAATATCTGCTTTGTCCATCAACCAGTGGAGCCAAGAGCCTTGGTTTTCCAAATGATTACAACTGACTTTTTTTTAAATTTGAGAATATATGTGCTTTACACTTGTACAACCTGAAAAAAAACACATACTGAAATTTGCTTGTTGTTTTGATAAAGACTTACTCAGAGTAGCTACTACAAATGGGCTCACTACAATAACCAAGACCTCGTGACGCAATGGTGGTGCGACTGACTCCCGATCAGAAGGTTGTGTGTTCAAAGCACAGACTAGATCACCCTACTTAAGGGGTAGTGTACGCCCAATGTTCCCTCCCTGAATGTCTTGAAAAATGAATGTCTCAAACGCTAAGAAGAGTATGCCTTGCTCTGGTCTCTGTTTGCTGGGAGCTTGCAGATCTCCTGGAGTTCCTTCATGATGATTTAACAACTGTTTTGTGATCTTGAGAGCAAGTTAATAAGAGACAAGCGAGATTTAGATTCTTTTTCTCTAACACATTTTGGTAATATGCAGAGGAGTACAATAAAAGTGTCATCAATTTTCAATCTGGGAGAGGAACCAAGGCTGCCTGCAGAAAACCAGGAATACTGACCACCAGACAGTATGGCATTCTTAGGAAGGCAACCTGGTTGAAAACCAGGAATCCTGACCACTATATTACATATGTCACTTGGAAGGAAAGCTGCATTGTCAGTCCAGTCAGGCACAGCAATATTTTCTCATCAGCAAACCAGTGGAGCCAATAGAATTGTTTTTTCAAATTTATCAACTGACTTTTTCATGTCTGAGCATGTACGAAAGTTAAACTTGTACAAAAGAAAGAACTCCCACAGCAAAACTTTGCTGTTCGTTTGGAAAAAGCCTTCCTCAAAGGAGGTATAATCTCTTTATGGTGATTTACAAAATCTTTGGTGATCTTTACAGGAATTTATAAATGGACAATTTGAACGAGCGTTCGCTGTATCCTTTTTGCTGTAAGAAAATTAGTTAATTTAAAGAGGCTACTATAAAAGTGAGAAAAGCTTACCATACCTGGAGTTGAACACAGGCAGCCTGGGTGAAAACCAGGAATCCTGACCACTAGACCATATGGGACACAAGATGTATATTACACCAGACAGGCATTGGAATATCTGCTTTGTCCATCAACCAGTGGAGCCAAGAGCCTTGGTTTTCCAAATGATTACAACTGACTTTTTTTTAAATTTGAGAATATTTGTGCTTTACACTTGTTTCCTCCCTGAATTTCTTGAAAAATTAATGCCACAAACACTAAGAAGAGTATGCCTTGCTCTGGTCTCTGTTTGCTGGGAGCTTGCAGATCTCCTGGAGTGCCTTCATGATGATTTAACAACTGTTTTGTGATCTTGAGAGAAAGTTAATAAGAGACAAGCAAGATTTGGATTCTTTTTCTCTAACACATTTTGGTAATATGCAGAGGAGTACAATAAAAGTGTCATCAATTTTCAATCTGGGAGAGGAACCAAGGCTGCCTGCAGAAAACCAGGAATCCTGACCACCAGACAATATGGCATTCTTAGGAAGGCAACCTGGTTGAAAACCAGGAATCCTGACCACTATATTACATAAGTCACTTGGAAGGAAAGCTGCATTGTCAGACCAGTCAGGCACAGCAATATTTTCTCATCAGCTAACCAGTAGTGCCAATAGAATTGGTTTTTCAAATTTGATCAGCTGACATTTTCATGTCTGAGCATGTACGAAAGTTAAACTTGTACAAAGTTAAACTTGTACAACTCCCACAGCAAAAACTTTGCTGTTCATTTGGAAAAAGCCTTCCTCAAAGGAGGTATAATCTCTTTATGGTGATTTACAAAATCTTTGGTGATCTTTACAGGAATTTATAAATGGACAATTTGAACGAGCGTGTGCTGTATCCTTTTTGCTGTAACAAAATTAGTTAATTTAAAGAGGCTACTATAAAAGTGAGAAAAACTTCCCATACCGGGAGTTGAACCCGGGCCGCCTGGGTGAAAACCAGGAATCCTGACCGCTAGACCATATGGGACACAAAATGTGCTTAACACCAGACAGGCATTGGAATCTCTGCTTTGTCCATCAACCAGTGGAGCCAAGAGCCTTGGTTTTCCAAATGATTACAACTGACTTTTTTAAATTTGAGAATATATGTGCTTTACACTTGTACAACCTGAAAAAAAAAACATACTGAAATTTGCTTGTTGTTTTGATAAAGACTTACTCAGAGGAGCTACTACAAATGGGCTCACCACAATAACCAAGACCTCGTGGCGCAATGGTAGAGCGTCTAACTCCAGATCCGAAGGTTGCGTGTTCAAATCACGTCGGGATCAAGCACTTCCTTTTGAAGACTAGATGACCCTACTTAAGGGGTATTGTACGCCTAATGTTTACTCCCTAAATGTATTGAAAAATGAATGCCACAAACACAAAGAAGAGTATGCCTTGCTCTGGTCTCTGTTTGCTGGGAGCTTGCAGATCTCCTGGAGTGCCTTCATGATGATTTAACAACTGTTTTGTGATCTTGAGAGAAAGTTAATAAGAGACAAGCAAGATTTGGATTCTTTTTCTCTAACACATTTTGGTAATATGCAGAGGAGTACAATAAAAGTGTCATCAATTTTCAGTCTGGGAGAGGAACCAAGACTGCCTGCAGAAAACCAGGAATCCTGACCACCAGACAATATGGCATAATTAGGAAGGCAACCTGGTTGAAAACCAGGAATCCTGACCACTATATTACATAAGTCACTAGGAAGGAAAGCTGCAATGTCAGGCCCAGCAATATTTTCTCATCAGCTAACCAGTGGAGCCAATAGAATTGTTTTTTCAAATTTGATCAACTGACATTTTCATGTCTGAGCATGTATGAATGTTAAACTTGTACAAAAGAAAGAACTCACACAGCAAAAACTTTGCTGGTCTCGTGGAAAAAGCCTTCCTTAAAGGAGGTATAATCAGCTAACCAGTGGAGCCACCAGACTTGGTTTTTCAAAATTTATCAACTGACTTTTTCATGTCTGAGCATGTACAAAACTTAAACTTGTACAAAAGAAAGAATTCCCACAGCAAAACTTTGCTGTTCATTTGGAAAAAGCCTTCCTCAAAGGAGGTATAATCTCTTTATGGTGATTTACAAAATGTTTGGTGATCTATACAGGAATTTATAAATGGACAATTTGAACGAGCGTGCGCTGTATCCTTTTTGCTGTAACAAAATTAGTTAATTTAAAGAGGCTACTATAAAAGTGAGAAAAAGCTTAACATACCGGGAGTTGAACCCAGGACGCCTGGGTGAAAACCAGGAATCCTGACCGATAGACCATATGGGACACAAAATGTATTTTTCACCAGACAGGCATTGGAATATCTGCTTTGTCCATCAACCAATGGAGCCAAGAGCCTTGGTTTTCCAAATGATTACAACTGACTTCTTTTAAATTTGAGAATATATGTGCATTACACTTGTACAACCTGAAAAAATACATACTGAAATTTGCTTATTGTTTTGATAAAGACTTACTCAGAGGAGCTATTACAAATGGGCTCACTACAATAACCAAGACCAGGAATCCTGACCACTATATTACATAAGTCACTTGGAAGGAAAGCTGCATTGTCAGTCCAGTCAGGCACAGCAATATTTTCTCATCAGCAAACCAGTGGAGCCAATAGAATTGTTTTTTCAAATTTGATCAGCTGACATTTTCATGTCTGAGCATGTACGAAAGTTAAACTTGTACAAAAGAAAGAACTCACACAGTAAAAACTTTGCTGGTCTTTTGGAAAAAGCCTTCCTTAAAGGAGGTATAATCAGTTAACCAGTGGAGCCACCAGACTTGGTTTTTCAAAATTTATCAACTGACTTTTTCATGTCTGAGCATGCACGAAAGTTAAACTTGTACAAAAGAAAGAACTCCCACAGCAAAACTTTGCTGTTCATTTGGAAAAAGCCTTCCTCAAAGGAGGTATAATCTCTTTATGGTGATTTACAAAATCTTTGGTGATCTTTACAGGAATTTATAAATGGACAATTTGAACGAGCGTGCGCTGTATCCTTTTTGCTGTAAGAAAATTAGTTAATTTAAAGAGGCTACTATAAAAGTGAGAAAAGCTTCCCATACCGGGAGTTGAACACGGGCAGCCTGGGTGAAAACCAGGAATCCTGACCGCTAGACCATATGGGACACAAGATGTATATTACACCAGACAGGCATTGGAATATCTGCTTTGTCCATCAAACAGTGGAGCCAAGAGCCTTGGTTTTCCAAATGATTACAACTGACTTTTTTTTAAATTTGAGAATATATGTGCTTTACACTTGTACAACCTGAAAAAAAAACACATACTGAAATTTGCTTGTTGTTTTGATAAAGACTTACTCAGAGGAGCTACTACAAATGGGCTCCCTACAATAACCAAGACCTCGTGGCGCAATGGTAGTGCGACTGACTCCAGATCAGAAGGTTGTGTGTTCAAAGCACAGACTAGATCACCCTACTTAAGGGGTGTTGTACGCCCAATGTTCCCTCCCTGAATGTCTTGAAAAATGAATGCCTCAAACGCTAAGAAGAGTATGCCTTGCTCTGGTCTCTGTTTGCTGGGAGCTTGCAGATCTCCTGGAGTGCCTTCAAGATGATTTAACAACTGTTTTGTGATCTTGAGAGAAAGTTAATAAGAGACAAGCGAGATTTAGATTCTTTTTCTCTAACACATTTTGGTAATATGCAGAGGAGTACAATAAAAGTGTCATCAATTTTCATTCTGGGAGAGGAACCAAGGCTGCCTGCAGAAAACCAGGAATCCTGACCACCAGACAGTATGGCATTCTTAGGAAGGCAACCTGGTTGAAAACCAGGAATCCTGACCACTATATTACATAAGTCACTTGGAAGGAAAGCTGCATTGTCAGTCCAGTCAGGCACAGCCATATTTTCTCATCAGCAAACCAGTGGAGCCAATAGAATTGTTTTTTCAAATTTATCAACTGACTTTTTCATGTCTGAGCATGTACGAAAGTTAAACTTTTACAAAAGAAAGAATTCCCACAGCAAAACTTTGCTGTTCATTTGGAAAAAGCCTTCCTCAAAGGAGGTATAATCTCTTTTTGGTGATTTACAAAATCTTTGGTGATCTTTACAGGAATTTATAAATGGACAATTTGAACGAGCGTGCGCTGTATCCTTTTTGCTGTAACAAACTTAGTTAATTTAAAGAGGCTACTATAAAAGTGAGAAAAGCTTCCCATACCGGGAGTTGAACCCTGGACGCCTGGGTGAAAACCAGGAATCCTGACCGCTAGACCATATGGGACACAAAATGTATTTTACACCAGACAGGCATTGGAATATCTGCTTTGTCCATCAACCAGTGGAGCCAAGAGCCTTGGTTTTCCAAATGATTACAACTGACTTTTTTAAATTTGAGAATATATGTGCTTTACACTTGTACAACCTGAAAAAAAAACACATACTGAAATTTGCTTGTTGTTTTGATAAATACTTACTCAGAGGAGCTACTACAAATGTGCTCAGTACAGTAACCAAGACCTCGTGGTGCAATGGTAGCGCGTCTGACTCCAGATCAGGGTGTTGAGTGTTCAAATCACGTCGGTGTCAAGCAAATCCTTTTGAAGACTAGATGACCCTACTTAAGTGGTATTGTACGCCCAATGTTCCCTCCCTGAATGTCTAGAAAAATGAATGCAACAAAATCTAAGAAGAGTATGCCTTGCTCTGCTCTCTGTTTGCTGGGAGCTTGCAGATCTCCTGTAGTGCCTTCATGATGATTTAACAACTGTTTTGTGATCTTGAGAGAAAGTTAATAAGAGACAAGCGAGATTTGGATTCTTTTTCTCTAACACATTTTGGTAATATGCAGAGGAGTACAATAAAAGTGTCATCAATTTTCAATCTGGGAGAGGAACCAAGGCTGCCTGCAGAAAACCAGGAATCCTGACCACCAGACAATATGGCATTCTTAGGAAGGCAACCTGGTTGAAAACCAGGAATCCTGACCACTATATAACATAAGTCACTTGGAAGGAAAGCTGCATTGTCAGACCAGTCAGGCACAGCAATATTTTCTCATCAGCTAACCAGTGGAGCCAATAGAATTGGTTTTTCAAATTTGATCAGCTGACATTTTCATGTCTGAGCATGTACGAAAGTTAAACTTGTACAACTCCCACAGCAAAAACTTTGCTGTTCATTTGGAAAAAGCCTTCCTCAAAGGAGGTATAATCTCTTTATGGTGATTTACAAAATCTTTGGTGATCTTTACAGGAATTTATAAATGGACAATTTGAACGAGCCTG
This sequence comes from Moxostoma hubbsi, assembly GCA_032164185.1. Taxonomy (NCBI): domain Eukaryota; kingdom Metazoa; phylum Chordata; class Actinopteri; order Cypriniformes; family Catostomidae; genus Moxostoma; species Moxostoma hubbsi. The sequence goes on along the minus strand of JAVLUX010000040.1, from coordinate 23,112,256 downwards.
CGCTGTATCCTTTTTGCTGTAAGAAAATTAGTTAATTTAAAGAGGCTACTATAAAAGTGAGAAAAGCTTCCCATACCGGGAGTTGAACCCGGGCTGCCTGGGTGAAAACCAGGAATCCTGACCGCTAGACCATATGGGACACAAAATGCATTTTACACCAGACAGGCATTGGAATATCTGCTTTGTCCAACAACCAGTGGAGCCAAGAGCCTTGGTTTTCCAAATGATTACAACTGACTTTTTTTAAATTTGAGAATATATGTGCTTTACACTTCTACAACCTGAAAAAAAAACATACTGAAATTTGCTTGTTGTTTTGATAAATACTTACTCAGAGGAGCTACTACAAATGTGCTCACTACAGTAACCAAGACCTCATGGCGCAATGGTAGCGCGTCTGACTCCAGATCAGGAGGTTGTGTGTTCAAATCACGTCGGTGTCAAGCAAATCCTTTTGAAGACTAGATGACCCTACTTAAGTGGTATTGTACGCCCAATGTTCCCTCCCTGAATATCTTGAAAAATGAATGCAACAAAATCTAAGAAGAGTATGGCTTGCTCTGCTCTCTTTTTTTGGGAGCTTGCAGATCTCCTGTAGTGCCTTCATGATGATTTAACAACTGTTTTGTGATCTTGAGAGAAAGTTAATAAGAGACAAGCGAGATTTGGATTCTTTTTCTCTAACACATTTTGGTAATATGCAGAGGAGTACAATAAAAGTGTCATCAATTTTCAATCTGGGAGAGGAACCAAGGCTGCCTGCAGAAAACCAGGAATCCTGACCACCAGACAATATGGCATTCTTAGGAAGGCAACCTGGTTGAAAACCAGGAATCCTGACCACTATATAACATAAGTCACTTGGAAGGAAAGCTGCATTTCAGACCAGTCAGGCACAGCAATATTTTCTCATCAGCTAACCAGTGGAGCCAATAGAATTGGTTTTTCAAATTTGATCAGCTGACATTTTCATGTCTGAGCATGTACGAAAGTTAAACTTGTACAAAGTTAAACTTGTACAACTCCCACATCAAAAACTTTGCTGTTCATTTGGAAAAAGCCTTCCTCAAAGGAGGTATAATCTCTTTATGGTGATTTACAAAATCTTTGGTGATCTTTACAGGAATTTATAAATGGACAATTTGAACGAGCGTGCGCTGTATCCTTTTTGCTGTAAAAAACTTAGTTAATTTAAAGAGGCTACTAAAAAATTGAGAAAAGCTTCCCATACCGGGAGTTGAACCCGGGAGAAAACGAGGAATCCTGATCGCTAGACTATATGGGACACAAAATGTATTTTACACCAGACAGGCATTGGAATGTCTGCTTTGTCCATCAACCAGTGGAGCCAAGAGCCTTGGTTTTCCAAATGATTACAACTGACTTTTTTAAATTTGAGAATATATGTGCTTTACACTTGTACAACCTGAAAAAAAAACACATATTGAAATTTGCTTGTTGTTTTGATAAATACTTACTCAGAGGAGCTACTACAAATGGGCTCACCACAGTAACCAAGACCTCGTGGCGCAACGGTAGCGCGTCTGACTCCAGATCAGAAGGTTGCGTGTTCAAATCACGTCAGGGTCAAGCACTTCCTTTTGAAGACTAGATCACCCTTCTTAAGGGATGTTGTACGCCCAATGTTCCCTCCCTGAATGTCTTGAAAAATGAATGCAACAAAATCTAAGAAGAGTATGCCTTGCTCTGCTCTCTGTTTGCTGGGAGCTTGCAGATCTCCTGTAGTGCCTTCATGATGATTTAACAACTGTTTTGTGATCTTGAGAGAAAGTTAATAAGAGACAAGCGAGATTTGGATTCTTTTTCTCTAACACATTTTGGTAATATGCAGAGGAGTACAATAAAAGTGTCATCAATTTTCAATCTGGGAGAGGAACCAAGGCTGCCTGCAGAAAACCAGGAATCCTGACCACCAGACAATATGGCATTCTTAGGAAGGCAACCTGGTTGAAAACCAGGAATCCTGACCACTATATAACATAAGTCACTTGGAAGGAAAGCTGCATTGTCAGACCAGTCAGGCACAGCAATATTTTCTCATCAGCTAACCAGTGGAGCCAATAGAATTGGTTTTTCAAATTTGATCAGCTGACATATTCATGTCTGAGCATGTACGAAAGTTAAACTTGTACAAAGTTAAACTTGTACAACTCCCACAGCAAAAACTTTGCTGTTCATTTGGAAAAAGCGTTCCTCAAAGGACGTATAATCTCTTTATGGTGATTTACAAAATCTTTGGTGATCTTTACAGGAATTTATAAATGGACAATTTGAACGAGCCTGCGCTGTATCCTTTTTGCTGTAAGAAAATTAGTTAATTTAAAGAGGCTACTATAAAAGTGAGAAAAGCTTCCCATACCGGGAGTTGAACCCAGGCCGCCTGGGTGAAAACCAGGAATCCTAACCGCTAGACCATATGGGACACAAAATGCATTTTACACCAGACAGGCATTGGAATATCTGCTTTGTCCAACAACCAGTGGAGCCAAGAGCCTTGGTTTTCCAAATGATTACAACTGACTTTTTTTAAATTTGAGAATATATGTGCTTTACACTTCTACAACCTGAAAAAAAAACATACTGAAATTTGCTTGTTGTTTTGATAAATACTTACTCAGAGGAGCTACTACAAATGTGCTCACTACAGTAACCAAGACCTCATGGCGCAATGGTAGCGCGTCTGACTACAGATCAGGAGGTTGCGTGTTCAAATCACGTCGCTGTCAAGCAAATCCTTTTGAAGACTAGATGACCCTACTTAAGTGGTATTGTACGCCCAATGTTCCCTCCCTGAATGTCTTGAAAAATCAATGCAACAAAATCTAAGAAGAGTATGCCTTGCTCTGCTCTCTGTTTTTTGGGAGCTTGCAGATCTCCTGTAGTGCCTTCATGATGATTTAACAACTGTTTTGTGATCTTGAGAGAAAGTTAATAAGAGACAAGCGAGATTTGGATTCTTTTTCTCTAACACATTTTGGTAATATGCAGAGGAGTACAATAAAAGTGTCATCAATTTTCAATCTGGGAGAGGAACCAAGGCTGCCTGCAGAAAACCAGGAATCCTGACCACCAGACAATATGGCATTCTTAGGAAGGCAACCTGGTTGAAAACCAGGAATCCTGACCACTATATAACATAAGTCACTTGGAAGGAAAGCTGCATTGTCAGACCAGTCAGGCACAGCGATATTTTCTCATCAGCTAACCAGTGGAGCCAATAGAATTGGTTTTTCAAATTTGATCAGCTGACATTTTCATGTCTGAGCATGTACGAAAGTTAAACTTGTACAAAGTTAAACTTGTACAACTCCCACAGAAAAAACTTTGCTGTTCATTTGGAAAAAGCCTTCCTCAAAGGAGGTATAATCTCTTTATGGTGATTTACAAAATCTTTAGTGATCTTTACAGGAATTTATAAATAGACAATTTGAACGAGCGTGCGCTGTATCCTTTTTGCTGTAACAAACTTAGTTAATTTAAAGAGGCTACTAAAAAAGTGAGAAAAGCTTCCCATACCGGGAGTTGAACCCGGGAGAAAACGAGGAATCCTGATTGCTAGACTATATGGGACACAAAATGTATTTTACACCAGACAGGCATTGGAATATCTGCTTTGTCCATCAACCAGTGGAGCCAAGAGCCTTGGTTTTCCAAATGATTACAACTGACTTTTTTAAATTTGAGAATATATGTGCTTTACACTTGTACAACCTGAAAAAAAAACACATATTGAAATTTGCTTGTTGTTTTGATAAATACTTACTCAGAGGAGCTACTACAAATGGGCTCACCACAGTAACCAAGACCTCGTGGCGCAACGGTAGCGCGTCTGACTCCAGATCAGAAGGTTGCGTGTTCAAATCACGTCAGGGTCAAGCACTTCCTTTTGAAGACTAGATCACCCTTCTTAAGGGATGTTGTACGCCCAATGTTCCCTCCCTGAATGTCTTGAAAAATGAATGCAACAAAATCTAAGAAGAGTATGCCTTGCTCTGCTCTCTGTTTGCTGAGAGCTTGCAGATCTCCTGTAGTGCCTTCATGATGATTTAACAACTGTTTTGTGATCTTGAGAGAAAGTTAATAAGAGACAAGCGAGATTTGGATTCTTTTTCTCTAACACATTTTGGTAATATGCAGAGGAGTACAATAAAAGTGTCATCAATTTTCAATCTGGGAGAGGAACCAAGGCTGCCTACAGAAAACCAGGAATCCTGACCACCAGACAATATGGCATTCTTAGGAAGGCAACCTGGTTGAAAACCAGGAATCCTGACCACTATATTACATAAGTCACTTGGAAGGAAAGCTGCATTGTCAGACCAGTCAGGCACAGATATATTTTCTCATCAGCTAACCAGTGGAGCCAATAGAATTGGTTTTTCAAATTTGATCAGCTGACATTTTCATGTCTGAGCATGTACGAAAGTTAAACTTGTACAAAGTTAAACTTGTACAACTCCCACATCAAAAACTTTGCTGTTCATTTGGAAAAAGCCTTCCTCAAAGGAGGTATAATCTCTTTTTGGTGATTTACAAAATCTTTGGTGATCTTTACAGGAATTTATAAATGGACAATTTGAACGAGCGTGCGCTGTATCCTTTTTGCTGTAACAAACTTAGTTAATTTAAAGAGGCTACTATAAAAGTGAGAAAAGCTTCCCATACCGGGAGTTGAACCCGGGAGAAAACGAGGAATCCTGATCGCTAGACTATATGGGACACAAAATGTATTTTACACCAGACAGGCATTGGAATATCTGCTTTGTCCATCAACCAGTGGAGCCAAGAGCCTTGGTTTTCCAAATGATTCCAACTGACTTTTTTAAATTTGAGAATATATGTGCTTTACACTTGTACAACCTGAAAAAAAAACACATACTGAAATTTGCTTGTTGTTTTGATAAATACTTACTCAGAGGAGCTACTACAAATGTGCTCACTTCAGTAACCAAAACCTCATGGCGCAACGGTAGCGCGTCTGTTTCCAGATCATAAGGTTGTGTGTTGAAATCACGTCGGTGTCAAGCACTTCTTTTTGAAGACTAGATCACCCTACTTAAGTGGTATTGTACGCCCAGTGTTCCCTCCCTGAATGTCTTGAAAAATGAATGCAACAAAATCTAAGAAGAGTATGCCTTGCTCTGTTCTCTGTTTGCTGGGAGCTTGCAAATCTCCTGTAGTGCCTTCATGATGATTTAACAACTGTTTTGTGATCTTGAGAGAAAGTTAATAAGAGACAAGCGAGATTTGGATTCTTTTTCTCTAACATGTTTTTGTAATATGCAGAGGAGTACAATAAAAGTGTCATCAATTTTCAACCTGGGAGAGGAACCAAGGCTGCCTGCAGAAAACCAGAAATCCTGACCACCAGACAATATGGCATTCTTAGGAAGGCAACCTGGTTGAAAACCAGGAATCCTGACCACTATATTACATAAGTCACTTGGAAGGAAAGCTGCATTGTCAGACCAGTCAGGCACAGATATATTTTCTCATCAGCTAACCAGTGGAGCCAATAGAATTGGTTTTTCAAATTTGATCAGCTGACATTTTCATGTCTGAGCATGTACGAAAGTTAAACTTGTACAAAGTTAAACTTGTACAACTCCCACATCAAAAACTTTGCTGTTCATTTGGAAAAAGCCTTCCTCAAAGGAGGTATAATCTCTTTATGGTGATTTACAAAATCTTTGGTGATCTTTACAGGAATTTATAAATGGACAATTTGAACGAGCGTGCGCTGTATCCTTTTTGCTGTAAAAAACTTAGTTAATTTAAAGAGGCTACTAAAAAATTGAGAAAAGCTTCCCATACCGGGAGTTGAACCCGGGAGAAAACGAGGAATCCTGATCGCTAGACTATATGGGACACAAAATGTATTTTACACCAGACAGGCATTGGAATGTCTGCTTTGTCCATCAACCAGTGGAGCCAAGAGCCTTGGTTTTCCAAATGATTACAACTGACTTTTTTAAATTTGAGAATATATGTGCTTTACACTTGTACAACCTGAAAAAAAAACACATATTGAAATTTGCTTGTTGTTTTGATAAATACTTACTCAGAGGAGCTACTACAAATGGGCTCACCACAGTAACCAAGACCTCGTGGCGCAACGGTAGCGCGTCTGACTCCAGATCAGAAGGTTGCGTGTTCAAATCACGTCAGGGTCAAGCACTTCCTTTTGAAGACTAGATCACCCTTCTTAAGGGATGTTGTACGCCCAATGTTCCCTCCCTGAATGTCTTGAAAAATGAATGCAACAAAATCTAAGAAGAGTATGCCTTGCTCTGCTCTCTGTTTGCTGGGAGCTTGCAGATCTCCTGTAGTGCCTTCATGATGATTTAACAACTGTTTTGTGATCTTGAGAGAAAGTTAATAAGAGACAAGCGAGATTTGGATTCTTTTTCTCTAACACATTTTGGTAATATGCAGAGGAGTACAATAAAAGTGTCATCAATTTTCAATCTGGGAGAGGAACCAAGGCTGCCTGCAGAAAACCAGGAATCCTGACCACCAGACAATATGGCATTCTTAGGAAGGCAACCTGGTTGAAAACCAGGAATCCTGACCACTATATAACATAAGTCACTTGGAAGGAAAGCTGCATTGTCAGACCAGTCAGGCACAGCAATATTTTCTCATCAGCTAACCAGTGGAGCCAATAGAATTGGTTTTTCAAATTTGATCAGCTGACATATTCATGTCTGAGCATGTACGAAAGTTAAACTTGTACAAAGTTAAACTTGTACAACTCCCACAGCAAAAACTTTGCTGTTCATTTGGAAAAAGCGTTCCTCAAAGGACGTATAATCTCTTTATGGTGATTTACAAAATCTTTGGTGATCTTTACAGGAATTTATAAATGGACAATTTGAACGAGCCTGCGCTGTATCCTTTTTGCTGTAAGAAAATTAGTTAATTTAAAGAGGCTACTATAAAAGTGAGAAAAGCTTCCCATACCGGGAGTTGAACCCAGGCCGCCTGGGTGAAAACCAGGAATCCTAACCGCTAGACCATATGGGACACAAAATGCATTTTACACCAGACAGGCATTGGAATATCTGCTTTGTCCAACAACCAGTGGAGCCAAGAGCCTTGGTTTTCCAAATGATTACAACTGACTTTTTTTAAATTTGAGAATATATGTGCTTTACACTTCTACAACCTGAAAAAAAAACATACTGAAATTTGCTTGTTGTTTTGATAAATACTTACTCAGAGGAGCTACTACAAATGTGCTCACTACAGTAACCAAGACCTCATGGCGCAATGGTAGCGCGTCTGACTACAGATCAGGAGGTTGCGTGTTCAAATCACGTCGCTGTCAAGCAAATCCTTTTGAAGACTAGATGACCCTACTTAAGTGGTATTGTACGCCCAATGTTCCCTCCCTGAATGTCTTGAAAAATCAATGCAACAAAATCTAAGAAGAGTATGCCTTGCTCTGCTCTCTGTTTTTTGGGAGCTTGCAGATCTCCTGTAGTGCCTTCATGATGATTTAACAACTGTTTTGTGATCTTGAGAGAAAGTTAATAAGAGACAAGCGAGATTTGGATTCTTTTTCTCTAACACATTTTGGTAATATGCAGAGGAGTACAATAAAAGTGTCATCAATTTTCAATCTGGGAGAGGAACCAAGGCTGCCTGCAGAAAACCAGGAATCCTGACCACCAGACAATATGGCATTCTTAGGAAGGCAACCTGGTTGAAAACCAGGAATCCTGACCACTATATAACATAAGTCACTTGGAAGGAAAGCTGCATTGTCAGACCAGTCAGGCACAGCGATATTTTCTCATCAGCTAACCAGTGGAGCCAATAGAATTGGTTTTTCAAATTTGATCAGCTGACATTTTCATGTCTGAGCATGTACGAAAGTTAAACTTGTACAAAGTTAAACTTGTACAACTCCCACAGAAAAAACTTTGCTGTTCATTTGGAAAAAGCCTTCCTCAAAGGAGGTATAATCTCTTTATGGTGATTTACAAAATCTTTAGTGATCTTTACAGGAATTTATAAATAGACAATTTGAACGAGCGTCCGCTGTATCCTTTTTGCTGTAACAAACTTAGTTAATTTAAAGAGGCTACTAAAAAAGTGAGAAAAGCTTCCCATACCGGGAGTTGAACCCGGGAGAAAACGAGGAATCCTGATTGCTAGACTATATGGGACACAAAATGTATTTTACACCAGACAGGCATTGGAATATCTGCTTTGTCCATCAACCAGTGGAGCCAAGAGCCTTGGTTTTCCAAATGATTACAACTGACTTTTTTAAATTTGAGAATATATGTGCTTTACACTTGTACAACCTGAAAAAAAAACACATATTGAAATTTGCTTGTTGTTTTGATAAATACTTACTCAGAGGAGCTACTACAAATGGGCTCACCACAGTAACCAAGACCTCGTGGCGCAACGGTAGCGCGTCTGACTCCAGATCAGAAGGTTGCGTGTTCAAATCACGTCAGGGTCAAGCACTTCCTTTTGAAGACTAGATCACCCTTCTTAAGGGATGTTGTACGCCCAATGTTCCCTCCCTGAATGTCTTGAAAAATGAATGCAACAAAATCTAAGAAGAGTATGCCTTGCTCTGCTCTCTGTTTGCTGAGAGCTTGCAGATCTCCTGTAGTGCCTTCATGATGATTTAACAACTGTTTTGTGATCTTGAGAGAAAGTTAATAAGAGACAAGCGAGATTTGGATTCTTTTTCTCTAACACATTTTGGTAATATGCAGAGGAGTACAATAAAAGTGTCATCAATTTTCAATCTGGGAGAGGAACCAAGGCTGCCTACAGAAAACCAGGAATCCTGACCACCAGACAATATGGCATTCTTAGGAAGGCAACCTGGTTGAAAACCAGGAATCCTGACCACTATATTACATAAGTCACTTGGAAGGAAAGCTGCATTGTCAGACCAGTCAGGCACAGATATATTTTCTCATCAGCTAACCAGTGGAGCCAATAGAATTGGTTTTTCAAATTTGATCAGCTGACATTTTCATGTCTGAGCATGTACGAAAGTTAAACTTGTACAAAGTTAAACTTGTACAACTCCCACATCAAAAACTTTGCTGTTCATTTGGAAAAAGCCTTCCTCAAAGGAGGTATAATCTCTTTTTGGTGATTTACAAAATCTTTGGTGATCTTTACAGGAATTTATAAATGGACAATTTGAACGAGCGTGCGCTGTATCCTTTTTGCTGTAACAAACTTAGTTAATTTAAAGAGGCTACTATAAAAGTGAGAAAAGCTTCCCATACCGGGAGTTGAACCCGGGAGAAAACGAGGAATCCTGATCGCTAGACTATATGGGACACAAAATGTATTTTACACCAGACAGGCATTGGAATATCTGCTTTGTCCATCAACCAGTGGAGCCAAGAGCCTTGGTTTTCCAAATGATTCCAACTGACTTTTTTAAATTTGAGAATATATGTGCTTTACACTTGTACAACCTGAAAAAAAAACACATACTGAAATTTGCTTGTTGTTTTGATAAATACTTACTCAGAGGAGCTACTACAAATGTGCTCACTTCAGTAACCAAAACCTCATGGCGCAACGGTAGCGCGTCTGTTTCCAGATCATAAGGTTGTGTGTTGAAATCACGTCGGTGTCAAGCACTTCTTTTTGAAGACTAGATCACCCTACTTAAGTGGTATTGTACGCCCAGTGTTCCCTCCCTGAATGTCTTGAAAAATGAATGCAACAAAATCTAAGAAGAGTATGCCTTGCTCTGTTCTCTGTTTGCTGGGAGCTTGCAAATCTCCTGTAGTGCCTTCATGATGATTTAACAACTGTTTTGTGATCTTGAGAGAAAGTTAATAAGAGACAAGCGAGATTTGGATTCTTTTTCTCTAACATGTTTTTGTAATATGCAGAGGAGTACAATAAAAGTGTCATCAATTTTCAACCTGGGAGAGGAACCAAGGCTGCCTGCAGAAAACCAGAAATCCTGACCACCAGACAATATGGCATTCTTAGGAAGGCAACCTGGTTGAAAACCAGGAATCCTGACCACTATATTACATAAGTCACTTGGAAGGAAAGCTGCATTGTCAGGCACAGATATATTTTCTCATCAGCTAACCAGTGGAGCCAATAGAATTGGTTTTTCAAATTTGATCAGCTGACATTTTCATGTCTGAGCATGTACGAAAGTTAAACTTGTACAAAGTTAAACTTGTACAACTCCCACATCAAAAACTTTGCTGTTCATTTGGAAAAAGCCTTCCTCAAAGGAGGTATAATCTCTTTTTGGTGATTTACAAAATCTTTGGTGATCTTTACAGGAATTTATAAATGGACAATTTGAACGAGCGTGCGCTGTATCCTTTTTGCTGTAACAAACTTAGTTAATTTAAAGAGGCTACTATAAAAGTGAGAAAAGCTTCCCATACCGGGAGTTGAACCCGGGAGAAAACGAGGAATCCTGATCGCTAGACTATATGGGACACAAAATGTATTTTACACCAGACAGGCATTGGAATGTCTGCTTTGTCCATCAACCAGTGGAGCCAAGAGCCTTGGTTTTCCAAATGATTACAACTGACTTTTTTAAATTTGAGAATATATGTGCTTTACACTTGAACAACCTGAAAAAAAAACACATATTGAAATTTGCTTGTTGTTTTGATAAATACTTACTCAGAGGAGCTACTACAAATGGGCTCACCACAGTAACCAAGACCTCGTGGCGCAACGGTAGCGCGTCTGACTCCAGATCAGAAGGTTGCGTGTTCAAATCACGTCAGGGTCAAGCACTTCCTTTTGAAGACTAGATCACCCTTCTTAAGGGATGTTGTACGCCCAATGTTCCCTCCCTGAATGTCTTGAAAAATGAATGCAACAAAATCTAAGAAGAGTATGCCTTGCTCTGCTCTCTGTTTGCTGGGAGCTTGCAGATCTCCTGTAGTGCCTTCATGATGATTTAACAACTGTTTTGTGATCTTGAGAGAAAGTTAATAAGAGACAAGCGAGATTTGGATTCTTTTTCTCTAACACATTTTGGTAATATGCAGAGGAGTACAATAAAAGTGTCATCAATTTTCAATCTGGGAGAGGAACCAAGGCTGCCTACAGAAAACCAGGAGTCCTGACCACCAGACAATATGGCATTCTTAGGAAGGCAACCTGGTTGAAAACCAGGAATCCTGACCACTATATTACATAAGTCACTTGGAAGGAAAGCTGCATTGTCAGACCAGTCAGGCACAGATATATTTTCTCATCAGCTAACCAGTGGAGCCAATAGAATTGTTTTTTCAAATTTGATCAGCTGACATATTCATGTCTGAGCATGTACGAAAGTTAAACTTGTACAAAGTTAAACTTGTACAACTCCCACATCAAAAACTTTGCTGTTCATTTGGAAAAAGCCTTCCTCAAAGGAGGTATAATCTCTTTATGGTGATTTACAAAATCTTTGGTGATCTTTACAGGAATTTATAAATGGACAATTTGAACGAGCCTGCGCTGTATCCTTTTTGCTGTAAGAAAATTAGTTAATTTAAAGAGGCTACTATAAAAGTGAGAAAAGCTTCCCATACCGGGAGTTGAACCCAGGCCGCCTGGGTGAAAACCAGGAATCCTGACCGCTAGACCATATGGGACACAAAATGCATTTTACACCAGACAGGCATTGGAATATCTGCTTTGTCCAACAACCAGTAGAGCCAAGAGCCTTGGTTTTCCAAATGATTACAACTGACTTTTTTTTAAATTTGAGAATATATGTGCTTTACACTTCTACAACCTGAAAAAAAAACATACTGAAATTTGCTTGTTGTTTTGATAAATACTTACTCAGAGGAGCTACTACAAATGTGCTCACTACAGTAACCAAGACCTCATGGCGCAATGGTAGCGCGTCTGACTCCAGATCAGGAGGTTGTGTGTTCAAATCACGTCGGTGTCAAGCAAATCCTTTTGAAGACTAGATGACCCTACTTAAGTGGTATTGTACGCCCAATGTTCCCTCCCTGAATGTCTTGAAAAATGAATGCAACAAAATCTAAGAAGAGTATGCCTTGCTCTGCTCTCTGTTTTTTGGGAGCTTGCAGATCTCCTGTAGTGCCTTCATGATGATTTAACAACTGTTTTGTGATCTTGAGAGAAAGTTAATAAGAGACAAGCGAGATTTGGATTCTTTTTCTCTAACACATTTTGGTAATATGCAGAGGAGTACAATAAAAGTGTCATCAATTTTCAATCTGGGAGAGGAACCAAGGCTGCCTGCAGAAAACCAGGAATCCTGACCACCAGACAATATGGCATTCTTAGGAAGGCAACCTGGTTGAAAACCAGGAATCCTGACCACTATATAACATAAGCCACTTGGAAGGAAAGCTGCATTGTCAGACCAGTCAGGCACAGCAATATTTTCTCATCAGCTAACCAGTGGAGCCAATAGAATTGGTTTTTCAAATTTGATCAGCTGACATTTTCATGTCTGAGCATGTACGAAAGTTAAACTTGTACAAAGTTAAACTTGTACAACTCCCACAGAAAAAACTTTGCTGTTCATTTGGAAAAAGCCTTCCTCAAAGGAGGTATAATCTCTTTATGGTGATTTACAAAATCTTTGGTGATCTTTACAGGAATTTATAAATAGACAATTTGAACGAGCGTGCGCTGTATCCTTTTTGCTGTAACAAACTTAGTTAATTTAAAGAGGCTACTAAAAAAGTGAGAAAAGCTTCCCATACCGGGAGTTGAACCCGGGAGAAAACGAGGAATCCTGATCGCTAGACTATATGGGACACAAAATGTATTTTACACCAGACAGGCATTGGAATATCTGCTTTGTCCATCAACCAGTGGAGCCAAGAGCCTTGGTTTTCCAAATGATTACAACTGACTTTTTTAAATTTGAGAATATATGTGCTTTACACTTGTACAACCTGAAAAAAAACACATATTGAAATTTGCTTGTTGTTTTGATAAATACTTACTGAGAGGAGCTACTACAAATGGGCTCACCACAGTAACCAAGACCTCGTGGTGCAACGGTAGCGTGTCTGACTCCAGATCAGAAGGTTGCGTGTTCAAATCACGTCAGGGTCAAGCACTTCCTTTTGAAGACTAGATCACCCTTCTTAAGGGATGTTGTACGCCCAATGTTCCCTCCCTGAATGTCTTGAAAAATGAATGCAACAAAATCTAAGAAGAGTATGCCTTGCTCTGCTCTCTGTTTGCTGGGAGCTTGCAGATCTCCTGTAGTGCCTTCATGATGATTTAACAACTGTTTTGTGATCTTGAGAGAAAGTTAATAAGAGACAAGCGAGATTTGGATTCTTTTTCTCTAACACATTTTGGTAATATGCAGAGGAGTACAATAAAAGTGTCATCAATTTTCAATCTGGGAGAGGAACCAAGGCTGCCTACAGAAAACCAGGAATCCTGACCACCAGACAATATGGCATTCTTAGGAATGCAACCTGGTTGAAAACCAGGAATCCTGACCACTATATTACATAAGTCACTTGGAAGGAAAGCTGCATTGTCAGACCAGTCAGGCACAGATATATTTTCTCATCAGCTAACCAGAGGAGCCAATAGAAATGGTTTTTCAAATTTGATCAGCTGACATATTCATGTCTGAGCATGTACGAAAGTTAAACTTGTACAAAGTTAAACTTGTACAACTCCCACAGCAAAAACTTTGCAGTTCATTTGGAAAAAGCCTTCCTCAAAGGAGGTATAATCTCTTTATGGTGATTTACAAAATCTTTGGTGATCTTTACAGGAATTTATAAATGGACAATTTGAACGAGCCTGCGCTGTATCCTTTTTGCTGTAAGAAAATTAGTTAATTTAAAGAGGCTACTATAAAAGTGAGAAAAGCTTCCCATACCGGGAGTTGAACCCGGGACGCCTGGGTGAAAACCAGGAATCCTGACCGCTAGACCATATGGGACACAAAATGCATTTTACACCAGACAGGCATTGGAATATCTGCTTTGTCCAACAACCAGTGGAGCCAAGAGCCTTGGTTTTCCAAATGATTACAACTGACTTTTTTTAAATTTGAGAATATATGTGCTTTACACTTCTACAACCTGAAAAAAAAACATACTGAAATTTGCTTGTTGTTTTGATAAATACTTACTCAGAGGAGCTACTACAAATGTGCTCACTACAGTAACCAAGACCTCATGGCGCAATGGTAGCGCGTCTGACTCCAGATCAGGAGGTTGCGTGTTCAAATCACGTCGGTGTCAAGCAAATCCTTTTGAAGACTAGATGACCCTACTTAAGTGGTATTGTACGCCCAATGTTCCCTCCCTGAATGTCTTGAAAAATGAATGCAACAAAATCTAAGAAGAGTATGCCTTGCTCTGCTCTCTGTTTTTTGGGAGCTTGCAGATCTCCTGGAGTGCCTTCATGATGATTTAACAACTGTTTTGTGATCTTGAGAGAAAGTTAATAAGAGACAAGCGAGATTTGGATTCTTTTTCTCTAACACATTTTGGTAATATGCAGAGGAGTACAATAAAAGTGTCATCAATTTTCAATCTGGGAGAGGAACCAAGGCTGCCTGCAGAAAACCAGGAATCCTGACCACCAGACAATATGGCATTCTTAGGAAGGCAACCTGGTTGAAAACCAGGAATCCTGACCACTATATAACATAAGTCACTTGGAAGGAAAGCTGCATTGTCAGACCAGTCAGGCACAGCAATATTTTCTCATCAGCTAACCAGTGGAGCCAATAGAATTGGTTTTTCAAATTTGATCAGCTGACATTTTCATGTCTGAGCATGTACGAAAGTTAAACTTGTACAAAGTTAAACTTGTACAACTCCCACAGAAAAAAACTTTGCTGTTCATTTGGAAAAAGCCTTCCTCAAAGGAGGTATAATCTCTTTATGGTGATTTACAAAATCTTTGGTGATCTTTACAGGAATTTATAAATAGACAATTTGAACGAGCGTGCGCTGTATCCTTTTTGCTGTAACAAACTTAGTTAATTTAAAGAGGCTACTAAAAAAGTGAGAAAAGCTTCCCATACCGGGAGTTGAACCCGGGAGAAAACGAGGAATCCTGATCGCTAGACTATATGGGACACAAAATGTATTTTACACCAGACAGGCATTGGAATATCTGCTTTGTCCATCAACCAGTGGAGCCAAGAGCCTTGGTTTTCCAAATGATTACAACTGACTTTTTTAAATTTGAGAATATATGTGCTTTACACTTGTACAACCTGAAAAAAAACACATATTGAAATTTGCTTGTTGTTTTGATAAATACTTACTCAGAGGAGCTACTACAAATGGGCTCACCACAGTAACCAAGACCTCGTGGCGCAACAGTAGCGCGTCTGACTCCAGATCAGAAGGTTGCGTGTTCAAATCACGTCAGGGTCAAGCACTTCCTTTTGAAGACTAGATCACCCTTCTTAAGGGATGTTGTACGCCCAATGTTCCCTCCCTGAATGTCTTGAAAAATGAATGCAACAAAATCTAAGAAGAGTATGCCTTGCTCTGCTCTCTGTTTGCTGAGAGCTTGCAGATCTCCTGTAGTGCCTTCATGATGATTTAACAACTGTTTTGTGATCTTGAGAGAAAGTTAATAAGAGACAAGCGAGATTTGGATTCTTTTTCTCTAACACATTTTGGTAATATGCAGAGGAGTACAATAAAAGTGTCATCAATTTTCAATCTGGGAGAGGAACCAAGGCTGCCTACAGAAAACCAGGAATCCTGACCACCAGACAATATGGCATTCTTAGGAAGGCAACCTGGTTGAAAACCAGGAATCCTGACCACTATATTACATAAGTCACTTGGAAGGAAAGCTGCATTGTCAGACCAGTCAGGCACAGATATATTTTCTCATCAGCTAACCAGTGGAGCCAATAGAATTGGTTTTTCAAATTTGATCAGCTGACATTTTCATGTCTGAGCATGTACGAAACTTGTACTTGTACAAACTTGTACAAAGTTAAACTTGTACAACTCCCACAGCAAAAATTTGCTGTTCATTTGGAAAAAGCCTTCCTCAAAGGAGGTATAATCTCTTTATGGTGATTTACAAAATCTTTGGTGATCTTTACAGGAATTTATAAATGGACAATTTGAACGAGCCTGCGCTGTATCCTTTTTGCTGTAAGAAAATTAGTTAATTTAAAGAGGCTACTATAAAAGTGAGAAAAGCTTCCCATACCGGGAGTTGAACCCGGGGCGCCTGGGTGAAAACCAGGAATACTGACCGCTAGACCATATGGGACACAAAGTGCAGTTTACACCAGACAGGCATTGGAATATCTGCTTTGTCCATCAACCAGTGGAGCCAAGAGCCTTGGTTTTCCAAATGATTACAACTGACTTTTTTAAATTTGAGAATATATGTGCTTTACACTTGTACAACCTGAAAAAAAAACACATACTGAAATTTGCTTGTTGTTTTGATAAATACTTACTCAGAGGAGCTACTACAAATGTGCTCACTTCAGTAACCAAGACCTCATGGCGCAACGGTCGCGTGTCTGTTTCCAGATCAGAAGGTTGTGTGTTGAAATCACGTCGGTGTCAAGCACTTCTTTTTGAAGACTAGATCACCCTACTTAAGTGGTATTGTACGCCCAGTGTTCCCTCCCTGAATGTCTTGAAAAATGAATGCAACAAAATCTAAGAAGAGTATGCCTTGCTCTGCTCTCTGTTTGCTGGGAGCTTGAAGATCTCCTGTAGTGCCTTCATGATGATTTAACAACTGTTTTGTGATCTTGAGAGAAAGTTAATAAGAGACAAGCGAGATTTGGATTCTTTTTCTCTAACACATTTTGGTAATATGCAGAGGAGTACAATAAAAGTGTCATCAATTTTCAATCTGGGAGAGGAACCAAGGCTGCCTGCAGAAAACCAGGAATCCTGACCACCAGACAATATGGCATTCTTAGGAAGGCAACCTGGTTGAAAACCAGGAATCCTGACCACTATATTACATAAGTCACTTGGAAGGAAAGCTGCATTGTCAGACCAGTCAGGCACAGATATATTTTCTCATCAGCTAACCAGAGGAGCCAATAGAATTGGTTTTTCAAATTTGATCATCTGACATTTTCATGTCTGAGCATGTACGAAAGTTAAACTTGTACAACTCCCACAGCAAAAATTTTGCTGTTCATTTGGAAAAAGCCTTCCTCAAAGTAGGTATAATCTCTTTATGGTGATTTACAAAATCTTTGGTGATCTTTACAGGAATTTATAAATGGACAATTTGAACGAGCCTGCGCTGTATCCTTTTTGCTGTAAGAAAATTAGTTAATTTAAAGAGGCTACTTTAAAAGTGAGAAAAGCTTCCCACACCGGGAGTTGAACCCGGTCCGCCTGGGTGAAAACCAGGAAACCTGACCGCTAGACCATATGGGACACAAAATGCATTTTACCCCAGACAGGCATTGGAATATCTGCTTTGTCCATCAACCAGTGGAGCCAAGAGCCTTGGTTTTCCAAATGATTACAACTGACTTTTTTTAAATTTGAGAATATATGTGCTTTACATTTGTACAACCTGAAAAAAAAACACATACTGAAATTTGCTTGTTGTTTTGATAAATACTTACTCAGAGGAGCTACTACAAATGTGCTCACTACAGTAACCAAGGGCGCAACGGTAGCGCGTCTGACTCCAGATCAGAAGGTTGCGTGTTCAAATCACGTCAGGTTCAAGCACTTCCTTTAGAAGACTAGATCACCCTTCTTAAGGGATGTTGTACGCCCAATGTTCCCTCCCTGAATGTCTTGAAAAATGAATGCAACAAAATCTAAGAAGAGTATGCCTTGCTCTGCTCTCTGTTTGCTGGGAGCTTGAAGATCTCCTGTAGTGCCTTCATGATGATTTAACAACTGTTTTGTGATCTTGAGAGAAAGTTAATAAGAGACAAGCGAGATTTGGATTCTTTTTCTCTAACACATTTTGGTAATATGCAGAGGAGTACAATAAAAGTGTCATCAATTTTCAATCTGGGAGAGGAACCAAGGCTGCCTACAGAAAACCAGGAATCCTGACCACCAGACAATATGGCATTCTTAGGAAGGCAACCTGGTTGAAAACCAGGAATCCTGACCACTATATTACATAAGTCACTTGGAAGGAAAGCTGCATTGTCAGACCAGTCAGGCACAGATATATTTTCTCATCAGCTAACCAGTGGAGCCAATAGAATTGGTTTTTCAAATTTGATCAGCTGACATATTCATGTCTGAGCATGTACGAAAGTTAAACTTGTACAAAGTTAAACTTGTACAACTCCCACAGCAAAAACTTTGCAGTTCATTTGGAAAAAGCCTTCCTCAAAGGAGGTATAATCTCTTTATGGTGATTTACAAAATCTTTGGTGATCTTTACAGGAATTTATAAATGGACAATTTGAACGAGCCTGCGCTGTATCCTTTTTGCTGTAAGAAAATTTGTTAATTTAAAGAGGCTACTATAAAAGTGAGAGAAGCTTCCCATACCGGGAGTTGAACCCGGGCCGCCTGGGTGAAAACCAGGAATCCTGACCGCTAGACCATATGGGACACAAAATGCATTTTACACCAGACAGGCATTGGAATATCTGCTTTGTCCATCAACCAGTGGAGCCAAGAGCCTTGGTTTTCCAAATGATTACAACTGACTTTTTTTAAATTTGAGAATATATGTGCTTTACACTTCTACAACCTGAAAAAAAAACATACTGAAATTTGCTTGTTGTTTTGATAAATACTTACTCAGAGGAGCTACTACAAATGTGCTCACTATAGTAACCAAGACCTCATGGTGCAATGGTAGCGCGTCTGACTCCTGATCAGGAGGTTGCGTGTTCAAATCACGTCGGTGTCAAGCAAATCCTTTTGAAGACTAGATGACCCTACTTAAGTGGTATTGTACGCCCAATGTTCCCTCCCTGAATGTCTTGGAAAAATGAATGCAACAAAATCTAAGAAGAGTATGCCTTGCTCTGCTCTCTGTTTTTTGGGAGCTTGCAGATCTCCTGTAGTGCCTTCATGATGATTTAACAACTGTTTTGTGATCTTGAGAGAAAGTTAATAAGAGACAAGCGAGATTTGGATTCTTTTTCTCTAACACATTTTGGTAATATGCAGAGGAGTACAATAAAAGTGTCATCAGTTTTCAATCTGGGAGAGGAACCAAGGCTGCCTGCAGAAAACCAGGAATCCTGACCACCAGACAATATGGCATTCTTAGGAAGGCAACCTGGTTGAAAACCAGGAATCCTGACCACTATATAACATAAGTCACTTGGAAGGAAAGCTGCATTGTCAGACCAGTCAGGCACAGCAATATTTTCTCATCAGCTAACCAGTGGAGCCAATAGAATTGGTTTTTCAAATTTGATCAGCTGACATTTTCATGTCTGAGCATGTACGAAAGTTAAACTTGTACAAAGTTAAACTTGTACAACTCCCACAGCAAAAACTTTGCTGTTCATTTGGAAAAAGCCTTCCTCAAAGGAGGTATAATCTCTTTTTGGTGATTTACAAAATCTTTGGTGATCTTTACAGGAATTTATAAATGGACAATTTGAACGAGCGTGCGCTGTATCCTTTTTGCTGTAACAAACTTAGTTAATTTAAAGAGGCTACTATAAAAGTGAGAAAAGCTTCCCATACCGGGAGTTGAACCCGGGAGAAAACGAGGAATCCTGATCGCTAGACTATATGGGACACAAAATGTATTTTACACCAGACAGGCATTGGAATATCTGCTTTGTCCATCAACCAGTGGAGCCAAGAGCCTTGGTTTTCCAAATGATTACAACTGACTTTTTTAAATTTGAGAATATATGTGCTTTACACTTGTACAACCTGAAAAAAACACATATTGAAATTTGCTTGTTGTTTTGATAAATACTTACACAGAGGAGCTACTACAAATGGGCTCACTACAATAACCAAGACCTTGTGGCGCAACGGTAGCGCGTCTGACTCCAGATCAGAAGGTTGCGTGTTCAAATCACGTCAGGGTCAAGCACTTCCTTTTGAAGACTAGATCACCCTACTTAAGTTGTATTGTACGCCCAATGTTCTCTCCCTGAATGTCTTGAAAAATGAATGCAACAAAATCTAAGAATAGTATGCCTTGCTCTGCTCTCTGTTTGCTGGGAGCTTGCAGATCTCCTGTAGTGCCTTCATGATGATTTAACAACTGTTTTTTGATCTTGAGAGAAAGTTAATAAGAGACAAGCGAGATTTGGATTCTTTTTCTCTAACACATTTTGGTAATATGCAGAGGAGTACAATAAAAGTGTCATCAATTTTCAATCTGGGAGAGGAACCAAGGCTGCCTGCAGAAAACCAGGAATCCTGACCACCAGACAATATGGCATTCTTAGGAAGGCAACCTGGTTGAAAACCAGGAATCCTGACCACTATATAACATAAGTCACTTGGAAGGAAAGCTGCATTGTCAGACCAGTCAGGCACAGCAATATTTTCTCATCAGCTAACCAGTGGAGCCAATAGAATTGGTTTTTCAAATTTGATCAGCTGACATTTTCATGTCTGAGTATGTACGAAAGTTAAACTTGTACAAAGTTAAACTTGTACAACTCCCACAGAAAAAACTTTGCTGTTCATTTGGAAAAAGCCTTCCTCAAAGGAGGTATAATCTCTTTATGGTGATTTACAAAATCTTTGGTGATCTTTACAGGAATTTATAAATGGACAATTTGAACGAGCGTGCGCTGTATCCTTTTTGCTGTAACAAACTTAGTTAATTTAAAGAGGCTACTATAAAAGTGAGAAAAGCTTCCCATACCGGGAGTTGAACCCGGGCCGCCTGGGTGAAAACCAGGAATCCTGACCGCTAGACCATATGGGACACAAAATGCATTTTACACCAGACAGGCATTGGAATATCTGCTTTGTCCATCAACCAGTGGAGCCTAGAGCCTTGGTTTTCCAAATGATTACAACTGACTTTTTTAAATTTGAGAATATATGTGCTTTACACTTGTACAACCTGAAAAAAAAACACATACTGAAATTTGCTTGTTGTTTTGATAAATACTTACTCAGAGGAGCTACTACAAATGTGCTCACTACAGTAACCAAGACCTCATGGTGCAACGGTCGCGTGTCTGTTTCCAGATCAGAAGGTTGCGTGTTGAAATCACGTCGGTGTCAAGCACTTCTTTTTGAAGACTAGATCACCCTACTTAAGTGGTACTGTACGCCCAGTGTTCCCTCCCTGAATGTCTTGAAAAATGAATGCAACAAAATCTAAGAAGAGTATGCCTTGCTCTGCTCTCTGTTTGCTGGGAGCTTGAAGATCTCCTGTAGTGCCTTCATGATGATTTAACAACTGTTTTGTGATCTTGAGAGAAAGTTAATAAGAGACAAGCGAGATTTGGATTCTTTTTCTCTAACACATTTTGGTAATATGCAGAGGAGTACAATAAAAGTGTCATCAATTTTCAATCTGGGAGAGGAACCAAGGCTGCCTGCAGAAAACCAGGAATCCTGACCACCAGACAATATGGCATTCTTAGGAAGGCAACCTGGTTGAAAACCAGGAATCCTGACCACTATATTACATAAGTCACTTGGAAGGAAAGCTGCATTGTCAGACCAGTCAGGCACAGATATATTTTCTCATCAGCTAACCAGAGGAGCCAATAGAATTGGTTTTTCAAATTTGATCAGCTGACATATTCATGTCTGAGCATGTATGAAAGTTAAACTTGTACAACTCCCACAGCAAAAACTTTGCAGTTCATTTGGAAAAAGCCTTCCTCAAAGGAGGTATAATCTCTTTATGGTGATTTACAAAATCTTTGGTGATCTTTACAGGAATTTATAAATGGACAATTTGAACGAGCCTGCGCTGTATCCTTTTTGCTGTAAGAAAATTAGTTAATTTAAAGAGGCTACTATAAAAGTGAGAAAAGCTTCCCATACCGGGAGTTGAACCCGGGCGAAAACCAGGAATCCTGACCGCTAGACCATATGGGACACAAAATGCATTTTACACCAGACAGGCATTGGAATATCTGCTTTGTCCATCAACCAGTGGAGCCAAGAGCCTTGGTTTTCCAAATGATTACAACTGACTTTTTTAAATTTGAGAATATATGTGCTTTACACTTGTACAACCTGAAAAAAAAACACATACTGAAATTTGCTTGTTGTTTTGATAAATACTTACTCAGAGGAGCTACTACAAATGTGCTCACTACAGTAACCAAAACCTCATGGCGCAACGGTAGCGCGTTTGTTTCCAGATCATAAGGTTGTGTGTTGAAATCACGTCGGTGTTAAGCACTTCTTTTTGAAGACTAGATCACCCTACTTAAGTGGTATTGTACGCCCAGTGTTCCCTCCCTGAATGTCTTGAAAAATGAATGCAACAAAATCTAAGAAGAGTATGTCTTGCTCTGTTCTCTGTTTGCTGGGAGCTTGCAAATCTCCTGTAGTGCCTTCATGATGATTTAACAACTGTTTTGTGATCTTGAGAGAAAGTTAATAAGAGACAAGCGAGATTTGGATTCTTTTTCTCTAACATGTTTTTGTAATATGCAGAGGAGTACAATAAAAGTGTCATCAATTTTCAACCTGGGAGAGGAACCAAGGCTGCCTGCAGAAAACCAGAAATCCTGACCACCAGACAATATGGCATTCTTAGGAAGGCAACCTGGTTGAAAACCAGGAATCCTGACCACTATATTACATAAGTCACTTGGAAGGAAAGCTGCATTGTCAGACCAGTCAGGCACAGATATATTTTCTCATCAGCTAACCAGTGGAGCCAATAGAATTGGTTTTTCAAATTTGATCAGCTGACATTTTCATGTCTGAGCATGTACGAAAGTTAAACTTGTACAAAGTTAAACTTGTACAACTCCCACATCAAAAACTTTGCTGTTCATTTGGAAAAAGCCTTCCTCAAAGGAGGTATAATCTCTTTTTGGTGATTTACAAAATCTTTGGTGATCTTTACAGGAATTTATAAATGGACAATTTGAACGAGCGTGCGCTGTATCCTTTTTGCTGTAACAAACTTAGTTAATTTAAAGAGGCTACTATAAAAGTGAGAAAAGCTTCCCATACCGGGAGTTGAACCCGGGCCGCCTGGGTGAAAACCAGGAATCCTGACCGCTAGACCATATGGGATACAAAATGCATTTTACACCAGACAGGCATTGGAATATCTGCTTTGTCCATCAACCAGTGGAGCCAAGAGCCTTGGTTTTCCAAATGATTACAACTGACTTTTTTAAATTTGAGAATATATGTGCTTTACACTTGTACAACCTGAAAAAAAAACACATACTGAAATTTGCTTGTTGTTTTGATAAATACTTACTCAGAGGAGCTACTACAAATGTGCTCACTTCAGTAACCAAAACCTCATGGCGCAACGGTAGCGCGTCTGTTTCCAGATCATAAGGTTGTGTGTTGAAATCACGTCGGTGTCAAGCACTTCTTTTTGAAGACTAGATCACCCTACTTAAGTGGTATTGTACGCCCAGTGTTCCCTCCCTGAATGTCTTGAAAAATGAATGCAACAAAATCTAAGAAGAGTATGCCTTGCTCTGTTCTCTGTTTGCTGGGAGCTTGCAAATCTCCTGTAGTGCCTTCATGATGATTTAACAACTGTTTTGTGATCTTGAGAGAAAGTTAATAAGAGACAAGCGAGATTTGGATTCTTTTTCTCTAACATGTTTTTGTAATATGCAGAGGAGTACAATAAAAGTGTCATCAATTTTCAACCTGGGAGAGGAACCAAGGCTGCCTGCAGAAAACTAGAAATCCTGACCACCAGACAATATGGCATTCTTAGGAAGGCAACCTGGTTGAAAACCAGGAATCCTGACCACTATATTACATAAGTCACTTGGAAGGAAAGCTGCATTGTCAGACCAGTCAGGCACAGCAATATTTTCTCATCAGCTAACCAGTGGAGCCAATAGAATTGGTTTTTCAAATTTGATCAGCTGACATTTTCATGTCTGAGCATGTACGAAAGTTAAACTTGTACAAAGTTAAACTTGTACAACTCCCACAGAAAAAACTTTGCTGTTCATTTGGAAAAAGCCTTCCTCAAAGGAGGTATAATCTCTTTATGGTGATTTACAAAATCTTTGGTGATCTTTACAGGAATTTATAAATGGACAATTTGAACGAGCGTGCGCTGTATCCTTTTTGCTGTAACAAACTTAGTTAATTTAAAGAGGCTACTATAAAAGTGAGAAAAGCTTCCCATACCGGGAGTTGAACCCGGGCCGCCTG
The DNA here is from genome assembly GCA_032164185.1 of Moxostoma hubbsi. Taxonomy (NCBI): domain Eukaryota; kingdom Metazoa; phylum Chordata; class Actinopteri; order Cypriniformes; family Catostomidae; genus Moxostoma; species Moxostoma hubbsi. Next base: position 23,087,984 of record JAVLUX010000040.1, on the reverse strand, counting down.
GGTGAAAACCAGGAATCCTGACCGCTAGACCATATGGGACACAAAATGTATTTTACACCAGACAGGCATTGGAATATCTGCTTTGTCCATCAACCAGTGGAGCCTAGAGCCTTGGTTTTCCAAATGATTACAACTGACTTTTTTAAATTTGAGAATATATGTGCTTTACACTTGTACAACCTGAAAAAAAAACACATACTGAAATTTGCTTGTTGTTTTGATAAATACTTACTCAGAGGAGCTACTACAAATGTGCTCACTACAGTAACCAAGACCTCATGGTGCAACGGTCGCGTGTCTGTTTCCAGATCAGAAGGTTGCGTGTTGAAATCACGTCGGTGTCAAGCACTTCTTTTTGAAGACTAGATCACCCTACTTAAGTGGTACTGTACGCCCAGTGTTCCCTCCCTGAATGTCTTGAAAAATGAATGCAACAAAATCTAAGAAGAGTATGCCTTGCTCTGCTCTCTGTTTGCTGGGAGCTTGAAGATCTCCTGTAGTGCCTTCATGATGATTTAACAACTGTTTTGTGATCTTGAGAGAAAGTTAATAAGAGACAAGCGAGATTTGGATTCTTTTTCTCTAACACATTTTGGTAATATGCAGAGGAGTACAATAAAAGTGTCATCAATTTTCAATCTGGGAGAGGAACCAAGGCTGCCTGCAGAAAACCAGGAATCCTGACCACCAGACAATATGGCATTCTTAGGAAGGCAACCTGGTTGAAAACCAGGAATCCTGACCACTATATTACATAAGTCACTTGGAAGGAAAGCTGCATTGTCAGACCAGTCAGGCACAGATATATTTTCTCATCAGCTAACCAGAGGAGCCAATAGAATTGGTTTTTCAAATTTGATCAGCTGACATATTCATGTCTGAGCATGTACGAAAGTTAAACTTGTACAACTCCCACAGCAAAAACTTTGCAGTTCATTTGGAAAAAGCCTTCCTCAAAGGAGGTATAATCTCTTTATGGTGATTTACAAAATCTTTGGTGATCTTTACAGGAATTTATAAATGGACAATTTGAACGAGCCTGCGCTGTATCCTTTTTGCTGTAAGAAAATTAGTTAATTTAAAGAGGCTACTATAAAAGTGAGAAAAGCTTCCCATACCGGGAGTTGAACCCGGGCGAAAACCAGGAATCCTGACCGCTAGACCATATGGGACAGAAAATGCATTTTACACCAGACAGGCATTGGAATATCTGCTTTGTCCATCAACCAGTGGAGCCAAGAGCCTTGGTTTTCCAAATGATTACAACTGACTTTTTTAAATTTGAGAATATATGTGCTTTACACTTGTACAACCTGAAAAAAAAACACATACTGAAATTTGCTTGTTGTTTTGATAAATACTTACTCAGAGGAGCTACTACAAATGTGCTCACTACAGTAACCAAAACCTCATGGCGCAACGGTAGCGCGTTTGTTTCCAGATCATAAGGTTGTGTGTTGAAATCACGTCGGTGTTAAGCACTTCTTTTTGAAGACTAGATCACCCTACTTAAGTGGTATTGTACGCCCAGTGTTCCCTCCCTGAATGTCTTGAAAAATGAATGCAACAAAATCTAAGAAGAGTATGTCTTGCTCTGTTCTCTGTTTGCTGGGAGCTTGCAAATCTCCTGTAGTGCCTTCATGATGATTTAACAACTGTTTTGTGATCTTGAGAGAAAGTTAATAAGAGACAAGCGAGATTTGGATTCTTTTTCTCTAACACGTTTTTGTAATATGCAGAGGAGTACAATAAAAGTGTCATCAATTTTCAACCTGGGAGAGGAACCAAGGCTGCCTGCAGAAAACCAGAAATCCTGACCACCAGACAATATGGCATTCTTAGGAAGGCAACCTGGTTGAAAACCAGGAATCCTGACCACTATATTACATAAGTCACTTGGAAGGAAAGCTGCATTGTCAGACCAGTCAGGCACAGATATATTTTCTCATCAGCTAACCAGTGGAGCCAATAGAATTGGTTTTTCAAATTTGATCAGCTGACATTTTCATGTCTGAGCATGTACGAAAGTTAAACTTGTACAAAGTTAAACTTGTACAACTCCCACATCAAAAACTTTGCTGTTCATTTGGAAAAAGCCTTCCTCAAAGGAGGTATAATCTCTTTTTGGTGATTTACAAAATCTTTGGTGATCTTTACAGGAATTTATAAATGGACAATTTGAACGAGCGTGCGCTGTATCCTTTTTGCTGTAACAAACTTAGTTAATTTAAAGAGGCTACTATAAAAGTGAGAAAAGCTTCCCATACCGGGAGTTGAACCCGGGCCGCCTGGGTGAAAACCAGGAATCCTGACCGCTAGACCATATGGGATACAAAATGCATTTTACACCAGACAGGCATTGGAATATCTGCTTTGTCCATCAACCAGTGGAGCCAAGAGCCTTGGTTTTCCAAATGATTACAACTGACTTTTTTAAATTTGAGAATATATGTGCTTTACACTTGTACAACCTGAAAAAAAAACACATACTGAAATTTGCTTGTTGTTTTGATAAATACTTACTCAGAGGAGCTACTACAAATGTGCTCACTTCAGTAACCAAAACCTCATGGCGCAACGGTAGCGCGTCTGTTTCCAGATCATAAGGTTGTGTGTTGAAATCACGTCGGTGTCAAGCACTTCTTTTTGAAGACTAGATCACCCTACTTAAGTGGTATTGTACGCCCAGTGTTCCCTCCCTGAATGTCTTGAAAAATGAATGCAACAAAATCTAAGAAGAGTATGCCTTGCTCTGTTCTCTGTTTGCTGGGAGCTTGCAAATCTCCTGTAGTGCCTTCATGATGATTTAACAACTGTTTTGTGATCTTGAGAGAAAGTTAATAAGAGACAAGCGAGATTTGGATTCTTTTTCTCTAACACGTTTTGGTAATATGCAGAGGAGTACAATAAAAGTGTCATCAATTTTCAATCTGGGAGAGGAACCAAGGCTGCCTACAGAAAACCAGGAATCCTGACCACCAGACAATATGGCATTCTTAGGAAGGCAACCTGGTTGAAAACCAGGAATCCTGACCACTATATTACATAAGTCACTTGGAAGGAAAGCTGCATTGTCAGACCAGTCAGGCACAGATATATTTTCTCATCAGCTAACCAGTGGAGCCAATAGAATTGGTTTTTCAAATTTGATCAGCTGACATTTTCATGTCTGAGCATGTACGAAAGTTAAACTTGTACAAAGTTAAACTTGTACAACTCCCACATCAAAAACTTTGCTGTTCATTTGGAAAAAGCCTTCCTCAAAGGAGGTATAATCTCTTTTTGGTGATTTACAAAACCTTTGGTGATCTTTACAGGAATTTATAAATGGACAATTTGAACGAGCGTGCGCTGTATCCTTTTTGCTGTAACAAACTTAGTTAATTTAAAGAGGCTACTATAAAAGTGAGAAAAGCTTCCCATACCGGGAGTTGAACCCGGGCCGCCTGGGTGAAAACCAGGAATCCTGACCGCTAGACCATATGGGATACAAAATGCATTTTACACCAGACAGGCATTGGAATATCTGCTTTGTCCATCAACCAGTGGAGCCAAGAGCCTTGGTTTTCCAAATGATTACAACTGACTTTTTTAAATTTGAGAATATATGTGCTTTACACTTGTACAACCTGAAAAAAAAACACATACTGAAATTTGCTTGTTGTTTTGATAAATACTTACTCAGAGGAGCTACTACAAATGTGCTCACTTCAGTAACCAAAACCTCATGGCGCAACGGTAGCGCGTCTGTTTCCAGATCATAAGGTTGTGTGTTGAAATCACGTCGGTGTCAAGCACTTCTTTTTGAAGACTAGATCACCCTACTTAAGTGGTATTGTACGCCCAGTGTTCCCTCCCTGAATGTCTTGAAAAATGAATGCAACAAAATCTAAGAAGAGTATGCCTTGCTCTGTTCTCTGTTTGCTGGGAGCTTGCAAATCTCCTGTAGTGCCTTCATGATGATTTAACAACTGTTTTGTGATCTTGAGAGAAAGTTAATAAGAGACAAGCGAGATTTGGATTCTTTTTCTCTAACACGTTTTGGTAATATGCAGAGGAGTACAATAAAAGTGTCATCAATTTTCAATCTGGGAGAGGAACCAAGGCTGCCTACAGAAAACCAGGAATCCTGACCACCAGACAATATGGCATTCTTAGGAAGGCAACCTGGTTGAAAACCAGGAATCCTGACCACTATATTACATAAGTCACTTGGAAGGAAAGCTGCATTGTCAGACCAGTCAGGCACAGATATATTTTCTCATCAGCTAACCAGTGGAGCCAATAGAATTGGTTTTTCAAATTTGATCAGCTGACATTTTCATGTCTGAGCATGTACGAAAGTTAAACTTGTACAAAGTTAAACTTGTACAACTCCCACATCAAAAACTTTGCTGTTCATTTGGAAAAAGCCTTCCTCAAAGGAGGTATAATCTCTTTTTGGTGATTTACAAAACCTTTGGTGATCTTTACAGGAATTTATAAATGGACAATTTGAACGAGCGTGCGCTGTATCCTTTTTGCTGTAACAAACTTAGTTAATTTAAAGAGGCTACTATAAAAGTGAGAAAAGCTTCCCATACCGGGAGTTGAACCCGGGAGAAAACGAGGAATCCTGATCGCTAGACTATATGGGACACAAAATGTATTTTACACCAGACAGGCATTGGAATATCTGCTTTGTCCATCAACCAGTGGAGCCAAGAGCCTTGGTTTTCCAAATGATTCCAACTGACTTTTTTAAATTTGAGAATATATGTGCTTTACACTTGTACAACCTGAAAAAAACACATATTGAAATTTGCTTGTTGTTTTGATAAATACTTACTCAAAGGAACTACTACAAATGGGCTCACTACAATAACCAAGACCTTGTGGCGCAACGGTAGCGCGTCTGACTCCAGATCAGAAGGTTGCGTGTTCAAATCACGTCAGGGTCAAGCACTTCCTTTTGAAGACTAGATCACCCTTCTTAAGGGATGTTGTACGCCCAATGTTCCCTCCCTGAATGTCTTGAAAAATGAATGCAACAAAATCTAAGAAGAGTATGCCTTGCTCTGCTCTCTGTTTGCTGGGAGCTTGCAGATCTCCTGTAGTGCCTTCATGATGATTTAACAACTGTTTTGTGATCTTGAGAGAAAGTTAATAAGAGACAAGCGAGATTTGGATTCTTTTTCTCTAACACATTTTGGTAATATGCAGAGGAGTACAATAAAAGTGTCATCAATTTTCAATCTGGGAGAGGAACCAAGGCTGCCTACAGAAAACCAGGAATCCTGACCACCAGACAATATGGCATTCTTAGGAAGGCAACCTGGTTGAAAACCAGGAATCCTGACCACTATATTACATAAGTCACTTGGAAGGAAAGCTGCATTGTCAGACCAGTCAGGCACAGATATATTTTCTCATCAGCTAACCAGTGGAGCCAATAGAATTGGTTTTTCAAATTTGATCAGCTGACATTTTCATGTCTGAGCATGTAGGAAACTTGTACTTGTACAAACTTGTACAAAGTTAAACTTGTACAACTCCCACAGCAAAAATTTGCTGTTCATTTGGAAAAAGCCTTCCTCAAAGGAGGTATAATCTCTTTATGGTGATTTACAAAATCTTTGGTGATCTTTACAGGAATTTATAAATGGACAATTTGAACGAGCGTGCGCTGTATCCTTTTTGCTGTAACAAACTTAGTTAATTTAAAGAGGCTACTATAAAAGTGAGAAAAGCTTCCCATACCGGGAGTTGAACCCGGGCCGCCTGGGTGAAAACCAGGAATCCTGACCGCTAGACCATATGGGATACAAAATGCATTTTACACCAGACAGGCATTGGAATATCTGCTTTGTCCATCAACCAGTGGAGCCAAGAGCCTTGGTTTTCCAAATGATTACAACTGACTTTTTTAAATTTGAGAATATATGTGCTTTACACTTGTACAACCTGAAAAAAAAACACATACTGAAATTTGCTTGTTGTTTTGATAAATACTTACTCAGAGGAGCTACTACAAATGTGCTCACTTCAGTAACCAAGATCTCATGGTGCAACGGTAGTGTGTCTGTTTCCAGATCAGAAGGTTGTGTGTTGAAATCACGTCGGTGTCAAGCACTTCTTTTTGAAGACTAGATCACCCTACTTAAGTGGTATTGTACGCCCAGTGTTCCCTCCCTGAATGTCTTGAAAAATGAATGCAACAAAATCTAAGAAGAGTATGCCTTGCTCTGCTCTCTGTTTGCTGGGAGCTTGAAGATCTCCTGTAGTGCCTTCATGATGATTTAACAACTGTTTTGTGATCTTGAGAGAAAGTTAATAAGAGACAAGCGAGATTTGGATTCTTTTTCTCTAACACATTTTGGTAATATGCAGAGGAGTACAATAAAAGTGTCATCAATTTTCAATCTGGGAGAGGAACCAAGGCTGCCTGCAGAAAACCAGGAATCCTGACCACCAGACAATATGGCATTCTTAGGAAGGCAACCTGGTTGAAAACCAGGAATCCTGACCACTATATTACATAAGTCACTTGGAAGGAAAGCTGCATTGTCAGACCAGTCAGGCACAGATATATTTTCTCATCAGCTAACCAGAGGAGCCAATAGAATTGGTTTTTCAAATTTGATCAGCTGACATATTCATGTCTGAGCATGTACGAAAGTTAAACTTGTACAACTCCCACAGCAAAAACTTTGCAGTTCATTTGGAAAAAGCCTTCCTCAAAGGAGGTATAATCTCTTTATGGTGATTTACAAAATCTTTGGTGATCTTTACAGGAATTTATAAATGGACAATTTGAACGAGCCTGCGCTGTATCCTTTTTGCTGTAAGAAAATTAGTTAATTTAAAGAGGCTACTATAAAAGTGAGAAAAGCTTCCCATACCGGGAGTTGAACCCGGGCGAAAACCAGGAATCCTGACCGCTAGACCATATGGGACACAAAATGCATTTTACACCAGACAGGCATTGGAATATCTGCTTTGTCCATCAACCAGTGGAGCCAAGAGCCTTGGTTTTCCAAATGATTACAACTGACTTTTTTAAATTTGAGAATATATGTGCTTTACACTTGTACAACCTGAAAAAAAAACACATACTGAAATTTGCTTGTTGTTTTGATAAATACTTACTCAGAGGAGCTACTACAAATGTGCTCACTACAGTAACCAAAACCTCATGGCGCAACGGTAGCGCGTTTGTTTCCAGATCATAAGGTTGTGTGTTGAAATCACGTCGGTGTTAAGCACTTCTTTTTGAAGACTAGATCACCCTACTTAAGTGGTATTGTACGCCCAGTGTTCCCTCCCTGAATGTCTTGAAAAATGAATGCAACAAAATCTAAGAAGAGTATGTCTTGCTCTGTTCTCTGTTTGCTGGGAGCTTGCAAATCTCCTGTAGTGCCTTCATGATGATTTAACAACTGTTTTGTGATCTTGAGAGAAAGTTAATAAGAGACAAGCGAGATTTGGATTCTTTTTCTCTAACACATTTTGGTAATATGCAGAGGAGTACAATAAAAGTGTCATCAATTTTCAATCTGGGAGAGGAACCAAGGCTGCCTACAGAAAACCAGGAATCCTGACCACCAGACAATATGGCATTCTTAGGAAGGCAACCTGGTTGAAAACCAGGAATCCTGACCACTATATTACATAAGTCACTTGGAAGGAAAGCTGCATTGTCAGACCAGTCAGGCACAGATATATTTTCTCATCAGCTAACCAGTGGAGCCAATAGAATTGGTTTTTCAAATTTGATCAGCTGACATTTTCATGTCTGAGCATGTAGGAAACTTGTACTTGTACAAACTTGTACAAAGTTAAACTTGTACAACTCCCACAGCAAAAATTTGCTGTTCATTTGGAAAAAGCCTTCCTCAAAGGAGGTATAATCTCTTTATGGTGATTTACAAAATCTTTGGTGATCTTTACAGGAATTTATAAATGGACAATTTGAACGAGCGTGCGCTGTATCCTTTTTGCTGTAACAAACTTAGTTAATTTAAAGAGGCTACTATAAAAGTGAGAAAAGCTTCCCATACCGGGAGTTGAACCCGGGCCGCCTGGGTGAAAACCAGGAATCCTGACCGCTAGACCATATGGGATACAAAATGCATTTTACACCAGACAGGCATTGGAATATCTGCTTTGTCCATCAACCAGTGGAGCCAAGAGCCTTGGTTTTCCAAATGATTACAACTGACTTTTTTAAATTTGAGAATATATGTGCTTTACACTTGTACAACCTGAAAAAAAAACACATACTGAAATTTGCTTGTTGTTTTGATAAATACTTACTCAGAGGAGCTACTACAAATGTGCTCACTTCAGTAACCAAGATCTCATGGCGCAACGGTAGTGTGTCTGTTTCCAGATCAGAAGGTTGTGTGTTGAAATCACGTCGGTGTCAAGCACTTCTTTTTGAAGACTAGATCACCCTACTTAAGTGGTATTGTACGCCCAGTGTTCCCTCCCTGAATGTCTTGAAAAATGAATGCAACAAAATCTAAGAAGAGTATGCCTTGCTCTGCTCTCTGTTTGCTGGGAGCTTGAAGATCTCCTGTAGTGCCTTCATGATGATTTAACAACTGTTTTGTGATCTTGAGAGAAAGTTAATAAGAGACAAGCGAGATTTGGATTCTTTTTCTCTAACACATTTTGGTAATATGCAGAGGAGTACAATAAAAGTGTCATCAATTTTCAATCTGGGAGAGGAACCAAGGCTGCCTGCAGAAAACCAGGAATCCTGACCACCAGACAATATGGCATTCTTAGGAAGGCAACCTGGTTGAAAACCAGGAATCCTGACCACTATATTACATAAGTCACTTGGAAGGAAAGCTGCATTGTCAGACCAGTCAGGCACAGATATATTTTCTCATCAGCTAACCAGAGGAGCCAATAGAATTGGTTTTTCAAATTTGATCAGCTGACATATTCATGTCTGAGCATGTACGAAAGTTAAACTTGTACAACTCCCACAGCAAAAACTTTGCAGTTCATTTGGAAAAAGCCTTCCTCAAAGGAGGTATAATCTCTTTATGGTGATTTACAAAATCTTTGGTGATCTTTACAGGAATTTATAAATGGACAATTTGAACGAGCCTGCGCTGTATCCTTTTTGCTGTAAGAAAATTAGTTAATTTAAAGAGGCTACTATAAAAGTGAGAAAAGCTTCCCATACCGGGAGTTGAACCCGGGCGAAAACCAGGAATCCTGACCGCTAGACCATATGGGACACAAAATGCATTTTACACCAGACAGGCATTGGAATATCTGCTTTGTCCATCAACCAGTGGAGCCAAGAGCCTTGGTTTTCCAAATGATTACAACTGACTTTTTTAAATTTGAGAATATATGTGCTTTACACTTGTACAACCTGAAAAAAAAACACATACTGAAATTTGCTTGTTGTTTTGATAAATACTTACTCAGAGGAGCTACTACAAATGTGCTCACTACAGTAACCAAAACCTCATGGCGCAACGGTAGCGCGTTTGTTTCCAGATCATAAGGTTGTGTGTTGAAATCACGTCGGTGTTAAGCACTTCTTTTTGAAGACTAGATCACCCTACTTAAGTGGTATTGTACGCCCAGTGTTCCCTCCCTGAATGTCTTGAAAAATGAATGCAACAAAATCTAAGAAGAGTATGTCTTGCTCTGTTCTCTGTTTGCTGGGAGCTTGCAAATCTCCTGTAGTGCCTTCATGATGATTTAACAACTGTTTTGTGATCTTGAGAGAAAGTTAATAAGAGACAAGCGAGATTTGGATTCTTTTTCTCTAACATGTTTTTGTAATATGCAGAGGAGTACAATAAAAGTGTCATCAATTTTCAACCTGGGAGAGGAACCAAGGCTGCCTGCAGAAAACCAGAAATCCTGACCACCAGACAATATGGCATTCTTAGGAAGGCAACCTGGTTGAAAACCAGGAATCCTGACCACTATATTACATAAGTCACTTGGAAGGAAAGCTGCATTGTCAGACCAGTCAGGCACAGATATATTTTCTCATCAGCTAACCAGTGGAGCCAATAGAATTGGTTTTTCAAATTTGATCAGCTGACATTTTCATGTCTGAGCATGTACGAAAGTTAAACTTGTACAAAGTTAAACTTGTACAACTCCCACATCAAAAACTTTGCTGTTCATTTGGAAAAAGCCTTCCTCAAAGGAGGTATAATCTCTTTTTGGTGATTTACAAAATCTTTGGTGATCTTTACAGGAATTTATAAATGGACAATTTGAACGAGCGTGCGCTGTATCCTTTTTGCTGTAACAAACTTAGTTAATTTAAAGAGGCTACTATAAAAGTGAGAAAAGCTTCCCATACCGGGAGTTGAACCCGGGCCGCCTGGGTGAAAACCAGGAATCCTGACCGCTAGACCATATGGGATACAAAATGCATTTTACACCAGACAGGCATTGGAATATCTGCTTTGTCCATCAACCAGTGGAGCCAAGAGCCTTGGTTTTCCAAATGATTACAACTGACTTTTTTAAATTTGAGAATATATGTGCTTTACACTTGTACAACCTGAAAAAAAAACACATACTGAAATTTGCTTGTTGTTTTGATAAATACTTACTCAGAGGAGCTACTACAAATGTGCTCACTTCAGTAACCAAAACCTCATGGCGCAACGGTAGCGCGTCTGTTTCCAGATCATAAGGTTGTGTGTTGAAATCACGTCGGTGTCAAGCACTTCTTTTTGAAGACTAGATCACCCTACTTAAGTGGTATTGTACGCCCAGTGTTCCCTCCCTGAATGTCTTGAAAAATGAATGCAACAAAATCTAAGAAGAGTATGCCTTGCTCTGTTCTCTGTTTGCTGGGAGCTTGCAAATCTCCTGTAGTGCCTTCATGATGATTTAACAACTGTTTTGTGATCTTGAGAGAAAGTTAATAAGAGACAAGCGAGATTTGGATTCTTTTTCTCTAACATGTTTTTGTAATATGCAGAGGAGTACAATAAAAGTGTCATCAATTTTCAACCTGGGAGAGGAACCAAGGCTGCCTGCAGAAAACCAGAAATCCTGACCACCAGACAATATGGCATTCTTAGGAAGGCAACCTGGTTGAAAACCAGGAATCCTGACCACTATATTACATAAGTCACTTGGAAGGAAAGCTGCATTGTCAGACCAGTCAGGCACAGATATATTTTCTCATCAGCTAACCAGTGGAGCCAATAGAATTGGTTTTTCAAATTTGATCAGCTGACATTTTCATGTCTGAGCATGTACGAAAGTTAAACTTGTACAAAGTTAAACTTGTACAACTCCCACATCAAAAACTTTGCTGTTCATTTGGAAAAAGCCTTCCTCAAAGGAGGTATAATCTCTTTTTGGTGATTTACAAAATCTTTGGTGATCTTTACAGGAATTTATAAATGGACAATTTGAACGAGCGTGCGCTGTATCCTTTTTGCTGTAACAAACTTAGTTAATTTAAAGAGGCTACTATAAAAGTGAGAAAAGCTTCCCATACCGGGAGTTGAACCCAGGCCGCCTGGGTGAAAACCAGGAATCCTGACCGCTAGACCATATGGGATACAAAATGCATTTTACACCAGACAGGCATTGGAATATCTGCTTTGTCCATCAACCAGTGGAGCCAAGAGCCTTGGTTTTCCAAATGATTACAACTGACTTTTTTAAATTTGAGAATATATGTGCTTTACACTTGTACAACCTGAAAAAAAAACACATACTGAAATTTGCTTGTTGTTTTGATAAATACTTACTCAGAGGAGCTACTACAAATGTGCTCACTTCAGTAACCAAAACCTCATGGCGCAACGGTAGCGCGTCTGTTTCCAGATCATAAGGTTGTGTGTTGAAATCACGTCGGTGTCAAGCACTTCTTTTTGAAGACTAGATCACCCTACTTAAGTGGTATTGTACGCCCAGTGTTCCCTCCCTGAATGTCTTGAAAAATGAATGCAACAAAATCTAAGAAGAGTATGCCTTGCTCTGTTCTCTGTTTGCTGGGAGCTTGCAAATCTCCTGTAGTGCCTTCATGATGATTTAACAACTGTTTTGTGATCTTGAGAGAAAGTTAATAAGAGACAAGCGAGATTTGGATTCTTTTTCTCTAACACGTTTTGGTAATATGCAGAGGAGTACAATAAAAGTGTCATCAATTTTCAATCTGGGAGAGGAACCAAGGCTGCCTACAGAAAACCAGGAATCCTGACCACCAGACAATATGGCATTCTTAGGAAGGCAACCTGCTTGAAAACCAGGAATCCTGACCACTATATTACATAAGTCACTTGGAAGGAAAGCTGCATTGTCAGACCAGTCAGGCACAGATATATTTTCTCATCAGCTAACCAGTGGAGCCAATAGAATTGGTTTTTCAAATTTGATCAGCTGACATTTTCATGTCTGAGCATGTACGAAAGTTAAACTTGTACAAAGTTAAACTTGTACAACTCCCACATCAAAAACTTTGCTGTTCATTTGGAAAAAGCCTTCCTCAAAGGAGGTATAATCTCTTTTTGGTGATTTACAAAACCTTTGGTGATCTTTACAGGAATTTATAAATGGACAATTTGAACGAGCGTGCGCTGTATCCTTTTTGCTGTAACAAACTTAGTTAATTTAAAGAGGCTACTATAAAAGTGAGAAAAGCTTCCCATACCGGGAGTTGAACCCGGGAGAAAACGAGGAATCCTGATCGCTAGACTATATGGGACACAAAATGTATTTTACACCAGACAGGCATTGGAATATCTGCTTTGTCCATCAACCAGTGGAGCCAAGAGCCTTGGTTTTCCAAATGATTCCAACTGACTTTTTTAAATTTGAGAATATATGTGCTTTACACTTGTACAACCTGAAAAAAACACATATTGAAATTTGCTTGTTGTTTTGATAAATACTTACTCAAAGGAGCTACTACAAATGGGCTCACTACAATAACCAAGACCTTGTGGCGCAACGGTAGCGCGTCTGACTCCAGATCAGAAGGTTGCGTGTTCAAATCACGTCAGGGTCAAGCACTTCCTTTTGAAGACTAGATCACCCTTCTTAAGGGATGTTGTACGCCCAATGTTCCCTCCCTGAATGTCTTGAAAAATGAATGCAACAAAATCTAAGAAGAGTATGCCTTGCTCTGCTCTCTGTTTGCTGGGAGCTTGCAGATCTCCTGTAGTGCCTTCATGATGATTTAACAACTGTTTTGTGATCTTGAGAGAAAGTTAATAAGAGACAAGCGAGATTTGGATTCTTTTTCTCTAACACATTTTGGTAATATGCAGAGGAGTACAATAAAAGTGTCATCAATTTTCAATCTGGGAGAGGAACCAAGGCTGCCTACAGAAAACCAGGAATCCTGACCACCAGACAATATGGCATTCTTAGGAAGGCAACCTGGTTGAAAACCAGGAATCCTGACCACTATATTACATAAGTCACTTGGAAGGAAAGCTGCATTGTCAGACCAGTCAGGCACAGATATATTTTCTCATCAGCTAACCAGTGGAGCCAATAGAATTGGTTTTTCAAATTTGATCAGCTGACATTTTCATGTCTGAGCATGTACGAAAGTTAAACTTGTACAAAGTTAAACTTGTACAACTCCCACAGAAAAAACTTTGCTGTTCATTTGGAAAAAGCCTTCCTCAAAGGAGGTATAATCTCTTTATGGTGATTTACAAAATCTTTGGTGATCTTTACAGGAATTTATAAATAGACAATTTGAACGAGCGTGCGCTGTATCCTTTTTGCTGTAACAAACTTAGTTAATTTAAAGAGGCTACTAAAAAAGTGAGAAAAGCTTCCCATACTGGGAGTTGAACCCGGGAGAAAACGAGGAATCCTGATCGCTAGACTATATGGGACACAAAATGTATTTTACACCAGACAGGCATTGGAATATCTGCTTTGTCCATCAACCAGTGGAGCCAAGAGCCTTGGTTTTCCAAATGATTACAACTGACTAAATTTGAGAATATATGTGCTTTACACTTGTACAACCTGAAAAAAAACACATATTGAAATTTGCTTGTTGTTTTGATAAATACTTACTCAGAGGAGCTACTACAAATGGGCTCACCACAGAAACCAAGACCTCGTGGCGCAACGGTAGCGCGTCTGACTCCAGATCAGAAGGTTGCGTGTTCAAATCACGTCAGGGTCAAGCACTTCCTTTTGAAGACTAGATCACCCTTCTTAAGGGATGTTGTACGCCCAATGTTCCCTCCCTGAATGTCTTGAAAAATGAATGCAACAAAATCTAAGAAGAGTATGCCTTGCTCTGCTCTCTGTTTGCTGAGAGCTTGCAGATCTCCTGTAGTGCCTTCATGATGATTTAACAACTGTTTTGTGATCTTGAGAGAAAGTTAATAAGAGACAAGCGAGATTTGGATTCTTTTTCTCTAACACATTTTGGTAATATGCAGAGGAGTACAATAAAAGTGTCATCAATTTTCAATCTGGGAGAGGAACCAAGGCTGCCTACAGAAAACCAGGAATCCTGACCACCAGACAATATGGCATTCTTAGGAAGGCAACCTGGTTGAAAACCAGGAATCCTGACCACTATATTACATAAGTCACTTGGAAGGAAAGCTGCATTGTCAGACCAGTTAGGCACAGATATATTTTCTCATCAGCTAACCAGTGGAGCCAATAGAATTGGTTTTTCATATTTGATCAGCTGACATTTTCATGTCTGAGCATGTACGAAACTTGTACTTGTACAAACTTGTACAAAGTTAAACTTGTACAACTCCCACAGCAAAAATTTGCTGTTCATTTGGAAAAAGCCTTCCTCAAAGGAGGTATAATCTCTTTATGGTGATTTACAAAATCTTTGGTGATCTTTACAGGAATTTATAAATGGACAATTTGAACGAGCCTGCGCTGTATCCTTTTTGCTGTAAGAAAATTAGTTAATTTAAAGAGGCTACTATAAAAGTGAGAAAAGCTTCCCATACCGGGAGTTGAACCCGGGGCGCCTGGGTGAAAACCAGGAATACTGACCGCTAGACCATATGGGACACAAAGTGCAGTTTACACCAGACAGGCATTGGAATATCTGCTTTGTCCATCAACCAGTGGAGCCAAGAGCCTTGGTTTTCCAAATGATTACAACTGACTTTTTTAAATTTGAGAATATATGTGCTTTACACTTGTACAACCTGAAAAAAAAACACATACTGAAATTTGCTTGTTGTTTTGATAAATACTTACTCAGAGGAGCTACTACAAATGTGCTCACTTCAGTAACCAAGACCTCATGGCGCAACGGTCGCGTGTCTGTTTCCAGATCAGAAGGTTGTGTGTTGAAATCACGTCGGTGTCAAGCACTTCTTTTTGAAGACTAGATCACCCTACTTAAGTGGTATTGTACGCCCAGTGTTCCCTCCCTGAATGTCTTGAAAAATGAATGCAACAAAATCTAAGAAGAGTATGCCTTGCTCTGCTCTCTGTTTGCTGGGAGCTTGAAGATCTCCTGTAGTGCCTTCATGATGATTTAACAACTGTTTTGTGATCTTGAGAGAAAGTTAATAAGAGACAAGTGAGATTTGGATTCTTTTTCTCTAACACATTTTGGTAATATGCAGAGGAGTACAATAAAAGTGTCATCAATTTTCAATCTGGGAGAGGAACCAAGGCTGCCTGCAGAAAACCAGGAATCCTGACCACCAGACAATATGGCATTCTTAGGAAGGCAACCTGGTTGAAAACCAGGAATCCTGACCACTATATTACATAAGTCACTTGGAAGGAAAGCTGCATTGTCAGACCAGTCAGGCACAGATATATTTTCTCATCAGCTAACCAGAGGAGCCAATAGAATTGGTTTTTCAAATTTGATCAGCTGACATATTCATGTCTGAGCATGTACGAAAGTTAAACTTGTACAAAGTTAAACTTGTACAACTCCCACAGCAAAAACTTTGCAGTTCATTTGGAAAAAGCCTTCCTCAAAGGAGGTATAATCTCTTTATGGTGATTTACAAAATCTTTGGTGATCTTTACAGGAATTTATAAATGGACAATTTGAACGAGCCTGCGCTGTATCCTTTTTGCTGTAAGAAAATTAGTTAATTTAAAGAGGCTACTATAAAAGTGAGAAAAGCTTCCCATACCGGGAGTTGAACCCGGGGCGCCTGGGTGAAAACCAGGAATACTGACCGCTAGACCATATGGGACACAAAGTGCAGTTTACACCAGACAGGCATTGGAATATCTGCTTTGTCCATCAACCAGTGGAGCCAAGAGCCTTGGTTTTCCAAATGATTACAACTGACTTTTTTAAATTTGAGAATATATGTGCTTTACACTTGTACAACCTGAAAAAAAAACACATACTGAAATTTGCTTGTTGTTTTGATAAATACTTACTCAGAGGAGCTACTACAAATGTGCTCACTTCAGTAACCAAGACCTCATGGCGCAACGGTCGCGTGTCTGTTTCCAGATCAGAAGGTTGTGTGTTGAAATCACGTCGGTGTCAAGCACTTCTTTTTGAAGACTAGATCACCCTACTTAAGTGGTATTGTACGCCCAGTGTTCCCTCCCTGAATGTCTTGAAAAATGAATGCAACAAAATCTAAGAAGAGTATGCCTTGCTCTGCTCTCTGTTTGCTGGGAGCTTGAAGATCTCCTGTAGTGCCTTCATGATGATTTAACAACTGTTTTGTGATCTTGAGAGAAAGTTAATAAGAGACAAGTGAGATTTGGATTCTTTTTCTCTAACACATTTTGGTAATATGCAGAGGAGTACAATAAAAGTGTCATCAATTTTCAATCTGGGAGAGGAACCAAGGCTGCCTGCAGAAAACCAGGAATCCTGACCACCAGACAATATGGCATTCTTAGGAAGGCAACCTGGTTGAAAACCAGGAATCCTGACCACTATATTACATAAGTCACTTGGAAGGAAAGCTGCATTGTCAGACCAGTCAGGCACAGATATATTTTCTCATCAGCTAACCAGAGGAGCCAATAGAATTGGTTTTTCAAATTTGATCAGCTGACATATTCATGTCTGAGCATGTACGAAAGTTAAACTTGTACAAAGTTAAACTTGTACAACTCCCACAGCAAAAACTTTGCAGTTCATTTGGAAAAAGCCTTCCTCAAAGGAGGTATAATCTCTTTATGGTGATTTACAAAATCTTTGGTGATCTTTACAGGAATTTATAAATGGACAATTTGAACGAGCCTGCGCTGTATCCTTTTTGCTGTAAAAAAATTAGTTAATTTAAAGAGGCTACTATAAAAGTGAGAAAAGCTTCCCATACCGGGAGTTGAACCCGGGAGAAAACGAGGAATCCTGATCGCTAGACTATATGGGACACAAAATGTATTTTACACCAGACAGGCATTGGAATGTCTGCTTTGTCCATCAACCAGTGGAGCCAAGAGCCTTGGTTTTCCAAATGATTCCAACTGACTTTTTTAAATTTGAGAATATATGTGCTTTACACTTGTACAACCTGAAAAAAAAACACATACTGAAATTTGCTTGTTGTTTTGATAAATACTTACTCAGAGGAGCTACTACAAATGGGCTCACTTCAGTAACCAAGACCTCATGGCTCAACGGTAGCGCGTCTGTTTCCAGATCATAAGGTTGTGTGTTGAAATCACGTCGGTGTCAAGCACTTCTTTTTGAAGACTAGATCACCCTACTTAAGTGGTATTGTACGCCCAGTGTTCCCTCCCTGAATGTCTTGAAAAATGAATGCAACAAAATCTAAGAAGAGTATGCCTTGCTCTGTTCTCTGTTTGCTGGGAGCTTGCAAATCTCCTGTAGTGCCTTCATGATGATTTAACAACTGTTTTGTGATCTTGAGAGAAAGTTAATAAGAGACAAGCGAGATTTGGATTCTTTTTCTCTAACATGTTTTTGTAATATGCAGAGGAGTACAGTAAAAGTGTCATCAATTTTCAACCTGGGAGAGGAACCAAGGCTGCCTGCAGAAAACCAGAAATCCTGACCACCAGACAATATGGCATTCTTAGGAAGGCAACCTGGTTGAAAACCAGGAATCCTGACCACTATATTACATAAGTCACTTGGAAGGAAAGCTGCATTGTCAGACCAGTCAGGCACAGATATATTTTCTCATCAGCTAACCAGTGGAGCCAATAGAATTGGTTTTTCAAATTTGATCAGCTGACATTTTCATGTCTGAGCATGTACGAAAGTTAAACTTGTACAAAGTTAAACTTGTACAACTCCCACATCAAAAACTTTGCTGTTCATTTGGAAAAAGCCTTCCTCAAAGGAGGTATAATCTCTTTTTGGTGATTTACAAAATCTTTGGTGATCTTTACAGGAATTTATAAATGGACAATTTGAACGAGCGTGCGCTGTATCCTTTTTGCTGTAACAAACTTAGTTAATTTAAAGAGGCTACTATAAAAGTGAGAAAAGCTTCCCATACCGGGAGTTGAACCCGGGAGAAAACGAGGAATCCTGATCGCTAGACTATATGGGACACAAAATGTATTTTACACCAGACAGGCATTGGAATGTCTGCTTTGTCCATCAACCAGTGGAGCCAAGAGCCTTGGTTTTCCAAATGATTACAACTGACTTTTTTTAAATTTGAGAATATATGTGCTTTACACTTGTACAACCTGAAAAAAAAACACATACTGAAATTTGCTTGTTGTTTTGATAAATACTTACTCAGAGGAGCTACTACAAATGTGCACACTTCAGTAACCAAGACCTCATGGCGCAACGGTAGCGCGTCTGTTTCCAGATCATAAGTTTGCGTGTTGAAATCACATCTGTGTCAAGCACTTCTTTTTGAAGACTAGATCACCCTACTTAAGTGGTATTGTACGCCCAGTGTTCCCTCCCTGAATGTCTTGAAAAATGAATGCAACAAAATCTAAGAAGAGTATGCCTTGCTCTGCTCTCTGTTTGCTGGGAGCTTGCAGATCTCCTGTAGTGCCTTCATGATGATTTAACAACTGTTTTGTGATCTTGAGAGAAAGTTAATAAGAGACAAGCGAGATTTGGATTCTTTTTCTCTAACACATTTTGGTAATATGCAGAGGAGTACAATAAAAGTGTCATCAATTTTCAATCTGGGAGAGGAACCAAGGCTGCCTGCAGAAAACCAGGAATCCTGACCACCAGACAATATGGCATTCATAGGAAGGCAACCTGGTTGAAAACCAGGAATCCTGACCACTATATTACATAAGTCACTTGGAAGGAAAGCTGCATTGTCAGACCAGTCAGGCACAGATATATTTTCTCATCAGCTAACCAGAGGAGCCAATAGAATTGGTTTTTCAAATTTGATCATCTGACATTTTCATGTCTGAGCATGTACGAAAGTTAAACTTGTACAACTCCCACAGCAAAAATTTTGCTGTTCATTTGGAAAAAGCCTTCCTCAAAGTAGGTATAATCTCTTTATGGTGATTTACAAAATCTTTGGTGATCTTTACAGGAATTTATAAATGGACAATTTGAACGAGCCTGCGCTGTATCCTTTTTGCTGTAAGAAAATTAGTTAATTTAAAGAGGCTACTTTAAAAGTGAGAAAAGCTTCCCACACCGGGAGTTGAACCCGGTCCGCCTGGGTGAAAACCAGGAATCCTGACCTCTAGACCATATGGGACACAAAATGCATTTTACCCCAGACAGGCATTGGAATATCTGCTTTGTCCATCAACCAGTGGAGCCAAGAGCCTTGGTTTTCCAAATGATTACAACTGACTTTTTTTAAATTTGAGAATATATGTGCTTTACATTTGTACAACCTGAAAAAAAAACACATACTGAAATTTGCTTGTTGTTTTGATAAATACTTACTCAAAGGAGCTACTACAAATGTGCTCACTACAGTAACCAAGGGCGCAACGGTAGCGCGTCTGACTCCAGATCAGAAGGTTGCGTGTTCAAATCACGTCAGGTTCAAGCACTTCCTTTAGAAGACTAGATCACCCTTCTTAAGGGATGTTGTACGCCCAATGTTCCCTCCCTGAATGTCTTGAAAAATGAATGCAACAAAATCTAAGAAGAGTATGCCTTGCTCTGCTCTCTGTTTGCTGGGAGCTTGAAGATCTCCTGTAGTGCCTTCATGATGATTTAACAACTGTTTTGTGATCTTGAGAGAAAGTTAATAAGAGACAAGCGAGATTTGGATTCTTTTTCTCTAACACATTTTGGTAATATGCAGAGGAGTACAATAAAAGTGTCATCAATTTTCAATCTGGGAGAGGAACCAAGGCTGCCTACAGAAAACCAGGAATCCTGACCACCAGACAATATGGCATTCTTAGGAAGGCAACCTGGTTGAAAACCAGGAATCCTGACCACTATATTACATAAGTCACTTGGAAGGAAAGCTGCATTGTCAGACCAGTCAGGCACAGCAATATTTTCTCATCAGCTAACCAGTGGAGCCAATAGAATTGGTTTTTCAAATTTGATCAGCTGACATATTCATGTCTGAGCATGTACGAAAGTTAAACTTGTACAAAGTTAAACTTGTACAACTCCCACAGCAAAAACTTTGCTGTTCATTTGGAAAAAGCCTTCCTCAAAGGAGGTATAATCTCTTTATGGTGATTTACAAAATCTTTGGTGATCTTTACAGGAATTTATAAATGGACAATTTGAACGAGCCTGCGCTGTATCCTTTTTGCTGTAAGAAAATTTGTTAATTTAAAGAGGCTACTATAAAAGTGAGAAAAGCTTCCCATACCGGGAGTTGAACCCGGGAGAAAACGAGGAATCCTGATCGCTAGACTATATGGGACACAAAATGTATTTTACACCAGACAGGCATTGGAATATCTGCTTTGTCCATCAACCAGTGGAGCCAAGAGCCTTGGTTTTCCAAATGATTACAACTGACTTTTTTAAATTTGAGAATATATGTGCTTTACACTTGTACAACCTGAAAAAAACACATATTGAAATTTGCTTGTTGTTTTGATAAATACTTACACAGAGGAGCTACTACAAATGGGCTCACTACAATAACCAAGACCTTGTGGCGCAACGGTAGCGCGTCTGACTCCAGATCAGAAGGTTGCGTGTTCAAATCACGTCAGGGTCAAGCACTTCCTTTTGAAGACTAGATCACCCTACTTAAGTTGTATTGTATGCCCAATGTTCTCTCCCTGAATGTCTTGAAAAATGAATGCAACAAAATCTAAGAATAGTATGCCTTGCTCTGCTCTCTGTTTGCTGGGAGCTTGCAGATCTCCTGTAGTGCCTTCATGATGATTTAACAACTGTTTTTTGATCTTGAGAGAAAGTTAATAAGAGACAAGCGAGATTTGGATTCTTTTTCTCTAACACATTTTGGTAATATGCAGAGGAGTACAATAAAAGTGTCATCAATTTTCAATCTGGGAGAGGAACCAAGGCTGCCTGCAGAAAACCAGGAATCCTGACCACCAGACAATATGGCATTCTTAGGAAGGCAACCTGGTTGAAAACCAGGAATCCTGACCACTATATTACATAAGTCACTTGGAAGGAAAGCTGCATTGTCAGACCAGTCAGGCACAGCAATATTTTCTCATCAGCTAACCAGTGGAGCCAATAGAATTGGTTTTTCAAATTTGATCAGCTGACATATTCATGTCTGAGCATGTACGAAAGTTAAACTTGTACAAAGTTAAACTTGTACAACTCCCACAGCAAAAACTTTGCTGTTCATTTGGAAAAAGCCTTCCTCAAAGGAGGTATAATCTCTTTATGGTGATTTACAAAATCTTTGGTGATCTTTACAGGAATTTATAAATGGACAATTTGAACGAGCCTGCGCTGTATCCTTTTTGCTGTAAGAAAATTTGTTAATTTAAAGAGGCTACTATAAAAGTGAGAAAAGCTTCCCATACCGGGAGTTGAACCCGGGAGAAAACGAGGAATCCTGATCGCTAGACTATATGGGACACAAAATGTATTTTACACCAGACAGGCATTGGAATATCTGCTTTGTCCATCAACCAGTGGAGCCAAGAGCCTTGGTTTTCCAAATGATTACAACTGACTTTTTTAAATTTGAGAATATATGTGCTTTACACTTGTACAACCTGAAAAAAACACATATTGAAATTTGCTTGTTGTTTTGATAAATACTTACACAGAGGAGCTACTACAAATGGGCTCACTACAATAACCAAGACCTTGTGGCGCAACGGTAGCGCGTCTGACTCCAGATCAGAAGGTTGCGTGTTCAAATCACGTCAGGGTCAAGCACTTCCTTTTGAAGACTAGATCACCCTACTTAAGTTGTATTGTATGCCCAATGTTCTCTCCCTGAATGTCTTGAAAAATGAATGCAACAAAATCTAAGAATAGTATGCCTTGCTCTGCTCTCTGTTTGCTGGGAGCTTGCAGATCTCCTGTAGTGCCTTCATGATGATTTAACAACTGTTTTTTGATCTTGAGAGAAAGTTAATAAGAGACAAGCGAGATTTGGATTCTTTTTCTCTAACACATTTTGGTAATATGCAGAGGAGTACAATAAAAGTGTCATCAATTTTCAATCTGGGAGAGGAACCAAGGCTGCCTGCAGAAAACCAGGAATCCTGACCACCAGACAATATGGCATTCTTAGGAAGGCAACCTGGTTGAAAACCAGGAATCCTGACCACTATATAACATAAGTCACTTGGAAGGAAAGCTGCATTGTCAGACCAGTCAGGCACAGCAATATTTTCTCATCAGCTAACCAGTGGAGCCAATAGAATTGGTTTTTCAAATTTGATCAGCTGACATTTTCATGTCTGAGCATGTACGAAAGTTAAACTTGTACAAAGTTAAACTTGTACAACTCCCACATCAAAAACTTTGCTGTTCATTTGGAAAAAGCCTTCCTCAAAGGAGGTATAATCTCTTTATGGTGATTTACAAAATCTTTGGTGATCTTTACAGGAATTTATAAATGGACAATTTGAACGAGCGTGCGCTGTATCCTTTTTGCTGTAACAAACTTAGTTAATTTAAAGAGGCTACTAAAAAAGTGAGAAAAGCTTCCCATACCGGGAGTTGAACCCGGGAGAAAACGAGGAATCCTGATCGCTAGACTATATGGGACACAAAATGTATTTTACACCAGACAGGCATTGGAATGTCTGCTTTGTCCATCAACCAGTGGAGCCAAGAGCCTTGGTTTTCCAAATGATTACAACTGACTTTTTTAAATTTGAGAATATATGTGCTTTACACTTGTACAACCTGAAAAAAAACACATATTGAAATTTGCTTGTTGTTTTGATAAATACTTACTCAGAGGAGCTACTACAAATGGGCTCACCACAGTAACCAAGACCTCGTGGCGCAACGGTTGCGCGTCTGACTCCAGATCAGAAGGTTGTGTGTTCAAATCACGTCAGGGTCAAGCACTTCCTTTTGAAGACTAGATCACCCTACTTAAGTGGTATTGTACGCCCAATGTTCCCTCCCTGAATGTCTTGAAAAATGAATGCAACAAAATCTAAGAAGAGTATGCCTTGCTCTGCTCTCTGTTTTTTGGGAGCTTGCAGATCTCCTGTAGTGCCTTCATGATGATTTAACAACTGTTTTGTGATCTTGAGAGAAAGTTAATAAGAGACAAGCGAGATTTGGATTCTTTTTCTCTAACACATTTTGGTAATATGCAGAGGAGTACAATAAAAGTGTCATCAATTTTCAATCTGGGAGAGGAACCAAGGCTGCCTGCAGAAAACCAGGAATCCTGACCACCAGACAATATGGCATTCTTAGGAAGGCAACCTGGTTGAAAACCAGGAATCCTGACCACTATATAACATAAGTCACTTGGAAGGAAAGCTGCATTGTCAGACCAGTCAGGCACAGCAATATTTTCTCATCAGCTAACCAGTGGAGCCAATAGAATTGGTTTTTCAAATTTGATCAGCTGACATTTTCATGTCTGAGCATGTACGAAAGTTAAACTTGTACAAAGTTAAACTTGTACAACTCCCACAGAAAAAACTTTGCTGTTCATTTGGAAAAAGCCTTCCTCAAAGGAGGTATAATCTCTTTATGGTGATTTACAAAATCTTTGGTGATCTTTACAGGAATTTATAAATGGACAATTTGAACGAGCGTGCGCTGTATCCTTTTTGCTGTAACAAACTTAGTTAATTTAAAGAGGCTACTATAAAAGTGAGAAAAGCTTCCCATACCGGGAGTTGAACCCTGGCCGCCTGGGTGAAAACCAGGAATCCTGACCGCTAGACCATATGGGACACAAAATGCATTTTACACCAGACAGGCATTGGAATATCTGCTTTGTCCATCAACCAGTGGAGCCAAGAGCCTTGGTTTTCCAAATGATTACAACTGACTTTTTTAAATTTGAGAATATATGTGCTTTACACTTGTACAACCTGAAAAAAAAACACATACTGAAATTTGCTTGTTGTTTTGATAAATACTTACTCAGAGGAGCTACTACAAATGTGCTCACTACAGTAACCAAGACCTCATGGTGCAATTGTAGCGCGTCTGACTCCAGATCAGGATGTTGCGTGTTCAAATCACGTCGGTGTCAAGCAAATCCTTTTGAAGACTAGATGACCCTACTTAAGTGGTATTGTACGCCTAATGTTTACTCCCTGAATGTCTTGAAAAATGAATACAACAAAATCTAAGAAGAGTATGCCTTGCTCTGCTCTCTGTTTGCTGGGAGCTTGCAGATCTCCTGGAGTGCCTTCATGATGATTTAACAACTGTTTTGTGGATCTTGAGAGAAAGTTAATAAGAGACAAGCGAGATTTGGATTCTTTTTCTCTAACACATTTTGGTAATATGCAGAGGAGTACAATAAAAGTGTCATCAATTTTCAGTCTGGGAGAGGAACCAAGACTGCCTGCAGAAAACCAGGAATCCTGACCACCAGACAATATGGCATAATTAGGAAGGCAACCTGGTTGAAAACCAGGAATCCTGACCACTATATTACATAAGTCACTTGGAAAGAAAGCTGCATTGTCAGGCACAGCAATATTTTCTCATCAGCTAACCAGTGGAGCCAATAGAATTGTTTTTTCAAATTTGATCAACTGACATTTTCATGTCTGAGCATGTATGAATATTAAACTTGTACAAAAGAAAGAACTCACACAGCAAAAACTTTGCTGGTCTCGTGGAAAAAGCCTTCCTTAAAGGAGGTATAATCAGCTAACCAGTGGAGCCACCAGACCTGGTTTTTCAAAATTTATCAACTGACATTTTCATGTCTGAGCATGTACGAAAGTTAAACTTGTACAAAGTTAAACTTGTACAACTCCAACAGCAAAAACTTTGCTGTTCATATGGAAAAAGCCTTCCTCAAAGGAGGTATAATCACTTTATGGTGATTTACAAAATCTTTGGTGATCTTTAAAGGAATTTATAAATGGACAATTTGAACGAGCTTGCTCTGTATCCTTTTTGCTGTAAGAAAATTAGTTAATTTAAAGAGGCTACTATAAAAGTGAGAAAAGCTTCCCATACCGGGAGTTGAACCCCGGCCGCCTGGGTGAAAACCAAGAATCCTGAACGCTAGACCATATGGGACACCAACTGTATTTTACACCAGGCAGGCATTGGAATATCTGCTTTGTCCATCAACCAGTGGAGCCAAGAGCCTTGGTTTTCCAAATGATTACAACTGACTTTTTTAAATTTGAGAATATATGTGCTTTACACTTTTACAACCTGAAAAAAAACACATACTGAAATTTGCTTGTTGTTTTGATAAAGACTTACTCAGAGGAGCTACTACAAATGGGCTCACTACAATAACCAAAACCTTGTGGCGCAACGGTAGCGCATCTGACTCCAGATTAAAAGGTTGCATGTTCAAATCACGTCGGGGTCAAGCACTCCCTTTTGAAGACTAGATCACCCTACTTAAGGGGTGTTGTACGCCCAATGTTTACTCCCTGAATGTCTTGAAAAATGAATGCCACAAATACTAAGAAGAGTATGCCCTTGCTCTGGTCTCTGTTTGCTGGGAGCTTGCAGATCTCCTGGAGTGCCTTCATGATGATTTAACAACTGTTTTGTGATCTTGAGAGAAAGTTAATAAGAGACAAGCAAGATTTCGATTCTTTTTCTCTAACACATTTTGGTAATATGCAGAGGAGTACAATAAAAGTGTCATCAATTTTCAGTCTGGGAGAGGAACCAAGACTGCCTGCAGAAAACCAGGAATCCTGACCACCAGACAATATGGCATAATTAGGAAGGCAACCCGGTTGAAAACCAGGAATCCTGACCACTATATTACATAAGTCACTAGGAAGGAAAGCTGCAATGTCAGGCCCAGCAATATTTTCTCATCAGCTAACCAGTGGAGCCAATAGAATTGGTTTTTCAAATTTGATCAACTGACATTTTCATGTCTGAGCATGTATGAATGTTAAACTTGTACAAAGTTAAACTTGTACATCTCCCACAGCAAAAACTTTGCTGTTCATTTGGAAAAAGCCTTCCTCAAAGGAGGTATAATCACTTTATGGTGATTTACAAAATCTTTGGTGATCTATACAGGAATTTATAAATGGACAATTTGAACGAGCGTGCGCTGTATCCTTTTTGCTGTAACAAAATTAGTTAATTTAAAGAGGCTACTATAAAAGTGAGAAAAAGCTTACCATACCAGGAGTTGAACCCAGGACGCCTGGGTGAAAACCAGGAATCCTGACCGCTAGACCACATGGGAGAAACCAGTGGAGCCAATATAATTGTTTTTTCAAATTTGATCAGCTGACATTTTCATGTCTGAGCATGTACGAAAGTTAAACTTGTACAAAAGAAAGAACTCAAACAGTAAAAACATTGCTGGTCTTTTGGAAAAAGCCTTCCTTAAAGGAGATATAATCAGCTCACCAGTGGAGCCACCAGACTTGGTTTTTCAAAATTTATTAACTGACTTTTTCATGTCTGAGCATGTACGAAAGTTAAACTTGTACAAAAGAAAGAACTCCCACAGCAAAACTTTGCTGTTCATTTGGAAAAAGCCTTCCTCAAAGGAGGTATAATCTCTTTATGGTGATTTACAAAATCTTTGGTGATCTTTACAGGAATTTATAAATGGACAATTTGAACGAGCGTGCGCTGTATCCTTTTTGCTGTAAGAAAATTAGTTAATTTAAAGAGGCTACTATAAAAGTGAGAAAAGCTTCCCATAACGGGAGTTGAACACGGGCAGCCTGGGTGAAAACCAGGAATCCTGACCGCTAGACCATATGGGACACAAGATGTATATTACACCAGACAGGCATTGGAATATCTGCTTTGTCCATCAACCAGTGGAGCCAAGAGCCTTGGTTTTTCCAAATGATTACAACTGACTTTTTTTTAAATTTGAGAATATATGTGCTTTACACTTGTACAACCTGAAAAAAACACATACTGAAATTTGCTTGTTGTTTTGAGCTCACTACAATAACCAAGACCTCGTGTCGCAATGGTAGTGCGACTGACTCCAGATAAGAAGGTTATGTGTTCAAAGCACAGACTAGATCACCCTACTTAAGGGGTGTTGTACGCCCAATGTTCCCTCCCTGAATGTCTTTTTAAAATGAATTCCACTAACGCTAAGAAGAGTATGCCTTGCTCTGGTCTCTGTTTGCTGGGAGCTTGCAGATCTCCGGGAGTGCCTTCATGATGATTTAACAACTGTTTTGTGATCTTGAGAGAAAGTTAATAAGAGACAAGCGAGATTTGGATTATTTTTCTCTAATACATTTTGGTAATATGCAGAGGAGTACAATAAAAGAGTCATCAATTTTCATTCTGGGAGAGGAACCAAGACTGACTGCAGAAAACCAGGTATCCTGACCACCAGACAATATGGCATTCTTAGGAAGGCAACCTGGTTGAAAAGCAGGAATTCTGACCACTATATTACATAAGTCACTTGGAAGGAAAGCTGCATTGTCAGTCCAGTCAGGCACAGCAATATTTTCTCATCAGCAAACCAGTGGAGCCAATAGAATTGTTTTTTCAAATTTGATCAGCTGACATTTTCATGTCTGAGCATGTACGAAAGTTAAACTTGTACAAAAGAAAGAACTCACACAGTAAAAACTTTGCTGGTCTTTTGGAAAAAGCCTTCCTTAAAGGAGGTATAATCAGCTAACCAGTGGAGCCGCCAGACTTGGTTTTTCAAAATTTTTCAGCTGACTTTTTCATGTCTGAGCATGTACAACAGTTAAACTTGTACAAAAGAAAGAACTCCCACAGCAAATACTTTGCTGTTCATTTGGAAAAAGCCTTCCTCAAAGGAGGTATAATCTCTTTATGGTATTTACAAAATCTTTGGTGATCTTTACAGGAATTTATAAATGGACAATTTGAAGGGGCGTGCGCTGTATCCTTTTTGCTGTAACAATATTAGTTAATTTAAAGAGGCTACTATTAAAGTGAGAAAAGCTTCCATACCGGGAGTTGAACCGGGCCACATGGGTGAAAACTAGGAATCCTGACCGCTAGACCATATGGGACACAAAATGTATTTTACACCAGACAGGCATTGGAATATCTGCTTTGTCCATCAACCATTGGAGCCAAGAGCATTGGTTTTCCAAATGATTACAACTGACTTTTTTTTAAATTTGAGAATATTTGTGCTTTACACTTGTTTCCTCCCTGAATGTCTTGAAAAATTAATGCCACAAACACTAAGAAGAGTATGCCTTGCTCTGGTCTCTGTTTGCTGGGAGCTTGCAGATCTCCTGGAGTGCCTTCATGATGATTTAACAACTGTTTTGTGATCTTGAGAGAAAGTTAATAAGAGACAAGCAAGATTTGGATTCTTTTGCTCTAACACATTTTGGTAATATGCAGAGGAGTACAATAAAAGTGTCATCAATTTTCATTCTGGGAGAGGAACCAAGGCTGCCTGCAGAAAACCAGGAATCCTGACCACCAGACAGTATGGCATTCTTAGGAAGGCAACCTGGTTGAAAACCAGGAATCCTGACCACTATATTACATAAGTCACTTGGAAGGAAAGTTGCATTGTCAGACCAGTCAGGCACAGCAATATTTTCTCATCAGCTAACCAGTAGAGCCAATAGAATTGGTTTTTCAAATTTGATCAGCTGACATTTTCATGCCTGAGCATGTACGAAAGTTAAGCTTGTACAAAGTTAAACTTGTACATCTCCCACAGAAAAAACTTTGCTGTTCATTTGGAAAAAGCCTTCCTCAAAGGAGGTATAATCACTTTATGGTGATTTACAAAATCTTTGGTGATCTATACAGGAATTTATAAATGGACAATTTGAACGAGCGTGTGCTGTATCCTTTTTGCTGTAACAAAATTAGTTAATTTAAAGAGGCTACTATAAAAGTGAGAAAAAGCTTACCATACCAGGAGTTGAACCCAGGACGCCTGGGTGAAAACCAGGAATCCTGACCGCTAGACCACATGGGACACAAAATGTATTTCCC
Source organism: Moxostoma hubbsi (assembly GCA_032164185.1). Classification (NCBI taxonomy): domain Eukaryota; kingdom Metazoa; phylum Chordata; class Actinopteri; order Cypriniformes; family Catostomidae; genus Moxostoma; species Moxostoma hubbsi. The sequence goes on along the minus strand of JAVLUX010000040.1, from coordinate 23,058,583 downwards.
ACCAGACAGGCATTGGAATACCTGCTTTGTCCATCAACCAATGGAGCCAAGAGCCTTGGTTTTCCAAATGATTACAACTGACTTTTTTAAATTTGAGAATATATGTGCTTTACACTTGTACAACCTGAAAAAAAAACATACTGAAATTTGCTTGTTGTTTTGATAAAGACTTACTCAGAGGAGCTACTACAAATGGGCTCACTACAATAAGCAAGACCTCGTGGCGCAACGGTAGCACGTCTGACTCCAGATCAGAAGGTTGCGTGTTTAAATCACGTCGGGGTAAGTGCTTCCTTTTGAAGACTAGATGACCCTACTTAAGGGGTATTGTACGCCTAATGTTTACTCCCTGAATGTCTTGAAAAATGAATGCCACAAACACAAAGAAGAGTATGCCTTGCTCTGGTCTCTGTTTGCTGGGAGCTTGCAGATCTCCTGGAGTGCCTTCATGATGATTTAACAACTGTTTTGTGGATCTTGAGAGAAAGTTAATAAGAGACAAGCGAGATTTGGATTCTTTTTCTCTAACACATTTTGGTAATATGCAGAGGAGTACAATAAAAGTGTCATCAATTTTCAGTCTGGGAGAGGAACCAAGACTGCCTGCAGAAAACCAGGAATCCTGATCTCCAGACAATATGGCATAATTAGGAAGGCAACCTGGTTGAAAACCAGGAATCCTGACCACTATATTACATAAGTCACTTGGAAAGAAAGCTGCATATTCAGGCACAGCAATATTTTCTCATCAGCTAACCAGTGGAGCCAATAGAATTGTTTTTTCAAATTTGATCAACTGACATTTTCATGTCTGAGCATGTATGAATGTTAAACTTGTACAAAAGAAAGAACTCACACAGCAAAAACTTTGCTGGTCTCGTGGAAAAAGCCTTCCTTAAAGGAGGTATAATCAGCTAACCAGTGGAGCCACCAGACCTGGTTTTTCAAAATTTATCAACTGACATTTTCATGTCTGAGCATGTACGAAAGTTAAACTTGTACAAAGTTAAACTTGTACAACTCCAACAGCAAAAACTTTGCTGTTCATATGGAAAAAGCCTTCCTCAAAGGAGGTATAATCACTTTATGGTGATTTACAAAATCTTTGGTGATCTTTAAAGGAATTTATAAATGGACAATTTGAACGAGCGTGCGCTGTATCCTTTTTGCTGTAAGAAAATTAGTTAATTTAAAGAGGCTACTATAAAAGTGAGAAAAAGCTTACCATACCAGGAGTTGAACCCAGGACGCCTGGGTGAAAACCAGGAATCCTGACCGCTAGACCACATGGGACACAAAATGTATTTCCCACCAGACAGGCATTGGAATAGCTGCTTTGTCCATCAACCAATGGAGCCAAGAGCCTTGGTTTTCCAAATGATTACAACTGACTTCTTTTAAATTTGAGAATATATGTGCATTACACTTGTACAACCTGAAAAAACACATACTGAAATTTGCTTGTTGTTTTGATAAAGACTTACTCAGAGGAGCTATTACAAATGGGCTCACTACAATAACCAAGACCAGGAATCCTGACCACTATATTACATAAGTCACTTGGAAGGAAAGCTGCATTGTCAGTCCAGTCAGGCAGAGCAATATTTTCTCATCAGCAAACCAGTGGAGCCAATATAATTGTTTTTTCAAATTTGATCAGCTGACATTTTCATGTCTGAGCATGTACGAAAGTTAAACTTGTACAAAAGAAAGAACTCAAACAGTAAAAACATTGCTGGTCTTTTGGAAAAAGCCTTCCTTAAAGGAGATATAATCAGCTAACCAGTGGAGCCACCAGACTTGGTTTTTCAAAATTTATCAACTGACTTTTTCATGTCTGAGCATGTACGAAAGTTAAACTTGTACAAAAGAAAGAACTCCCACAGCAAAACTTTGCTGTTCATTTGGAAAAAGCCTTCCTCAAAGGAGGTATAATCTCTTTATGGTGATTTACAAAATCTTTGGTGATCTTTACAGGAATTTATAAATGGACAATTTGAACGAGCGTGCGCTGTATCCTTTTTGCTGTAACAAAATTAGTTAATTTAAAGAGGCTACTATAAAAGTGAGAAAAGCTTCCCATACCGGGAGTTGAACACGGGCCGCCTGGGTGAAAACCAGGAATCCTGACCGCTAGACCATATGGGACACAAAATGTGCTTTACACCAGACAGGCATTGGAATATCTGCTTTGTCCATCAACCAGTGGAGCCAAGAGCCTTGGTTTTCCAAATGATTACAACTGACTTTTTTTAAATTTGAGAATATATGTGCTTTACACTTGTACAACCTGAAAAAAAAACACATACTGAAATTTGCTTGTTGTTTTGATAAATACTTACTCAGAGGAGCTACTACAAATGTGCTCACTACAGTAACCAAGACCTCAGGGCGCAACGGTAGCGCGTCTGACTCCAAATCAGAAGGTTGCGTGTTCAAATCACGTCAGGTTCAAGCACTTTCTTTTGAAGACTAGATCACCCTACTTAAGTGGTATTGTACGCCCAATGTTCCCTCCCTGAATGTCTAGAAAAATGAATGCAACAAAATCTAAGAAGAGTATGCCTTGCTCTGCTCTCTGTTTGCTGGGAGCTTGCAGATCTCCTGTAGTGCCTTCATGATGATTTAACAACTGTTTTGTGATCTTGAGAGAAAGTTAATAAGAGACAAGCAAGATTTGGATTCTTTTTCTCTAACACATTTTGGTAATATGCAGAGGAGTACAATAAAAGTGTCATCAATTTTCAGTCTGGGAGAGGAACCAAGACTGCCTGCAGAAAACCAGGAATCCTGACCACCAGACAATATGGCATAATTAGGAAGGCAACCTGGTTGAAAACCAGGAATCCTGACCACTATATTACATAAGTCACTTGGAAGGAAAGCTGCATTGTCAGGCACAGCAATATTTTCTCATCAGCTAACCAGTGGAACCAATAGAATTGTTTTTTCAAATTTGATCAACTGACATTTTGATGTCTGAGCATGTATGAATGTTAAACTTGTACAAAAGAAAGAACTCACACAGCAAAAACTTTGCTGGTCTCGTGGAAAAAGCCTTCTTTAAAGGAGGTATAATCAGCTAACTAGTGGAGCCACCAGACCTGGTTTTTCAAAATTTATCAACTGACATTTTCATGTCTGAGCATGTACGAAAGTTAAACTTGTAGAAAGTTAAACTTGTACAACTCCAACAGCAAAAACTTTGCTGTTCATATGGAAAAAGCCTTCCTCAAAGGAGGTATAATCACTTTATGGTGATTTACAAAATCTTTGGTGATCTTTACAGGAATTTATAAATGGACAATTTGAACGAGCTTGCGCTGTATCCTTTTTGCTGTAAGAAAATTAGTTAATTTAAAGAGGCTACTATTAAAGTGAGAAAAGCTTCCATACCGGGAGTTGAACCGGGCCACATGGGTGAAAACCAGGAATCCTGACCGCTAGACCATATGGGACACAAAATGTATTTTACACCAGACAGGCATTGGAATATCTGCTTTGTCCATCAACCATTGGAGCCAAGAGCCTTGGTTTTCCAAATGATTACAACTGACTTTTTTTTAAATTTGAGAATATTTGTGCTTTACACTTGTTTCCTCCCTGAATGTCTTGAAAAATTAATGCCACAAACACTAAGAAGAGTATGCCTTGCTCTGGTCTCTATTTGCTGGGAGCTTGCAGATCTCCTGGAGTGCCTTCATGATGATTTAACAACTGTTTTGTGATCTTGAGAGAAAGTTAATAAGAGACAAGCAAGATTTGGATTCTTTTGCTCTAACACATTTTGGTAATATGCAGAGGAGTACAATAAAAGTGTCATCAATTTTCAATCTGGGAGAGGAACCAAGGCTGCCTGCAGAAAACCAGGAATCCTGACCACCAGACAATATGGCATTCTTAGGAAGGCAACCTGGTTGAAAACCAGGAATCCTGACCACTATATTACATAAGTCACTTGGAAGGAAAGCTGCATTGTCAGGCACAGCCATATTTTCTCATCAGCAAACCAGTGGAGCCAATAGAATTGTTTTTTCAAATTTGATCAGCTGACATTTTCATGTCTGAGCATGTACGAAAGTTAAACTTGTACAAAGTTAAACTTGTACAACTCCCACATCAAAAACTTTGCTGTTCATTTGGAAAAAGCCTTCCTCAAAGGAGGTATAATCTCTTTTTGGTGATTTACAAAATCTTTGGTGATCTTTACAGGAATTTATAAATGGACAATTTGAACGAGCGTGCGCTGTATCCTTTTTGCTGTAACAAACTTAGTTAATTTAAAGAGGCTACTATAAAAGTGAGAAAAGCTTCCCATACTGGGAGTTGAACCCAGGCCGCCTGGGTGAAAACCAGGAATCCTGACCGCTAGACCATATGGGACACAAAGTGCAGTTTACACCAGACAGGCATTGGAATATCTGCTTTGTCCATCAACCAGTGGAGCCAAGAGCCTTGGTTTTCCAAATGATTACAACTGACTTTTTTTAAATTTGAGAATATATGTGCTTTACACTTGTACAACCTGAAAAAAAAACACATACTGAAATTTGCTTGTTGTTTTGATAAATACTTACTCAGAGGAGCTACTACAAATGTGCTCACTACAGTAACCAAGACCTCATGGCGCAACGGTAGCGCGTCTGTTTCCAGATCAGAAGGTTGCGTGTTGAAATCACGTCGGTGTCAAGCACTTCTTTTTGAAGACTAGATCACCCTACTTAAGTGGTATTGTACGCCCAGTGTTCCCTCCCTGAATGTCTTGAAAAATGAATGCAACAAAATCTAAGAAGAGTTTGCCTTGCTCTGTTCTCTGTTTGCTGGGAGCTTGCAAATCTCCTGTAGTGCCTTCATGATGATTTAACAACTGTTTTGTGATCTTGAGAGAAAGTTAATAAGAGACAAGCGAGATTTGGATTCTTTTTCTCTAACATATTTTTGTAATATGCAGAGGAGTACAATAAAAGTGTCATCAATTTTCAATCTGGGAGAGGAACCAAGGCTGCCTGCAGAAAACCAGGAATCCTGACCACCAGACAATATGGCATTCTTAGGAAGGCAACCTGGTTGAAAACCAGGATTCCTGACCACTATATTACATAAGTCACTTGGAAGGAAAGCTGCATTGTCAGACCAGTCAGGCACAGATATATTTTCTCATCAGCTAACCAGTGGAGCCAATAGAATTGGTTTTTCAAATTTGATCAGCTGACATTTTCATGTCTGAGCATGTACGAAAGTTAAACTTGTACAAAGTTAAACTTGTACAACTCCCACATCAAAAACTTTGCTGTTCATTTGGAAAAAGCCTTCCTCAAAGGAGGTATAATCTCTTTATGGTGATTTACAAAATCTTTGGTGATCTTTACAGGAATTTATAAATGGACAATTTGAACGAGCGTGCGCTGTATCCTTTTTGCTGTAACAAAATTAGTTAATTTAAAGAGGCTACTATAAAAGTGAGAAAAGCTTCCCATACCGGGAGTTGAACCCGGGCCGCCTGGGTGAAAACCAGGAATCCTGACCGCTAGACCATATGGGACACAAAATGTGTTTTACACCAGACAGGCATTGGAATATCTGCTTTGTCCATCAACCAGTGGAGCCAAGAGCCTTGGTTTTCCAAATGATTACAACTGACTTTTTTAAATTTGAGAATATATGTGCTTTACACTTGTACAACCTGAAAAAAAAAACATACTGAAATTTGCTTGTTGTTTTGATAAAGACTTACTCAGAGGAGCTACTACAAATGGGCTCACTACAATAATCAAGACCTCGTGGCGCAACGGTAGCGCGTCTGACTCCAGATCAGAAGGTTGCGTGTTCAAATCACGTCGGGGTCAAGCACTTCCTTTTGAAGACTAGATGACCCTACTTAAGGGGTATTGTACGCCTAATGTTTACTCCCTGAATGTCTTGAAAAATGAATGCCACAAACACAAAGAAGAGTATGCCTTGCTCTGGTCTCTGTTTGCTGGGAGCTTGCAGATCTCCTGGAGTGCCTTCATGATGATTTAACAACTGTTTTGTGGATCTTGAGAGAAAGTTAATAAGAGACAAGCAAGATTTGGATTCTTTTTCTCTAACACATTTTGGTAATATGCAGAGGAGTACAATAAAAGTGTCATCAATTTTCAGTCTGGGAGAGGAACCAAGACTGCCTGCAGAAAACCAGGAATCCTGACCACCATACAATATGGCATAATTAGGAAGGCAACCTGGTTGAAAACCAGGAATCCTGACCACTATATTACATAAGTCACTTGGAAGGAAAGCTGCATTGTCAGGCACAGCAATATTTTCTCATCAGCTCACCAGTGGAGCCAATAGAATTGTTTTTTCAAATTTGATCAACTGACATTTTGATGTCTGAGCATGTATGAATGTTAAACTTGTACAAAAGAAAGAACTCACACAGCAAAAAACTTTGCTGGTCTCGTGGAAAAAGCCTTCTTTAAAGGAGGTATAATCAGCTAACTAGTGGAGCCACCAGACCTGGTTTTTCAAAATTTATCAACTGACATTTTCATGTCTGAGCATGTACGAAAGTTAAACTTGTAGAAAGTTAAACTTGTACAACTCCAACAGCAAAAACTTTGCTGTTCATATGGAAAAAGCCTTCCTCAAAGGAGGTATAATCACTTTATGGTGATTTACAAAATCTTTGGTGATCTTTACAGGAATTTATAAATGGACAATTTGAACGAGCTTGCGCTGTATCCTTTTTGCTGTAAGAAAATTAGTTAATTTAAAGAGGCTACTATTAAAGTGAGAAAAGCTTCCATACCGGGAGTTGAACCGGGCCACATGGGTGAAAACCAGGAATCCTGACCGCTAGACCATATGGGACACAAAATGTATTTTACACCAGACAGGCATTGGAATATCTGCTTTGTCCATCAACCATTGGAGCCAAGAGCCTTGGTTTTCCAAATGATTACAACTGACTTTTTTTTAAATTTGAGAATATTTGTGCTTTACACTTGTTTCCTCCCTGAATGTCTTGAAAAATTAATGCCACAAACACTAAGAAGAGTATGCCTTGCTCTGGTCTCTATTTGCTGGGAGCTTGCAGATCTCCTGGAGTGCCTTCATGATGATTTAACAACTGTTTTGTGATCTTGAGAGAAAGTTAATAAGAGACAAGCAAGATTTGGATTCTTTTGCTCTAACACATTTTGGTAATATGCAGAGGAGTACAATAAAAGTGTCATCAATTTTCAATCTGGGAGAGGAACCAAGGCTGCCTGCAGAAAACCAGGAATCCTGACCACCAGACAATATGGCATTCTTAGGAAGGCAACCTGGTTGAAAACCAGGAATCCTGACCACTATATTACATAAGTCACTTGGAAGGAAAGCTGCATTGTCAGGCACAGCCATATTTTCTCATCAGCAAACCAGTGGAGCCAATAGAATTGTTTTTTCAAATTTGATCAGCTGACATTTTCATGTCTGAGCATGTACGAAAGTTAAACTTGTACAAAGTTAAACTTGTACAACTCCCACATCAAAAACTTTGCTGTTAATTTGGAAAAAGCCTTCCTCAAAGGAGGTATAATCTCTTTTTGGTGATTTACAAAATCTTTGGTGATCTTTACAGGAATTTATAAATGGACAATTTGAACGAGCGTGCGCTGTATCCTTTTTGCTGTAACAAACTTAGTTAATTTAAAGAGGCTACTATAAAAGTGAGAAAAGCTTCCCATACTGGGAGTTGAACCCAGGCCGCCTGGGTGAAAACCAGGAATCCTGACCGCTAGACCATATGGGACACAAAGTGCAGTTTACACCAGACAGGCATTGGAATATCTGCTTTGTCCATCAACCAGTGGAGCCAAGAGCCTTGGTTTTCCAAATGATTACAACTGACTTTTTTTAAATTTGAGAATATATGTGCTTTACACTTGTACAACCTGAAAAAAAAACACATACTGAAATTTGCTTGTTGTTTTGATAAATACTTACTCAGAGGAGCTACTACAAATGTGCTCACTACAGTAACCAAGACCTCATGGCGCAACGGTAGCGCGTCTGTTTCCAGATCAGAAGGTTGCGTGTTGAAATCACGTCGGTGTTAAGCACTTCTTTTTGAAGACTAGATCACCCTACTTAAGTGGTATTGTACGCCCAGTGTTCCCTCCCTGAATGTCTTGAAAAATGAATGCAACAAAATCTAAGAAGAGTTTGCCTTGCTCTGTTCTCTGTTTGCTGGGAGCTTGCAAATCTCCTGTAGTGCCTTCATGATGATTTAACAACTGTTTTGTGATCTTGAGAGAAAGTTAATAAGAGACAAGCGAGATTTGGATTCTTTTTCTCTAACATATTTTTGTAATATGCAGAGGAGTACAATAAAAGTGTCATCAATTTTCAATCTGGGAGAGGAACCAAGGCTGCCTGCAGAAAACCAGGAATCCTGACCACCAGACAATATGGCATTCTTAGGAAGGCAACCTGGTTGAAAACCAGGAATCCTGACCACTATATTACATAAGTCACTTGGAAGGAAAGCTGCATTGTCAGACCAGTCAGGCACAGATATATTTTCTCATCAGCTAACCAGTGGAGCCAATAGAATTGGTTTTTCAAATTTGATCAGCTGACATTTTCATGTCTGAGCATGTACGAAAGTTAAACTTGTACAAAGTTAAACTTGTACAACTCCCACATCAAAAACTTTGCTGTTCATTTGGAAAAAGCCTTCCTCAAAGGAGGTATAATCTCTTTATGGTGATTTACAAAATCTTTGGTGATCTTTACAGGAATTTATAAATGGACAATTTGAACGAGCGTGCGCTGTATCCTTTTTGCTGTAACAAAATTAGTTAATTTAAAGAGGCTACTATAAAAGTGAGAAAAGCTTCCCATACCGGGAGTTGAACCCAGGCCGCCTGGGTGAAAACCAGGAATCCTGACCGCTAGACCATATGGGACACAAAATGTGTTTTACACCAGACAGGCATTGGAATATCTGCTTTGTCCATCAACCAGTGGAGCCAAGAGCCTTGGTTTTCCAAATGATTACAACTGACTTTTTTAAATTTGAGAATATATGTGCTTTACACTTGTACAACCTGAAAAAAAAACACATACTGAAATTTGCTTGTTGTTTTGATAAAGACTTACTCAGAGGAGCTACTACAAATGGGCTCACTACAATAATCAAGACCTCGTGGCGCAACGGTAGCGCGTCTGACTCCAGATCAGAAGGTTGCGTGTTCAAATCACGTCGGGGTCAAGCACTTCCTTTTGAAGACTAGATGACCCTACTTAAGGGGTATTGTACGCCTAATGTTTACTCCCTGAATGTCTTGAAAAATGAATGCCACAAACACAAAGAAGAGTGTGCCTTGCTCTGGTCTCTGTTTGCTGGGAGCTTGCAGATCTCCTGGAGTGCCTTCATGATGATTTAACAACTGTTTTGTGGATCTTGAGAGAAAGTTAATAAGAGACAAGCAAGATTTGGATTCTTTTTCTCTAACACATTTTGGTAATATGCAGAGGAGTACAATAAAAGTGTCATCAATTTTCAGTCTGGGAGAGGAACCAAGTCTGCCTGCAGAAAACCAGGAATCCTGACCACCAGACAATATGGCATAATTAAGAAGGCAACCTGGTTGAAAACCAGGAATCCTGACCACTATATTACATAAGTCACTTGGAAGGAAAGCTGCATTGTCAGGCACAGCAATATTTTCTCATCAGCTTACCAGTGGAGCCAATAGAATTGTTTTTTCAAATTTGATCAACTGACATTTTGATGTCTGAGCATGTATGAATGTTAAACTTGTACAAAAGAAAGAACTCACACAGCAAAAACTTTGCTGGTCTCGTGGAAAAAGCCTTCTTTAAAGGAGGTATAATCAGCTAACTAGTGGAGCCACCAGACCTGGTTTTTCAAAATTTATCAACTGACATTTTCATGTCTGAGCATGTACGAAAGTTAAACTTGTACAAAGTTAAACTTGTACAACTCCAACAGCAAAAACTTTGCTGTTCATATGGAAAAAGCCTTCCTCAAAGGAGGTATAATCACTTTATGGTGATTTACAAAATCTTTGGTGATCTTTACAGGAATTTATAAATGGACAATTTGAACGAGCTTGCGCTGTATCCTTTTTGCTGTAAGAAAATTAGTTAATTTAAAGAGGCTACTATTAAAGTGAGAAAAGCTTCCATACCGGGAGTTGAACCGGGCCACATGGGTGAAAACCAGGAATCCTGACCGCTAGACCATATGGGACACAAAATGTATTTTACACCAGACAGGCATTGGAATATCTGCTTTGTCCATCAACCATTGGAGCCAAGAGCCTTGGTTTTCCAAATGATTACAACTGACTTTTTTTTAAATTTGAGAATATTTGTGCTTTACACTTGTTTCCTCCCTGAATGTCTTGAAAAATTAATGCCACAAACACTAAGAAGAGTATGCCTTGCTCTGGTCTCTGTTTGCTGGGAGCTTGCAGATCTCCTGGAGTGCCTTCATGATGATTTAACAACTGTTTTGTGATCTTGAGAGAAAGTTAATAAGAGACAAGCAAGATTTGGATTCTTTTGCTCTAACACATTTTGGTAATATGCAGAGGAGTACAATAAAAGTGTCATCAATTTTCAATCTGGGAGAGGAACCAAGGCTGCCTGCAGAAAACCAGGAATCCTGACCACCAGACAATATGGCATTCTTAGGAAGGCAACCTGGTTGAAAACCAGGAATCCTGACCACTATATTACATAAGTCACTTGGAAGGAAAGCTGCATTGTCAGACCAGTCAGGCACAGCCATATTTTCTCATCAGCAAACCAGTGGAGCCAATAGAATTGTTTTTTCAAATTTGATCAGCTGACATTTTCATGTCTGAGCATGTACGAAAGTTAAACTTGTACAAAGTTAAACTTGTACAACTCCCACATCAAAAACTTTGCTGTTCATTTGGAAAAAGCCTTCCTCAAAGGAGGTATAATCTCTTTTTGGTGATTTACAAAATCTTTGGTGATCTTTACAGGAATTTATAAATGGACAATTTGAAAGAGCGTGCGCTGTATCCTTTTTGCTGTAACAAACTTAGTTAATTTAAAGAGGCTACTATAAAAGTGAGAAAAGCTTCCCATACTGGGAGTTGAACCCGGGCCGCCTGGGTGAAAACCAGGAATCCTGACCGCTAGACCATATGGGACACAAAGTGCAGTTTACACCAGACAGGCATTGGAATATCTGCTTTGTCCATCAACCAGTGGAGCCAAGAGCCTTGGTTTTCCAAATGATTACAACTGACTTTTTTTAAATTTGAGAATATATGTGCTTTACACTTGTACAACCTGAAAAAAAAACACATACTGAAATTTGCTTGTTGTTTTGATAAATACTTACTCAGAGGAGCTACTACAAATGTGCTCACTACAGTAACCAAGACCTCATGGCGCAACGGTAGCGCATCTGTTTCCAGATCAGAAGGTTGCGTGTTGAAATCACGTCGGTGTCAAGCACTTCTTTTTGAAGACTAGATCACCCTACTTAAGTGGTATTGTACGCCCAGTGTTCCCTCCCTGAATGTCTTGAAAAATGAATGCAACAAAATCTAAGAAGAGTTTGCCTTGCTCTGTTCTCTGTTTGCTGGGAGCTTGCAAATCTCCTGTAGTGCCTTCATGATGATTTAACAACTGTTTTGTGATCTTGAGAGAAAGTTAATAAGAGACAAGCGAGATTTGGATTCTTTTTCTCTAACATATTTTGGTAATATGCAGAGGAGTACAATAAAAGTGTCATCAATTTTCAATCTGGGAGAGGAACCAAGGCTGCCTGCAGAAAACCAGGAATCCTGACCACCAGACAATATGGCATTCTTAGGAAGGCAACCTGGTTGAAAACCAGGAATCCTGACCACTATATTACATAAGTCACTTGGAAGGAAAGCTGCATTGTCAGACCAGTCAGGCACAGATATATTTTCTCATCAGCTAACCAGTGGAGCCAATAGAATTGGTTTTTCAAATTTGATCAGCTGACATTTTCATGTCTGAGCATGTACGAAAGTTAAACTTGTACAAAGTTAAACTTGTACAACTCCCACATCAAAAACTTTGCTGTTCATTTGGAAAAAGCCTTCCTCAAAGGAGGTATAATCTCTTTTTGGTGATTTACAAAATCTTTGGTGATCTTTACAGGAATTTATAAATGGACAATTTGAACGAGCGTGCGCTGTATCCTTTTTGCTGTAACAAACTTAGTTAATTTAAAGAGGCTACTATAAAAGTGAGAAAAGCTTCCCATATCGGGAGTTGAACCCGGTCCGCCTGGATTAAAACCAGGAATCCTGACCGCTAGACCATATGGGACACAAAATGCATTTTACACCAGACAGGCATTGGAATATCTGCTTTGTCCATCAACCAGTGGAGCCAAGAGCCTTGGTTTTCCAAATGATTACAACTGACTTTTTTTAAATTTGAGAATATATGTGCTTTACACTTGTACAACCTGAAAAAAATCACATATTGAAATTTGCTTGTTGTTTTGATAAATACTTACTCATGTCGTGTATTTTTATCAAGTTGAGTATACATTAATCAAGTATAATCGATGCCATTTTATTCTACAATTATTTCTGTTGGTCATATGTGTTTTTTGTGTATGTGAGTGGTTCAGCATAAAAGTCTGGGAATGGAATGTCAGAGGTACATGGACACTCACACATAAATGACATGCAGATGTTTCCTATTTACTTTTGTTGAAGCTAAAGAAGATATATGATGGGCCCCTCTTAGTAAAGTGTTTTTACATAGTGTGAAAATGGCTCACAGGATGTAACTGAAGACTTCTGGTTTAAAGAAAAAGAAGATTTGTTAGGGCTCCAAAGATGTTTTTCAGCTCAAAACAGGATATTCATTGTTTTAGCCACGCCTTGTGAGACCTATGTAAGCATGTGCAAAATTCAAGACACTTCAGTTGTTTCTGCAGGGGCAACTCGGCTTTATGGTCTGATAATAAAGTCTATTCTTCTGAAATCAAAAACTCCGAGTCTTTAAGAGTGAGTTTTTCACAAAGCAGGCAAGAACCACAACAAATGGCGACCCCTGCAGGACGGAACAGTGCAGAAGAGTGACCACGACGGGCTTTCTTGACAAGCAACACAATAAATGGTGGCCACCGAAAAGGTAAGCATTTTTGCTTATATAAAAGTTTGTATTGCTTGCCAGTTTACCTGTGGTGGTAAGAACACTCTAAAAGCTCTTCCAAATTCAGATAAGGAAAATAAAATAAATAGAGGGTTTTGATTCCAGAAGAAATAATTGCATGAAATAGATAATTTTTTTTTGCTGTCAAGTGGGCCTAGATGGATGACAAAAAATAAATAGTTTTCTACTGTCAAGAGGGCCTTGATGGATGACAAAAAATAGTTTTATACTGTCAAGTGGGCCTAGAGGATGACAAAAAATTAATAGTACAGAAATTTTTGACCAGGAAGGCAAACATTTTTGTATGTGTGTAAATCCTGTAGGAACAGGTCACTCAAGAGGAGTGTGTGTGTGTGTGTGTGTATAAATCCTGGAGGAACAGGTCACTCAAGAGGAGTGTGTGTGTGTGTGTGTGTATAAATCCTGTAGGAACGGGTCACTCAAGAGGAGTGTGTGTGTGTGTGTATAAATCCTGTAGGAACGGGTCACTCAAGAGGAGTGGTAGAATAGTTGTGTTCTAGAACTATGTTGTGTTATTGTGAGCTCTGTGTTTGTAAAGGCCTTGTGTGTGTAATAAGTGTGAAATTGCTGTGGTTGTGAGAGTACTTGTGTCTGTGTTTGAAAGGGTGTGTATGGAAGTGTATGACTGAGTACAAATATAAGCCCAGTACAGGGATTGGAATGTATGATGAGTCCTTAACAATAAAAGGAACACAGAGTGTATGTTATGAGCCTTATAAATAAGGGACAAGTGTGAAATATAAGCCCTAAAATTAAAAAGGGACAGGATGAATGGAATAAAGTTGTCTAATAAAGAAGATTTGTCTTTTATATGTTGAATGGATGTTGGGAATGAAAGCCTGTCTCGTGAAACTTTGGTAAGGAATTTCCTTGGTTAACAGAAATCTTGGCTTTATGGGTTGCCTCTGTGATTCAGAGAGAAAAACTCAGTCATTAATGCATAACTAATAAAGAGTATATATGCAATTTATATAAAAGAATATCTCTTTAGACCTATTTTCAATCTTCCATCAATATGAGGCAAAATAGTAATACAGTATAAATTAACAATAGGGAGAATAATAAAAACTATAAGACAACACAGCTGTAAAGATGTGCATGGAAGGGAAAAATTAACTTTTGGCTGGCAGAAAACATTTAGTCAAGGACTGTTCAATTCAGGCAAGACAGGAAGCCTGGTGTAAGATTAGCTAAACTGAGAAAAAGCAGCTGTTGACTGGTCATAACTCTCAACTAGATTGAAGCAAAGACAAGTATTTAACTTCAGACAAGAGAAGTTATACAGTTAAAGTGATATAACTGTGCTTATGAGTTCATTTCACAGCAACAAGTAAGAATAATAAAATAATATAAAACTTTAAAGTACTTGAATTTCATTTGGGAAATCACATTATCTGAGAAAAACTTTGACTCCAGTGTTTTGCATTAAACTAAATTCAACTGAGTAATTGGATTTTAAACAAAGGTTGTAATAAAGATAAGTGTTATCATAATACATAAGGTGTAATTATGGCAGCCACTCCTGTGGACATATTAGGATTAAAATATCCATTGTGCAAAGAACTTATAGATAAACTCTCAAACAAATGGCAAAAAAGAACCAAAGATTTGATGACAAAATGGCCAAAAGAGGGGACATTTGATGTATCTTTGTGTGAGGAAATGGAAACATTGATAAAAAATTACAAAACTAAAGATAAGAGTAAAAAAAATAAAAAGAGAGAAGCAAAAAGAGAAAGGGAGAAAGAAGTGCTAGCATTGTTCAAAACAGAAGGAGAAAATTATCTGAAAAATATAAGACAGGCTAGAAAAATATTGAAGGATGCAGAAAAAGAGATAAGTAAAAAAGGAGACGAGGCAATTGTCAAACCACCTCCATATGTGCCCTCAGAAGGTCAGTTCCCAATGCTCAAGGGAACGGTAGAAGTTTTAGGAGAAATGCAGATGGAGGGACATGTGGAGTTAGAAAAAGAAATACAAACAAGACTGGGAGTCAGACCGAAGGAAAAAAGAGAGTTTAGAAAAAGTGAGAAAAGCTTGCCATTAGATTGTTACGAACAAGCACGGGCAGCTTTAGAACAAATGAAATTGAAATATGATGAAGATACTGTATGTGAAAAAGAACTGTTAGGGCAAGTGAGAACAGAAGAGGAGATTGAAGCAAAAGCGCAAGAAATAGAAGCACAGATACATCAAAGAATGAAAGAAACAGAAAAATTAATACGAGACACAGATAAATTGGTGAGAAATAGAAGTAGATTATTAGATAGTAGGGATATAGAAAGTGAAGAGGAGACATCATTTGATGGAGGAAGGTGGGCACAGGGGAGAGAACGAGGAAGGCTTAGACCATTGGCACAGCAACTCCCCATTTTAATTAAAGGTACACAGGGACATTATGTGCCTTGGGCTACACAGGACCTTGAGGGGCTGTTCACTCGACTCCCTAACATCCACGAGGGGGCTGGGAAGTGGATAAGAGTTTTTGAAGAACAAACAATGGGCAAACTGTTATCTGTGGGGGACATTAAAGCACTCCTGGCAAAAATTGTAGGAGGAGCAGATATGGGAAAAATCCTTCAAGCATCTGGTTTGGAGAGAGCTGTGAACTCGTATTACATGGATGGGACTGTTTTTGATGCATACCGTCCAGTAGTGTGGCAGGTAATGCGTGCTGAGTATCCAACCAGAGTGGACCCTAAAGCATTAAAAGGGGAACAGCTGGGGGAAACAGAAAACCCAATCACATATGTTCAAAAACAACTAAGTAAATGGAAGCAAGAGACTGAAGGGAATCCAGAAGGAGACTCATTAATAGCTACATTGTTCAGAAATGCTGTGGTAGATGCTATGCCAGAAGTTGTAAAGAACAAGCTAGAAGACGTGGTTGGCTTAACCTCCAAAACACACAAGGAATTCTGTGATCATGTGATTCATGCAGTGGAGCAATACAGAAAAAATGAACAAAAGCCCAAAAATCAAGAGAAAGAGCTGCAGAAAAAACTAACTCAGTTACAGCTTGAAGAACTGACACATAAACATAAGAAAAAGATTCAAGCTACAGTAAAAAAAGAAGAATCAGAGCAAATGACAGTAATGGCTCCTGTAAATGTTCCAACACCAACCATGCAGCTGAATCCACTTACAGCAAACCCTACAAGTACACACCAGGTCCCTGCCCCCATCATCAATGTTTATGCTCAACAACCAGAGATGACAGGGTGGAAAAGAAAACCATCACAAGAGGGACAGAGAGGAAGAGGCAAACCCAAAAGATTTCCTCTAGGAGAGTGCTGGGGATGTGGACAGAGGGGACATAACAGAGATGAATGCCCCATAAATCCATGGCAACTACCACCTGGTGTTGGAGGGGGGGAGAGGAAGCAGCCTTTTCGAGGTCCATCTCAAGGTCCAGTAAACCCTTGGGGAGGCCCAAATCAAGGATATTAGGGATGCCCAGAGAATCCTATAGGGGTGAGTCAACTTCCAATTTTAACAACCAATGCTGATCAAGAACCTATGCTACAGGTTAAAATAGAGGGTAAAACCATACCCATGCTAGTAGACACAGGAGCAGTTTACACGTGTGTAAATTCAAATTATGCCTCACATCTCCCCTTGTCTGGAAAATTTGCAAAGACAATAGGATTCTCGGGACAAATGCAACTAATTCCAATGACCGCTCCAGTTTGTCTTCAAACTAAAAACAAAACTGCAACCATACCTATCCTGGTATCAAATCAGACTCCTGTTAATTTGTTAGGAAGAGATGCATTGTGTAAATTGGAACTTCAAATTTGGTGTTCTCCAGAAGGAGTGTATATAGACTTACAGGGAATAAAAACTCAAATGATGATTTCTGAGCCAAGAGCAAATGTGTACTGGATAGGACAAATAGAAAATGACGTGAGACAAATAATAAATAAATGGGGAAAATTTATTGAAGCACAGATTTCTGAAGCACAGTTGCCAAAATCAGAATTTCACTGTACAATGATATATGATCCTGAAAGAGATGCAGAAATAGAAAAGAAATGGCAGGAAGGAACTAAAGGACAAAAAAAATCAAAATTACCTCACAATACATCATAATAGGTAAACAGGGAGCAGCTTTGAGTATAACTGAGAGTGAATTTGTAAAAACCTGGTTTAATGTAGTAGATTCGGCTCCATATGTATCCTTATATGTAGGGGAAAATTGGGATGCAAAAGACTTGGGGCCAATGATGAAAAAAGCTAAACAGTGCCAATGGGAAACAACAGTAAATCCATTGATTTTCCATTCCGCTGACAAAAAATACATAAAAATTGTGTGTGGGACTTCATTGATGGGTACTCCTCAGGAAGTAGTCATCAATAAAAAAATACGAACGCAGATGATAACAACAAACAAACTGATAGAGAATATTAATGCTGAACTACTTAAAGAGTTGGAGAGTCAGGTACCAAATGAGTTATGGTCTCAGCATGACACAGATGTAGGACTGGTAAATTCAGCCAGTCCAATAAGAATACAACTTAAACCAGGTGCACGTCTGCCAAGAAAATCGCAGTACCCTTTGCGGCCTGAGGCTGAAACAGGCATAAAAGACACTATAGATGGTCTAGTAAAAGCAGGAGTATTAGTGGAAACAAACAGTTACTGTAATACTCCAATTTTTCCAGTAATCAAAGCAAACAAATCTAAGTGGCGCCTGGTCCATGACTTACGAGCAATAAATGATATAGTGGAGGATTGGCCAGCAGATGTTCCAAACCCTCACACACTGCTGACAAATGTCCCCCCTGATGCCAAATACTTTACTGTGATTGATTTGTGTTCTGCTTTTTTCAGTATTCCGGTAGCAAAGGAAAGTAGGTACTTGTTTGCATTCACATACGCTGGTAAACAGTATACCTACACCAAAATGCCACAAGGATTTAAACACTCACCACATATATTCAATCAAGTTCTCAAAGCTGATTTAGAAGACCTAATGATAGACAGTACTCTGCTGCAGTATGTAGATGATTTAATGATCTGCTCCACATCATTGGAACAGTGTCATAGAGATTCTATTAAAGTACTTACTAGGTTAGCTCAAGGAGGACACAAGGCATCCAAAACAAAACTACAGTATTGCCAGCCACAAGTGGAATACTTAGGACGATTGATCTCATATGGCACAAAAGCTATAGCCCCAGATCATTTAGAAGGCATAAGTAAAACACCATTGCCACAAACAGTAGGGCAGATGATGACTTTCCTAGGAATGACAGGCTTCAGTTCTGATTGGATAGAGGGATATGCAGTAAAAACAGCTCCACTAAGAGAAATCATGAAACAAGCAGGATTGCAAAATTTAAATTCTCCATTAAAATGGAATTCAGATGCTATGATGTCGTTTGAATCTATAAAGAAAGAGCTACAACAGGCACCTGCCCTCTGTAATCCTGACTACACTATACCGTTTCACCTATATGTGGCAAACAGAACTGATGGCTATGCATCAGCTGTATTGATGCAAGAGACATGTAGTGGCAGGAAAAAACAACCCATAGCTTACTATAGCACTAAGTTGGACAATGTAGCACAAGGTTACCCACCATGTTACCAACAAGGCCTTGCAGCAGTATATTACGCATATGAAAAAGCATCTACATTAACCATGGGATACCCAGTAACCATTCATACACATCACAAAATTGTGGAGTTAATAGAACAAGGAAAATTTGTTCTGACTCAAGCACGCATTCTAGCATATTCAACACTATTTACATATCCAGATGTTACAATAAAGCGATGCAATACAGTCAATCCAGCTGAACTGATTCCATTGGCTTATGAAGGTGAGCCACATGACTGTGTGGCTAATTCATTGGCATTTACTAGATTACGACCAGATCTTGAGTCTACACCAATCTATGATGCAGAAGTCACCTACTTTGTGGATGGTTCTAGTTTTAGAGATTATATGGGAACTCATACAGGATATTCAGTAATAAAGAAAAACATGGATGAATTTGTACCGGTAATCTCCCAGCATTGTGTACAACCTTGCTCATCTCAATTAGCAGAACTGAAAGCTCTCACAACAGCATGTCAATTAGCAAAAGGACAAATAGCAAATATTTTCACTGATTCAGCTTATGCTCATGGTGTATGTCATCTGTTTGGAGCAGTATGGAAACAAAGAGGTTTCAAAAAGAGTGATGGAACTCCCATTCAACATACTGAACAAATAGGTCAATTAATTGCTGCTATGATGCTACCAAAACGATTGGCTGTTATCAAATGTCAAGCTCATAAAAAAGGAAACGACTTTGTCATTAAGGGTAACAACATAGCGGATTTTGAAGCTAAGAAAGCATCAGGTTGTCAAGTAGCAATATTAGCTCCAGTAGTTTTGATAGAACCACAACCTCAATTGGATGATGTTATTCGAATTCAACAACAAGCAGATCCATATGAACAATCCATGTGGAACCAAAGAGGAGCTAAGAAAGACACAAGAAATATTTGGCGTTCACATGAAGGACAGATCGTCACACCAACCACACTTTTAAACATCCTTATTCCAGATTCGCATGGTTTTGATCACTGCGCTAGGGGAGAAGTGATAAGGAAAATTAAACAGCAAGGATATTGGTCTCCATACTTACATGCAATGGTAGACGAATTTCTGTCCACATGTGAAATTTGTGCCAAAAACAATGTTAGGAAAGGAACAGCAACCCCAATAAGCCACATACCAATACCAGAAGGACCATTCAAGCACCTGGTGATGGATTATGTGGACATGATAAAGCGAGTACAAGGAAAAAGGTATATGTTTGTGGTAATAGACAGATTTAGCAGATGGGTAGAAGCAATACCATCAGCAGATGAGGGAGCAGGTACAGTAATAAAATTTCTAACAAGAGAAGTAATCCCTAGATTTGGAATACCATCAGAAATAAGCTCAGATAATGGGTCAGCATTCATTCAAAAAACTGTAAAACAAGTATTGCAACAATTGAGAATAAAACAGAGGCTAGGGTGTGTTTATCACCCGCAGTCTCAGGGGATGGTTGAAAGGGTAAATGGTACCCTCAAGGCCAAACTTAACAAAATATGTGAAAGTACTAAACTTAACTGGATTGATGCTTTACCTCTTGCGCTAATGAGCTATCGCATGCAAACTAACAGAAGCACGCACTTAACACCGCATGAGATGCTTACGGGTCGACCCATGCCTGTGCCATATTGTAGAGGTCCCTACAAAGGACCCCCTCTGGAGCAATTGCAAATGGAACTCAGATCTTATATGAAGAAACTAACTGCAATACATAAAGCTATCTATTTACAGGAAAAGAAAAAAGAGCCTGAAGAAGAGACGGAGACATCTTGTCCAGTCGTTCCAGGTGACCAAGTCTATTTGAGAGTATTCAGAAGAAAGTGGAATGAGCCCAGGAGAGAAGGACCTTACAAAGTGGTGACAGCTACGCCAACAGCAGTCCAAGTGGAAGGAAGTACCACCTGGTATCATCTGAACCACTGTACAAGGGTACCCAGAGTAAGTAAGGAAGGAGAAGAAGAGAAACTTGAACCAGACGATACGAAAGAAAGTGTGGTGAGAACAGAGACACAGAATGAAGAAGTACAGAATGTCAAAAGCTCAGAAAGAGATACACAGGGAGTGGAGCAAAGCAGAGAAGATCAAGAAAGTGGTAGGAATGAGTCCAATAGCATGTGTGATGATCATCATATACCTATTGCATCTGGCAATGCAAGCTCAAGCTACAGCCAACAACACTACTCAGGAAGTCAATCAGACTTCCCTACAATTGATTTTTCATCCCTCAGTCAGATCCAGTAGCAACTCAATAACAACTCAAACAGATCAAGAATCAAATAAAAAACAAAAGATATCAAAACAGCGTAGAAACATTGAGAATAATATCAATAGTAATGGAAAAATTAGGGAATTAGATAAGTTATGGGAAACAGCGCAATATAATGAATGGTATGAATGGGCAACTTTTACAGCAAAAGAGGTAGGTATGGAAAATTGCCTACTGTGCTCCAAATCACCTCTAAATAAGGTAACGGTAATTCCAAATCAACATGACTATCAAAAATGTGCCAACTTTAATAGAAACTTTTGTCATTTAAAAAAACATCTTAGACCATACTGCTCGGCCGAGTGTTTGGCGTTTTTGGGAAATTCCATTCTTAAGGATCAATTCAATAAACCACATTGGGGAGATTGGTGTAGATATGGGGATATAAAAGAGAACATTAAAGAGAAAAAAGGAAAGGTAGAAATCCCAAAATGGTATGACATAGATTATAGCCAAGAGTATGAGTGTTATAGTAAACCTGAAGGAATTCATGATTTGGGAGAATTTACAGGAAGATGTGCTATTACTTGGAACTTAGACAAAACAAATGCTTGGCACTCAGATGTACCTGTAAGAGCCCCAGTACTTCAAGCACAAGGATTGAGAAAGGGAATAAAAATATATCAAGAAGAGTGTGAAAATCAAACTATAGCATTACCGTCAATAGAGTTATATGAAGATCAAACAATAGTGGTGGCAGATTTTTTTTGGGTCTGTGGAAAAGAACAACTTATGGCCTCCTTACCACTAGGATGGAAAGGGATATGTGTTAGAGTACGATTGATTCAGGAAATTACAATGGCACAGTGGGAAGCAGGACAATTCATAAAGGAAGATAGGAATAGAACGAAAAGAGCATATAAAACAGACCCTAATGTGTTTTTAGACTCAATCGGTCAACCTAGGGGTATACCTAATGAATTTAAGGCTAGAGATGAAGTCAAAGCAGGGCTAGAATCAATATTCATTTGGATTGCACAAAATAAAAACACAGAGTGGATCAATTATATTTACTATAATCAACAGAGATTTATTAATTACACTAATGATGCTTTATCTGCTTTAGGAGAACAAGTACATGAAACAAGTAGAATGACATGGCAAAACAGACAGGCCCTTAATTGGTTACTGGCAAACAAAGGGGGTGTATGTATTATGTTTGGAGATCAGTGTTGTACTTTTATACCAAATAATACCGCTCCGGGAGGAACATTTAGTGAAGTCATGATTAAATTAAAAACCTTAAGAACCGAAGTTAAATCAAATGCTGGAAGAGATAATCAAATGTGGGATTGGTTTGATTTAAAGTTAGGAGCATGGGGAGCATGGTTTGTTAAACTGGGAATGTTTTTGGGAATTGCAATAGTGATAGGAGTATTAGTATTCTGTTGTATGCTTCCTTTATTAAGGTCACTAGTCATTAAAGCCACGGTTAAACAAATGGAAATGCTAAGATATCGAGATAATGGGAAAGTGAATTTAGAGGTTAACCAAAGTATATATTACCAAGATTGGCTTCATAAACTAAATTGGGATTCACAAACATTGGATGAGGATTCGAGTATCTCAAATGAGAATGAAGAAGATGAATAAAAGATGAACCACACCCTGGGTGTAAGTGCTAGCCTAACCTCTCCCCAGAAGGTGACCCTCTACGATGCGCAAAGTATCTGGGTTGAAGACGTCTACAAAAAAAAAAAGGGAACTCTTGGTATTATAATGAATATTTTGTTTTATATTTGATATAATCTACATAACTATGATATCCACATGCAAGGCTGAACCAA
The DNA here is from genome assembly GCA_032164185.1 of Moxostoma hubbsi. Taxonomy (NCBI): domain Eukaryota; kingdom Metazoa; phylum Chordata; class Actinopteri; order Cypriniformes; family Catostomidae; genus Moxostoma; species Moxostoma hubbsi. The sequence goes on along the minus strand of JAVLUX010000040.1, from coordinate 23,035,733 downwards.
TTGCACGCTCATGCTTAAAACAATTTTGTATGTTTTATTTTTATTTTTTTGAATGAATATGAGGACAGAATCTTTTACTCTATTCTTAAGTAAAGTTGAGTAGAGATGTTTGGTTCTGTGATCTCCAACGGAGTGCGGTGGCATAATCTGGTCATTGGTAGTGAAGCTGTGTGACTTAATTTAGTCACTAGTTAGCATAACTGAGGCAACTGAATTGTGAAACTGCACTGTGAGTAAAAATGGAAATGTGACTTCTGAAAGTCACAGAGAGGGGATATGTCGTGTATTTTTATCAAGTTGAGTATACATTAATCAAGTATAATCGATGCCATTTTATTCTACAATTATTTCTGTTGGTCATATGTGTTTTTTGTGTATGTGAGTGGTTCAGCATAAAAGTCTGGGAATGGAATGTCAGAGGTACATGGACACTCACACATAAATGACATGCAGATGTTTCCTATTTACTTTTGTTGAAGCTAAAGAAGATATATGATGGGCCCCTCTTAGTAAAGTGTTTTTACATAGTGTGAAAATGGCTCACAGGATGTAACTGAAGACTTCTGGTTTAAAGATAAAGAAGATTTGTTAGGGCTCCAAAGATGTTTTTCAGCTCAAAACAGGATATTCATTGTTTTAGCCACGCCTTGTGAGACCTATGTAAGCATGTGCAAAATTCAAGACACTTCAGTTGTTTCTGCAGGGGCAACTCGGCTTTATGGTCTGATAATAAAGTCTATTCTTCTGAAATCAAAAACTCCGAGTCTTTAAGAGTGAGTTTTTCACAAAGCAGGCAAGAACCACAACACTCAGAGGAGCTACTACAAATGGGCTCACTACAGTAATCAAGACCTCGTGGCGCAACGGTAGTGCGCCTGACTCCAGATCAGAAGGTTGCGTGTTCAAATCACGTCAGGGTCAAGCACTTCCTTTTGAAGACTAGATCACCCTTCTTAAGGGATGTTGTACGCCCAATGTTCCCTCCCTGAATGTCTTGAAAAATGAATGCAACAAAATCTAAGAAGAGTATGCCTTGCTCTGTTCTCTGTTTGCTGGGAGCTTGCAAATCTCCTGTAGTGCCTTCATGATGATTTAACAACTGTTTTGTGATCTTGAGAGAAAGTTAATAAGAGACAAGCGAGATTTGGATTCTTTTTCTCTAACATATTTTTGTAATATGCAGAGGAGTACAATAAAAGTGTCATCAATTTTCAATCTGGGAGAGGAACCAAGGCTGCCTACAGAAAACCAGGAATCCTGACCACCAGACAATATGGCATTCTTAGGAAGGCAACCTGGTTGAAAACCAGGAATCCTGACCACTATATTACATAAGTCACTTGGAAGGAAAGCTGCATTGTCAGACCAGTCAGGCACAGATATATTTTCTCATCAGCTAACCAGTGGAGCCAATAGAATTGGTTTTTCAAATTTGATCAGCTGACATTTTCATGTCTGAGCATGTACGAAAGTTAAACTTGTACTACTCCCACATCAAAAACTTTGCTGTTCATTTGGAAAAAGCCTTCCTCAAAGGAGGTATAATCTCTTTTTGGTGATTTACAAAATCTTTGGTGATCTTTACAGGAATTTATAAATGGACAATTTGAACGAGCGTGCGCTGTATCCTTTTTGCTTTAACAAACTTAGTTAATTTAAAGAGGCTACTATAAAAGTGAGAAAAGCTTCCCATACCGGGAGTTGAACCCGGGAGAAAACGAGGAATCCTGATCGCTAGACTATATGGGACACAAAATGTATTTTACACCAGACAGGCATTGGAATATCTGCTTTGTCCATCAACCAGTGGAGCCAAGAGCCTTGGTTTTCCAAATGATTACAACTGACTTTTTTAAATTTGAGAATATATGTGCTTTACACTTGTACAACCTGAAAAAAACACATATTGAAATTTGCTTGTGTTTTTGATAAATACTTACTCAGAGGAGCTACTACAAATGGGCTCACTACAATAACCAAGACCTTGTGGCGCAACGGTAGCGCGTCTGACTCCAGATCAGAAGGTTGCGTGTTCAAATCACGTCAGGGTCAAGCACTTACTTGTGAAGACTAGATCACCCTTCTTAAGGGATGTTGTACGCCCAATGTTCCCTCCCTGAATGTCTTGAAAAATGAATGCAACAAAATCTAAGAAGAGTATGCCTTGCTCTGCTCTCTGTTTGCTGGGAGCTTGCAGATCTCCTGTAGTGCCTTCATGATGATTTAACAACTGTTTTGTGATCTTGAGAGAAAGTTAATAAGAGACAAGCGAGATTTGGATTCTTTTTCTCTAACACATTTTGGTAATATGCAGAGGAGTACAATAAAAGTGTCATCAATTTTCAATCTGGGAGAGGAACCAAGGCTACCTACAGAAAACCAGGAATCCTGACCACCAGACAATATGGCATTCTTAGGAAGGCAACCTGGTTGAAAACCAGGAATCCTGACCACTATATTACATAAGTCACTTGGAAGGAAAGCTGCATTGTCAGACCAGTCAGGCACAGATATATTTTCTCATCAGCTAACCAGTGGAGCCAATAGAATTGGTTTTTCAAATTTGATCAGCTGACATTTTCATGTCTGAGCATGTACGAAAGTTAAACTTGTACAAAGTTAAACTTGTACAACTCCCACATCAAAAATTTTGCTGTTCATTTGGAAAAAGCCTTCCTCAAAGGAGGTATAATCTCTTTTTGGTGATTTACAAAATCTTTGGTGATCTTTACAGGAATTTATAAATGGACAATTTGAACGAGCGTGCGCTGTATCCTTTTTGCTTTAACAAACTTAGTTAATTTAAAGAGGCTACTATAAAAGTGAGAAAAGCTTCCCATACCGGGAGTTGAACCCGGGAGAAAACGAGGAATCCTGATCGCTAGACTATATGGGACACAAAATGTATTTTACACCAGACAGGCATTGGAATATCTGCTTTGTCCATCAACCAGTGGAGCCAAGAGCCTTGGTTTTTCCAAATGATTACAACTGACTTTTTTAAATTTGAGAATATATGTGCTTTACACTTGTACAACCTGAAAAAAACACATATTGAAATTTGCTTGTGTTTTTGATAAATACTTACTCAGAGGAGCTACTACAAATGGGCTCACTACAATAACCAAGACCTTGTGGCGCAACGGTAGCGCGTCTGACTCCAGATCAGAAGTTTGCGTGTTCAAATCACGTCAGGGTCAAGCACTTACTTGTGAAGACTAGATCACCCTTCTTAAGGGATGTTGTACGCCCAATGTTCCCTCCCTGAATGTCTTGAAAAATGAATGCAACAAAATCTAAGAAGAGTATGCCTTGCTCTGTTCTCTGTTTGCTGGGAGCTTGCAGATCTCCTGTAGTGCCTTCATGATGATTTAACAACTGTTTTGTGATCTTGAGAGAAAGTTAATAAGAGACAAGCGAGATTTGGATTCTTTTTCTCTAACACATTTTGGTAATATGCAGAGGAGTGCAATAAAAGTGTCATCAATTTTCAATCTGGGAGAGGAACCAAGGCTGCCTGCAGAAAACCAGGAATCCTGACCACCAGACAATATGGCATTCTTAGGAAGGCAACCTGGTTGAAAACCAGGAATCCTGACCACTATATTACATAAGTTACTTGGAAGGAAAGCTGCATTGTCAGACCAGTCAGGCACAGATATATTTTCTCATCAGCTAACCAGTGGAGCCAATAGAATTGGTTTTTCAAATTTGATCAGCTGACATTTTCATGTCTGAGCATGTACGAAAGTTAAACTTGTACAAAGTTAAACTTGTACAACTCCCACATCAAAAACTTTGCTGTTCATTTGGAAAAAGCCTTCCTCAAAGGAGGTATAATCTCTTTTTGGTGATTTACAAAATCTTTGGTGATCTTTACAGGAATTTATAAATGGACAATTTGAACGAGCGTGCGCTGTATCCTTTTTGCTGTAACAAACTTAGTTAATTTAAAGAGGCTACTATAAAAGTGAGAAAAGCTTCCCATACCGGGAGTTGAACCCGGGAGAAAACGAGGAATCCTGATCGCTAGACTATATGGGACACAAAATGTATTTTACACCAGACAGGCATTGGAATATCTGCTTTGTCCATCAACCAGTGGAGCCAAGAGCCTTGGTTTTCCAAATGATTCCAACTGACTTTTTTAAATTTGAGAATATATGTGCTTTACACTTGTACAAACTGAAAAAAACACATATTGAAATTTGCTTGTTGTTTTGATAAATACTTACTCAGAGGAGCTACTACAAATGGGCTCACTACAATAACCAAGACCTTGTGGCGCAACGGTAGCGCGTCTGACTCCAGATCAGAAGGTTGCGTGTTCAAATCACGTCAGGGTCAAGCACTTCCTTTTGAAGACTAGATCACCCTTCTTAAGGGATGTTGTATGCCCAATGTTCCCTCCCTGAATGTCTTGAAAAATGAATGCAACAAAATCTAAGAAGAGTATGCCTTGCTCTGTTCTCTGTTTGCTGGGAGCTTGCAGATCTCCTGTAGTGCCTTCATGATGATTTAACAACTGTTTTGTGATCTTGAGAGAAAGTTAATAAGAGACAAGCGAGATTTGGATTCTTTTTCTCTAACACATTTTGGTAATATGCAGAGGAGTGCAATAAAAGTGTCATCAATTTTCAATCTGGGAGAGGAACCAAGGCTGCCTGCAGAAAACCAGGAATCCTGACCACCAGACAATATGGCATTCTTAGGAAGGCAACCTGGTTGAAAACCAGGAATCCTGACCACTATATTACATAAGTTACTTGGAAGGAAAGCTGCATTGTCAGACCAGTCAGGCACAGATATATTTTCTCATCAGCTAACCAGTGGAGCCAATAGAATTGGTTTTTCAAATTTGATCAGCTGACATTTTCATGTCTGAGCATGTACGAATGTTAAACTTGTACAAAGTTAAACTTGTACAACTCCCACATCAAAAACTTTGCTGTTCATTTGGAAAAAGCCTTCCTCAAAGGAGGTATAATCTCTTTTTGGTGATTTACAAAATCTTTGGTGATCTTTACAGGAATTTATAAATGGACAATTTGAACGAGCGTGCGCTGTATCCTTTTTGCTGTAACAAACTTAGTTAATTTAAAGAGGCTACTATAAAAGTGAGAAAAGCTTCCCATACCGGGAGTTGAACCCGGGAGAAAACGAGGAATCCTGATCGCTAGACTATATGGGACACAAAATGTATTTTACACCAGACAGGCATTGGAATATCTGCTTTGTCCATCAACCAGTGGAGCCAAGAGCCTTGGTTTTCCAAATGATTCCAACTGACTTTTTTAAATTTGAGAATATATGTGCTTTACACTTGTACAAACTGAAAAAAACACATATTGAAATTTGCTTGTTGTTTTGATAAATACTTACTCAGAGGAGCTACTACAAATGGGCTCACTACAATAACCAAGACCTTGTGGCGCAACGGTAGCGCGTCTGACTCCAGATCAGAAGGTTGCGTGTTCAAATCACGTCAGGGTCAAGCACTTCCTTTTGAAGACTAGATCACCCTTCTTAAGGGATGTTGTATGCCCAATGTTCCCTCCCTGAATGTCTTGAAAAATGAATGCAACAAAATCTAAGAAGAGTATGCCTTGCCCTGCTCTCTGTTTGCTGGGAGCTTGCAGATCTCCTGTAGTGCCTTCATGATGATTTAACAACTGTTTTGTGATCTTGAGAGAAAGTTAATAAGAGACAAGCGAGATTTGGATTCTTTTTCTCTAACACATTTTGGTAATATGCAGAGGAGTACAATAAAAGTGTCATCAATTTTCAATCTGGGAGAGGAACCAAGGCTGCCTACAGAAAACCAGGAATCCTGACCACCAGACAATATGGCATTCTTAGGAAGGCAACCTGGTTGAAAACCAGGAATCCTGACCACTATATTACATAAGTCACTTGGAAGGAAAGCTGCATTGTCAGACCAGTCAGGCACAGATATATTTTCTCATCAGCTAACCAGTGGAGCCAATAGAATTGGTTTTTCAAATTTGATCAGCTGACATTTTCATGTCTGAGCATGTACGAAAGTTAAACTTGTACAAAGTTAAACTTGTACAACTCCCACATCAAAAACTTTGCTGTTCATTTGGAAAAAGCCTTCCTCAAAGGAGGTATAATCTCTTTTTGGTGATTTACAAAATCTTTGGTGATCTTTACAGGAATTTATAAATGGACAATTTGAACGAGCGTGCGCTGTATCCTTTTTGCTTTAACAAACTTAGTTAATTTAAAGAGGCTACTATAAAAGTGAGAAAAGCTTCCCATACCGGGAGTTGAACCCGGGAGAAAACGAGGAATCCTGATCGCTAGACTATATGGGACACAAAATGTATTTTACACCAGACAGGCATTGGAATATCTGCTTTGTCCATCAACCAGTGGAGCCAAGAGCCTTGGTTTTCCAAATGATTACAACTGACTTTTTTTAAATTTGAGAATATATGTGCTTTACATTTGTACAACCTGAAAAAAAAACACATACTGAAATTTGCTTGTTGTTTTGATAAATACTTACTCAGAGGAGCTACTACAAATGTGCTCACTACAGTAACCAAGGGCGCAACGGTTGCGCGTCTGACTCCAGATCAGAAGGTTGCGTGTTCAAATCACGTCAGGTTCAAGCACTTCCTTTAGAAGACTAGATCACCCTTCTTAAGGGATGTTGTACGCCCAATGTTCCCTCCCTGAATGTCTTGAAAAATGAATGCAACAAAATCTAAGAAGAGTATGCCTTGCTCTGCTCTCTGTTTGCTGGGAGCTTGCAGATCTCCTGTAGTGCCTTCATGATGATTTAACAACTGTTTTGTGATCTTGAGAGAAAGTTAATAAGAGACAAGCGAGATTTGGATTCTTTTTCTCTAACACATTTTGGTAATATGCAGAGGAGTACAATAAAAGTGTCATCAATTTTCAATCTGGGAGAGGAACCAAGGCTGCCTGCAGAAAACCAGGAATCCTGACCACCAGACAATATGGCATTCTTAGGAAGGCAACCTGGTTGAAAACCAGGAATCCTGACCACTATATAACATAAGTCACTTGGAAGGAAAGCTGCATTGTCAGACCAGTCAGGCACAGCAATATTTTCTCATCAGCTAACCAGTGGAGCCAATAGAATTGGTTTTTCAAATTTGATCAGCTGACATTTTCATGTCTGAGCATGTACGAAAGTTAAACTTGTACAAAGTTAAACTTGTACAACTCCCACATCAAAAACTTTGCTGTTCATTTGGAAAAAGCCTTCCTCAAAGGAGGTATAATCTCTTTTTGGTGATTTACAAAATCTTTGGTGATCTTTACAGGAATTTATAAATGGACAATTTGAACGAGCGTGCGCTGTATCCTTTTTGCTTTAACAAACTTAGTTAATTTAAAGAGGCTACTATAAAAGTGAGAAAAGCTTCCCATACCGGGAGTTGAACCCGGGAGAAAACGAGGAATCCTGATCGCTAGACTATATGGGACACAAAATGTATTTTACACCAGACAGGCATTGGAATATCTGCTTTGTCCATCAACCAGTGGAGCCAAGAGCCTTGGTTTTCCAAATGATTACAACTGACTTTTTTTAAATTTGAGAATATATGTGCTTTACATTTGTACAACCTGAAAAAAAAACACATACTGAAATTTGCTTGTTGTTTTGATAAATACTTACTCAGAGGAGCTACTACAAATGTGCTCACTACAGTAACCAAGGGCGCAACGGTTGCGCGTCTGACTCCAGATCAGAAGGTTGCGTGTTCAAATCACGTCAGGTTCAAGCACTTCCTTTAGAAGACTAGATCACCCTTCTTAAGGGATGTTGTACGCCCAATGTTCCCTCCCTGAATGTCTTGAAAAATGAATGCAACAAAATCTAAGAAGAGTATGCCTTGCTCTGCTCTCTGTTTGCTGGGAGCTTGCAAATCTCCTGTAGTGCCTTCATGATGATTTAACAACTGTTTTGTGATCTTGAGAGAAAGTTAATAAGACACAAGCGAGATTTGGATTCTTTTTCTCTAACATATTTTTGTAATATGCAGAGGAGTACAATAAAAGTGTCATCAATTTTCAATCTGGGAGAGGAACCAAGGCTGCCTGCAGAAAACCAGGAATCCTGACCACCAGACAATATGGCATTCTTAGGAAGGCAACCTGGTTGAAAACCAGGAATCCTGACCACTATATTACATAAGTCACTTGGAAGGAAAGCTGCATTGTCAGACCATTCAGGCACAGATATATTTTCTCATCAGCTATCCAGTGGAGCCAATAGAATTGGTTTTTCAAATTTGATCAGCTGACATTTTCATGTCTGAGCATGTACGAAACTTGTACTTGTACAAACTTGTACAAAGTTAAACTTGTACAACTCCCACAGCAAAAATTTGCTGTTCATTTGGAAAAAGCCTTCCTCAAAGGAGGTATAATCTCTTTATGGTGATTTACAAAATCTTTGGTGATCTTTACAGGTATTTATAAATGGACAATTTGAACGAGCGTGCGCTGTATCCTTTTTGCTGTAACAAACTTAGTTAATTTAAAGAGGCTACTATAAAAGTGAGAAAAGCTTCCCATACCGGGAGTTGAACCCGGGAGAAAACGAGGAATCCTGATCGCTAGACTATATGGGACACAAAATGTATTTTACACCAGACAGGCATTGGAATGTCTGCTTTGTCCATCAACCAGTGGAGCCAAGAGCATTGGTTTTCCAAATGATTACAACTGACTTTTTTAAATTTGAGAATATATGTGCTTTACACTTGTACAACCTGAAAATAATCACATATTGAAATTGGCTTGTTGTTTTGATAAATACTTACTTAGAGGAGCTACTACAAATGGGCTCACTACAGTAACCAAGACCTCGTGGCGCAACGGTAGCGCGTCTGACTCCAGATCAGAAGGTTGAGTGTTCAAATCACGTCAGGGTCAAGCACTTCCTTTTGAAGACTAGATCACCCTTCTTAAGGGATGTTGTACGCCCAATGTTCCCTCCCTGAATGTCTTGAAAAATGAATGCAACAAAATCTAAGAAGAGTATGCCTTGCTCTGTTCTCTGTTTGCTGGGAGCTTGCAAATCTCCTGTAGTGCCTTCATGATGATTTAACAACTGTTTTGTGATCTTGAGAGAAAGTTAATAAGAGACAAGCGAGATTTGGATTCTTTTTCTCTAACATATTTTTGTAATATGCAGAGGAGTACAATAAAAGTGTCATCAATTTTCAATCTGGGAGAGGAACCAAGGCTGCCTGCAGAAAACCAGGAATCCTGACCACCAGACAATATGGCATTCTTAGGAAGGCAACCTGGTTGAAAACCAGGAATCCTGACCACTATATTACATAAGTCACTTGGAAGGAAAGCTGCATTGTCAGACCAGTCAGGCACAGATATATTTTCTCATCAGCTAACCAGTGGAGCCAATAGAATTGGTTTTTCAAATTTGATCAGCTGACATATTCATGTCTGAGCATGTACGAAAGTTAAACTTGTACAAAGTTAAACTTGTACAACTCCCACAGCAAAAACTTTGCAGTTCATTTGGAAAAAGCCTTCCTCAAAGGAGGTATAATCTCTTTATGGTGATTTACAAAATCTTTGGTGATCTTTACAGGAATTTATAAATGGACAATTTGAACGAGCCTGCGCTGTATCCTTTATGCTGTAAGAAAATTAGTTAATTTAAAGAGGCTACTATAAAAGTGAGAAAAGCTTCCCATACCGGGAGTTGAACCCGGGTCACCTGGGTGAAAACCAGGAATCCTGACCGCTAGACCATATGGGACACAAAATGCATTGTACACCAGACAGGCATTGGAATATCTGCTTTGTCCATCAACCAGTGGAGCCAAGAGCCTTGGTTTTCCAAATGATTACAACTGACTTTTTTAAATTTGAGAATATATGTGCTTTACACTTGTACAACCTGAAAAAAAACACATACTGAAATTTGCTTGTTGTTTTGATAAATACTTACTCAGAGGAGCTACTACAAATGTGCTCATTATAGTAACCAAGACCTCATGGCGCAACGGTAGCGCGTCTGACTCCAGATCAGGAGGTTGCGTGTTCAAATCACGTCGGTGTCAAGGAAATCCTTTTGAAGACTAGATGACCCTACTTAAGTGGTATTGTACGCCCAATGTTCCCTCCCTGAATGTCTTGAAAAATGAATGCAACAAAATCTAAGAAGAGTATGCCTTGCTCTGCTCTCTGTTTGCTGGGAGCTTGCAGATCTCCTGTAGTGCCTTCATGATGATTTAACAACTGTTTTGTGATCTTGAGAGAAAGTTAATAAGAGACAAGCGAGATTTGGATTCTTTTTCTCTAACATATTTTGGTAATATGCAGAGGAGTACAATAAAAGTGTCATCAATTTTCAATCTGGGAGAGGAACCAAGGCTGCCTACAGAAAACCAGGAATCCTGACCACCAGACAATATGGCATTCTTAGGAAGGCAACCTGGTTGAAAACCAGGAATCCTGACCACTATATTACATAAGTCACTTGGAAGGAAAGCTGCATTGTCAGACCAGTCAGGCACAGATATATTTTCTCATCAGCTAACCAGTGGAGCCAATAGAATTGGTTTTTCAAATTTGATCAGCTGACATTTTCATGTCTGAGCATGTACGAAAGTTAAACTTGTACAAAGTTAAACTTGTACAACTCCCACATCAAAAACTTTGCTGTTCATTTGGAAAAAGCCTTCCTCAAAGGAGGTATAATCTCTTTTTGGTGATTTACAAAATCTTTGGTGATCTTTACAGGAATTTATAAATGGACAATTTGAACGAGCCTGCGCTGTATCCTTTATGCTGTAAGAAAATTAGTTAATTTAAAGAGGCTACTATAAAAGTGAGAAAAGCTTCCCATTCCGGGAGTTGAACCCGGGTCACCTGGGTGAAAACCAGGAATCCTGACCGCTAGACCATATGGGACACAAAATGCATTGTACACCAGACAGGCATTGGAATATCTGCTTTGTCCATCAACCAGTGGAGCCAAGAGCCTTGGTTTTCCAAATGATTACAACTGACTTTTTTAAATTTGAGAATATATGTGCTTTACACTTGTACAACCTGAAAAAAAACACATACTGAAATTTGCTTGTTGTTTTGATAAATACTTACTCAGAGGAGCTACTACAAATGTGCTCATTATAGTAACCAAGACCTCATGGCGCAACGGTAGCGCGTCTGACTCCAGATCAGGAGGTTGCGTGTTCAAATCACGTCGGTGTCAAGGAAATCCTTTTGAAGACTAGATGACCCTACTTAAGTGGTATTGTACGCCCAATGTTCCCTCCCTGAATGTCTTGAAAAATGAATGCAACAAAATCTAAGAAGAGTATGCCTTGCTCTGCTCTCTGTTTGCTGGGAGCTTGCAGATCTCCTGTAGTGCCTTCATGATGATTTAACAACTGTTTTGTGATCTTGAGAGAAAGTTAATAAGAGACAAGCGAGATTTGGATTCTTTTTCTCTAACATATTTTGGTAATATGCAGAGGAGTACAATAAAAGTGTCATCAATTTTCAATCTGGGAGAGGAACCAAGGCTGCCTACAGAAAACCAGGAATCCTGACCACCAGACAATATGGCATTCTTAGGAAGGCAACCTGGTTGAAAACCAGGAATCCTGACCACTATATTACATAAGTCACTTGGAAGGAAAGCTGCATTGTCAGACCAGTCAGGCACAGATATATTTTCTCATCAGCTAACCAGTGGAGCCAATAGAATTGGTTTTTCAAATTTGATCAGCTGACATTTTCATGTCTGAGCATGTACGAAAGTTAAACTTGTACAAAGTTAAACTTGTACAACTCCCACATCAAAAACTTTGCTGTTCATTTGGAAAAAGCCTTCCTCAAAGGAGGTATAATCTCTTTTTGGTGATTTACAAAATCTTTGGTGATCTTTACAGGAATTTATAAATGGACAATTTGAACGAGCGTGCGCTGTATCCTTTTTGCTGTAACAAACTTAGTTAATTTAAAGAGGCTACTATAAAAGTGAGAAAAGCTTCCCATACCGGGAGTTGAACCCGGGAGAAAACGAGGAATCCTGATCGCTAGACTATATGGGACACAAAATGTATTTTACACCAGACAGGCATTGGAATATCTGCTTTGTCCATCAACCAGTGGAGCCAAGAGCCTTGGTTTTCCAAATGATTCCAACTGACTTTTTTAAATTTGAGAATATATGTGCTTTACACTTGTACAAACTGAAAAAAACACATATTGAAATTTGCTTGTTGTTTTGATAAATACTTACTCAGAGGAGCTACTACAAATGGGCTCACTACAATAACCAAGACCTTGTGGCGCAACGGTAGCGCGTCTGACTCCAGATCAGAAGGTTGCGTGTTCAAATCACGTCAGGGTCAAGCACTTCCTTTTGAAGACTAGATCACCCTTCTTAAGGGATGTTGTATGCCCAATGTTCCCTCCCTGAATGTCTTGAAAAATGAATGCAACAAAATCTAAGAAGAGTATGCCTTGCCCTGCTCTCTGTTTGCTGGGAGCTTGCAGATCTCCTGTAGTGCCTTCATGATGATTTAACAACTGTTTTGTGATCTTGAGAGAAAGTTAATAAGAGACAAGCGAGATTTGGATTCTTTTTCTCTAACACATTTTGGTAATATGCAGAGGAGTACAATAAAAGTGTCATCAATTTTCAATCTGGGAGAGGAACCAAGGCTGCCTACAGAAAACCAGGAATCCTGACCACCAGACAATATGGCATTCTTAGGAAGGCAACCTGGTTGAAAACCAGGAATCCTGACCACTATATTACATAAGTCACTTGGAAGGAAAGCTGCATTGTCAGACCAGTCAGGCACAGATATATTTTCTCATCAGCTAACCAGTGGAGCCAATAGAATTGGTTTTTCAAATTTGATCAGCTGACATTTTCATGTCTGAGCATGTACGAAAGTTAAACTTGTACAAAGTTAAACTTGTACAACTCCCACATCAAAAACTTTGCTGTTCATTTGGAAAAAGCCTTCCTCAAAGGAGGTATAATCTCTTTTTGGTGATTTACAAAATCTTTGGTGATCTTTACAGGAATTTATAAATGGACAATTTGAACGAGCGTGCGCTGTATCCTTTTTGCTTTAACAAACTTAGTTAATTTAAAGAGGCTACTATAAAAGTGAGAAAAGCTTCCCATACCGGGAGTTGAACCCGGGAGAAAACGAGGAATCCTGATCGCTAGACTATATGGGACACAAAATGTATTTTACACCAGACAGGCATTGGAATATCTGCTTTGTCCATCAACCAGTGGAGCCAAGAGCCTTGGTTTTCCAAATGATTACAACTGACTTTTTTTAAATTTGAGAATATATGTGCTTTACATTTGTACAACCTGAAAAAAAAACACATACTGAAATTTGCTTGTTGTTTTGATAAATACTTACTCAGAGGAGCTACTACAAATGTGCTCACTACAGTAACCAAGGGCGCAACGGTTGCGCGTCTGACTCCAGATCAGAAGGTTGCGTGTTCAAATCACGTCAGGTTCAAGCACTTCCTTTAGAAGACTAGATCACCCTTCTTAAGGGATGTTGTACGCCCAATGTTCCCTCCCTGAATGTCTTGAAAAATGAATGCAACAAAATCTAAGAAGAGTATGCCTTGCTCTGCTCTCTGTTTGCTGGGAGCTTGCAGATCTCCTGTAGTGCCTTCATGATGATTTAACAACTGTTTTGTGATCTTGAGAGAAAGTTAATAAGAGACAAGCGAGATTTGGATTCTTTTTCTCTAACACATTTTGGTAATATGCAGAGGAGTACAATAAAAGTGTCATCAATTTTCAATCTGGGAGAGGAACCAAGGCTGCCTGCAGAAAACCAGGAATCCTGACCACCAGACAATATGGCATTCTTAGGAAGGCAACCTGGTTGAAAACCAGGAATCCTGACCACTATATAACATAAGTCACTTGGAAGGAAAGCTGCATTGTCAGACCAGTCAGGCACAGCAATATTTTCTCATCAGCTAACCAGTGGAGCCAATAGAATTGGTTTTTCAAATTTGATCAGCTGACATTTTCATGTCTGAGCATGTACGAAAGTTAAACTTGTACAAAGTTAAACTTGTACAACTCCCACATCAAAAACTTTGCTGTTCATTTGGAAAAAGCCTTCCTCAAAGGAGGTATAATCTCTTTTTGGTGATTTACAAAATCTTTGGTGATCTTTACAGGAATTTATAAATGGACAATTTGAACGAGCGTGCGCTGTATCCTTTTTGCTTTAACAAACTTAGTTAATTTAAAGAGGCTACTATAAAAGTGAGAAAAGCTTCCCATACCGGGAGTTGAACCCGGGAGAAAACGAGGAATCCTGATCGCTAGACTATATGGGACACAAAATGTATTTTACACCAGACAGGCATTGGAATATCTGCTTTGTCCATCAACCAGTGGAGCCAAGAGCCTTGGTTTTCCAAATGATTACAACTGACTTTTTTTAAATTTGAGAATATATGTGCTTTACATTTGTACAACCTGAAAAAAAAACACATACTGAAATTTGCTTGTTGTTTTGATAAATACTTACTCAGAGGAGCTACTACAAATGTGCTCACTACAGTAACCAAGGGCGCAACGGTTGCGCGTCTGACTCCAGATCAGAAGGTTGCGTGTTCAAATCACGTCAGGTTCAAGCACTTCCTTTAGAAGACTAGATCACCCTTCTTAAGGGATGTTGTACGCCCAATGTTCCCTCCCTGAATGTCTTGAAAAATGAATGCAACAAAATCTAAGAAGAGTATGCCTTGCTCTGCTCTCTGTTTGCTGGGAGCTTGCAAATCTCCTGTAGTGCCTTCATGATGATTTAACAACTGTTTTGTGATCTTGAGAGAAAGTTAATAAGACACAAGCGAGATTTGGATTCTTTTTCTCTAACATATTTTTGTAATATGCAGAGGAGTACAATAAAAGTGTCATCAATTTTCAATCTGGGAGAGGAACCAAGGCTGCCTGCAGAAAACCAGGAATCCTGACCACCAGACAATATGGCATTCTTAGGAAGGCAACCTGGTTGAAAACCAGGAATCCTGACCACTATATTACATAAGTCACTTGGAAGGAAAGCTGCATTGTCAGACCATTCAGGCACAGATATATTTTCTCATCAGCTATCCAGTGGAGCCAATAGAATTGGTTTTTCAAATTTGATCAGCTGACATTTTCATGTCTGAGCATGTACGAAACTTGTACTTGTACAAACTTGTACAAAGTTAAACTTGTACAACTCCCACAGCAAAAATTTGCTGTTCATTTGGAAAAAGCCTTCCTCAAAGGAGGTATAATCTCTTTATGGTGATTTACAAAATCTTTGGTGATCTTTACAGGTATTTATAAATGGACAATTTGAACGAGCGTGCGCTGTATCCTTTTTGCTGTAACAAACTTAGTTAATTTAAAGAGGCTACTATAAAAGTGAGAAAAGCTTCCCATACCGGGAGTTGAACCCGGGAGAAAACGAGGAATCCTGATCGCTAGACTATATGGGACACAAAATGTATTTTACACCAGACAGGCATTGGAATGTCTGCTTTGTCCATCAACCAGTGGAGCCAAGAGCATTGGTTTTCCAAATGATTACAACTGACTTTTTTAAATTTGAGAATATATGTGCTTTACACTTGTACAACCTGAAAATAATCACATATTGAAATTGGCTTGTTGTTTTGATAAATACTTACTTAGAGGAGCTACTACAAATGGGCTCACTACAGTAACCAAGACCTCGTGGCGCAACGGTAGCGCGTCTGACTCCAGATCAGAAGGTTGAGTGTTCAAATCACGTCAGGGTCAAGCACTTCCTTTTGAAGACTAGATCACCCTTCTTAAGGGATGTTGTACGCCCAATGTTCCCTCCCTGAATGTCTTGAAAAATGAATGCAACAAAATCTAAGAAGAGTATGCCTTGCTCTGTTCTCTGTTTGCTGGGAGCTTGCAAATCTCCTGTAGTGCCTTCATGATGATTTAACAACTGTTTTGTGATCTTGAGAGAAAGTTAATAAGAGACAAGCGAGATTTGGATTCTTTTTCTCTAACATATTTTTGTAATATGCAGAGGAGTACAATAAAAGTGTCATCAATTTTCAATCTGGGAGAGGAACCAAGGCTGCCTGCAGAAAACCAGGAATCCTGACCACCAGACAATATGGCATTCTTAGGAAGGCAACCTGGTTGAAAACCAGGAATCCTGACCACTATATTACATAAGTCACTTGGAAGGAAAGCTGCATTGTCAGACCAGTCAGGCACAGATATATTTTCTCATCAGCTAACCAGTGGAGCCAATAGAATTGGTTTTTCAAATTTGATCAGCTGACATATTCATGTCTGAGCATGTACGAAAGTTAAACTTGTACAAAGTTAAACTTGTACAACTCCCACAGCAAAAACTTTGCAGTTCATTTGGAAAAAGCCTTCCTCAAAGGAGGTATAATCTCTTTATGGTGATTTACAAAATCTTTGGTGATCTTTACAGGAATTTATAAATGGACAATTTGAACGAGCCTGCGCTGTATCCTTTATGCTGTAAGAAAATTAGTTAATTTAAAGAGGCTACTATAAAAGTGAGAAAAGCTTCCCATACCGGGAGTTGAACCCGGGTCACCTGGGTGAAAACCAGGAATCCTGACCGCTAGACCATATGGGACACAAAATGCATTGTACACCAGACAGGCATTGGAATATCTGCTTTGTCCATCAACCAGTGGAGCCAAGAGCCTTGGTTTTCCAAATGATTACAACTGACTTTTTTAAATTTGAGAATATATGTGCTTTACACTTGTACAACCTGAAAAAAAACACATACTGAAATTTGCTTGTTGTTTTGATAAATACTTACTCAGAGGAGCTACTACAAATGTGCTCATTATAGTAACCAAGACCTCATGGCGCAACGGTAGCGCGTCTGACTCCAGATCAGGAGGTTGCGTGTTCAAATCACGTCGGTGTCAAGGAAATCCTTTTGAAGACTAGATGACCCTACTTAAGTGGTATTGTACGCCCAATGTTCCCTCCCTGAATGTCTTGAAAAATGAATGCAACAAAATCTAAGAAGAGTATGCCTTGCTCTGCTCTCTGTTTGCTGGGAGCTTGCAGATCTCCTGTAGTGCCTTCATGATGATTTAACAACTGTTTTGTGATCTTGAGAGAAAGTTAATAAGAGACAAGCGAGATTTGGATTCTTTTTCTCTAACATATTTTGGTAATATGCAGAGGAGTACAATAAAAGTGTCATCAATTTTCAATCTGGGAGAGGAACCAAGGCTGCCTACAGAAAACCAGGAATCCTGACCACCAGACAATATGGCATTCTTAGGAAGGCAACCTGGTTGAAAACCAGGAATCCTGACCACTATATTACATAAGTCACTTGGAAGGAAAGCTGCATTGTCAGACCAGTCAGGCACAGATATATTTTCTCATCAGCTAACCAGTGGAGCCAATAGAATTGGTTTTTCAAATTTGATCAGCTGACATTTTCATGTCTGAGCATGTACGAAAGTTAAACTTGTACAAAGTTAAACTTGTACAACTCCCACATCAAAAACTTTGCTGTTCATTTGGAAAAAGCCTTCCTCAAAGGAGGTATAATCTCTTTTTGGTGATTTACAAAATCTTTGGTGATCTTTACAGGAATTTATAAATGGACAATTTGAACGAGCCTGCGCTGTATCCTTTATGCTGTAAGAAAATTAGTTAATTTAAAGAGGCTACTATAAAAGTGAGAAAAGCTTCCCATACCGGGAGTTGAACCCGGGTCACCTGGGTGAAAACCAGGAATCCTGACCGCTAGACCATATGGGACACAAAATGCATTGTACACCAGACAGGCATTGGAATATCTGCTTTGTCCATCAACCAGTGGAGCCAAGAGCCTTGGTTTTCCAAATGATTACAACTGACTTTTTTAAATTTGAGAATATATGTGCTTTACACTTGTACAACCTGAAAAAAAACACATACTGAAATTTGCTTGTTGTTTTGATAAATACTTACTCAGAGGAGCTACTACAAATGTGCTCATTATAGTAACCAAGACCTCATGGCGCAACGGTAGCGCGTCTGACTCCAGATCAGGAGGTTGCGTGTTCAAATCACGTCGGTGTCAAGGAAATCCTTTTGAAGACTAGATGACCCTACTTAAGTGGTATTGTACGCCCAATGTTCCCTCCCTGAATGTCTTGAAAAATGAATGCAACAAAATCTAAGAAGAGTATGCCTTGCTCTGCTCTCTGTTTGCTGGGAGCTTGCAGATCTCCTGTAGTGCCTTCATGATGATTTAACAACTGTTTTGTGATCTTGAGAGAAAGTTAATAAGAGACAAGCGAGATTTGGATTCTTTTTCTCTAACATATTTTGGTAATATGCAGAGGAGTACAATAAAAGTGTCATCAATTTTCAATCTGGGAGAGGAACCAAGGCTGCCTACAGAAAACCAGGAATCCTGACCACCAGACAATATGGCATTCTTAGGAAGGCAACCTGGTTGAAAACCAGGAATCCTGACCACTATATTACATAAGTCACTTGGAAGGAAAGCTGCATTGTCAGACCAGTCAGGCACAGATATATTTTCTCATCAGCTAACCAGTGGAGCCAATAGAATTGGTTTTTCAAATTTGATCAGCTGACATTTTCATGTCTGAGCATGTACGAAAGTTAAACTTGTACAAAGTTAAACTTGTACAACTCCCACATCAAAAACTTTGCTGTTCATTTGGAAAAAGCCTTCCTCAAAGGAGGTATAATCTCTTTTTGGTGATTTACAAAATCTTTGGTGATCTTTACAGGAATTTATAAATGGACAATTTGAACGAGCGTGCGCTGTATCCTTTTTGCTGTAACAAACTTAGTTAATTTAAAGAGGCTACTATAAAAGTGAGAAAAGCTTCCCATACCGGGAGTTGAACCCGGGAGAAAACGAGGAATCCTGATCGCTAGACTATATGGGACACAAAATGTATTTTACACCAGACAGGCATTGGAATATCTGCTTTGTCCATCAACCAGTGGAGCCAAGAGCCTTGGTTTTCCAAATGATTCCAACTGACTTTTTTAAATTTGAGAATATATGTGCTTTACACTTGTACAAACTGAAAAAAACACATATTGAAATTTGCTTGTTGTTTTGATAAATACTTACTCAGAGGAGCTACTACAAATGGGCTCACTACAATAACCAAGACCTTGTGGCGCAACGGTAGCGCGTCTGACTCCAGATCAGAAGGTTGCGTGTTCAAATCACGTCAGGGTCAAGCACTTCCTTTTGAAGACTAGATCACCCTTCTTAAGGGATGTTGTATGCCCAATGTTCCCTCCCTGAATGTCTTGAAAAATGAATGCAACAAAATCTAAGAAGAGTATGCCTTGCCCTGCTCTCTGTTTGCTGGGAGCTTGCAGATCTCCTGTAGTGCCTTCATGATGATTTAACAACTGTTTTGTGATCTTGAGAGAAAGTTAATAAGAGACAAGCGAGATTTGGATTCTTTTTCTCTAACACATTTTGGTAATATGCAGAGGAGTACAATAAAAGTGTCATCAATTTTCAATCTGGGAGAGGAACCAAGGCTGCCTACAGAAAACCAGGAATCCTGACCACCAGACAATATGGCATTCTTAGGAAGGCAACCTGGTTGAAAACCAGGAATCCTGACCACTATATTACATAAGTCACTTGGAAGGAAAGCTGCATTGTCAGACCAGTCAGGCACAGATATATTTTCTCATCAGCTAACCAGTGGAGCCAATAGAATTGGTTTTTCAAATTTGATCAGCTGACATTTTCATGTCTGAGCATGTACGAAAGTTAAACTTGTACAAAGTTAAACTTGTACAACTCCCACATCAAAAACTTTGCTGTTCATTTGGAAAAAGCCTTCCTCAAAGGAGGTATAATCTCTTTTTGGTGATTTACAAAATCTTTGGTGATCTTTACAGGAATTTATAAATGGACAATTTGAACGAGCGTGCGCTGTATCCTTTTTGCTTTAACAAACTTAGTTAATTTAAAGAGGCTACTATAAAAGTGAGAAAAGCTTCCCATACCGGGAGTTGAACCCGGGAGAAAACGAGGAATCCTGATCGCTAGACTATATGGGACACAAAATGTATTTTACACCAGACAGGCATTGGAATATCTGCTTTGTCCATCAACCAGTGGAGCCAAGAGCCTTGGTTTTCCAAATGATTACAACTGACTTTTTTTAAATTTGAGAATATATGTGCTTTACATTTGTACAACCTGAAAAAAAAACACATACTGAAATTTGCTTGTTGTTTTGATAAATACTTACTCAGAGGAGCTACTACAAATGTGCTCACTACAGTAACCAAGGGCGCAACGGTTGCGCGTCTGACTCCAGATCAGAAGGTTGCGTGTTCAAATCACGTCAGGTTCAAGCACTTCCTTTAGAAGACTAGATCACCCTTCTTAAGGGATGTTGTACGCCCAATGTTCCCTCCCTGAATGTCTTGAAAAATGAATGCAACAAAATCTAAGAAGAGTATGCCTTGCTCTGCTCTCTGTTTGCTGGGAGCTTGCAGATCTCCTGTAGTGCCTTCATGATGATTTAACAACTGTTTTGTGATCTTGAGAGAAAGTTAATAAGAGACAAGCGAGATTTGGATTCTTTTTCTCTAACACATTTTGGTAATATGCAGAGGAGTACAATAAAAGTGTCATCAATTTTCAATCTGGGAGAGGAACCAAGGCTGCCTGCAGAAAACCAGGAATCCTGACCACCAGACAATATGGCATTCTTAGGAAGGCAACCTGGTTGAAAACCAGGAATCCTGACCACTATATAACATAAGTCACTTGGAAGGAAAGCTGCATTGTCAGACCAGTCAGGCACAGCAATATTTTCTCATCAGCTAACCAGTGGAGCCAATAGAATTGGTTTTTCAAATTTGATCAGCTGACATTTTCATGTCTGAGCATGTACGAAAGTTAAACTTGTACAAAGTTAAACTTGTACAACTCCCACATCAAAAACTTTGCTGTTCATTTGGAAAAAGCCTTCCTCAAAGGAGGTATAATCTCTTTTTGGTGATTTACAAAATCTTTGGTGATCTTTACAGGAATTTATAAATGGACAATTTGAACGAGCGTGCGCTGTATCCTTTTTGCTTTAACAAACTTAGTTAATTTAAAGAGGCTACTATAAAAGTGAGAAAAGCTTCCCATACCGGGAGTTGAACCCGGGAGAAAACGAGGAATCCTGATCGCTAGACTATATGGGACACAAAATGTATTTTACACCAGACAGGCATTGGAATATCTGCTTTGTCCATCAACCAGTGGAGCCAAGAGCCTTGGTTTTCCAAATGATTACAACTGACTTTTTTTAAATTTGAGAATATATGTGCTTTACATTTGTACAACCTGAAAAAAAAACACATACTGAAATTTGCTTGTTGTTTTGATAAATACTTACTCAGAGGAGCTACTACAAATGTGCTCACTACAGTAACCAAGGGCGCAACGGTTGCGCGTCTGACTCCAGATCAGAAGGTTGCGTGTTCAAATCACGTCAGGTTCAAGCACTTCCTTTAGAAGACTAGATCACCCTTCTTAAGGGATGTTGTACGCCCAATGTTCCCTCCCTGAATGTCTTGAAAAATGAATGCAACAAAATCTAAGAAGAGTATGCCTTGCTCTGCTCTCTGTTTGCTGGGAGCTTGCAAATCTCCTGTAGTGCCTTCATGATGATTTAACAACTGTTTTGTGATCTTGAGAGAAAGTTAATAAGACACAAGCGAGATTTGGATTCTTTTTCTCTAACATATTTTTGTAATATGCAGAGGAGTACAATAAAAGTGTCATCAATTTTCAATCTGGGAGAGGAACCAAGGCTGCCTGCAGAAAACCAGGAATCCTGACCACCAGACAATATGGCATTCTTAGGAAGGCAACCTGGTTGAAAACCAGGAATCCTGACCACTATATTACATAAGTCACTTGGAAGGAAAGCTGCATTGTCAGACCATTCAGGCACAGATATATTTTCTCATCAGCTATCCAGTGGAGCCAATAGAATTGGTTTTTCAAATTTGATCAGCTGACATTTTCATGTCTGAGCATGTACGAAACTTGTACTTGTACAAACTTGTACAAAGTTAAACTTGTACAACTCCCACAGCAAAAATTTGCTGTTCATTTGGAAAAAGCCTTCCTCAAAGGAGGTATAATCTCTTTATGGTGATTTACAAAATCTTTGGTGATCTTTACAGGTATTTATAAATGGACAATTTGAACGAGCGTGCGCTGTATCCTTTTTGCTGTAACAAACTTAGTTAATTTAAAGAGGCTACTATAAAAGTGAGAAAAGCTTCCCATACCGGGAGTTGAACCCGGGAGAAAACGAGGAATCCTGATCGCTAGACTATATGGGACACAAAATGTATTTTACACCAGACAGGCATTGGAATGTCTGCTTTGTCCATCAACCAGTGGAGCCAAGAGCATTGGTTTTCCAAATGATTACAACTGACTTTTTTAAATTTGAGAATATATGTGCTTTACACTTGTACAACCTGAAAATAATCACATATTGAAATTGGCTTGTTGTTTTGATAAATACTTACTTAGAGGAGCTACTACAAATGGGCTCACTACAGTAACCAAGACCTCGTGGCGCAACGGTAGCGCGTCTGACTCCAGATCAGAAGGTTGAGTGTTCAAATCACGTCAGGGTCAAGCACTTCCTTTTGAAGACTAGATCACCCTTCTTAAGGGATGTTGTACGCCCAATGTTCCCTCCCTGAATGTCTTGAAAAATGAATGCAACAAAATCTAAGAAGAGTATGCCTTGCTCTGTTCTCTGTTTGCTGGGAGCTTGCAAATCTCCTGTAGTGCCTTCATGATGATTTAACAACTGTTTTGTGATCTTGAGAGAAAGTTAATAAGAGACAAGCGAGATTTGGATTCTTTTTCTCTAACATATTTTTGTAATATGCAGAGGAGTACAATAAAAGTGTCATCAATTTTCAATCTGGGAGAGGAACCAAGGCTGCCTGCAGAAAACCAGGAATCCTGACCACCAGACAATATGGCATTCTTAGGAAGGCAACCTGGTTGAAAACCAGGAATCCTGACCACTATATTACATAAGTCACTTGGAAGGAAAGCTGCATTGTCAGACCAGTCAGGCACAGATATATTTTCTCATCAGCTAACCAGTGGAGCCAATAGAATTGGTTTTTCAAATTTGATCAGCTGACATATTCATGTCTGAGCATGTACGAAAGTTAAACTTGTACAAAGTTAAACTTGTACAACTCCCACAGCAAAAACTTTGCAGTTCATTTGGAAAAAGCCTTCCTCAAAGGAGGTATAATCTCTTTATGGTGATTTACAAAATCTTTGGTGATCTTTACAGGAATTTATAAATGGACAATTTGAACGAGCCTGCGCTGTATCCTTTATGCTGTAAGAAAATTAGTTAATTTAAAGAGGCTACTATAAAAGTGAGAAAAGCTTCCCATACCGGGAGTTGAACCCGGGTCACCTGGGTGAAAACCAGGAATCCTGACCGCTAGACCATATGGGACACAAAATGCATTGTACACCAGACAGGCATTGGAATATCTGCTTTGTCCATCAACCAGTGGAGCCAAGAGCCTTGGTTTTCCAAATGATTACAACTGACTTTTTTAAATTTGAGAATATATGTGCTTTACACTTGTACAACCTGAAAAAAAACACATACTGAAATTTGCTTGTTGTTTTGATAAATACTTACTCAGAGGAGCTACTACAAATGTGCTCATTATAGTAACCAAGACCTCATGGCGCAACGGTAGCGCGTCTGACTCCAGATCAGGAGGTTGCGTGTTCAAATCACGTCGGTGTCAAGGAAATCCTTTTGAAGACTAGATGACCCTACTTAAGTGGTATTGTACGCCCAATGTTCCCTCCCTGAATGTCTTGAAAAATGAATGCAACAAAATCTAAGAAGAGTATGCCTTGCTCTGCTCTCTGTTTGCTGGGAGCTTGCAGATCTCCTGTAGTGCCTTCATGATGATTTAACAACTGTTTTGTGATCTTGAGAGAAAGTTAATAAGAGACAAGCGAGATTTGGATTCTTTTTCTCTAACATATTTTGGTAATATGCAGAGGAGTACAATAAAAGTGTCATCAATTTTCAATCTGGGAGAGGAACCAAGGCTGCCTACAGAAAACCAGGAATCCTGACCACCAGACAATATGGCATTCTTAGGAAGGCAACCTGGTTGAAAACCAGGAATCCTGACCACTATATTACATAAGTCACTTGGAAGGAAAGCTGCATTGTCAGACCAGTCAGGCACAGATATATTTTCTCATCAGCTAACCAGTGGAGCCAATAGAATTGGTTTTTCAAATTTGATCAGCTGACATTTTCATGTCTGAGCATGTACGAAAGTTAAACTTGTACAAAGTTAAACTTGTACAACTCCCACATCAAAAACTTTGCTGTTCATTTGGAAAAAGCCTTCCTCAAAGGAGGTATAATCTCTTTTTGGTGATTTACAAAATCTTTGGTGATCTTTACAGGAATTTATAAATGGACAATTTGAACGAGCCTGCGCTGTATCCTTTATGCTGTAAGAAAATTAGTTAATTTAAAGAGGCTACTATAAAAGTGAGAAAAGCTTCCCATACCGGGAGTTGAACCCGGGTCACCTGGGTGAAAACCAGGAATCCTGACCGCTAGACCATATGGGACACAAAATGCATTGTACACCAGACAGGCATTGGAATATCTGCTTTGTCCATCAACCAGTGGAGCCAAGAGCCTTGGTTTTCCAAATGATTACAACTGACTTTTTTAAATTTGAGAATATATGTGCTTTACACTTGTACAACCTGAAAAAAAACACATACTGAAATTTGCTTGTTGTTTTGATAAATACTTACTCAGAGGAGCTACTACAAATGTGCTCATTATAGTAACCAAGACCTCATGGCGCAACGGTAGCGCGTCTGACTCCAGATCAGGAGGTTGCGTGTTCAAATCACGTCGGTGTCAAGGAAATCCTTTTGAAGACTAGATGACCCTACTTAAGTGGTATTGTACGCCCAATGTTCCCTCCCTGAATGTCTTGAAAAATGAATGCAACAAAATCTAAGAAGAGTATGCCTTGCTCTGCTCTCTGTTTGCTGGGAGCTTGCAGATCTCCTGTAGTGCCTTCATGATGATTTAACAACTGTTTTGTGATCTTGAGAGAAAGTTAATAAGAGACAAGCGAGATTTGGATTCTTTTTCTCTAACATATTTTGGTAATATGCAGAGGAGTACAATAAAAGTGTCATCAATTTTCAATCTGGGAGAGGAACCAAGGCTGCCTACAGAAAACCAGGAATCCTGACCACCAGACAATATGGCATTCTTAGGAAGGCAACCTGGTTGAAAACCAGGAATCCTGACCACTATATTACATAAGTCACTTGGAAGGAAAGCTGCATTGTCAGACCAGTCAGGCACAGATATATTTTCTCATCAGCTAACCAGTGGAGCCAATAGAATTGGTTTTTCAAATTTGATCAGCTGACATTTTCATGTCTGAGCATGTACGAAAGTTAAACTTGTACAAAGTTAAACTTGTACAACTCCCACATCAAAAACTTTGCTGTTCATTTGGAAAAAGCCTTCCTCAAAGGAGGTATAATCTCTTTTTGGTGATTTACAAAATCTTTGGTGATCTTTACAGGAATTTATAAATGGACAATTTGAACGAGCGTGCGCTGTATCCTTTTTGCTGTAACAAACTTAGTTAATTTAAAGAGGCTACTATAAAAGTGAGAAAAGCTTCCCATACCGGGAGTTGAACCCGGGAGAAAACGAGGAATCCTGATCGCTAGACTATATGGGACACAAAATGTATTTTACACCAGACAGGCATTGGAATATCTGCTTTGTCCATCAACCAGTGGAGCCAAGAGCCTTGGTTTTCCAAATGATTCCAACTGACTTTTTTAAATTTGAGAATATATGTGCTTTACACTTGTACAAACTGAAAAAAACACATATTGAAATTTGCTTGTTGTTTTGATAAATACTTACTCAGAGGAGCTACTACAAATGGGCTCACTACAATAACCAAGACCTTGTGGCGCAACGGTAGCGCGTCTGACTCCAGATCAGAAGGTTGCGTGTTCAAATCACGTCAGGGTCAAGCACTTCCTTTTGAAGACTAGATCACCCTTCTTAAGGGATGTTGTATGCCCAATGTTCCCTCCCTGAATGTCTTGAAAAATGAATGCAACAAAATCTAAGAAGAGTATGCCTTGCCCTGCTCTCTGTTTGCTGGGAGCTTGCAGATCTCCTGTAGTGCCTTCATGATGATTTAACAACTGTTTTGTGATCTTGAGAGAAAGTTAATAAGAGACAAGCGAGATTTGGATTCTTTTTCTCTAACACATTTTGGTAATATGCAGAGGAGTACAATAAAAGTGTCATCAATTTTCAATCTGGGAGAGGAACCAAGGCTGCCTACAGAAAACCAGGAATCCTGACCACCAGACAATATGGCATTCTTAGGAAGGCAACCTGGTTGAAAACCAGGAATCCTGACCACTATATTACATAAGTCACTTGGAAGGAAAGCTGCATTGTCAGACCAGTCAGGCACAGATATATTTTCTCATCAGCTAACCAGTGGAGCCAATAGAATTGGTTTTTCAAATTTGATCAGCTGACATTTTCATGTCTGAGCATGTACGAAAGTTAAACTTGTACAAAGTTAAACTTGTACAACTCCCACATCAAAAACTTTGCTGTTCATTTGGAAAAAGCCTTCCTCAAAGGAGGTATAATCTCTTTTTGGTGATTTACAAAATCTTTGGTGATCTTTACAGGAATTTATAAATGGACAATTTGAACGAGCGTGCGCTGTATCCTTTTTGCTTTAACAAACTTAGTTAATTTAAAGAGGCTACTATAAAAGTGAGAAAAGCTTCCCATACCGGGAGTTGAACCCGGGAGAAAACGAGGAATCCTGATCGCTAGACTATATGGGACACAAAATGTATTTTACACCAGACAGGCATTGGAATATCTGCTTTGTCCATCAACCAGTGGAGCCAAGAGCCTTGGTTTTCCAAATGATTACAACTGACTTTTTTTAAATTTGAGAATATATGTGCTTTACATTTGTACAACCTGAAAAAAAAACACATACTGAAATTTGCTTGTTGTTTTGATAAATACTTACTCAGAGGAGCTACTACAAATGTGCTCACTACAGTAACCAAGGGCGCAACGGTTGCGCGTCTGACTCCAGATCAGAAGGTTGCGTGTTCAAATCACGTCAGGTTCAAGCACTTCCTTTAGAAGACTAGATCACCCTTCTTAAGGGATGTTGTACGCCCAATGTTCCCTCCCTGAATGTCTTGAAAAATGAATGCAACAAAATCTAAGAAGAGTATGCCTTGCTCTGCTCTCTGTTTGCTGGGAGCTTGCAGATCTCCTGTAGTGCCTTCATGATGATTTAACAACTGTTTTGTGATCTTGAGAGAAAGTTAATAAGAGACAAGCGAGATTTGGATTCTTTTTCTCTAACACATTTTGGTAATATGCAGAGGAGTACAATAAAAGTGTCATCAATTTTCAATCTGGGAGAGGAACCAAGGCTGCCTGCAGAAAACCAGGAATCCTGACCACCAGACAATATGGCATTCTTAGGAAGGCAACCTGGTTGAAAACCAGGAATCCTGACCACTATATAACATAAGTCACTTGGAAGGAAAGCTGCATTGTCAGACCAGTCAGGCACAGCAATATTTTCTCATCAGCTAACCAGTGGAGCCAATAGAATTGGTTTTTCAAATTTGATCAGCTGACATTTTCATGTCTGAGCATGTACGAAAGTTAAACTTGTACAAAGTTAAACTTGTACAACTCCCACATCAAAAACTTTGCTGTTCATTTGGAAAAAGCCTTCCTCAAAGGAGGTATAATCTCTTTTTGGTGATTTACAAAATCTTTGGTGATCTTTACAGGAATTTATAAATGGACAATTTGAACGAGCGTGCGCTGTATCCTTTTTGCTTTAACA
Organism: Moxostoma hubbsi; assembly: GCA_032164185.1. Classification (NCBI taxonomy): domain Eukaryota; kingdom Metazoa; phylum Chordata; class Actinopteri; order Cypriniformes; family Catostomidae; genus Moxostoma; species Moxostoma hubbsi. The sequence continues at coordinate 23,007,646 of JAVLUX010000040.1, read as the reverse complement.
AACTTAGTTAATTTAAAGAGGCTACTATAAAAGTGAGAAAAGCTTCCCATACCGGGAGTTGAACCCGGGAGAAAACGAGGAATCCTGATCGCTAGACTATATGGGACACAAAATGTATTTTACACCAGACAGGCATTGGAATATCTGCTTTGTCCATCAACCAGTGGAGCCAAGAGCCTTGGTTTTCCAAATGATTACAACTGACTTTTTTTAAATTTGAGAATATATGTGCTTTACATTTGTACAACCTGAAAAAAAAACACATACTGAAATTTGCTTGTTGTTTTGATAAATACTTACTCAGAGGAGCTACTACAAATGTGCTCACTACAGTAACCAAGGGCGCAACGGTTGCGCGTCTGACTCCAGATCAGAAGGTTGCGTGTTCAAATCACGTCAGGTTCAAGCACTTCCTTTAGAAGACTAGATCACCCTTCTTAAGGGATGTTGTACGCCCAATGTTCCCTCCCTGAATGTCTTGAAAAATGAATGCAACAAAATCTAAGAAGAGTATGCCTTGCTCTGCTCTCTGTTTGCTGGGAGCTTGCAAATCTCCTGTAGTGCCTTCATGATGATTTAACAACTGTTTTGTGATCTTGAGAGAAAGTTAATAAGACACAAGCGAGATTTGGATTCTTTTTCTCTAACATATTTTTGTAATATGCAGAGGAGTACAATAAAAGTGTCATCAATTTTCAATCTGGGAGAGGAACCAAGGCTGCCTGCAGAAAACCAGGAATCCTGACCACCAGACAATATGGCATTCTTAGGAAGGCAACCTGGTTGAAAACCAGGAATCCTGACCACTATATTACATAAGTCACTTGGAAGGAAAGCTGCATTGTCAGACCATTCAGGCACAGATATATTTTCTCATCAGCTATCCAGTGGAGCCAATAGAATTGGTTTTTCAAATTTGATCAGCTGACATTTTCATGTCTGAGCATGTACGAAACTTGTACTTGTACAAACTTGTACAAAGTTAAACTTGTACAACTCCCACAGCAAAAATTTGCTGTTCATTTGGAAAAAGCCTTCCTCAAAGGAGGTATAATCTCTTTATGGTGATTTACAAAATCTTTGGTGATCTTTACAGGTATTTATAAATGGACAATTTGAACGAGCGTGCGCTGTATCCTTTTTGCTGTAACAAACTTAGTTAATTTAAAGAGGCTACTATAAAAGTGAGAAAAGCTTCCCATACCGGGAGTTGAACCCGGGAGAAAACGAGGAATCCTGATCGCTAGACTATATGGGACACAAAATGTATTTTACACCAGACAGGCATTGGAATGTCTGCTTTGTCCATCAACCAGTGGAGCCAAGAGCATTGGTTTTCCAAATGATTACAACTGACTTTTTTAAATTTGAGAATATATGTGCTTTACACTTGTACAACCTGAAAATAATCACATATTGAAATTGGCTTGTTGTTTTGATAAATACTTACTTAGAGGAGCTACTACAAATGGGCTCACTACAGTAACCAAGACCTCGTGGCGCAACGGTAGCGCGTCTGACTCCAGATCAGAAGGTTGAGTGTTCAAATCACGTCAGGGTCAAGCACTTCCTTTTGAAGACTAGATCACCCTTCTTAAGGGATGTTGTACGCCCAATGTTCCCTCCCTGAATGTCTTGAAAAATGAATGCAACAAAATCTAAGAAGAGTATGCCTTGCTCTGTTCTCTGTTTGCTGGGAGCTTGCAAATCTCCTGTAGTGCCTTCATGATGATTTAACAACTGTTTTGTGATCTTGAGAGAAAGTTAATAAGAGACAAGCGAGATTTGGATTCTTTTTCTCTAACATATTTTTGTAATATGCAGAGGAGTACAATAAAAGTGTCATCAATTTTCAATCTGGGAGAGGAACCAAGGCTGCCTGCAGAAAACCAGGAATCCTGACCACCAGACAATATGGCATTCTTAGGAAGGCAACCTGGTTGAAAACCAGGAATCCTGACCACTATATTACATAAGTCACTTGGAAGGAAAGCTGCATTGTCAGACCAGTCAGGCACAGATATATTTTCTCATCAGCTAACCAGTGGAGCCAATAGAATTGGTTTTTCAAATTTGATCAGCTGACATATTCATGTCTGAGCATGTACGAAAGTTAAACTTGTACAAAGTTAAACTTGTACAACTCCCACAGCAAAAACTTTGCAGTTCATTTGGAAAAAGCCTTCCTCAAAGGAGGTATAATCTCTTTATGGTGATTTACAAAATCTTTGGTGATCTTTACAGGAATTTATAAATGGACAATTTGAACGAGCCTGCGCTGTATCCTTTATGCTGTAAGAAAATTAGTTAATTTAAAGAGGCTACTATAAAAGTGAGAAAAGCTTCCCATACCGGGAGTTGAACCCGGGTCACCTGGGTGAAAACCAGGAATCCTGACCGCTAGACCATATGGGACACAAAATGCATTTTACACCAGACAGGCATTGGAATATCTGCTTTGTCCATCAACCAGTGGAGCCAAGAGCCTTGGTTTTCCAAATGATTACAACTGACTTTTTTAAATTTGAGAATATATGTGCTTTACACTTGTACAACCTGAAAAAAAACACATACTGAAATTTGCTTGTTGTTTTGATAAATACTTACTCAGAGGAGCTACTACAAATGTGCTCACTTCAGTAACCAAGACCTCATGGCGCAACGGTAGCGCGTCTGATTCCAGATCAGAAGGTTGTGTGTTGAAATCACGTTGGTGTCAAGCACTTCTTTTTGAAGACTAGATCACCCTACTTAAGTGGTATTGTACGCCCAGTGTTCCCTCCCTGAATGTCTTGAAAAATGAATGCAACAAAATCTAAGAAGAGTATGCCTTGCTCTGTTCTCTGTTTGCTGGGAGCTTGCAAATCTCCTGTAGTGCCTTCATGATGATTTAACAACTGTTTTGTGATCTTGAGAGAAAGTTAATAAGACACAAGCGAGATTTGGATTCTTTTTCTCTAACATATTTTTGTAATATGCAGAGGAGTACAATAAAAGTGTCATCAATTTTCAATCTGGGAGAGGAACCAAGGCTGCCTGCAGAAAACCAGGAATCCTGACCACCAGACAATATGGCATTCTAAGGAAGGCAACCTGGTTGAAAACCAGGAATCCTGACCACTATATTACATAAGTCACTTGGAAGGAAAGCTGCATTGTCAGACCATTCAGGCACAGATATATTTTCTCATCAGCTAACCAGTGGAGCCAATAGAATTGGTTTTTCAAATTTGATCAGCTGACATTTTCATGTCTGAGCATGTACGAAACTTGTACTTGTACAAACTTGTACAAAGTTAAACTTGTACAACTCCCACAGCAAAAATTTGCTGTTCATTTGGAAAAAGCCTTCCTCAAAGGAGGTATAATCTCTTTATGGTGATTTACAAAATCTTTGGTGATCTTTACAGGAATTTATAAATGGACAATTTGAACGAGGCTGCGCTGTATCCTTTTTGCTGTAAGAAAATTAGTTAATTTAAAGAGGCTACTATAAAAGTGAGAAAAGCTTCCCATACCGGGAGTTGAACCCGGGCCGCCTGGGTGAAAACCAGGAATCCTGACCGCTAGACCATATGGGACACAAAGTGCAGTTTACACCAGACAGGCATTGGAATATCTGCTTTGTCCATCAACCAGTGGAGCCAAGAGCCTTGGTTTTCCAAATGATTACAACTGACTTTTTTAAATTTGAGAATATATGTGCTTTACACTTGTACAACCTGAAAAAAAAACACATACTGAAATTTGCTTGTTGTTTTGATAAATACTTACTCAGAGGAGCTACTACAAATGTGTTCACTTCAGTAACTAAGGTCAAGGTTGCGTGTTGAAATCACGTCGGTGTCAAGCACTTCTTTTTGAAGACTAGATCACCCTACATAAGTGGTATTGTACGCCCAGTGTTCCCTCCCTGAATGTCTTGAAAAATGAATGCAACAAAATCTAAGAAGAGTATGCCTTGCTCTGTTCTCTGTTTGCTGGGAGCTTGCAAATCTCCTGTAGTGCCTTCATGATGATTTAACAACTGTTTTGTGATCTTGAGAGAAAGTTAATAAGAGACAAGCGAGATTTGGATTCTTTTTCTCTAACACATTTTGGTAATATGCAGAGGAGTACAATAAAAGTGTCATCAATTTTCAATCTGGGAGAGGAACCAAGGCTGCCTGCAGAAAACCAGGAATCCTGACCACCAGACAATATGGCATTCTTAGGAAGGCAACCTGGTTGAAAACCAGGAATCCTGACCACTATATTACATAAGTCACTTGGAAGGAAAGCTGCATTGTCAGACCAGTCAGGCACAGATATATTTTCTCATCAGCTAACCAGTGGAGCCAATAGAATTGGTTTTTCAAATTTGATCAGCTGACATTTTCATGTCTGAGCATGTACGAAAGTTAAACTTGTACAAACTTGTACAAAGTTAAACTTGTACAACTCCCACAGCAAAAATTTGCTGTTCATTTGGAAAAAGCCTTCCTCAAAGGAGGTATAATCTCTTTATGGTGATTTACAAAATCTTTGGTGATCTTTACAGGAATTTATAAATGGACAATTTGAACGAGCCTGCGCTGTATCCTTTTTGCTGTAAGAAAATTATTTAATTTAAAGAGGCTACTATAAAAGTGAGAAAAGCTTCCCATACCGGGAGTTGAACCCGGGACGCCTGGGTGAAAACCAGGAATCCTGACCGCTAGACCATATGAGACACAAAGTGCAGTTTACACCAGACAGGCATTGGAATATCTGCTTTGTCCATCAACCAGTGGAGCCAAGAGCCTTGGTTTTCCAAATGATTACAACTAACTTTTTTAAATTTGAGAATATATGTGCTTTACACTTGTACAACCTGAAAAAAAACACATACTGAAATTTGCTTGTTGTTTTGATAAATACTTACTCAGAGGAGCTACTACAAATGTGCTCACTTCAGGAACCAAGACCTCATGGCGCAATGGTAGCGCGTCTGTTTCCAGATCAGTAGGATGCGTGTTGAAATCACGTCGGTGTCAAGCGCTTCTTTTTGAAGACTAGATCACCCTACTTAAGTGGTATTGTACGCCCAGTGTTCCCTCCCTGAATGTCTTGAAAAATGAATGCAACAAAATCTAAGAAGAGTTTGCCTTGCTCTGTTCTCTGTTTGCTGGGAGCTTGCAAATCTCCTGTAGTGCCTTCATGATGATTTAACAACTGTTTTGTGATCTTGAGAGAAAGTTAATAAGAGACAAGCGAGATTTGGATTCTTTTTCTCTAACATATTTTTGTAATATGCAGAGGAGTACAATAAAAGTGTCATCAATTTTCAATCTGGGAGAGGAACCAAGGCTGCCTGCAGAAAACCAGGATTCCTGACCACCAGACAATATGGCATTCTTAGGAAGGCAACCTGGTTGAAAACCAGGAATCCTGACCACTATATTACATAAGTCACTTGGAAGGAAAGCTGCATTGTCAGACCAGTCAGGCACAGATATATTTTCTCATCAGCTAACCAGTGGAGCCAATAGAATTGGTTTTTCAAATTTGATCAGCTGACATTTTCATGTCTGAGCATGTACGAAAGTTAAACTTGTACAAAGTTAAACTTGTACAACTCCCACATCAAAAACTTTGCTGTTCATTTGGAAAAAGCCTTCCTCAAAGGAGGTATAATCTCTTTTTGGTGATTTGCAAAATCTTTGGTGATCTTTACAGGAATTTATAAATGGACAATTTGAACGAGCGTGCGCTGTATCCTTTTTGCTGTAACAAACTTAGTTAATTTAAAGAGGCTACTATAAAAGTGAGAAAAGCTTCCCATACCGGGAGTTGAACCCGGTCCACCTGGATGAAAACCAGGTATCCTGACCGCTAGACCATATGGGACACAAAATGCATTTTACACCAGACAGGCATTGGAATATCTGCTTTGTCCATCAACCAGTGGAGCCAAGAGCCTTGGTTTTCCAAATGATTACAACTGACTTTTTTTAAATTTGAGAATATATGTGCTTTACACTTGTACAACCTGAAAAAAAACACATACTGAAATTTGCTTGTTGTTTTGATAAATACTTACTAAGAGGAGCTACTACAAATGTGCTCACTACAGGAACCAAGACCTCATAGCGCAACGGTAGCGCGTCTGACTCCAGATCAGAAGGTTGCGTGTTCAAATCACGTCAGGGTCAAGCACTTCCTTTTGAAGAATAGATCACCCTTCTTAAGGGATGTTGTACGCCCAATGTTCCCTCCCTGAATGTCTTGAAAAATGAATGCAACAAAATCTAAGAAGAGTATGCCTTGCTCTGCTCTCTGTTTGCTGGGAGCTTGAAGATCTCCTGTAGTGCCTTCATGATGATTTAACAACTGTTCTCTGATCTTGAGAGAAAGTTAATAAGAGACAAGCGAGATTTGGATTCTTTTTCTCTAACACATTTTGGTAATATGCAGAGGAGTACAATAAAAGTGTCATCAATTTTCAATCTGGGAGAGGAACCAAGGGGTCCTGCAGAAAACCAGGAATCCTGACCACCAGACAATATGGCATTCTTAGGAAGGCAACCTGGTTGAAAACCAGGAATCCTGACCATTATATTACATAAGTCACTTGGAAGGAAAGCTGCATTGTCAGACCAGTCAGGCACAGCAAAATTTTCTCATCAGATAACCAGTGGAGCCAATAGAATTGGTTTTTCAAATTTGATCAGCTGACATTTTCATGTGCGAGCATGTACGAAAGTTAAACTCATACAAAGTTAAACTTGTACAACTCCCACAGCAAAAACTTTGCTGTTCATTTGGAAAAAGCCTTCCTCAAAGGAGGTATAATCTCTTTATGGTGATTTACAAAATCTTTGGTGATCTTTACAGGAATTTATAAATGGACAATTTGAACGAGCCTGCGCTGTATCCTTTTTGCTGTAAGAAAATTAGTTAATTTAAAGAGGCTACTATAAAAGTGAGAAAAGCTTCCCATACCGGGAGTTGAACACGGGCCGCCTGGGTGAAAACCAGGAATCCTGACCGCTAGACCATATGGGACACAAAATGCATTTTACACCAGACAGGCATTGGAATATCTGCTTTGTCCATCAACCAGTGGAGCCAAGAGCCTTGGTTTTCCAAATGATTACAACTGACTTTTTTTAAATTTGAGAATATATGTGCTTTACACTTCTACAACCTGAAAAAAAAACATACTGAAATTTGCTTGTTGTTTTGATAAATACTTACTCAGAGGAGCTACTACAAATGTGCTCACTATAGTAACCAAGACCTCATGGCGCAATGGTAGCGCGTCTGACTCCAGATCAGGAGGTTGCGTGTTCAAATCACATCGGTGTCAAGCAAATCCTTTTGAAGACTAGATGACCCTACTTAAGTGGTATTGTACGCCCAATGTTCCCTCCCTGAATGTCTAGAAAATGAATGCAACAAAATCTAAGAAGAGTATGCCTTGCTCTGCTCTCTGTTTGCTGGGAGCTTGCAGATCTCCTGTAGTGCCTTCATGATGATTTAACAACTGTTTTGTGATCTTGAGAGAAAGTTAATAAGAGACAAGCGAGATTTGGATTCTTTTTCTCTAACACATTTTGGTAATATGCAGAGGAGTACAATAAAAGTGTCATCAATTTTCAATCTGGAAGAGGAACCAAGGCTGCCTGCAGAAAACCAGGAATCCTGACCACCAGACAATATGGCATTCTTAGGAAGGCAACCTGGTTGAAAACCAGGAATCCTGACCACTATATAACATAAGTCACTTGGAAGGAAAGCTGCATTGTCAGACCAGTCAGGCACAGCAATATTTTCTCATCAGCTAACCAGTGGAGCCAATAGAATTGGTTTTTCAAATTTGATCAGCTGATATTTTCATGTCTGAGCATATACGAAAGTTAAACTTGTACAAAGTTAAACTTGTACAACTCCCACAGCAAAAACTTTGCTGTTCATTTGGAAAAAGCCTTCCTCAAAGGAGGTATAATCTCTTTATGGTGATTTACAAAATCTTTGGTGATCTTTACAGGAATTTATAAATGGACAATTTGAACGAGCGTGCGCTGTATCCTTTTTGCTGTAACAAACTTAGTTAATTTAAAGAGGCTACTAAAAAAGTGAGAAAAGCTTCCCATACCGGGAGTTGAACCCGGGAGAAAACGAGGAATCCTGATCGCTAGACTATATGGGACACAAAATGTATTTTACACCAGACAGGCATTGGAATGTCTGCTTTGTCCATCAACCAGTGGAGCCAAGAGCCTTGGTTTTCCAAATGATTACAACTGACTTTTTTAAATTTGAGAATATATGTGCTTTACACTTGTACAACCTGAAAAAAAACACATATTGAAATTTGCTTGTTGTTTTGATAAATACTTACTCAGAGGAGCTACTACAAATGGGCTCACCACAGTAACCAAGACCTCGTGGCGCAACGGTAGCGCGTCTGACTCCAGATCAGAAGGTTGCGTGTTCAAATCACGTCAGGGTCAAGCACTTCCTTTTGAAGACTAGATCACCCTTCTTAAGGGATGTTGTACGCCCAATGTTCCCTCCCTGAATGTCTTGAAAAATGAATGCAACAAAATCTAAGAAGAGTATGCCTTGCTCTGCTCTCTGTTTGCTGGGAGCTTGCAGATCTCCTGTAGTGCCTTCATGATGATTTAACAACTGTTTTGTGATCTTGAGAGAAAGTTAATAAGAGACAAGCGAGATTTGGATTCTTTTTCTCTAACACATTTTGGTAATATGCAGAGGAGTACAATAAAAGTGTCATCAATTTTCAATCTGGGAGAGGAACCAAGGGGTCCTGCAGAAAACCAGGAATCCTGACCACCAGACAATATGGCATTCTTAGGAAGGCAACCTGGTTGAAAACCAGGAATCCTGACCATTATATTACATAAGTCACTTGGAAGGAAAGCTGCATTGTCAGACCAGTCAGGCACAGCAAAATTTTCTCATCAGATAACCAGTGGAGCCAATAGAATTGGTTTTTCAAATTTGATCAGCTGACATTTTCATGTGCGAGCATGTACGAAAGTTAAACTCATACAAAGTTAAACTTGTACAACTCCCACAGCAAAAACTTTGCTGTTCATTTGGAAAAAGCCTTCCTCAAAGGAGGTATAATCTCTTTATGGTGATTTACAAAATCTTTGGTGATCTTTACAGGAATTTATAAATGGACAATTTGAACGAGCCTGCGCTGTATCCTTTTTGCTGTAAGAAAATTAGTTAATTTAAAGAGGCTACTATAAAAGTGAGAAAAGCTTCCCATACCGGGAGTTGAACCCGGGCCGCCTGGGTGAAAACCAGGAATCCTGACCGCTAGACCATATGGGACACAAAATGCATTTTACACCAGACAGGCATTGGAATATCTGCTTTGTCCATCAACCAGTGGAGCCAAGAGCCTTGGTTTTCCAAATGATTACAACTGACTTTTTTTAAATTTGAGAATATATGTGCTTTACACTTCTACAACCTGAAAAAAAAACATACTGAAATTTGCTTGTTGTTTTGATAAATACTTACTCAGAGGAGCTACTACAAATGTGCTCACTATAGTAACCAAGACCTCATGGCGCAATGGAAGCGTGTCTGACTCCAGATCATGAGGTTGCGTGTTCAAATCACATCGGTGTCAAGCAAATCCTTTTGAAGACTAGATGACCCTACTTAAGTGGTATTGTACGCCCAATGTTCCCTCCCTGAATGTCTTGAAAAATGAATGCAACAAAATCTAAGAAGAGTATGCCTTGCTCTGCTCTCTGTTTGCTGGGAGCTTGCAGATCTCCTGTAGTGCCTTCATGATGATTTAACAACTGTTTTGTGATCTTGAGAGAAAGTTAATAAGAGACAAGCGAGATTTGGATTCTTTTTCTCTAACACATTTTGGTAATATGCAGAGGAGTACAATAAAAGTGTCATCAATTTTCAATCTGGGAGAGGAACCAAGGCTGCCTGCAGAAAACCAGGAATCCTGACCACCAGACAATATGGCATTCTTAGGAAGGCAACCTGGTTGAAAACCAGGAATCCTGACCACTATATTACATAAGTCACTTGGAAGGAAAGCTGCATTGTCAGACCAGTCAGGCACAGATATATTTTCTCATCAGCTAACCAGTGGAGCCAATAGAATTGGTTTTTCAAATTTGATCAGCTGACATTTTCATGTCTGAGCATGTACGAAACTTGTACTTGTACAAACTTGTACAAAGTTAAACTTGTACAACTCCCACAGCAAAAATTTGCTGTTCATTTGGAAAAAGCCTTCCTCAAAGGAGGTATAATCTCTTTATGGTGATTTACAAAATCTTTGGTGATCTTTACAGGAATTTATAAATGGACAATTTGAACGAGCCTGCGCTGTATCCTTTTTGCTGTAAGAAAATTATTTAATTTAAAGAGGCTACTATAAAAGTGAGAAAAGCTTCCCATACCGGGAGTTGAACCCGGGACGCCTGGGTGAAAACCAGGAATCCTGACCGCTAGACCATATGAGACACAAAGTGCAGTTTACACCAGACAGGCATTGGAATATCTGCTTTGTCCATCAACCAGTGGAGCCAAGAGCCTTGGTTTTCCAAATGATTACAACTAACTTTTTTAAATTTGAGAATATATGTGCTTTACACTTGTACAACCTGAAAAAAAACACATACTGAAATTTGCTTGTTGTTTTGATAAATACTTACTCAGAGGAGCTACTACAAATGTGCTCACTTCAGGAACCAAGACCTCATGGCGCAATGTTAGCGCGTCTGTTTCCAGATCAGTAGGTTGCGTGTTGAAATCACGTCGGTGTCAAGCACTTCTTTTTGAAGACTAGATCACCCTACTTAAGTGGTATTGTACGCCCAGTGTTCCCTCCCTGAATGTCTTGAAAAATGAATGCAACAAAATCTAAGAAGAGTTTGCCTTGCTCTGTTCTCTGTTTGCTGGGAGCTTGCAAATCTCCTGTAGTGCCTTCATGATGATTTAACAACTGTTTTGTGATCTTGAGAGAAAGTTAATAAGAGACAAGCGAGATTTGGATTCTTTTTCTCTAACATATTTTTGTAATATGCAGAGGAGTACAATAAAAGTGTCATCAATTTTCAATCTGGGAGAGGAACCAAGGCTGCCTGCAGAAAACCAGGATTCCTGACCACCAGACAATATGGCATTCTTAGGAAGGCAACCTGGTTGAAAACCAGGAATCCTGACCACTATATTACATAAGTCACTTGGAAGGAAAGCTGCATTGTCAGACCAGTCAGGCACAGATATATTTTCTCATCAGCTAACCAGTGGAGCCAATAGAATTGGTTTTTCAAATTTGATCAGCTGACATTTTCATGTCTGAGCATGTACGAAAGTTAAACTTGTACAAAGTTAAACTTGTACAACTCCCACATCAAAAACTTTGCTGTTCATTTGGAAAAAGCCTTCCTCAAAGGAGGTATAATCTCTTTTTGGTGATTTGCAAAATCTTTGGTGATCTTTACAGGAATTTATAAATGGACAATTTGAACGAGCGTGCGCTGTATCCTTTTTGCTGTAACAAACTTAGTTAATTTAAAGAGGCTACTATAAAAGTGAGAAAAGCTTCCCATACCGGGAGTTGAACCCGGTCCGCCTGGATGAAAACCAGGTATCCTGACCGCTAGACCATATGGGACACAAAATGCATTTTACACCAGACAGGCATTGGAATATCTGCTTTGTCCATCAACCAGTGGAGCCAAGAGCCTTGGTTTTCCAAATGATTACAACTGACTTTTTTTAAATTTGAGAATATATGTGCTTTACACTTGTACAACCTGAAAAAAAACACATACTGAAATTTGCTTGTTGTTTTGATAAATACTTACTAAGAGGAGCTACTACAAATGTGCTCACTACAGGAACCAAGACCTCATAGCGCAACGGTAGCGCGTCTGACTCCAGATCAGAAGGTTGCGTGTTCAAATCACGTCAGGGTCAAGCACTTCCTTTTGAAGAATAGATCACCCTTCTTAAGGGATGTTGTACGCCCAATGTTCCCTCCCTGAATGTCTTGAAAAATGAATGCAACAAAATCTAAGAAGAGTATGCCTTGCTCTGCTCTCTGTTTGCTGGGAGCTTGAAGATCTCCTGTAGTGCCTTCATGATGATTTAACAACTGTTCTCTGATCTTGAGAGAAAGTTAATAAGAGACAAGCGAGATTTGGATTCTTTTTCTCTAACACATTTTGGTAATATGCAGAGGAGTACAATAAAAGTGTCATCAATTTTCAATCTGGGAGAGGAACCAAGGGGTCCTGCAGAAAACCAGGAATCCTGACCACCAGACAATATGGCATTCTTAGGAAGGCAACCTGGTTGAAAACCAGGAATCCTGACCATTATATTACATAAGTCACTTGGAAGGAAAGCTGCATTGTCAGACCAGTCAGGCACAGCAAAATTTTCTCATCAGATAACCAGTGGAGCCAATAGAATTGGTTTTTCAAATTTGATCAGCTGACATTTTCATGTGCGAGCATGTACGAAAGTTAAACTCATACAAAGTTAAACTTGTACAACTCCCACAGCAAAAACTTTGCTGTTCATTTGGAAAAAGCCTTCCTCAAAGGAGGTATAATCTCTTTATGGTGATTTACAAAATCTTTGGTGATCTTTACAGGAATTTATAAATGGACAATTTGAACGAGCCTGCGCTGTATCCTTTTTGCTGTAAGAAAATTAGTTAATTTAAAGAGGCTACTATAAAAGTGAGAAAAGCTTCCCATACCGGGAGTTGAACACGGGCCGCCTGGGTGAAAACCAGGAATCCTGACCGCTAGACCATATGGGACACAAAATGCATTTTACACCAGACAGGCATTGGAATATCTGCTTTGTCCATCAACCAGTGGAGCCAAGAGCCTTGGTTTTCCAAATGATTACAACTGACTTTTTTTAAATTTGAGAATATATGTGCTTTACACTTCTACAACCTGAAAAAAAAACATACTGAAATTTGCTTGTTGTTTTGATAAATACTTACTCAGAGGAGCTACTACAAATGTGCTCACTATAGTAACCAAGACCTCATGGCGCAATGGTAGCGCGTCTGACTCCAGATCAGGAGGTTGCGTGTTCAAATCACATCGGTGTCAAGCAAATCCTTTTGAAGACTAGATGACCCTACTTAAGTGGTATTGTACGCCCAATGTTCCCTCCCTGAATGTCTAGAAAATGAATGCAACAAAATCTAAGAAGAGTATGCCTTGCTCTGCTCTCTGTTTGCTGGGAGCTTGCAGATCTCCTGTAGTGCCTTCATGATGATTTAACAACTGTTTTGTGATCTTGAGAGAAAGTTAATAAGAGACAAGCGAGATTTGGATTCTTTTTCTCTAACACATTTTGGTAATATGCAGAGGAGTACAATAAAAGTGTCATCAATTTTCAATCTGGAAGAGGAACCAAGGCTGCCTGCAGAAAACCAGGAATCCTGACCACCAGACAATATGGCATTCTTAGGAAGGCAACCTGGTTGAAAACCAGGAATCCTGACCACTATATAACATAAGTCACTTGGAAGGAAAGCTGCATTGTCAGACCAGTCAGGCACAGCAATATTTTCTCATCAGCTAACCAGTGGAGCCAATAGAATTGGTTTTTCAAATTTGATCAGCTGATATTTTCATGTCTGAGCATATACGAAAGTTAAACTTGTACAAAGTTAAACTTGTACAACTCCCACAGCAAAAACTTTGCTGTTCATTTGGAAAAAGCCTTCCTCAAAGGAGGTATAATCTCTTTATGGTGATTTACAAAATCTTTGGTGATCTTTACAGGAATTTATAAATGGACAATTTGAACGAGCGTGCGCTGTATCCTTTTTGCTGTAACAAACTTAGTTAATTTAAAGAGGCTACTAAAAAAGTGAGAAAAGCTTCCCATACCGGGAGTTGAACCCGGGAGAAAATGAGGAATCCTGATCGCTAGACTATATGGGACACAAAATGTATTTTACACCAGACAGGCATTGGAATGTCTGCTTTGTCCATCAACCAGTGGAGCCAAGAGCCTTGGTTTTCCAAATGATTACAACTGACTTTTTTAAATTTGAGAATATATGTGCTTTACACTTGTACAACCTGAAAAAAAACACATATTGAAATTTGCTTGTTGTTTTGATAAATACTTACTCAGAGGAGCTACTACAAATGGGCTCACCACAGTAACCAAGACCTCGTGGCGCAACGGTAGCGCGTCTGACTCCAGATCAGAAGGTTGTGTGTTCAAATCACGTCAGGGTCAAGCACTTCCTTTTGAAGACTAGATCACCCTTCTTAAGGGATGTTGTACGCCCAATGTTCCCTCCCTGAATGTCTTGAAAAATGAATGCAACAAAATCTAAGAAGAGTATGCCTTGCTCTGCTCTCTGTTTGCTGGGAGCTTGCAGATCTCCTGTAGTGCCTTCATGATGATTTAACAACTGTTTTGTGATCTTGAGAGAAAGTTAATAAGAGACAAGCGAGATTTGGATTCTTTTTCTCTAACACATTTTGGTAATATGCAGAGGAGTACAATAAAAGTGTCATCAATTTTCAATCTGGGAGAGGAACCAAGGCTGCCTACAGAAAACCAGGAATCCTGACCACCAGACAATATGGCATTCTTAGGAAGGCAACCTGGTTGAAAACCAGGAATCCTGACCACTATATTACATAAGTCACTTGGAAGGAAAGCTGCATTGTCAGACCATTCAGGCACAGATATATTTTCTCATCAGCTAACCAGTGGAGCCAATAGAATTGGTTTTTCAAATTTGATCAGCTGACATATTCATGTCTGAGCATGTACGAAAGTTAAACTTGTACAAAGTTAAACTTGTACAACTCCCACAGCAAAAACTTTGCTGTTCATTTGGAAAAAGCCTTCCTCAAAGGAGGTATAATCTCTTTATGGTGATTTACAAAATCTTTGGTGATCTTTACAGGAATTTATAAATGGACAATTTGAACGAGCCTGCGCTGTATCCTTTTTGCTGTAAGAAAATTAGTTAATTTAAAGAGGCTACTATAAAAGTGAGAAAAGCTTCCCATACCGGGAGTTGAACACGGGCCGCCTGGGTGAAAACCAGGAATCCTGACCGCTAGACCATATGGGACACAAAATGCATTTTACACCAGACAGGCATTGGAATATCTGCTTTGTCCATCAACCAGTGGAGCCAAGAGCCTTGGTTTTCCAAATGATTACAACTGACTTTTTTTAAATTTGAGAATATATGTGCTTTACACTTCTACAACCTGAAAAAAAAACATACTGAAATTTGCTTGTTGTTTTGATAAATACTTACTCAGAGGAGCTACTACAAATGTGCTCACTATAGTAACCAAGACCTCATGGCGCAATGGAAGCGTGTCTGACTCCAGATCATGAGGTTGCGTGTTCAAATCACATCGGTGTCAAGCAAATCCTTTTGAAGACTAGATGACCCTACTTAAGTGGTATTGTACGCCCAATGTTCCCTCCCTGAATGTCTTGAAAAATGAATGCAACAAAATCTAAGAAGAGTATGCCTTGCTCTGCTCTCTGTTTGCTGGGAGCTTGCAGATCTCCTGTAGTGCCTTCATGATGATTTAACAACTGTTTTGTGATCTTGAGAGAAAGTTAATAAGAGACAAGCGAGATTTGGATTCTTTTTCTCTAACACATTTTGGTAATATGCAGAGGAGTACAATAAAAGTGTCATCAATTTTCAATCTGGGAGAGGAACCAAGGCTGCATGCAGAAAACCAGGAATCCTGACCACCAGACAATATGGCATTCTTAGGAAGGCAACCTGGTTGAAAACCAGGAATCCTGACCACTATATTACATAAGTCACTTGGAAGGAAAGCTGCATTGTCAGACCAGTCAGGCACAGATATATTTTCTCATCAGCTAACCAGTGGAGCCAATAGAATTGGTTTTTCAAATTTGATCAGCTGACATTTTCATGTCTGAGCATGTACGAAAGTTAAACTTGTACAAAGTTAAACTTGTACAACTCCCACATCAAAAACTTTGCTGTTCATTTGGAAAAAGCCTTCCTCAAAGGAGGTATAATCTCTTTTTGGTGATTTGCAAAATCTTTGGTGATCTTTACAGGAATTTATAAATGGACAATTTGAACGAGCGTGCGCTGTATCCTTTTTGCTGTAACAAACTTAGTTAATTTAAAGAGGCTACTATAAAAGTGAGAAAAGCTTCCCATACCGGGAGTTGAACCCGGTCCGCCTGGATGAAAACCAGGTATCCTGACCGCTAGACCATATGGGACACAAAATGCATTTTTCACCAGACAGGCATTGGAATATCTGCTTTGTCCATCAACCAGTGGAGCCAAGAGCCTTGGTTTTCCAAATGATTACAACTGACTTTTTTTAAATTTGAGAATATATGTGCTTTACACTTGTACAACCTGAAAAAAAACACATACTGAAATTTGCTTGTTGTTTTGATAAATACTTACTAAGAGGAGCTACTACAAATGTGCTCACTACAGGAACCAAGACCTCGTAGCGCAACGGTAGCGCGTCTGACTCCAGATCAGAAGGTTGCGTGTTCAAATCACGTCAGGGTCAAGCACTTCCTTTTGAAGAATAGATCACCCTTCTTAAGGGATGTTGTACGCCCAATGTTCCCTCCCTGAATGTCTTGAAAAATGAATGCAACAAAATCTAAGAAGAGTATGCCTTGCTCTGCTCTCTGTTTGCTGGGAGCTTGAAGATCTCCTGTAGTGCCTTCATGATGATTTAACAACTGTTCTCTGATCTTGAGAGAAAGTTAATAAGAGACAAGCGAGATTTGGATTCTTTTTCTCTAACACATTTTGGTAATATGCAGAGGAGTACAATAAAAGTGTCATCAATTTTCAATCTGGGAGAGGAACCAAGGGGTCCTGCAGAAAACCAGGAATCCTGACCACCAGACAATATGGCATTCTTAGGAAGGCAACCTGGTTGAAAACCAGGAATCCTGACCATTATATTACATAAGTCACTTGGAAGGAAAGCTGCATTGTCAGACCAGTCAGGCACAGCAAAATTTTCTCATCAGATAACCAGTGGAGCCAATAGAATTGGTTTTTCAAATTTGATCAGCTGACATTTTCATGTGCGAGCATGTACGAAAGTTAAACTCATACAAAGTTAAACTTGTACAACTCCCACAGCAAAAACTTTGCTGTTCATTTGGAAAAAGCCTTCCTCAAAGGAGGTATAATCTCTTTATGGTGATTTACAAAATCTTTGGTGATCTTTACAGGAATTTATAAATGGACAATTTGAACGAGCCTGCGCTGTATCCTTTTTGCTGTAAGAAAATTAGTTAATTTAAAGAGGCTACTATAAAAGTGAGAAAAGCTTCCCATACCGGGAGTTGAACACGGGCCGCCTGGGTGAAAACCAGGAATCCTGACCGCTAGACCATATGGGACACAAAATGCATTTTACACCAGACAGGCATTGGAATATCTGCTTTGTCCATCAACCAGTGGAGCCAAGAGCCTTGGTTTTCCAAATGATTACAACTGACTTTTTTTAAATTTGAGAATATATGTGCTTTACACTTCTACAACCTGAAAAAAAAACATACTGAAATTTGCTTGTTGTTTTGATAAATACTTACTCAGAGGAGCTACTACAAATGTGCTCACTATAGTAACCAAGACCTCATGGCGCAATGGTAGCGCGTCTGACTCCAGATCAGGAGGTTGCGTGTTCAAATCACATCGGTGTCAAGCAAATCCTTTTGAAGACTAGATGACCCTACTTAAGTGGTATTGTACGCCCAATGTTCCCTCCCTGAATGTCTAGAAAATGAATGCAACAAAATCTAAGAAGAGTATGCCTTGCTCTGCTCTCTGTTTGCTGGGAGCTTGCAGATCTCCTGTAGTGCCTTCATGATGATTTAACAACTGTTTTGTGATCTTGAGAGAAAGTTAATAAGAGACAAGCGAGATTTGGATTCTTTTTCTCTAACACATTTTGGTAATATGCAGAGGAGTACAATAAAAGTGTCATCAATTTTCAATCTGGAAGAGGAACCAAGGCTGCCTGCAGAAAACCAGGAATCCTGACCACCAGACAATATGGCATTCTTAGGAAGGCAACCTGGTTGAAAACCAGGAATCCTGACCACTATATAACATAAGTCACTTGGAAGGAAAGCTGCATTGTCAGACCAGTCAGGCACAGCAATATTTTCTCATCAGCTAACCAGTGGAGCCAATAGAATTGGTTTTTCAAATTTGATCAGCTGATATTTTCATGTCTGAGCATATACGAAAGTTAAACTTGTACAAAGTTAAACTTGTACAACTCCCACAGCAAAAACTTTGCTGTTCATTTGGAAAAAGCCTTCCTCAAAGGAGGTATAATCTCTTTATGGTGATTTACAAAATCTTTGGTGATCTTTACAGGAATTTATAAATGGACAATTTGAACGAGCGTGCGCTGTATCCTTTTTGCTGTAACAAACTTAGTTAATTTAAAGAGGCTACTAAAAAAGTGAGAAAAGCTTCCCATACCGGGAGTTGAACCCGGGAGAAAACGAGGAATCCTGATCGCTAGACTATATGGGACACAAAATGTATTTTACACCAGACAGGCATTGGAATGTCTGCTTTGTCCATCAACCAGTGGAGCCAAGAGCCTTGGTTTTCCAAATGATTACAACTGACTTTTTTAAATTTGAGAATATATGTGCTTTACACTTGTACAACCTGAAAAAAAACACATATTGAAATTTGCTTGTTGTTTTGATAAATACTTACTCAGAGGAGCTACTACAAATGGGCTCACCACAGTAACCAAGACCTCGTGGCGCAACGGTAGCGCGTCTGACTCCAGATCAGAAGGTTGCGTGTTCAAATCACGTCAGGGTCAAGCACTTCCTTTTGAAGACTAGATCACCCTTCTTAAGGGATGTTGTACGCCCAATGTTCCCTCCCTGAATGTCTTGAAAAATGAATGCAACAAAATCTAAGAAGAGTATGCCTTGCTCTGCTCTCTGTTTGCTGGGAGCTTGCAGATCTCCTGTAGTGCCTTCATGATGATTTAACAACTGTTTTGTGATCTTGAGAGAAAGTTAATAAGAGACAAGCGAGATTTGGATTCTTTTTCTCTAACACATTTTGGTAATATGCAGAGGAGTACAATAAAAGTGTCATCAATTTTCAATCTGGGAGAGGAACCAAGGCTGCCTACAGAAAACCAGGAATCCTGACCACCAGACAATATGGCATTCTTAGGAAGGCAACCTGGTTGAAAACCAGGAATCCTGACCACTATATTACATAAGTCACTTGGAAGGAAAGCTGCATTGTCAGACCATTCAGGCACAGATATATTTTCTCATCAGCTAACCAGTGGAGCCAATAGAATTGGTTTTTCAAATTTGATCAGCTGACATATTCATGTCTGAGCATGTACGAAAGTTAAACTTGTACAAAGTTAAACTTGTACAACTCCCACAGCAAAAACTTTGCTGTTCATTTGGAAAAAGCCTTCCTCAAAGGAGGTATAATCTCTTTATGGTGATTTACAAAATCTTTGGTGATCTTTACAGGAATTTATAAATGGACAATTTGAACGAGCCTGCGCTGTATCCTTTTTGCTGTAAGAAAATTAGTTAATTTAAAGAGGCTACTATAAAAGTGAGAAAAGATTCCCATACCGGGAGTTGAACACAGGCCACCTGGGTGAAAACCAGGAATCCTGACCGCTAGACCATATGGGACACAAAATGCATTTTACACCAGACAGGCATTGGAATATCTGCTTTGTCCATCAACCAGTGGAGCCAAGAGCCTTGGTTTTCCAAATGATTACAACTGACTTTTTTTAAATTTGAGAATATATGTGCTTTACACTTCTACAACCTGAAAAAAAAACATACTGAAATTTGCTTGTTGTTTTGATAAATACTTACTCAGAGGAGCTACTACAAATGTGCTCACTATAGTAACCAAGACCTCATGGCGCAATGGAAGCGTGTCTGACTCCAGATCATGAGGTTGCGTGTTCAAATCACATCGGTGTCAAGCAAATCCTTTTGAAGACTAGATGACCCTACTTAAGTGGTATTGTACGCCCAATGTTCCCTCCCTGAATGTCTTGAAAAATGAATGCAACAAAATCTAAGAAGAGTATGCCTTGCTCTGCTCTCTGTTTGCTGGGAGCTTGCAGATCTCCTGTAGTGCCTTCATGATGATTTAACAACTGTTTTGTGATCTTGAGAGAAAGTTAATAAGAGACAAGCGAGATTTGGATTCTTTTTCTCTAACACATTTTGGTAATATGCAGAGGAGTACAATAAAAGTGTCATCAATTTTCAATCTGGGAGAGGAACCAAGGCTGCCTGCAGAAAACCAGGAATCCTGACCACCAGACAATATGGCATTCTTAGGAAGGCAACCTGGTTGAAAACCAGGAATCCTGACCACTATATTACATAAGTCACTTGGAAGGAAAGCTGCATTGTCAGACCAGTCAGGCACAGATATATTTTCTCATCAGCTAACCAGTGGAGCCAATAGAATTGGTTTTTCAAATTTGATCAGCTGACATTTTCATGTCTGAGCATGTACGAAACTTGTACTTGTACAAACTTGTACAAAGTTAAACTTGTACAACTCCCACAGCAAAAATTTGCTGTTCATTTGGAAAAAGCCTTCCTCAAAGGAGGTATAATCTCTTTATGGTGATTTACAAAATCTTTGGTGATCTTTACAGGAATTTATAAATGGACAATTTGAACGAGCGTGCGCTGTATCCTTTTTGCTGTAACAAACTTAGTTAATTTAAAGAGGCTACTATAAAAGTGAGAAAAGCTTCCCATACCGGGAGTTGAACCCGGGAGAAAACGAGGAATCCTGATCGCTAGACTATATGGGACACAAAATGTATTTTACACCAGACAGGCATTGGAATATCTGCTTTGTCCATCAACCAGTGGAGCCAAGAGCCTTGGTTTTCCAAATGATTCCAACTGACTTTTTTAAATTTGAGAATATATGTGCTTTACACTTGTACAACCTGAAAAAAACACATATTGAAATTTGCTTGTTGTTTTGATAAATACTTACTCAGAGGAGCTACTACAAATGGGCTCACTACAATCACCAAGACCTTGTGGCGCAACGGTAGCGCGTCTGACTCCAGATCAGAAGGTTGCGTGTTCAAATCACGTCAGGGTCAAGCACTTCCTTTTGAAGACTAGATCACCCTTCTTAAGGGATGTTGTACGCCCAATGTTCCCTCCCTGAATGTCTTGAAAAATGAATGCAACAAAATCTAAGAAGAGTATGCCTTGCTCTGCTCTCTGTTTGCTGGGAGCTTGCAGATCT
Organism: Moxostoma hubbsi; assembly: GCA_032164185.1. Taxonomy (NCBI): domain Eukaryota; kingdom Metazoa; phylum Chordata; class Actinopteri; order Cypriniformes; family Catostomidae; genus Moxostoma; species Moxostoma hubbsi. The sequence goes on along the minus strand of JAVLUX010000040.1, from coordinate 22,986,303 downwards.
CCTGTAGTGCCTTCATGATGATTTAACAACTGTTTTGTGATCTTGAGAGAAAGTTAATAAGAGACAAGCGAGATTTGGATTCTTTTTCTCTAACATATTTTTGTAATATGCAGAGGAGTACAATAAAAGTGTCATCAATTTTCAATCTGGGAGAGGAACCAAGGGGTCCTGCAGAAAACCAGGAATCCTGACCACCAGACAATATGGCATTCTTAGGAAGGCAACCTGGTTGAAAACCAGGAATCCTGACCATTATATTACATAAGTCACTTGGAAGGAAAGCTGCATTGTCAGACCAGTCAGGCACAGCAAAATTTTCTCATCAGATAACCAGTGGAGCCAATAGAATTGGTTTTTCAAATTTGATCAGCTGACATTTTCATGTGCGAGCATGTACGAAAGTTAAACTCATACAAAGTTAAACTTGTACAACTCCCACAGCAAAAACTTTGCTGTTCATTTGGAAAAAGCCTTCCTCAAAGGAGGTATAATCTCTTTATGGTGATTTACAAAATCTTTGGTGATCTTTACAGGAATTTATAAATGGACAATTTGAACGAGCCTGCGCTGTATCCTTTTTGCTGTAAGAAAATTAGTTAATTTAAAGAGGCTACTATAAAAGTGAGAAAAGCTTCCCATACCGGGAGTTGAACACGGGCCGCCTGGGTGAAAACCAGGAATCCTGACCGCTAGACCATATGGGACACAAAATGCATTTTACACCAGACAGGCATTGGAATATCTGCTTTGTCCATCAACCAGTGGAGCCAAGAGCCTTGGTTTTCCAAATGATTACAACTGACTTTTTTTAAATTTGAGAATATATGTGCTTTACACTTCTACAACCTGAAAAAAAAACATACTGAAATTTGCTTGTTGTTTTGATAAATACTTACTCAGAGGAGCTACTACAAATGTGCTCACTATAGTAACCAAGACCTCATGGCGCAATGGAAGCGTGTCTGACTCCAGATCATGAGGTTGCGTGTTCAAATCACATCGGTGTCAAGCAAATCCTTTTGAAGACTAGATGACCCTACTTAAGTGGTATTGTACGCCCAATGTTCCCTCCCTGAATGTCTTGAAAAATTAATGCAACAAAATCTAAGAAGAGTATGCCTTGCTCTGCTCTCTGTTTGCTGGGAGCTTGCAGATCTCCTGTAGTGCCTTCATGATGATTTAACAACTGTTTTGTGATCTTGAGAGAAAGTTAATAAGAGACAAGCGAGATTTGGATTCTTTTTCTCTAACACATTTTGGTAATATGCAGAGGAGTACAATAAAAGTGTCATCAATTTTCAATCTGGGAGAGGAACCAAGGCTGCCTGCAGAAAACCAGGAATCCTGACCACCAGACAATATGGCATTCTTAGGAAGGCAACCTGGTTGAAAACCAGGAATCCTGACCACTATATTACATAAGTCACTTGGAAGGAAAGCTGCATTGTCAGACCAGTCAGGCACAGATATATTTTCTCATCAGCTAACCAGTGGAGCCAATAGAATTGGTTTTTCAAATTTGATCAGCTGACATTTTCATGTCTGAGCATGTACGAAACTTGTACTTGTACAAACTTGTACAAAGTTAAACTTGTACAACTCCCACAGCAAAAATTTGCTGTTCATTTGGAAAAAGCCTTCCTCAAAGGAGGTATAATCTCTTTATGGTGATTTACAAAATCTTTGGTGATCTTTACAGGAATTTATAAATGGACAATTTGAACGAGCCTGCGCTGTATCCTTTTTGCTGTAAGAAAATTATTTAATTTAAAGAGGCTACTATAAAAGTGAGAAAAGCTTCCCATACCGGGAGTTGAACCCGGGCCGCCTGGGTGAAAACCAGGAATCCTGACCGCTAGACCATATGGGACACAAAGTGCAGTTTACACCAGACAGGCATTGGAATATCTGCTTTGTCCATCAACCAGTGGAGCCAAGAGCCTTGGTTTTCCAAATGATTACAACTGACTTTTTTAAATTTGAGAATATATGTGCTTTACACTTGTACAACCTGAAAAAAAACACATACTGAAATTTGCTTGTTGTTTTGATAAATACTTACTCAGAGGAGCTACTACAAATGTGCTCACTTCAGGAACCAAGACCTCATGGCGCAACGGTAGTGCGTCTGTTTCCAGATCAGTAGGTTGCGTGTTGAAATCACGTCGGTGTCAAGCACTTCTTTTTGAAGACTAGATCACCCTACTTAAGTGGTATTGTACGCCCAGTGTTCCCTCCCTGAATGTCTTGAAAAATGAATGCAACAAAATCTAAGAAGAGTTTGCCTTGCTCTGTTCTCTGTTTGCTGGGAGCTTGCAAATCTCATGTAGTGCCTTCATGATGATTTAACAACTGTTTTGTGATCTTGAGAGAAAGTTAATAAGAGACAAGCGAGATTTGGATTCTTTTTCTCTAACATATTTTTGTAATATGCAGAGGAGTACAATAAAAGTGTCATCAATTTTCAATCTGGGAGAGGAACCAAGGGGTCCTGCAGAAAACCAGGAATCCTGACCACCAGACAATATGGCATTCTTAGGAAGGCAACCTGGTTGAAAACCAGGAATCCTGACCATTATATTACATAAGTCACTTGGAAGGAAAGCTGCATTGTCAGACCAGTCAGGCACAGCAAAATTTTCTCATCAGATAACCAGTGGAGCCAATAGAATTGGTTTTTCAAATTTGATCAGCTGACATTTTCATGTGCGAGCATGTACGAAAGTTAAACTCATACAAAGTTAAACTTGTACAACTCCCACAGCAAAAACTTTGCTGTTCATTTGGAAAAAGCCTTCCTCAAAGGAGGTATAATCTCTTTATGGTGATTTACAAAATCTTTGGTGATCTTTACAGGAATTTATAAATGGACAATTTGAACGAGCCTGCGCTGTATCCTTTTTGCTGTAAGAAAATTAGTTAATTTAAAGAGGCTACTATAAAAGTGAGAAAAGCTTCCCATACCGGGAGTTGAACGCGGGCCGCCTGGGTGAAAACCAGGAATCCTGACCGCTAGACCATATGGGACACAAAATGCATTTTACACCAGACAGGCATTGGAATATCTGCTTTGTCCATCAACCAGTGGAGCCAAGAGCCTTGGTTTTCCAAATGATTACAACTGACTTTTTTTAAATTTGAGAATATATGTGCTTTACACTTCTACAACCTGAAAAAAAAACATACTGAAATTTGCTTGTTGTTTTGATAAATACTTACTCAGAGGAGCTACTACAAATGTGCTCACTATAGTAACCAAGACCTCATGGCGCAATGGTAGCGCGTCTGACTCCAGATCAGGAGGTTGCGTGGTCAAATCACATCGGTGTCAAGCAAATCCTTTTGAAGACTAGATGACCCTACTTAAGTGGTATTGTACGCCCAATGTTCCCTCCCTGAATGTCTAGAAAAATGAATGCAACAAAATCTAAGAAGAGTATGCCTTGCTCTGCTCTCTGTTTGCTGGGAGCTTGCAGATCTCCTGTAGTGCCTTCATGATGATTTAACAACTGTTTTGTGATCTTGAGAGAAAGTTAATAAGAGACAAGCGAGATTTGGATTCTTTTTCTCTAACACATTTTGGTAATATGCAGAGGAGTACAATAAAAGTGTCATCAATTTTCAATCTGGAAGAGGAACCAAGGCTGCCTGCAGAAAACCAGGAATCCTGACCACCAGACAATATGGCATTCTTAGGAAGGCAACCTGGTTGAAAACCAGGAATCCTGACCACTATATAACATAAGTCACTTGGAAGGAAAGCTGCATTGTCAGACCAGTCAGGCACAGCAATATTTTCTCATCAGCTAACCAGTGGAGCCAATAGAATTGGTTTTTCAAATTTGATCAGCTGATATTTTCATGTCTGAGCATATACGAAAGTTAAACTTGTACAAAGTTAAACTTGTACAACTCCCACAGCAAAAACTTTGCTGTTCATTTGGAAAAAGCCTTCCTCAAAGGAGGTATAATCTCTTTATGGTGATTTACAAAATCTTTGGTGATCTTTACAGGAATTTATAAATGGACAATTTGAACGAGCGTGCGCTGTATCCTTTTTGCTGTAACAAACTTAGTTAATTTAAAGAGGCTACTAAAAAAGTGAGAAAAGCTTCCCATACCGGGAGTTGAACCCGGGAGAAAACGAGGAATCCTGATCGCTAGACTATATGGGACACAAAATGTATTTTACACCAGACAGGCATTGGAATGTCTGCTTTGTCCATCAACCAGTGGAGCCAAGAGCCTTGGTTTTCCAAATGATTACAACTGACTTTTTTAAATTTGAGAATATATGTGCTTTACACTTGTACAACCTGAAAAAAAACACATATTGAAATTTGCTTGTTGTTTTGATAAATACTTACTCAGAGGAGCTACTACAAATGGGCTCACCACAGTAACCAAGACCTCGTGGCGCAACGGTAGCGCGTCTGACTCCAGATCAGAAGGTTGCGTGTTCAAATCACGTCAGGGTCAAGCACTTCCTTTTGAAGACTAGATCACCCTTCTTAAGGGATGTTGTACGCCCAATGTTCCCTCCCTGAATGTCTTGAAAAATGAATGCAACAAAATCTAAGAAGAGTATGCCTTGCTCTGCTCTCTGTTTGCTGGGAGCTTGCAGATCTCCTGTAGTGCCTTCATGATGATTTAACAACTGTTTTGTGATCTTGAGAGAAAGTTAATAAGAGACAAGCGAGATTTGGATTCTTTTTCTCTAACACATTTTGGTAATATGCAGAGGAGTACAATAAAAGTGTCATCAATTTTCAATCTGGGAGAGGAACCAAGGCTGCCTACAGAAAACCAGGAATCCTGACCACCAGACAATATGGCATTCTTAGGAAGGCAACCTGGTTGAAAACCAGGAATCCTGACCACTATATTACATAAGTCACTTGGAAGGAAAGCTGCATTGTCAGACCATTCAGGCACAGATATATTTTCTCATCAGCTAACCAGTGGAGCCAATAGAATTGGTTTTTCAAATTTGATCAGCTGACATATTCATGTCTGAGCATGTACGAAAGTTAAACTTGTACAAAGTTAAACTTGTACAACTCCCACAGCAAAAACTTTGCTGTTCATTTGGAAAAAGCCTTCCTCAAAGGAGGTATAATCTCTTTATGGTGATTTACAAAATCTTTGGTGATCTTTACAGGAATTTATAAATGGACAATTTGAACGAGCCTGCGCTGTATCCTTTTTGCTGTAAGAAAATTAGTTAATTTAAAGAGGCTACTATAAAAGTGAGAAAAGCTTCCCATACCGGGAGTTGAACCCGGGCCGCCTGGGTGAAAACCAGGAATCCTGACCGCTAGACCATATGGGACACAAAATGCATTTTACACCAGACAGGCATTGGAATATCTGCTTTGTCCATCAACCAGTGGAGCCAAGAGCCTTGGTTTTCCAAATGATTACAACTGACTTTTTTTAAATTTGAGAATATATGTGCTTTACACTTCTACAACCTGAAAAAAAAAACATACTGAAATTTGCTTGTTGTTTTGATAAATACTTACTCAGAGGAGCTACTACAAATGTGCTCACTATAGTAACCAAGACCTCATGGCGCAATGGTAGCGTGTCTGTTTCCAGATCAGTAGGTTGCGTGTTGAAATCACGTCGGTGTCAAGCACTTCTTTTTGAAGACTAGATCACCCTACTTAAGTGGTATTGTACGCCCAGTGTTCCCTCCCTGAATGTCTTGAAAAATGAATGCAACAAAATCTAAGAAGAGTTTGCCTTGCTCTGTTCTCTGTTTGCTGGGAGCTTGCAAATCTCATGTAGTGCCTTCATGATGATTTAACAACTGTTTTGTGATCTTGAGAGAAAGTTAATAAGAGACAAGCGAGATTTGGATTCTTTTTCTCTAACATATTTTTGTAATATGCAGAGGAGTACAATAAAAGTGTCATCAATTTTCAATCTGGGAGAGGAACCAAGGCTGCCTGCAGAAAACCAGGAATCCTGACCACCAGACAATATGGCATTCTTAGGAAGGCAACCTGGTTGAAAACCAGGAATCCTGACCACTATATAACATAAGTCACTTGGAAGGAAAGCTGCATTGTCAGACCAGTCAGGCACAGATATATTTTCTCATCAGCTAACCAGTGGAGCCAATAGAATTGGTTTTTCAAATTTGATCAGCTGACATTTTCATGTCTGAGCATGTACGAAACTTGTACTTGTACAAACTTGTACAAAGTTAAACTTGTACAACTCCCACAGCAAAAATTTGCTGTTCATTTGGAAAAAGCCTTCCTCAAAGGAGGTATAATCTCTTTATGGTGATTTACAAAATCTTTGGTGATCTTTACAGGAATTTATAAATGGACAATTTGAACGAGCCTGCGCTGTATCCTTTTTGCTGTAAGAAAATTAGTTAATTTAAAGAGGCTACTATAAAAGTGAGAAAAGCTTCCCATACCGGGAGTTGAACCCGGGCCGCCTGGGTGAAAACCAGGAATCCTGACCGCTAGACCATATGGGACACAAAGTGCAGTTTACACCAGACAGGCATTGGAATATCTGCTTTGTCCATCAACCAGTGGAGCCAAGAGCCTTGGTTTTCCAAATGATTACAACTGACTTTTTTTTAAATTTGAGAATATTTGTGCTTTACACTTGTTTCCTCCCTGAATGTCTTGAAAAATTAATGCCACAAACACTAAGAAGAGTATACCTTGCTCTGGTCTCTGTTTGCTGGGAGCTTGCAGATCTCCTGGAGTGCCTTCATGATGATTTAACAACTGTTTTGTGATCTTGAGAGAAAGTTAATAAGAGACAAGCAAGATTTGGATTCTTTTGCTCTAACACATTTTGGTAATATGCAGAGGAGTACAATAAAAGTGTCATCAATTTTCATTCTGGGAGAGGAACCAAGGCTGCCTGCAGAAAACCAGGAATCCTGACCACCAGACAGTATGGCATTCTTAGGAAGGCAACCTGGTTGAAAACCAGGAATCCTGACCACTATATTACATAAGTCACTTGGAAGGAAAGCTGCATTGTCAGTCCAGTCAGGCACAGCCATATTTTCTCATCAGCAAACCAGTGGAGCCAATAGAATTGTTTTTTCAAATTTATCAACTGACTTTTTCATGTCTGAGCATATATGAATGTTAAACTTGTACAAAAGAAAGAACTCACAAAGCAAAAACTTTGCTGGTCTCGTGGAAAAAGCCTTCCTTAAAGGAGGTATAATCAGCTAACCAGTGGATCCACCAGACTTGGTTTTTCAAAATTTATCAACTGACTTTTTCATGTCTGAGCATGTACGAAACTTAAACTTGTACAAAAGAAAGAATTCCCACAGCAAAACTTTGCTGTTCATTTGGAAAAAGCCTTCCTCAAAGGAGGTATAATCTCTTTATGGTGATTTACAAAATCTTTGGTGATCTATACAGGAATTTATAAATGGACAATTTGAACGAGCGTGTGCTGTATCCTTTTTGCTGTAACAAAATTAGTTAATTTAAAGAGGCTACTATAAAAGTGAGAAAAAGCTTACCATACCGGGAGTTGAACCCAGGACGCCTGGGTGAAAACCAGGAATCCTGACCGCTAGACCATATGGGACACAAAATGTATTTCTCACCAGACAGGCATTGGAATATCTGCTTTTTCCATCAACCAATGGAGCCAAGAGCCTTGGTTTTCCAAATGATTACAACTGATTTCTTTTAAATTTGAGAATATATGTGCATTACACTTGTACAGCCTGAAAAAACACATACTGAAATTTGCTTATTGTTTTGATAAAGACTTACTCAGAGGAGCTATTACAAATGGGCTCACTACAATAACCAAGACCAGGAATCCTGACCACTATATTACATAAGTCACTTGGAAGGAAAGCTGCATTGTCAGTCCAGTCAGGCACAGCAATATTTTCTCATCAGCAAACCAGTGGAGCCAATAGAATTGTTTTTTCAAATTTGATCAGCTGACATTTTCATTTCTGAGCATGTACGAAAGTTAAACTTGTACAAAAGAAAGAACTCACACAGTAAAAACTTCGCTGGTCTTTTGGAAAAAGCCTTCCTTAAAGGAGGTATAATCAGTTAACCAGTGGAGCCACCAGACTTGGTTTTTCAAAATTTATCAACTGACTTTTTCATGTCTGAGCATGCACGAAAGTTAAACTTGTACAAAAGAAAGAACTCCCACAGCAAAACTTTGCTGTTCATTTGGAAAAAGCCTTCCTCAAAGGAGGTATAATCTCTTTATGGTGATTTACAAAATCTTTGGTGATCTTTACAGGAATTTATAAATGGACAATTTGAACGAGCGTGCGCTGTATCCTTTTTGCTGTAACAAAATTAGTTAATTTAAAGAGGCTACTATAAAAGTGAGAAAAGCTTCCCATACCGGGAGTTGAACCCGGGCCACCTGGGTGAAAACCAGGAATCCTGACCGCTAGACCATATGGGACACAAGATGTGCTTTACACCAGACAGGCATTGGAATATCTGCTTTGTCCATCAACCAGTGGAGCCAAGAGCCTTGGTTTTCCAAATGATTACAACTGACTTTTTTTTAAATTTGAGAATATATGTGCTTTACACTTGTACAACCTAAAAAATAAAACACTGAAATTTGCTTGTTGTTTTGATAAAGACTTACTCAGAGGAGCTACTACAAATGGGCTCACTACAATAACCAAGACCTTGTGGTGCAACGGTAGCGCGTCTGACTCCAGATCAGAAGGTTGCGTGTTCAAATCATGTCGGGGTCAAGCACTTCCTTTTGAAGACTAGATGACTCTACTTAAGGGGTATTGTACGCCTAATGTTTACTCCCTGAATGTCTTGAAAAATGAATGCCACAAACACAAAGAAGAGTATGCCTTGCTCTGGTCTCTGTTTGCTGGGAGCTTGCAGATCTCCTGGAGTGCCTTCATGATGATTTAACAACTGTTTAGTGGATCTTGAGAGAAAGTTAATAAGAGACAAGCGAGATTTGGATTCTTTTTCTCTAACACATTTTGGTAATATGCAGAGGAGTACAATAAAAGTGTCATCAATTTTCAGTCTGGGAGAGGAACCAAGACTGCCTGGAGAAAACCAGGAATCCTGACCACCAGACAATATGGCATTCTTAGGAAGGCAACCTGGTTGAAAACCAGGAATCCTGACCACTATATTACATAAGTCACTTGGAAAGAAAGCTGCATTGTCAGGCACAGCAATATTTTCTCATCAGCTAACCAGTGGAGCCAATAGAATTGTTTTTTCAAATTTGATCAACTGACATTTTCATGTCTGAGCATGTATGAATGTTAAACTTGTACAAAAGAAAGAACTCACACAGCAAAAACTTTGCTGGTCTCGTGGAAAAAGCCTTCCTTAAAGGAGGTATAATCAGCTAACCAGTGGAGCCACCAGACCTGGTTTTTCAAAATTTATCAACTGACATTTTCATGTCTGAGCATGTACGAAAGTTAAACTTGTACAAAGTTAAACTTGTACAACTCCAACAGCAAAAACTTTGCTGTTCATATGGAAAAAGCCTTCCTCAAAGGAGGTATAATCACTTTATGGTGATTTACAAAATCTTTGGTGATCTTTAAAGGAATTTATAAATGGACAATTTGAACGAGCGTGCGCTGTATCCTTTTTGCTGTAAGAAAATTAGTTAATTTAAAGAGGCTACTATAAAAGTGAGAAAAGCTTCCCATACCGGGAGTTGAACACGGGCCGCCTGGGTGAAAACCAGGAATCCTGACCGCTAGACCATATGGGACAAAAAATGTGTTTTACACCAGACAGGCATTGGAATATCTGCTTTGTCCATCAACCAGTGGAGCCAAGAGCCTTGGTTTTCCAAATGATTACAACTGACTTTTTTAAATTTGAGAATATATGTGCTTTACACTTGTACAACCTGAAAAAAAAACATACTGAAATTTGCTTGTTGTTTTGATAAAGACTTACTCAGAGGAGCTACTACAAATGGGCTCACTACAATAATCAAGACCTCGTGGCGCAACGGTAACGCGTCTGACTCCAGATCAGAAGGTTGCGTGTTCAAATCACGTCGGGGTCAAGCACTTCCTTTTGAAGACTAGATGACCCTACTTAAGGGGTATTGTACGCCCAATGTTCCCTCCCTGAATGTCTAGAAAAATGAATGCCACAAACACAAAGAAGAGTATGCCTTGCTCTGCTCTCTGTTTGCTGGGAGCTTGCAGATCTCCTGTAGTGCCTTCATGATGATTTAACAACTGTATTGTGGATCTTGAGAGAAAGTTAATAAGAGACAAGCAAGATTTGGATTCTTTTTCTCTAACATATTTTGGTAATATGCAGAGGAGTACAATAAAAGTGTCATCAATTTTCAATCTGGGAGAGGAACCAAGGCTGCCTACAGAAAACCAGGAATCCTGACCACCAGACAATATGGCATTCTTAGGAAGGCAACCTGGTTGAAAACCAGGAATCCTGACCATTATATTACATAAGTCACTTGGAAGGAAAGCTGCATTGTCAGACCAGTCAGGCACAGCAATATTTTCTCATCAGCTAACCAGTGGAGCCAATAGAATTGGTTTTTCAAATTTGATCAGCTGACATTTTCATGTCTGAGCATGTACGAAAGTTAAACTTGTACAACTCCCACAGCAAAAACTTTGCTGTTCATTTGGAAAAAGCCTTCCTCAAAGTAGGTATAATCTCTTTATGGTGATTTACAAAATCTTTGGTGATCTTTACAGGAATTTATAAATGGACAATTTGAACGAGCGTGCGCTGTATCCTTTTTGCTGTAAGAAAATTAGTTAATTTAAAGAGGCTACTATAAAAGTGAGAAAAGCTTCCCATAACAGGAGTTGAACACGGGCAGCCTGGGTGAAAACCAGGAATCCTGACCGCTAGACCATATGGGACACAAGATGTATATTACACCAGACAGGCATTGGAATATCTGCTTTGTCCATCAACCAGTGGAGCCAAGAGCCTTGGTTTTTCCAAATGATTACAACTGACTTTTTTTTAAATTTGAGAATATATGTGCTTTACACTTGTACAACCTGAAAAAAACACATACTGAAATTTGCTTGTTGTTTTGAGCTCACTACAATAACCAAGACCGCGTGTCGCAATGGTAGTGCGACTGACTCCAGATAAGAAGGTTATGTGTTCAAAGCACAGACTAGATCACCCTACTTAAGGGGTGTTGTACGCCCAATGTTCCCTCCCTGAATGTCTTTTTAAAATGAATTCCACTAACGCTAAGAAGAGTATGCCTTGCTCTGGTCTCTGTTTGCTGGGAGCTTGCAGATCTCCGGGAGTGCCTTCATGATGATTTAACAACTGTTTTGTGATCTTGAGAGAAAGTTAATAAGAGACAAGCGAGATTTGGATTCTTTTTCTCTAACACATTTTGGTAATATGCAGAGGAGTACAATAAAAGAGTCATCAATTTTCATTCTGGGAGAGGAACCAAGACTGACTGCAGAGAACCAGGTATCCTGACCACCAGACAATATGGCATTCTTAGGAAGGCAACCTGGTTGAAAAGCAGGAATTCTGACCACTATATTACATAAGTCACTTGGAAGGAAAGCTGCATTGTCAGTCCAGTCAGGCACAGCAATATTTTCTCATCAGCAAACCAGTGGAGCCAATAGAATTGTTTTTTCAAATTTGATCAGCTGACATTTTCATGTCTGAGCATGTACGAAAGTTAAACTTGTACAAAAGAAAGAACTCACACAGTAAAAACTTTGCTGGTCTTTTGGAAAAAGCCTTCCTTAAAGGAGGTATAATCAGCTAACCAGTGGAGCCACCAGACTTGGTTTTTCAAAATTTATCAGCTGACTTTTTCATGTCTGAGCATGTACAACAGTTAAACTTGTACAAAAGAAAGAACTCCCACAGCAAATACTTTGCTGTTCATTTGGAAAAAGCCTTCCTCAAAGGAGGTATAATCTCTTTATGGTATTTACAAAATCTTTGGTGATCTTTACAGGAATTTATAAATGGACAATTTGAAGGGGCGTGCGCTGTATCCTTTTTGCTGTAACAATATTAGTTAATTTAAAGAGGCTACTATTAAAGTGAGAAAAGCTTCCATACCGGGAGTTGAACCGGGCCACATGGGTGAAAACCAGGAATCCTGACCGCTAGACCATATGGGACACAAAATGTATTTTACACCAGACAGGCATTGGAATATCTGCTTTGTCCATCAACCATTGGAGCCAAGAGCATTGGTTTTCCAAATGATTACAACTGACTTTTTTTTAAATTTGAGAATATTTGTGCTTTACACTTGTTTCCTCCCTGAATGTCTTGAAAAATTAATGCCACAAACACTAAGAAGAGTATACCTTGCTCTGGTCTCTGTTTGCTGGGAGCTTGCAGATCTCCTGGAGTGCCTTCATGATGATTTAACAACTGTTTTGTGATCTTGAGAGAAAGTTAATAAGAGACAAGCAAGATTTGGATTCTTTTGCTCTAACACATTTTGGTAATATGCAGAGGAGTACAATAAAAGTGTCATCAATTTTCATTCTGGGAGAGGAACCAAGGCTGCCTGCAGAAAACCAGGAATCCTGACCACCAGACAGTATGGCATTCTTAGGAAGGCAACCTGGTTGAAAACCAGGAATCCTGACCACTATATTACATAAGTCACTTGGAAGGAAAGCTGCATTGTCAGTCCAGTCAGGCACAGCCATATTTTCTCATCAGCAAACCAGTGGAGCCAATAGAATTGTTTTTTCAAATTTATCAACTGACTTTTTCATGTCTGAGCATATATGAATGTTAAACTTGTACAAAAGAAAGAACTCACAAAGCAAAAACTTTGCTGGTCTCGTGGAAAAAGCCTTCCTTAAAGGAGGTATAATCAGCTAACCAGTGGATCCACCAGACTTGGTTTTTCAAAATTTATCAACTGACTTTTTCATGTCTGAGCATGTACGAAACTTAAACTTGTACAAAAGAAAGAATTGCCACAGCAAAACTTTGCTGTTCATTTGGAAAAAGCCTTCCTCAAAGGAGGTATAATCTCTTTATGGTGATTTACAAAATCTTTGGTGATCTATACAGGAATTTATAAATGGACAATTTGAACGAGCGTGTGCTGTATCCTTTTTGCTGTAACAAAATTAGTTAATTTAAAGAGGCTACTATAAAAGTGAGAAAAAGCTTACCATACCGGGAGTTGAACCCAGGACGCCTGGGTGAAAACCAGGAATCCTGACCGCTAGACCATATGGGACACAAAATGTATTTCTCACCAGACAGGCATTGGAATATCTGCTTTTTCCATCAACCAATGGAGCCAAGAGCCTTGGTTTTCCAAATGATTACAACTGATTTCTTTTAAATTTGAGAATATATGTGCATTACACTTGTACAGCCTGAAAAAACACATACTGAAATTTGCTTATTGTTTTGATAAAGACTTACTCAGAGGAGCTATTACAAATGGGCTCACTACAATAACCAAGACCAGGAATCCTGACCACTATATTACATAAGTCACTTGGAAGGAAAGCTGCATTGTCAGACCAGTCAGGCACAGCAATATTTTCTCATCAGCAAACCAGTGGAGCCAATAGAATTGTTTTTTCAAATTTGATCAGCTGACATTTTCATTTCTGAGCATGTACGAAAGTTAAACTTGTACAAAAGAAAGAACTCACACAGTAAAAACTTCGCTGGTCTTTTGGAAAAAGCCTTCCTTAAAGGAGGTATAATCAGTTAACCAGTGGAGCCACCAGACTTGGTTTTTCAAAATTTATCAACTGACTTTTTCATGTCTGAGCATGCACGAAAGTTAAACTTGTACAAAAGAAAGAACTCCCACAGCAAAACTTTGCTGTTCATTTGGAAAAAGCCTTCCTCAAAGGAGGTATAATCTCTTTATGGTGATTTACAAAATCTTTGGTGATCTTTACAGGAATTTATAAATGGACAATTTGAACGAGCGTGCGCTGTATCCTTTTTGCTGTAAGAAAATTAGTTAATTTAAAGAGGCTACTATAAAAGTGAGAAAAGCTTCCCCTACTGGGAGTTGAACATGGGCAGCCTGGGTGAAAACCAGGAATCCTGACCGCTAGACCATATGGGACACAAGATGTGTATTACAACAGACAGGCATTGGAATATCTGCTTTGTCCATCAAACAGTGGAGCCAAGAGCCTTGGTTTTCCAAATGATTACAACTGACTTTTTTTTAAATTTGAGAATATATGTGCTTTACACTTGTACAACCTGAAAAAAAACACATACTGAAATTTGCTTGTTGTTTTGATAAAGACTTACTCAGAGGAGCTACTACAAATGGGCTCCCTACAATAACCAAGACCTCGTGGCGCAATGGTAGTGCGACTGACTCCAGATCAGAAGGTTGTGTGTTTAAAGCACAGACTAGATCACCCTACTTAAGGGGTGTTGTACCCCCATTGTTCCCTCCCTGAATGTCTTGAAAAATGAATGCCTCAAACGCTAAGAAGAGTATGCCTTGCTCTGGTCTCTGTTTGCTGGGAGCTTGCAGATCTCCTGGAGTGCCTTCAAGATGACTTAACAACTGTTTTGTGATCTTGAGAGAAAGTTAATAAGAGACAAGCGAGATTTAGATTCTTTTTCTCTAACACATTTTGGTAATATGCAGAGGAGTACAATAAAAGTGTCATCAATTTTCATTCTGGGAGAGGAACCAAGGCTGCCTGCAGAAAACCAGGAATCCTGACCACCAGACAGTATGGCATTCTTAGGAAGGCAACCTGGTTGAAAACCAGGAATCCTGACCATTATATAACATAAGTCACTTGGAAGGAAAGCTGCATTGTCAGACCAGTCAGGCACAGCAATATATTCTCATCAGCTAACCAGTGGAGCCAATAGAATTGGTTTTTCAAATTTGATCAGCTGACATTTTCATGTCTGAGCATGTACGAAAGTTAAACTTGTACAACTCCCACAGCAAAAACTTTGCTGTTCATTTGGAAAAAGCCTTCCTCAAAGTAGGTATAATCTCTTTATGGTGATTTACAAAATCTTTGGTGATCTTTACAGGAATTTATAAATGGACAATTTGAACGAGCGTGCGCTGTATCCTTTTTGCTGTAAGAAAATTAGTTAATTTAAAGAGGCTACTATAAAAGTGAGAAAAGCTTCCCATAACAGGAGTTGAACACGGGCAGCCTGGGTGAAAACCAGGAATCCTGACCGCTAGACCATATGGGACACAAGATGTATATTACACCAGACAGGCATTGGAATATCTGCTTTGTCCATCAACCAGTGGAGCCAAGAGCCTTGGTTTTTCCAAATAATTACAACTGACTTTTTTTTAAATTTGAGAATATATGTGCTTTACACTTGTACAACCTGAAAAAAACACATACTGAAATTTGCTTGTTGTTTTGAGCTCACTACAATAACCAAGACCGCGTGTCGCAATGGTAGTGCGACTGACTCCAGATAAGAAGGTTATGTGTTCAAAGCACAGACTAGATCACCCTACTTAAGGGGTGTTGTACGCCCAATGTTCCCTCCCTGAATGTCTTTTTAAAATGAATTCCACTAACGCTAAGAAGAGTATGCCTTGCTCTGGTCTCTGTTTGCTGGGAGCTTGCAGATCTCCGGGAGTGCCTTCATGATGATTTAACAACTGTTTTGTGATCTTGAGAGAAAGTTAATAAGAGACAAGCGAGATTTGGATTCTTTTTCTCTAACACATTTTGGTAATATGCAGAGGAGTACAATAAAAGAGTCATCAATTTTCATTCTGGGAGAGGAACCAAGACTGACTGCAGAAAACCAGGTATCCTGACCACCAGACAATATGGCATTCTTAGGAAGGCAACCTGGTTGAAAAGCAGGAATTCTGACCACTATATTACATAAGTCACTTGGAATGAAAGCTGCATTGTCAGTCCAGTCAGGCACAGCAATATTTTCTCATCAGCAAACCAGTGGAGCCAATAGAATTGTTTTTTCAAATTTGATCAGCTGACATTTTCATGTCTGAGCATGTACGAAAGTTAAACTTGTACAAAAGAAAGAACTCACACAGTAAAAACTTTGCTGGTCTTTTGGAAAAAGCCTTCCTTAAAGGAGGTATAATCAGCTAACCAGTGGAGCCACCAGACTTGGTTTTTCAAAATTTATCAGCTGACTTTTTCATGTCTGAGCATGTACAACAGTTAAACTTGTACAAAAGAAAGAACTCCCACAGCAAATACTTTGCTGTTCATTTGAAAAAAGCCTTCCTCAAAGGAGGTATAATCTCTTTATGGTATTTACAAAATCTTTGGTGATCTTTACAGGAATTTATAAATGGACAATTTGAAGGGGCGTGCGCTGTATCCTTTTTGCTGTAACAATATTAGTTAATTTAAAGAGGCTACTATTAAAGTGAGAAAAGCTTCCATACCGGGAGTTGAACCGGGCCACATGGGTGAAAACCAGGAATCCTGACCGCTAGACCATATGGGACACAAAATGTATTTTACACCAGACAGGCATTGGAATATCTGCTTTGTCCATCAACCATTGGAGCCAAGAGCATTGGTTTTCCAAATGATTACAACTGACTTTTTTTTAAATTTGAGAATATTTGTGCTTTACACTTGTTTCCTCCCTGAATGTCTTGAAAAATTAATGCCACAAACACTAAGAAGAGTATACCTTGCTCTGGTCTCTGTTTGCTGGGAGCTTGCAGATCTCCTGGAGTGCCTTCATGATGATTTAACAACTGTTTTGTGATCTTGAGAGAAAGTTAATAAGAGACAAGCAAGATTTGGATTCTTTTGCTCTAACACATTTTGGTAATATGCAGAGGAGTACAATAAAAGTGTCATCAATTTTCATTCTGGGAGAGGAACCAAGGCTGCCTGCAGAAAACCAGGAATCCTGACCACCAGACAGTATGGCATTCTTAGGAAGGCAACCTGGTTGAAAACCAGGAATCCTGACCACTATATTACATAAGTCACTTGGAAGGAAAGCTGCATTGTCAGTCCAGTCAGGCACAGCCATATTTTCTCATCAGCAAACCAGTGGAGCCAATAGAATTGTTTTTTCAAATTTATCAACTGACTTTTTCATGTCTGAGCATATATGAATGTTAAACTTGTACAAAAGAAAGAACTCACAAAGCAAAAACTTTGCTGGTCTCGTGGAAAAAGCCTTCCTTAAAGGAGGTATAATCAGCTAACCAGTGGATCCACCAGACTTGGTTTTTCAAAATTTATCAACTGACTTTTTCATGTCTGAGCATGTACGAAACTTAAACTTGTACAAAAGAAAGAATTCCCACAGCAAAACTTTGCTGTTCATTTGGAAAAAGCCTTCCTCAAAGGAGGTATAATCTCTTTATGGTGATTTACAAAATCTTTGGTGATCTATACAGGAATTTATAAATGGACAATTTGAACGAGCGTGTGCTGTATCCTTTTTGCTGTAACAAAATTAGTTAATTTAAAGAGGCTACTATAAAAGTGAGAAAAAGCTTACCATACCGGGAGTTGAACCCAGGACGCCTGGGTGAAAACCAGGAATCCTGACCGCTAGACCATATGGGACACAAAATGTATTTCTCACCAGACAGGCATTGGAATATCTGCTTTTTCCATCAACCAATGGAGCCAAGAGCCTTGGTTTTCCAAATGATTACAACTGATTTCTTTTAAATTTGAGAATATATGTGCATTACACTTGTACAGCCTGAAAAAACACATACTGAAATTTGCTTATTGTTTTGATAAAGACTTACTCAGAGGAGCTATTACAAATGGGCTCACTACAATAACCAAGACCAGGAATCCTGACCACTATATTACATAAGTCACTTGGAAGGAAAGCTGCATTGTCAGTCCAGTCAGGCACAGCAATATTTTCTCATCAGCAAACCAGTGGAGCCAATAGAATTGTTTTTTCAAATTTGATCAGCTGACATTTTCATTTCTGAGCATGTACGAAAGTTAAACTTGTACAAAAGAAAGAACTCACACAGTAAAAACTTCGCTGGTCTTTTGGAAAAAGCCTTCCTTAAAGGAGGTATAATCAGTTAACCAGTGGAGCCACCAGACTTGGTTTTTCAAAATTTATCAACTGACTTTTTCATGTCTGAGCATGCACGAAAGTTAAACTTGTACAAAAGAAAGAACTCCCACAGCAAAACTTTGCTGTTCATTTGGAAAAAGCCTTCCTCAAAGGAGGTATAATCTCTTTATGGTGATTTACAAAATCTTTGGTGATCTTTACAGGAATTTATAAATGGACAATTTGAACGAGCGTGCGCTGTATCCTTTTTGCTGTAAGAAAATTAGTTAATTTAAAGAGGCTACTATAAAAGTGAGAAAAGCTTCCCCTACTGGGAGTTGAACATGGGCAGCCTGGGTGAAAACCAGGAATCCTGACCGCTAGACCATATGGGACACAAGATGTGTATTACACCAGACAGGCATTGGAATATCTGCTTTGTCCATCAAACAGTGGAGCCAAGAGCCTTGGTTTTCCAAATGATTACAACTGACTTTTTTTTAAATTTGAGAATATATGTGCTTTACACTTGTACAACCTGAAAAAAAACACATACTGAAATTTGCTTGTTGTTTTGATAAAGACTTACTCAGAGGAGCTACTACAAATGGGCTCCCTACAATAACCAAGACCTCGTGGCGCAATGGTAGTGCGACTGACTCCAGATCAGAAGGTTGTGTGTTTAAAGCACAGACTAGATCACCCTACTTAAGGGGTGTTGTACCCCCAATGTTCCCTCCCTGAATGTCTTGAAAAATGAATGCCTCAAACGCTAAGAAGAGTATGCCTTGCTCTGGTCTCTGTTTGCTGGGAGCTTGCAGATCTCCTGGAGTGCCTTCAAGATGACTTAACAACTGTTTTGTGATCTTGAGAGAAAGTTAATAAGAGACAAGCGAGATTTAGATTCTTTTTCTCTAACACATTTTGGTAATATGCAGAGGAGTACAATAAAAGTGTCATCAATTTTCATTCTGGGAGAGGAACCAAGGCTGCCTGCAGAAAACCAGGAATCCTGACCACCAGACAGTATGGCATTCTTAGGAAGGCAACCTGGTTGAAAACCAGGAATCCTGACCAATATATTACATAAGTCACTTGGAAGGAAAGCTGCATTGTCAGTCCAGTCAGGCACAGCCATATTTTCTCATCAGCAAACCAGTGGAGCCAATAGAATTGTTTTTTCAAATTTGATCAGCTGACATTTTCATGTCTGAGCATGTACGAAACTTGTACTTGTACAAACTTGTACAAAGTTAAACTTGTACAACTCCCACAGCAAAAATTTGCTGTTCATTTGGAAACAGCCTTCCTCAAAGGAGGTATAATCTCTTTATGGTGATTTACAAAATCTTTGGTGATCTTTACAGGAATTTATAAATGGACAATTTGAACGAGCGTGCGCTGTATCCTTTTTGCTGTAACAAAATTAGTTAATTTAAAGAGGCTACTATAAAAGTGAGAAAAGCTTCCCATACCGGGAGTTGAACCCGGGCCACCTGGGTGAAAACCAGGAATCCTGACCGCTAGACCATATGGGACACAAGATGTGCTTTACACCAGACAGGCATTGGAATATCTGCTTTGTCCATCAACCAGTGGAGCCAAGAGCCTTGGTTTTCCAAATGATTACAACTGACTTTTTTTTAAATTTGAGAATATATGTGCTTTACACTTGTACAACCTGAAAAATAAAACACTGAAATTTGCTTGTTGTTTTGATAAAGACTTACTCAGAGGAGCTACTACAAATGGGCTCACTACAATAACCAAGACCTTGTGGTGCAACGGTAGCGCGTCTGACTCCAGATCAGAAGGTTGCGTGTTCAAATCATGTCGGGGTCAAGCACTTCCTTTTGAAGACTAGATGACTCTACTTAAGGGGTATTGTACGCCTAATGTTTACTCCCTGAATGTCTTGAAAAATGAATGCCACAAACACAAAGAAGAGTATGCCTTTCTCTGGTCTCTGTTTGCTGGGAGCTTGCAGATCTCCTGGAGTGCCTTCATGATGATTTAACAACTGTTTAGTGGATCTTGAGAGAAAGTTAATAAGAGACAAGCGAGATTTGGATTCTTTTTCTCTAACACATTTTGGTAATATGCAGAGGAGTACAATAAAAGTGTCATCAATTTTCAGTCTGGGAGAGGAACCAAGACTGCCTGGAGAAAACCAGGAATCCTGACCACCAGACAATATGGCATTCTTAGGAAGGCAACCTGGTTGAAAACCAGGAATCCTGACCACTATATTACATAAGTCACTTGGAAAGAAAGCTGCATTGTCAGGCACAGCAATATTTTCTCATCAGCTAACCAGTGGAGCCAATAGAATTGTTTTTTCAAATTTGATCAACTGACATTTTCATGTCTGAGCATGTATGAATGTTAAACTTGTACAAAAGAAAGAACTCACACAGCAAAAATTTTGCTGGTCTCGTGGAAAAAGCCTTCCTTAAAGGAGGTATAATCAGCTAACCAGTGGAGCCACCAGACCTGGTTTTTCAAAATTTATCAACTGACATTTTCATGTCTGAGCATGTACGAAAGTTAAACTTGTACAAAGTTAAACTTGTACAACTCCAACAGCAAAAACTTTGCTGTTCATATGGAAAAAGCCTTCCTCAAAGGAGGTATAATCACTTTATGGTGATTTACAAAATCTTTGGTGATCTTTAAAGGAATTTATAAATGGACAATTTGAACGAGCGTGCGCTGTATCCTTTTTGCTGTAAGAAAATTAGTTAATTTAAAGAGGCTACTATAAAAGTGAGAAAAGCTTCCCATACCGGGAGTTGAACACGGGCCGCCTGGGTGAAAACCAGGAATCCTGACCGCTAGACCATATGGGACAAAAAATGTGTTTTACACCAGACAGGCATTGGAATATCTGCTTTGTCCATCAACCAGTGGAGCCAAGAGCCTTGGTTTTCCAAATGATTACAACTGACTTTTTTAAATTTGAGAATATATGTGCTTTACACTTGTACAACCTGAAAAAAAAACATACTGAAATTTGCTTGTTGTTTTGATAAAGACTTACTCAGAGGAGCTACTACAAATGGGCTCACTACAATAATCAAGACCTCGTGGCGCAACGGTAACGCGTCTGACTCCAGATCAGAAGGTTGCGTGTTCAAATCACGTCGGGGTCAAGCACTTCCTTTTGAAGACTAGATGACCCTACTTAAGGGGTATTGTACACCTAATGTTTACTCCCTGAATGTCTTGAAAAATGAATGCCACAAACACAAAGAAGAGTATGCCTTGCTCTGGTCTCTGTTTGCTGGGAGCTTGCAGATCTCCTGTAGTGCCTTCATGATGATTTAACAACTGTATTGTGGATCTTGAGAGAAAGTTAATAAGAGACAAGCAAGATTTGGATTCTTTTTCTCTAACATATTTTGGTAATATGCAGAGGAGTACAATAAAAGTGTCATCAATTTTCAATCTGGGAGAGGAACCAAGGCTGCCTACAGAAAACCAGGAATCCTGACCACCAGACAATATGGCATTCTTAGGAAGGCAACCTGGTTGAAAACCAGGAATCCTGACCACTATATTACATAAGTCACTTGGAAGGAAAGCTGCATTGTCAGACCAGTCAGGCACAGATATATTTTCTCATCAGCTAACCAGTGGAGCCAATAGAATTGGTTTTTCAAATTTGATCAGCTGACATTTTCATGTCTGAGCATGTACGAAACTTGTACTTGTACAAACTTGTACAAAGTTAAACTTGTACAACTCCCACAGCAAAAATTTGCTGTTCATTTGGAAAAAGCCTTCCTCAAAGGAGGTATAATCTCTTTATGGTGATTTACAAAATCTTTGGTGATCTTTACAGGAATTTATAAATGGACAATTTGAACGAGCCTGCGCTGTATCCTTTTTGCTGTAAGAAAATTAGTTAATTTAAAGAGGCTACTATAAAAGTGAGAAAAGCTTCCCATACCGGGAGTTGAACCCGGGCCGCCTGGGTGAAAACCAGGAATCCTGACCGCTAGACCATATGGGACACAAAGTGCAGTTTACACCAGACAGGCATTGGAATATCTGCTTTGTCCATCAACCAGTGGAGCCAAGAGCCTTGGTTTTCCAAATGATTACAACTGACTTTTTTTAAATTTGAGAATATATGTGCTTTACACTTGTACAACCTGAAAAAAAAACACATACTGAAATTTGCTTGTTGTTTTGATAAATACTTACTCAGAGGAGCTACTACAAATGTGCTCATTACAGTAACCATGGCGCAACGGTAGCGCGTCTGACTCCAGAACAGAAGGTTGCGTGTTCAAATCACGTCGGTGTCAAGCACTTCCTTTTGAAGACTAGATCACCCTACTTAAGTGGTATTGTACGCCCAATGTTCCCTCCCTGAATGTCTTGAAAAATGAATGCCACAAACACAAAGAAGAGTATGCCTTGCTCTGCTCTCTGTTTGCCTGTAGTGCCTTCATGATGATTTAACAACTGTATTGTGGATCTTGAGAGAAAGTTAATAAGAGACAAGCGAGATTTGGATTCTTTTTCTCTAACATATTTTGGTAATATGCAGAGGAGTACAATAAAAGTGTCATCAATTTTCAATCTGGGAGAGGAACCAAGGCTGCCTACAGAAAACCAGGAATCCTGACCACCAGACAATATGGCATTCTTAGGAAGGCAACCTGGTTGAAAACCAGGAATCCTGACCATTATATTACATAAGTCACTTGGAAGGAAAGCTGCATTGTCAGACCAGTCAGGCACAGCAATATTTTCTCATCAGCTAACCAGTGGAGCCAATAGAATTGGTTTTTCAAATTTGATCAGCTGACATTTTCATGTCTGAGCATGTACGAAAGTTAAACTTGTACAACTCCCACAGCAAAAACTTTGCTGTTCATTTGGAAAAAGCCTTCCTCAAAGTAGGTATAATCTCTTTATGGTGATTTACAAAATCTTTGGTGATCTTTACAGGAATTTATAAATGGACAATTTGAACGAGCGTGCGCTGTATCCTTTTTGCTGTAAGAAAATTAGTTAATTTAAAGAGGCTACTATAAAAGTGAGAAAAGCTTCCCATAACAGGAGTTGAACACGGGCAGCCTGGGTGAAAACCAGGAATCCTGACCGCTAGACCATATGGGACACAAGATGTATATTACACCAGACAGGCATTGGAATATCTGCTTTGTCCATCAACCAGTGGAGCCAAGAGCCTTGGTTTTTCCAAATGATTACAACTGACTTTTTTTTAAATTTGAGAATATATGTGCTTTACACTTGTACAACCTGAAAAAAACACATACTGAAATTTGCTTGTTGTTTTGAGCTCACTACAATAACCAAGACCGCGTGTCGCAATGGTAGTGCGACTGACTCCAGATAAGAAGGTTATGTGTTCAAAGCACAGACTAGATCACCCTACTTAAGGGGTGTTGTACGCCCAATGTTCCCTCCCTGAATGTCTTTTTAAAATGAATTCCACTAACGCTAAGAAGAGTATGCCTTGCTCTGGTCTCTGTTTGCTGGGAGCTTGCAGATCTCCGGGAGTGCCTTCATGATGATTTAACAACTGTTTTGTGATCTTGAGAGAAAGTTAATAAGAGACAAGCGAGATTTGGATTCTTTTTCTCTAACACATTTTGGTAATATGCAGAGGAGTACAATAAAAGAGTCATCAATTTTCATTCTGGGAGAGGAACCAAGACTGACTGCAGAGAACCAGGTATCCTGACCACCAGACAATATGGCATTCTTAGGAAGGCAACCTGGTTGAAAAGCAGGAATTCTGACCACTATATTACATAAGTCACTTGGAAGGAAAGCTGCATTGTCAGTCCAGTCAGGCACAGCAATATTTTCTCATCAGCAAACCAGTGGAGCCAATAGAATTGTTTTTTCAAATTTGATCAGCTGACATTTTCATGTCTGAGCATGTACGAAAGTTAAACTTGTACAAAAGAAAGAACTCACACAGTAAAAACTTTGCTGGTCTTTTGGAAAAAGCCTTCCTTAAAGGAGGTATAATCAGCTAACCAGTGGAGCCACCAGACTTGGTTTTTCAAAATTTATCAGCTGACTTTTTCATGTCTGAGCATGTACAACAGTTAAACTTGTACAAAAGAAAGAACTCCCACAGCAAATACTTTGCTGTTCATTTGGAAAAAGCCTTCCTCAAAGGAGGTATAATCTCTTTATGGTATTTACAAAATCTTTGGTGATCTTTACAGGAATTTATAAATGGACAATTTGAAGGGGCGTGCGCTGTATCCTTTTTGCTGTAACAATATTAGTTAATTTAAAGAGGCTACTATTAAAGTGAGAAAAGCTTCCATACCGGGAGTTGAACCGGGCCACATGGGTGAAAACCAGGAATCCTGACCGCTAGACCATATGGGACACAAAATGTATTTTACACCAGACAGGCATTGGAATATCTGCTTTGTCCATCAACCATTGGAGCCAAGAGCATTGGTTTTCCAAATGATTACAACTGACTTTTTTTTAAATTTGAGAATATTTGTGCTTTACACTTGTTTCCTCCCTGAATGTCTTGAAAAATTAATGCCACAAACACTAAGAAGAGTATACCTTGCTCTGGTCTCTGTTTGCTGGGAGCTTGCAGATCTCCTGGAGTGCCTTCATGATGATTTAACAACTGTTTTGTGATCTTGAGAGAAAGTTAATAAGAGACAAGCAAGATTTGGATTCTTTTGCTCTAACACATTTTGGTAATATGCAGAGGAGTACAATAAAAGTGTCATCAATTTTCATTCTGGGAGAGGAACCAAGGCTGCCTGCAGAAAACCAGGAATCCTGACCACCAGACAGTATGGCATTCTTAGGAAGGCAACCTGGTTGAAAACCAGGAATCCTGACCACTATATTACATAAGTCACTTGGAAGGAAAGCTGCATTGTCAGTCCAGTCAGGCACAGCCATATTTTCTCATCAGCAAACCAGTGGAGCCAATAGAATTGTTTTTTCAAATTTATCAACTGACTTTTTCATGTCTGAGCATATATGAATGTTAAACTTGTACAAAAGAAAGAACTCACAAAGCAAAAACTTTGCTGGTCTCGTGGAAAAAGCCTTCCTTAAAGGAGGTATAATCAGCTAACCAGTGGATCCACCAGACTTGGTTTTTCAAAATTTATCAACTGACTTTTTCATGTCTGAGCATGTACGAAACTTAAACTTGTACAAAAGAAAGAATTGCCACAGCAAAACTTTGCTGTTCATTTGGAAAAAGCCTTCCTCAAAGGAGGTATAATCTCTTTATGGTGATTTACAAAATCTTTGGTGATCTATACAGGAATTTATAAATGGACAATTTGAACGAGCGTGTGCTGTATCCTTTTTGCTGTAACAAAATTAGTTAATTTAAAGAGGCTACTATAAAAGTGAGAAAAAGCTTACCATACCGGGAGTTGAACCCAGGACGCCTGGGTGAAAACCAGGAATCCTGACCGCTAGACCATATGGGACACAAAATGTATTTCTCACCAGACAGGCATTGGAATATCTGCTTTTTCCATCAACCAATGGAGCCAAGAGCCTTGGTTTTCCAAATGATTACAACTGATTTCTTTTAAATTTGAGAATATATGTGCATTACACTTGTACAGCCTGAAAAAACACATACTGAAATTTGCTTATTGTTTTGATAAAGACTTACTCAGAGGAGCTATTACAAATGGGCTCACTACAATAACCAAGACCAGGAATCCTGACCACTATATTACATAAGTCACTTGGAAGGAAAGCTGCATTGTCAGACCAGTCAGGCACAGCAATATTTTCTCATCAGCAAACCAGTGGAGCCAATAGAATTGTTTTTTCAAATTTGATCAGCTGACATTTTCATTTCTGAGCATGTACGAAAGTTAAACTTGTACAAAAGAAAGAACTCACACAGTAAAAACTTCGCTGGTCTTTTGGAAAAAGCCTTCCTTAAAGGAGGTATAATCAGTTAACCAGTGGAGCCACCAGACTTGGTTTTTCAAAATTTATCAACTGACTTTTTCATGTCTGAGCATGCACGAAAGTTAAACTTGTACAAAAGAAAGAACTCCCACAGCAAAACTTTGCTGTTCATTTGGAAAAAGCCTTCCTCAAAGGAGGTATAATCTCTTTATGGTGATTTACAAAATCTTTGGTGATCTTTACAGGAATTTATAAATGGACAATTTGAACGAGCGTGCGCTGTATCCTTTTTGCTGTAAGAAAATTAGTTAATTTAAAGAGGCTACTATAAAAGTGAGAAAAGCTTCCCCTACTGGGAGTTGAACATGGGCAGCCTGGGTGAAAACCAGGAATCCTGACCGCTAGACCATATGGGACACAAGATGTGTATTACAACAGACAGGCATTGGAATATCTGCTTTGTCCATCAAACAGTGGAGCCAAGAGCCTTGGTTTTCCAAATGATTACAACTGACTTTTTTTTAAATTTGAGAATATATGTGCTTTACACTTGTACAACCTGAAAAAAAACACATACTGAAATTTGCTTGTTGTTTTGATAAAGACTTACTCAGAGGAGCTACTACAAATGGGCTCCCTACAATAACCAAGACCTCGTGGCGCAATGGTAGTGCGACTGACTCCAGATCAGAAGGTTGTGTGTTCAAAGCACAGACTAGATCACCCTACTTAAGGGGTGTTGTACCCCCATTGTTCCCTCCCTGAATGTCTTGAAAAATGAATGCCTCAAACGCTAAGAAGAGTATGCCTTGCTCTGGTCTCTGTTTGCTGGGAGCTTGCAGATCTCCTGGAGTGCCTTCAAGATGACTTAACAACTGTTTTGTGATCTTGAGAGAAAGTTAATAAGAGACAAGCGAGATTTAGATTCTTTTTCTCTAACACATTTTGGTAATATGCAGAGGAGTACAATAAAAGTGTCATCAATTTTCATTCTGGGAGAGGAACCAAGGCTGCCTGCAGAAAACCAGGAATCCTGACCACCAGACAGTATGGCATTCTTAGGAAGGCAACCTGGTTGAAAACCAGGAATCCTGACCAATATATTACATAAGTCACTTGGAAGGAAAGCTGCATTGTCAGTCCAGTCAGGCACAGCCATATTTTCTCATCAGCAAACCAGTGGAGCCAATAGAATTGTTTTTTCAAATTTATCAACTGACATTTTCATGTCTGAGCATGTACGAAAGTTAAACTTGTACAACTCCCACAGCAAAAACTTTGCTGTTCATTTGGAAAAAGCCTTCCTCAAAGTAGGTATAATCTCTTTATGGTGATTTACAAAATCTTTGGTGATCTTTACAGGAATTTATAAATGGACAATTTGAACGAGCCTGCGCTGTATCCTTTTTGCTGTAAGAAAATTAGTTAATTTAAAGAGGCTACTATAAAAGTGAGAAAAGCTTCCCATACCAGGAGTTGAACCCGGTCCGCCTAGGTGAAAACCAGGAATCCTGACCGCTAGACCATATGGGACACAAAATGCATTTTACACCAGACAGGCATTGGAATATCTGCTTTGTCCATCAACCAGTGGAGCCAAGAGCCTTGGTTTTCCAAATGATTACAACTGACTTTTTTTAAATTTGAGAATATATGTGCTTTACACTTGTACAACCTGAAAAAAAAAACACAAACTGAAATTTGCTTGTTGTTTTGATAAATACTTACTCAGAGGAGCTACTACAAATGTGCTCACTACATTAACCAAGACCTCAGGGCGCAACGGTAGCGCGTCTGACTCCAAATCAGAAGGTTGCGTGTTCAAATCACGTCAGGTTCAAGCACTTCCTTTTGAAGACTAGATCACCCTACTTAAGTGGTATTGTACGCCCAATGTTCCCTCCCTGAATGTCTAGAAAAATGAATGCAACAAAATCTAAGAAGAGTATGCCTTGCTCTGCTCTCTGTTTGCTGGGAGCTTGCAGATCTCCTGTAGTGCCTTCATGATGATTTAACAACTGTTTTGTGATCTTGAGAGAAAGTTAATAAGAGACAAGCGAGATTTGGATTCTTTTTCTCTAACACATTTTGGTAATATGCAGAGGAGTACAATAAAAGTGTCATCAATTTTCAATCTGGGAGAGGAACCAAGGCTGCCTGCAGAAAACCAGGAATCCTGACCACCAGACAATATGGCATTCTTAGGAAGGCAACCTGGTTGAAAACCAGGAATCCTGACCACTATATAACATAAGTCACTTGGAAGGAAAGCTGCATTGTCAGACCAGTCAGGCACAGCAATATTTTCTCATCAGCTAACCAGTGGAGCCAATAGAATTGGTTTTTCAAATTTGATCAGCTGACATTTTCATGTCTGAGCATGTACGAAAGTTAAACTTGTACAAAGTTAAACTTGTACAACTCCCACATCAAAAACTTTGCTGTTCATTTGGAAAAAGCCTTCCTCAAAGGAGGTATAATCTCTTTATGGTGATTTACAAAATCTTTGGTGATCTTTACAGGAATTTATAAATGGACAATTTGAACGAGCGTGCGCTGTGTCCTTTTTGCTGTAACAAAATTAGTTAATTTAAAGAGGCTACTATAAAAGTGAGAAAAGCTTCCCATACCGGGAGTTGAACACGGGCCGCCTGGGTGAAAACCAGGAATCCTGACCGCTAGACCATATGGGACACAAAATGTGTTTTACACCAGACAGGCATTGGAATATCTGCTTTGTCCATCAACCAGTGGAGCCAAGAGCCTTGGTTTTCCAAATGATTACAACTGACTTTTTTAAATTTGAGAATATATGTGCTTTACACTTGTACAACCTGAAAAAAAAAACATACTGAAATTTGCTTGTTGTTTTGATAAAGACTTACTCAGAGGAGCTACTACAAATGGGCTCACTACAATAATCAAGACCTCGCGGCGCAACGGTAGCGCGTCTGACTCCAGATCAGAAGGTTGCGTGTTCAAATCACGTCGGGGTCAAGCACTTCCTTTTGAAGACTAGATGACCCTACTTAAGGGGTATTGTACACCTAATGTTTACTCCCTGAATGTCTTGAAAAATGAATGCCACAAACACAAAGAAGAGTATGCCTTGCTCTGGTCTCTGTTTGCTGGGAGCTTGCAGATCTCCTGGAGTGCCTTCATGATGATTTAACAACTGTTTTGTGGATCTTGAGAGAAAGTTAATAAGAGACAAGCAAGATTTGGATTCTTTTTCTCTAACACATTTTGGTAATATGCAGAGGAGTACAATAAAAGAGTCATCAATTTTCAGTCTGGGAGAGGAACCAAGACTGCCTGCAGAAAACCAGGAATCCTGACCACCAGACAATATGGCATAATTAGGAAGGCAACCTGGTTGAAAACCAGGAATCCTGACCACTATATTACATAAGTCACTTGGAAGGAAAGCTGCATTGTCAGGCACAGCAATATTTTCTCATCAGCTAACCAGTGGAGCCAATAGAATTGTTTTTTCAAATTTGATCAACTGACATTTTGATGTCTGAGCATGTATGAATGTTAAACTTGTACAAAAGAAAGAACTCACACAGCAAAAACTTTGCTGGTCTCGTGGAAAAAGCCTTCTTTAAAGGAGGTATAATCAGCTAACCAGTGGAGCCACCAGACCTGGTTTTTCAAAATTTATCAACTGACATTTTCATGTCTGAGCATGTACGAAAGTTAAACTTGTACAAAGTTAAACTTGTACAACTCCAATAGCAAAAACTTTGCTGTTCATATGGAAAAAGCCTTCCTCAAAGGAGGTATAATCACTTTATGGTGATTTACAAAATCTTTGGTGATCTTTACAGGAATTTATAAATGGACAATTTTGACGAGCTTGCGCTGTATCCTTTTTGCTGTAAGAAAATTAGTTAATTTAAAGAGGCTACTATTAAAGTGAGAAAAGCTTCCATACCGGGAGTTGAACCGGGCCACATGGGTGAAAACCAGGAATCCTGACCGCTAGACCAAATGGGACACAAAATGTATTTTACACCAGACAGGCATTGGAATATCTGCTTTGTCCATCAACCATTGGAGCCAAGAGCATTGGTTTTCCAAATGATTACAACTGACTTTTTTTTTAAATTTGAGAATATTTGTGCTTTACACTTGTTTCCTCCCTGAATGTCTTGAAAAATTAATGCCACAAACACTAAGAAGAGTATGCCTTGCTCTGGTCTCTGTTTGCTGGGAGCTTGCAGATCTCCTGGAGTGCCTTCATGATGATTTAACAACTGTTTTGTGATCTTGAGAGAAAGTTAATAAGAGACAAGCGAGATTTGGATTCTTTTTCTCTAACATGTTTTTGTAATATGCAGAGGAGTACAATAAAAGTGTCATCAATTTTCAACCTGGGAGAGGAACCAAGGCTGCCTGCAGAAAACCAGAAATCCTGACCACCAGACAATATGGCATTCTTAGGAAGGCAACCTGGTTGAAAACCAGGAATCCTGACCACTATATTACATAAGTCACTTGGAAGGAAAGCTGCATTGTCAGACCAGTCAGGCACAGATATATTTTCTCATCAGCTAACCAGTGGAGCCAATAGAATTGGTTTTTCAAATTTGATCAGCTGACATTTTCATGTCTGAGCATGTACGAAAGTTAAACTTGTACAAAGTTAAACTTGTACAACTCCCACATCAAAAACTTTGCTGTTCATTTGGAAAAAGCCTTCCTCAAAGGAGGTATAATCTCTTTTTGGTGATTTACAAAATCTTTGGTGATCTTTACAGGAATTTATAAATGGACAATTTGAACGAGCGTGCGCTGTATCCTTTTTGCTGTAACAAACTTAGTTAATTTAAAGAGGCTACTATAAAAGTGAGAAAAGCTTCCCATACCGGGAGTTGAACCCGGGAGAAAACGAGGAATCCTGATCGCTAGACTATATGGGACACAAAATGTATTTTACACCAGACAGGCATTGGAATGTCTGCTTTGTCCATCAACCAGTGGAGCCAAGAGCCTTGGTTTTCCAAATGATTCCAACTGACTTTTTTAAATTTGAGAATATATGTGCTTTACACTTGTATAACCTGAAAAAAAACACATACTGAAATTTGCTTGTTGTTTTGATAAATACTTACTCAGAGGAGCTACTACAAATGTGCTCACTACAGTAATCAAGACCTCATGGCGCAACGGTAGCGTGTCTGTTTCCAGATCAGAAGGTTGCGTGTTGAAATCACGTCGGTGTCAAGCACTTCTTTTTGAAGACTAGATCACCCTACTTAAGTGGTATTGTACGCCCAGTGTTCCCTCCCTGAATGTCTTGAAAAATGAATGCAACAAAATCTAAGAAGAGTATGCCTTGCTCTGCTCTCTGTTTGCTGGGAGCTTGAAGATCTCCTGTAGTGCCTTCATGATGATTTAACAACTGTTTTGTGATCTTGAGAGAAAGTTAATAAGAGACAAGCGAGATTTGGATTCTTTTTCTCTAACACATTTTGGTAATATGCAGAGGAGTACAATAAAAGTGTCATCAATTTTCAATCTGGGAGAGGAACCAAGGCTGCCTGCAGAAAACCAGGAATCCTGACCACCAGACAATATGGCATTCTTAGGAAGGCAACCTGGTTGAAAACAAGGAATCCTGACCACTATATTACATAAGTCACTTGGAAGGAAAGCTGCATTGTCAGACCAGTCAGGCACAGATATATTTTCTCATCAGCTAACCAGAGGAGCCAATAGAATTGGTTTTTCAAATTTGATCAGCTGACATATTCATGTCTGAGCATGTACGAAAGTTAAACTTGTACAAAGTTAAACTTGTACAACTCCCACAGCAAAAACTTTGCAGTTCATTTGGAAAAAGCCTTCCTCAAAGGAGGTATAATCTCTTTATGGTGATTTACAAAATCTTTGGTGATCTTTACAGGAATTTATAAATGGACAATTTGAACGAGCCTGCGCTGTATCCTTTTTGCTGTAAGAAAATTAGTTAATTTAAAGAGGCTACTATAAAAGTGAGAAAAGCTTCCCATACCGGGAGTTGAACCCGGGAGAAAACGAGGAATCCTGATCGCTAGACTATATGGGACACAAAATGTATTTTACACCAGACAGGCATTGGAATGTCTGCTTTGTCCATCAACCAGTGGAGCCAAGAGCCTTGGTTTTCCAAATGATTACAACTGACTTTTTTTAAATTTGAGAATATATGTGCTTTACACTTGTACAACCTGAAAAAAAAACACATACTGAAATTTGCTTGTTGTTTTGATAAATACTTACTCAGAGGAGCTACTACAAATGTGCTCACTATAGTAACCAAGACCTCATGGCGCAATGGTAGCGCGTCTGACTCCAGATCAGGAGGTTGTGTGTTCAAATCACATCGTTGTCAAGCAAATCCTTTTTAAGACTAGATGACCCTACTTAAGTGGTATTGTACGCCCAATGTTCCCTCCCTGAATGTCTAGAAAAATGAATGCAACAAAATCTAAGAAGAGTATGCCTTGCTCTGCTCTCTGTTTGCTGGGAGCTTGCAGATCTCCTGTAGTGCCTTCATGATGATTTAACAACTGTTTTGTGATCTTGAGAGAAAGTTAATAAGAGACAAGCGAGATTTGGATTCTTTTTCTCTAACACATTTTGGTAATATGCAGAGGAGTACAATAAAAGTGTCATCAATTTTCAATCTGGGAGAGGAACCAAGGCTGCCTGCAGAAAACCAGGAATCCTGACCACCAGACAATATGGCATTCTTAGGAAGGCAACCTGGTTGAAAACCAGGAATCCTGACCACTATATAACATACGTCACTTGGAAGGAAAGCTGCATTGTCAGACCAGTCAGGCACAGCAAAATTTTCTCATCAGATAACCAGTGGAGCCAATAGAATTGGTTTTTCAAATTTGATCAGCTGACATTTTCATGTCTGAGCATGTACGAAAGTTAAACTCGTACAAAGTTAAACTTGTACAACTCCCACAGCAAAAACTTTGCTGTTCATTTGGAAAAAGCCTTCCTCAAAGGAGGTATAATCTCTTTATGGTGATTTACAAAATCTTTGGTGATCTTTACAGGAATTTATAAATGGACAATTTGAACGAGCGTGCGCTGTATCCTTTTTGCTGTAACAAACTTAGTTAATTTAAAGAGGCTACTATAAAAGTGAGAAAAGCTTCCCATACCGGGAGTTGAACCCGGGAGAAAACGAGGAATCCTGATCGCTAGACTATATGGGACACAAAATGTATTTTACACCAGACAGGCATTGGAATATCTGCTTTGTCCATCAACCAGTGGAGCCAAGAGCCTTGGTTTTCCAAATGATTACAACTGACTTTTTTAAATTTGAGAATATATGTGCTTTACACTTGTACAACCTGAAAAAAAACACATATTGAAATTTGCTTGATGTTTTGATAAATACTTACTCAGAGGAGCTACTACAAATGTGCTCACTACAGTAATCAAGACCTCATGGCGCAACGGTAGCGTGTCTGTTTCCAGATCAGAAGGTTGTGTGTTCAAATCACGTCAGGGTCAAGCACTTCTTTTTGAAGACTAGATCACCCTACTTAAGTGGTATTGTACGCCCAGTGTTCCCTCCCTGAATGTCTTGAAAAATGAATGCAACAAAATCTAAGAAGAGTATGCCTTGCTCTGCTCTCTGTTTGCTGGGAGCTTGAAGATCTCCTGTAGTGCCTTCATGATGATTTAACAACAGTTTTGTGATCTTGAGAGAAAGTTAATAAGAGACAAGCGAGATTTGGATTCTTTTTCTCTAACACATTTTGGTAATATGCAGAGGAGTACAATAAAAGTGTCATCAATTTTCAATCTGGGAGAGGAACCAAGGCTGCCTGCAGAAAACCAGGAATCCTGACCACCAGACAATATGGCATTCTTAGGAAGGCAACCTGGTTGAAAACCAGGAATCCTGACCACTATATTACATAAGTCACTTGGAAGGAAAGCTGCATTGTCAGACCAGTCAGGCACAGATATATTTTCTCATCAGCTAACCAGAGGAGCCAATAGAATTGGTTTTTCAAATTTGATCAGCTGACATATTCATGTCTGAGCATGTACGAAAGTTAAACTTGTACAAAGTTAAACTTGTACAACTCCCACAGCAAAAACTTTGCAGTTCATTTGGAAAAAGCCTTCCTCAAAGGAGGTATAATCTCTTTATGGTGATTTACAAAATCTTTGGTGATCTTTACAGGAATTTATAAATGGACAATTTGAACGAGCCTGCGCTGTATCCTTTTTGCTGTAAGAAAATTAGTTAATTTAAAGAGGCTACTATAAAAGTGAGAAAAGCTTCCCATACCGGGAGTTGAACCCGGGACGCCTGGGTGAAAACCAGGAATCCTGACCGCTAGACCATATGGGACACAAAATGCATTTTACACCAGACAGGCATTGGAATATCTGCTTTGTCCATCAACCAGTGGAGCCAAGAGCCTTGGTTTTCCAAATGATTACAACTGACTTTTTTTAAATTTGAGAATATATGTGCTTTACACTTTTACAACCTGAAAAAAAAACACATACTGAAATTTGCTTGTTGTTTTGATAAATACTTACTCAGAGGAGCTACTACAAATGTGCTCACTTCAGTAACCAAGACCTCATGGCGCAACGGTAGCGCGTCTGTTTCCAGATCATAAGGTTGTGTGTTGAAATCACGTCGGTGTCAAGCACTTCTTTTTGAAGACTAGATAACCCTACTTAAGTGGTATTGTACGCCCAGTGTTCCCTCCCTAAATGTCTTGAAAAATGAATGCAACAAAATCTAAGAAGAGTATGCCTTGCTCTGTTCTCTGTTTGCTGGGAGCTTGCAAATCTCCTGTAGTGCCTTCATGATGATTTAACAACTGTTTTGTGATCTTGAGAGAAAGTTAATAAGAGACAAGCGAGATTTGGATTCTTTTTCTCTAACATGTTTTTGTAATATGCAGAGGAGTACAATAAAAGTGTCATCAATTTTCAACCTGGGAGAGGAACCAAGGCTGCCTGCAGAAAACCAGAAATCCTGACCACCAGACAATATGGCATTCTTAGGAAGGCAACCTGGTTGAAAACCAGGAATCCTGACCACTATATTACATAAGTCACTTGGAAGGAAAGCTGCATTGTCAGACCAGTCAGGCACAGATATATTTTCTCATCAGCTAACCAGTGGAGCCAATAGAATTGGTTTTTCAAATTTGATCAGCTGACATTTTCATGTCTGAGCATGTACGAAAGTTAAACTTGTACAAAGTTAAACTTGTACAACTCCCACATCAAAAACTTTGCTGTTCATTTGGAAAAAGCCTTCCTCAAAGGAGGTATAATCTCTTTTTGGTGATTTACAAAATCTTTGGTGATCTTTACAGGAATTTATAAATGGACAATTTGAACGAGCGTGCGCTGTATCCTTTTTGCTGTAACAAACTTAGTTAATTTAAAGAGGCTACTATAAAAGTGAGAAAAGCTTCCCATACCGGGAGTTGAACCCGGGAGAAAACGAGGAATCCTGATCGCTAGACTATATGGGACACAAAATGTATTTTACACCAGACAGGCATTGGAATGTCTGCTTTGTCCATCAACCAGTGGAGCCAAGAGCCTTGGTTTTCCAAATGATTACAACTGACTTTTTTTAAATTTGAGAATATATGTGCTTTACACTTGTACAACCTGAAAAAAAAACACATTCTGAAATTTGCTTGTTGTTTTGATAAATACTTACTCAGAGGAGCTACTACAAATGTGCTCACTATAGTAACCAAGACCTCATGGCGCAATGGTAGCGCGTCTGACTCCAGATCAGGAGGTTGCGTGTTCAAATCACATCGTTGTCAAGCAAATCCTTTTTAAGACTAGATGACCCTACTTAAGTGGTATTGTACGCCCAATGTTCCCTCCCTGAATGTCTAGAAAAATGAATGCAACAAAATCTAAGAAGAGTATGCCTTGCTCTGCTCTCTGTTTGCTGGGAGCTTGCAGATCTCCTGTAGTGCCTTCATGATGATTTAACAACTGTTTTGTGATCTTGAGAGAAAGTTAATAAGAGACAAGCGAGATTTGGATTCTTTTTCTCTAACACATTTTGGTAATATGCAGAGGAGTACAATAAAAGTGTCATCAATTTTCAATCTGGGAGAGGAACCAAGGCTGCCTGCAGAAAACCAGGAATCCTGACCACCAGACAATATGGCATTCTTAGGAAGGCAACCTGGTTGAAAACCAGGAATCCTGACCACTATATAACATACGTCACTTGGAATGAAAGCTGCATTGTCAGACCAGTCAGGCACAGCAAAATTTTCTCATCAGATAACCAGTGGAGCCAATAGAATTGGTTTTTCAAATTTGATCAGCTGACATTTTCATGTCTGAGCATGTACGAAAGTTAAACTCGTACAAAGTTAAACTTGTACAACTCCCACAGCAAAAACTTTGCTGTTCATTTGGAAAAAGCCTTCCTCAAAGGAGGTATAATCTCTTTATGGTGATTTACAAAATCTTTGGTGATCTTTACAGGAATTTATAAATGGACAATTTGAACGAGCGTGCGCTGTATCCTTTTTGCTGTAACAAACTTAGTTAATTTAAAGAGGCTACTATAAAAGTGAGAAAAGCTTCCCATACCGGGAGTTGAACCCGGGAGAAAACGAGGAATCCTGATCGCTAGACTATATGGGACACAAAATGTATTTTACACCAGACAGGCATTGGAATATCTGCTTTGTCCATCAACCAGTGGAGCCAAGAGCCTTGGTTTTCCAAATGATTACAACTGACTTTTTTAAATTTGAGAATATATGTGCTTTACACTTGTACAACCTGAAAAAAAACACATATTGAAATTTGCTTGATGTTTTGATAAATACTTACTCAGAGGAGCTACTACAAATGGGCTCACCACAATAACCAAGACCTTGTGGCGCAACGGTAGTGCGTCTGACTCCAGCTCAGAAGGTTGTGTGTTCAAATCACGTCAGGGTCAAGCACTTCCTTTTGAAGACTAGATCACCCTTCTTAAGGGATGTTGTACGCCCAATGTTCCCTCCCTGAATGTCTTGAAAAATGAATGCAACAAAATCTAAGAAGAGTATGCCTTGCTCTGCTCTCTGTTTGCTGGGAGCTTGCAGATCTCCTGTAGTGCCTTCATGATGATTTAACAACTGTTTTGTGATCTTGAGAGAAAGTTAATAAGAGACAAGCGAGATTTGGATTCTTTTTCTCTAACACATTTTGGTAATATGCAGAGCAGTACAATAAAAGTGTCATCAATTTTCAATCTGGGAGAGGAACCAAGGCTGCCTACAGAAAACCAGGAATCCTGACCACCAGACAATATGGCATTCTTAGGAAGGCAACCTGGTTGAAAACCAGGAATCCTGACCACTATATTACATAAGTCACTTGGAAGGAAAGCTGCATTGTCAGACCATTCAGGCACAGATATATTTTCTCATCAGCTAACCAGTGGAGCCAATAGAATTGGTTTTTCAAATTTGATCAGCTGACATATTCATGTCTGAGCATGTACGAAAGTTAAACTTGTACAAAGTTAAACTTGTACAACTCCCACAGCAAAAACTTTGCTGTTCATTTGGAAAAAGCCTTCCTCAAAGGAGGTATAATCTCTTTATGGTGATTTACAAAATCTTTGGTGATCTTTACAGGAATTTATAAATGGACAATTTGAACGAGCCTGCGCTGTATCCTTTTTGCTGTAAGAAAATTAGTTAATTTAAAGAGGCTACTATAAAAGTGAGAAAAGCTTCCCATACCGGGAGTTGAACCCGGGCCGCCTGGGTGAAAACCAGGAATCCTGACCACTAGACCATATGGGACACAAAATGCATTTTACACCAGACAGGCATTGGAATATCTGCTTTGTCCATCAACCAGTGGAGCCAAGAGCCTTGGTTTTCCAAATGATTACAACTGACTTTTTTTAAATTTGAGAATATATGTGCTTTACACTTCTAAAACCTGAAAAAAAAAATACTGAAATTTGCTTGTTGTTTTGATAAATACTTACTCAGAGGAGCTACCACAAATGTGCTCACTATAGTAACCAAGACCTCATGGCGCAATGGTAGCGCGTCTGACTCCAGATCAGGAGGTTGCGTGTTCAAATCACATCGGTGTCAAGCAAATCCTTTTGAAGACTAGATGACCGTACTTAAGTGGTATTGTACGCCCAATGTTCCCTCCCTGAATGTCTAGAAAAATGAATGCAACAAAATCTAAGAAGAGTATGCCTTGCTCTGCTCTCTGTTTGCTGGGAGCTTGCAGATCTCCTGTAGTGCCTTCATGATGATTTAACAACTGTTTTGTGATCTTGAGAGAAAGTTAATAAGAGACAAGCGAGATTTGGATTCTTTTTCTCTAACACATTTTGGTAATATGCAGAGGAGTACAATAAAAGTGTCATCAATTTTCAATCTGGGAGAGGAACCAAGGCTGCCTGCAGAAAACCAGGAATCCTGACCACCAGACAATATGGCATTCTTAGGAAGGCAACCTGGTTGAAAACCAGGAATCCTGACCACTATATAACATAAGTCACTTGGAAGGAAAGCTGCATTGTCAGACCAGTCAGGCACAGCAATATTTTCTCATCAGCTAACCAGTGGAGCCAATAGAATTGGTTTTTCAAATTTGATCAGCTGACATATTCATGTCTGAGCATGTACGAAAGTTAAACTTGTACAAAGTTAAACTTGTACAACTCCCACAGCAAAAACTTTGCTGTTCATTTGGAAAAAGCCTTCCTCAAAGGACGTATAATCTCTTTATGGTGATTTACAAAATCTTTGGTGATCTTTACAGGAATTTATAAATGGACAATTTGAACGAGCCTGCGCTGTATCCTTTTTGCTGTAAGAAAATTAGTTAATTTAAAGAGGCTACTATAAAAGTGAGAAAAGCTTCCCATACCGGGAGTTGAACCCAGGCCGCCTGGGTGAAAACCAGGAATCCTGAACATTAGACCATATGGGACACAAAATGCATTTTACACCAGACAGTTATTGGAATATCTGCTTTGTCCAACAACCAGTGGAGCCAAGAGCCTTGGTTTTCCAAATGATTACAACTGACTTTTTTTAAATTTGAGAATATATGTGCTTTACACTTCTACAACCTGAAAAAAAAACATACTGAAATTTGCTTGTTGTTTTGATAAATACTTACTCAGAGGAGCTACTACAAATGTGCTCACTACAGTAACCAAGACCTCATGGCGCAATGGTAGCGCGTCTGACGCCAGATCAGGAGGTTGCGTGTTCAAATCACGTCGGTGTCAAGCAAATCCTTTTGAAGACTAGATGACCCTACTTAAGTGGTATTGTACGCCCAATGTTCCCTCCCTGAATGTCTTGAAAAATGAATGCAACAAAATCTAAGAAGAGTATGCCTTGCTCTGCTCTCTGTTTTTTGGGAGTTTGCAGATCTCCTGTAGTGCCTTCATGATGATTTAACAACTGTTTTGTGATCTTGAGAGAAAGTTAATAAGAGACAAGCGAGATTTGGATTCTTTTTCTCTAACACATTTTGGTAATATGCAGAGGAGTACAATAAAAGTGTCATCAATTTTCAATCTGGGAGAGGAACCAAGGCTGCCTGCAGAAAACCAGGAATCCTGACCACCAGACAATATGGCATTCTTAGGAAGGCAACCTGGTTGAAAAACAGGAATCCTGACCACTATATAACATAAGTCACTTGGAAGGAAAGCTGCATTGTCAGACCAGTCAGGCACAGCAATATTTTCTCATCAGCTAACCAGTGGAGCCAATAGAATTGGTTTTTCAAATTTGATCAGCTGACATTTTCATGTCTGAGCATGTACGAAAGTTAAACTTGTACAAAGTTAAACTTGTACAACTCCCACATCAAAAACTTTGCTGTTCATTTGGAAAAAGCCTTCCTCAAAGGAGGTATAATCTCTTTTTGGTGATTTACAAAATCTTTGGTGATCTTTACAGGAATTTATAAATGGACAATTTGAACGAGCGTGCGCTGTATCCTTTTTGCTGTAACAAACTTAGTTAATTTAAAGAGGCTACTATAAAAGTGAGAAAAGCTTCCCATACCGGGAGTTGAACCCGGGAGAAAACGAGGAATCCTGATCGCTAGACTATATGGGACACAAAATGTATTTTACACCAGACAGGCATTGGAATATCTGCTTTGTCCATCAACCAGTGGAGCCAAGAGCCTTGGTTTTCCAAATGATTCCAACTGACTTTTTTAAATTTGAGAATATATGTGCTTTACACTTGTACAACCTGAAAAAAACACATATTGAAATTTGCTTGTTGTTTTGATAAATACTTACTCAGAGGAGCTACTACAAATGGGCTCACTACAATAACCAAGACCTTGTGGCGCAACGGTAGCGCGTCTGACTCCAGATCAGAAGGTTGCGTGTTCAAATCACGTCAGGGTCAAGCACTTCCTTTTGAAGACTAGATCACCCTTCTTAAGGGATGTTGTACGCCCAATGTTCCCTCCCTGAATGTCTTGAAAAATGAATGCAACAAAATCTAAGAAGAGTATGCCTTGCTCTGCTCTCTGTTTGCTGGGAGCTTGCAGATCTCCTGTAGTGCCTTCATGATGATTTAACAACTGTTTTGTGATCTTGAGAGAAAGTTAATAAGAGACAAGCGAGATTTGGATTCTTTTTCTCTAACACATTTTGGTAATATGCAGAGGAGTACAATAAAAGTGTCATCAATTTTCAATCTGGGAGAGGAACCAAGGCTGCCTACAGAAAACCAGGAATCCTGACCACCAGACAATATGGCATTCTTAGGAAGGCAACCTGGTTGAAAACCAGGAATCCTGACCACTATATTACATAAGTCACTTGGAAGGAAAGCTGCATTGTCAGACCAGTCAGGCACAGATATATTTTCTCATCAGCTAACCAGTGGAGCCAATAGAATTGGTTTTTCAAATTTGATCAGCTGACATTTTCATGTCTGAGCATGTACGAAAGTTAAACTTGTACAAAGTTAAACTTGTACAACTCCCACATCAAAAACTTTGCTGTTCATTTGGAAAAAGCCTTCCTCAAAGGAGGTATAATCTCTTTTTGGTGATTTACAAAATCTTTGGTGATCTTTACAGGAATTTATAAATGGACAATTTGAACGAGCGTGCGCTGTATCCTTTTTGCTTTAACAAACTTAGTTAATTTAAAGAGGCTACTATAAAAGTGAGAAAAGCTTCCCATACCGGGAGTTGAACCCGGGAGAAAACGAGGAATCCTGATCGCTAGACTATATGGGACACAAAATGTATTTTACACCAGACAGGCATTGGAATATCTGCTTTGTCCATCAACCAGTGGAGCCAAGAGCCTTGGTTTTCCAAATGATTACAACTGACTTTTTTAAATTTGAGAATATATGTGCTTTACACTTGTACAACCTGAAAAAAACACATATTGAAATTTGCTTGTTGTTTTGATAAATACTTACTCAGAGGAGCTACTACAAATGGGCTCACTACAATAACCAAGACCTTGTGGCGCAACGGTAGCGCGTCTGACTCCAGATCAGAAGGTTGCGTGTTCAAATCACGTCAGGGTCAAGCACTTCCTTTTGAAGACTAGATCACCCTTCTTAAGGGATGTTGTACGCCCAATGTTCCCTCCCTGAATGTCTTGAAAAATGAATGCAACAAAATCTAAGAAGAGTATGCCTTGCTCTGCTCTCTGTTTGCTGGGAGCTTGCAGATCTCCTGTAGTGCCTTCATGATGATTTAACAACTGTTTTGTGATCTTGAGAGAAAGTTAATAAGAGACAAGCGAGATTTGGATTCTTTTTCTCTAACACATTTTGGTAATATGCAGAGGAGTACAATAAAAGTGTCATCAATTTTCAATCTGGGAGAGGAACCAAGGCTGCCTACAGAAAACCAGGAATCCTGACCACCAGACAATATGGCATTCTTAGGAAGGCAACCTGGTTGAAAACCAGGAATCCTGACCACTATATTACATAAGTCACTTGGAAGGAAAGCTGCATTGTCAGACCAGTCAGGCACAGATATATTTTCTCATCAGCTAACCAGTGGAGCCAATAGAATTGGTTTTTCAAATTTGATCAGCTGACATTTTCATGTCTGAGCATGTACGAAAGTTAAACTTGTACAAAGTTAAACTTGTACAACTCCCACATCAAAAACTTTGCTGTTCATTTGGAAAAAGCCTTCCTCAAAGGAGGTATAATCTCTTTTTGGTGATTTACAAAATCTTTGGTGATCTTTACAGGAATTTATAAATGGACAATTTGAACGAGCGTGCGCTGT
Source organism: Moxostoma hubbsi (assembly GCA_032164185.1). Lineage (NCBI taxonomy): Eukaryota > Metazoa > Chordata > Actinopteri > Cypriniformes > Catostomidae > Moxostoma > Moxostoma hubbsi. The sequence goes on along the minus strand of JAVLUX010000040.1, from coordinate 22,944,064 downwards.
ATCCTTTTTGCTTTAACAAACTTAGTTAATTTAAAGAGGCTACTATAAAAGTGAGAAAAGCTTCCCATACCGGGAGTTGAACCCGGGAGAAAACGAGGAATCCTGATCGCTAGACTATATGGGACACAAAATGTATTTTACACCAGACAGGCATTGGAATATCTGCTTTGTCCATCAACCAGTGGAGCCAAGAGCCTTGGTTTTCCAAATGATTACAACTGACTTTTTTAAATTTGAGAATATATGTGCTTTACACTTGTACAACCTGAAAAAAACACATATTGAAATTTGCTTGTGTTTTTGATAAATACTTACTCAGAGGAGCTACTACAAATGGGCTCACTACAATAACCAAGACCTTGTGGCGCAACGGTAGCGCGTCTGACTCCAGATCAGAAGGTTGCGTGTTCAAATCACGTCAGGGTCAAGCACTTACTTGTGAAGACTAGATCACCCTTCTTAAGGGATGTTGTACGCCCAATGTTCCCTCCCTGAATGTCTTGAAAAATGAATGCAACAAAATCTAAGAAGAGTATGCCTTGCTCTGCTCTCTGTTTGCTGGGAGCTTGCAGATCTCCTGTAGTGCCTTCATGATGATTTAACAACTGTTTTGTGATCTTGAGAGAAAGTTAATAAGAGACAAGCGAGATTTGGATTCTTTTTCTCTAACACATTTTGGTAATATGCAGAGGAGTACAATAAAAGTGTCATCAATTTTCAATCTGGGAGAGGAACCAAGGCTGCCTACAGAAAACCAGGAATCCTGACCACCAGACAATATGGCATTCTTAGGAAGGCAACCTGGTTGAAAACCAGGAATCCTGACCACTATATTACATAAGTCACTTGGAAGGAAAGCTGCATTGTCAGACCAGTCAGGCACAGATATATTTTCTCATCAGCTAACCAGTGGAGCCAATAGAATTGGTTTTTCAAATTTGATCAGCTGACATTTTCATGTCTGAGCATGTACGAAAGTTAAACTTGTACAAAGTTAAACTTGTACAACTCCCACATCAAAAACTTTGCTGTTCATTTGGAAAAAGCCTTCCTCAAAGGAGGTATAATCTCTTTTTGGTGATTTACAAAATCTTTGGTGATCTTTACAGGAATTTATAAATGGACAATTTGAACGAGCGTGCGCTGTATCCTTTTTGCTTTAACAAACTTAGTTAATTTAAAGAGGCTACTATAAAAGTGAGAAAAGCTTCCCATACCGGGAGTTGAACCCGGGAGAAAACGAGGAATCCTGATCGCTAGACTATATGGGACACAAAATGTATTTTACACCAGACAGGCATTGGAATATCTGCTTTGTCCATCAACCAGTGGAGCCAAGAGCCTTGGTTTTCCAAATGATTACAACTGACTTTTTTAAATTTGAGAATATATGTGCTTTACACTTGTACAACCTGAAAAAAACACATATTGAAATTTGCTTGTGTTTTTGATAAATACTTACTCAGAGGAGCTACTACAAATGGGCTCACTACAATAACCAAGACCTTGTGGCGCAACGGTAGCGCGTCTGACTCCAGATCAGAAGGTTGCGTGTTCAAATCACGTCAGGGTCAAGCACTTACTTGTGAAGACTAGATCACCCTTCTTAAGGGATGTTGTACGCCCAATGTTCCCTCCCTGACTGTCTTGAAAAATGAATGCAACAAAATCTAAGAAGAGTATGCCTTGCTCTGTTTGCTGGGAGCTTGCAGATCTCCTGTAGTGCCTTCATGATGATTTAACAACTGTTTTGTGATCTTGAGAGAAAGTTAATAAGAGACAAGCGAGATTTGGATTCTTTTTCTCTAACACATTTTGGTAATATGCAGAGGAGTGCAATAAAAGTGTCATCAATTTTCAATCTGGGAGAGGAACCAAGGCTGCCTGCAGAAAACCAGGAATCCTGACCACCAGACAATATGGCATTCTTAGGAAGGCAACCTGGTTGAAAACCAGGAATCCTGACCACTATATTACATAAGTCACTTGGAAGGAAAGCTGCATTGTCAGACCAGTCAGGCACAGATATATTTTCTCATCAGCTAACCAGTGGAGCCAATAGAATTGGTTTTTCAAATTTGATCAGCTGACATTTTCATGTCTGAGCATGTACGAAAGTTAAACTTGTACAAAGTTAAACTTGTACAACTCCCACATCAAAAACTTTGCTGTTCATTTGGAAAAAGCCTTCCTCAAAGGAGGTATAATCTCTTTTTGGTGATTTACAAAATCTTTGGTGATCTTTACAGGAATTTATAAATGGACAATTTGAACGAGCGTGCGCTGTATCCTTTTTGCTGTAACAAACTTAGTTAATTTAAAGAGGCTACTATAAAAGTGAGAAAAGCTTCCCATACCGGGAGTTGAACCCGGGAGAAAACGAGGAATCCTGATCGCTAGACTATATGGGACACAAAATGTATTTTACACCAGACAGGCATTGGAATATCTGCTTTGTCCATCAACCAGTGGAGCCAAGAGCCTTGGTTTTCCAAATGATTCCAACTGACTTTTTTAAATTTGAGAATATATGTGCTTTACACTTGTACAAACTGAAAAAAACACATATTGAAATTTGCTTGTTGTTTTGATAAATACTTACTCAGAGGAGCTACTACAAATGGGCTCACTACAATAACCAAGACCTTGTGGCGCAACGGTAGCGCGTCTGACTCCAGATCAGAAGGTTGCGTGTTCAAATCACGTCAGGGTCAAGCACTTCCTTTTGAAGACTAGATCACCCTTCTTAAGGGATGTTGTATGCCCAATGTTCCCTCCCTGAATGTCTTGAAAAATGAATGCAACAAAATCTAAGAAGAGTATGCCTTGCTCTGCTCTCTGTTTGCTGGGAGCTTGCAGATCTCCTGTAGTGCCTTCATGATGATTTAACAACTGTTTTGTGATCTTGAGAGAAAGTTAATAAGAGACAAGCGAGATTTGGATTCTTTTTCTCTAACACATTTTGGTAATATGCAGAGGAGTACAATAAAAGTGTCATCAATTTTCAATCTGGGAGAGGAACCAAGGCTGCCTACAGAAAACCAGGAATCCTGACCACCAGACAATATGGCATTCTTAGGAAGGCAACCTGGTTGAAAACCAGGAATCCTGACCACTATATTACATAAGTCACTTGGAAGGAAAGCTGCATTGTCAGACCAGTCAGGCACAGATATATTTTCTCATCAGCTAACCAGTGGAGCCAATAGAATTGGTTTTTCAAATTTGATCAGCTGACATTTTCATGTCTGAGCATGTACGAAAGTTAAACTTGTACAAAGTTAAACTTGTACAACTCCCACATCAAAAACTTTGCTGTTCATTTGGAAAAAGCCTTCCTCAAAGGAGGTATAATCTCTTTTTGGTGATTTACAAAATCTTTGGTGATCTTTACAGGAATTTATAAATGGACAATTTGAACGAGCGTGCGCTGTATCCTTTTTGCTTTAACAAACTTAGTTAATTTAAAGAGGCTACTATAAAAGTGAGAAAAGCTTCCCATACCGGGAGTTGAACCCGGGAGAAAACGAGGAATCCTGATCGCTAGACTATATGGGACACAAAATGTATTTTACACCAGACAGGCATTGGAATATCTGCTTTGTCCATCAACCAGTGGAGCCAAGAGCCTTGGTTTTCCAAATGATTACAACTGACTTTTTTTAAATTTGAGAATATATGTGCTTTACATTTGTACAACCTGAAAAAAAAACACATACTGAAATTTGCTTGTTGTTTTGATAAATACTTACTCAGAGGAGCTACTACAAATGTGCTCACTACAGTAACCAAGGGCGCAACGGTTGCGCGTCTGACTCCAGATCAGAAGGTTGCGTGTTCAAATCACGTCAGGTTCAAGCACTTCCTTTAGAAGACTAGATCACCCTTCTTAAGGGATGTTGTACGCCCAATGTTCCCTCCCTGAATGTCTTGAAAAATGAATGCAACAAAATCTAAGAAGAGTATGCCTTGCTCTGCTCTCTGTTTGCTGGGAGCTTGCAGATCTCCTGTAGTGCCTTCATGATGATTTAACAACTGTTTTGTGATCTTGAGAGAAAGTTAATAAGAGACAAGCGAGATTTGGATTCTTTTTCTCTAACACATTTTGGTAATATGCAGAGGAGTGCAATAAAAGTGTCATCAATTTTCAATCTGGGAGAGGAACCAAGGCTGCCTGCAGAAAACCAGGAATCCTGACCACCAGACAATATGGCATTCTTAGGAAGGCAACCTGGTTGAAAACCAGGAATCCTGACCACTATATTACATAAGTCACTTGGAAGGAAAGCTGCATTGTCAGACCAGTCAGGCACAGATATATTTTCTCATCAGCTAACCAGTGGAGCCAATAGAATTGGTTTTTCAAATTTGATCAGCTGACATTTTCATGTCTGAGCATGTACGAAAGTTAAACTTGTACAAAGTTAAACTTGTACAACTCCCACATCAAAAACTTTGCTGTTCATTTGGAAAAAGCCTTCCTCAAAGGAGGTATAATCTCTTTTTGGTGATTTACAAAATCTTTGGTGATCTTTACAGGAATTTATAAATGGACAATTTGAACGAGCGTGCGCTGTATCCTTTTTGCTGTAACAAACTTAGTTAATTTAAAGAGGCTACTATAAAAGTGAGAAAAGCTTCCCATACCGGGAGTTGAACCCGGGAGAAAACGAGGAATCCTGATCGCTAGACTATATGGGACACAAAATGTATTTTACACCAGACAGGCATTGGAATATCTGCTTTGTCCATCAACCAGTGGAGCCAAGAGCCTTGGTTTTCCAAATGATTCCAACTGACTTTTTTAAATTTGAGAATATATGTGCTTTACACTTGTACAACCTGAAAAAAACACATATTGAAATTTGCTTGTTGTTTTGATAAATACTTACTCAGAGGAGCTACTACAAATGGGCTCACTACAATCACCAAGACCTTGTGGCGCAACGGTAGCGCGTCTGACTCCAGATCAGAAGGTTGCGTGTTCAAATCACGTCAGGGTCAAGCACTTCCTTTTGAAGACTAGATCACCCTTCTTAAGGGATGTTGTACGCCCAATGTTCCCTCCCTGAATGTCTTGAAAAATGAATGCAACAAAATCTAAGAAGAGTATGCCTTGCTCTGCTCTCTGTTTGCTGGGAGCTTGCAGATCTCCTGTAGTGCCTTCATGATGATTTAACAACTGTTTTGTGATCTTGAGAGAAAGTTAATAAGAGACAAGCGAGATTTGGATTCTTTTTCTCTAACACATTTTGGTAATATGCAGAGGAGTACAATAAAAGTGTCATCAATTTTCAATCTGGGAGAGGAACCAAGGCTGCCTACAGAAAACCAGGAATCCTGACCACCAGACAATATGGCATTCTTAGGAAGGCAACCTGGTTGAAAACCAGGAATCCTGACCACTATATTACATAAGTCACTTGGAAGGAAAGCTGCATTGTCAGACCAGTCAGGCACAGATATATTTTCTCATCAGCTAACCAGTGGAGCCAATAGAATTGGTTTTTCAAATTTGATCAGCTGACATTTTCATGTCTGAGCATGTACGAAAGTTAAACTTGTACAAAGTTAAACTTGTACAACTCCCACATCAAAAACTTTGCTGTTCATTTGGAAAAAGCCTTCCTCATAGGAGGTATAATCTCTTTTTGGTGATTTACAAAATCTTTGGTGATCTTTACAGGAATTTATAAATGGACAATTTGAACGAGCGTGCGCTGTATCCTTTTTGCTTTAACAAACTTAGTTAATTTAAAGAGGCTACTATAAAAGTGAGAAAAGCTTCCCATACCGGGAGTTGAACCCGGGAGAAAACGAGGAATCCTGATCGCTAGACTATATGGGACACAAAATGTATTTTACACCAGACAGGCATTGGAATATCTGCTTTGTCCATCAACCAGTGGAGCCAAGAGCCTTGGTTTTCCAAATGATTACAACTGACTTTTTTTAAATTTGAGAATATATGTGCTTTACATTTGTACAACCTGAAAAAAAAACACATACTGAAATTTGCTTGTTGTTTTGATAAATACTTACTCAGAGGAGCTACTACAAATGTGCTCACTACAGTAACCAAGGGCGCAACGGTTGCGCGTCTGACTCCAGATCAGAAGGTTGCGTGTTCAAATCACGTCAGGTTCAAGCACTTCCTTTAGAAGACTAGATCACCCTTCTTAAGGGATGTTGTACGCCCAATGTTCCCTCCCTGAATGTCTTGAAAAATGAATGCAACAAAATCTAAGAAGAGTATGCCTTGCTCTGCTCTCTGTTTGCTGGGAGCTTGCAGATCTCCTGTAGTGCCTTCATGATGATTTAACAACTGTTTTGTGATCTTGAGAGAAAGTTAATAAGAGACAAGCGAGATTTGGATTCTTTTTCTCTAACACATTTTGGTAATATGCAGAGGAGTGCAATAAAAGTGTCATCAATTTTCAATCTGGGAGAGGAACCAAGGCTGCCTGCAGAAAACCAGGAATCCTGACCACCAGACAATATGGCATTCTTAGGAAGGCAACCTGGTTGAAAACCAGGAATCCTGACCACTATATTACATAAGTCACTTGGAAGGAAAGCTGCATTGTCAGACCAGTCAGGCACAGATATATTTTCTCATCAGCTAACCAGTGGAGCCAATAGAATTGGTTTTTCAAATTTGATCAGCTGACATTTTCATGTCTGAGCATGTACGAAAGTTAAACTTGTACAAAGTTAAACTTGTACAACTCCCACATCAAAAACTTTGCTGTTCATTTGGAAAAAGCCTTCCTCAAAGGAGGTATAATCTCTTTTTGGTGATTTACAAAATCTTTGGTGATCTTTACAGGAATTTATAAATGGACAATTTGAACGAGCGTGCGCTGTATCCTTTTTGCTGTAACAAACTTAGTTAATTTAAAGAGGCTACTATAAAAGTGAGAAAAGCTTCCCATACCGGGAGTTGAACCCGGGAGAAAACGAGGAATCCTGATCGCTAGACTATATGGGACACAAAATGTATTTTACACCAGACAGGCATTGGAATATCTGCTTTGTCCATCAACCAGTGGAGCCAAGAGCCTTGGTTTTCCAAATGATTCCAACTGACTTTTTTAAATTTGAGAATATATGTGCTTTACACTTGTACAACCTGAAAAAAACACATATTGAATTTTGCTTGTTGTTTTGATAAATACTTACTCAGAGGAGCTACTACAAATGGGCTCACTACAATCACCAAGACCTTGTGGCGCAACGGTAGCGCGTCTGACTCCAGATCAGAAGGTTGCGTGTTCAAATCACGTCAGGGTCAAGTACTTCCTTTTGAAGACTAGATCACCCTTCTTAAGGGATGTTGTACGCCCAATGTTCCCTCCCTGAATGTCTTGAAAAATGAATGCAACAAAATCTAAGAAGAGTATGCCTTGCTCTGCTCTCTGTTTGCTGGGAGCTTGCAGATCTCCTGTAGTGCCTTCATGATGATTTAACAACTGTTTTGTGATCTTGAGAGAAAGTTAATAAGAGACAAGCGAGATTTGGATTCTTTTTCTCTAACACATTTTGGTAATATGCAGAGGAGTACAATAAAAGTGTCATCAATTTTCAATCTGGGAGAGGAACCAAGGCTGCCTACAGAAAACCAGGAATCCTGACCACCAGACAATATGGCATTCTTAGGAAGGCAACCTGGTTGAAAACCAGGAATCCTGACCACTATATTACATAAGTCACTTGGAAGGAAAGCTGCATTGTCAGACCAGTCAGGCACAGATATATTTTCTCATCAGCTAACCAGTGGAGCCAATAGAATTGGTTTTTCAAATTTGATCAGCTGACATTTTCATGTCTGAGCATGTACGAAAGTTAAACTTGTACAAAGTTAAACTTGTACAACTCCCACATCAAAAACTTTGCTGTTCATTTGGAAAAAGCCTTCCTCAAAGGAGGTATAATCTCTTTTTGGTGATTTACAAAATCTTTGGTGATCTTTACAGGAATTTATAAATGGACAATTTGAACGAGCGTGCGCTGTATCCTTTTTGCTTTAACAAACTTAGTTAATTTAAAGAGGCTACTATAAAAGTGAGAAAAGCTTCCCATACCGGGAGTTGAACCCGGGAGAAAACGAGGAATCCTGATCGCTAGACTATATGGGACACAAAATGTATTTTACACCAGACAGGCATTGGAATATCTGCTTTGTCCATCAACCAGTGGAGCCAAGAGCCTTGGTTTTCCAAATGATTACAACTGACTTTTTTTAAATTTGAGAATATATGTGCTTTACATTTGTACAACCTGAAAAAAAAACACATACTGAAATTTGCTTGTTGTTTTGATAAATACTTACTCAGAGGAGCTACTACAAATGTGCTCACTACAGTAACCAAGGGCGCAACGGTTGCGCGTCTGACTCCAGATCAGAAGGTTGCGTGTTCAAATCACGTCAGGTTCAAGCACTTCCTTTAGAAGACTAGATCACCCTTCTTAAGGGATGTTGTACGCCCAATGTTCCCTCCCTGAATGTCTTGAAAAATGAATGCAACAAAATCTAAGAAGAGTATGCCTTGCTCTGCTCTCTGTTTGCTGGGAGCTTGCAGATCTCCTGTAGTGCCTTCATGATGATTTAACAACTGTTTTGTGATCTTGAGAGAAAGTTAATAAGAGACAAGCGAGATTTGGATTCTTTTTCTCTAACACATTTTGGTAATATGCAGAGGAGTACAATAAAAGTGTCATCAATTTTCAATCTGGGAGAGGAACCAAGGCTGCCTGCAGAAAACCAGGAATCCTGACCACCAGACAATATGGCATTCTTAGGAAGGCAACCTGGTTGAAAACCAGGAATCCTGACCACTATATAACATAAGTCACTTGGAAGGAAAGCTGCATTGTCAGACCAGTCAGGCACAGCAATATTTTCTCATCAGCTAACCAGTGGAGCCAATAGAATTGGTTTTTCAAATTTGATCAGCTGACATTTTCATGTCTGAGCATGTACGAAAGTTAAACTTGTACAAAGTTAAACTTGTACAACTCCCACAGCAAAAACTTTGCTGTTCATTTGGAAAAAGCCTTCCTCAAAGGAGGTATAATCTCTTTTTGGTGATTTACAAAATCTTTGGTGATCTTTACAGGAATTTATAAATGGACAATTTGAACGAGCGTGCGCTGTATCCTTTTTGCTGTAACAAACTTAGTTAATTTAAAGAGGCTACTATAAAAGTGAGAAAAGCTTCCCATACCGGGAGTTGAACCCGGGAGAAAACGAGGAATCCTGATCGCTAGACTATATGGGACACAAAATGTATTTTACACCAGACAGGCATTGGAATATCTGCTTTGTCCATCAACCAGTGGAGCCAAGAGCCTTGGTTTTCCAAATGATTACAACTGACTTTTTTAAATTTGAGAATATATGTGCTTTACACTTGTACAACCTGAAAAAAACACATATTGAAATTTGCTTGTTGTTTTGATAAATACTTACACAGAGGAGCTACTACAAATGGGCTCACTACAATAACCAAGACCTTGTGGCGCAACGGTAGCGCGTCTGACTCCAGATCAGAAGGTTGCGTGTTCAAATCACGTCAGGGTCAAGCACTTCCTTTTGAAGACTAGATCACCCTACTTAAGTTGTATTGTACGCCCAATGTTCCCTCCCTGAATGTCTTGAAAAATGAATGCAACAAAATCTAAGAAGAGTATGCCTTGCTCTGCTCTCTGTTTGCTGGGAGCTTGCAGATCTCCTGTAGTGCCTTCATGATGATTTAACAACTGTTTTTTGATCTTGAGAGAAAGTTAATAAGAGACAAGCGAGATTTGGATTCTTTTTCTCTAACACATTTTGGTAATATGCAGAGGAGTACAATAAAAGTGTCATCAATTTTCAATCTGGGAGAGGAACCAAGGCTGCCTACAGAAAACCAGGAATCCTGACCACCAGACAATATGGCATTCTTAGGAAGGTAACCTGGTTGAAAACCAGGAATCCTAACCATTATATAACATAAGTCACTTGGAAGGAAAGCTGCATTGTCAGACCAGTTAGGCACAGCAATATTTTCTCATCAGCTAACCAGTGGAGCCAATAGAATTGGTTTTTCAAATTTGATCAGCTGACATTTTCATGTCTGAGCATGTACGAAAGTTAAACTTGTACAAAGTTAAACTTGTACAACTCCCACAGCAAAAACTTTGCTGTTCATTTGGAAAAAGCCTTCCTCAAAGGAGGTATAATCTCTTTATGGTGATTTACAAAATCTTTGGTGATCTTCACAGGAATTTATAAATGGACAATTTGAACGAGCGTGCGCTGTATCCTTTTTGCTGTAACAAACTTAGTTAATTTAAAGAGGCTACTAAAAAAGTGAGAAAAGCTTCCCATACCGGGAGTTGAACCCGGAGAAAACAAGGAATCCTGATCGCTAGACTATATGGGACACAAAATGTATTTTACACCAGACAGGCATTGGAATATCTGCTTTGTCCATCAACCAGTGGAGCCAAGAGCATTGGTTTTCCAAATGATTACAACTGACTTTTTTAAATTTGAGAATATATGTGCTTTACACTTGTACAACCTGAAAATAATCACATATTGAAATTTGCTTGTTGTTTTGATAAATACTTACTCAGTGGAGCTACTACAAATGGGCTCACTGCAGTAACAAAGACCTTGTGGCGCAATGGTAGCGCGTCTGACTCCAGCTTAGAAGGTTTCCTGTTCAAATCACGTCAGGGTCAAGCCCTTGCTTTTGAAGACTAGATCACCCTTCTTAAGGGATGTTGTACGCCCAATGTTCCCTCCCTGAATGTCTTGAAAAATGAATGCAACAAAATCTAAGAAGTGTATGCCTTGCTCTGCTCTCTGTTTGCTGGGAGCTTGCAGATCTCCTGTAGTGCCTTCATGATGATTTAACAACTGTTTTGTGATCTTGAGAGAAAGTTAATAAGAGACAAGCGAGATTTGGATTCTTTTTCTCTAACACATTTTGGTAATATGCAGAGGAGTACAATAAAAGTGTCATCAATTTTCAATCTGGGAGAGGAACCAAGGCTGCCTACAGAAAACCAGGAATCCTGACCACCAGACAATATGGCAATCTTAGGAAGGCAACCTGGTTGAAAACCAGGAATCCTGACCACTATATTACATAAGTCTGTTGGAAGGAAAGCTGCATTGTCAGACCAGTCAGGCACAGATATATTTTCTCATCAGCTAACCAGTGGAGCCAATAGAATTGGTTTTTCAAATTTGATCAGCTGACATTTTCATGTCTGAGCATGTACGAAAGTTAAACTTGTACAAAGTTAAACTTGTACAACTCCCACAGCAAAAACTTTGCTGTTCATTTGGAAAAAGCCTTCCTCAAAGGAGGTATAATCTCTTTATGGTGATTTACAAAATCTTTGGTGATCTTTACAGGAATTTATAAATGGACAATTTGAACGAGCCTGCGCTTTATTCTTTTTTGCTGTTAGAAAATTAGTTAATTTAAAGAGGCTACTATAAAGTGAGAAAAGCTTCCCATACCAGGAGTTGAACCTGGGCCGCCTGGGTGAAAACCAGGAATCCTGACCGCAAGACCATATGGGACACAAAATGCATTTTACACCAGACAGGCATTGGAATATCTGCTTTGTCCTTCAACCAGTGGAGCCAAGATCCTTGGTTTTCCAAAGGATTACAACTGACTTTTTTTAAATTTGAGAATATATGTGCTTTACACTTGTACAACCTGAAAAAAAAACACATAATGAAATTTGCTTGTTGTTTTGATAAATACTTACTCAGAGGAGCTACTACAAATGTGCTCATTACAGTAACCAAGACCTCATGGCGCAAGGGTAGTGCGTCTGACTCCAGATCAGAAGGTTGCCTGTTTAAATCACGTTGGTGTCAAGCAAATCCTTTTGAAGACTAGATCACCCTACTTAAGTGGTATTGTACGCCCAATGTTCCCTCCCTGTCTGTTTCCTGGTAGCTTGCAGATCTCCTGTAGTGCCTTCATGATGATTTAACAACTGTTTTGTGATCTTGAGAGAAAGTTAATAAGAGACAAGCGAGATTTGGATTCTTTTTCTCTAACACATTTTGGTAATATGCAGAGGAGTACAATAAAAGTGTCATCAATTTTCAATCTGGGAGAGGAACCAAGGCTGCCTACAGAAAACCAGGAATCCTGACCACCAGACAATATGGCATTCTTAGGAAGGCAACCTGGTTGAAAACCAGGAATCCTGACCACTATATTACATAAGTCACTTGGAAGGAAAGCTGCATTGTCAGACCATTCAGGCACAGATATATTTTCTCATCAGCTAACCAGTGGAGCCAATAGAATTGGTTTTTCAAATTTGATCAGCTGACATATTCATGTCTGAGCATGTACGAAAGTTAAACTTGTACAAAGTTAAACTTGTACAACTCCCACAGCAAAAACTTTGCTGTTCATTTGGAAAAAGCCTTCCTCAAAGGAGGTATAATCTCTTTATGGTGATTTACAAAATCTTTGGTGATCTTTACAGGAATTTATAAATGGACAATTTGAACGAGCCTGCGCTGTATCCTTTTTGCTGTAAGAAAATTAGTTAATTTAAAGAGGCTACTATAAAAGTGAGAAAAGCTTCCCATACCGGGAGTTGAACCCGGGCCGCCTGGGTGAAAACCAGGAATCCTGACCGCTAGACCATATGGGACACAAAATGCATTTTACACCAGACAGGCATTGGAATATCTGCTTTGTCCATCAACCAGTGGAGCCAAGAGCCTTGGTTTTCCAAATGATTACAACTGACTTTTTTTAAATTTGAGAATATATGTGCTTTACACTTCTACAACCTGAAAAAAAAACATACTGAAATTTGCTTGTTGTTTTGATAAATACTTACTCAGAGGAGCTACTACAAATGTGCTCACTATAGTAACCAAGACCTCATGGCGCAATGGTAGCGCGTCTGACTCCAGATCAGGAGGTTGCGTGGTCAAATCACATCGGTGTCAAGCAAATCCTTTTGAAGACTAGATGACCCTACTTAAGTGGTATTGTACGCCCAATGTTCCCTCCCTGAATGTCTAGAAAAATGAATGCAACAAAATCTAAGAAGAGTATGCCTTGCTCTGCTCTCTGTTTGCTGGGAGCTTGCAGATCTCCTGTAGTGCCTTCATGATGATTTAACAACTGTTTTGTGATCTTGAGAGAAAGTTAATAAGAGACAAGCAAGATTTGGATTCTTTTTCTCTAACACATTTTGGTAATATGCAGAGGAGTACAATAAAAGTGTCATCAATTTTCAATCTGGGAGAAGAACCAAGGCTGCCTGCAGAAAACCAGGAATCCTGACCACCAGACAATATGGCATTCTTAGGAAGGCAACCTGGTTGAAAACCAGGAATCCTGACCACTATATAACATAAGTCACTTGGAAGGAAAGCTGCATTGTCAGACCAGTCAGGCACAGCAATATTTTCTCATCAGCTAACCAGTGGAGCCAATAGAATTGGTTTTTCAAATTTGATCAGCTGACATTTTCATGTCTGAGCATATACGAAAGTTAAACTTGTACAAAGTTAAACTTGTACAACTCCCACAGCAAAAACTTTGCTGTTCATTTGGAAAAAGCCTTCCTCAAAGGAGGTATAATCTCTTTATGGTGATTTACAAAATCTTTGGTGATCTTTACAGGAATTTATAAATGGACAATTTGAACGAGCGTGCGCTGTATCCTTTTTGCTGTAACAAACTTAGTTAATTTAAAGAGGCTACTAAAAAAGTGAGAAAAGCTTCCCATACCGGGAGTTGAACCCGGGAGAAAACGAGGAATCCTGATCGCTAGACTATATGGGACACAAAATGTATTTTACACCAGACAGGCATTGGAATGTCTGCTTTGTCCATCAACCAGTGGAGCCAAGAGCCTTGGTTTTCCAAATGATTACAACTGACTTTTTTAAATTTGAGAATATATGTGCTTTACACTTGTACAACCTGAAAAAAAACACATACTGAAATTTGCTTGTTGTTTTGATAAATACTTACTCAGAGGAGCTACTACAAATGTGCTCACTACAGTAGCCAAGAACTCATGGCGCAACGGTAGCGCGTCTGACTCCAGATCAGAATGTTGCGTGTTCAAATCACGTCGGTGTCAAGCAAATCCTTTTGAAGACTAGATCACCCTACTTAAGTGGTATTGTACGCCCAATGTTCCCTCCCTGTCTGTTTCCTGGTAGCTTGCAGATCTCCTGTAGTGCCTTCATGATGATTTAACAACTGTTTTGTGATCTTGAGAGAAAGTTAATAAGAGACAAGCGAGATTTGGATTCTTTTTCTCTAAAACATTTTGGTAATATGCAGAGGAGTACAATAAAAGTGTCATCAATTTTCATTCTGGGAGAGGAACCAAGGCTGCCTGCAGAAAACCAGGAATCCTGACCACCAGACAATATGGCATTCTTAGGAAGGCAACCTGGTTGAAAACCAGGAATCCTGACCACTATATTACATAAGTCACTTGGAAGGAAAGCTGCATTGTCAGACCAGTCAGGCACAGATATATTTTCTCATCAGCTAACCAGTGGAGCCAATAGAATTGGTTTTTCAAATTTGATCAGCTGACATTTTCATGTCTGAGCATGTACGAAACTTGTACTTGTACAAACTTGTACAAAGTTAAACTTGTACAACTCCCACAGCAAAAATTTGCTGTTCATTTGGAAAAAGCCTTCCTCAAAGGAGGTATAATCTCTTTATGGTGATTTACAAAATCTTTGGTGATCTTTACAGGAATTTATAAATGGACAATTTGAACGAGCCTGCGCTGTATCCTTTTTGCTGTAAGAAAATTAGTTAATTTAAAGAGGCTACTATAAAAGTGAGAAAAGCTTCCCATACCGGGAGTTGAACCCGGGCCGCCTGGGTGAAAACCAGGAATCCTGACCGCTAGACCATATGGGACACAAAGTGCAGTTTACACCAGACAGGCATTGGAATATCTGCTTTGTCCATCAACCAGTGGAGCCAAGAGCCTTGGTTTTCCAAATGATTACAACTGACTTTTTTAAATTTGAGAATATATGTGCTTTACACTTGTACAACCTGAAAAAAAACACATACTGAAATTTGCTTGTTGTTTTGATAAATACTTACTCAGAGGAGCTACTACAAATGTGCTCACTACAGTAACCAAGACCTCGTGGTGCAATGGTAGCGCGTCTGACTCCAGATCCGGATGTTGCGTGTTCAAATCACGTCGGTGTCAAGCAAATCCTTTTGAAGACTAGATGACCCTACTTAAGTGGTATTGTACGCCCAATGTTCCCTCCCTGAATGTCTAGAAAAATGAATGCAACAAAATCTAAGAAGAGTATGCCTTGCTCTGCTCTCTGTTTGCTGGGAGCTTGCAGATCTCCTGTAGTGCCTTCATGATGATTTAACAACTGTTTTGTGATCTTGAGAGAAAGTTAATAAGAGACAAGCGAGATTTGGATTCTTTTGCTCTAACACATTTTGGTAATATGCAGAGGAGTACAATAAAAGTGTCATCAATTTTCAATCTGGGAGAGGAACCAAGGCTGCCTGCAGAAAACCAGGAATCCTGACCACCAGACAATATGGCATTCTTAGGAAGGCAACCTGGTTGAAAACCAGGAATCCTGACCACTATATAACATAAGTCACTTGGAAGGAAAGCTGCATTGTCAGACCAGTCAGGCACAGCAATATTTTCTCATCAGCTAACCAGTGGAGCCAATAGAATTGGTTTTTCAAATTTGATCAGCTGACATTTTCATGTCTGAGCATGTACGAAAGTTAAACTTGTACAAAGTTAAACTTGTACCTCTCCCACAGCAAAAACTTTGCTGTTCATTTGGAAAAAGCCTTCCTCAAGGGAGGTATAATCTCTTTATGGTGATTTACAAAATCTTTGGTGATCTTTACAGGAATTTATAAATGGACAATTTGAACGAGCGTGCGCTGTATCCTTTTTGCTGTAACAAAATTAGTTAATTTAAAGAGGCTACTATAAAAGTGAGAAAAGCTTCCCATTCCTGGAGTTGAACCGAGGCCACCTGGGTAAAAACCAGGAATCCTGACCGCTAGACCATATGGGACACAAAGTGTATTTTACACCAGACAGGCATTGGAATATCTGCTTTGTCCATCAACCAGTAGAGCCAAGAGCCTTTGTTTTCCAAATGATTATAACTGACTTTTTTTAAATTTGAGAATATATGTGCTTTACACTTGTACAACCTGAAAAAAAACACATACTGAAATTTGTTTGTTGTTTTGATAAAGACTTACTTAGAGGAGCTACTACAAATGGGCTCACTACAATAACCAAAACCATGTGGCGCAAAGGTAGAGCGTCTGACTCCAGATCAGAAGGTTGCATGTTCAAATCACATCAGGGTCAAGCACTTCCTTTTGAAGACTAGATCACCCTACTTAAGGGGTGTTGTACGCCCAATGTTTACTCCCTTAATGTCTTGAAAAATGAATGCCACAAACACTAAGAAGAGTATGCCTTGCTCTGCTCTCTGTTTGCTGGGAACTTGCAAATCTCCTGGAGTGCCTTCATGATGATTTAACAACTGTTTTGTGATCTTGAGAGAAAGTTAATAGGAGACAAGCGAGATTTGGATTCTTTTTCTCTAACACATTTTGGTAATATGCAGAGGAGTACAATAAAAGTGTCATCAATTTTCAATCTGGGAGAGGAACCAAGGCTGCCTGCAGAAAACCAGGAATCCTGACCACCAGACAATATGGCATTCTTAGGAAGGCAACCTGGTTGAAAACCAGGAATCCTGACCACTATATTACATAAGTAACTTGGAAGGACAGCTGCATTGTCAGACCAGTCAGGCACAGCAATATTTTCTCATCAGCTAACCAGTGGAGCCAATAGAATTGGTTTTTCAAATTTGATCAGCTGACATTTTCATGTCTGAGCATATACGAAAGTTAAACTTGTACAAAAGAAAGAACTCACACAGCAAAAACTTTGCTGGTCTTTTGGAAAAAGCCTTCCTTAAAGGAGGTATAATCAGCTAACCAGTGGAGCCACCAGACTTGGTTTCTCAAAACTTATCAGCTGACATTTTCATGTCTGAGCATATACGAAAGTTAAACTTGTACAAAAGAAAGAACTCCCACAGCAAAAACTTTGCTGTTCATTTGGAAAAAGCCTTCCTCAAAGGAGGTATAATCTCTTTATGGTGATTTACAAAATCTTTGGTGATCTTTACAGGAATTTATAAATGGACAATTTGAACGAGCGTGCGCTGTATCCTTTTTGCTGTAACAAAATTAGTTAATTTAAAGAGGAGAGAAATAATTAAGACTTCTCAACAACTTTTCTGGGTGATGTAGCTTGCTGTGTCATCACAAAGCAAAGCTGCAACTGTTCCCTGTTTGAAGGATGTTCTATAGGAATGTGTTTCTTGTCTCTACTCTCACGTTTCACACGTAGCTCAGACATGTATGTCACACCCATATAAGGTAATGAGTCATTTCATTGGTGGGGGTCCAGTGGAATGTGGTTTTTCCTGGACCATATAACAAAGTGCTGAACAATAAACGTTGAAGAAGGATTTGATAGCATTGGGTATCTGTGTCATTTCTTTCTTCCCTCAGCTGAGCCGTATCGAGACAGGAATTGCAGATCAAGAAAATAAATTAAATACATTGGAGGACAAAATTATCTAACAATTTGGGGGCTCGTCGGGATTTCTCCAGACTGGTAAGACTGATTTAAGTATCAAGTTTTCCTGTCTGATGAGAGATTGAACAAAATGTAGTTTAACCTAGTTTAATTTGGCTCGATATTAACTCACTTAATAACTCTGCTCGGGGGCTCCTGTCGAAGGGATGATTTTGCCCTATTATAAATAGTAAGGAGGGTTTTGCTCTATTATTAATAGGGAAAACCCCACAACCGCAGCAGTAGTTTAAAGGATATCCTTATTCTGGTATGAATAGGAAGAGGACGGGAATTGTCCTATGGAAAAGACGGAGAGAATTTGATCTGCATTATTGTTCTGCATGAACCGTGTCGATCGGGAAATTGTTTGTATTATTATTACTAAAAAGGTGACATTATGGGACAGGAAAAAGCCGTCCTCTATGGAACGAAACTCCAAAACAATGGATGTTTTGCAATAAACAAAATTATAATACTGAGCCATATATCAGCAATTTGGCTGGGTGGTCAGAAGAGAAAAGAAGAAAAAAAAAGAAAAACTTAATTAGATCAATTCATGAGTAAATCGAATCTATGGATAAAAAGGGTGAAAGCACCCTCAGTGGGATTATAAATACATAAAAGAATCATACGAGGTGTGGAAGAAAATAAAACCATTCTGGGACAAAGGTCCTGAATGAAAAGAGACTAATCAAATGCACATAGCGGTCTCTGTTTCAAAACAAGCCGCCTAAATATGATATTGTCGTGAACAAAGCTTTAACCCCTAACCTCCCAAAGACACCATGCGCACTGTTGTGTCCTGATTGAACACAATTTAAACGCAACTCATTTGCTACAGCCGCAGACGTATTTGATTCAGATTCAAAGAAAGATACGAGCGAAGATACAACAGCTGCATTTCCTTTTATCATGTGCCCAGACGGATATCATATCGTTTCACTAACATTGTCAGAGACGCTGACTATATGCAAAGAATTACCATATATATATAAACCGCATACCTTTATCATCGATACGGGCACATCTAAAAGTTTATTAACAGCGCATTGCTATGAGGGCTCTATTACGGGACGGACTCTAAACTCTGTGTTGGAATTAATGGCATTCCTGTGAAGTGTCATATGACACCAAAATTACTCGTAACATCTCTAGATAACACAAACTTGTTTAAAATGCACGATTTCGTGATTTTGCCTGACTCTCCGTTCTGCCCACTGGTCTGTGATACGATGCATAAAATTGGAGGAAAAAAAATAACTTTTGATTCTAACTCATTACAAGTGCTGTTTCCCTCAGTATATTTTCAGTCTGTGTATACAGGACATTGCGGAGATGTTTGCAGCTCAACGTTTGTCAGCACTTCTGCTGCGAAACAGGAAATGCTCAACGTCGACCCAGCGCTATGGGCCTCCCACAAAGATGAGGATTAATTTGTCATTTATATGATGTGTGAATGGGTTTAAAAATTCATTGTTTCAGACACTGTATTACGTAATACCTTTTAGTACCTTTGTTTTTGACAGAGGACACTGTTTGAAGTATAGTGGCAAGTTAGAGTGGAGTTTTGCAAGGGCCTTATTGATATCGGACCATATGTTGCAAAACTCCACTCTAACTTGCCACTATACTTCAAACAGTGTCCTCTGTCAAAAACAAAGGTACTAAAAGGTATTACGTAATACAGTGTCTGAAACAATGAATTTTTAAACCCATTCACACATCATATAAATGACAAATTAATCCTATGAAGAAAGCTAATAATACATGGCGATTAAAGCAAGAGTTGAAAAAATTAATGATAATGTCTCCAGTGGTGCCGGATGTGTGCACTACTATTAACTAAATTCCAGCAGACCACACTGATTTGAAAACATTTGAAAACTATTATTAATTTGTGTTCTGCATTCTTCAGTGTCAGTCATGCCTGTTACGCAGCCGCTGTTCGCATTCACATATGGAGGCCAACAGTAACAGAATGCCCAGGAATTTAGAGACTCGCCTGCTGTGTTCTCTGCTGTAGTGCACGCTACTTTGAAGGTCACCAAGCTGCCACCTGTCTATTGCAATATGCTGACGACATCCAGGTTTCTAGACCGGACATCAAGTCATGCACAGTCGCTTCAACTATTGTGTGCAAAGGCTGGCTTCAAGACATCAAAAGAAAAGATGCAATGGGTGAAACTGAACTATCAATCTGGGTGATGAACTACAGAAAGGAACAGTACGCCTCTCCGCAGACAGAGTGAAGACGATTACTACCTTCCAACACCCTAAAACAAAAGCTCAAATGCAAAGCTTCTAGGGTTTAGTGAACTATTGTCGAGCATGGGTGCCAAACTGCTCGTATGATAAAATACTGAGAGAAGCAACACTCTCAAGGGCAGAGGAACCTATCAAGAGGACTGCTGAAATAGACATTGCTACCAAATCACGATGAACCCTTTCATTTGTATGTGCACGAGGCAGCAGGCACAGCAGCAGCGATCCTCGTTCAGTCCAATTGCAGAACGTATAGACCAGTGGCGTACTTGTCAAAATATTTTAGAGGCAGTCGCCAAAGGCCTCCCTGCATGTTTACGAGCAGTGACTGCTGCAGCACTGATGGTAAAACATGCAGAACGTATTGTTCTCTCACATCCATTAGTTGTGCACACCTCTCACCAGGTAGGAACAATCATACACAACATTACCACATGACAGAACAACATTGATCAGGGTATGAAATTATTTTATTGGCTACTGCTAATCGGACAAATAAACCAACTTCCGTTGTAAACGCCCCGACTTTATGATTACACAAATTGCTGACTCAAGGTGAATTTTACAACGATTCACATGATTGCATCAATTGCCTAAAAACACGTACTTTATGCAGGTCGAATGTTTCATCATCCGCCCTGGAGGAGGGGGACCATTGGTACATTGAACATTGAACATTGACTTGATGGGTCCAGTTCCAAGCCAATTGCGTATACTGGTTTGGTTATGCTGTAACGGAAATTCAGAATCGAATTATTGAAGCTTATTCGCTCACATATAAATCAGCACAAGCTGCTGAGTTGTTTGCGTTGATCAGAGCATGCCATTTGGCTAAAGGTAAATCAATCAATATATACACAGACTCGAAGTATGCTGATGAAGTAGCAAAGTGGGCTGCAAGGGAAGTTGCGCTAAGTCCAGACCTAAATCAAGCTGAAGAGACTTTTTCCATGCAACACTGATAAAAGACAATCACATTAAATTATTACAGGCAAATCCATCTGAATCTGACAACATTGGGCCTCAAATTAAGTAAAATCAAACTTATTGCATAAATGGGGTACAAAATGCAATAAAATTAATCCTGGACTCACGACTAATGTGCGCACAGAACAACAGACACAAGCCTATGAAGCACGACTCAATACCACACTCGGAACTGCTGTTCTAAACAGACAGAAGCTTTCTCGTGTGTGAGGTAAAATGATAAAATGGTGAAAATATGGCAAAATAAATAATACAGAGATTCGGCTAAATGAGCTCAGAATGTCACCATCTTCTGTTGTTAATCTCTCCATTTGAAATACTAATGGGTAGGCCTTTCCCAACCCTCGGGTCAAAGGCCACGCTGGCTTTCTCTCCACAGGTGACAAGGAGGTGGTGATTGCAGAATATGTGGATTCCCTCATTAAAATTTTAAATGACATAAATGGTGATATCTCTCTCTCTCTCCCTCTGCCTGCAGAAAGCACTACTCATCCATTTGTTCCAAATCAGCAGGTTCTGGTGAAGTGTTTGAAACCAACAAAGTTAGGTGAACCAAAGAGGGCCCAACTACTGTACTGCCAGTGACCAGAATGGGGGTGCTAACTGACCTTCAACCACAGTGGATCCACGCAAGCCGCGTGAAGCTTGCTCCAGAGGAGGGCCTTACTGATTCAAGGTGAACGGTGAAAGCACTGGAGGAGCTGAACACGCAGCGCCAGTGCCCAACCGGGAATCTGTGAATTAGGAGGACCTGAGGAGGGACCCGGAACAGTCAACATGAAGACATTCCTACTGACACTCTGCATATGGCAGGTGGTCGCGCTTGCCTATGTCCGTTCAGTATCAACACAACAGCAAGGAGCCACATGTGTAATTCCAATTCCTAGAAATAATGTATGATGATTTATGTTTTATGGTAATGTTACAGGAAGATGTTTCTGTTATAAAGGTACGGGTAAACACCCGGAAACAAAGGTACCTAGAAGGTGATACCTCAAGTGACCCTGATGTATATCTAGATAGTGTTGGACAGCCAAGAGGTATAAAATGTTTGGATTACCTTTTGACTAAAGATGGAGGATGAGTATGTAAAATGTTTGGAGACAAATGCTGTACATACATCCCTGGTCACACTGATGATGATGGTGAATTCATGAAGGTATAAAAGGAAATGGATATGTTGAATAAAGAATTAGCTGATAACATCGGGGGAAAATGGGGACAATTTTTTCAATATGTTTGGATGGTTCGCACCTTGGATGTCTTCCATTATATCGATTGCTGTATGCATTCTACTTCTGTTATTATTTGGCCCAGGTTTGCTACAATTACTAATGCAAAAGTTGAATGTGATGATAAACAGGCATAATATCACTATGTTCCAGTATGTATGTATACCTGATACTGAAGTTGGTTGAGAAGTCTACGTGATCCTTTCAGGATCAAAGTGGGCAATGTGAAATAATTAAGACTTCTCAACAACTTTTCTGGGTGATGTAGCTTGCTGTGTCATCACAAAGCAAAGCTGCAACTGTTCCCTGTTTGAAGGATGTTCTATAGGAATGTGTTTCTTGTCTCTACTCTCACGTTTCACACGTAGCTCAGACATGTATGTCACACCCATATAAGGTAATGAGCCATTTCATTGGTGGGGGTCCAGTGGAATGTGGTTTTTCCTGGACCATATAACAAAGTGCTGAACAATAAACATTGAAGATGGATTTGATAGCATTGGGTGTCTGTGTCATTTCTTTCTTCCCTCAGCTGAGCCATATCGAGATGGGGATTGCAGATCAAGAAAATAAATTAAATACATTGGAGGACAAAATTATCTAACAAGAGGCTACTATAAAAGTGAGAAAAGCTTTACATACTGGGAGTTGCACCTGGGCTGCCTGGGTGAAATCCAGGAATCCTGACCGCTAGACCATACGAGACACAAAATATACTATTCACCAGACAGGCATTGGAATATCTGTTTTGTCCTTCAACCAGTGGAGCCAAGAGCCTTGGTTATCCAAATAATTACAACTGTCTTTTTTTAAATTTGAGCAACAACAAATGGGCTCCCTACAATAACCAAGACCTCGTGGCGCAACGGTAGTGTGTCTGACTCCAGATCAGAAGGTTGTGTGTTCAAATCACGTCTGGGGCAAGCACTTCCTTTTGAAGACTAGATCACCCTACTTAAGGGGTGTTGTACACCCAATGTTTCCTCCCTGAATGTCTTGAAAAAAAAAATGCCACAAACACAAAGAAGAGTATGCCTTGCTCTGGTCTCTGTTTGCTGGGAGCTTGCAGATCTCCTGGAGTGCCTTCATGATGATTTAACAACTGTTTTGTGATCTTGAGAGAAAGTTAATAAGAGACAAGCGAGATTTGGATTCTTTTTCTCTAACACATTTTGGTAATATGCAGAGGAGTACAATAAAAGTGTCATCAATTTTCAATCTGGGAGAGGAACCAAGGCTGCCTGCAGAAAACCATGAATCCTGACCACCAGACAATATGGCATTCTTAGGAAGGCAACCTGGTTGAAAACAAGGAATCCTGACCACTATATTACATAAGTCACTTGGAAGGAAAGCTGCATTGTCAGACAGTTAGGCACAGCAATATTTTCTCATCAGCTAACCAGTGGAGCCAACAGAATTGGTTTTTCAAATTTGATCAGCTGACATATTCATTTCTGAGCATGTACAAAAGTTAAACTTGTACAAAAGAAAGAACTCCCACAGCAAAAACTTTGCTGTTCATTTGGAAAAAGCCTTCCTCAATGGAGGTATAATCTCTTTATGGTGATTTACAAAATCTTTGGTGATCTTTACAGGAATTTATAAATGGACAATTTGAACGGGCGTGCGCTGTATCCTTTTTTCTGTAACAAAATTAGTTAATTTAAAGAGGCTACTATAAAAGTGATAAAAGCTTCCCATACCGGGAGTTGAACCCGGGCCGCCTTGGTGAAAACCAGGAATCCTGACCGCTAGAATATATGGGACACAAAATGTATTTTTCACCAGATAGGCATTGGAATATCTGCTTTGTCCATCAACCAGTGGAGCCAGGAGCCTTGGTTTTCCAAATGATTACAACTGACTTTTTTTAAAAATTTGAGCAGATATGTGCTTTACACTTGTACAACCTGAAAAAAAAACACATACTGAAATTTGCTTGTTGTTTTGATAAAGACTTACTCAGAGGAGCTACTACAAATGGGCTCACTACAGTAACCAAGACCTCGTGGCACAACGGTAGCGCGTCTGACTCCAGATCAGAAGGTTGCGTGTTCAAATCATGTCGGTGTCAAGCACTTTATTTTGAAGACCAGATCACCCTACTTAAGGGGTGTTGTACGCCCAATGTTTACTCCCTGAATGTCTTGAAAAATGAATGCCACAAACATTAAGACGAGTATGCCTTGCTTTGGTCTCTGTTTGCAGGGAGCTTGTAAATCTCCTGGAGTGCCTTCATGATGATTTAACAACTGTTTTGTGATCTTGAGAGAAAGTTAATAAGAGACAAGTGAGATTTGGATTCTTTTTCTCTAACACATTTTGGTAATATGCAGAGGAGTACAATAAAAGTGTCATCAATTTTCAGTGTGGGAGAGGAACCAAGACTGCCTGCAGAAAACCAGGAATCCTGACCACCAGACAATATGGCATACTTAGGAAGGCAACCTGGTTGAAAACCAGGAATCCTGACCACTATATTACATAAGTCACTTGGAAGGAAAGCTGCATTGTCAGACAGTTAGGCACAGCAATATTTTCTCATCAGCTAACCAGTGGAGCCAATAGAATTGGTTTTTAAAATTTGATCAGCTGACATTTTCATGTCTGAGCATGTTCGAAAGTTAAACTTGTACAAAAGAAAGAACTCCCACAGCAAAAACTTTGCTGTTCATTTGGAAAAAGCCTTCCTCAAAGGAGGTATAATCTCTTTATGGTGATTTACAAAATCTTTGGTGATCTTTATAGGTATTTATAAATGGACAATTTGAACGGGTGTGCACAGTATCCTTTTTGCTGTAACAAAATTAGTTAATTTAAAGAGGCTACTATTAAAGTGAGAAAAGCTTCCCATACCAGGAGTTGAACCCAGGCCGCCTGGGTTAAAAACAGGAATCCTGACCGCTAGACCATATGGGACTAAAATGTATTTTATTCCAGACAGGCATTGGAATATCTGCTTTGTCCATCAACCAGTGGAGCCAAGAGCCTTGGTTTTCCAAATGATTACAACTGACTTTTTTAAATTTGAGCATATATGTGCTTTACACTTGTACAACCAGAAAAAAAACACATACTGAAATTTGCTGGTTGTTTTGATAAAGCTTACTCAGAGGAGCTACTACAAATGGGCTCAATATAATAACCAAGACTTCGTGGCCAACGGTAGCGCGTCTGACTCCAGATCAGAGGGTTGTGTGTTCAAATCACGGCGGGGTCAAGCACTTCCTTTTGAAGACTAGATCACCCCTTTTAAGGGGTGTTGTACGCCCAATGTTTCCTCCCTGAATGTCTTGAAAAATGAATGCCACAAACACTAAGAAGAGTATGCCTTGCTCTGGTCTCTGTTTGCTGGGAGCTTGCAAATCTCCTGCAGTGCCTTCATGTTGATTTAACAACTGTTTTGTGATTTTGAGAGAAAGTTAATAAGAGACAAGCGAGATTTGGATTCTTTTTCTCTTACACATTTTGGTAATATGCAGAGGAGAACAATAAAAGTGTCATCAATTTTCAATCTGGGAGAGGAACCAAAGCTGCCTGCAGAAAACCACGAATCCTGACCACCAGACAATATGGCATTCTAAGGAAGGCAACCTGGTTGAAAACCAGGAATCCTGACCACTATATTACATAAGTCACTTGGAAGGAAAGCTGCATTGTCAGACCAGTCAGGCACAGCAATATTTTCTCATCAGCTAACCAGTGGAGCCAACAGAATTGGTTTTTCAAATTTGATCAGCTGACATTTTCATGTCTGAGCATGTACGAAAGTTAAACTTGTACACAAGAAAGAACTCACACAGTAAATTTGGAAAAATTAGGGTCATTTGGAAAAAAGTCTTCGTCTAAGGCGTTTGGCAGAACAGAATCCGGTAGCCACTCTATTTTTCTTACACTGTTGACCAATTAGAGATAATTGGTGACTAACTAATTAAGGAGGGATATCGTAAAGTCGAGGAAGTCGGAATTGAACTGGTGATGCGAGAGAAGACGTTGCTACGGAGACGTGCGCTGTCAGAGGAAGGTGGGAGAAGTTGCATCCTGCGGTGCGAAAAATTAGTCTGCTTGGAAGAAAAGTGTGAATAGAAGTGAGCAGTGACCAGATTATATGGCTGATGCTTTCCTGGGTTTGGACGCCGTGTCGGTGTGATCGAGAGTGCAGCTGTGAAGCAAAGACGCAAACTCGTTTGCCGGTAGAGGTGTGTGCCTTGGATTATGCCTCCCTGACTGTTCCCCTGGTCCGTGCTGCAAACGAAGCTCCTGATACTTGCCTGAGACTCCAACTGAAGACCAGCGGTACTGGTTTATGAACATTTGGGACTGAGACAAAATATATGGAAGTAAGCCAAAACTTGGAGGGGAAACCAATGCAGCCTTCATATCCAAGTTGTGGAACTGTACTTCAATTTTTTTTGTTTTCACTTTGCCTGGAATCCCATAGAGGTGTGAATTAAGTGAAATTGACACTAAAATAAAATAATTAATTTTTTTATGAATTGGAGTTTTCCTGTGCGTAGTTTGATTATCCCTCCTTTCAAGTCCTTCATATGTAAACTGGTGGTTTTTAATAAGCTATCTGGAGTTTATTCATTAACAGGATTAAAGGTCTGTCTGGCACCTGAACGAATAACATAAACAGAGCAAATTGTTTTATTTCTTAAAGTTGATGGGCAGTCACCGTTACAGAAGAGGCACCCAAACAGTGACCGAATTGTTAAAAATTGTGAAAAAGATTTAAAATCAATTGTAACAGAAAAGTTCTTAGGGGTCTTTCAAGAAGTGACTATTGGTCAAATTTGAACTTGAAGGGAATGAATCGAACTGAGCTATGTAAACTGAACTTGAACTTGAAATAGTTTTTTTTTATTTTTCCTCTGTGATTTTGAATGCAAAGCTATGTTTTCCAAAAACATATTAAGTTTTGAATCCTCATGAAATACTGCCTACTCTGATCTTAAATTTATCTTTTCTGAAAAATATTGCAAAAGGAATTGAATGTGTATAAACTGGTGGTAAACTGAACTGTTATATTTGAAGGTAATTTACCACTTATTTGACCTGGGTTTATTGTCCGCTAATATTGTCATGTTTATAATTGAATATTGTGAGTTTGTTTTGCCCTGAATCAAATAACATTGTATCTTTTCATAGATTATCTATGTCCAGTTTGTATTTTGATCCCATACAAAAGTCATAAAGATAATTTACTGATTTTTATTTTATACTTCACATCATTCTGACATGACCACTAGCACACCCTCCCCATCAACTTATATTGATATGGAAGTACCTGAAGTGGAAACTCCCAACTGGCAGCCAACAATTCCTATTACCTCATGTCCCTATACTTCCAATCTCACTCAAACGGGTCAACTTGGAACACAAGTGCAGTTTGTAACTTCCACCCTGACTGGCAGCACTCCAGTGCAAAACCTCACCTGGGATTCAAATATAGATCACATGCAGATTTGCATAGCTAAAGGTGATCATCTACGACTTACCTTTCCCACCTTTGGAAAATCCACTGATGACCCAGATCCTTTGAACTACTTAACTCGATGTCAAGATTTTCTGGCATTGCATCCTTTGTCAGATGTGGACCTACTAGCCACATTCCATACAGTCCTGTATGGATCTGCCCGCGAATGGTGGGAAGTGGCACATACCTCTGTATTCTCTTGGACTGAATTTGAGTCAGTCTTCCTCTCTGCATTTCTTTCCGAAGACTATGAGGACGAATTGGCAGAAAGAGTCAGAACAAGAACTCAAGGAGAGACAGAACCCATCAGAGATTTTGCTTTTTCATACAGGGCGTTATGCAAGAGATGAAAGTCTGTGTTAACAGAGAGTGAAATTGTAAAACTGATTCTGAAAAATATTAAACCTCATCTTGCCAGCCAGCTCAACAGTAGAGTATCTACAGTGGAGGAGTTGGTGAAGCTAGGTCATCAACTGGAGAAGGACTATGAGCAGCAACTCCAATATGAGAGCAGCTTACACCACAAACAACCACCTACGACACCCCGAGTTCCTGTAATTTGACAGGTGGACAAGACTCAAGTTTAGTGCTGGCGGTGTAAAGGTAACCATCCACCAGGAAATTGTCCTAGTTACTCCTCATCTAATCAGTCATTTCATCAGTCACAGCCATCTCAAAGTAAGCGACCACACCAAAGTCCAAAACAAGGTGGTCTACCCTCCAACAATGCCGTCTCAGCCACAAAGACCGCACCTAATTCAAAACCTAACGTTACGGACAACCCCCAATGTGCAGTACCACAACAATTAGTTGTTCCTATTAATATTGGTGCCTGGAAAGGGAAAGCCATTCTCGACACTGGGGCCAGCTATACCCTCATACATGAAAGTTAGTGGAAGGAACTTACACCCCAACAGAGTCTTTATCCTTGGACCACAGGACCTCTTTATTTAGTGAATGGTGAGGCCAAAGTTCCGCTTGGATGGATCAATGTACTTATTACACTTCATAATAAGAGTTTTCCTTTGAGGGCTGTAGTCCTTACCACAGTATCTTTGACATATGTAGCAGTCTTGGGGCTGGACTTCATCTTCCTAAGTGGTCTTCAACTCAATGTTGCCGACGGGAAATGTTTTTTTGAAGGTACACCTGAAGTGAAATACTTTTTTCAACCTGGACAAGCCAGCATACCTACAAGTAGATTTTCATGTCCACGGAAAATCAAGCAGTTTGCAAGATCTCAACAAAATCTTTCTCTACTTAGTACTGTCCCACTACCTCAACTCTTAATGGCATCACAAGAGACTGATTCTAAACTTACAGGGGATCAAGTCTTGCTTGACAAAGCAATCAAGGAAGCAACCGTGTCTCGCCATGAAGAAGTCCAGATATGTCAGATCTTGGAATCACATCCAACAGTGTGTACTCATCGGCCCGGATGAACAAATGTTCTTCAACACTGCCTATACGTCCGTCAACAGGTACCCATTAAACAACGACCGTATCGGCTCACACCTATAAAGCAAGTCCTAGTTAAAGAACAGATTGAAGACATTTTGAGTGCTGGCATCATAGAACCCTCACATTCTGCATGGGCTTCACCAGTTGTCTTAGTTCCTAAAAAGGACGGGAGCCTCAGATTATGTGTAGACTATAGAACTTTCTCAACTTTGTACCTTAACAGTGGTTATTGGTAAGTTCCCATGGAATCCAAGAGTAAGCTAAAGACCACTTTTCGTTACTTCTGGTGGGCTATATCATTTTAATGTTATGCCTTTTGGGTTGAAAAATGCACCGGCAACATTCCAACGACTCATGGAGATAGTCCTGAGAGGGTTGCTCGGAATCATATGCATTGTCTATATTGACGATATCATTGTGTACTCCCCTTCTATGGATCAACATTTCTCTGATATCCAGACCATCTTGGAGAAGCTGAAAACCGCTGGATTAACACTGAATCTGAAAAAATGCAAGTTCTGTCTCCGTGAGATCACCTTCCTTGGTCAAGTAGTCAACAGTCAAGGTATCACTGCTGATCCAAGTAAGGTGGAAGCCATCCATACTTACCCAGTTCCTAGCAATCTTAAGGAATTCCAGTGTTTCTTGGGATTATCTGGATGGTATCATCGATTTGTACCAAACTTCTCAAGGATCGCTGAACCACTCAACACCTTGAAAAAGAAAGGTCGATCATTTCTATGGACATCAATGTCAATAAGCCTTTGATTATTTGAAAGCTTGTCTTACATCACCACCTATTTTGGGACATCCTAACCTTCAATTACCCTTCACAGTGTACACTGATGCAAGCGACACTGGCCTAGGCGCTGTGTTGACCCAGCGGAAGGAGCAAGGCAGTGAGGAAGTGATCGCTTATGCCAGTCGGACCCTAAATAAAGCAGAGGTTAACTACTCCACCACAGAGAAAGAGTGCCTAGCAGTGGTGTGGGCAATTGACAAATGGCAACACTACCTCGAACATCGATTGTTCACGGTGGTTACGGATCATTCTTCCTTGCAGTGGGTAATGAATTCCACTAAAACAACCAGTCGACTCATTCGATGGGCACTTCGACTTCAAAGATTTGATTTCGTATTGGAATATAGGAAAGGAAAGTTGAATGTAGCTCCTGATGCCCTTTCACGGATGCACCACTTACCTGAGTGTAATGTGTATACAAGTAAGAAGGAAGATCCAGAATTTCCAATCACCCCTGAAAGCATCTGGGATGAACAACATCATGATCCTGAAATCACAAAAGTGTTTCAAGCTTTAACCAAAGATGAACTTACTGCTAAGGAACAGTATGCAGTAGTGGAAGACAAGTTATATTGTGTCACTCATCTGCCTGATGGTCAAATTCAATACCGTGTTGTCATTCCTCACAGCCTTATACCCACCATTCTCCAATACTATCATTCCAACCCCGTCAGTGGACATCTTGGTATCTTTAAAACCTATAAGAGAGTACAAGACGTTGCCTATTGGCATGGTATTTGGATCGATGTAAAGAAATATGTCAAGAGTTGTGTAAAATGTCAAACACTTAAAAGTGACAATAGAAAACGTGCAGGGAAACTCCAACCAATAATCACATCAAGACCTAATGAAATGCTTGGAGTAGACATAATGGGTCTGTAAAACAGATCAAATTCGTGGGCAAGGAAGAGGCGAGAAACCGGCTTGACATATAAATAATAGGTTTAATGGAAAACTCAAAAGACAAACACATAGGACGACGGACATCCGTAATTGAGCTCTCTCTCTCGATCGCCGTCTCGAGTGGCCTTTATCCCTCTTGACGGCTTAATTAGCCTAATACGGGACCGGGCGTGCGTAATCACGCGCCGGTCCCGCCCTCCACCGTGCCACATTCCTCCCCCGTTCTTTCAGGCTGGGGACCCCCGGCCTGACGTACATCCCGCGCGGTCTGCCGGCAGGTCATCCTCATCAACCTGGACGAGGGAGGGGCAAGGGGAGGGAAACAAAAACAACAATTAAAAATGGGGGGGGGGAGGGTTCCTGCACTGGGCAGTACCTCCCCTCCCACAAACACCATAATTTAAAAAGAGGGAAAAGGCCAACGCAGAGCGGCAGCGAGAGAGAGAGGAGAGGGAGAGAGATTAATAAAAATAAAAAAATAAAAAAAAACACCTAACTTACCGGTTCTCTGATACGCCGTAGCTCGTTCCTCAGCCACTCCTCCACCCTCTACCGAACGGCAGCCGCGCCTCTCCAGGCGGATTCGAGGCAGTCCTCAGCCCCTGGCGGACGGAACGCCCCGCCGCGTTCTCGGGGAGCCGAAGGGGACTCCCCCGCCCCTGGCAGCGGTTCTCCTGCTCCAGGCGGTCGGTCGCGATCCCCTCCCCGCTCGCGGACAGCGGACTTCCCTCGACCCCTCCGCGTTTCAGCGGCTGGTAGGGGCATCCTCCGCCCCTGGCAGCGGCCCTGACCGCTCCAGGCAGTCGGCTATAGGAGCCCCTTCTCCCCTCGCGGTCGGCGGCCATTCCTCCGCGTCCAGGCGGCTGGGCTCCTCGTCCCCCGGCAGATGGCTGCGGCTGCTTCTTTGGGGTAGTGGCGAGAACTCCGCTACGGCGTATCCCTCTTCCTTCCCGGGCTTTCGGCACCAATGTAAAACAGATCAAATTCGTGGGCAAGGAAGAGGCGAGAAACCGGCTTGACATATAAATAATAGGTTTAATGGAAAACTCAAAAGACAAACACATAGGACGACGGACATCCGTAATTGAGCTCTCTCTCTCGATCGCCGTCTGCGAGTGGACTTTATCCCTCTTGACGGCTTAATTAGCCTAATACGGGACCGGGCGTGCGTAATCACGCGCCGGTCCCGCCCTCCACCGTGCCACAGGGTCCACTACCAAAAAGTTCTAGACAACACTCATTCTTTCTTGTCTTTGTTGATTATTTCTCCCGATGGGTTGAGTTATTCCCAATGCGACATGCTACAGCTTCAGCTATTGCTGGAATCCTGCAGAGAGAAGTGCTTACCCGATGGGGCGTGCCTGACTATATTTTGTCAGACAGTGGAACACAGTTTGTCTCTGCATTATTCACTGAACTGTGTGAAAAATGGAGTGTGACACCCAAGCTAACTACAGCTTACCATCCGCAGACTGATATGACGGAAAGAGTCAACCGTACTCTGAAGTCCATGATAGCTGCTTTTGTGGAAGAAGATCACAGAGGCTGGGATCACTACCTACCAGAACGCCGTTTCGCACTCAATAGGGAAAAATTTGTTAATTTATAGAGGCTACTATAAAAGTGAGAAAAGCTTCCCATACTGGGAGCCAGGATGAAAACCAGGAATCCTGACCGCTAGACCATATGGAAACCAAAATATTTGTGTCACACCATTCAGCCATTGCAATATTTGCCCATCTATTAACCAGTGGGGCCAAGAGCCTTGGTTTTCCAAATGATTACAACTGACTTTTTCATGTCTGAGGGAATGTCATATGTGCAACCAAAAAAAGTTCTTTGCCACACCATTCATGCATTGCAATATTTTCCTAATCTGGAGAGAAATTCAGGCCGCCTGGTGAAAACAAGGTATCCTGACCACTAGATTATATGAGACACTTGGAAGGAAAGCAGCATTGCCACACCAGTCAGGCGCAGCAAAATTCTCTCATAATTTAACCAGTAAGGAGCCATGAGACTTGGTTTTCCAAATGTTAACAACTGACTTTTTCATGTCTGAGCATGTATGAATATCACTGTAGTTATGAGTGGGTGTTTCCAAACCAGGATGGACATTTTTAAACTATCCAGTTAAAGCAGGGAATCTAATTTTTTTTAAAAGTTCCACTGATTGGGAAAAGCCCATTTTTGTTCTGCAGAGATATAAGTCTCTATAAATCACCATGAAGAGGCTTCACATATTTTGCAGGCTCCCAGCAATGCAGACCGGAGCCTGGCATAATCTCCTTGTTGTGGCCTTCATCACGCAAGACATGCAGGCAGTGAACTTTGGACATCACCATTGCACTATGAGGACTGGCTTGCTAGTGCAAAATCATTTGTCGTACCTCATCTGAGGAAGGCTTGCAGTGTGAGTACTTTTTTACAAATATATCCTCAGAAAAAGTCAATTGTTAACAGTTGTAAAAACCAAGGCTGGTGGGTTTATTGGTTTGTGGATGGGAAAATTTAGCAGCACCTGACTAGTGTGACAGGTGCTATACTTTTTTGTTGATTTACAAAAGCAACCTTGAATTTTGAGTGTACAAGTCATGTTTTGTAGACTGACTCATAGAAAAGAAAAACTGGTATAGTGGTATTGACCTTATGCGCAGCCCTCTTTTTTGGGGGGGATTTTCTCCCCTTTTCTCCCCAATTCACTCTATGACCTTGTGGTGGTGTTGTTTCTCACCTCAATCTGGGTGGAGGTATACGAATCTCAGTTGCCTCTGCATCTGAGACCGTCAATCAGCACATTCTATGACATGGCTTGTTGAGCGTGGAGACGTGGCATGTATGGAGGCTTCACGCTATTCTCCGCAGCATCCACGCACAACTCACCAAATGTCCCACTGAGAGCAAGAACCACATTATTGTTACCACAAGGAGGTTAACCCAAAGTGACTCTACCCACCCTAGCAGCCAGACCAATTGTTTGCTTAGGAAGCCTGACTGGAGTCACTAAGCATGCCAAGGATTCGAACAAGCGACTCAAGGTGTGGTAGTCAGCGTCTTGAGCTACGCAGGACCCCCCTGTGCGCAGACTTCTGAAAATATTGTCTTTGACGGTTTATTGATTCTATTTAAATATCTATGGTGTTGATGTCAAAGTGTAATTAGCTAGCAAAATGGTTTTGAAAGGTTACAGAGTTGCCAAAAGTTTTCATGAGTAGGCTATATTATAGTCTTCAAGGGATGTCATAAAAACTGGAAGTAGAGGGTGGAGATTCCAAAACAAGAATACTTTATTCATAAATCCACAAGATCACACCTTCACACTGTGGATGTACTGACATGCCTCTGTGCTCATGAAATTCAAAGAGGCAGCACAAAGTCATTAAAAATGTCTCCGTACTGCACCACTAGCCATCTTCTGATGTCATTCACACATCGTGCTACAGTTAAAGTCAGCAGATTTTTACGTTCCAACCAGCATTAGTGATTCTAGCGAACTCCCCATAGCACCAATTTTGCATGAATTTGCATGTATACAACAAGCTGTCATTGTTTGAAATGTAATGTCAGCTATACATTGACAAATTACTTCTCTGTAGCTTCAATACAAACCGGAAAGTTTGAATACAAAACCCAGAAGAGCGGCGTGCTGAAAAAGGGTGGGGCTGAATACAGTGATCCACGGATGTTCCAGGGTACCACAATAAAATAGCTTTCTTTTACACTTAATAGTATATAGGCCAAGGGTTTAAAATGCATAATTTTTATACTGAAACTTCAGGCATCCATTATGGAATTTAAGAATCAATTACGCTGACTATAATGATACCCAACTCTCACATTAGACACTGTTAGTAACTAAGAAAACAAAAGGACACTTTAAATTAGGGAGAACTAATTTTTGTTCAGATTTCTGCCTCGTTGTTCATAACTAAGCAAATATCAGCAAAATAAGTTAAAGGAGACCTATTATGCCCCTTTTAACAAGATGTAATATAAGCCCCCAGAATGTGTCTGTGAAGTTTCAGCTCAAAATACCCCACGGATCATATATTATACCATGTTGTAAATGCCTCTTTTTGGGTGGAATCAAAAACATGCTGTTTTCATGCATGTCTCTTTAAATGCAAATGAGCTGCTGCTCCCCGCCCCCGACATAATTCTGGTCTCCCTGAATACAATCAGAGTCAATGGTAACTTAAGATGCATTAGCAGTGGAATCAGCTAACAAACACATCTGGAAAGGTGATTTTCAAACATTCACAAAATATAAAGTGTGATACTTACATCTTCAGGATATAAAGCTGGAACATGAACAGTTGGTACTGATCCATGCTTGAGAATACATTTTTTGAAAATCCTGCTTTATATTGACACTCATTCACAAAGCAGTCCGGTGTAAAATGTTTTTCACAAACATACACTAATTGTTTTTATGTTTTGGAGCACATTTCCTTCAAAAACAAAACATTTCCATTGCGACTTCAGTGGGTCTGATGCCGGGAGTACATGAAGACTCTTATGTTCACTTTTACAGCCAACAACAGAACACTTATGACGCTTACAAAGCTGAGACATTACTCTTCTCACTGTATCTGACAAATATGTGTCCACTGACCGTGGACATTGACGCTTTTCACCTGTCAATAATTTTTCTCGTTCACGTTGCATTGACTTTGAAGCGAATCATTGAGGCTATGATTCACAATGTTTGTCAGTTGAGGGAGCTATTGTGCCACTGTTGAATTTGACACCCACAGGAACAAACAATGCTGCTCTTAACTCAGTTTTGGTCTCAAAATTATCTTTGGAGGCAGGGTTTTGGAAGGAGGGGGCTGACTATTTAAACCGCTTAGTCATGAGAAAGCTTCAGAATGCTAAAATCGCTTACAGCACCATTAAGTGTTGTACTTTTCTTACCCAATTACGATAGATTATGCATATTGTGGAATATTTGGAGAATATTGTTAGGAATAAACTTGGATCTCATTGTAGTCTAGAATACAACACTTCCTCTGTCCCATTCAGCACATGCCCAGTTAAATGCAGTCAGGAGTCCATGCCTCTGAAGACTTCATGAAGAGAGGAGAAAGAACAACAACACACAGAGTGCTTCCATGCAATCTACTCAAAGTTTATTACAGCAAGCATAATATTTATATCTTTCATAGAACAAAGAACAACCAATAGAAAAGTGACAGCAAGGCTAAGGAATTGTTGATGCTGAAATAGTACAGGAACAAAATCAGATAAGGCAGTCCTAGATATTTGTTACGTCTATAACTGAAATATTTAGCTCACGAAAAGAGTATGTGCTCGTTGGAGCACCGAACATTCCAAAAGAGGATAAGACAAGAGAAACTAACAGCATCTACGGAAGGTCATGGACTCTGAGCGTGTGGTGTGCTTCTGTGATTAGCTAAGCACAGATACATACAGAGTTAGATGTCAAACAAGGACAGCATGTACAATTTATTTCTCACAAATACACTTAAAAATGTGGTCGATACTGTACTTATTATTTGTCTTTAACATGTTACACGCCATTAAGTTTTTAATAATAAAAACTCCACCGTGAACACCGCTGCCTCTCTCCCGGATGAGCTTAATACATTTTATGCTCGTCTCGAGGACAACACCATCCTCGCGGAGAGAGCACTCGTGGCCGATGCTACAGATTAAGGTTCACTCTCCGTCTCTGTTGCGGATGTAACCCGATCCTTGCGACGGGTGAACATCGTCAAAGCCGTGGGTCCAGACGGCATTCCAGGCCACCTCATCAGAGCGTGCGCGAGCCAACTGGCTGGTGTTTTTACGGACATTTTCAACCTGTCCCTCTAATGTAGTCCTCACATGCTTCAAAACATCCACCATTGTGCCTGTACAAAAGCAATCAAAAATCACTTGCCTAAATGACTGGCGTCCTGTTGCTCTGACCCCCATCATCAGCATATGCTTTGAGAGGCTAATCAGAGATCACATCTGCTCTGTGCTGCCCACCTCACTGGACCCATTGCAGTTTGCCTACCACAACAACAGCTCCAATGATGATGCCATTGCATCTACAATACACACTGCTCTATCCCACCTGGAAAAAAGGAACACATATGTGAGAATGCTGTTTGTAGACTACAGCTCAGCATTGAACAACATAGTGCCCCTCCAATCTTGATGTGAAACTCCGGAATCTGGGCTTAAACAGCTCGCTGTGCAGCTGGATCCTGGACTTCCTGTCAGGCAGACGTCAGGTGGTTAGAATGGGCAGCAACATCTCATCACTGACCCTCAACACTGGAGCCCCGCAGGGCTGTGTTCTCAGCCCACTCCTGTATTACCTGTACACGCATGACTGTGTGGCGACACATAGATCCAATGCCATCATTAAGTTTGCTGACGATACTATGGTGGTAGGTCTGATCGCTGACAATGATGAAACAGCCTACAGAGAGGAGGTGCACACTCTGACACGCTGGTGTCAGGAGCACAACCTCTACCTCAACATCAGTAAAACCAAGGAGCATGTATTGGACTTCAGGAAGAAAGACAGAGAACACAGCCCCATCACCATTAATGGAGCACCGGTGGAGAGAGTCAGCAGCTTCAAGTTCCTCGGTGTCCACATTACTGAGGAACTCACATGGTCCGACCACACTGAGGACGTTGTGAATAAGGCTCATCAGCGCATCTTCTTCCTGAGATGGCTGAGGAAGTTTGGAATAAACCACCACATCCTCACAGGGTTCTACACCAGTACTGTAGAGAGCATCCTGACTGGCTGCATCACCGTCTGGTACGGCAATAGCACCGCCCACAACCGCAAAGCCCTGCAAAGGGTGGTGCAAACTGCCAGACACATCATCGGAGGTGAGCTTCCCTCCCTCCAGGACATATATAACAGGCGGTGTGTGAAAAAAGCTTGGAGGATCATCAGAGACTCAAGCCACCCGAGTTATGGTCTGCTCTCACTGCTTCCATCAGGCAGGCGGTATCGCAGCATCAGGATCCACACCAGCCGACTACATGACAGCTTCTTCCCCCAAGCAATCAGACTTTTGATCACTTGATCTCTCATGATCAATATATCAGCACTGCATTTTATTAATCTTATATCTCACACTGTAAAATATATATTCCACAATACATCTACTGTATATATATATATAATTTTTATACTCTTTTTTTTTTTTATTTATTGTATGTGTTTTCTATATTGTGTTTATTGTATACTGTACATTGTATATTATTATTAGGTTGTGTATGTGTACATATGATATGTACATTGTGATATGTCTCGTCACAGTCATGACTGCTATGTTGCTCTGAACTGCACACAAGACTTTCACCTACTGTTGCACTTGTGTACATGTTAGTGTGACAATAAAGTGATTTGATTTGAATTATGAGAGCCTGCTTGATCTAAATATCAGACTTATCTGCCTGTATAATGACAGATTTCATTTATATTTTAATTATAGGTACAGTAAATGTTACCATGATATGCACATCTATTACACATAATCAGCAGTCTACTTAATATCCATTTGTATGGCTGTATTCATATTGGCTCATTAACGTAATAATAAAAAGAAAACTTACTGTTGTTATGAACAAAATCATCCCATGCACCATGAATACAATTGGTTCAGAAAAGATTTAGAATCTTTTTACAGTTGTGCATTCTTCTGTTCAACACAATACATTATGAATTTACAGTATTTCTCAGCCAAAATTAAGTGAATGTAACCTAAACCCAGGTATATTTTGTTGTTTTTTGTCAATTTTCCTATATAGTGCAAATCATCAAACCATTTATATTTTTGTTTTCAGCATATTTTGGAAAATATTATGGATACAACATATTTTAATCAAATTGTATAACTAATATATTGTTTGCACTTTATTTTACAGTACGAGTATCTGGCACGGTGGAGGGCGGGGCCGGGTCGTGACTCAACACGCCCGGTCCCGTATTAGGCTAATCAAGCCTCCAAGAGGGTTAAAGGCCGATTGCGGAGGACGTGGGTGAGAGAGAGATCATTACGGACATGTCCGTTGACTTATGTGTTTGTATTTTGAGTTCTCCATTAAACTATGATTTCACGTGTTCAGCCGGTTCCTCGCCTCTTCCTTGCCCGTGAACATGAACTGCTTTACAGAGTACTTACCAAAGAAAGTACTGAGTATTGTAATAGTATAAAAATTACCAGTCCTTAATATGGGTTAAGGTTAGAGTTAGGTTCAGTACCTAGTAATTACTGTAGTTATTGTAATTATATAGAACGTAAATGTAGAACAGTACTGTAAAATGAAGTGCTACCAATATTGTTGATACATTAACAGGCCTATCTACTCTATTGAAAAAAAAAGCATCATTCATTTGTTTAGTTAGGCATTCAAATGTAACAGGACTAAATATTTAATTTATAGAGAAAAATAAATTGAGGTTGCGCACATGCAATGTTTAGAGCCCCTGCCCCTCACTGAGGGGCACAGAGAGTAGCATTTGACCCGAAGATCTCAAGAGGTCTAAAGCTGTGACGGGGACAGATAAGATCCGCAACTGTATTGTGAAGCTAAGTCATATTAAAGCAATAAGCCCTATGAAGACGTGTTTTACAGTGACGCTCTGCATCGTGCCTAACAACGCCCCTTAGCTGTTCTAAATTCACTATCAAACACGGCTTCAAGGGGCTTACTGCTTTTATAAAATGGTTACTTCAAAAATATTTATTTTATCAATAAAATAAACACCAGCAACAAAGAATATAATGAAATAACACATATATTCCTTCTCCAAGCAATGTAGTTCCAAAGAGGTTGCTAAGCGACACACACAGCATCAAAGTACCGGTTAAGCCCCGCACGTAGGTCAACATAACTTCTGAAACCATAGGGTTCACCCTTCCCGTTTTTCACAGTGGCATAAAACTGACGGAGAGCCTGGTTTAGGTCAATTTTGGTTATCGTTTTAAAATCAATAGCCAGATCTTTCTCAGAACACCAATTCTGAAAAGATCACAGTAGTCCGTTTAATGGTCCCAGCTTCATTTCTTGACGTTTCCAGCACTTCAATTTCTCTCATTAATTTCAGAGTCTGCTTTGTTCTGTATCCTCTTTCTCTGTCCTGTCCACCACTCATCCACACTTAGACCACCCATTAAGTCAAAATTTACAACAAAATATGTCATTTTTAAACACTTTCTTTGGCACAGCAATACTGATGTATGTCACATGTGTATGTTTGTTGAGTAATTTCGAACGTGGTTCAACCAATCAGAATCAAGGACCGTAACTATCCGTTTTATAAAAAAGCTTGACACATTTTCTAGATCTTTGACAGTTAACATAGATTTTAGTTTAGTAAGACTTCAGTTGAAAGCTACAACCATTGACAATGCTTTATCAAATTTCAGGGCTGGGTCAAAGATAAAACAATAAGGTTTTTTTTCTTGCAATAGATTTTAGTGGCACAAATGACCTTGCAGTCAATCACCTGCTCTCTGAAACCTTTGCAATGTGGTCTTGGTGGAAGTACATTCCATGAACAGAAAATCGATCCTGGGCCGCGGCGGTGAGAGCACCGAATCCTAAACACTAGACCACTAGGGAAGGTCCTGTGCTTGTTGACCCTCTAGTCTTCAGAAACCAGATTTATTTGGTGATGGAAAATGCAGTACAAAACTCATGTGGCAAAGGAGCTTTTTAACTAGGGGGTCCCGGTATGGGAACCTTATGACATTTTTATGGTATTCCTATTCCTATATGAAATACCTGTGTATTACAGCTGCCTTGCCTCTTCCCACAGAGCCTGAAACTCTGGACATATCTTGAGGGCCAGGTGTAGATGGCACAAGCCTTCTACCATCATTCCTCATGGGATGATGTCCCATGCATCCACACAGCATGTAACATGCCAGACCAACAACAGTCCAGCAGACCAAGGCTGTTTACTGCGCTGCTGTGCCTTAGATAGCTCAGCTAGTAGAGCGGAGGCCTGCAGTTGGAGCATTGGCTATCCTTAAGATATTTGTTCAATTCTGGCACCAAGGAGGTTGCTTTTAATTTCTAGTAGTTAGTAAAAATAAAGTATAGTTTGAAACAAACAAAAAAAACATGTCATGAAACCTTGGCATTCTACTCCATCAAGCTGTCTTTGAACAGCTGTCAGTTTGTTCCCTGTACAGCTGGGGTCGCACTTACTGTCCCCTGCAGACAGTGAAACCCAAGAATATGAAGGGGGCATTTAAAGCATAAATTGTTCTGTTAGTCAAAAATTTCCTTATTGCAGAAGTTACGTACAGCCAGGGTGCATGATTGTGTAATTGTTTTTACGTCTTATTTATAATAATAAATTGCACTGATTTAACTTGTCAAATCGAGTTTTAGTATTTTTATTTAATTATTAATAATTTTAATATACCACTAAGAAATTTTTGAAAGGCTTTCATAAATAGTCTCAAAGTATTCATGCATTTATTGTTTTAATAAAGCAATTAGAAATGCACATTTATATACAATGAAAAACACTGATTGTTCTCACAAGACAAATTTCACCAATGAAATTGCAACCATGTAAAAAATAATTACAAAAATAAACAAATAAACACTATAAAACAAACATAATACACAAAATATAAAGTACTGAAAATAAAATTTGACTTGAGTCCAATACAAATAAAGCAGCTGTTATAATGCGTGGACAATACTGCAAGCAGCACTAATAAATGTCACTCCCACTTATAGACCTTGAGCATCTTCTCAGTGAGTGAGGCCAGATAGCTGCTCTGGTTCACCTCAAAAGGGCAGATATCCAACACAGGAAGATCTGCTGGCAGTTTCTGAAGCAGAGCACCAGTGCCAGCATCCCATACCTGAAGACAGAACAAAGAAAACAGTGGTCCCCCAGGCAGATATTTTTTAAGTCAAGCAAGTATAGCTCTTATCTACTGGAATGGGGTAAAATAAGTTGTTTCAATAACTCAATTCAATATTATATCATAACGCTTTTTTTAAACTATCAAAATTATGGAAAATTTATTTCCAGGTTTATTTTAGATTTTGAAGACTTAGACTTTTGAACCCCACTGTGTACATGTGCTCTTCTCCCTTAATTATGTACACTATATGTGGACACCCCCTTTAACTGAATGAGTTTGGTTAGTCCCTTAATTCCAGTGAGGACAAACCATAATGCAATTATGCAATGGTATTCTAGGGCATTGTAAACTTCCATCTTTGTGGCAACAGTTTGGGGAGAGCCTTTTTCTATTCCAGCACGACAATGCCCTGTGCACAAAGCAAGGTCCATAAAGGAAAGGTTTCCTGCATCTGGTGTATATGATGACTGACCTGCAGAAAGCCCCCCCCCCCCATTGAAAATGTTTTGGATGATTTGGAACACCAAATGTTGGCCCCATCACCCAACATCAGTGCCTGACCTCACGGTTAACTTGTGTCTTAAAGAGAAAGTTCACCATAAAAATCAGTCATTGTTTAATCACCCGTGTTGATGTATGAATTTTTCTTTTTCTTAACACAAAGGGAGAAATTTTGAAATTAAATTTTGTGCTCAGTGATGGCAGTTTATGGTGATCATCTCTTCAAGCTTCAAAAGGACGCAAAAGGATCATTTAGAATTCTAAGAAATTATCGTATATGACTCAAATACAATAAAATTACAACAAAATACAACAGAAAATGGCCTTCACAACTGTAAGACCTGAGTAGCTTGGGAACAGAAATTATACAGAGAGGCCCCCGAAATTCATCAACGTCATAAATTAAAAGACTTTGCCCTGCTGATGCTCAAAAGTCTACCAAAAAACAGGAGTAAATGAGCTAAAGAGGCCTGAAAAGAGTCAATAAAAGCTGCTCTGTTGAATGTCAACTATCAGCTTGTATCTGGACTTTAAAGGATTCAGACCTCTACAGATACATCTTTAACTTTAAAACCCTCAGGCTTTTATTTTGACATTCTGAACTCTCCAGGAATTTCTGTAAGTTTGTCTGTTTGTTAGCAAGTTCACAGTAGTTTAATTACATTCTTATTCAAATTCTGGTAAAATGAACCTCCGGCACAGTTCTAAATTCATATTAATAAGTGAACTGAACTATTGAGCATCTGCAACTCAGATGTTGTTCGTGAGTAGTGCGCAATATTTAAGCACTGCTTGAAGGCTAAAAATAGGCACGCGTGTCTGTAAACAAAGCAGCGCCATTCACTGACGTGCTAGCACTGCATGTGCATTTTATATATTTACTTATGAAACACAGCCTTTTGTGATTCACAGAGCTGTTGCAAGTCTTCAAGTGGCTTTGAATACAATGCACGAGGCAATATGAACTACTTTAATTGTGTTTTTCTGGTTCTTTTATGCCATTTTTGGAGCTTGACAGGAACAAACATAACTAACACAGTATCGGATTTGGATCAGGCTCGTCGTATCGATATCCGATCCATTTAAAAACGTCCGTATCAGAAGAAAAAGCCAAAGGACTTCAAAGAACTTCAGCACCATATAATCTCCTAACTTTTGCTGAAAGTGCTGGCGTTTCTTTAATATAATTTGAGTAATCCGATCTCAGAATCACGGCATACTAAATTAAGTATTAAGGATTCTAAAGGCATGGTGTAAGGACTCCATAAAATTTTCCTGTTACAGATAATTTCAGTCATTCTCAGTCAAAACTCCTCCATTAACCTGTTCATGTTTGTCTGATGTGTGTTAGTTTAGTTGTGTATGTGTAGATTAGTAAATAGTAAATGTAGTTTGAGAATTCAAAGAGAAGTTGACTGTGCTATATTTTGATAAATAAAAACATAACTTGAATTTTAAGATCTTTAAGATCTTGATTTTTTTAAGATGATCAAACAATATTTCAACATATTTATGATATTATTTTCAATGGCCATGAGAACAGTATTGCTCTAAAGGGTTAAGAGGTACGTCATATCAACTCATCGCTGTCTGCATGTTGATTGGACGTAAACATTAATTCTTTTCTATTTTTCCGCAATTAAGCATAATTCCCTTCTTGAGCTAAACTCCTTGCATATAAATTATTAGCAAATACAATGAGCCTGTTGTATTAC
Organism: Moxostoma hubbsi; assembly: GCA_032164185.1. Classification (NCBI taxonomy): domain Eukaryota; kingdom Metazoa; phylum Chordata; class Actinopteri; order Cypriniformes; family Catostomidae; genus Moxostoma; species Moxostoma hubbsi. Next base: position 22,900,148 of record JAVLUX010000040.1, on the reverse strand, counting down.
ATTTTTAATGGTGGAGAATTTATCAGATTTCCAATCTCATGCTCATTTGTCATGTTATCCTGCATATCTTGACCTACGTTATTTTGGTGGTCGAACATGGCAAGATTCTTAAACTATGTATAAAATCCTATTATTGGTGATTATTGAAGATACGCAGTTTAATTTAAATTGTAAGCAGATCACAAATCACAAACCTTTGTGCTGTATTTGATATTTTTCCTTAAACAACCCATTGTACTTGCATAATGTGACATTTCCTTAATGAGAGAAAAGTAGAAGACTTGATTTTATCCATTAGCAATTGATTTGTTTGTAAAAAGTGGTCTCTATATGGCAGGTGTTTAGAGGAGAAGGGTTATAAAATAAGAGGCTTTGGTGACATCACCTTTCAAAGGTAGAGCATGTTTTCAAAAGACCATGAAGACATTTTTTAAAACTCAGAACTGAGGTTTACTTCTGCCACATTTCAAGTATGCACACCAAGACCGTGCACAGCCTTTCACACAATGAAGCATGACGCCATTTCAAGTAGCAAGTAAACTTTAGGTCCACACTGAAAGTGCAAATGCGATATGACGAAATTACAGACAATCAGAGCATATTTTGTGTTAATTTTATAGCTGTGATGTAGGGTTGCTCCGATATCAAAATGTCAGCTTGGCGGTACGATACCAGCCCTGGCACCTCACTTATTTCCTGACACGGGAAGTGTATTGAAGCCGTGAGATCAGACAGGAATCACTGCGCAGACAGCTTGATACACATGTATTAACCCTTCACATTCATAGTTTGCATTCCATGTTTAAATAGCGTTATTTTATCAGCAGATAGAAATCTGAGAAAAGAAAGAGAGAAACATGTGACGATTTTGTTTAGTTTTCTATTGTTATTTCAGAAAAACTGTTGTAGTGATTGTGTACTTTACCAGAGATGGGCCACTTCCATTAAAATGAATGGCAGATATTGGAATGTCCAATCAAGAAGCTCTAACACCCAATGGTTAAGGGATGTAGAAAGGAAGTCCCGCCTTACAGGTAAAACAGCCAGTCACCTTTCAGTTACAGACATTGCCTGTCAATCATCGGGAACGTGCATGCGCATTTGTATACAATTGTGTTTTTAGTGTAATCTGAGGTAAAGAAGCACAATTTAAGATAACAGGTTTGTCCGATTTTACTGCTGAATTAAAATATGTTCTTTGATCATAATCTTGACCAACCATTTTTGAGATTTTGGTGTTCCCCCATTCAAGTAGACAGGAGCTGCACTGGCATGACTGGAAATAGTCTCCTGGGAGCCTTTCAAAGATGTCCACTAGTGGACTCACTTCTTAGAAAGACTTTGGCTTTACACAAATTGAGACATATATGTCCATATCAATGATTGTCTTGAGTAAGTGTCTTTATGGCTATTAATACTTTAACTCTTTATGCAAACACAAACATTTGTGTAGAATATGACCTAAACTAGAGGTTGAGAAAACAATGGTCCCTCACCATGGTTGAGTTGGTCCCCTCATCTCCGGCACACACTAGTGTAGAGCCCTCTGCAGCTGGACTTTTAAAGACGGCATTCTTGGTGAGTAGTTTGCCGGAGGAGCCAGCGATGAAGGTCTGGACTGGGGAACATGAACACACAGGAGGCTGGCTGCTGTCCGACCGAGGGCTTCGGGTAAGCTCCATTAACACGGAGCGCAGTGACGGGTTTGCTCGACCTGGAACATACAGAACCAGGGAGGAATGTGAACATTTTTCACAGGAAAAAAAAACCCTATTACACCTACAGTTAATGGACAATTAATAGACCATTTTGAGATTATTGCATAACTATGACCTCCTGGTCAATTACAGGGACAGTTCACCCAAAAAAGGAAAATTCTCTCATCATTTACTCACCCTCATGCCATCCTCTGTGTGACTTTCTTCCTTCTGCAGAACACAAATGAAGATTTTTAGAAGAATATTTCAGCTTTGTTGGTCCTCACAATGCAAGTGAATATGTGAATAAGTGAAATTCTGAAGGAACCAAAAGCTCATAAATGCACCATAAAAGTATAATTAATATATATATATATATATATAAAACAAACTATAAATCTCCACTTTCACAGACTTTTACACAGACTATTTTTAGGCGATTCACATTCTTCATGCATATTGCCACTATATTTGGCTGGTCAAAGGTGGAGATTTATAGTAAGAAAATTCTTAAATATTGACCTGTTTCTCATCCACACCTATAATATCACTTCAAAAGACATGGATTTAACCACTGGATTCATACAGATTACTTTTCTGTTTCCTTTAAATGATTTTTGGAGCTTCAAAATTCTGGTCACCATTCACTTGCATAGCGAGGGCCTATAGAGCTGAAATATTATTCTAAATATCTTTGTTGGTGTTCTGCAGAAGAAAGAAAGTCATACACATCTGGGATGGCATGAGGGTGAGTAAATGATGAGAGAATTTTCATTTTTGGGTGTACTATCCCTTTAATCTCAGTCACCATTCACTGTTATTGCGTCTTAATTTTTCTTCATTCACAGCATCGTTTATGTTCAGGTCTTAGCATTTTTTTTTTTTGGTAAATGTAATTACTGTAGTTCAATAAATGGGGTCTCTGGATACTTGGAAACGATAAGGTAATAATGAATTTAAATGAATTATGAGACATTCAATATCTCTTCATAAATTTGGACAGTTTTAAAATATTTCTTGTAGCTTTGTACTCTCAAAGACATCATTTGTGTGAGGTAAAACCATGTTTGAAAAACACTTTGGTGTGAAGTTGGAGCCGAGTTTGCACTGAAGCATCACTTCATAGACAGCACTGATGCGAGTCACGTGAAAGCCTCTCAACGTGTACAAACATCAGTCACCTTTACACATTAATAGCTCTTCCGCCCTTTTCTCTCCGTGATGAACAAGGTAGACACGCCGATGCTGAAGTGAACGAACAACATGCCCCTCTCTTTCAATCGGTAGGTACATGTACCAGGTCATTCAGTTTGTTTATGAATGAGAAGTTTCACGAGTGCTGCTTCTCTCTGTACACGTGAGAACCCTGTGAAGTGGATATGTACCTGGTCTGTATGTGACAAGGCAGTGTCTGCTTTCCAGCTCCACCTGTATGTCTGTGCAGTTGCCGGATTCTAGAGGCAGAATATGAGGAGTGTATGTGGTTCCATCTACATGCTCCCAGAAGCAGCCCCCCTCCAGCGTGCCAGCGATAAGACCACCACATGGGAACGAACTGGAGGCAGCGCGGGGGATGTAGGACAATGACACCACTGGACAGCTACAATGTAGAATAATATCAACATAATAAACACACAGGAACTGACAAGGATACAGTCAAACACTGGACGGTAGATTCTTACATATTAATGAGCAAATGTATTAAATAAAATCATCTTTCAGAAAAATTCAATAATATAAAAAGAACTGTTCACCCAAAAATATAATTTCAATGAATAGGGACTAGAGCTTTCAAGCTAAAAAAAAGGACACAAAAACACCCTTAAAAAGTTTATGTGACTTATGCACCATATTACGAGTCTTTTGTATCCATATGACACCTTTGTGAGAGGAATGGACAGAAATGTACATAGTTATTCACTGAAAATCTTGACATCCGCCCTAGTTTTCCTTGGTGAGTTTATGAAGCAGCAATGTCAGATTTGTGAACAATAGTTCATAGTGAATAAAATTACTGTCCGACTCTTATACAAGCCTATAGTACAGCTGCAGAAGACTTGGAATATTGTGCACAAGTCACATGGACTACTTATGATGATACATTATGATAGTTAGCTGTGCCAGGGAAGGTTAACAACAATTAAAGTGTGTTAATAATTTTTGGTTATCCTCTGTTTTATCAGAGAAGGTTAACAAAAGTTACAGGAGGCGTTAACAATTTAGTATTATATTTTATTTATTTGCATAATTTCAACTTTTTTAAAATGTATTTTATTAATTTTTATTCTTATTTTTTATTAAAAAAAATTTCATATCTTGAATTTTCGTTTGTTGTTTTGATACATGTGCTCCTTTTTTAAAGCTCAAAAACTCCAGTGCCCGATCATGGGAAATACAGGAAAAATATAAAAAACAGCACAGACATCAGGGCATGTAAATAATGATCTAATTTACATTCTGTGAACTATTCATTTAACATCATTCTACCGTTTCACCTTTAAAAAATATTCCAGAAAAAAAAAGACTGTTAAACTGACCTGGAGCGAAGTGGAGCCAACTCCTGAACGCAAGTACTCGTGTCCCGCGTGTCATACACTAACACAGAACCATTGCTAAGACCAGCATAAATGTAGTTATTGCTGTCATGGCACCAGCAGCAGCTCCACACAGGTCTGCCCGTGTTGTAGGCCTGGACCACCGTGTTGGTCATCAAGCTTTAAAGAAAACATATACATGAAGCACTTATAACTGCTGAAAGCCTCTAATGCTCACTAGTTCACTGAAAAGAGTGGCACATGTAGTAATGTTATCTTAAAGTGACAGTTCACCCCAAAAATTTCATTCTCTCATTTACTCACCCTCATGCCATCCCAGAAGTGTATGACTAACTTTCTTCTGCTGAACACAAATTAAGATTTTTAGAAGAATATTTCAGCTCTGTAAGTGAATAGTGACCAAAACTTAGATTTTCCAAAAAGCACATAAAGCAGCATAAATGTAATCCATATGATTCCAGTGGTTAAATTCATGTCACCAGAAGCGATATTATAGGTGTCAATATATATATATATATATATATATATATATATATATATATATATATATATATATATATATATATATATATATATATATATAAAGATCTATATTTAAGTCAATTTTTACTATAAATTTCCACTTTCACATTCTTCTTGTTTTTGGTGGTTCACATTCTTCGTGCACCTACTGGGCAGGGAGGAGAATATCTTATAAAAAAAAAAAGGCTTAAATATTGATCTATTTCTCACCCACACCTATCATATCACTCCAGAAGATATGGATTTAACCAATGGAGTCATGGATTACTTTTAGTGCAGTTATGTGCTTTTTGAAGCTTCAGAGTTATGGTCACCATTCACTTGCATTGTATGGACCGACAGAGATGAAATATTCTTCTAAAAACTTAATTTGTGTTCTGCAAAAGAAAGAAAGTCATACACATCTGGGATGGCATACGGGTGAGAAAAATATAAGAGAACTTTCATTTTTGGGTGAACTGCCCCTTTAAGTGTCAACTTAATGCATAAATACTCAAAGCAAACACATTTTAAACCAGAACAATGCAACCCTACAGGCCCCTTCACACAGAGAGCCAAGATTCTCACTTTTTGGGTGATTTTTATATTTTGCTGCATGCTTTAAAAAACAAGTTTTAAAGCTTTTAACCCAACTAAGCTTTAAGAAGGATTGTCTTTAAGGTGAATGTTGATATTGTTTATCTCCATACAACCAAAAAAGGCTAAATGCAAACCTACACAAACGCCAAAACAAACGAACAAACAAAAAGGATTCAAAGTTAATTAATTTTAATAAGGATTTTGTAGTTATGGCAATTTTCTGATGCCGTTTTCACTGATTAGGATCACAGCTGAGCCCAAACCACCACAGGACAAAACATAGAGACCTGATTTCTGTCATAACTCAGTTTAGCCTTTGCACAGCAAAATATTCAATGTTCAAGGAACGATGATAAAAGCCATACCAGAAATAAACGAAGTGAAGAAGTGATATGGCGAGCAAGTGCTGTTTACCATTAGCTAAATTTTCCAGTTACAATTTAAGAATTATAGTTTAGCATTGTGTTGTACTTCAGTAATACAGTACAAAAGGTTGTGCTATATTGAAAATATGAGTGCCTTATTGCTTTAATAAACGGATACAACCAGGGTATGAAATTAGCACCCACCACGTGCCAAATGCGGGTACTTTTTGGACTACAGATGAATTGTCATGTGTAATTGTAATAATTCAGTACAGCCTCAGAAATGATGCTTGAACAAGAAGTTTCTCTTCTGTGCACATCTACTCTTTAGCCTCTGTGTATGTTGCAAATTTACCATTATGACATTAATGTTATGGCATTATTAAGTGTTATTTGTGCTCTTAAAAATATGTGTTTTATATACTCTATAAATCTATGTATGAAAAATCAATGTGGCTGGTAAAAAAAAAAATAAATAAAAATAAATCAAAGTGACTGGTAAAATTGGGTATTCACCAGCTACTGGTGGGCAAAAAAAAGTTACTTTTTGTACCCTGGTTACATTATAAATTATTAATAACACTTGCACGCTGCACAGTGATACAAAAAGTAGCTCAGTGAAAAAATCATAGCATATTGTAACTAAAGCACGTTTTTTTGTCCAATCAGCATCCAGGACTGCAACTATCCATTTTATCAATTGCATGAAGCATGTGAATTAGCAGACCATGTTTCACTTTGGTTCTGATGTGCTAACTTTTTAGGGGCTGATGAAAAATGGACTCCTTGTAAATAATATTGTTTCAAAAACACTGCGATTTTTGCCTGTGACTTGCATTTTTTGCCGCATTGTGAATAGGCCTCTAATAGCTTATCCTTAAGGATCCATTTATTACACATCAAGAAAAGTGCCACCTAGAACATTTCTCACCTAGTGAGCTTTATTGTGTTATCCAGGGCTGCAGACAGCAGTAAGCCGTCTTGCTGCTGGCTGAAAGCAAGACCTCTGATCTGTTTGGCATGAATAGGGACATACTGACTAGCTTTGAGATTCACAGTGCTTATCTTCTTCACCCCAAAGCCTGAAAAAGAAACAAAAAAGGTGTTATACATATAACTCTTAAAATAAGCCAATGGAAAGAAATTCTGCAGAACGGTACATGCAGTGGCCCCAAAAAGTGTTTGGACAGTTAAGCAACACTTAAAGGGATACTTCACCTCTGGGAAGATGAATGTGTATTTAAAATTGGTCATTTATATAGTATAAATGTGAAATTATTTTTGAATTTGAAGCATTCTAGACTGAGAAAAGGCAGAAAATGTATTTTTTACTCATGTGGCTGAAAGACAACAACTCCCAGAATGCACTTGCTTTGCTGCCCTTACGAGGCCACTCCCAAACCACGCCTACCGGTTGCAGGCGGCAGTATCTGAAAATTTGATACAACTAGGCTTGCTTTGATACATCGTGACTATAAATCGTGAGTTAGTTGATAAATTTCCATCGAAATGGTGCTAAATTGCGTTGTACCGGGATGTACAACCAAAACCAGAAAAGGACAAGAAGAAAGTTTCCTTCATTTGCCGATAAAAAATTTGGAGCGATGTAAACAGTGGCTGCGGGCTATCAACCACCCAAAGTTTGGAGAGGACACCGATATGGAAAACCTGAAAACCCGTAGGATTTGCAGTCGCCATTTCAAGCAGGAAGACTATGAACCGAATGTTCTTCGAATGAAGAGAACCACTCTGAAGGACACCGCAATTCCATCTATATTCACCTTCCCAGATGACGAACAGCCTGGGCCATCTGGTACTAAAATGCATTCGCCTAGAGGTAAGACTCTCACTAATAATCGACTCTATTTCTGATCACACAGAAGCCTATAGTGTTATAGTTGTTAGCAGTAAAACAGCAAATTTAGAAAAGTAATGTTAGATAAACAATTACATATAAGTTGTATATCGCTGTATTGCGGCTCGTACAGGTAGCCGTGAGCATCAGATTCTCGCAACAGATCTTCGAAATCCCCTTCTGCCATTTCAACTTCAAAACTACCTTCCGCCATCGTGATTAGCCTACTTGTAATACAACCTTTCTACACAGAGCAAGAGCCTGTTAGCTTAGCTTCTACAGAAAGATGGCTGACACTATCTTCACATTCTGTGAGTGAGATCCCGCCCCATATGGGGTGGTGAAAACATGCGGAACTAGCTACTAATACTGGCTGTAGTTTTAAGCCTCTGGCCCAAAAATCCTCTGATGACGCAAAATGACGATTTTTGCGTCAGAGGATTTTTTTCCAGACTAAAAATACATAAATCTCTCGTCTCAGGAGGATATGAGGGGGGGGGGGGGGGCTCAGTAATTCGAAAATACTACTGGTTTTCTACTGATACAAAGCTTAATGCTAAATCCTGAAGTATCCCTTTAAAATGTAATGTATAATGAATATCGAAGTGGCATTTATGTTCAGTGAATTATCAGGGCATTATTCAGTGCATTATCAATACAGTGCAAACACACTTTAAGCAAAACATTTCTCAGAAATATTTCTGGTAAGTTTTAAATGATAAATCAAATAACATATTGTGCAATAAAGTTTGACAATTTCTGTTTATAAAACTTAGTGGGGCATGTCTACAGTTAAAGGGATAGTTCAACCAAAAATGAAAATTCTCTCATCATTTACTCACACTCATGCCATCCCAGAAGTGTATGAAAAACAGATCAATATTTAAATATTTTTTTATTGTAAATCTATATTTTAATTTTTACTTCCACAATCTGGTGTGGAAGTGACATTCAGCTACCATTGGTCGAGACTAGTCAAAGGTGGAGATTTATAGTAAAAAGGACTTCAATATTGATCTGTTTCTCACCCACACCTACATATCACTTCTGAAAGATATGGATTAAACAAAAAGTTTTATGGATTACTTTTATGCTGACTTTGTGCTTTTTGGAGCTTCAAAGTTCTGGCCACCATTCACTTGCATTGTACAGATCTACAGATATGAAATATTATTCTAAATATCTTCCTTTGTGCTCTTCAGAATAAAGAAAGTCATACACATCTGGGATGGCATGAGTGTGCTTTCAATCGAATTTTCATTTATGGGTGAACCATCCCTTTAATGTGATGAACATTAAATATACACACATCTATACACACAACTATTTAAACTGCATTAATGGTTAAGTGAAATTAAGTTAGTTCTCAGAAAAGCTTTGAATCAAATTTTTTGCAGATCCCAGTTGGTTTAATGTTTTATTGTCAAATACAAATGACATTCCAATATTAAGTGTGTGGGGAAAAGGGCTCAAATAACTTTTTTTGCCACTGTAAACGGTCTTTGGGTCCAAATTTTTACCTGGCACTAATGTTGCATGTGGAGAGGGCTGGGATGCCAGCAGGCAGCCGAGAGGCTCACAGTAAGACAAAACCCTACTGCTCCCTGCTTGAGAAATCAGCACAGCCTTAGAGAAAACATAATGCCCCCCAGTGGAGGTGTCCTGCATCTGGGACAGAGAGGGAGCAGCTCCCTGAGAGGAGCTGGAGGACATCTGAGCTCTCCACCTCCTACCCTCCTACAGACAACAAACAGAGAGATCAAGACTGTTGTTTACTGCAGCAGTTATGGCTCAAGTGTAAATTTACCTGAACTGAAAGTACTACATGACACAACACTGAGATAAAAGATTCTGTACTGAAAAGACTACAGGGCTTCCCTCTGAAAAGATACAAACCTCAACCTCTTTACGTAGTTTTATGTTTTCATCAGTCGTGACCTGCAACTGTAGACGACACTGAGCAGTTTCCAGCTCCTCCTTTCTCCGCAAACCCTGCTCGATTTCTAAAGCTCTACACAAACACACGGGAATAATCAATCACAATCCACACATCCACTGTGCAAATGAACCAAAACACAACAAATACTAAACCTTTAAAAAAAAAAAAACACACCTCTTCAGTTGTACCACCTCTGAATTGTCCAGTGCTCGCAGTTTCCGTGCATAAAGTAAGATGATATGATCACGTTTTGCTGGTTTATTACACTGAGGAGACATAGAGAAGCTGTTTAATATGACAAATATGCTTATCAAATGATGCCATGTTGAATTTGGGTGTATTTTCATCTCACAAGATTACAGGTCAGTGTAATCAAACAAAAGTTAAGTATGGAGTGCCACAGGGATCAGTTTTAGGGCCACTACTTTTCTTCTTAAACATGCTTCCTTTGGGAGATATTATCAGGAATCGTGGAATAAGTTTCCACTGTTATGTAGATGATGCCCAACTTTATATTTCTTCTAAACCCAATGAAAATTAACAATTCTCTAGCAGAGTTTACCAATTAAATCAAAGATTGGATGGCCAGAAATTTCCTTCAACACAATTCCGACAAAACAGAGATACTAATTACTGGACCAAAAGCCTCTAAAAAATAAGCAGCTAAAATATAATTTGACTCTCGCTGGATGTACTGATACACATTTGATACCAATCAGTCCTTTGAAGATCAAATTTCCAACGTTTGTAGAACAGCATTAAATAGTGCTAAATTACGACACATGCTCTCTGTTGATGATGCCGAAAAATTAATTCATGCGTTCATGACCTCAAGACTAGATTATTGTAATGCATTACTGGGATGATGTCCAGAGAGTTCAATAAATAAACTTCAATTGGTTCAAAATGCAGCTACCAGAGTGCTAACAAGAACCAAGAAATATGATCACATCAGCCCCATTTTATCATCGTTACATTGGCTAACTGTGAAATTTCATATTAATTTATATACCCTGTATTCGGTTAACAACATACAAAGCTTTGAATGGTCTAAAATCTACAGTACTTCTGACATGCTATATTCCATCATGTTCATTAGGATCACAAAATTCTGGCTTGTTAATCGGTCCTAGATTATCAAAATCAACAAAATGAGGAGATCCTTCTCTTATTTGTCTCCAAAACTATGGAATAGTCTCCCTAACACCGTTCGAGATGCAGACACAGTTTAAGTATAGACTAAAAGACTCATCTATTTAGTCAGGCATACACCTAATTTATCCATCAACTCACAATTAGTCTGCTTAGGTAGGTCTGCCAGAACCAGAAACATCTATCATGATCTATAAACTATGCATAAAATTGAATGACAACTATGCTAATATTATTCTATTTGTTTCCATGTCTCAACATGGATTTTTACGAGACTGATCCAAACCACATTCGTAGGTAGTTTGGAATACAATTAATTTAAGATTTGTGTTATTTTGTCAAAGTCTAAATGGTCAGATTGGAGTTTTTGTGTTTTTGTTATTTATTGTGCAAGACAGGATCATTACAAGGAAATTTTCATCAATCCTGTAAATGGGAGTTCAAAATTACTGTTTTATTACACCTTTCAGCCCTTCAAAACTGTCACAGTGGAAAGTGCAGTTTATAAGGGGAAGAGGGCACATACATGGGGATGATAGCTTCTGAATGGAACAAACACACACGTCAAGTTTATGTTACAGTTCAGCCAAAGCGGTGCAAACCTGTTTTAAAATACAGACGTTGGCTATACCCACCCAGAGAGATGCACTAAGGTACGGTAACCCACACCCTGTTGCAAGCCACCACAACGCGATAAGGTATTGAATGTCTTAAGTGGATACGGGATGCTTGAAATGTACAATAAAACTACAGTGCATCAGGAAAGTATTCACAGCGCTTCACTTTTTCAACATTTTGTTATGTTACAGCCTTATTCCAAAATGGATTAAATTAATTTTTTTCCTCAAAATTCTACAAACAATACCCCATAATGACAACTTGAAAATAGTTTGTTTGAAATCTTTGCAAATTTATTAAAAATAAAAACGAAAAAATTCACATGTACGTATTCACGGCCTTTGCTCAATACTTTGTTGAAGTCTTTGGCACCAATTACAGCCTCAAGTCTTTTTGAGTATGATGCTACAAGCTTGGCACACCTATTTTCGGGAAGTTTCTCTCATTCTTTTTGCAGGGTCATTGTCCTGTTGGAAGATGAATCGTCGCACCAGTCTGAGGTCCAGAGCGCTCTGGAGTAGGTTTTCATCAAGGATGTCTCTGTACATTGCTGCATTCATCTTTCCCTCAATCTTGACTAGTCTCCCAGTTCCTGCCGCTGAAAAACATCCCCACAGCATGATGCTGCCACCACCATGCTTCACTGTAGGGATGGTATTGTCCAGGTGATGAGCGGTGCCTGGTTTCTTCCAGACACAACGCTTGCCATTCAGGCCAAGGAGTTCAATCTTTGTTTCATCAGACCAGAGAATTTTGTTTCTCATGGTCTGAGAGTCCTTCAGGTGCCTTTTGGCAAACTCCAGACGGGATGTCATGTGCCTTTTTCTGAGGAGTGGCTTCCGTCTGGACACTCTATCATACAGGCCTGATTGGTGGAGTACTGCAGAGATGGCTGTTCTTCTGGAATGTTCTCCTCTCTCCACAGAGAAATGCTGGAGCTCTGTCAGAGTGACCACCGGGTTTTTGGTCACCTCCCTGACTAAGGCCCTTCTCCCCCTCAGTTTGGCCGGGCGGCCAGCTCTAGGAAGTGTCCTGGTGGTTCCAAACTTCTTCCATTTATGGATGATGGAGGCCACTGTGCTCATTGGGACCTTCAATGCTGCAGAAATGTTTCTGTACCCTTCCCCAGATCGGTGCCTCGATACAATCCTGACTCGGAGGTCTACAGACAATTCCTTGGACTTCATGGCTTGGTTTGTGCTCTGACATGCACTGTTAACTGTGGGACCTTATATAGACAGGTGTGTGCCTTTCCAAATCATGTACAATCAACTGAATTTACCACAGGTGGACACCAATCAAGTTGTAGAAATATCTCAAGGATGATCAGTGGAAACAGGATGCACCTGAGCTCAATTTTGAGTCTCATGGCAAAGGCTGTGAATACTTTGACATGTGATTTTTTTTCATTTTTTATTTTTAATAAAATTGCAAAGATTTCAAACAAACTTCTTTCACATTGTCATTATGGGGTATTATTTGTAGAAGTTTGAGGAAAATAATGAATTTAACCCATTTTGGAATAAGGCTGTAACATAAAAAAATTTGGAAAAAGTGAAGCGCAGTGAATACTTAACAGATGCACTGTACCTACATTTTGGTCTTTTAGGCATAATTTTGTGTTCATGTTTGATTGCAGGGGGTTTATTAAGAACACTTACATTTTCCAGCAACGAGCAGTTAGTGATTCTATTTTTCTTAGCAATATTACTGATTAATAATAATGATATATAGATTCTAGCAGTGTTGCAGTCAAGTCACTAGATCTTGAGACTACTCACTGCTGAAGTCCAAGTCACCAATATCATGTACAAGTCAGAGTAATGAGTCCTTGTCCATGTCTTAAAATAAGCTTTCAATTTTAACTTAGTTCATTATAGCTGTATGATTATGTCAGACATAACAGGTTGATAATTACACATCAGCAAATGTTCAACACACTCCTAAAGCTTAAGAAATTGTATATACTGTAAAAAAGCCTCAGAAATACAAGTATATATATACACAAATGAAAACTACCATCAGACATACACTATGCACCTTTACTACTTAAATAACCAACTTAAAGTAATTTGACTTCAATATCATATTCCATTTTAAAACATAAAGGAACGGTTCACCCAAAACTGAAAATTCTCTCATCATTTACTCACCCACATGTCATCACAGATGTGTATGACTCTCTTCTGCTGAACACAAATGAAGAGTTTTAGAAGAATATTTCAGCTCTGTTGGTCCATACAATGCAAGTGAATGGGTGCCAACATTTTGTAGCTCCAAAATGCACATAAACACAGCATAAAAGTAATCCATAAGACTTCAGAGGCAATACTATCGGTGTGGGTGAGAAACAGATTGATATTTAATTCTGTTTTTACAATAAATTCTCCTCCCTGCCCAGTAGTTGGTGAAATGCATAAAGAATATGAATCACCTAAAACAAAAGAATGTAAAAGTGGACAGCGACAATAAAAAAAGCACTTAAATATTGAACCGTTTCTCACACACACTTTTCATATCACTTCTGAAGATATGGATTTAACCACTGGACCTGCATGGATTACTTTTATGCTGCCTTTATGTCCTTTTTGGACTTTCAAAATTCTGGCCACCATTCACTTGTATTGTATGGACCTACAGAGTTGAAATATTCTTCTAAAAATCTTCATTTGTGTTCTCCAGATGAAGTCATACACATCTGGGATGGCATGAGCAGGGCCGCATTAATGCATGGGTTTACCGGGGCTTAAGCTCCGGGGCCCGCGGTGGCAGGGGGGGCCCCGTACTCCCGGGGTGGGGGGCCCAGTTGCGGTATTCTCCCCAGTCAACTTTCTCGTAAACACGTTCAGCGAGAGATGGTGATGAAAACACAGCGCATGGTCATCGAGTGATAACATTCCGCACCAACCTCACAAACAGCACTTTTTGGGCATTTTCTGTTCAAATAAAGAGAAACGCCAATTGAATGCAGTTATTTTATCGGTTGCCAAAAGATCCCAGGAAGTAGCCAAATGTAGCGATTGTTTGTAAACAGTAACTTCATCTATTGTATTGGCTGAATGAGCTTTAAGTTGTGAACTTGGGTAGAACGCACAAGTTAACGGTTGTAATGAGTCCTCTCCTCCAAGACAGAATGCACTCAATGCCAGAGTCCAAGTACAAGTCTTTAGTATTCAAGTCCGAGACGAGTAATAAATATCAATTCGAGTCGAACTAGAGTACTACAACACTGGATTATAGAATTTTAACATGCACTAGTTATGCGTCAACTACCTACACAATCATTGCCGTCACTTTTGTGTACTCATGCTCATCCCTAATTTAAGCATAACACTCATTCACTAACCCTGCAAAACCCACCTGTGGACATTTATTTCCCCCACTCATCAACCAGCGCTTTATGCAGATGTGGCCAAATAGGTGTCCGCAGCGAAGAGCGGCCAAGCGGTGGTCACCTGCCGTGGTCCACGGCTCAAAACAGATGGAGCAGGTCTCCCCCTCCCCATCATCTGCTTCTTCCTGTGCAGCAGTATGTGCGGCAGCTGCAGAGGCCTCTACAGGCACAGAGACAGCCTATGAAGACAGAGACACCATTAAAAAGTCCTTGAGACCAGCAGTGCCTCCAATCCCATAACCTGTTGTACTATTCCTTTCAAACATTACTTTATGAAGCTTATTAATTAACGGATTTACTTTTGCTAGAATATATAGTTTGATATTTGAAAATAACAGAAATCTAAGGGTACTGCACATTGATGAACAGGTGTTTTGCATCATTGCCGTTACTTTACAGTGCATTTGAGCATGGCTGGAAAGCTGTATCGACTAATCAGCATAAAAGGACCACGGGTTTATAAAGTTCATCATAAATCATAGAGGTGGTGGTGGTGTAGTGGCTAGAGTACAGGACTGGTTCAAACCCCACGGCCACCACCATTGTGCCCTTAAGTAAGGCACTTAACTCCAGGTTGCTCCGGGGGGGATTGTCCCTGTAATAAGGGCTCTGTAAGGTGCTTTGGATAAAAGCGTCTGCCAAATGCATAAATGTAAATGTAAATCAATACTGGACAAACATTCAATGTAACAAGACATGTCAATCACCTCAGTCTCTGGGGTTGGATGTTCTATCTGTGCTTCTGGCTGCACTACAGCTCCTGTCCCGTCAGACTCTGTATTACACATACAAAAACATGTGGTAACCGAGTAAGCAAATCGTAACATAGGTCATTTACATACGTCTTAAGGTACAGTAGGAAAAACAAATGTATTTTAATGAAAGAAAATATTTTCTCATCTTCACTGATGTTCTCCCCTAAACTATGTGCAAATTGAACACTATTAAAAACAATTTTGTACAAATGTGAATTATGTATAATTGTTTTATAAAAAAGTGTAACATGTAAACCCGTAGAAATTGCATATACAGTAGTTTCTCACATTACCGAAATAAAGTTTTTGAACCACTTTGTTAATCAACTAAACTTTTGTAAAAGCTGTAGCAGTTTACAGTAAATCGTTACTATGTACAGAGTGTGTGTTTCTGGAGAACACTCTTCTTTTACCAGTAAATGTTTATTTATAATCAAATTATTTAAACTGTCCTGCTGCTTTCAAACTTTGTAGTTTTTTAAACACCCGTGGATACCCCGAGACACACAAACAGGGCCTTGCAAATTATTCAGACCCTTGACCAATTATCTCATATTACTGAATTACAATTGGTGCATTGACATTTCATTCTGTTTGATATTTTATTTTAAAACATGGGAACTTAAGGTGACATTGGTTTTATGTTGGGAAATATATTTTTGAAAATTGCGGTCCACAAACGTCACCCAACCAACCTGAACCTGGAGCAAATCTGCTGAGAAGAATGGGCCAAAATTACTTTGTCACTGTGTGCAAAGCTGGTACATATGTACCCCAAAAGATTTAAAAACAGTTATTGCAGCAAAGGGTGGCTAGACAAAATATTAATGTGTGGGGGTTGAATACTTATGCAAGCAAGATTTTTCAGTTTTCATACAAATATTTCCCAACAAAAATACAATGTCATATTACATCATGGTCTAGGGCGATGTGTCACAGCATCATCAGACTGAGCTTGTTGTCAGTGCAGGCAATCTCAACATTCATTGTTCATACAAATACTTACATGTTAAGTTTGCTGAAAACAAAAGCAGTTGAAAGTGAGAGGACATTTATTTTTTTGCTGAGTTATATATACATACACACACACACACACACACACACACACACACACACACACACACACACCTAAAGGATTATTAGGAACACCTGTTCAATTTCTCATTAATGCAATTATCTAATCAACCAATCACATGGCAGTTGCTTCAATGCATTTAGGGGTGTGGTCCTGGTCAAGACAATCTCCTGAACTCCAAACTGAATGTCAGAATGGGAAAGAAAGGTGATTTAAGCAATTTTGAGCGTGGCATGGTTGTTGGTGCCAGACGGGCCGGTCTGAGTATTTCACAATCTGCTCAGTTACTGGGATTTTCACGCACAACCATTTCTAGGGTTTACAAAGAATGGTGTGAAAAGGGAAAAACATCCAGTATGCGGCAGTCCTGTGCGCGAAAATGCCTTGTTGATGCTAGAGGTCAGAGGAGAATGGGCCGACTGATTCAAGCTGATAGAAGAGCAACTTTGACTGAAATAACCACTTGTTACAACCGAGGTATGCAGCAAAGCATTTGTGAAGCCACAACACGCACAACCTTGAGGCGGATGGGCTACAACAGCAGAAGACCCCACCGGGTACCACTCATCTCCACTACAAATAGGAAAAAGAGGCTACACTTTGCAAGAGCTCACCAAAATTGGACAGTTGAAGACTGGAAAAATGTTGCCTGGTCTGATGAGTCTCGATTTCTGTTGAGACATTCAGATGGTAGAGTCAGAAATTGGCGTAAACAGAATGAGAACAGGGATCCATCATGCCTTGTTACCACTGTGCAGGCTGGTGGTGGTGGTGTAATGGTGTGGGGGATGTTTTCTTGGCACACTTTAGGCCCCTTAGTGCCAATTGGGCATCGTTTAAATGCCACGGCCTACCTGAGCATTGTTCCTGACCATGTCCATCCCTTTATGGCCACCATGTACCCATCCTCTGATGGCTACTTCCAGCAGGATAATGCACCATGTCACAAAGCTCGAATCATTTCAAATTGGTTTCTTGAACATGACAATGAGTTCACTGTACTAAAATGGCCCCCACAGTCACCAGATCTCAACCAAATAGAGCATCTTTGGGATGTGGTGGAACGGGAGCTTCGTGCCCTGGATGTGCATCCCACAAATCTCCATCAACTGCAAGATGCTATCCTATCAATATGGGCTAACATTTCTAAAGAATGCTTTCAGCACCTTGTTGAATCAATGCCACGTAGAATTAAGGCAGTTCTGAAGGCGAAAGGGGGTCAAACACAGTATTAGTATGGTGTTCCTAATAATCCTTTAGGTGAGTGTGTATATATATATATATATATAAGGGGAGTTTGCATGTTCTCCCCGTGTCTGCGTGGGTTCTCTCCGGGTTCTCCGGCTTCCTCCCACCATCCAAAGACATGCAGGTTAGGTTAATTGGTGTCTCCAAAAAAAAAATTGCCCTAGGTGTGAGTGTGTGTCTGTATGTGTGTGGCCCTGCGATGGACTGGCGACCTGTCCAGGGTGTACCCCGCCTTTCGCCCAATGTTAGCTGGGATAGGCTCCAGCCCCCCGCGACCCTGTACGCAGGATAAGCGGTTGATGATGGATGGATGGATGGATATATATATAAGGGTGCCAGTCAAAATGAAAGTTTGCAAATTGCTTGCTCTCTCCCCCTAGATTTATTCTTCCATACAGTAAACACACACACAAATTTAAGATAATCCATCATTGTTTATTGGTGGCACAACATCCCTGAAATTGAAAAGCGTTGAAAATGGAATGTGCTTAAAAGTGTTTAATCTGTTGATACGGAACTCCCACGCACGCGGTAGTGACGTCACTCTGCTTACATTTAATATATAATTTACCATCTGTAAATGCAATTAATGTTACTATTATTTATAATTATTAATTCTACATCTTCTCAAAGTTCTAAGTGTTCAACATTGATATCCGATCTCTGTTTCACGATAGCAATGCTCCAGAAACAGCAATTTAGTTATCTGTGCAGGAGTACAAATGAAAACATGCAATATCAAAATGGGACTTCATACCTTTATTATGAAATTGCGATCGCCAGATGAATCCAGTTCGCCACACTTTGGTCAATTGTCCATCCAATAGCACTTTTTTGTCCATAAAAGTGATAAATCTGAGAAATATTGATATATTCTCTATTGTTAATATGAGATCTCTTTTGTGTTGTCTTGAAAGGCGGAGCCTAAATTTTACTCTGTACACCGGCAGCGATTTTACAGAGAAAAAAAGCTTGCAGGAACCTAATTTTTTGTTAGATCATCTTCAAAGTTGAAACATAACTTCTTTAGACTTGTGGCTTTAAGAACATTGTATTTCTGGGTTATCTTGGTACTTTTATTATTGTTTTTTTAGATTATAAAAACATGTTCAGCACTAAATATTTCCATTACTATAAACTTCAGCTTCTTTAACTTTAAAAAGTAACAACATATATTAATTTTGAAACTTGGAAAATAAAGCCCAAAGCGTCTTCTTTCAAATTATACTACAACTGTGGCTATACTCCAAAGGGTCCAGTAAATACAATACAATCATTTAAGTTCAGGTATGGCATTTTCATGGTTTGTGCTCAAAAATGTGAGTAAGTAGACAACAGATTTTCAACAATGATTGACTTCTTGGACACAGGAAACTGCTGACGGTGACCTTCAACAACCTGAAGCAGGTACTGTTTTTCTTCCTCTTGGTTTGTGATAACAGAATGGAAGGTCTGTATCAGTGACACGCCACATTCAGCAGCATCATTGACAACCTTCATCTGCTGTACCCTGTGACGACTGATGCTGTAATGTTCATTGCTCTCCCTGCTGCTAGGATCCTGCTGTAGGAAGTCTGTTTCAATCTGCATGACAAAGAACTTATTGGTGTTTAGCGAAACAAAGTATGATAGTGTCAACTGAGGCACAATGCTTTCATCCAGTGATTCTAGAGGTGCAGGTCTGTCTTTACCAGGTTGACAAAGCTGCTACCATGTCAACCTTCTCAGTGGTAGAGATTTCAGAATCAAAGAAAGCTAGTCCCACAAGTGTTTCACTGAAACACGCATTAATGTCTCTGTAGCTAGTGGCTAGAGCACAGGGCTGCTAATCAGAATGTTGCTGGTTCGAACCCCACGGCCACCACCATTGTGCCCTTGAGCAAGGCACTTAACTCCAGGTTGCTCCAGGGGGATTGTCCCTGTAATAAGGGCTCTATAAGTCGCTTTGGATAAAAGCGTCTGCCAAATGCATAAATGTAAATGTGTGATTAGAATTAAATGTCTCTTTTGATTCACACACACACACACACACACACACACACACACACACACACACACTCTTTGTCTGATCTCATCGATAGTAGGGGATTGCAGATAGAATGTTAAGGATTGACATTGAGATCCTGCAAATGAAGAATGTGTGAGAAACTATGTATACTGCAGGATCTGTTTCAGTCTCTTTGGTGCCTCATTGAAGTGTCTCTGACTGCTCTGAAAAATCACAATACAAGTATTGATACAATATTGTGAGAAAAAGTATCACGATACATCAATATTTTATTGTATCGACACAGCCCTATTTTTGTCTCCTGGCAATACTTCTGAAACAGTAAATATTTTAACATTTACAGATTGGCCCCCTATGCACTTCCATTGTAAGTAGGGCTGGGCTATATGTCGAATATTAACAGTTTAATCTAGATAATTTCATAATTATCAGTTGTAAGCCCGTTTATCGGTCCAATGGCGGTCTCCAATAATACGGGTGAAGGTCTCTGCGCATTACTGTCTTTCCTTTTACGCAACACAACAAGATTAAATGAAATACATTTTGTCTTATGTATTACCTCGTTATTTCATCTGACTCCATAAATGAAAAAGGTTTTAATGATATCTGAGCATCACTGAAAGCGAGCGAATGTTTGATTATTCTTTTTAACTCCTTTAATTATATTTTACCCGTTCAGATTAGGAAACTAAGTTGCTTTGAGGTCCTCGTGTTTTTTTATCTTTTACACGGGTCTCACGATCACAAGCGGTCAGTATTGGATCATCAAACAGAGGTAATTGCAATATACCTGAGATCGGTCACATTCATGTTTACACTATCAAAGATACGTCAGTATAGCCCTCATGGAATTGCATAAACTTGAATTTAACTTCACGTTTTCTGCAGTAGAGGTCACGGCCACTATTACAGACGTAAATTGACCAGCATAACTTCTCTTGTAATAGCTTTGGATTGGCCATGCGTGGTTTCCCGCGTACACTTATCTGGAGAAACATCAAATTAAAACAGAGGTAAGACACACCCGAATTTAGATTGGTCAAGCAGCATTTGCTGTTCTAAACGGAAAAACACTTTCTGTCTTTGCAAACCAAGTACACTTGAACTGATGCCAAATATTAGTCGTCACTAATCTGACGCAGACTTGCGGTAACATACGAATCGCTTAATCTGTTTGGGAAAAACAATTTCAGAGTCAGTCAGAATAAAATCAAATGTTTACAATTTATTTACCAGGTAACATAATAATAAGTTCATCGATTCCAATTAGACAGTGATAAGTCAAATTTAGACATTTTATCAAAACAAGAGATTCAAATTGCAATTACCTGATATAAATTACACACAGTAAACTTTGTGGGATCGTCTGACTACAGAGAACCCCGAACAATGTGTCATATCTCCTTAAATACCCAAATAATTAAATATGCTTACCAAATGGTGGTGTCTGTCATTATAATTAGATTTTGGTCCCTTATTGAGGGGGTTCCTGTAGATTTACATACAGGATGTCGTTTGTATGGAGGATCTGGGGGAGGGCACACCTTTAAGGGGCACACCACATCTCTCATATTTTATAACTTCTTTTTGCTTTTCATTATGGCTGGGAGGATGAGACCACTTTACCAGGCGCACTGAGACATTTTAAATGATACCAAACATGTTATAGTTACTTTTTTGTACACATTGCATAGGTTTTTAGTGAGCTTTAAGTGAGGAGGAGTAGGGGGAGATGATGAGACTGTAGAAGGGAGGTGTTAGCTGCACAGTTTGCTGTGTCTCAGATGTTGCTGTTACATATGCAAGAGAGAGTTCAAATGTTAATTCTCATGAGAGCGTTTTGTTTTCTAGAGGAGTAGCCCAGACTTGCTGGCACCCGCCTTACAATGTAAAGTTGACAATTATCGTGAATATTGTGATGATTTTAATGTGCTTTCATTTGGCCATTAAGTTTCATAAAGAGCACATCAGTAAACTAATTTCACGATTCTTCAGGGCTGCACAATCCATCAAAATGGTGAGTTGGTCATATGTGATTATTAATCCACAAAAGGCTGTGATTTAAAGACAGATAACATGGGCTGTGTGCATTTCAGAACAAACTGATGACGCACTGATCTGTGTGCACGTGCATAGCAGCGCTCTCAGATCAGGTGCATTGTGACAAAGTAATGCAGGTTCAAGCATTCGTGCAATTCTAAACATTAGTAAAAGGTACAAGATATTATACAAATCTACAAATGCAGCAAAGAACAACAGAAAAGGAGGAAATTACACAGTCAAAGGAAATGTGGGACATTGTAAACTGTCAAATACACGTTGCCTTTTCTGTGTCGAAATAAATGCCCCTTGTGAAGTTTAAGTAAATACGACAGCACTTTCGGTGTCAAAATAAAAGCCCTGGATGAAGGTGAAGTAAACAGGCAGAAATATATTACTTTTGTATAACACAACTCTAATAATCTGAATAATAATGATAATTCAGCATTATATTATAATAATAAACATGACGTTAAACATTTGAAGGTAAATTAAGCTTTTTATTACACTACTATGAATCATTGTATATGAAATATAAATATAAAGTATTAATGAAAATTATTGGATTTCAATCTCCTTTGTTTATTTAATGAAAAACTAGTTTTTAAATAGATTTGTATTTAATGTCTTTAAAATATTTAATCTACTTGGATACAGTGGCTGTTTGGATGAAATTATGGTTCTTCTGAGAGTAAACAATCACAAAAAACAAAACAAAAAAACACTTTTAAGCCATTTCAAAACATATACATAATTATCGTGATATCTATCGAATTTCGTTAATAGGGTAAATATATTGAGATATCATTTTAAGACATATCACCCAACCCTAATTGTAAGTATCAAACTGTAACCCAGATTTTTGCTGTTTTTAGAGAAAAATAAGGGACAAGTTGAAATTATGTTTTGTGTTAATTAATGTTATGCTACAAATGCTGTCAATTGAGCTTAACTTGTATTGAACCTGGAATATTCCTTTAATTGAAGAATTGATCAACTGTAGAACATGGTTATGAAAAACTAAATTATGACTTACACCATTAGTGACTTCAGTGAATAAAATATCAAGGTTAAATAAAAACAAAGGGTACAATATAACGCCTTAAAGACAGGACAGATGATGACTGCAGCAATAAATTGACCTGTTGTTGCGGATTCTTGTGACTCTGTCGGGATTCCTGCAGCGGAGTGGCTGGAATGGGGTGTAGACTCCATCAGTCGTGGATCCATGTTGACTACACGGTTTCTGTCATGCTCTTCCAAAGCCTGTAAACTTCTCTGTAAAATCTGCAGCCGTTCATCCACAGAAAAGCTGTGGAAACGCAAACTTGGGGACAGAAAGACCATTAAATCAGCAAACGTGTTTCAAAAGATTTAACTGATAAATATTTTACAAAAGACAAGACTGTGAGTGAGCAATGCAACAAACCCAGAAAACTCCCATAATAATCAACAAAGCTGATACTTATTTGGCCATTAAATGTCTTAAAGACTGGGTCTAAAGCCAGCACCACAACAGCATATTTTTCCAGTGATTTTCAGGTGAGGGCTTAATTTACATAAATGCCGTGGAGTAGGTGAGATGCGAAGCGTGCAATAACATGTCAGCGGGAGTTCGTTAATCATTTGACCATCGGGAATCCCTCCTGAGTTAATGGCTTTAAAAACTGAAAAAGCACATCAGGCCTGCTTGAAAAATCGTTCTGTCGCCGAGGCAGGGTCTTCAAGTGTCCAATGAGCTTCTTCTGAAGAATTGACAAGCTTAATGTTTTCATCTGCGATCGCACTCAGCTGCATATCATCACAAACACTACTTGTAATATATAGTGATTCTGTCACAAAGCGTTTTTCCTGCCTTTTTTCCTCACTAAAATGGCATCAGAAAGCGGAGCCACAACAGTAGATTTCTATTAAACCGAATTCTTTTTACTGAAATCTGCACGTGAACATACGTGTTCTATGACAAGCCTTGAGGGAATAAATACTAGGGACGCACTGATCCAATACCTGAATCGGTATCGGCTCCGATACTGACATTTTTAAATGGATCGGCGATCGGTCTCACGAACTCGATCCAAATCCGATACTGTATTAGTCATGTTTGTTACTGTCAAGCTCAGAATTTTTTTAGAAAAGAACCATTAAAACACAATTAAAGTAGTTCATATTGACTCGTGCATTTTATTCAAAGCCACGTGATAGCTCTGTGAATCACAAAAGGCTGTAAGTAAATGTATAAAATGCACATGCAGCTCCAGCACGTCAGTGAAATGGCGCCGCTCTGTTTACACAAATACTCGCTGATATTTTTAGCCTTCACCCGGTGTGCAATATTTGAGCGTACTCAAGAACAGCATCTCAGATGTAGATACTCAATAGTTCGGTTCACTTATATGAATTTAGAATGGCACTGGAGGCGCTTTTTTTTTTTTTTACCAGAATTTGAACAAGAAGCAAATTAAACTACTGTGAACTTTCCTACAAATAGACACATACAAGACTTCCTGGAGAGTTCAGAATGTCAAAATAAAAGCGTGAGGGTTTAAAAAGTTAAAGGTGTCACGGAGAGATTCACGGAGGCAGAGATATGAACTCAATAGCAGGGTTTATTGAACAGATGATTGAAACAGTGATGTAAAAATTGTGAGTAATATAGGGTATAGACATGATGAACAGATAACTCACAACCTTCTTATGATACTTGCGGGCAATAAGAAAGACACAGGCATGTTTGACATAGTACAAAGGTCTGGAGGCAGAGATACTATTGATGAGAATAGACAAAGAGTGTGTGTGTGTGTGTGTGTGTGTGTGTGTGTGTGTAAGCGGGGTATATATGCAGTCCTTGATTAGCCACTAATGATATGCAGGTGCGTGTAATCAGAACTCAGGGGAGAGGGAGCACTGATGGCAGTGAGGGAGAGAGAGACCGGTGGATCCGTGACAAAAGGTGCACCATTGAGATATATTACTATTATAATATATTATTATTCATTTAAAAATGACAATAATATTTAAGTTTAATGGGTTCCAAAAAATAACGGTGAATGAAAAGTGGACTGATATCTTACAACTAAATTGAACAAAAAAAGAGATCTGAATGACTTAAAGTCCAGATACATGTTGAAAAAAAAATAAAAAATCAAGCGGTCTGAGACCGATGGAGCGGTTTGCTTGTGGTGAGCAATGAGCATGCATGCAATCTGACCGCTGGTCTAACAAACCAAACAATATCCCTATAAAAACTACTAATAAACTATGTAGGTCAGCTTGTCACTAATTAATCTACAAAATGCGGAAATTGCCTTTTGGCGACTATATTAAATAGAGTTGCTTGTTTAAAATGTGAGTAATTTAATAATTCCTGAGGTCATTTTAGCATGGTCACGAAAGGGACAACTGTGACAACAGGTACTTTCAATGCAAATCTAATGACAGATCAAAATAACCACAACAGAAATGTAACAACTCATACCCATATCCGTCAGATAATGTTTATTTGCAGTGCAACATCTGACTGGAACGTGCATTCAGTACCCTTCAGTGATGGATTGCATAACTGTGCCATAAACAATACTCTAATATTTCTACCCACTGACACATCATTTTAACCAGTATATAAATGTATGAGCTAAATCTTCTAATTCGAACTTGCAACTCCAGGGGTGGTAGTCAGTGTCAATACTCGCTGAGCTACCCAGGCCCCCAATAAAACACTCTTTAATCAAATTCAGAGCAAATACATAAGAGACATCAAAAGAGATCTTGGTTTGTTGCATCGTGTCACATGGATTGCTCTCATTTCTGAAATTGTACATCCGCATTTCCTTTCCTTGCTTCCTTGATCCATCCTCTTAGGAAAATTAGGAAAGGATGGAATGGAATGTAACAAGCACGGAGGAATCAAAGAATGAAGTATTTATAAAATGGAATGTCCTGCTCACTCTGCATTACATTGGAGCGCTTGATGTTTTGTGGTTAAACTTGATTAATTAAAATATTCATAATAAACCCTAATAATTCAAGATTCACAGTTAAAATATTTGCCTTCTCATGGTGCATTTAGAGAATTGATACGTCCTTCATGATGGCGGACTTTTCATGATCGGTTTTCCAGGTCACGAGAGAGGAAACAGGGATGGATGCAAAAATTTAAGAAATGAGAAGCACACAGGGTGTTATATTCATCTGTAATATGGCTGGGCGATATGTAAAAAATATTTTATCGATAAACGCCTTAAAAATATTGTGATATATGATCATGCCGAGGTTCGATGAATCTTTTTGCTTTATTGATTTTGATTCAAAAATTAATTTATTGAAACACAAAAAAAATATTTTCTAAATTCAAACTGTACTTTAACCCAAACTAAAAATGCAATTAAATAACGAAGATATCAAAAAAATCTTAGTTAACCACCTCCCCAAATCCAAACCTTTACCATCTCCAAAGGCTACATTTGCCATTCAAATCGGTGGAAACAACAGGTGGAAAATAACTAATAGCATTAAGATTAAGAACTAAAGACAATTATAAATGTAAAGACAATAATAATCATAATAATAAAGCCTAATAAATTCCCTCGTGTTACCAAAAATGATGCTGCCAAATGTGTGTTCTTATGGAATTTGTGTTTGTATTGCGTTTTAGTAATACAGTTAATGCTGCCTATAGGAAATAAATAAGAACTCAATTTTAGGTTCAAGGTGAACGTGTCTCATATTATTTTTTTGATTATAAAAATCACACTTCATTCTTTGTTTCTTTAATGTGAAGATATTTATAGCTAAACCTGCAGAGTTGCGATCACAATGCATGTTACCCACGAACTGCTCCGTGGAAATAAAGCCAACTAAACTCACAACACTTCCTGAGATGATCGGCGATCATTTGCAGTTTTCCCATAGATGACATTGTTGTTGCAAACAGTTTTCAGATGAATGAAACAAAGATAAAAGTGTGAAAACTCTTTACATGCGCTTGTTCCATGAGACAGGCTCTCGCTCCACGCTTCTGAACAAACAGAGAATCAGTGTCAAGCACTGACAAGCTTTTATTTTGTCTGTTCTTAAAAATACAATAAAGTGTTTTTCTTCAAGCACGTGTCTTTTGTGTCTAACAGCATTTCTTCTTATGTGTCACTCCGAGATGTCTTACAGGTTGCCCGCCTGTTGCGGGTAGAGGAGCAAAATTACTCGTGCGTGAAATACATTTGGAAGGGGAGCTTCATGGCAGGTGCTAGTTTCACACCCTGGCCACTGTTTACATTTGGCAACTTCCCAGATCCAAGGTCTTGCCATTTAGCGATATTGTCAATCATAATCTGTCAATAGTGTCTTTATTATATTTATTACTAAACCTTGTATCTTTTCAGATATCTTTGTATCGTTGATTTCCAATAACATTGTCCTATTGCCCAGCCCTAATCTGTAACAGTGCTATGATTTGTCATTGCATCTTTTGCCATCACTTACCCAGCTCCCAGTCTCCTCCTTTGTACCCGAGAGGCCAGACGCCTGAGGCGCTCAAAGGTGCTTGCATTCTGCATGGAAACATCATCCTCTTCCTCCTCTTCATCCACCTCGGTGCTGCTGTCAGATTCAGAGATTTCAATGTGCAAATCAACCTCCATCTCCTCCATCTTCAAATATATTCTGTGGGAGACATGCCAGGATAGACTTCAAGGAATAGTTTGCAAAAAAAATGTCATCAAGTACTAACGCTCTTTTCATTCAAAACCAATATGACTTTCTTCCATGGAACATAAAATATCAGGTGATGTTAGGGATTATATTAATCTCAGTCACCATTCACTTTCCTTGCATCTTTTTTTTCCATAAAATGAAAGTGAATGAGGCCCAACATCTCATTTTGTGTTCCAAAACAAAGTCATTTAGGGTTGGTAGAATATGAATGTGAGTTAATGATGAAAGTTTTAATCTTTGGGTGAAATGTTCCTTTAAAATTTAGATAATTTGCAAGTCACCCTACATTTTTAATTCTTATATGCAAGGGTGTTTCGCCAAACATCATTACATACTCTGGTTTTTAGTAGGGCTGAACGATTTGGGAAGAAGAAAAAAATAAATAAATAAATAAAAAAAAATTTTTTTTCGATTTTTCTGCCAGATATTGCGATTACGATTCGATTTGCGATTTAAAAAAAAAAAAAAAAGTTAGCTAAAGTTCAATATTCTCTGTGTAATAGATAAAACATGTCATGGAACATTACAACATGAGACACCATCAAAACTGCTTAATATTCTATGCAAGGATGAGAACATAGATCTAAATTGCCTGTAACAAGTGTTTTTATTTTAATAAGCATGTAACATTGAACAATCAAACACAGAACATTTATTACAAAGGCTAAAGTTAAATAATAATAATTAAAAAAAACAGTAGCAGTACATTCCTGTAAACTGAAATTTCTGATACGCCTCAGTTCAAGAGCATCATCTACATATTGAACCTTCTGCAATCATGTTAAATAAAGCAATAATAAAAAAATCCACTGAAAATGGGACATTTCTGTAAACAATCTGTAGTGATATGTATTGTATATATTCTTCTGACAGACCACCGTTGGACAAACACGCTCTAAGTCCATGAGCAATATTCTCTCCCGTGTGGTCAACGGGAAAGTATGCAATTTGCAGGCATCGACTCTTCAACTGAAAGTCATCATTAATGAAATGTACGGCGAGACTATGTACGGCTCGGTCGTCCTGCTCGACCACAAATTCGTTGTTGTGGCATAATACACCACATTTTCCAGCTCTGCTTCCACTTTCTTTTTACACTCCACGTACATTTCTGGTATGGCAACCTGACTGAAATATGTACGGGAAGGAATTGTGTATCTTCGTCCAACATGCGGATACGTTTTTGAAAGCCGTCTGTTGTCACTGTGTTAATAGACACCATACCTTTTGCAAGATAATTTGTTATGGCATTTGTAATCTCGCAGAGTCTTCGTGAGCCCTTTTCATAAGGAGTTACAGTCAAAAACGACTGCAATGGTAGACTGCTTGGTTGACTCGGCTGGAGCAGAAATACTTTCCTTAAGACTTTTTGGCCATACACTCCTCGTATAGCCGCCCATGGTGCTTTTTCAAATGTTGGTATAGGTTTGTCATATTGCCCTGTGATGTGGCAACTGCTGCACGACAGGCTTTGCATATTATCTTTTTTTGGTTTACATCTGATTTCTCAAAGCCGAAACAGCTGCAAATCACTGAAGTGCCTGTAATTTTTGGGACTAGCTCTGTAGGTTCAGCTGACGCCATTTATCCCACACGTTTTCACCTAGCTTCATTTGTTGTTGAAAAATATACATGACCATAACAGGAGGCGCATGGCACTTGTGATTGGCCAGCAGTAGTAGTAGTATGTTTTGTTTAATGCCATGTCAGAATTCAAAGCTATTTTCATGGCAAGAATTCAATTACAAAAATACAAATATCATATAAATACAATAAAAACAAAATAAATATAGACAGCAAGTCATATTATACAATATTTTTTTTAAGATTAACATATGATAAAAAGTCCAAAACCTTTTCAGGCACAATCTCATTAAATAAGTCCTTTAACGAAGTAACTTCATAAAATAGCATTCTACTTGCGTTAAGACCAGGGCAATCTAGTAAAATATGTTTGACAGATAAGGGAATATTACAAAACATACATAGGGTTGGGTCTTCACCTTTAAGCAAAAAAGCATGGGTCAGATTTGTGTGACCTATACGGCATCTGGTGTAGACCACTTGATCAAGTCTAGATTTAAAATTGATAAAAAGTCTGTTTGAAATTTCCGGATGAATTACATACAACTTATTGTTCTTGCACATATTCCACTCTTCTTGCCACTTATTTAAAATATATCGGTTGATTGGCCAGCAAGTCAATCACAAAAACAAGGATGACGACGGAATTCGTTTGTAACTGCATGACGGTACAGGTCAGATGCGCTGTAATATAACCAACATTTCTAAATCGCAGTCTTCACGATTAGCTAATTGCGTTCTTTCAATTCGCAATTTCGATTTGAAAACGATTAATCAATCAGCCCTAGTTTTTAGCGACCTGGCACGCATATCTATCAAAAATTTACCATCTAAAAAAATGCCCAGATAGTGTCAAATTTTCAAAATATTTACAAAATAATAGAATATATTCTGATATGTTTTATTTTTAATTTGTCAAATAGATGAGATGATGCAAAAAAATAAAAATCTAGACCAGGATTCATTACTTCCACACGGAAACTTCATGAGATACAACTGTCTTTGAAATATATGTTGAGCTACACATAACACAAAAGCTTTACTTGAGTATTTTCTCAGCCACTTATTATTTTAGTAGTACACTCAAATAACATTAGTCATATGTTATGTCAACATTAACTGTCATATGTAAATCATGTCAACCACTGAAACAACAGTACCACCTTGAGTAAGTAATAGCATGTATAATTATGTGTACACACATGTGATAATTCACCACCACTGTGCAGAAAATCAGTGTGCTGTAGATGTACTCATTTGTCTTTATCTGGGATAGTATACTTACATAAATATGAAATAATAAAAAAAATATATATATGATATATGGGAGCTAAAAAAAGCAACACTGTTATATATCTTGGGTCTTTAATTAAACTATTTTGGTAATTAAGCAGTTACAAAGAATATGAATAATATGTGAATAATACACACCCACACACCTCTGGAAAAAAAAAAAAAATCAAGAGACCAAAATGGTCAGTTTCTCTGGTTTTACTATTTATAGGTATATGTTTGAGTAAAATGTTAATTTTTGTTTTATTCCATAAAGTACTGACAACGTTTCTCCCAAATTCAAAATATTCCACCAAATATTAATTTGCATAACTCTTCCTAAATTAAAACATTAGAATTGTGTTGTTTAAAAATGTATATGGACATGTTTTATTTGCATTATTCAACAAGGTCTGAAAACACTACATCTTTTTTGATATTTTGACCAGTTGTCATTTTCTGCAAATAAATGTTCTAAATAACAATATTTATATTTGGAATTTGGGAGAAATGTTGTCAGTACTTTATAGAATAAATAAAAAAATATCATAATATCACAGAACCTTCTAACTTTAACGAGTTATTTTAATAACATTTATGTTATTAAAACACATATAAAGGTGCGAAATATGATCTGATTCATATTATTATTATTACTAAGGTTGCTAAACATGCTACTATTGCTAAACTACAGAATACAGCACACCAACAACGCACAACATTTCAAATATTTACCGAGAAAGTCGCCGGTTTTCTTGTCTCTCAGTGGTCATCGATAATCCATCTTTTAGAAGTTTATGGTGATCCGCTCTTTAATAATTACAAAGGAGTTTGATAAAGTCACGATATATTAACGCTAAATACGCTTCGCTTTTGCCACAAATTTGCCAGTGAAGCTCCACCCCTTCCGTGCGCGTCTCGATCTCTGATTGGATGACAGCCTCTGACAGCTGGTGGGGGCTTGGTTATAACGACATACGTCATACGCCTTAATCTGTTTCCTTCCTTTCGACCAGATTATGTTTTGGGGCATCAACTCTAAAAATTAAGAAGTAACATTGAGGCATGTTTTGAATTCGAAGCAACTAGTGCTATCTTTAATGTTACTTTATGATTTATACAAGCTCTAAAATGAATATAAACTTGTAAATGTATGCTACAGTATTATTTGAGTGTTATTACAGTTTTTCTCAATTGCTAAAACACTAAAATCCATTGGCTGAACAAAGTTCTCAGTTGCCTGAACTCATTTAGCTAATTGTGGAGTCTGTTGTCAATACCGTAAACAATTTCACATGGTAAAACACAATGTGCAGATCTCACTTAGACTTTTCAGCAAAACTCTGAACACATTCTCATTCTCAAAACACATTCTGCACTCTAATGCACATGTCATCCATACTGGTAAACACAAGTGGCAACAGTCAAATACAAATAGAGAACACATGTCATTTGATTGAACACAACCACTCAAAACTGATTCAACCTGTTTCAAATGATGTGACACAACCAATATAAGCCAGTTCAGAGAGCAAACAGGTTGTTGAAGGAGAAAGTCTGAGAATGGATAGAAGAAACAATGTGAGAGGACGAGGACGAGTGCGTATGCGAGGTGGGCGACGAGGAGGGCAAGAAAGAGGAAGAGGAGGAGGAGGGCAAGAAAGAGGAAGAGGAAGAGGAGGAGGAGGGCAAGGAAGAAGAAGAGGAGGAGGAAGAGGAGGAGGAGGAGGAGGGCAAGAAAGAGGAGGAAGAGGAAGAGGAGGAGGAGGAGGAGGAGGAGGGCAAGAAAGAGGAAGAGGAGGAGGAGGAGGGCAAGAAAGAGGAAGAGGAGGAGGAGGAGGAGGGCAAGAAAGAGGAAGAGGAGGAGGAGGAGGGCAAGAAAGAGGAAGAGGAGGAGGAGGAGGGCAAGAAAGAGGAAGAAGAAGAGGAGAAGGAGGAGGAAGAGGAAGACAAAGAGTGGAAATATCTGATGAAATTCGAGCAACAGTCATAGACCATGTTCTTGTCCATGGACTGACAATGAGGGAAGCATGACTTAGAGTGCAACCCAATTTGAGCCGATTTTCTGTGTCCACCATAGTAAGGACATTCAGAGAAGAGAACAGGTACAGTATACTACTGTATTTTTGTAATAGCAAATTTACTGTACTACACTATATGCAACTGTTTCAATAGACATTTGCAAACTACATTACTGTATGTATAGTACTGCATGCATTTTTTTGTAATTGCACATCTACTTTTTTTTTAGAATTGCAAGGCTGCCACATGCAGGTGGAAGGACAGCTATATTCACTCCTGAGCAAGAGGCCGTTATAGTGGGCATGGTCCTTCAAGATAATTTAATACGACTCAGAGAAATCCAGGAACGAGTGATACAAGACAACACACACTTCCAGGGAATTGACAGTGTGAGCATTTCCACAATTGACCGTGTCCTCCATCGTAACAGGATGCAAATGAAACAAGTATACAGAGTACCTTTTGAGCGCAACTCACCAAGGGTGAAAGAACTGCGAGCTCAGTATGTGCAAGTAAGTGGACATTCAGAAACATTTACTGTAATCCAGATTGTCTACAGTACTAACACATACTATGTGAATGACATTACTCTTCAGTATATACAATGTATGTGAATTAGAAGTGCATACAGTAGGCCTAATTGTACTCTACAGTATATCACTGTCTCTGTACGACTTACACAATTCTAAATACAGTATATTGTATTTCTACACAGACAATATTTGACTTGGAATCCTTGGACAGACCCCATGAGTTCATCTTTGTCGATGAAGCTGGCTTCAATCTAACAAAGAGGAGAAGGAGAGGCCGAAACATGATTGGACAGCGGGCCATTGTTGAAGTCCCTGGTCAATGAGGTGGCAATGTCACAATCTGTGCTGCTATTAGCAACCATGGTGTTCTACATCACCATGTTACACTCGGGCCATATAACACCCAGCACCTTCTAAGATTTATGGCCAATCTAAGAGATATTTTATTTCAGCAGCAGGTTGAAGAGCAGCAGGGTCAAGAGCTAAATGAGAATCCCATTCCCACATATGTGATAGTGTGGGACAATGTCAGTTTCCACCGAGCTGCTCAGGTAAGGGAATGGTTTAACATCAATGGGCAGTTTATGAACTTGTACCTCCCTCCATACTCGCCTTTCCTGAATCCGATTGAGGAGTTTTTCTCCTCTTGGAGATGGAAAGTTTATGATAGACAACCCTACACCAGAGTAAATCTGCTGCAAGCCATGGATTTAGCCTGTGGTGATATTGGTGAGGAATCATGTCAGGGCTGGATACGACACACAAGAGGCTTCTTCCCCCGTTGCCTCAGGAGGGACAATATTGCTTGTGATGTCGACGAAGTGCTCTGGCCTGACCCAGGCCAAAGACAAGAAGCACATTGATCACATGTTTACTCCTTTCATTTGTGTCCCTTTGAGTATCGTATACTGTAGTACAGTGCACTGCTGTAGACTGTACAATGAAAAAATATGAAATTTGTTTTGAGATTAAAAATGTAGTTCTCCCTGAGAACTATATGTTTTGAACAATGTGTTTTAAATTTTTTGGTGTATTGTTTTACTGACTGCTTGATAGTGTATAGCATTTTGATCACTTTGTTTATGATTTGAGAGCAGTGTTTGATTTTGAACACAGGTAAAACTGTTTTGAGGCAAAAGTTTCATTTTGCAAGAGGAGTCAGAGGTTTTGTAAATAGTGCTTGAAGATGAGGTTTTGTGTTTAATGTTTTCAGAAAATGGAGCAAGGTTTCAGAAATTGTGTTTTAGCAATTGAGAAAAACTGTAATGTTTTGGGAATAGAAATATTGGTAAATCTGACTTTGAGGTATCTTCTTGCCCTTTTTATGGTTAAGCACATAGATGCTGAAGAAAAGTTAAAAAAAAATCAGTCTACATCGTGTCGTCTCTCTGGGTCTGGCCACAAAATTTCACCTACATCACATGCATTGTCCTCTAGTAGTCCAAGGCACCGGGGAAAATATCTTCTGGAATGCTGTATCCAGGCCTGACATGATGCCTGGTCAATATCCCCACATGCCTCCTCCATTGCCTGTAAAAGGGCTATGCGTTGATGGGATGACGGTCATAGACCTTTCAGCGCCAGGCAGAGAAGAACTCTTCAATTGGATTCAAGAATGGAGAGTATGGGGGGAGGTTGAGTACAGTGAAGAGTGGGTGATCTGTAAACCAGTTGCGGACCAAAGCAGCCCTATGGAAACTAACATTGTCCCATATGATGACGTATCTGGTCTGCTCTGGTCTCTGAACATTATTGAGCATGTCATGTAAAGTGTCCAGGAATGTAATAATGTGTGCAGTGTTATATGGGCCTAGGGTTGCATGATGGTGAACAACACCATTTTGACTTATAGCTGCACACATAGTTATGTTACCACCACGTTGTCCTGGGACATTGATTATGGCACGGTGTCCAATAATGTTCCTGCCACGTCTCCTTGTTTTAGTGAGGTAAAACCTGCCTCATCCACAAAAAGCTGCTCATGACCCATGGCATCTGCCTCTAGCTCCATCACTCTCTGGACAAGACAAAACAAATGCAGCACAGCAGGCCCATGCACAGCACTACAGTATGCACTTCCAGATTCAGTACCAATGATACTATAGCTTACCTGCACATAGTCATATCGCAGTTGTTTTACACGTTCACTGTTTCTTTCAAAAGGGACTCTGTAGATTTGTTTCATTCGGATTCTGTTGCGGGCAAGTACACAACAGAAAACAGAAATGCTCACATTGTGTATGTTT
Organism: Moxostoma hubbsi; assembly: GCA_032164185.1. NCBI lineage: Eukaryota > Metazoa > Chordata > Actinopteri > Cypriniformes > Catostomidae > Moxostoma > Moxostoma hubbsi. Next base: position 22,864,983 of record JAVLUX010000040.1, on the reverse strand, counting down.
TGGAAGATGGTGTCATCCTCAATTATGCGCTGCTGTATTTCTCGTAGCCTTATGGAATTATTTGCAATCACCATATTGACTATATGGGTCTCTTGTTCTGCAGTGAACATTCTTCCTCTGCCTCCAGCATCTGGACGTCTAGCAATTCTGTAAAGTAAAAATTTCAGTATTTTTACATAGTATGGTATTGTTGTGTTTCTCATTAGAGTATGGCAGTGCTACATAACTTAGTGCAAAGTGACTGTACTAACCGATTCTCATTTCGAAATGTCCTTATGATGCTTGCTACAGTGTAGCGGCTCAAGTTAGGCTGAACCCGTTGGCCAGCTTCCCTCAGGGTCATTCCATGGTTGATTATATGCTCCACTATTGTAGCTCTGATGTCATCAGTAATTCTATTTCTTACTCTTTTTACCCTTCCTCTTCCTCCTCCTCGTCCTCCTCTTGCTCCTCCTTGTCCTCTTCCTCTAACTTCACCTCCACGTCCTCTTCTTCGGCCTCCTCTAATTCTCACTCTTCTCACTCTTCCTGCTCCCTCCATTGTACTCCACACGGACAGCTTACCTGTGGCTTATTTATAGTGCTTAGGCTGATTGCAAAGTGAACTAATTATCTAAAACAGTTTTCACATGTGACAGTGTGCCAGACAGTTGGCAAATTAGTGTAAATAATAGCCATACATGTGTATAGTTTTGCTAGGAGTGTGTTGATCATTTGGAAATTGAGTGTAAAGCAGTGAGTTGTGTTTACAGTTCCGCAAAAAGAGTGTTGTGCAGTGGATTGTACCTACAGTTTTGCAAAGTGTGTGTTACAAATTTGCAAACTGAGTGCAAAGTAGTGTTTGTGCTTTTAGTTTTGCAAACTCAGTGAGTGGTTTTGCTATAAGTATTAATAGTTTTAGAAATTGTGCTATAAGAATCACGGTTAGGGTTTAAGCATTCAGAAAAAACTGTAAAGATATGATAAGGACCTGTTGAAATTTGGTACTCTATCCACTAGAGGGCGACTTCTGTCTGTTTCTTGAATTTGGCACCATTTGGCATCAAGACAAGCGCTTTAATAAAATTCCACTTCTTAATTTAAATGTATTTCCGCAAGTAGTATGTTAACAATGAAAATGCAACAAAAAGAATAATAAACAAAAATTAAAATCCATTAGCTGTGTCCCAAATGATACACTATACACTATGTGATTACACAATACATGTAGTGTATGAATTTTAAAAGTGTCTTGTCTCAAATGGAATACTTTACTGTTGTTTAGTACACGGAAGCATACACCTTTTAAAAAGCTGATGGAAGTGACGTGACAAACGCAGGTGATGTGTTTTCGCTAGCTTTATCATGTTAGCCAACCTTAGTTCAACACTTGTATCTCAAACAATGTACATATTCACACAGCTTAATTCAAATAATTCAACTTACATTTGTAAGTTGCTGTCTTTACTGAAGTTTCGCTATAAGCCACATTGTACATTATTTACAATTGTTTTGTCAAACCAGCAATGCAGCCAGGTAACTCCACCCCTACCGCTATGTACAGTAAGCCGCGAGTGCTGAGTGCATAAAGTGTCCAACATTACAGACTCTGTTTTGATGGCTGAAAAAGTGCATCATTCGTGTACTCATAGAACATTTCTTTTTAGTGTGTCATTTGGGACACTCCTTTAGATTTTTTTTTATCATTTTTATGTGTTAAGTATATGTGAGTGGCGCTTACTCATGCAAAACTTGTCGTCAGGATAGTAGTTTGTTGTATGTGGTTGCCAAGACATGTCTATGTAGTTGCTAAGGTATCCTGAGATGTTTTTAATGCATTGCTGTACGGCTGCGAGATGTTTGCTAGGTTTTTACAAGCCCAAGTCAAAAGAGCCCACACCCAAGTCTCTATAAATGATCTGGGTTTCTCTTTCAATGTAAGTCCATTTTATTGTTGACCAGCTTTCTAAAAGTAATAGCACACCTCTCCTCAACAAGCCACATCATTTGACGTATCATTCATGACATTAGCACAAACAGTGGGACGAGTTCTTCACAGAAGTTTAATAATTAGCAGTAGTGATAGTGATGCATGCCTTAGCAAATACCATTAACTACTCTGCCCTTGAAGAGCGGCCATTGTATGAGTGTTCATGCTTTGTCTGTATTTCTAGACTCTGTGGTCAGGATTATAATGCAATGATTTGCTGGTGCTCTGTGAGGAAGGCCCTCTTTATCTCTGTATTTCTCTGCATATTCAGTTTACTCTTGTAGATGGTTTTATCAACACTTGTATTTTAGGCCATTCATAATACATCTAATTTTTTAGATCTACATGAATTATGAATGAGCTATAGAGCACATCTACGACGTCAGAACCTCATAGTGGTGATCTATAATTCAATTTACAAATGTTCTGACCTCATCCATGTGACCGCAGGTCCACGTGTCCATGCCTGCTGCAGTTTTCTCATGGCTTTGTTGGCCTTCAGTGTTTGCTAAGTTAAATGACTGAATGTTTTCAGTAAACACTGCCCCTCTAGAAGGTAGGCATTAGTGCTTGGTTTTGGACCTGGCCTACACATCAAAGCTACATCTGAACCCATTAAAATGTCATTTGGCTAAGATTCACCTGGTGATTTAGCTGTGGGATATAAACATGTCCTCGACACAGCATCCAAACCGAATTCTTTAGCCTACCTTGAGTATACAGATCGTAAAACTTTTTTCCCTTTGACTGCAACAAGTACATCTTTACACCTTCCTTCAGTGTTTACTGTTCTGTCAGCATATCAACATTCACGAATGTTTAGCAGACTGATCGCACTGGAAAATGCATATATATGCATTCACTTAGAATTGAACCTTTGATTTTGGTGTTGCTACTGTCATGCTCTACCAGTTGAGCTACAGAACTGCTAAAGTAACTGTTGTGGACACAATTTCAAAATTATGCTACATTTCTGATAGACATCGAGATATGGTTAGGCAAAATGTAATAATATAAAGCCATTTGCACCGTCTGTCCAGAATTGTGTAAATCAACATTGTTTTCAACAGCTTTCTGAATATGCTCCTCATCTGCTTTTGATCGAATAAACAGATTGTCCTGCCTCCAACTCATACAGTTGGCTGAGTCAATGTTGATGTGTGGGGCTGGACAGGACACTCAAACAAACTGAAGAATTTTTATAGTGCCACAGATACACAGTGTATGAGCATTTGAGAAAATAAACCTCTGAATGGCCTACTTATAGTTGTCTCTGCATATTAAACTGGGATTGGAGAAATTATTTTTAAATGAAAACATTACACACTTCAGCTTTAAGAACTGGCTCTTTTCTATTCATTTGTTGGAATTTGAATGGAATTGGCTTCCACAGGATGTAAAAATATTAATTTTAATTGAAAAAACAGGAAGATGAATTTGCAGAATTACACAACATACAACAGCAGAGGAATTTATTTAGTCCAACACTAATTTAGTTTCACTACAAACTTTAATAATTAAATTTTTTTTTTACAAATTATGTCTATTTATTCCCTCATATGCAGAATAATATTTCATCAACTGATAATATAACATATTTTATGACACAGTTTTTTTCTAAACTAAGTTCAGTTCTGTCAAAACTGATTGTCATACATTACCACATACAGTATGTCCACCACATTTGTTTATTGTTTTCAAGTATTGATTTGAGTCTATTGATTATTAAATATATTTAGCTAGAGCTATTTTTTGTACTGGCTGGTGAGATGGCAATTCTAGTAATAATGTCAGCTCCAGAATTATTTGTACCTTTCAAGAATGTAATAGAGCATAATATAATATAATAAGGAAGACTTGGTAAATTAGAGCATTCTGTAAAATGACTTGCTCTTCTAATGTGATTTACAAAGGGAGGCATGAGGACTGCAGATGTGTCCAAGGCAATAAATTGCAATGTCCGTACTGTGAGACGCCTAAGACAGCACTACAGCGAGACAGGAAAGACAGCTTATCATTCTTGCAGTGGCAGACCACGTGTAACAACACCTGCCCAGGATCAAATATCACACCTATCACACCATCCACACAGGATGGCAACAACAACTACCCAAGACACCAGGAATGCACAATCCCTCCATCAGTGCTCAGACGGTCCACTATAGGTTGAGAGAGGCTGGACTGAGGGCTTGTTGGACTGTTGTAAGGCAAGCCCTTACCAGACATCACCGGCAACAACGTTGCCTATGGGCACAAACCCACCTTCGCTGGACCAGACATGACTGGCAAAAAGTGCTTTTCACTGACGAGTCACGGTTTTGTGTCACCAGGGTTGATGGTCGGACTCACGTTCGATCACGAGATCGATTTGGAGGTGGAGGGTCCGTCATGATCTGGGGTGGTGTGTCACAGCATCATCGGACTGAGCTTGTTGTCATTGCAGGCAATCTCATTGCTGTGCGTTGCAGGGAAGACATCCTCCTCCCTCATGTGGTACCCTTCCTGCAGGCTTATCGTGACATGACCCTCCAGCATGACAATGCCACCAGCCATACTGCTCATTCTGTGCGTAAGAATGTCAGTGTTCTGTCATGGCACGCCATTGTGTGTATGATAACATGTCTATAATTTGTACTAAAAAGTTAAAACTACACTTCAAGCGTTTCCAAATTTCTTTGAACTTCATCCCATTTTTAATTTACATCCTTCAATTCAAATTATTCATCCTGTTTGCTACCTCATTTCAAACCCTAGTGCAAGAATCAGATAGTAATGAGTGACATGGTTAAACTGTGGGGAGTATGTTTCCTTTTCTGTACATGTCGTGTGAAATGTACAACAGACCTCCATGAGACACCATGTCCTATCTCTTAAATGAACATTTGGCACAATGGTGTCTTCATTTGCAGCCATTAGATGTGACCTGCAGTCATGACTCAAAGGCACATGTTGAGTCATATGAACGCTTGAATATCAATGCCCATCTTGGTACAGATAACAGTGTGCTGCCATTATGGGCATGCAATGAACCATGATTGTAAAAAACTGAATCTTTAGGCAGCTAGTCAACATGGCACAGTCCTAAACAAGCTGAGCACAGCAGGACAACTCTGTAAGGTGTTATCAGTTTTAAAGGTGCTATATGTAAGATTGACAACAAGCGTTTGAAATGGGTACTGCAGTCCAAATTCAAAATATTGGAGAGTTGTCTGCCCCAGAATCAAAGCTCATGCCAGAATGTTGACATGCAAATTAGCCAATTTAGCATCCGTTTTAAAGGATTTCTGGGATTTAAGCTGTTGCCATCTTCCAAAGGCATCTCCAATATTTATACTTGTTTTAATTTATTTGAATTTTTTAGCAGTACAACCACAACCATTGTCAGATTTTCAAGATGGTTACTCCTGAAAGATGGTACAGTTCCCACTTTGTTGGGACAAACTTTTCGTTGTTGATGTTTTAAATCTGCATCTGAAGTGTTCCGCTCCATGCAGAATGTAGTCTCACATGTCAAAACAAACACCACAAAGCATCAGTGAAGTGAGTTCTTATTTCGCTTCTAGAGGCCGCTCATTGTGTATGATGACAGCGGACCCTTCCCAGCCACTCCAGCACCGGACGCAATGGAAAAAATTGCGGTGTGGATTTTTGCCAATAACCGACCAGAAATATGTTATCGGTACCATTTAATCGGTAAAACCGATATATCGGGTTGACCTCTAGTCCAGATATGAACCCTTTAGAGAGTATTTGGTCTCATCAACTGTTTTGAAGCCATCAACAATGAGTGGAACAACACTGACTCTTCTTTCTGTAAAAAGCTGTCCGCTTAAAAAAGTGAAAAACTATCCCATACAAGTTACAATTCTTGCTAATTTCCTGACCAATGATTTGTTGTGGAGGCAATAATATGATAATATGTGGTCTGTATATATGATTCTTCAAGCAGTTTGTTTTAATAACTTTAGAAGTGTTTATTATAGAAAATAATTAAATATTATGGCTAGTTTGAAAGATATAAACATAGTTTGAAAAAACACTATCTATGCAAAGAGTGAAATACATCAAATGTGCACATATAGTGTCAGTGGGGGGTTGAGCCCCACTAAGATTTAATCTTTGAATCGGCCCTGATTTACAAGCTTGTTCAAGTGCAATCAAATTGCGCTATAGCACAACTGATAGAGTGTTTCCCTTGCAAGTCAATGCATGAAGCGAAAGTATCATAGCACCACCAAACTACAAACAAAAATGTAGTTACTTACACATTTGCTTTTTAGGGTAGGGAAGTTTGTTTTGTTTATTTAAATCTTGATAGAGCATTAAAAACCTATTTTGTTTTATGAGAACATTTAAATCACTTATAGCACCACACTAATTTCACACCAAATTTCACCTTGGATCTGCCACAATACGTGTAAAGAAACAGACCTATCACAGCAGAAATATGGTGTTGCTAAGAGACATGGCAAATGTCAGCTGGTCGCTTCATAGTCATCCTGTTGCCTCTTTCTGCCTGGCTATCATTAATTAACACCTGGATTCTCTCTGTCCTATGAATCAGTCCTGCTGGAGTTGTGTGGTTGCCAGGTGCCTGCAAAGGAGTGAACCTCATTCACTGATGTGCCTTATAACGGCCAATTACTTCTTGTAATTGACCTTTGACTTTAGACTGTCTGTGCACATGTGATTTGAAACCTGTTGAGAAATTCATATGTAATTTGTATTAGAAAATGTGATTGGTGCTTGTCAGTGCAGAAATCACAGCCACAATGCTATGGTGTTCAGGTTAGTTTCTGTTGTGTAACTATGTGGTTGTTAGGGTTTTCTGGGTTGTTGCTAGGTGCTTACTTACTAGCAGTTAAAAGAGACCGCCCCAAGTCTCTCTGCTATAGAGCGTAACAGAGCCCATCCATTTTATTCAGCCATCTTGGTTCCAGAACTATTTTTTGAATCAAGTTCTTTCATAGTGATTTATAAAATAAATCAACCAGAGGTAAATCATAACATTGCAAACTTTGATTTGAAGAAACATTTTATTTGAATATCTGAGAAAAAGACAAAGGTACAAGACTGTGCACTTACAATCTTTCATGAAAAAAAATATTTTCTTTCTCACTTTTTACATGGTTTGTTGGATGCAATACTCTGATTGGTGGATCTTTCTTTGCAGGAATAATGGTAATGTACTTTTCTTTTCTTTATTTACCAGGAATTCCACTATTAAACAATGAAGTTGAATTAACTTAGATTAATTGCTTTAACAGAGGCACTCCATCAATTAACAACCTTGGAGCTCATGGTTGGTCTGGCTTCTGTTTATATGCAGGGAATTAAATTAACTTTTTTCCCACCAGACACGGTGGCAGGCAAATGGATAATTTTACCAGCCACTTTATATACACTGGGTGCCCAATTATTGGCAACCCAATTATCTTCCCAAAAAATACAATCTTTACTTGAAGAATAAAGCAAAGTACAAATAAACAAGGAAAGCCGAGCTTCCACAAAACAGAGAAACAAAAATAGACACAAGGGTCAAAAGGGTATAATAAGGAACACACTGAAATAGAGACCTGGTCACTGGAGGCACAGGGCACATAGGCTCAAGACTAGGCTCAAGACTCTGCTCAAGGGTTAATGAGCAGAGTGTTGAACAGGGTTAGGGGCATTATTGCCATCTGCAGGATTGGAACAGAGCTCAAGGTATAAGTACCATCTGCAGGCATGGAAGGCTCAAGGAAAGCACCCCGTGCTGGTCTGGAGGGGAACAGCAACCCAAAGAAGAGAAATTTTACAAATTCTGTTCAAAGAGGTGTATTGTCTTCCCTCACTGTAAATCTCACATTTGAGAAGGGTCCACAAGTTCTCAGTAGGATTTATGTCAGGTGAGGAAGGGGGCCATTTCATTATTTGGGCATCATTGAGGCCCTTGCTGGTTAGTCAAGCAGTGGATTACTTTGATGCATGTGATGGAGTATTGTCCTGTATAAAGATCATGGCTTTCTTGAATGCTGAGGACTTCTTCCTGTACCACTGTTTGAAGAAAGTACTTTCCAGAAACTGGAAGTAGATTTGAGAGTTGAGTTTCAGTCCATCTTCAACCCGAAAAGGTCCAATTGCCTCATCTTTAATGATAGCAGACCATACCAGTACCCCTCCTCCACCTTGCTAGCACCTGACTTGAAGTGGTGTCCTGTGTCCATTAGTGATCCAGCCACGGGCCCATCCATCTGGTCCATCAAGAGTCACTCTCATTTCATCTGTCCATGAAACCTTTGAAAAATCGGTTTTCATGTATTTCTTTGCCCAAATTTGACGCTTCAACTTCAGAATATATTCAGTGGTGGTTGAGTTTCAGCCTTCTTGACCCTGGTGATGTCTCTGAGCACTTGAAACCTAATTCTGGACATGCTGTTCTGGAATATGGTAGCATTAGAGGATTCAAATTTATATGGTTTGGAGTTGAAAAATGTGTGTGGAAATAATGATAAGATCAGAATACTCACTTGCCTAATAATTGGACACGCAGTGTATATATGCTGCTCCCATTAGGGGTCGCCACAGCGGACCATCCGTGATCCGCATATTTGACTTGGCACAGGTTTTACGCTGGATGCCCTTCCTAATGTAACCCCCAGTGGCTGGGAGACTCTCACTCAAGCCTACGGGGCAATTTAGAGTCTCCAATTTACGTAGCCTGCATGTTTTTGGAAGTTGGAAAACCGGAGCACCCGAAGGAAACCCAAGCAAACACTGAGAGAACATGCAAACCACACAATTTGTCCCTGTTGAACCAGTGGTAAATACTGAGCCAATTTGCTGCCAGGTGTATATAAATATATAAGGTACAACGAGGCTAAAGTCACCCCTTAAGTAAATGTTGCTTTTTTTCGGATAAAAAAATGTATCAACGTCAATATTTTTTAATGGAGCAACATAATATGTGTGAAAAGAAATAGTAACGGAAGGTGGTTTTGATTAAAATTCATAAAAACAAAATTAAAAAAAAGGTGGTGAGAGAGACTTTTACCCCACACTTGGTGAGAAAATCAATGGGATTTTCCTTCTGAAACCAGACTGTTGTGCTTTATTCTGGTCTCTAGGTATGTCTTTGGTCAGGAGCGGACTGGCCATTGGGAGAACTGAAATGGGCCACCGCGTTATGCAGAGCGGGCCACAAAACAGTGCCGCGATATGCAGAAGGGGGCAGCGATATTCAAAAAAGGACAGCGACACTGCCACAATGCGCTTCCAGTCGAGCCAAAGGGGAAGGTTAACATATTGAAGCCGAAGCAAAACTGTCTGATAGGAGACGCCGCTTGTTGGTGAACTGGCATAATGTGGCCGATCCTAGAGTGCTGGAACTCTCGGAAACAACATGTGAATTCCCATGTGATCTGCAATAAAACCCAGAGGCTATGGCCGTTTACGGCCTAACCTTCATAACCATGATAATTAGCTGGTGATTTTTTATTTTCGAGCTTGCTGCTGGCTTTATGTCTCTCAGCTATTATCTATGAGCCATCCAGCTAATTATCATACAGGTCTAATCACTAATGTCCAGGCAAGTCACGATTGTCCTCATATTGATCTTCAGAATGAGTGAGAGACAGCACACTTACCCTGATGAATGTCCAATGTGAGAAGGGACTAGAAGGGAATGTGAGTATTTTATATGTCATTTGATTTAATGGTTTTGATTTGGCGAGTGAATTTGTAATTACCATGTATTATACACTGGCTGACGTTGGGCAGATCACATTTCTCTCTTGTTTGAAGATGCAACATAACCTGACCTTAAATCACATTCTTTAATTCAAAGACATTTTTAAGCAGTTCACTAGAGTCTTATTTGAAAATCTAATTAGTGGTGTTTGCTTAGGCAGCAATCATGATTACTATTGCTTATATTTGAATTATAATAGAATTTGAGCAAACCCCTGTCCCAATTAAACTTTGGTGCATAACTTTTTCCTCTACTGTTTGTACAATGGAGATGAATGATATCTCAAATTGTGCAGTATGTTAAGGAGAGGTGAGCAATTACTTTTCTAAGTGATCAGTGCTAGTTTATTTCCACATGGTGGATGTTAAAATGGGTGAAATAATCCCATAGACTTACATTTTAGGAGGAAACACAGCCATGGACACTAGAATATAAAGACTTCTGGGTGGAAAACTGATTAAGCCCTGTAAACAATCACCCAGAACCACAGAGAAGACCCTAGAAACCACATGGCAACACACTAAAAATCACTCAGAACACAATGATGACTGCACATTAACACCCTAGCATCATGACAGCCAGTTTTGCTAGCATCACTGACGTTTCAACAGAAAATGTATGTAATATTTACTCTTTTTAAACTTCCAAGTGTGTAGGTGTCTTCTTTACTCAATATATATACATATTTGTCTAATTTATTGTAATAGTACACAATGTGCTGTATTGTACTTGATTCCAAATTGCTAACATTTGGAAAAGATAATCAGTCTTTAGCTGTATAGTCAATTGTCCACATTCTGCAGTTTCATTATAATTGAGCTGCAATCAAAATAACAAAACAGCCATTTATTCCTACTTTCCTGTCTCCTGTATGATAATGCTATGGAAGATAAGTCACAATATCTGATGTTCAGCAATAAAATAAACTGTATCAACTCTGTTCCACTATTTCAGTTAGAGAGATTTGTTCAATGGTTGCTGGCTTGAAGCATCCTTACAGAAAGCTTTGACCCTGAAATACTGAGCCCATGGCAACAGTAGCTAAGAGGAAGTGCTTAAACAGAAGAATGCATTCAGATGGACCTGTGGGCAAATCTAAGAAATCAAAGAGAACAGACATAGAACAGACAAATCAAAATTCAATATGAATTAATCAAATGCATTTATATTTCATGAAGAAAAAGACAACGATTAATAACAGTGAATACCTTTAATTGTGATGTTTGGTAAAAAGATGTTTGGATCAATACATTCATGACAATAATTTCCAGGAATCATTATTTACTTATAGGTTTACTGTTATGAAATATAGATTTTTCTCCATATATTAAAAAAATCAAATGAATATGTTATTTCTCAGATGAAACAGCTGATTTCTTGCCTTTATATTATATAACGTTATGTTTAGAATATAGCAACACTCTGATGCTTAAAAAAACTGATGCATTTAATTGTTTTATATCACATATATGACACTTTTTCCTTTTCTGTATTCAAAGTAAATATGCTATTTATAACACTACTGTATATACAGAACAGCAATAAACTATCGATTACAATAACTACAGTAGTTATGCAGATTATGATAAATTTGGAAGGTAGAGGAGAGATCTTTTGCTGTTTAATCTGTGAGCCTGGATTTCATCAACTTGACACTTTTAGATCTGGAAAATCAATAAAGGCTGAAAATAACAATCTGAGTCTCGAAGACTATAAAGAACTCTAAAAATAGAATACAGTTGGCTGATGTTACAAAAACCAGAGCTCCACCACAACCGTGCTGGATAAGGAGTGGGATAAAGAAATATGTTCTGTGATAATATTTGGCATATATACAGGTCAAAATAGGACAGCGCTCTTGGGTCATGCAAATATATAGTACTATACTTTTTGTCTTTATTCATTAATTAATTTATTCATTATTCAGTGTTGGGTGTAATCTGATTACAAAGTAAGTCACTTTTAGTCTGCAATTCAGTACATTTGAAGTTCTTGAAATTAGAGGGGACCGATTGTGGATAATGCAGACATGATAACTAAGGTGGTGGAAAATACTGGTAACCTATTAATCGGCTGATAGTTTTTAAAACTGATTTATAGAATTTATAGAAGTCTTGTCTTACTTTGGCGGGCACAAACATTAAGGCTACAATAGTACAAACTGAATAAGGAGTGGTGGTGGCGTAGTGGGCTAAAGCACATAACGGTTAATCAGAAGGTTGTTGGTTCGATTCCCACAGCCGCTTCCATTGTGTCCTTGAGCAAGGCACCAAACTCTGGGGTGCACTGTAAGTCCCATTGGATAAAAGCATCTGCCAAATGCATAAATGTAAATAAAATCACATATGCAGATTATTGTGCAACCAAAATTCCAATTTGAAAAATAAAGATTGGTGTATGAAGATTGGGACTTATAACTACAGTATAAACAAGACCCCAGAATAGACTTATTTTGAAATGACAGATACTTAGCTCTGTTACTATCCTATATATTTAAGTATTATACAAATTAAGGTTTTTATAGTATACAGTCAATAGATTAAAGCTATTGGTAACTGTCGTCATAGATTTTTGCCAATAACCGATAGTTCCAAAAAGCATCTATCGGCACCGATTAATTGCAAAACCGATATATCGGCCTACTTCTACTTGAAATCAGCTAACACTTACTGACAAATAAGTTAATAATTTTCAAGTATGTTACTTTGGTTCCTATTTCTAAGCTATATTTTTAAACGGACAATCTCATATGTAGAGCACACAAAATCTACCTGTGTCGATCGGTTTATAACACCTTGTCCTAACCAGAAGTGACGCAACACCACGACACACGATAATAGGTATCTTTCCATGTTAATAAGAATTTTTGTCCAAACCAGCAATCAATTCAATTAATGAACAGAACAGCATAATGGCACAGTTTCATAAATAACCATATTGATTATTTAATTGACTCTTAGTTCACATATTACAAGGACAGTTCTCCTGAAATAACTGTTTCACTCAAGGTATCAATGGTAATAGGTTATGCGTCAACCCTTGTGGGGTTTAACCTATAACATTTCAAATACCAGCCCAGATATTTGTCCACTAGCTGATAAGTTGGTCTGTCCTGACTGTGCAAGGTTAAAGAGGAACCCCGTGCTCTCTCTCTCTCTCTTTCTCTCTCTCTCTCTCTCTCTCTCTCTCTCTCTCTCTCTCTCTCTGCAGTGCGCTTTAGCTATTTTAGTAGAAAGCATATGGACAAAACGACACGCACAGATCATTGATTTGAGCACAAATTTCTTTTGAAGAATGGAATGCGAGAGAAGTACGCTTTCTTCATCGTGTTGAAGGGAGTTGTTGAGAAAGGAGCGTATTTAACCTATCCACGTGTAACGTGGCAACCTGAGATGGCAAAGCTCTTCAACAAGTGAAGCTTGTTCTTCTGTTCCTTGAATAATCACGACATGGACGCGGAGAACGTGGACAGCCCCGTGGGTCGCTTTAACGGCAGCGTGGATGAGCAGTATCGGACGCTTGCGTATGACACAGCTCTCAGTACTTTACTCGCTGTGCTGGTCTACGTGCTGGTGAAGGTGAGCCTGGACGGCATCCGCCAATGGCGAGCTCGGATCTCGGTTCTGATCGTGGGTTCGGGTCCGATCGGGCTGACGGCGGCGCTGGTCGCTGTCCGCTCCGGGAAGGTGCTGAATTTGACGGTGCTGGACGAGCGCTACCGGAGCGCGCTGCTCTGCAGACCCCAACAGATCGCGCTGGACCCCCGCAGCGTCCGCTTCCTCTTGCACCTGGGGGTGGATTTCGACAACATGGAAGGGTGCTGGCACAACGAGCACTTCTTCACCAAAATCGGAGTGTTTCAAGAGTATTTGCTGAGCATGTTGGAGCAGAAGAAGCAAAAGGTTGACGTGAAAGTTCAACTGGGTACAAAGGTTCGTGCGCGTTATTGCTCTGCCTACAACATTTCTTGCAAAACAAAGTACAAAAAAAGTATTTTTTTTAAATGTTTTTATTATTATTATTATGCAGCAGTTTTTAATTGAATTTGTTTTTATGCTATTTTTATTTTCTTATTTTATTCAAGTATTTATTTATCCATCAACACAGGATCTGTAACATTCTCTGTTATTTAATTTTGAAATGACTAATTATTAAATATGACTAAGCAGGTCTTTACTTCAGTCAGTCTACCAGCTATTGCAGTTGGAATTTTGCTTTATTTATTTATTTATTTATTTATTTATTTATTTATAGTTATTATTTGAATATTGATGGGGCAACATCATTTGTGTGAAAATAAATAATTACGGAAGGTTGTATTGATTAATATTATTCTAACTTTTTTTTTTTTTTTTTTACAAAAGAAAAGGTGGTGAGGGATCTTTTACCCACACCTGGGGTAAAAGGCTCCCTCACAAAGGACCCTAGGGGGTTTAACTGATATCATGTAGATACAGGGGTAATAGTTGTAGGGCACAATTTGTCAACTAATGCAAATCATTTTGAGACACAAAAATGCTTTTTAGAGTAACAAATTAAGATCATGTTTACTCAAAATAACTACTTCAGAAAATGTCAAGCATTTCCTGTTAATTTCACATTTTGCATTTTATTACATCTCAAGTATTCAGATGTAAGTCAGTGTGAGGCCAATTTGAACATTCTTCATAACGAATATATTCGCCCCACTTTAAAAAAAATAAATGTGTTGTATAGGGAGGGACCCCAAATACTATCCACTCACTTATTGGACAGTTATTGATCTAAATGCTTGATTTAATGACCTTAAACAAAATGATAAATAAGTATTTTGTCTAAAAATATATGTGTTAATTTCAGGGGGTTTCATTAGCTACATAAATTTGCAACATTTAAAAAATATATCTAAAATTTTTTATCAAATTAACACTTTTTCATTTTACTTTTTATCCCACAAAGCTTGGAGTGATATGTCCTTAGGAATATATAATAAATGCTTCTTTTGAAAGATTTCGTTTGCTCAGAAAGATTAGCAAGTGGAATTCACTATCCTTAAAGTTCTGTCAATGTTAACTCAGCAGAGAGAGCTGAGGAGACAAGGAGATCAATAAAGCTGCAGAAAATTACCTTCACCCATATAATTATATATATAAAAAAAAACATAATTTCTTGGAAACATGAAGTATACCTATATATTGACCATCATCTGCTTTCTGTTGTGTGGCACCTGACAGTTTCTCTATGTCTCTCTGGAGTCAGAATGCTAGCTTTTTATATAAAGCAGCTCTTGCCTCAATAAAAAGAAAGGTGCATGAAAATACAAGCTGAAATACATTTCTATAACCTTGAGTCACCTTTACAGATGACTATGAAATACAAAAAATTACAATGATTAGGATTTAAAAGTGATGTTTTGTCAGGCAACTTAAAATGCTGCATGTGGTAGCATCTACCGGACTTCATTATGTTTCACCCACAACAGTAATTTTAAGGGTTAGATCTAATAGAAAGAAAGAAAGAAAAAAAGCCTCCTGAGTTAAAAGCTGAAGCATATCATTTCTCCACCATGAGAGTCACTAAAACGGAATTGCGAAAATAATGTGAGATGAAATACACTATCAATGTAGCAAACACATCACAAAATGGTGCTTTAATGACACTTTTGGCTCACGTGCCGACTCGTATGCTCTTCAGGACTCGTAACCACTCCTTTACATTGCAAGTGCTACACTATCTGTTGATCTCACTCAGCAAGCTTGTAAATGTTGTTGTCTATGTAATGCAAATGTTAAAATGTATCACCTTACAAATCACAGCCAAAATGTTTAGGTGTTATAAGATAGCATTGTGTGAGGAACAGAGGGAAAAGTGTTTACGAATTGATCATTTGCTTTTTATGCGTGATGTGTGTTAAAGAGAATAAATGTCGTTGTTGTAGTGCATCAGGAAACTGCAGCGATATTTACAAGAGCCGAGTAAAAATCCTTTAGCAAAAATGTAAGTAACATGACTCTATGAGACCAGATTGTTTTGATAGCACCATAGAATCACAGTGGAGTTTTAGGGTATAACATTTATGAGAGTTCAAAATGATAAAAAATGACATCCACTACATTTTAGGGTATTTTACTCATGCTTAGACATTATGTTGAAAGTGTGTTTTTGTGATACATTGTTTCGGACACAAAAGACATTTGTCTCCCTATTGATTTAAATTTCTGTGTCACTTGTGACCTGTAAACGTTTTTCAAACAGCTGATTGGTTTTAGTAAATACAGTACACCAGGCTCGACCAATTCAGCAGTTGGTGAACTGATTGAACAGTCTGTTGTCTGCATCGCTCCCTGTTGTATTATGAACTGGTTGTTATGTTTAAGCGGTGCAGTGGGAGCCATTCTGACACATTTTCACAGCAAGAAACAACCATGCACCATTGTTAAACATTCACTTCTACAATCTGGTCCCTTTCTATAGCCCTTCTGTTCTCTGTCTCTCTTCTGTCTGGGTCTTTTGTGATATTCAACAGCATTTGCTATGAAAGTACTCTATCTTTTCTGGACGGCTGCTTGTTGTAAAGTCATGGCAGACTCCTTTATTGTATATACTGCACATTTTGGGAAATGTTTGTATTTTTGGCATTTAGAGTAACCCTGCAGATAAACAAAGTCAAGATAAAATGTTCAAAGTAAGTCTCCTTGCATGTAACTCACCATCACATTTTATCTTGACTTTGTTTATCTGCAGGGTTACTCTAAATGCCAAAAATACATATCTACTGCATTTCCCAAAATGTGCAGTATATACAATAAAGGACACTACGTTCTTGACTATTTTGGTCATGTCAGCCTTAACCCTAACTCAACCGAAACTCTAACCCTGACCCTAAACCTATTGTTAACCCAACCATAACCCTAAAACAATCCAATCTCTAACGCAAATCCAACCATATCCACCTCTAACCACATTGCTTTCATTAAATACAAATCCTGCAAGTATCGCAGCACAACGGTTACCATCAAGACATGACCAATGTAACTTTAAGTGTTTTGCTTTATGCGTCATAGATATGGACTCAATACTTGAGTACACCTGAAAGACACCTGAAAGAAACATGCATGTAAAGAGGTTGTGGGACAGTGATATAGCATATTAATAATTGAAATGCTTATCGTTACACAGCATACACTCTTTCACATACTATTTACTATTTGAAAAAAAAATGGCCACACACAGTATATAATGAGCAGTATGCAGCAAGCACAACTCTATTCCATTCTGAACACAGCCGCATACTTGCAGTTCATGTTAAAGGATTTGTCTTGGACATTCAGGCCTGTCTATTAATGCCACCTCTCTGATATAGCTAGACACATCCACAACCCTGGACAAACTCACATCCAATGAAAATAACAAGCTATTTTGGGTGACAAGCTGTTAGTCTTGTTAAATAAAAAATGTCCTGCTGCCTGGAGGAGGACACACATCAATGACAAACAAGAGCCTTTACCTGTCACCATGTCCTTGCTAATAAATGATTAATGCTTGTGAGATCAATCATGTCCACTTTGAATTGTTTTTTGAGGAATGAGGTATTTTCAGAATTCTGTGGACAAAGTGCGCAGCAGTGCATGCCCACTTTTTCAGCTGTCTTAGTTCTGGAAGTATTTTTCTATAAATGTTCAAAGCATGACACGAACCAACCAGAAATAAATGTAATATGATGAAAAATATCTCTCCACGTACACTGTTCTTGTAGCCTGCTTTCGTGTCCATTTGAAAATTATCGCTTTTGGTGAAGCATTTCTAGTGATGGTCTCCAAAAAAAAATGTGAAACTCTAATTGAAAGTCATGCTCAGTTATAACCTATAGATGCTGACCCTACTTCTAACCTAAACATCTCTCTTGTTGTAATTATCCAGTTTAGTGAAGAGTACCTGAGGAAGATCCCGAGGGGGGAGTTGCCACGGGTCATTGTAGTGGCTGATGGCTCATGTGGCGATTCGTGCTCTGTACTGGGCATCAGCGATGATTACATCGTAGAATCATGTCGTGTTTATGGGGCGAATGCTACTATAGAAAGACTAGACCAGAGACAGGTGAGTTACATGCAATCTTAATGGTATAGTTCACCCAAAAAAAATATTCTCTCATCAGTTACTCATCATTAAGCCATCCCAGATGTGTATGACTTTCGTTCATCTGCAGAACACAAATTAAGATTTTTAGAAAAATATTTCAGCTCTGTAAGTCCATACAATACAAGAAAATGGGTGCCAATTTTTTTTTTTACATAAATTAGCATAAAAGTAAGACTCCAGTGGTTAAATCAATATAATCAGAAGTGATATGATAGGTGTGGGTCAAAAGAAGTTCACTTTCACATTCTTCTTCTTGTGTTTTTGATGATTCACATTCTTCATGCATACCGCCCTCTGCTGGGCAGGGAGAAGAAAAAATACTTAAATATTGATCTGTTTCTCACCCACACCTATCACATCACTTCTGAAGACTTAACTACTGGATTTAACTACTGGAGTCATATGGATTACTTTTATGATGTCTTTATGTGCTTTTTTGAGCATAAACAATTTGGCCCTCATTCACTTGCATTGCATACAGAGCTAAAATATTAAAAAAAACATAATTTGTGTTCTGCAGAAGAAAGAAAGTCATACACATCTGGGATGGCATGAGGGTGAGTAAATGATGAGAACATTTTCATTTTGGGGTGGACTTTCCCTTTAACAAGCTACAATGCTACATGCATGTCACTTTACAGTTTAGGTCAACATGAAATCAATTACTTTTTCAATACTTGTTCCTTTTTTCTGTTTATAACACATTATATATGATTTTTAACACAATATAGGATATATCTGGCATTATCAATGAATATTCAATGAAGAAATTAATTGCAGGTGTTTCTTAAATGTTGATTAATAAGAACATAATCTTTTTAAATAATTTTAAGTAAATAATTATTTCATTATCATTATCGGTAAATCAAATCGTTACATCGGTAAATCAGTATTTCTATGCATTATTTGTACTGCATTTTCCATTTCACTTCCCTCTTCCTCTTGCATTCATTATGTCATATTACATCACTTATTTAAATCTCTATAGCGTCATTTGTTTTCACATGCTGTTTTTCTCAGAAATCTCTTGTTTGTGTTTTTGAATATGAATACAATGTGTGCACAGTCTGTGGCCATGAGGTCACCATGGTCTTTCATGGATGTATCAGACTATGAATATGGGTAGAAATTTAAGCCATTGTGAATATTAATGGAGTCTATTTCTGTCAGCAATAAACTCTGATGATGCAAGTAAACCAGAGAGAAACTACAAGCCTTCTTCTGTATCTACAATATCATAGTTTATGAGTTACATTCAGTTTTTGCCTGTATTTGTACATTTGGTCAAATATTTAACATTGACATAGGTTAAGAATGAAGTTAAGTCAAGTCAAATCAAATGTATTTGTATAGCACTTTTCACAAATTTCACTGGAATTGAGTTGGAGGAAATTTCTAGCTGTCCACTCTTTGATATCAATTATACACTGTTTATTTGGAAAATTTTAAAATTTAATTGGGTTTCGAATAAATATAAAGTTGTGTATTGCTTTGGTGGGATGAAATGTACGAAAATAACGATCGTTCGGAACAAAATTTTTAAGGCATTCATATTGGAAATTACCTTTGAATAGACCTTATCACATGATTATAATGATTGTTCTCCCTTCGAAGTGCCCTCTGAAGGCATTGTTTATGCCATTTGGAGCACAGAAGTGTGCATTTTCTGTGCCACTAGTGTCAGGAAATGGAATTGCAAAGGGAATCACTGTTTTCAAACAGATTCAAACTCCTTCATCTCCCATTGGTTGATGGCCCTGCTCCAAACTCTCACCATTGGTCGAGGTAATGTTGCAGAAAGCAATGTTAGCCAACAATAGTCACAAGTTTCATTGTATCCAGCATAGTTCAACGATTTGATGTTTCCTGAAACCATGGTTCCAATAGACAATTACAAACTGCATCGCAAAGTTGTTTGGTTGGAATTACAGCTCCCAACCTGTGGTAAGAAGCAATTTTGTACGTTTATGGTGTTAACGTCATTTGACTTTGCTAAGGCCTGTATATCTTTCATTCCATATACAGTATATATTTCATTCTGTAAGAATAAAGACCTTGTTTACACACACTTAAGAAAACTGCTTATTCCAGGGCTTTCTGGTGTCCATGTAATCATGCTATAATTTGACTTCCATTCAATCTCTGCATAAATTATCACTCTGATTTTTTATTTAAACATGAAAATAAACAAAGTATAAAAAAAGAAATTCATAAAAAAATAGTTATTACTAAACTGAATATGAAATATTTCAGAATATGCACTCTTTCTTTATAGGTCACTTATAATAATAATAATAAAAACATTGACCACGTGAACTCAACAAGGCCAGATTTCTTTGCTTCCATTGAAGCACTCTTTGGAACATTGGAAGTCAAATTATGCTGGTGCTAAGTGTTTTATATGTTAATTAACACTCCTTCCACACACTTTCACACATGGTCTAACATTGTATTCATATTGGAAATCTGTTTCGACAAAGGACAAATGTATATGTGACATTTACCTAATGATGGATTGTACCTGACTGATGATGTTTCTAATTCAAACATTATTCGATTTTTTCAGGAAAAAAATTAATAAATGGCCTGCTGGGCGATTTTGCCCTCCATTAGAAATGTGATTAGTCCAATAGACTTTCCTGTGCTCATTTCATCAGAGTAAAAGATCCCCAATTTGTTCAAGAGGCAACACATTTTTTATCTCTGCAACGATTGATTTGAGAATCATTAGTTCAAAGTAATCAATGGGCATGTAACACATATTTCATTTGATGGCATGAATAAAATGAATATACTGGATTCCATTTCAAAATGGTTTGCTATTATAAAAACAAAAGATGATCCAGTCTTGATCTAATATTTAAGATTACTACAGTTTGATTAGGTTATTAAAACCATAGTTCCGAAAAGGGTCAGTTACCAGGAAATAATACACATTTTTCAACATTTACTTTACAATAAGGTATATGTCCGAGGCCATATAGAGTACAGTATTTGAATTAAATGTAACAATTAAATGTTAAGTAACTTTATTGAATTTTATGGGTTATTCTTCAGTTGGGGAAACTGTCTCCTTTTCTGTCCCATAAGATGATTTTAAAGAAAACATGCTCTTTTCCCCTTATTCCCCTATACCATCAAGTTGAGATTTCAGAGAGCAACTGAGTTCCTCCAAAAAAATCTTTATTTGGTTCTGATGGAAATAAGAAGTGACAGGAGAGCACAACTCTGCAAGGGCAACAGAGTAGTTTAAAGATCAGAAATGTCATTCAATTTAAGATTTTTACATCATGAGCTTTATTACATGTTATAACCAAACCACTGAGAATTTTAGTTTATGAGAACTCATAAACAACCAAGTAGTATAAATTAATTTATTGCAAGATAACTTTTTCTCCAAAAAGTGAGAAATGTCATAATCTTCACACACAACATAAATGCCACATTATACCAAAATCCATTTGAATTCTGACCAGGGTCATGATAATTTTTTTATTCCAAGGCATGTTATTGTGTAACGTAGATTCAAATAGTTTCATTTTTAACGATTTCATGTAGTCAAACTTTCCCTATTTGAAGAATTACCCTTATGCATAAATAAGAAAATAATAGTTTGGTGTCTCTCTTTTTTAGGTTCCCACACCAGAGATCCGAGCTCACAGTTTATACTTTGATCTATCAGCGTACGGGATTGACACTGTGAAATACCCACACAGCTCCTCCCAGCCCGCAGTAAAGCCAGGATTCCACCTGAAGATATACGGAACTTACCGGAACCGCTACATGGCTCTGGCCTGCACTTCAGATGCAGATTCCAAAATGATGCATTTCCTGCACCACACAGCCAACTCTTCTGTAAGACATCTCCCTCTCAACATGCATCTCTTTTACTCATGAGCTTAATCTGATTTTAACTTCAGGGATTTTATCTTCACCCCCATATTGTTCAAAGACTGCATGACTTTCTTTCCTCTGTGGAACCAAAACATTCATTGTACAGAAATGAAAACTTAAGGGTGATGAATGAGGTCAAAATTTGATTGATGGATGATAATGATGATTGACAGGTGTGTGTGTTACAGCTAGAATTTTGAGTGATGGGTGGGTGTGGCTGACATCTGTTTTGAGTGACGAGTGGGTGTGGCTGACATCTGTTTTGAGTGATGAGTGGGTGTGGCTGACATCTGTTTTGAGTGACGGGTGGGTGTGCCTGACATCTGTTTTGAGTGACGGGTGGGTGTGGCTGACATCTGTTTTGACTGACGGGTGGGTGTGGCTGACATCTGTTTTGAGTGATGAGTGGGTGTGGCTGACATCTGTTTTGAGTGACGGGTGGGTGTGGCTGACATCTGTTTTGAGTGACGGGTGGGTGTGCCTGACATCTGTTTTGAGTGATGGGTGGGTGTGGCTGACATCTGTTTTGAGTGACGGGTGGGTGTGTCCGACATCTGCTTTGAGTGACGGGTGGGTGTGGCTGACATCTGTTTTGAGTGACGGGTGGGTGTGGCTGACATCTGTTTTGAGTGACGGGTGGGTGTGGCTGACATCTGTTTTGACTGACGGGTGGGTGTGGCTGACATCTGTTTTGAGTGATGGGTGGGTGTGGCTGACATCTGTTTTGAGTGACGGGTGGGTGTGGCTGACATCTGTTTTGAGTGACGGGTGGGTGTGCCTGACATCTGTTTTGAGTGATGGGTGGGTGTGGCTGACATCTGTTTTGAGTGACGGGTGGGTGTGTCCGACATCTGCTTTGAGTGACGGGTGGGTGTGGCTGACATCTGTTTTGAGTGACGGGTGGGTGTGGGTGTGGCTGACATCAGTTTTGAGTAACAGGTGGGTGTGGCTGACATCTGTTTTGAGTGATGGGTGGGTGTGGCTGACATCTGTTTTGAGTGACGGATGGGTGTGGCTGACATCTGTTTTGAGTGATGGGTGGGTGTGGCTGACATCTGTTTTGAGTGACGGGTGGGTGTGGCTATATCACACAGCATTCAAACAAATATTGAAATTCACTTGCTTTTTTTTTTACAAACTGCCATGTTTAAAACTTTATTTACAACGTTTTTAAAGTTCAAACATCTAAATATGGTTAAATTAAACATTTTATATTTGTTCTTTAATTCACAATAATACAATGTATTATTATAATACAATGAAACACAGAACCTCACGCACAACCTTCAGTAATGCAAAAATCCTCATGAGCCCAGGAAACTTAAGAGACACAATTTGTCCTAGGAATATCACTTGTATGTAAATGGTTTGGTTCCCACTTACATTTTTATATTGTCATCAAAATTAAAGTTCTTGTATTATGAATTGATCGATGACTGAACAAGAAATTAGTAGTTCTCTCAACAAGAGTTTTTGCATTTAGTGAACAAACAAATTTGCACGACTAAACAAAGAAATGTTATTGAGACATTTGTTGATGAAAGTAACAACAGCCTGTTGCCCTGATATTTTGAGTTTTCACAACTTAGTGTAGTGTAGTGTTTACAGTGTAAAGTCTTTCTTTAGTTTAACATCAAGAGGATCTGTCAACTCATTTAATAATATAATGGTCTGTTCTTGTAAATGATCTCATGCAAGAAGTTCCTTTACATCTGCAAAATTCACTATCTGTGATAACATGAGGAGGTGTAAAGGAATCCTGTTCATACAGTCCCTCAATTTACATATATATAGTACATAATATAAAAAGACTATTGCTTCATGTTGACAAGGACCATTACCATATGTTCTCATTACTGCTTACTTCTGAGGTGTTACTAATGTACCACACAAGCATATGTCTGTTGTTTTTCACACTTGCACAATCCTAATTTCTGAACAACTGTAGCTTCATTAATCAAGCGTTTACTTTGATTTTCTAGTCTGTTCACATTATGTTTTGGTGGGGATACTGTAAATACTGCAGTATGTCTACTTGGACTCACCCTTAAAAATGACTTTGCTGGTGTATCCTGATGTACATTTTAGGTAACCTGAAAATAATAAAAATACTGATGAGAGGCATAGCCAAAGTACCATCAGTATGGTGATTGTTTCTGCCTAAGAATTACATTCAAACAAAAATCAGCTTTTCCCTCCATAACATTTCTTTGGGTGCAACTTTTATGAGGTGACATTTTTGACACCTGCATAAACACAAACACCAGTGATAACTAGAAATAGTATTTCAAAAGATGTAGCTGTGATAAAAACCAAACTGGCCTATGTTAGCCAAATGTTCTTGGGGTTATTTCAGTTAACAGATACTGGATGTCATTCTGTCAGTCTGGTACTTTCTTTCACAAACCAAGTTATAACCTCTTAATGCATTTCAGCTGAATGAGTTGTTGAATACTATTTTAATATTTAGAAATTCACAGTCAACACTTTTTGTGGCCTTTTAACTTCTACAAATACCAGATGAATTAATAATTTAAAACTGTCCATTGTACAAAATGGGCCTCACTTATGAAACATGAGCAGAACACATTTTTGTGTGAATCATTCATTAAGGCGTTCTGAAATAAATTTTCAGATTCATGACATTTTTCGTATTTTCAAAATATTAGTTGGTAGGAAAAAAAAGTACACCTGCTCCCGACCACGTGTAAATCATGCGTAAGACATCCAAACATTTGGTGTTCTTTCAGGCAAAATGACATGACAACATTTTGACAGAAGTGAAATTAAATAAACAATTAAAAAATTAGCTAAGAATTAAATGAGTAAAATCAATCTTATAAATAACATAAATTAGTTAAATAAAAGCATGTTGTCATTTTCTTTTTAAACCATATAGGCTAATTAATTATAAATGTTTCTTTGAGACTTGCATTTAGTTCTTAAAATTGTATTCCTAACTGTGTTTCATGAATTTCATATTGTTTTTTCAGCAAAACTGTTGGCATGGGGTGAAATGGTCTTTTCTTAAAAAACAAACAAACGAAAAAAAAAATTTGATTAATTTCTCTTAAGTATTTCACTGTTACCATCATAATTTAGCCTACCTGAGAAGTTTCACCAATGTTTTTGGGAATGTCCATTTTACGTGCAAATTACTCAGAATCTACTAAAGTTTAATTAATGAGGCCAAAGTGCATTGAACCGCAGAAAGGCATAAAAAGAGTGTTTTTGATCATGTTTTAAAGTAGCAAATAGTGTTAAAAGTGTATCTGAGACAAGAGTTAGGGCAACCTTTACTTTAGTTCTAGTATATTTTAAAATAGACTTTAAATAAATGTGACCTCACAGATGTAAAATGTTATTATAAAGTGTATTATATTCCTATTTTTCCATCAAAAGATGACCCCATCCGTATGCACTGAGCATAAAACTGCTGGAGTTAATACAGTTCTATAAAACTGACCTGTGGACCAAAATGTAAATTTTACATTTGACAGACACTTTTATCCAAAGCGACATACAGTGCACTTATTACAGGGAAAATCCCCCCAGAGCAACCTGGAGTTGAACCAAGGACACAATGGTGGTGGCCGTGGGGATTGAACCAGCGACCTTCTGATTAACAGTTATATGCTTTAGCCCACTAGGCCGCCACCACCACAGTATGTTGCGGTTTCAGGCTGAATGGTCTGGTTTTTGTCTTGTCATGTGTTTCTGTGTGCTTTGTGTTCTGCTCCAGACTCCCTGCCCAGGCCGCCTCAGAGCTCTCCACTGGTTTATACCTTTCTTCCCACACCACTGCCTGGTCCTCCCTGGATTCCAGTCTGCTCAGCCCTGTTCATGTTCCTTCCTGCCCTCCACCCAGCCGGGATCTCACAGATCCTCTCGCTCCGAACCTCATCTTTCACCTTGATCCCTGGCGCCCCCTGTTGGTCTGCCGTCACTATTTCCCTGTCATGGATTTATTCATAAAGGGGGTAATGTTAAAGGCTGAGCAGACTGGAATCCAGGGTGGACCAGGCAGTGGTGTGGGAAGACAGGGATATACCAGTGGAGAGCTCTGAGGCAGCCTGGGGCAGAATAGCAGCAGAGTCTGGGGTAGAGGCCGACAGACAGAACAAACAAAGGGGAAAACAGATTGGAAACATTCTGACTTAGAAACACTAATAAACTAGAACTCTCAGGAGAGCGCTGGCTCTGATCAACACACACAGGACAATCTGGCATAGAACTGAAGCCAAGAGGAGGTTATATAGGTAGTAGGGTAATGAGGGAGATGAGGAACAGCTGCCACTGATAAGGAAGCAGCCGTGAACAATGCCTCTGTGGGGAAACCCCAGTTCATGGCCAGCACATGTCACCTGTAATCAAACAGACACAGGAGGGAACACAAAGCACACAGAAACACATGACAAGACAAAAACCAGGCCAATCAGCCTGAAACCCCAACAAATTATTTGTGTCACACTGTGATCTGCCTGTCTGAGTGTGATACCATCAACTTAACAGAGAATGTGTGATTTTAAGTGTAATAATATGAGTTAGAAGCCTATTTGTGAAAATAACAGATTAGATTTGAATTAAGGAAAACAACATAAGTATACATCATAACAAAAAAAAAAAAAAAATATATATATATATATATATATATATACCTGTTTTATATACCTAATCAGATGTCAGACACATCTGCATGGTTGACAATCAACAATTGTCAGCCATTTTCAACTCTCAGTCAAATTCAGCTGTCAGACACATGCGGCTTTACTCAAAAACCAATTGTTAGTCACAACCATCACTCAAACTCTACTGTCAGACACATTAGCCCATCGCTCAGACAGTCATAGCATAGACACCCACCTATCAATAATCCTCATCATATCCATCAGTCAAATTTGACATATGCCATTTAGACTTCTGTCAGGTCCCGTTAATAACTGTAACTTTAATTACAGTGCTACACTGTAAAAAATACATGTATTTTTACAGGAAAAATACGGTTTAATGTTGGCCTGCTACAGGTAGACGAAGAGATGATGATGAAGTGTGATGATCCCAAGTGCAGTTTATTAACAAGGTGTATTCCAAAACATGAATTCAAACATGAACACAAAACATGAAATAGACTTGACTTGACCATGGAACCAATATTACACGAACTGTACTCAACAATGGCAAACATGAGGAATAAATACAAGGACTTGAGAGAACACATGACAATGAAAACCAATGAACACTTAGAACTCAACACAAGACAACAACACTCCTAACAACCTAATGAAACAATGAACAAATGGGGACAAGACACAAGAACATGGGAAACACATGACAAGATCACATGACAAGGAAAAAGGAATGTAAAGGGATATGGACGGGCAAGGAGGAGGAGGCGAGAACCGGCTTGACAATATAAATAATAGTTTTAATATAAAACTGAACAAAAAGACACAAACACACACATGATGGTCAGCTGCCCATAAACGATCTCTCTCTGTCGCACCAACATTCGCAGTCGGTCTTTATCCCTCTCAGAGGCTTAATTAGCCTGATAAGGGACCGGGTGTGCAGAATCACAACCCGCCCCCCGCCCTCCGCCCTGTCACAAGGAACTAACGTGGCATGGAACTAATTTAAAGTAAAAGACATGAACAAAAAACACATACAATCCTGACAACATAAGATGTTTTTAAAATTATGTCTGTAAAAAAATTACTTTTTTTTTTTTTTAAATAAAATTGTTACATTCTTCTAAAAGTACATTTATTCACAGCAAATGTACATTTTCAGCAAATGTTGCTCATTTGAATGTATACAGTACATTTGCAACACAAAATATTGGATTTATGCTGTATTCATAATAATGAAGAAACTTAAATTATTTTGAGTTCAAATTAATCTTGAATTTAGTACACTCTAAAGTAAGTCAAATGTATTTTTGCTGCTTGATCAGTTTACTTCATTAAAATGAAAGCAAATTAAATTTCACTTAGTGAAATACTGAAGACATTTAAAATAAGTTTAATCCATTAGTGTTTGGATTTCTATAACTGTTAAAAATGTCTGTAATTTTTTGAAAAGGAATGTCAAAATTGTTAATTGGTTAACAAATAGTTACCTTAACATATACAGTAAAAAAGATAATAGATTTAATTAGACAATACAAGTAATTTCACAGTAAAATATTGGAGAGAAAAAAAGTAAAAGTATCATATAATTAATAGTAAACATTGTTATTATGTCTAACAAGAGAATACATGTTCTTTTACATTTTAACTATTGTTTTAACTGTGTTTTCCTTGTGTAGTCTTGTGATATCCTGTTTTCCTCATGTTCATGTGTCTGTTTAGTAGTATTGTTATCTTGTTATTAGTTTAGTCTTGTCATGGGTTGTCTTTGTCATGTGCTCCCCTTGTCAGTGTATTTTAGCCCTGTTGTTTGCATTAGTCCCTTGTAGAGGATTGTTGGTTGTAAATCTGTTTTCATGTCCTGTCTATCCGGTTCCTAGTTAAGTCTAAGTTTATAGTTAAGTCAAGTCTAGTTATTTATGTTTGTTTTGTTCTGTTACCAGCACAGTAAATAAACTGCTCTTGGGTAACACTTCAATTACTTCATCTCTGTCTGTTCCTGTCTTCAGCCTGCCAGAATGTTACATCTGCGCACTGTCTCTACTTGTGCTTTAATTATTGCTCCTGAAAAGTCACTCTTGATGATCTTTAAGTCATCATGTGGCTTTCTGTAGATACTAAAGTGTTTAACAATACAGATAAAAAAGGAAAAGAAAAAAATCTATTTACAGTTTTGTAAATTGTATTACTACAGACAGTTTGTGCTATAGATATTAAGATACCTCATATCATCCAGCTTGTTGAGGGAAGGTGTGCTTTTACTTATATAAACGATCAGATAAAATGGTCGATAAAATGGGGGGGCTCTATTGACTTAGGCCAGTGAGTAGCCACCCTGAAAATTCTAGGTAACCACATAGCTAGCAATGTACACCCACAACAACACCATAACATCACTGTGATGAGTTGTGGAAGCACTATTCAGATTTTCTTCAGAACAGATAAAATTATGTTTACAGCCTATTGTGTTTGTACATGTATTACACTTTCACTTTTCCTTCTGTTCTTTCAGGTCATGAAGAACATCTTCCATCAGTCCTTCAACGCATATAAGATGGACATTGAGCCCCGTCTGAGTGATCTCACCCTACACCACATGCAGTGCAGTCGCAAGCTGTTTGAGATTATGCTGTCCTACAGACGGGTCAGTGCTGCTTACATTGAAGGAGATAATGTTGCAGTCACTGTGGAAGGAGAAGCAGCAAGAGTGCTCAACTTTGACACAGGTGAGTTACCCAAAAAGTTTTGGCTTGTATTTATAACTATAGATTTTAATGGATGTATATACACACACACACACGAATAGATCTGTCTACCAACCAACAACATACTGATGTGCTCATCACAAAACACTACGATGAATATCCCATCAGTAGGTTTATGCCTTTTGCACTGTCAGTGTTACACTGTCACCGGTTGTAAAAGATTGTTACAGTAATGTATAAACATTCATTCATCATTTATTTCCAAAATGTAGTATTTTTGAACAGTTGAGTTTTGTATGTAATACTTTCCACATCGATCAGGAGAAAACCAGGTAAAACATTCAGTACGATAAAGGGTTTTCTGTGCAAAAATAAAAAATGTTTTCTTTCCAAACGCTAAACACTAAACACAAATAGACAAAAACACATGCAAAATGTAAAAAAAAGAAATTAGCTGCATCCTCCTATTTTGGTCTGGCCACAGCACCTCATCTGCATTACAAGCCATGTTCTCCCTGGCTAAACAGCGGGGAAAGAATCTCCTGGAGTGACGGATCCAGCTGTCGAAAGCCCCCAAATCAATTTCACCACATGCATCCTCTATTCCTTGGAGTAGAGGCATGCGTGCGAGTGGATGGCGGTTGTACACCTTCCATCGCCATGCTGGGTTTAGGAATGGGGAATATGGTGGGAGGTATGGAACAATACATTGTGGGTGGTCGATGAACCAGTTGCGGACCAGAGCAGCCCGGTTGAAACTCACATTGTCCCAGATGTCAACATACATGGGCTGCTCTGGTCCACCCCTTTGCTCAGCTGTAATGAGGATGCCATGTAGTGTGTCCAGGAATGTGATGAGAAAAGGGCAACCAAGGTTAGCATGATGATGGAGGACACCTTGCAGGCTAACGGCTGCGCCTCCATGCTGTCCAGGAACATTCACAATGACACGGTGGCCAATATTGTTCCGTCCCTGTCCCCTTCTTTTGGCTAGGCTGAAGCCAGCCTCATCAATGTAAATATAAACGTGCTGAATTGCAGCACCATCCAGACTCTCTGAAACAGACAACAAGACAATATGTGAAATAGACCTAGAGCAGTCAATATGGTTAGGCACAAAACACTGGATTACAGAACTGTAATGTGTCTATACAGTGCTGATATGATAGTAAATTCACAGTATAAATCTTACTTGTATATATACATAGCACTGTTCTCATACCCTCTCTGAGTTTTGCTCAAATGGCATCCTGTAGACATGTTTCATCCGGATTCGGTTGCACTGTAATACATGGTCCAGTGTAGAAAAGCCCACCTGGTAATGCTATTAAATATTGTGCTGTCTGCAATTATGGAGTTCTCATAGTTTAATGGTATTGTTTGCCACCACCATGTTCACAATAGCGGGCTCCTGTTCTGGTGTGAACAGCCATTGTCTTCTCTCATTTCTGCAGAAGAGCCAAAGATATGATATGATTGGTTACAGTAAGCTAAAATAATCTCTATTCTTTCAATATGAAATAATATTACTGTTCATGAGTTTCAGGTTTCTGTGATTGCTTTTCAAGTTCCAATTTTAGTGTGTAAACAATTACTGTAATTTAATTCATTTTCAAGTAGTGAAACCCATTAGATTTTAAATTATTGCAATCAGATTACAGTTAATGACTTTCAATTTAGTTAATTGCTTGTAAGTATATTATTTAGGTTACACATATTTCTAAAAATATATATAAAATATAATATCATTTATGTAGAGTAATATGTTTAAAACAAGAATTATGCTAATATGTAATCAGTTATTGGCAATGAATTACTTTTTTTGAGTAATTTACACAACACTGATTATGAAATAATATTTTAAATGAAAGTTTAAGCTATTTCAGGACAAGGGTATTTTTCATAATTGTCAGGATGGGGCAAGTTGTCACATGTATTAAATATCATAATTTGTCAGTTATCAGGATATTATTATTAATTCAGTTTATGAATTATAATATTTGTTGGCCAAAACAATGGTTTGATATTTCTATATGTCACCTTTTCCATGTTTGCTGTTCCATGACTCGTTTTGTGTTCT
Source organism: Moxostoma hubbsi (assembly GCA_032164185.1). Taxonomy (NCBI): domain Eukaryota; kingdom Metazoa; phylum Chordata; class Actinopteri; order Cypriniformes; family Catostomidae; genus Moxostoma; species Moxostoma hubbsi. Next base: position 22,833,860 of record JAVLUX010000040.1, on the reverse strand, counting down.
ATTTTTGTTTTATTTTATATTTATAGTATATATTTAGCTGAAAAATGCCTATAATTAGGTATGTCAAGTCAAGTCAAGTCAATTTTATTTGTATAGCGCCTTTCACAACACACATCGTTTCAAAGCAGCTTTACAGAAGTTCAGCATTAACAGACGATAAAAATGTAATGTCTATAAAGTCGCTAAATCATCATCCTTGTGCAGGGCTCCAAACTGCGACTAAAAATGGTCGCATTTGTGACCAAATAAATTTATTTGTGAGTGTAATTTCTGTCAAGGTCGCCATTGGCGACAGTAAAAGTTTACTCCCTTTGATTTTAAAATTTGCATTACATTTCCCGAGATACATTACAAAAGTTTATATCAAAGAAATAGCGGGGAAAACGGAGTTCATTGCAGGAACTAACCATTTCAAAAAAGAGACTGTTAGAAAACACGGTGACAGTAACAAGCATAAAAAATGCACGTGATCACAAAATTGCGAAGAATGCTCCACAGACTACACTGTTAGCGAGCTGCGGGACGAAAAGGAATGGAAGGAGTTAAAAATGAAAAAAAAATTTGGCGCCTGTTTTTTCCCCCTATAGGAGCCAATCGCTCCTTAATTGATTTTTTTGTTTTGTTTTGTTTTTTTTTGTTTTGGTGTTGATGATGGTGGGGTGAAATGTCCTATCAAATGCTCTCAAGAAATGCCACTGGTTTAATGCTAACTTCCATTGTGACAACCATGCTCTCTTTCATCTCACATAATTTAATTATATAAACTCAAATCAATGTTTAATATAATTTTATTTACCTGTTTCATAAGTAGCTGATAAATAAGTAGGATAATGTAACCTGCTTCAAGTCGGGGTCCTGATCATCCTGTCAGGAATTGTTTTGCAATAATTGGCAGCTGACAGTACATTATCCCTTTCTATTTATTACATTACCTGTCAGAAATCTGACATATGGCAACAGTAAGACACATAAATGATACATATGTTCATATATGGCTTTCACTGATGTAAAAAAAAAGTATTGTGCATATAGAAAATATGGGTATGTTTCATACAGAAGTGATCGTCGCTTTGCCCCACTCCCTTTGAAGACTTAATCGTCCACTGAGACATTTGGGTTCAAAATAAGGGTAATTCAAAACTCACTTTTTAAAGTCGCCATGAAATGGAAGTTATGACTGACTTTATTAATATATTGTGACGTATTTCCGAGTGAAACGGCTTTTCGAATGAGAAACTTATTTTTGTGTGGGGACTTTCTTTACATTAGGACAAGCCTGGAGCCGTTGTGCAAATATAGATGAATGTGAAACAAGCGAGTAGAAGCTAATTTGTCCATGTTTTGAATCACAATGCATAAAGCATAAAGAATAAAGAAAGAACACTTGCTTGAGTAATGTATCAAAGATACCTCTGTCCAGTCACGTGCACACATAGACATCAAAGGGGGCTTGAGCACCTGTCCTTTTTCTTCCTCGAGAGAAAGTGCAGTGTATATATATATATAAATCAAAATATCAGGTCGGGAGAGGAGACTTTGTCGAGTTCCGATGCCCTCTAATTGGCCCTACAACATGGATTGTGCTCTTTTTGAAGTACTCTGTGAAGGCATGATCAGCACCAGTTAGAACACAGCCAGACATGCTATGGATGGGAGTGTTCTCGTTCGAGAAAGCATTTGCTTGGACAACATTTCTCATGCTTGTGTCATCATGGCTGTGCCTTGGTCTGACAAGCCAGAAGAGAGAGACTGCTGATTTATATCTTATAAAAATGCTTATATCTTCTGAAAACTAACATTGTCAGCATTTGGAAGTACATTAGCATATCGATGACTTTAAAGGCAGTCATCAATATGCTAATGTACTTCCAAATGCCCCCAAATTTCAAGCCAAATCTACGCCCTTGCTTATAATAGAGACTAAAAGCTGCAAAACTTTAATTCTGATGTCATGGCAACTTTAAATTATTTTAATTGGAAATTGACCCTTTGCTAAACCCGCCTTAAAAGTAAAAGTTTTTGCATTTTTACAATGAGAGCCTACGGGAGCAATGTGTGTTTGAGTCATTTTAAGTGGGATTTTATCAAAATATTCCAAAATATTGTTTAAAATCTTTAAATAAATATTGAGAAAAGCACGCTATGGATTAAAGTGTGTCATTCCTCATTCCAAAATGAGCTAAAATAACATTAGAGAGGTCACCTACATTATTAAGGTAAATTAAAGCTAACAACCTAACATTAGTTCATGGTAAATGGTCTGCAAATATATAGCACCTTTTTTTAACCTTAGAGGTTACCAAAGCACTTTACACTGTGTCCCATTCACCCATTCACACACACCAATAGCGGCAGAGCTTCCATGCAAGGTGCTAGCCTTGCATGCCAGTGTCTTGCCCAAGGACACTTTGGCATGTGGGCCAGGAATCAAACCGCCAACCCTGCAATTAGCAACCGACCCGCTCTATCACCTGAGCTACAGCCACCCTATTTACGTATTGATTCAGGTCTAGGTAAAGGTGAGTTCATAGCATTAAAATGTGTGTTATTGGACATTATAAGCAGTTCTTTTCACTTACACTAATGTTATGATGTTTGTCTCAACGATCAAGTGACACTTTTCTCTTTTTATGTGAATGTGATGATCGTTTGCCTCAGTTCTGATTCACAGTCAGCACAATTTTCAATCAAATTACTCTGTAATTTAACAATTTATTTGACAAAAAACATCAGTTTAATATCCTTTACTATGTAACTCTTCATTCCAGCCAAAACCACGTCATTCACGGCAATTTCCATTAATTCCAATGTGGAGTTCTGCAGAGCTTGTCAGAGCCAGCGACAGTTACCAAGGGGTGGGTGGAGCTTAGTGAAGGGTCAATTCTGTTTGAAGAGATTTAACAATATGACTATTATTACTGTTCTCCCTTTAAAGTGCCCTTCGGAGGGTGATTTATCCTGTTTGGAACACAGCGTATTTTTAAAAATATCATATGTAAGGCACTGTATTTTCCCAAATACAAGTGCAATTTGAACTTGTACATATATGATCAAATATAAAAATTATAATTTCATTCATGTTTATATATGGCCATATATCAGGTTTCTGGATGGGAAATTGTATTTGATATACTCTAAAACTATGAGTCTTTTATTGATTAAATAGTGTTGGTTATGTGATAGGTTGTGGTGTGAACTTTGGAATGAGAGGACTGGAGTCGCTCGGATTGTTCATCTACAGAACCGCCACAGCAGTGGACCAAAATGACGTGTTTGAGGCACTCTCAGCCAAAATCCAGCATTCCAGACACGTGGCAGAGTCCATCAGGCAAACCGGACTGGCCTCTGCAATGTTTGAATGACACTTTCAGATTTGTCTTTGTAGAGAGAGAAAGAGACAGATTGTGAGTGTGTATGCTTGAGGTACGTCATAAAGAACTTGCAAAACTCAATGCATACAAACTGTAATCTGAATTTGTATTAATAATTATAATAATTCCTTACATTTATATAGCACTTTTCTAGGCACTCAAAGCACTTTACATAGTGTAGGTGGACTCTCCTCAACCACCACCAGTGTGCAGCATCCACCTGGACGATGCGACAGCAGCCAGAGTGCACCAGAACACCCACCACACATTGGTGGAGAGGAGAGAGTAGAGTGATACAGCCAATTAATGGATGGGGATTATTAGGAGGCCATGATTGAGAAGGGCCAATGTGGGAATTTGGCCAGGACACCAGGGTTATACTCCTACTCTTTACAAGAAGTGTCCTGGGATCTTTAATGACCACAGAGAATCAGGACTTGTTTAATATCTCATCAGAAAGATGGTGCCTTTTTACAGTATAGTGTCTCTGTCATTAGGGCCAACACAGAACACAGGGTGAGCATCCCCTGCTAGACTGCCTAATACCTCTTCCAGCAGCAACATTAGTTTTTCCCATCCAGGAGGTCTCCCATCCAGGTACTAGCTAGGCTCAGCCCTGCTTAGCTTCAGTGGGCAGGCGAGAGCTGTAGCATGATATAGCTGCTGATTTATCTGTTTTTTAATGTTGTTGAGCAGGTAATACTTTTTCTAAACCAATGAATTTGTATTGAATTTGTGAAGCAACCAAGTTCATTAGTGTGTTGTGATGGTAAAATTAGTTCATTTAACTTTTGTGTGTGTTTTTACATTGAACAAACCCAAACACAGTCCAGCCAAACACAATTAATGCTTTTATTCTCCCAAAATCAATCTCATAAAATATATGCATTATCATTAAAGGAAAATGACATTTAGCCATAGCTTATACTTAAGCACCATTATGCAAATGAAGCACATAACTTGAGTGCCAACTTAACTCAGTATGTTAAAGTAATGGCCATGTTTGAGGGATTTTGTGCTCTTTGGTGTCATAAAGTACTGTGTTTCCAGGGTTGGGAGGGTTACTTTTGAAATGTATTCCACTACAGATTACAGAATACATGCTTTTTGTATACATTTTTGTATCAGAATACATTTGAATTTGTAACATATTCCGTTAGATTACTCAAGGTCATTAACATATTCTAAATACTTTGGATTACTTCTTCAGCACTGGTAGATTTCACATATTCCCTGTTTTCTGTCTTGACTTTTATGTTGAAATTCTTGTTTAGTTCCTGTTTATGGTTTTCCGATTGTTTTCACAGGTGGCCCTCGTTCCCTTGTTTGCCCTCTGTGTATTTAAGTCCTTGTTTTCCCTGTTTCCTTTGTCAGTCTTTGCATGTATAGTTTGATGCCCTGTGCTTTGGTTCCCTGTGCTTTGGTTCCCTGTGCTTTGGTTCCCTGTGCTTTGGGTCCCTGTGCTTTGGTTCCCTGTGTTTTGGTTTTCGTTATATTCTGAGTTAGTTTGTTTATTTTTCTGTTAATAAAGCTGTGTTTAGATCCTCATTCCTTGCTTGCCTTTTCACTGGTAGATGTTTTCACTTGTTTTGACTATAAAAACTCTGCCAGTAAAGTAAGACAAAATACACGTTAAAAATACATTCTTATATATCTTAATATCTTATGCAGTACTGTTCTAAAACAAGATTAATCAAATTGATCTTGTTTTAAGGATTTTTTTTATGTATATATTTACAGGAAAACAATACAAAAAATTATCAAGAATATGATTTTTGCCCTAATATTTGCCCAAAGATCTTACTAGAAAAAAAAATTATAATCTAACGTGAATTTTCTTGATATAAAAATATGATGGTGTCTGGTAACATGTGCATGTAAAATGGCTAGAAATAGCATTTAGCTTAGCGTAAAGCTAACAATTTACACAAGGTTTATTTCTATTTCTTCAAACGTACTTCTCTGTCTGCTCGTATGAATGTAACACATCATAAGAAAGTGTTTCACCGCTGTTCAAATACACTTTGGATCACATCATTTATATGTATAAATGTTTTCCATCTGAAAGGACTAAATATTAAATGAAACAAATGACAGTAAAATGCAAAATAATCACTTCTGTAATCAAAATACTTTTTGAATGTAACCGTATTCTAATGACCAATTATTTAAATTGTAACTGTAGTGGAATACAGTTATTTATTTTGTATTTTAAATACGTAATCCAGTTACATGTATTTTGTGTGTTTCTCATAGATATTTAGTGGCTGTGAGGATAGAGACATCTGTTCATGCTCACATAAATAAGTTATCACTATAACAATGAATGTCAGAAATACAAATTGCTGCACAATTCAGTTGATGTACTAGCAAAGTAATCTGCATATTTGCTGAAGAATATGTCTTATTTAAGAATGGTGGGATTTTCAGCTTGCTGACCATGAATGGCAATTAATGCAGTGCCACAAGCAGACAGAGACACGTAATGAATTAAAAATTAATGAATCAACAATGAAACTACATAAGTCAGAAATTAGGCTACAAGCACTATGTATCAACTTATCTTCCCTATGAGGTAACATAAAGAATGAAAACGTATATGCATATTATGGAAATTGTTAATAAAATAAAGTGTTTGGCTTATGTGCTTTTTTTTTTTTTAAATAAAGATGTCATCTTCAAATAAGATGTTTTAAATAACCCTGCTGGGGGAAAACACTTCACTACAGCAGTGTTCATCAGCTCTTATCAAATGTCTGGTGATGATGACCTCTGGTGGAGATTTGAGTAACAGCCAGTGTTGATCTAACGTGGTGAATACTCTGCTTATTCTGTACATAAAAAATTTACGACTTTGAAAAGAAAAGCCTTTTTGATAGATTACATCAAATTGAGTCTGTCTCTAGATTTATTAGATTATGATTCTTATTTTTAGCCTTGATTGTTGAATAAATAGGGAAGCGACAGCATAGTGTGTAAAACAGCCTTTCATTTCTCACAGAAATTAACACTTTTTATAATGCATGGATTGGAGAGGATTCACATTGAAATGACTCGGATAATAAGGCGCTGCTTTAAAAAACAATTTACTCTTTACAATTTACAGTTTGTCCAGAGGCAAATACATTATTAACAGTAACTTATAAACATTTTAATACAGACCAGACAGTGAATCAATGGTACATGCTTCTATTTAAGCAATCAATTCATTAAAAATAAATCATTTTTAACCTTTAAATGCATGGGTGTTTTGCCTAACATTATTACATATCTCGGGTCTTAAGTGAACCAACACTTATATCTATCACAAAAGGATGTAAAAAATGCCCTGATAGTGTCAAAATTTGTAAACATTTTTAAGACCATTAGAAAATAATAGAATATAATACATGCTGATATATGCTTTGATGTTTAATTTTTCATACATCAAAGAGACATTGCAACAAATGATAGAACAGGATTCATTACTCCCACGCTGAATATATATGAAACTCTACAGGCTTTCAAACACATACTGAGCTACATATAATATGTATTTCTCAGGAACTTTTTGAGTCTAATTAGATGTACAACAGAATTTCAGTAATACAATAGCACCGCCTATACTGAAGACCCAATACACTTGGTAATTAAACTATTACAATTTTTATTTTTCAGTGTTGACATTTATTTTATTGGTAGACGGTTTACAAGGGAAAGGTTGAGGAATACTACAGTAGTGTGGGCATAACTCCAAAAAATGGATGAGATCAAAGAGGGGTAATGAGGTCCCAGGTAACTGAAGGCCTGAGGTATGCATTTAAGGGTTAATAGTGGAATTCCTGGCAAAGAACTCAATACCCATGATCCAGCAGAGGTATGATCTACCAATCAGAGAATTGTGGTCAACAAACCCACTCACATGACACATCGTGAATGATGCAATTGACAACTTTAAAGGTTCAATAATGTCTGCCTACTAGGTTTTAATTTGATTTAGATAGATTAATTCTATTTACAGTATCATACTATACATTCTACATTTTGTATTTAGTCAGACACAACGTTAAATAATTATAGTGTAATAGAACCTTGTACTTATCTCTCTGTGTTCTATATTTGTCACAGCGGGTGAGCAGAATCCACCTTTAGCTCAAAACCAAAGATTCTCCCAGCACTTTTGTGCTTCAAAGTTACAGTACTGTGCAAAAGTCTTAGGCACTTAAGATGTTTCACAAAAACATTTTTCATAAGGTGATTATTTAATCTTCAGCTTTATTGTGTGAATAGGAAAAATACATTTCAGACTCCCAAACATTCTTTCTGCAAATAGAATAGATTAGAATAGAAGAACAGTGAGCCCTGCAACAGATGTCATGTCCCCCACAGAGACCCCCACTGAACATTGAGTCAGTCTGAGATTGCATAAAGAGACAGGATTAATTGAGACAGACTAAATAGATAGAAGAACTCTGGTGAATTCTCCAAGAAGCTTGAAACATCCTATCTGCCAACAACCAAGAACAACTGTGTCCAGATGTATCTAGGAGAAATTGGGGCGGTATTAAAGGCAAAGGTGGTCACAACAAATATTGCTTTAGCTCTTCTTATGTTAACTGGACTTTGTATGATGTTAATTGATAAATGAAAACTATTTATGGCATTATTTTTTAAGACATTCTCAATATGCAACATTTTTCACAAGTGCCTAAAACCTTTGCACAGTACTGTATATGTTCATCATCATGCCCCACCAACTACTAAAAGTTACATCAAGTCTGCTGTGGCACCAAAACCATGCCTCTCCAAAATCCCTCCTCCCTCTTTCAGGACAAAACCTCTCGCATCCAAGTTTGAGCACCAAGCAAATTTTCCACACAAATCAGACATTACAAGAAATGTTCGCTTTCTAAATGTTAGAAATGGAACACACACAGGGAACAACATGCCAGAGTGGGATTACGTTTTTCCAACTTGCATTTGCAACTATGGTAACTGTGCAGAATGTGCTCGCCAAAGGAAAACAATGAAACGTTTGTCAACATGAAAAAAGTACAGATCCACATAAGGCAGGCAAAACAGAAGGTTTTGCCTGTGAGAGGAACATTGTTCCTAGAGTTCATTCATTTATTGATAGTAGACCATCACCTGAACCCACAGAATGTATGCAAATCTCAATTAGTAGTGCACAATCTATTCCATCCCCTGAGAAAGTGCATGCCGTTTTTAAGTCTCCTAAGAAAGCTTCACCTATTGCCATGCAGCAAAAAGCTAAGATGGAACAGCCTAACATTAACCTTCAGGAGTCATCAGGATTTACCAATCTGGCATCCCCAATTCCCAATGCGCTCTTAAGTCCTCGTGGTGATGATGATGTATTGCAAAGTATCATACCAAGCAACATTTATTTTAAAGAAATTTAGCGTTTAAACACACAATTAAAACACAAACACACAATTAAAAGTAAACAAAGTTTAAGCATATATTCTTAAAATTAAAATAAGAAGTTGTTTGATAAATGTCAGACTGTGTGGTACATAATTAATGTGATAAACTGCACCTGTAGTTACTTTTTCAGGGGAAGTGACTTAATATTGTACAAAATCGCCAAAGGTGCTACTAGTCATTGACAAAAAGTTAGTTCATATAAAGCTCTTGCATTATTTGTTTCAGATGCCACTTGGTTTTATATTTTTTTATCTAATGCAATGAAGTTGATTCATAATTTTTGTGGTGGTACTCATGTGTGTAGAAGTGTCCAAATACTTTTGGGGCCACACAGATTTCTTCTTGTAAGTAAAAACTGGATCTGCAATTAAATCATTCTTAATGATTAGAAAACAAGCTGCACAAAGGAAATATTTAGTTAAAGAACAAAACAAAAAAAGATTGTCTTTCTGTTTGTGACACACCATTTGACATGCAATGGCTGCTACATTCTAAACATGTTGCTGAATTGACCTATATCTGATTCATATTACAGATTGAGTCAGTGGTATTGACTGCTTAAATAGTTTTGATCTTGAAGAATACAGAATTATGCTGTTTTTAATTAGCATTATTTTAGTTCCTCTCATATGCCCTTAAAGAGATAGTTCATCCAAAAATTCTCTCATCATTTACTCACCCTCATGCCATCACAGATGTGTATGACTTCCTATATTCTGCTGAACTAAAATGAAGATTTATTAAGAGAGCTGGCCAGTAGGTCGGCCGCGAAACTGGCCGAATGGGCCATGGCCGCCGCGTTATGCAGAACAGACCACAAAACGGTGCCGCGATATGCAGAAAAGGACAGCGAACAGTATAGTTTTTAACTGTAAATCTCCATTTTCACATTTTTCTTTTGTTTTGTGGGATTAACATTATTTGTGCATATTGCCACCTACTGGGCAGGGAGTATAATTTATTATAAAAAAGGACTTACTGTAAATATTGATATTTTTCTCACCCACACTAATCATATCACTTCAGAAGACATGGATTTAACCACTGGAGTCATATGGATTACTTTTATACTGCCTTTAAAGTTCTGATCACCATTCACTTGCATTTTATGGACCTACAGAGCTGAAATATTCTTCTAAAGATTTGCGTTTGTGTTCTACAGAAGAAAGAAAGATACACATCTGGTTTGGCATGAGTATGAGTAAAAGATGAGAGAGTTTTCATTTTTGGGTGAAAAATCGCTTTAAATGTTTTGTTGCTTAATATTTTCTTTTCAGAATATGATTTCAAAATATGATCCATCATTTTATAGTCAGCCTTTCTGTTGTCATGTGACAAAAAACCCATAAAACAGAGAGCACACGGTTTTTAAAAATATTAAATATATTGCTATTTTTATCAAAACGCACATTTTTTTCAGGCTAAATGGAGTAACTTCTTGATTTTTTGATTCAAAAATTTAATTCATCAGATTTTTTGGAACACCGTGGAAAATATCTTTGACATTTTTTTGAAATTAACGATTAAGTTGTGTACACTCACTGAAAGTATCAACCTTTACTTGATGCAGCGCTTGACATTTTAAAAGTCATTAAATCTTGGACACAAAGATTACATTTCTACTAACTTGTATTTTAAAACCTGTTTTCAATTTTTTCATAACCTCAAACAGCCTTATTTGACAATGACTCATTCATTAAATATATGAAAACAGATCTTCTATCATACTTCTATGAAATCTTGGGAGTACATGATTTGTTTAATGTTTCAGAAGCAGCAACAGATAGTAAATAATGTAAACAAATGTATAACGGAAATATAATGTAAAATGTTACAGGATGAAAGATATACACATTCCCTTACACATTAATATACATTTTAACCATGATAAAAAAATAAAATTAATAAATAAGTAAATGGACGTGTTCTGTATCAACTACAAACTACCAAAATGTACCTGTTATCATTGCAGGTTAAAGTGACAGTAATGTCTTAGTGTGAAGGTGCAATTAATCGACACAGTAGTGGCTTGCATGTATTCCTTATATCAGTTTCATTTAGATATAATGTTTCTGTTTAAAAGAGATCATGACTTCAGAGAAAATGTAAGTCTGTTCTTTATTTGAAGCAGGACTGTCATTCAAACCGTATTGTTTTATGAGACTATTTGATTTATGATTACTATTTATTATTTGACAGATTTGTGAAAGTACTGAAGCTGCGCCACATAGTAAGAGGTCACTTTAACATGTTTAACTGGTTCAAACACAGTCACATTAGGTAGGAGCCGTTACATAATGTCCCAGGTAAAGCCCAGCTTATGGTCGCGTTTACTGAAACGTGAATGCATCACAGTCACATGGGCTCTTTCTAAATCTGATTCTGATGCTTTATCTGCTTACACTCTAAATGTTTATCCAAATATCTTAATGTATTGCAGTCAGTGTTGGGCAGCAGTTGTGCTTAATTGCTTACATACCCCTTGTAGAATCTGTAGGACATTTAACATAAAAAAAAATGTTGAAGAAAAATGTAGATAAAATTTTATTTAGTACTAGCCAGAAGAAACAGCATAACAAACATTTAAATCCACGACAAAGGAATAAATTAAATTGCCCAAATTATCTTGTTCAGAATATACATATACGGATAGTTCACCCAAAACTGAAATGTTATCATAAAAGTTTATCTATTTTCTTAATGTTTGCTGTGCATGACTTTCGTGAAGGCGGGAAAAGCTGTGATTGACGATTGATTGGTGAACCAGGTCTTGTGTTCTTTGCCACAGCTATACGAGCTCAATTGCGACATGTTGAAAGAGCTGGAAAAGCAGGTCGCTTGCTGGTAATGCAACTGCACCAACATCCACAAACACCAGAAATCAACAATCCCGCTTAACTTTGTATGTATAGACAACAATGGAGAGTCAGCCTTGGTGACTTGAGCACAATTCAAACTTAGAGACTTACATATGTAGAGTCTGGAATCTGGGTTTGATTTGTAATGTCTTCGCTTGGAAATATCTTTAAACTCATTGGACTTATTTGCGAAACCATTTTGCCAAGGTAAACCCTACATATAGTAAAGCCAAATGTGTCGCTTTTAAAATCAGTTGAAACACAATAAACACCTATAAATAATTAAAGATTCCTTTAAATGGCCCAAAGCCTTGATACATTTGCCTGGTCTAAACAGGAATGAGCATTGTGGTGTAGCACACATATTTGTGAAGAAAGGGCCTTATCTTAAAATGTACTCCACTTACATTTGTGAGTTCGACAAGAATGTGGGTGTTCTAGAAGAGCAGTGCTGGAAGAACCCTGCATTTCCCAAAGTTGTCTGTGAATTGATGTTAAAAAAAAAACCTCCAACCTGTTTTGTCAGTTCAGTGACTACTGTAACAGTAACCTAGTTGCTCTAGTCATGTCAAGTCAAGTGGTATCTATAGTGTATGGGGATGATTACATTTGTTGTAATGTGAATACTCTGTTTTAAAAAGTACTGACTAAAAGTTCTTCATCACTCGTTTTCTCACTTTTTATCCTTTTCTATCTCCACTTTTCTCCTTTATACAGAGAAATCCATGTTGTGCTAACCTGGCTGTGAAACATTACATGCTTAAACCTTTCCAAAGAATTCCACAATATCAGCTCTTTCTAACTGGTGAGGATTCTTTAACTTAAAAAAAAAAAAAGAAAAAACAATAATAATAATAATTTGACATTTTCTGAAGAAAACACAAGTGTTGTTCAGGGTGTTGCTAGGTCATTGTTTCTAGCCCAAGTCAAAAAAGCCTGCCCCCAAGTTTCCACAAATATTTAGATCCATGTCAATGCCTCAGGTTTCTCCTTCAATGTAAGTAGTAAATGTCCCTGTTTTATCATCCATTAGACACAAATTGTTATATTTGTTTGAAAAGTAATAGCAATAGTCACAGGAATCATTCATGTTCATAGCACTAACAGTGCGGGACGAGTTACATACCAAGGTAAAAAAAACTGTAATAACGCAAGATTTGATGTATCATTTATGTCCATAGGGCCTACAATGCAGTACGAGTTACACGCCAAATAAAAAATAGTTATTGCGGCAGGATTTGAGGTAACATTTATGTTCATAACGCTTATGATGTTTACACGAGTACGAGTTACACGCCAGAGTAAAAAATAATATTTCATAAAACTTTTTTCTAGTTTTTTATGTCAGCTGTCTTTGCCATGTTATTAATGAGTTATGATTAATTTATTATCAATATCTAATTTTTTTTTTCTTTTTCTTCTCTTTAATATTTTTCTTTTATTTTCCTATTTGGAGTATTTTCTAATATTGTTTTTCTAACGAATAATTGTACTATTTTATATTTAATACTTTTCTCTTATTTTTCTGTTTATAATATTGTCTAATTAAATCTTATTACAGTTGTGTTTGCCATTTAATTTTTAGTAATAAAGTACTAAAAAATACTGTATAATTCTATCTATACAATTATTTTTTTTTCTTTTTAATAATTTTCTGTTATTTTTCTATTGAAAGTATTTCCTATTAAATAATTTTCTTTTTTTCCTTTTTTCTTAGTACTATTTTATTATTATTATTATTATTACAGCTGTTTTTGACATTAAGAGTTATGCAAATAGCATGCAACATAAACAAGTAATGTTTAGAATATTTTTGCATTTCAAATTATTGCATAATATTTTTTTCAATCATTATGAATTTTCCACAGTCAATAGGGCTGTCAAAATGAGCTTAACATTCTGTCTGCCAGGTAAGAATTGATTCTTCATGTATTTAATAGTTGAGCATCTTTAAAATATTTATTTAATCTCCCAAAACAAATGCATCTGCTGAGACTGATAACAGATAACCATTTTTGTATTTACAGTTTTCAATTTTATGGAATTTTGTTCACATAATAAACTCACAACTGTGTTCATTTCACAACTGTGTTCATTTCACAACTGTGTTCATTTCACAACTTCACTTTGACCAGCAGAATATATCATTTACAAACTCCCATTTTATCATCGAAGCTCAGCCACATATCGAGACGAGTGGCTTCAGGCCATTTCTACTGCCATTGAAGATTACACCAAGAAAGAGAAAGAAAGAGACCACCTTCACCTCAATTAGAACCCCAGAGAGTGAATGGCGGCCAGAACGCTGAAGCTCCAAAAAGCACAAAAAGGCAGCATGAAAGTAATCCATAAGACTCCAGTGGTTAAAACCATGTCTTCAGAAGTGATATGACAGGTGTGGGTGAGAAACAGATCAATATTTAAATACATTTTTTTTACTAATAATCTCCACTATCACTTTCACATTCTCCTTCTTTTGTTTTTGGCGATTCGCATTCTTTGTGCATATTGCCACATACTGGGAAGGGATGAGAAATTATTTCATGTTAATTTCTTTACAAATCTAAAGTTTTAATTGATTTACCATTATTATTATTATTATTATTATTATTATTATTATTATTATTATTATTAATGGATGAGTTGGAGTGGATTGTGAAGGAAAAGCAGTCAACAAGTGTCCAGCATACAAGGGAACACCTTCAAAAATGTTTATAACGCATCTCAGGATGAACCTCATGAAGTTGGTTGAGAGAATGAACCGAGTGTGCAGAGTTTAATCTAGATTAAGAGTGGATACTTGAAGTAGCTGAAATATTAAGTTTCCAAAAAAATTAGTCACGGCACATTTCCCATACTTCAATTTGTGTTATTTCATAGTTTTGATGACTTGACGAATTCCCAACATAAGTGGTCAAAGGAGATACTTTTGGGACCCATGCTACTGTCCCAGTCAATCAAAGCTGACTAGATCTGTCCTGTTAAAATCTCATCACACATGTCTTCATTCATTCATTTCGGGTTTCAGCTAACACAGACTGGTCCTCGATGAGAGGCTACTTAGAGAGGAGGAAAGGCAACAGGAAACAGTGGAAACGGTTCTGGTTTATCATCATGAACAAAGTTCTGTACACTTATGCTGCCAGCGAGGTAAGAATATATTCTGTAAATGCAGCCATTTATAGGTGTCATATCCTACTTTGGTTACACTTTATAATAACTACATGGAATAAAGTAATTGTAAAGCATTCGTTTTATAGTTAATTGAGCATTTATTACAAATAGTTCTCCTACATTATAAATACATTAATAGGCTACATACAAATGGTATGTTATTAATTTATGTTCACTGTAGTAAACTTTAATATTTTTTTTATTATGTTTAGTATTGTTTAATAATAGTTAATGCAATTTGATAATGGTCTTGCATCTTTAGTGAACAACTTGTTAATATAACCTAACTGATGTATATTAGTTGATGCAAACCAGTGAGATATACACTCACCTAAAGGATTATTAGGAACACCATACTAATACTGTGTTTGACCCCCTTTCGCCTTCAGAACTGCCTTAATTCTACGTGGCATTGATTCAACAAGGTGCTGAAAGCATTCTTTAGAAATGTTGGCCCATATTGATAGGATAGCATCTTGCAGTTGATGGAGATTTGTGGGATGCACATCCAGGGCACGAAGCTCCCGTTCCACCACATCCCAAAGATGCTCTATTGGGTTAAAATCTGGTGACTGTGGGGGCCATTTTAGTACAGTGAACTCATTGTCATGTTCAAGAAACCAATTTGAAATGATTCGAGCTTTGTGACATGGTGCATTATCCTGCTGGAAGTAGCCATCAGAGGATGGGTACATGGTGGCCATAAAGGGATGGACATGGTCAGAAACAATGCTCAGGTAGGCCGTGGCATTTAAACGATGCCCAATTGGCACTAAGGGGCCTAAAGTGTGCCAAGAAAACATCCCCCACACCATTACACCACCACCACCAGCCTGCACAGTGGTAACAAGGCATGATGGATCCATGTTCTCATTCTGTTTACGCCAAATTCTGACTCTACCATCTGAATGTCTCAACAGAAATCGAGACTCATCAGACCAGGCAACATTTTTCCAGTCTTCAACTGTCCAATTTTGGTGAGCTCTTGCAAATTGTAGCCTCTTTTTCCTATTTGTAGTGGAGATGAGTGGTACCCGGTGGGGTCTTCTGCTGTTGTAGCCCATCCGCCTCAAGGTTGTGCGTGTTGTGGCTTCACAAATGCTTTGCTGCATACCTCGGTTGTAACGAGTGGTTATTTCAGTCAAAGTTGCTCTTCTATCAGCTTGAATCAGTCGACCCATTCTCCTCTGACCTCTAGCATCAACAAGGCATTTTCGCCCACAGGACTGCCGCATACTGGATGTTTTTCCCTTTTCACACCATTCTTTGTAAACCCTAGAAATGGTTGTGCGTGAAAATCCCAGTAACTGAGCAGATTGTGAAATACTCAGACCGGCCCGTCTGGCACCAACAACCATGCCACGCTCAAAATTGCTTAAATCACCTTTCTTTCCCATTCTGACATTCAGTTTGGAGTTCAGGAGATTGTCTTGACCAGGACCACACCCCTAAATGCATTGAAGCAACTGCCATGTGATTGGTTGATTAGATAATTGCATTAATGAGAAATTGAACAGGTGTTCCTAATAATCCTTTAGGTGAGTGTATATATATATATATATATATATATATATATATATATATATATATATATAATACCTTATTTTATTTTCCACAGGATGTAGCAGCTTTGGAAATTCAACACCTTCTCACTGCATTATAAAATGTACCACAAAACACTCTTTACTACATTTTCAGAGCAAATGATCCCCAGATCTGTGAAAGGTTACTTTTTTTCTTGTAAAATAAATAGTAGAAAAAAATATATATTTCAAAATACAAAAAATACTATAGAACAGAAATCTAACACTTAAACTGTCGTAATCTAACTGTTTTTTTTTTTTCATTTTAAATTTTATAAATTCATGTACATTTATCTTACAGATGGATCGAAGCTTTTGAGGAGGACACAGTTCTCTGACGTTGTGATATTTCCATTACCATCAGACCAGACGTCCATGCAAAATATACATACTCACAATACCTCCTTTATTAAAGTTCAAACTCTCATAACTAAATAATTTTTGCTGGGGGCTCACTGCATTTGCATGTCACACTGAAATAACTGTTACACTGAAGTTTAAAGGGGTTCAAATGTTTCCACATTAAAGGGATAGTTGCAAATTGTCAAATGATTGTCATCATTTATTCACCCTCAAGTTGCCCCAAACCCTTATGACTTCCTTTTGTGTATAACCAGTCCTGCTTAACCTGTTCCAAACGGGATTTGAACCGGGGTCTCCAGCATGGGAGGCAGGTGTGCTAACGAGGAGGTAAAATGATACAGAATCTAGAGTCAGTCGCTAGTGTGCTTCTTGAGGCCAGGGGAGTGAGATTTACACACCGCACAGTTACCTACAAGCTGGCACCCATTACATGTTTAACAAAAAGAAAGATAGAAAAAAGGAGCTGGTAGCATTAGTCACCGTTTACTTTCATGGCTTCTTTTTTCCACTCAAAGAGTGGTGATTGAGGCTACGGTCTGCCCAACATCTTTTGTTTTACTTCAAAGGAAGTCATCCGGGTTTGGGATGACATGAGGGTGAATAAATTATGTAAGAATTGTAATTTTCCAGTGAACTTTTCCTTTAAGTGTTTGATATGAATTTTAGAACTTTTCCATAATCAAATTGTTCCATAATTTGTTTTCAGAACATAAGTACTTTTATTATACTTTATATATATTCTTTATGGCCTCCATCCTGAATTTATTGTAATCAATGCATTGTACTCAATAAATGTATTTATATATATATATATATATGTTTATACATTTCAATATTTATCATTTGTAGTATTTTAGCTGTTTGTTCACAAATGTTAATTGTCACTATTAACTGTTTATGTAAATAAAGTACGCACAGGTTCAGGTAACAATGTTTGAAGTAGTATCATGCCTTGCTAATAACCTGAGGGTAATACCTCCAGTAGGATAGGTGGGGGGTGATACTGGGCTGAACTGGGTCAGGGGTCATGTTGCCTACGTCACAAGATCCTAAAATGGCGTTTTGATGACGACGGGAGAAGTGAGGAGCCCTGCCCTTGTTTAAAAGGTATTTGTAAAGAAGATATAAATATATTTTGTCGCATAAAAACGATATGCAAGTCGGTGTTGTGTCGCGTGGACGAACTGATCGTAAATAGGAGAGATTAGAGGAATATCTGTGGCATTAAACGCTTTGCACGATCAGCCCAGCTTACCTAGCCCAGACCAGTCTGACTAAGGATCATTTCCTGTTGTTTTTTAAACGATCTTTCAATGATCCGACGTTTACCTGTTTGAAAATATTCGCACTGAATGAATATATCATATGAGAGGTTGGAACGCCGCTTTGTTTTGCAATATGCTTGTGTTTATGTGAGATTAGTGTCCGCAGTTCCGCATTTATTAAGACAAGCATACGTGCAGTTTTACCTTAAATCCACCGTGCGCTTTTACAAGCCCGGACTTGTGTTATTCCTCGGCATGCTGCTCTGGACGAGCATGTTTTAACGAATATTTTTATTTAACATAACTATTGCAAATGAAACCCCTCTGTTTGTGTCCTTTTGCATATGTAAGCAGAGATCAGCCCTAATTATTTAACACATGTGCAGTTTTGTATTTTTCATAATTGGAACTAATCTTTTTAGTAGTCGTTATTTTAGAAATTGGACGATTTTCTTGTTTAAAGTGAAATATCGCACGTGAAATGCCTCGGAAAAAGCGCAATGTTATTTAAGTGGTCATTAATTATGACGTCACTGCATTATGATAATGTCCCTTTAAAAAATTACCATAGTTTCCGCAAAAATACCCGTTTGTACAGTTGTTGTTGTTTTATTATAAAATCGTAAATTATGTTACTTAAATTGGTGCTTTCAAAATCCTTTATTTAGGACAATTTCGAACGTTTGATTACAACAATACTGGTGATTATGGTATTTTGGCCTGTTTTCATTATGGTCAGGGAAATGGCTAGTGATAGACTTGGTCACTTTGAGATTTTCATTATTGATAATAAACAATCTTTTTTTCAGCAATTTTTTCATTTATATTATGGGAAAGAATTGTTTGTTTCATTTCAGCAATTTTGTAGACATCTCATTTACTGTCAGTCAATTGTAGCCCTATTATGTACAGTTGAATCAGAAGTTTACATACACCTCAGTCAAATATATTTAAACTAAGTTTTTCACAATTCCTGACATTTAATCGTAGAAAACATTCCCTGTATCAGGTCAGTTAGGATCACTACTTTATTGTAAGAATATGAAATTTCTGAATAATAGGCTATTAGAGAAAATTATTTATTTCAGCTTTTATTTCTTTCATCACATTCCCAGTGAGTCAGAAGTTTACATACACTTTGTTAGTATTTGGTAGTATTGCCTTTATATTGTTTAACTTGGGTCAAATGTTTTGGGTATCCTTCAACAAGCTTCTCAGAATAAGTTGCTGTAATTTTGGCCCATTCCTCCAGACAGAACTGGTGTAACTGAGTCAGGTTTGTAGACCTCCTTGCTCGCAAACGCTTTTTCAGTTCTGCCCACCAATTTTCTATTGTAGTGAGGTCAGAGCTTTGTGATGGCCACTTCATTACCTTGACTTTGTTGTCCGTAAGCCATTTTGCCACAACTTTGGATGTATACTTGGGGTCATTGTCTATTTGGAAGACCCATTTGTGACTGAGCTTTACCTTTCTGTCTGATGTCTTGAGATTTTGCTTAAATTTATCCACATAATTTTCCTACCTCTTGATGTCATCTATTTTGTGAAGTGCACCAATCCCTCCTGCTGAAAAGCATCCCCACAACATGACACATGGGGGTGCTTCACGGTTGTGATGGTGTTCTTCGGCTTGCAAGCCTCACCCTTTTTCCCCCAAACATAACAATGGGCATTATGGACAAACTGTTCAGATTTTGTTTAATCAGATCCAAGGTTATTTTTCCAAAAATTAAGATCTTTGTCCCCATGTACACTCGCAAACTGTAGTCTGGCTTTTATGGTGGTTTTGAAGCATTGGCTTCCTCCTTGCTGAGCAGCCTTTCAGGTTATGTTGATATAGGACTTGTTTTACAGTGGATATAGATACTTGTCTACCTGTTTCCTCCAGCATCTTCACAAGGTCCTTTGCTGTTGTTCTGGGATTGATTTGCACTTTTAGCACCAAACTACGTTCAATTCTAGAAGACAGAATGCATCTCCGTCCTGAGCAATATGATGGCTACTTGGTTCCATGGTGTTTATACTTGAGTACTATTGTTTGTACAAATGAACATGGTACCTTCAGGCATTTGGAAATTGCTCCCTAGGATGAACCTGACTTGTGGAGGTCTACAATTTTATTCTGAGGTCTTCGCTGATTTATTTAGATTTTCTCATGTTTGAAAGTAGGCCTTAAAATACCTCAAATATAGGCCTACCTCCAAAATCTTGGAATTTTCCAAGCTGCTTAAAGGCACAGTTAACTTAGTGTATGTAAACTTCTGACTCACTGGAATTGTGATATAGTCAATTAAAAGTGAAACAATCTGTCTGTAAACAATTGTTGGAAAAATGACTCATGTCATGCACAATGTAGATGTCCTAAATGACTTGCCAAAACTATAGTTTGCTAATATTAAATCTGTGGAGTGGTTAAAAAATGTAAATGTATGGAAACGTCTAACTTCAACTGTATATTGACATGATATAGGGCACCCTAGTCTATAAATATTTTGTTATTGTTCTCATTATTATCATTGACCATTGAAACCCCCATATCGGCTGAACCATTAGATATGACCATTTATTATTCTTGCATTAATTTATTCAAAATTATTTTTTATTTAATTTTTTGTTACCTCAAAACCACATAACAATTTACAATCAACAAAAGGCTTAAAGTTTAACTTGTCAGATTGTCAAACATATTGTCCAGGAACCTTGTTGTCACTAAAAAGATTGTGTTTTTACTAAATGGTAAAAATGGTAAATGGTCTGCACTTATATAGCGCATTTTTCTAACCTCAGAGGTTACCAAAGCGCTTTACACTGTGTCCCAATCACCCATTCACACACACACTCATACACCAATGGCGGCAGAGCTGCCATGCAAGGCGCTAGCCTGCCATCAGTCATCCCCTAGTTTGTTTTACAACATTCATGCTCATTATGATAAGAATTAAATGTATCTTTTGTTGTTTTTGATAAATAACTGACTGTAGAGAACAGAAAGGATATTAAAAGAGGTGTTATTAAACAACAAATGGTGATCAGTTTCAGTCTCTTTGGGACCTCATAAAAGCGTCTCAGACCGCACTGAAAATATCACGAAATATCACAATACATGTACTAAGTATCAATACAATACAGTACAATATTGTGAGAAAAAGTATTGCGATTTATATCGATATGTGATCAACACAGTCCTAGTTACAATGTTCAAACGCTCGAAAACGCATATGAGACAAAATCAAAAAACTTAAATCCACTTTAAATCAAAACTGTTTTGACACAACATGAGTAGACGTACATGGACTGCTGTAATTGACACTTTTCACGATTCGTTAATTGTAGCAGCTGTGATTGTAATCTTGATTATTTATTAGATTAATTGCGCAAAACATCCTTCTCCTTAAACATTAAAATTCTGTCCTCATTTACTCACTGTTCAGAGTTGTTTGAAATCTGTATGACTTTCTATTGTAGAACACAAAAAGAGATGTTTGGCAGAATGTAAGCCTCAGTCATTATGGTATAAGCTAAAGCAGACACTAGCATCTGTCGCAAGCTCTTTTGAAATTTAATCACAATTTCATATATCTATAATGTTATTTCAACTAGTAAGAATGCATTTTAAGATATCTTTATGTACTCCTCAATTTAATGATATCTGGAATCTGTTTCGATATCGGAAATTAACATTGCCACTAGTGAAAGCCAAATTTCAGATGTAAAAAAAAAATAATACAATTTTATTACTAGTAATAAGTGATTCTGTATGTGTATTGGGAATTTGGACTAGTAAGAAATAGTAGCCTAATGATATTTATTAATTATATAACTACCAGCAGTGGTGTTTTGAACAGGAGTGAATGAGAGATAATTGTGAAATTTTATTAGTGAAAATCCTTATATGCAAAATTGTTTTTCATTAGTTTAAATTGTTTTTTTGTTGTTGTTGTTTTTTACACCAAGAATGGGTATTTCTGCAGTAATTATTATTATTTATTCAAACTAGTGCAAATATAGTATTTACTGATACTTACTGATAACTTTCACTAGAAGTAATTCCATTCCTGATGTCAAGAATTAGCATTTGAACTAGTGAAAATGGAATTGTTGATATCTATAATTCTCATTCTGCAAGTGATTAAATGTGACAAGGGCTATCAAAGTCCATTAGTGTTTTTGTTTTTTCAAAATAACAGTTCACCCTCTTCTCTTGCAGTGACACCAATGCAAGACAGCAAGGGTAGGCGATGGAGCTCCCGAACTATGCCAGTCAACTGCTTCTTCAGCTCAATCAACAGCGCTCCAAGGGCTTCCTTTGTGATGTCATCATCATGGTTGAGAACACGCTATTCCGAGCCCACAAAAGTGTCCTCGCCGCCACCAGCCACTACTTCAAATCCTTGGTCCTTCATGATAACCTCATCCACCTCGACCCCGATATGGTGGATCCAGCTGTTTTTCTGCAAATTCTGGATTTCATTTACACAGGCAAATTATCTGATGAGACCCTTGATGCTCTTGATTTGAGCTCCCTGCTCACCACAGCAAACTATCTCCAACTCACTGACCTCGCAAACCTGTGCTCCAGCAAGATCAACCAAAATGGCTCCTTCAAAAGCTTATCCTTGAGAGTGCAGAGGTTCTCTTCGCCTACCTCAAACAAATCATCAGGTCACTTGTACGACAGGGCAATTGAAGATCACTCATCAGACACTGAATTGTATTGTATGACCCCTCCCAAAAAGAGGCATAATGCTGAAAGTAGATGCATTTCTAGGAAGAAGCAGGACTTGGGGTTGGATTTATCAAAGAAGCACTCAAATTTGGAAATAACAGCGAATGATGAGGTTTTTGTATCTAGAACAATCTCCAACAAAATGCAGCTAGCAATAAATGAAAAGTGTGTTCCAAAGGAGGAGAATTGGATAATTCCTTTGGATGGAGCTCAGGAAAAGAAACGGGAGGGATCCCGAAGAAAATCCAAGGTCAGTGGTTACATTCCTCTAAACAGGGCTGGAAGTCAACTAACCCAGAATCAGATGTTCACTCTGGAGTTGTCTGTAAAGAAAGAGAGAGAGATTGGAGGAAAGAAGCAAGATGAATCCAAAGGCCAAAAACCAAACAATGGCTCCACAAATTTTGTTTATCAAAAGGAGACCTTTCTCAAAGAAGCCGAAGGCGATAACCCTTATGTTTGTATACCATGCGAAAAGGGTTTCCCCTCTTCGGAAAGCCTCAAGTCCCATGTACAAACCCATATCAATGAAGATATGGATGTGAAAGTTGAGGATGAGGAGGAAGAGGAAGTTTATGGAGACCTTGGAGTCACCAGAGTCTCGCAAGAAGCTCCCGAAAGCCTGGAGCAAAGTCCACCAAAGTCCCTCAAAAATGTCGACACCTTGCGTCCATTCCCTTGCAATATTTGCGGCAAGATGTTCACGCAACGCGGCACAATGACACGCCACATGCGCAGCCACCTCGGCCTAAAGCCGTTTGCATGTGATGAGTGTGGCATGCGTTTCACCAGGCAGTACCGTCTTACCGAGCACATGCGTGTACATTCGGGGGAAAAGCCGTACGAGTGCAAGGTCTGCGGAGGTAAATTTACGCAACAAAGAAACCTTCTAAGTCACATGAGGATGCATACATCGTAGGACAGGTCAAAGAGTTCGAAACTTGGATGATACCTCGAAATTAGAGTCAGATCTTAAATATTTTGTTTAGTTTGGGTTAGGCTGGCTTTTTGAACTATTCGGGAGGTTAGGCCATATCCAAACTAATCTGTTTCCGTTTGAAAACTCAGTTTACATTGGAGAAAAATGGTGTTCTAGTGGGAATTAGAGGGGAAATGCGTTTTTGTTTTTACATAAACGTACTAGAGTGGGCGTGGCCTTAGTTCGCTCACAAATCCTCTTGACTGCTACAAAGATTTCTTTTCGTAGAGGAATGGCGACGCTATTGTTAGAGAAGCGTAAAAATGGCAATATCGGCCATTACTTTGTTTTACCTCTGTCTTCATACCTTCTTAAATATTCTAATTGTGCATGAGATGTTTATTGTTATTGTTAGTGAGTAGTTAAATCTGAATTCTGCGTTTATCCACTTAGAGATGTAGTTTGATCAAATAAAACAATGAAAATTACCTCATAGTTAGTAATCCTCTCTAGAACTGAAGCAAACGAATGTTCCTGGTGATACCAGTTATTTTACAGCAGTGACTTGCAATACTTCTCGAATGTACATTATGGAGTCTGATTTAGTTTATGCTTCAGAAACGGACCTCGATAATAAGGCTATCTGGATTGTTTACTTGAATACACAAACTTGCTACCTCAGATTAAACCAAACCCTCTGATTAGCCTATATGAGATTATTTAAGACTACATGTTAGATAAAAACTACTCATTGTCTTCCATATTTTCAGTCATTATCTCTGAATCCAAATAATAAGCTTAAACTGACATCTGATCCAGATTAGAGAAAATACACTGCCTGTTTTAAAGTAAACTTTTCAGGGGGACAGGTAATAATCCTTCACTAGAGTTGCGATCCGAGCTAGTTAAGTGTAAGGTTTTTCGATGTACAGTTCCAAAGAAATATTGAATGTTGAAAAGCTAAAGATATACTGTAAAACTATAACCAAATCTATATTCTTGAAAAATATTTAAGTCTAATTTATGCTTCTTTTGATTCAGGTTTATATTTGAGTCTTCGTCTTTTTATTTTTCAGGGTTTTTCTTTCATTTTTTGGGGGGGGTATTTCTTCTTCTTTGGATATTACCGATGCTTTAAACGAATGGCTTAATTTATACAGCATGTTGTCAATTGTTAATTTTACTGATGTGGCATGTGCAGTGTACTTATGAATAAATAAATAAAAAGTTAGGTTTAGCAAATTGCATTCGTGCATTTAAGTGTTGATACGAGACCAAAAGCGAAACCTACTGTAAATATCTTTTGGTATCTTAATGTCAGTTATTGTTCTCAGTTTATATATTTCTGAAACTTTTACTTTGTTCAGATAATAAATCATCTTTTACTGTGTTTTAATTTCTTTATGACATGTGTATTTTAAACTACCTCTTGGGTATTTTACAAGTTTTTCAGCATGCTGGAGGTTCTTTTAAGACCTGATTCTTAGCTGATTGCGGCGATATGTTTGATGTTGGCGATATCAAAAGGGTACTTTAAATAAAAGATCAACTAGCCTAAGATTTGATTTGCTTAACTGCCTTTACAAGCAGTCTTTGTTCGTTTTTGTTCTTGCTTGCTTTTTCCATTGTTTTTTGTTTATATCAAGATGATTATTTGACACTGTCTGTATATCAATACAATTCTAGAATATTCAGGAACTTTTTAATACGTAATAGGACTTGAAACTGAACTTCAAAACTGTGACGAGTGACGACATGTTCATTTGCATCCTCTGCAAACCTCAGGGAACAAATAGGGATGCATGTCCCAATAACACGCCATTAACCAATATTTTTGCAGATATGTTTGTCTGTATTGTTTTAGATATAGTTCAGTATTTTCCTTCACCTGACACAATAAGCCTTCAGAAGGTTCGGCAGCTCTTCTTTCAACTTGCAGTAAAGTTTGTGTATAATTGTATGGGTTGATGTGGTTTTCAAATGCTTTTGAAAAACAAAAATCTCATGTTCGTTGTTCAGAAAATACAGATACTAAAGTATTTGCAACCTGTTAATGAAAACCAAAGCACATTTTCACTCTTTGAACAATTTAAAGTCCTGTTGTATATAACCTTGTTCTCAGTTATGACATTAAATAAATTGAAATGCTGATTGAATAACTGCATTGCCTCACTGGTTTTCTTTTTCTTTGAGTGTTGGTAGGTCATTGAGAAATCAGGTCTGAGAGAATTAAAAAATGAGAAATCATTTAAAAATATTTCATTTAAAAAAATATATTTTTTTATCAAATCTAGACTAGCGCCCATTTCCAGCAGCCATCACTCCAACACCTCATCCTTGAGTAATCATGGTAAATTGTTCATTTGGTACTACAAAATCACTTATATACACCATTATATAAAACACAGTTGAAAGCTGTTTGGTTCGTTAAATGAAGCTTAACATTGTCTTTCTGTTTGTTTTTGAGTTGCCACAGTATGCAATAGACTGGCATGTCTTAGTCAATATTTGGTAAAATATGGCAAAAAATAAACTTTTTTCTTTAGAAACTCGTCAGTTAATCATTGTTTTGAGGAATTAAGGCTATACAATGCTTGAAATTGCCAAAAAACTGAAGATTTCATACAAAGGTGTACAGCCTTGAGCAAAAGTATTGGCAGTGACATACATTTTGTGTTTCACTAAGTTTTCTGCTTCAGTTGTTCTGGTGGTGATTCACATTGTTTCTAGATTATTTATTAATCTAGATTATTTATTATTGTTAGTGATCAATAATAAATAATTGCAAAAAGCCTCATTGGCCAAAAAAAATGAACTATCACAAAAAAAAAAAAAAAACGAATTTCACAGTTTTTTGGCCCTGGCGCAAAATGACCAGCTAACATAATTTCAGCACCTGGGAAAGTGAATGAGTACTAGTCAGGACAAATAATTCTGATTGGATTATAAGAGTAGACTGATTGCCATAGAAAAGAGGGAAGTGCTTCCAATCATTGTGTTCTTGTTTGCAATGGTTACGAATGGTCTAAAGAAAGACGTGCAGCCATCATTGCTTTGCATCAAAATGGCCTCACATGCAAGAAAACTGCTGCAAAGAATATTGCACTTGAAAGAACCATTTACCGGATCATAAAGAACTTCAAGGAGAGAGGTTCAACTGCAGTGAAGAAGGCTTCAGGACGCCCCAGAGTGTCCAGCAAGTGCCAGGACCATCTCCTCTTGAGGAGTCCGCTATGGAATCGTGTCACCATCAGTGCAGAGCTTGCTCAATATTGGCAGCATGTTGGTGTGAGTGCATCTGCATGCAGAGTGAGGCGAAGACTTTTGGACAATAGCCTGGTGTCAAGAAGGGCAGCAAAGAAGCCACTTCTCCCCAAGAAAAACATCAAGGACAGACTGAAATTCTGCAGGAGGTACAAGGATTGGACAGCAGAAGACTGGTGCAAAGTTATTTTCTCTGATGAAGCCCCCTTCCGACTGTTTGGGACATCTGGAAAATCGATAGTCCGGAGAAGAAAAGGTGAACGCTACCATGAGTCCTGTGCTGTGCCATCAGTGAAGCATCCTGAGACCATCCATGTGTCGGGTTGCTTTTCATCCAATGGAGTGGGCCCTCTCACAATTCTGCCCAAAATCACTGCCATGAATAAAGAATGGTATGAAAACGTCCTGCAAGAGCAACTTCTCCCAATGATCCAAGAGCAATTTGGTGATGATCCGTGCATTTTCCAGCATGATGGAGCACCATGTCACAAGGCAAGAGTGATAATGAAGTGGCTCAGTGATCATTACTTGGAAATGTTGGATTTGTGGCCAGGCAACTTCCCAGATCTTAATCCCATAGAGAACCTGTGGTCAATCCTCAAAAGGCGAGTGGACAAGCATAAGTCCACAAATTGTGATCAACTCCGAGCACTAATAAGGCAAGAATGGATTGCTATTAGTCAGGATTTGGCCCAGAAGCTGATATCCAGCATGTCAGAGCAAATTGCAAAGGTTATGAAGAACAAGGGTCAACACAGTAAATATTGACTCTTTGCATATATTGAATGTTTTTGCCAATAAAAGCCTTTAAAACTCATGAAATGCTTATCATTGTTTTCCAGTATACCATAGAAATATGTGAAATCGTATTCTAAAAATACTGAAGCAGCAAACTTTGCAAAACACAAAATTGATGTTACTGCCAATACATTTGGCCATGGCTGTACAAAACAGTCTTCAAAGTCAAAGGACAACTGGCTCTAACAAGGACAGAAAGAGATGTGGAAGGCCAAATGTACAACTAAACAAGAGGATAAGCACATCAGAGTCTCTAGTTTGAGAAATAGACACCTCACATGTCCTCTGCTTACAGCTTCATTGAATTCTACCCGCTCAACACCAGTTTCATGTACAGCAGTAAAGAGAAGACTCAAAGCAAAGAAAAAGCCACTTTTGAAACAGAAAAACAAAAAGAAGAGGTTAGAGTGGGCAAAGAAACAGACATTGGACAACAGAATATTGGAAAAGAGTGTTATGGATCTTAACCCCATTAAGCTTTTGTGGGATCAGCTAGACTGTAAAGTGTGTGAGACAGCCACATCTATGGCAAGTGCTACAGGAAGTGTGGGGTGAAATGTCACCTGAGTATCTGGACAAACTGACAGATAGAATGCCAAGAATCTGCAAAGCTGTAATTGCTGCACTTAGAGGATTTGTTTTGATGAGGACATTTTGAAGAGTTCAATCTTTGTTTCATCAGACTAGAAAATGTTGTTTCTCATGGTCTGAGAGTGCTTCAGGTGCCTTTTGGCAAACTCCAGGCGGGCTGTCATGTGCCTTTTACTGAGTAGTGGCTTCCGTCTGGACACTCTACCATACAAGCATGATTGGTGGAGTGTTGTAGAGATGGTTGTTCTTCTGGAAGGTTCTCCTCTCTCCACAGTGAAATGCTGGAGCTCTGTCAGCGTGACCATTTGGGTTCTTGGTCACCTCCCTGACAAAGGCCCTTCTCCCCCGATCTCTCAGTTTGGCTGGGCAGCCAGCTCTAGGACGAGTCCTGGTGGTTCCAAACTTCTTCCATTTATGGATGATGGAGGCCACTGTGCTCATTGGGACCTTCAATGCTACACTAATTTTTCTGTACCCTTCCCCAGATCTGTGCCTCGATACAATCCTGTCTCGGAGGTCTACAGACAATTCCTTGGACTTCATGGCTTGGTTTGTGCTCTGACATGCACTGTTAACTGTGGGACCTTATATAGACAGGTGTGTGCCTTTCCAAATCATGTCCAATCAACTGAATTTACCACAGGTGGACACCAATCAAGTTGTAGAAACATCTCAAGGATGATCAGTGGAAACAGGATGCACCTGAGCTCAATTTTGAGTGTCATGGCAAAGGCTGTGAATACTTATGTACATGTGATTTTTTTTATTTTTAATAAATTTGCAAAGATTTCAAACAAACTTATTTCACGTTGTCATTATGGGGTATTGTTTGTATATATATATACAGGTGCATCTCAAAAAATTTTAATATTGTGGGAAAGTAAAAATTGTTTCTGCAATTTAATTCCAAAAGTGGAACTTTCATATATTCTAGATTCATTACATATACATACACAAATTAAATATTTCAAGACTTTTTTTTGTTGTAATCTTGATGATTATGGCTTACATCTCATGGAAATACAGTATCTCATAATATTAGAATAACAAATTTATAATACATAAATTTCGACCTTCTGAAAAGTAGGTTATTTGATGCACACAATACTTGGTCGGGGCTCCTTTTGCATGAATTTTTGCAAATAATTATTGCTCAGTGGTCCAAAGTCCTCTTTTCAGATGAAATTAAATTTGGCATTTCATTTGGAAATCAAGGTCCCAGAGTCTGGCGGAAGAGTGGCACATAATCCAAGCTGCTTGAAGTCCAGAGTGAAGTTTTCACAGTCAGTGATGATTTGGGGTGCCATGTCATCTGCTGGTGTTGGTCCACTGTGTTTTCTCAAGTCAAGAGTCAATTCAGCTGTCTACCAGGACATTTTAGAGCACTTCATGCTTCCATCTGCTGACAAGCTTTATGGAGATGCTGAATTGCAGGACTTGGCACCTATCCACTGTGCCAAAATTACTAGTAACTGGTTTACCATGGTATTACTGTGCTTGATTGTCCAGCCAACTCACCTGACCTGAACCCCATAGAGAATCTTTGGGGTATTGTCAAGAGGAAAATGAGAGACATCAGACCCAACAATAAAGACGAGCTGAAGGCCGCTATCAAAGCAACCTGTGCTTCCATAACACCTCAGCATTGCCACAGGCTGATTGCGTCCATGCTACGTGGCATTGATGCAGTAATCCATGCAAAAGGAGCCCAGACCAAGTATTGAGTGCATAAATTAACATACTTTTCAGAAGGTCGACATTTCTGTATTATAAATTCTTTATTCTAATATTTTGAGATTTTATGAATGTATTTGTATATTTTTAATATATTTGAAAGTATTTTTAACATGTGTATTTGGTCTTACTGTACTGGCAGAGTTTTTATGGTCAAAACAAGTAAAAAAATGTACTGCTGAAGAAATAATCCAAAGTATTTAGAATTACTGACCTTGAGTAATCTAACAAAATACATTACAAATTACATTTTAAAGCATGTATTAATCTGTAGATGAATACATTTCAAAAGTAACCCTCACAAACCTGACTGTATATATATATATATATATATATATATATATATATATGAATGGCATTAGATTCAAATAGACAAATAGATTCAGACCAAAAAAAAAAATACCCTTAATTAGTCATTGACCCTTGAACAAACATGAAGCTTTTGAAATGTTGTATTAATATGTGGAGTCAAACATATGATCTGGCATTATCTGCAAATATTATGGCCAAAATAACTGAAAAATAATTGGCAGTCAATATTTGACTGTTTGGCTTTTTTTCTATATTAATGTTCTGTGTTTGGCAAAGCATACTTCCATACTCTATTTCTACAGTTTGTGTTATTGCGCTTGTTTGCAGGTGATCTGTATAAATCACCAGGATGACCAACTGATTTGCTAAAATGCACAGTCTACAACTGAGTACACTGTGTGGAATACTGTGTTTCAGTGTGAATGAACCTAAATAAATATTTTTAACATCTACTTGTTGACTCATTATAAGTACTTGAATAAAATTGCGAAATAACAATTCCTTTAAGATGATTGAATACATACAACATAGTGAGGTCATGTGACCACAATGTAGAACAATTCTTTATAAAAGCTTTATAGTTACATACGTCATTCTGCCTTACATGCTATATTCCTTTCATATTAAGCAGTGAGTATACAGTATATATGTATACTGGCAGCATAACATAAATGGTGCTTTTATATCCAGTCCAGTGGGTGGCAGCAAGAATCCACACAAACTCTCATTCTAAGAGAATAGATTCAGTTGTTGCTTTCTACATTTAGTATTTCTGCAGTCACTTCCATTTTTACATCTTTACGCTTTCTGAGATGAAATCTGAAATAAATCTGAGCTTTACGAGATTGGAATGCTTAGAACTACTTGAGGGTTTGCTTTAGCTATTTGGTCTATTGTCTTTTAATGGTGCATTTCTTTGAATGTTATTCCTTTAGAGTAGTTTTTTGCAGCCCGTTTGGGGGGCTAGAGTAGTGTTTTGCAGTGGGGTCCAAAAATCTGAGATCACATTTCCAATCTGGGATGCAAAATCAGATTCAAATAAACAGTGAGTTTTTATTTAACAACATATTCATACAACATAAGGGAAATGCATCTTTGTATGATTGCAGAAGGCTTTTTGTTGAACTTTTGTTGTTCATTGCACTTTCATCCAACAGTATAAACCTACCTGTTAACAGATCTATATCTCCACACACACAACCACGTTGAGTTCTCTTCAGTAAAACTTCAGTTTTAGTGAAGATAAGACCCAGTGTTTTCACATGTAAATGATGCTTGGGCTGCGGTGAGCGTGGCATATTGTTAGCACAGAGTGGCTCAGAGGGGTTCTACAGAGTATTCTTGCAATCTCCAGGGTCTTATCTGATGGTGTGCAGGCCTTGCAGGGGAGGGCAACGGACAGGGTTCGGGGAATATGGCAGGCACAGGTCGCTGGGAGAATAGAACAGCTGGCAGTGGCACACGTGCAGACTCTGAACACAGAGAGCAGACACTCTGAGCAGGGTGGGAACTCATGTACTAAGACATCTACAAACATAGAAATCCCCTTTGTGTCATTATCAGAGCACTGCCAGCTTGTGGTACACACACAGACAACAAGTGCACAGAGAAAGAAACATTCAGACAAGGTGAAGCTGAATAATAAGACTTTGCTCACTTTGTGTTATCTCGCTTTTGCATATTGTTTGCATGTTTTGGCAACCCACATAAGGCTTCTTCATTTATCTGATGTTGTTCAAAAATGTAGGTTGAAAGCTTAACCTCTTGAGACTGACACAGCATTTTGGCTTTGCTATAGGCTATGCTTTATCAAAAATATTTTATCCAACTGATTTCAGTTTAGGAGACTCTAGGCTATCATTACAGGGTTAAACTTTCAGCGCACAGATTCATGTGACAAAACAACATGAAGCCAATCTCAGCTGAGTTTGTCTTTTGGAGACACAGAAACAAAACTACATCTGATAAGAAACCAGCTTGAGTTTTCACATTTAAACCTGTTTGAGTCAAAAGAGTAGAGTCTCTAGTTTTATTCAGTATGCCATTTTAAAAATTGCATCGATTTATCACAAAACGGCACGCTATAAAACACAATGTCGTTGGACAATATTATTAACTTTCCTACGTTCACAGTGCATTTTCACTTTGAGAATCAATGGACGTATATATACAAAAGCAGAGAAATGTTGCTTTTTGAGGTTTTATATGGAGTTAGGATGAAAATAAGGTGCATTTCAAACTGTTCTGAGACCAGTGCAGACAGACAGCACATTGGAGGTTAAGTCATTCAGGCTGCAGATGATGTTTGGATCACTCAAAATGGGACAATTATCATCAGTACATAGATTCAGAAAATTATTTTATTTTATCTTAACATGTTTGACTGTGATTTGATGATACTGGACATTACTTTGAATCAGAATTAATAATTCAACTTTATAGAAAATGAGCTGTAGTGTCAATAACATCTCAAAAACATGAATAACCAACACTCCTGCACACTTAAACTATTTGATGAAAAAAAAAAAAAAAAAAATCAACTGTAACTTTCTATAACTTGAAATGACTTACAATTTCACATCTTAGTCCTGCTGTCCCAATATGTGGACATACATTTTTAGGAAAATTATTTACATTTATATAGCAGTCACACGGGGGTCTAAGGGGGTTAAACAAAATTATTGATGTTTCATTATACATTCTTCAAATCAGCGTATTGATTTTTAGGTTCTTTTAAGCACCATTATATAGACAGTTTTCTAAAGTTCTTTTGCGAAAATTTAAAAAGGTTCTCTAATGCTATCAGGCTGTTCTTCAATTCTTGTTGGTTCTAACTGGAAACATTAGGAGAACTTTCAGCGGTCTGTTGAATCTTTCCGGAGTTCTAAAGTTCTTAAAAGTTCTGCAGTTCTAAAGTTCAGGCCTTGTAAAAAAACTAAATATGTGAATAAGCACCTTTAATCTCCAAAAGCCAACATAAATGAATAGTTCACCCTTAAAAGAATATAATGCTCCCTTTGTTAAGGCATTATAAAGTGGGTTGTTATAAATAATTTATATGCCGTTATAACAACATGCATAAAAGACGACTTTCATGCTATACCGACCAAATAGTGAACCATTTACCTAACATGTTATAAATGCTTAAAAACATTTAGTCAACATTAGTAACCTATGAAAATGTACCTTAATGTAAAGTTGTCACAATCCCCTGTTGTCTGCCCTGTGTTTCTCCCCTGTCATCTCTCCCAGACTTCAATTTCTGTTACGAACAGGGCAAACGAAGAGTGAGGATCTACATGCAGCTTTATTAAAACTTGACAAAGACAAACGACTGAGAACACAGGAACAAACAAAACATCCACGATGGGAAAATCAAGGTAAACACAATATAAACATCCACGAAGGGCACAGGCAGGAACACGGTCAAAGGCAGACATAACATTCACATTTAACAACTCACACCGAATGAACAAACAACAGGGCTTAAATATACAAGGATAATGATACACAGGTGAGAACAATCAATGGCTGCTGGCAGTGATGAGGGTAGGGAATTATGGGAATTGAAGTCCGGAAGAGATGACAGGGGAGAAACACAGGGCAGACAACGGGGGATTGTGACAAAAGTGTACTGATATGAAGCATTTATTAAGGAGTCGTCAACATTACAAACCTTTGTACATAAAGTTCAGTAGGTTTAATGCTCATCAGGCTAAATGAACATGAAGACCCTGAATTGATTTGCAGAAGACTTTAGGTAACTAGGAGTAGGTCAAATTATTATTTTGACAAGGAAAGTGACAACACAAGTGAGTCAAAACATTACAGTAATGAATATAAACAAATCTCTCATTAATCTCACTATAATAGTATTTTTTTTTAATAGTTTTATTTGTTATTTTTTACCGGTTAATGTCATCTAGTTGTAGCAATTATCAAATGCTTTGAAAGTACTCTAGTGTGATGGAATAAGGAATATCACTTTTTCCTGTACATTCCAGCTTGCAAGGTCACTGGAACTGACAAAAATGATGCTGCAGTCTGTATTCATACAATAGAGGGGAGTCTAAAGGTCAATAGAGTTATTGTAAAGGTAGAGCTGAGTACACACAAGCACACTACAGACTTACACATAATGTGCTGTTGCTGGTGGCAGTAAAATCAGAATGTGTGTGGTCTCAGATAAGCAGTGTTACAGTCTAGTTGTCTCATGATGTATGAGTTTCTGTATTAGTAATAGATGCAATGTGCTGTGTGAGCATTCAGAGAATACTTGTGTATGAAGTTGAACACACACACATTTATAAAAAAAAAGGTTATTAGCCTTTTTAACACACACACACGTTGGTGCGGCTATCCGTATGACGACTCTCCATAGACATAATGATTTTTATAATGTACAAACTATAGATTCTATCCCCTTAAACCTAACCCTCACAAACTTTCTGCATTGTCACATTGTCAATAAAACATTGTTTAGTATGATCTTTAAGTGATTAGAGTTATGGGGACACTAGAAATGTTAGCATAAACCACATTTATAGCATAATACTCTTGAAATTTCCAGGTTGTAACCTAAAAAAAGTCCTCGTAAACCACATAACCTACCTCCACACACACACACGCTCACACTCACACACACACACAAACACACACGCTCATACACACATGCTCACACACACACACACACACATTCACACAAACACACACACACACACACATGCGCGCATGTTCAATTACATGTCTAAATTGGACAATTTCATTGACTTGTATTTAAATTGTGCTATTTTCATACACCATTTATGCATATTTTACTTTTTTAACTTAACTTTAGCCCAGTATATATTACCTTATTTTTTATTTTATTTTGGAATATAAATTTTTTAAAAAGAATGATAACTAATGTAAGCTAACATATGAAGACATTTTGCAGCAATTTTGTTCCTAAAGTATTACTAAGTTAAGGAAACACATTTTTACTGAGCTGCAGAGCATCCGGAAAGTATTCACAGCGCTTCACTTTTTCCACATTTTGTCATGTTACAGCCTTATTCCAAAATGGATAAAATTCATTATTTTCCTCAAAATTCTATGAACAATACCCCATAATGACAATGTGAAAGAAGTTTGTTTGAAATCTTTGCAAATTTATTAAAAAATAAAAAACTAAAAAAATCACATGTACATCAGTATTCACAGCCTTTGCTCAATACTTTGTTGAAGCACCTTTGGCACCAATTACGGCCTCAAGTCTTTTTGTGTATGATGCTACAAGTTTGGCACATCTATTTTTGAACAGTTTCTCACATTTTTCTTTGCAAGACCTCTAAAGATCCATCAGGTTGGATGGGGAGTGTCGGTGCACAGCCATTTTCAGATCTCTCCAGAGATGTTCAATCGGGTTCAAGTCTGGGCTCTGGCTGGGCCACTCAAGGACATTCACAGAGTTGTCCCGTATCCACTCCTTTGTTATCTTGGCTTGGGGTCGTTGTCCTGCAGGAAGATGAACCTTCGCCCCAGTCTGAGTTCCAGAGCACTCTGTAAGCAGCGTTTTCATCAAGGATCATCAAGGATAGGGAGTGGTGGTGGCATAGTGGGCTAAAGCACTGAACTGGTATGCAGAAAGTTGTCGGTTCGATCCTGACAGTCACCACCATTGTATCCTTGAGCAAGGCACTTAACTCCAGGTTGCTCCAGGGGGATTGTCCCTGTAATAAGTGCACTGTAAGTCGCTTTGGATAAAAGCCTCTTCCAAATGCATAAATGTAAAAGGATGTCTCTGTACATTTCTGCATTGATCTTTCCCTCGATCCTGACTAGTCTCCCAGTTCCTGCCACTGAAAAACATCCCCACAGCATGATGCTGCCACCACCATGCTTCACTGTAGGGATGGTATTGGCCAGGTGATGAGCGGTGCATGGTTTCTTCCAGACATGAAACTTGACATTCAGGCCAAAGAGTTCAATCTTTTTTTCATCAGTTTTTTCATGGTCTGAGAGTGCTTCAGGTGCCTTTTGACAAACTCCAGGCGGGCTGTCATGTGCCTTTTACTGAGTAGTGGCTTCTGTCTGGCCACTCTACCATACAGGCCTGATTGGTGGAGTGCTGCAGAGATGGGTGTTCTTCTGGAAGGTTCTCCTCTCTCCACAGAGAAATGGTGGAGCTCTGTCAGAGTGACCAGCGGGTTCTTGGTCACCTCCCCGACTAAGGCCCTTCTCCCTGATTGCTCAGTTTGGCCAGGCAGCCAGCTCTAGGAAGAGTCCTGGTGGTTCCAAACTTCCATTTACGGATGATGGAGGCCACTGTGCTCACTGGGACCTTCAATGCTGCAGAAATGTTTCTGTACCCTTCCCCAGATCGGTGCCTTGATACAATCCTGTCTCGGAGGTCTACAGACAATTCCTTGGACTTCATGTCTTGGAAACAGGATGCACCTGAGCTCAATTCTGAGTGTCATGGCAAAGGCTGTGAATACTGATGTACATGTGATTTTTTTTAATTTTTTATCTTTAATAAATTTGCAAAGATTTCAAACAAACTTCTTTCACATTGTCATTATGGGGTATTGTTTGTAGAATTTTGAGGAAAATAATGACTTTAATCCATTTTGGAATAAGACTGTAACATAACAAAATGTGGAAAAAGTGAAGCGCAGTGAATACTTTCCGGATGCACTGTACCTATGTGGCTACATGTCGTAGACTTCTAGTGGTTTTAAATTCATTAGAATTACCCCACATTAAACCTAAACCAAACATTAGCCCTTACCCTGCTAGAAGACTGCCATTTTATATATGTATTATATATAATAAACAAATAAATCTACAGAAATCTACTTTATTTATTTAAGATCAACTTTTCCTTTCTACAGGGACATTTTTCAGCTAATTAGTCGCTGAATTTGATTTTAAATTAATTAACCCACACTAACTCTAACAAAACTCAAAAACCTATCCCTAAAACAAACCAGTGTGCAATCCCAGTGGGAAGATTTGAAAGAATGAGCTAACGCTTGGTGACATTTAATTTGTCATTTGTCCCCAAAGTATAGGTTAGAAGCACCAGACTGATCTCACAGGAAAGAAAAAAATAACTACATTACAATCTGGTCTCATAGTCAAGTGACAATATACATTTTTGCAAAACTGGATATGTGTCTCCAGGTGCAATCCCCTGCAGTTTCCAAGTAAAATGAACACTATATAGTTGCTATAACAACTATATGTTTTATTCACTTTCACTCAAATATGGACTTAAATGGCTGCTAATGACTTTATAAATTCTTATTTACCTCTCTGTTTCTCAGACCATGCTATTTTATGATATCAACACACTTTTACTCAAACACATCTTTTGAAAAACAATACATTTTAAGGCTTTTATTACAGACTCACTTACACATGGGCGTAGATTCAAGGGGGGATGGGGGAGGTAACCCAACCAAATCAAGCAATTTATACCATGATTCATGGAAACGTGTTAATGCTTCATGCTGCAACCCAAATCGATGCCCTTGCACCTCCATATATACACTTATACCAATAAAGGTAGTTTGTTCAGTAGCTTGCCTTATACGGTGTCCATATTAGAGTTGGAAGCCTGTGGTTCAAGACCAGCCATGAACACAAACTGACATGTGAAAATACAGTCATAGAAGCAGCACAAAATTAGGTGGTTGCTTCAGAAAATGTGTTTTTTAATTTCGTTTTGTATTTTAAAACACTGTTGGTTAGGTTCAGGCAAAAGTTTTAGGTTAGGGAGGTATGTTTTAAAAATGTATCTAAAATTCACCTTAAAACCGTGTCTGAATATGACACCATTTTACTCACTTTTGGCGCACCCAGCTGGACAATTCAATGGAAACCTGCAGCCAAACATGTTATACAGCATATCAATTTTAAATTGCAAAAATGTTTTTTTGCAAGTTCATGAGACCAGGCTGGTTTAGGGTTTAGGGTATGGAGGTCGGTTTTGTTGATTTAAAAGTCGATACAGCATTAACCTTTAAAACCTCCTCTGTTTTGAGGAATATTTAACTCGCTTTTAGCGCAACACTGTGGAGATTTCACCTCAAAATGTATGTCATTTTGCAAAATTGTTGCTACAGAAACCAAAGCTGCTTATTTCAACTACTTCTGTCCAAATGTAGTATCTAGCTGTAGATCATAACAATATGATTTCAAAGGTACAGCACAGATGTTTTTCTTGTCTTGAATTCGGCTCATTTGGTTCGACTTTTAAGTGGAAAAACATTCAGAACTAACACACAGAATTTCTGGGAGATCATGTTAGAAGCAATCTCAGAAATGTACCAAGCTGCAGATCACAGACGTATAGTTTTCAAGACATTCAAGTTATGATTCCTCTAAAACCAACCTGAACTCTAATGGCAAGCGTTTTGCATTTCTTAATAACAATAAAAAAATAAGATTTTTTTATTAATCACTTTTCTATTTGAGGATACCACCAAAAGGATGTTTTATCTGATTTTGACATCTAATATGTTTCCACAGCATAACTAGATTAGAAACAGACACAAAATGCACACAAAAGAATACGGAGAATAAAAGGCAGAAAGTGTAGCTGTTGAGAAGGGTGATGTGGTTTTGAGTTGTGGTTTTGAGCTTTTGTTCAGCTCTAACCCGTCCTCCGCTGAGACACCCTCCCCTTCAGTGGGACAACAGCTCAGAATGGAGGTCTATTCAGCAGAGGGAGTGGTGCTCCTTTGCCTCCATGAACACCCCCACATCTCCACACCCTCAGCCCAGACTGGTCACCAGCAGCTCGCTATGTTCATGCCTGTCAAAGGGGCTGGAGAGATCCACCCCTGAACTCAGCTAGCTAAACACTGTGTCTACATTGCAAATGTGTGACACTATACAACAAAACAAGAATGTGGATGTTTCAAAACTCTATAAGTTTTCAAAACTACTCTGACTGCAATTTAATTATCCTACAAAAATGGCTTTAATGTAATATTAATTAATAAAAAATAGCAAATGTAAATCATTAATGATTAAAACTGTTGTTTCCAGTCCAAAAATGAAAATTATGTCATCTTTTTTACCTTCATGTTGATAAAACCCTGTATGAATGTTTTTTTCTATGTAACACTTAAGGAGAAATGTGAAGAATGTACTGGCCACTGTTTTTCATATAATATGGCGACAACATTGATAACATCAAGCCTCTGTAACGTTCGCTGGTAGGCAATGACAGGCAGATGAAGACGATGATGATTTAAAGAACCCAAGTGCAGTTTATTTACAACATGGAATCCAAAAACCTTGAACAGAAACATAAACATGAACTAGACTTGGCCTAGTCCTTGAGGCGTGGCCTGGCGAGATGGGGCGTGGAGCATGAGACCAGGGTGGAGCCATGGAATGTGGAGCCGTGAGAGGCTTGAGGGGCAAAACTGGAGAACTGGGAACCCGAATAATAGCCGAAGGCACCAAGGGCCAGGGTGGCGCCAGAGGCTCGGAGGACCAAGGCAGGGCCATTGGCGTGGCAGAAATGATAGCAGGGCAGGGCAACTTGATGTGGCAGATATGGTAACATGGCATGATGAAGTAGGAATGGCAGCTTGGCATAACGTGGCCGGTGAGACTTGCAACTCTGGCTCTGGGACAGATGAGGTTGCAATGCTGGCTCTGGGATGGACGAGGTTTCCAACACTGGCTCGTTGGCTGTGGCAGGCGTGGTCTCTGGCTCGTTGGCCATGGCAGATTTGATTTGAAAGATTTGAAATTACATAAAAGTTTTAGATGGACTGTTAAATGGACTGTTAACCCCTAAACAATGTTTTTTTAAAATAATTAATGATTTTGTAATAATCTATCATTAATAAATAAATAATAATAACTAATGTATTAAATATTCTTTCTGCAAATATAAATTATAGGGTGCTGACAGGCAAGCCCGTAATCATTTCTAAGAACATTCCTACATGCTTCACTTTTCATGTCATACTGATATAGTACATACTATAGTACTATATCAGAATAATTTGTGTCCCAGAAACTTTAAAAGCATCATAGCACAACTACAATATGATACATTCTCCCATCTAATCCTTGATTCTCTGCTGGCTTGCACTAGAGTCTTATAAATTAATTGCTGAGTGCTTAATTTCAAAACTGTGGCTGAATCATGATATTTTTTAGGGCAAAACTTTAAAAAAAAAAAAAAATGGATATATACTCTTCCCTGGTCTATAAATCACATTTTTTCCCATAGGTATGAGGATGAATATAGACTTAGATGAAAAGGGGGCGAGAAAGAGGAACCAGGGTGGATATTTATAGCCTAGAACTTGATTCTGATTAGTGACCACCAAAAGCACAATCTTTTAACTTCCCAGACATATGAATAACCAGGAAAGATAAACAAATAGACAAAAAGACGACCAAAAGAAAATGTCTTTTAAACCTTTTATGGAACTATGGTATAGTGGTTAGTGAGCATGCTGGCAGTGCTGTGCACATGGGGACGCAGGTTCAAATCCAGCCTCCACTATGTGCAAATCTCATTCACTATTTTGGGGAAAAAATTTAACTTTTATAAGGTTTTGTTTTTTTGCATGTCATAAGTAAGTGTGAGTTTTCAGAAGTCAATGAACAGTAAAGCAATACATATTATATCCAGTTATATCCCCAAAAATATACATTTCATTATTTATTATACACTTTATTCATGTCAAATTATTATTTATGTGACTAAATTAGCCTGAGTAAATTAGCTTAAATCAACTAAAGTAATTATTAGGGTTAGATCAAATCAAGGTAACAATTTTTACAGTGTATGTTGGTCTAGTTAACCAGTGTCTTTTTTGGGGAGATAAAGTTCAACAAACTTTTGTCTCTTCGCTCAACAGTACTTTGTCACTCTGAATTTTGTAGCCTTCCTGTAACTGTACTCCAAGCAAAGGTTGCTATAGTGATCTGAGCAAATATTTCCAAGAGACAAAGGCGGAACAATGCATCACTTAACAGAGATGTCTTGCTCAAGCTTTGACCTGCCTTCTACCCTGGAGAGGAAGAGACAGTGCTTGCAGACACAAGGCCGAACACAATGGAGTCATAAAATATCACAGGGACCAATACACATGCACCCACACACACACACGCATACTCACTCTAAAACAAAGTGGCAACCCCAGACACAAAAGCATCTGTAAATATTGTTGGTCAGAGTGGAAGCATGCTGAACTTCTGAACTCTTGGACTACCCAGATGTCACTGATTTAAGGCAATTAAGGCAGTGTGTTACTGACGCATTACGAACACAGAGACTCACCATGTGGCCCAAATGCACACTATCTGTGCTAAACAGAGTCCTAGATTAGAATTATTGTGTCCCGAATCATAGTAAGTTCAAAATAGCAACCCAAAGTTGCCTGTGTGATTTTACTCTGGTGGATTTAAAATGAGCATCCATACATGATTTTGAGCTAATATTGCTGCAGTGCTTTACAGAAATTGACAATTTGCAATGGTTGACATCCAATTTTTTCACAACAAGAATAGACCATTTTTTTCTCAGGCTATATGAAAAGCAAAATCTCTCCCACACAATAGATGGCGCTAACAAAAAGCAATTTTATTCCAGTACACTAGGAGCAAAACAATATCTTAATCGCAAGACTACTTAAAATAAAATACATTTAATACAAATTCACTTTTGATTTAGATTGTTTCTGCAATTCCTAATTGCCATAATAACTCCCTCCTCTTTGCATTTTTGTGATCGCTGTGGCGGCTATCAAAAAATTACTTGTGCTCAGATACCAAAGAGAAAAGCAGCATATCCATCTTGAACGACAGTTCCTAGTTGTTCTACTTAAGATGTTTAATGTTGATTTGTGTAACTTTTGGTGCATTAACGCCTCCAACAGGCTGGATTTTGCAACTGCAGTGGCTAGGGACATGTGACTAAAAGCACTTATCCCATTTGTCAGTCAGTTTTCTTCACAGTCTGAAAAAGAAAAACAAACAGTACAAAAAAATCTTCTGATTAGCAGCGTTTTCACTATCGTGCCAGTGCGAGATACGGCTATCAACTGGTCAGCCGGGGCCAATAGCCTTAGACCTTGATCAAAGACCAAAATCGATCTGTATTCCCACCATCAGGGCAAAAGCCCTGCAGCGTTCCCCTAAAACCCACCCTTAATATGCCGCCCTGGTGCAAACGTCACACCCCCTCCCATTTCAAAAGCCAAGCCAAATCCGCATGTTGTCTAGTTATCTAGAATATCAACTTTATATTGTATGTAAATGTTAGCTAGCTAGCAAGACAAGTTAGCATTGACAACTTACCGAGTTTAACTGCTATGGCATCCCAAGTGGTCTCTCCACTAACAGCAAGACAATGTCCCAGTACACCATCCGTGATCTTGAACCATGGAAAGTTCTTCCTTTGATCACTGCTTTGTCCATTGTGCAGCTTAACAGATTTGTTTGTCAGCTATTTATTTTGCTGCGATGCAGGTGTGTGACATCACACAAACTTAAATTAAACAATGAGTCAAAGTTCTTACATTACAAGATATTAAAGCTTGTTTAACAAACGTTTGCAGAGACAGGTGTACAAAACACATTAAAGTAAACTCTCTTTTGATGATTGTACACCTGTAGCACAAATGCTAGCGTAGCAGCATTGTTAATCAGTTGGGTTGCTAGGAGACATCTCTGGAGACAGTCGAAGCCCATGCCAAGCTAACAGGAGCATTGCAGTTCTGTTTGTTTAAATGTCATCTTCCAAGCATCTGGCAAAGTAATGCCTTTATTGTCTGAGATTGAAGATATCAAGAAGGAATATCCCACATCCAACTTGAATGGAGCACAGCATGAGTTTCTTGCTAAACTCTGCCTTTGACACTGACCGCACATCAATCCCCAGTTGGCCTTCTTTGGTCCAAGGATAATTGGATAAAAGCGCTTGGCCATTGGCCCCAAATAAGCCCCGAGGTGTCACGATGAAGCTCCGGATATGACAGTGGGAACACAACTGGCCCTGGCACACACTAGCACAGCCACATTTGTCCCAACAGTGGAAACACAGCTATTGCTAGTAGATGATTTGTCAGACCCATTGTAAATAGTGCAATA
This sequence comes from Moxostoma hubbsi, assembly GCA_032164185.1. Lineage (NCBI taxonomy): Eukaryota > Metazoa > Chordata > Actinopteri > Cypriniformes > Catostomidae > Moxostoma > Moxostoma hubbsi. The sequence continues at coordinate 22,790,362 of JAVLUX010000040.1, read as the reverse complement.
GGAATCCACTTTTCCAATTCAAAAGCTTGTGTGCAAGCAACAGTCCCACCAAATAATTGCACTTGGTGTATGGTGAATAGGGCTTTTTATTGATATAAGCCCCTAAACATACTCTACACAAGTATGTCAACGCAGATGCTTCTAGCTACGCCAGCACAATTTTATGTATTGTTGCATTCTGAAAAGAGCATAACTCATAACAATGCAAGGATGAGCTGCATTATAAGCATTGCCACAAGGGGTGCTATAACATGCACTAGCATAAACTGTTGGTTAGTTTTCTCTTCTCAGGTCAAATACAGTCATGGTATTTTGAGGAGGCACAGTTTTAGGAGAATATTGTGTAGAAAATTAGCTAAAGTTGGTTACATTATTGAAATGTTTATAGCTAGCTACCTGAATAATAATACATTGGGCTTAAAGGCATAGATGTTTGAAGGGAACTCTATCACCCCCCTTAGTTCTGAGATTTGTGCTAATGTTTGTGCTATGTTTTAGGTCTAAGTATGCAAATTAGGATGCAGCCTAGAAGAAAAGGAACTTAAAAAACTGAAATGTGAAATCGAAGCATCTGCTTGGACATCTGATACCTTGAACACATCAAACACTCTCAAACAAGACCGAGAGGATAAGAAATTCACTGAGAGGATTCTTACTTCCCAGACAAACAAATGCTGCTTGTGCCTCTCTAAACCAAATACTCTGGAGGTGGAGGAGGTTTACATAGCGGAGCTCAGCTCATCCTCTTCATTTGCAGGACCAAGAAAGTTTGTGAAAAGGGTGAAATCTGCATGCTGGGGGCTTAAAACAGCAGCATTTCAATGGAGCAATTTAGTCATCACAGTAGGACTGAGGATTTGTCATAGATACGAGTGCCCTTAATGCTCTTTCTTGCTCAGTGACACCAACCCACATCCGACTAGACTACATGTAAAACATGAACTAATGTGACATTAAATGTTGTCAATGATTATACGCCTCATTCTGTAATCAAAATCTACATAAGATTATTAAAAGAAGCTTTTGTAACCACTTGATAATGATTTGAAGTAATTACATTCAGATTACATTCTGCATTCATGGCGCTAATGCTAATGCTAACATGTTATTTATGGCCAAAATATGCACCGATTAACCTCTGTTACTATATTTTATGATTAATTTTGTGAAAATCACATGATATGGTCTTGGAAAATGTCTTTACATAAACTATCGTACAGATGTAAATCAGTTTGTGCCAGCTTAGCAACTGTGCACTCCAATGTGTTCATGTTCACTGATCTTGACTGAGTGAAGAAATCAAGGAGAAAAAGATGTTGTTAATAAAGTAAGTAAGTAAGTCACACCCACCGAAGACGTTTTCCTGGCTTGCTGTTTGAAACCAACACTACAAACTCAAAAACACCATATTTTTGTCCAGATTGTGTTAGAAAAGACATCACACCCATTGGTTCTTCCATTTTGCTAGAAGTATATTGCTGCATTGATGAGCTAACTATGTCCAGTCAGTCAAAGGGGGATGAAAAATTTGTCAGATAGTTTCAAACGTGTACGGTGAATATTACATCAGAGTTGCAATTTGTAGCATGAACTGTTTTGAAACATTTTAATTAATTGGATATTGGTATCGGCACACAAATTTTGTATTGTGCATCTATGTGATTAGAAGTGTGTTCTGAATCATAATACATTCAAAATAGTAAGCCAGAGTTGCCTTGATATTCAAAGTGTGCATCTGTGCATGCTTTGTGGGCTAATATTGTTAGTATTTAGCATCCGAAATAAACAAGTTTGACTTTTTATTTATTCAGCTGAAGGAAAATGTTGAGGAATACAAGGCCAAATCTGCCACACCAGTTTTTAAATGTTTTAATATAAATGTTAACAATGAAACGTTAAGTAATTAATTAATTTTGATTAGGGAATTCGATTCAGTGTGTTAATTTTGTGTGATTAATGATATAAATAATAACACATGAAACAAAATAGTGCAATTACAGTAATCATGCCTCCTAACTGTACATAAATTCTGTAATTAAGTCTTTTCCTACTATCTGAGCAATTCAAGCTTGAAGTACATGTAATGATGTGTTTTTTACGTGACGTGTCAGCAGGGGGCAGTCAGTACGCCTCCACAAACCAGCCACAGAAAGAGAGCCGGTCACACAGGACACATTCTTGACAACTAGACAAAACACAACATAATGCAGGGATGTCGAGATATGATTTTCAAAGTTTAAACTACTTTAACTTGGCATTGTGCCCTAAAAACTGAGCTTATATGGAGCTAAAAACCAGGTGTTCCAAAAGTGTCTGTCTGACACATATGTACCTAGACTGACAATTAAAAATAGTGCAGATGGAATGCAATAGTGTCATGTGAGAAAACAACAGATTGATGAACTGGATTGCTGTCGACTAAACATAAAACAATATATTGACTTCTAAAGCCACTTTTTTGTATAATCTAAACGATACTGTACTTGTCTGCCACAGTAATGCATTGTGTATATTATATTTGTAATAATTTGAATTATTATGCATTATATAATATTCATATTGAATTAACTTTATATGTGTGTCTTATTCAGTAGAAAAATATGTGGTTAATTGCAATTAATTTGATGAATTAAATCAACGTCATGTTATTCATTTGTTTACAATTTTTAATCCATTAACAGCCCTAATTTTAATATAGAATTACTTGGATAAACCATATGTCTAAACTTCTATCAATTAAATATTAAATAATCAAAAAAAGAAAGGAACATTTTTCCAACAACTACCGAAAATATCTTAGATCAACAGAACCACCTTCAAGCCCTTTTTGTTAGTGCACTGGTGCATTAATCTGCGCTTCCAAAGTGTCTCCCCTCAAACATTGGTAGACCACCACTCCTCTCCCTCTCCGCCCAAGGCAGCAGTGCCAAACCTAGCTGCTTTCTCATGTAAATCACACACTTTGTCCCAGGGTGGATTATCCTGCCGCTTCTTTTGTTCGGGCCCCTAGCAGAGCCCAGCGAGGTCGACCTCGGCCTCCGCCTCAGACACAAAGATCCCTTGCGCATGCAAGCCAGCGCTGAGCACATCCCTCCACGCACAAATAAGTTAGCCGCAATTCCACCACTCATGGCGAAGAGGCCCCTCGCTCGTTAAAAATGACTGCACATGCTCCCCAACCCCCAGCGTGAGACACAATCGAAAGGCTGCCCATTTTTAAGAGCTTGTTATGGTAACGCACGTAAGAGATCTGTAAGATGATGTTTGGTCATATTGCATTTCTCATCAAATTCTTCCAAGACCAAATGCTTTGTTATCAACATTAATTGTATAGCTCTATACTGTTATCGCAAGTCAACAAGTGTTCCAGAAACATCTGAGACAAAGTTGATACTTAAATGAAACCAAACTAAGACCACCATTAATTCACCTGAGCTATGAAAGAGCAACCTCTGAGGAATCTGCCTTGAGATGTCAAACAAGAAGCGTGGTTCTCAAAGCACGAGTGCTTACATTGTTTCGTCATAACTCTCTTTTACATTCTTACCTTACATATCATTCTTTCCCTGAGTGTTTGGCGTCAGGGCAGATCCAGTCTCCTCACAACCCTAGGGTGCTTGAGAACTACACAAGCTCTCACAGGTTTGTTAATTAGAGATGAGCTGAGCCCTCAGGTGGTACACTGAAAACAAAGTTCTGCACAGTAACCTTAGCCTTATTTGAACCAACGGGGGTGCTAGAGAGGGTCATCTGAAGAATGCACAGTAATAGTGTTCAGATACAGAAACTTTCTAGCAGTGAACACACATGCAAGTTGTAACTGCAAATGGCATAATACAGTCAAGGGGAGTGCATATTTATTTGAACTCTAGCCCAACCCAAACCCCAACCCTAAACCTAAACGTCAATAAAATTGTAATATAAAAATGTTGCAGCAGGTTGATAGACATTGCTCGAATTAAACTAAAGTGATAAAAAGAGTCAACAATGAAAGAATTGCCCCTCCCAGTTTTATTTCTTAGTGACATAAAGGTATTTCTTTCTCCTAAAAGTAATTGGCCACCCAGGCTCTCACTTGATTAGTTTTGGGGTTTTTTTAAATGCGTGGATGTCTTTCTTTTGCCAAGAGTTACCCACCACATGTCCGGCCTTTATATTGACAGATACCAGAGTTACCATGGAGAACTGCCAAAGACCCAGGGAACAAAAACAAGGGTGCCAGAGAGATTTCTTATGATAGGTTTTTAAAGAGCATCTTATATTATATTTTTATTGAATGGCATAAATAAATAAACTCATTCAATCATGTGTTGTTTTAGCAAACAAGACTTTTAAATGAAAAAAATAATTCCAGTATGTATTCCAGTTACTACATCTCTAATCGATTTATCTATATGACCCCATGGTGATTTGTCACTAACTATGTAGGAATTTATTTGTTTTATGTGCTTGTTTGTGATGTTTGTTAAGGCAGGCATCTCTGTTACTATTGTTTGAACTTATGGTTAGGGATTTGAACAAACCCACAACCCTAAATATTACACTTCGGTACACTTTTCATTACGGAGTGAAGGAAGGACCCAAAAAATATCTAGAGACCAGAATACAGATTTGAAGTTGGCTCTTTTTGAACAACCAGCTAGAAACTACCCTAAACACCTTAGCAACCAAATAGCAATAACTTGGAATTTACCCATGAGACCATAACATTGTGGTTGACAAGATTTGCATGGGCCAGCAACACCATCACATTTTTTTGTTTTTTTGTTTTCAGAAAATGTGAACATCTAGTTAAATGTAATGCATATTGAATTTACTTGCATAGAGCAATACTTTGAGCATATTGTAATTAAATTGCATCTTTTTAAGAAAACACTTTGTAAAGTGGCTCAGTGGTTAGTATTGTTGCCTCACAGCAAGAAGGTCCAGGGTTCGAGGCTAGGAGCTTTAAGTATGGAGTTTGCATGTTCTCCCTGTGTTTGTGTGGGTTTCCTCCAGGTGCTCTGGTTCCCCCCCCACAAGCCCAAAAAAGGTTAAGTAAATTGGCAACTCTAAGTTCCCTCTGTGTGAGGGAGTCACACACAGTCACTGGGGGTTGTGTCAGGAAGGGCATCTGGTGTAAAACCTGACAAAATCAAATATATATGTGGACTATCACAAAGTGGACCCTGCACTAAATGCTAGGAAAGAGAGGATGTCTTTGAACATTTCAGGTTAGGGGTTTCTTTTACTTGACAATCTTTTTGCTTTTTAGATTAAATTAAACCCAGAACAAAAGATTCAAGAATCTTCCTTTTTAGTCTTAGACACCCCAAAAGAGCAGCGGGGTGATAGATGAGCCAAGAGCCCATCTCATAATTTCATTAGATAATTAGAGGAATGACATAATCCGGTCACCCCAGACCCCTTTAAGCACAGACTTTACAGGTCACCATTTTTCTTTCAAACTAACTGAAAACTTGTTTGGAGAGAATGGAGCAACAATAAGGAGAGTAATCTGATTGTGTGGCAGCTCCATATGGCACCCTGGGATGTTTGTTTTTCAATGGCCAGTTTTGTGTCAATGGTAAAGGCCCATTAGCCCCACAGAACACAACAAACCTTGTTCACTATTATAGATTAGATTTTTTATTATTTTTATTATTTAGATTTTAAAAACTATATTACTTGAGTTTTTTGATTTTTGTTAGTTAGTTCGTACTTCGTACTTTTTTTTTTTCAGTTGTTTCCAAGTTTTAGTTTAATTTGAGTTTTTAGTGCCTTAAGTTTATATTTTAGTTTACATTTTAGTATTTTAGGGCTTACTCTAGGGTTAATGCGTTATCTGATATAATTTAAATAGTGAAGGAAAATGTGCTATTTTTCATAACAAATCTGTTCACACTTGTTTGATGGGGGGCTTTTTTTTTTGTTTTTTGTTGTTGTTGTTTTTTCATCCTTTTTTCAATCTTTTCACATTTTGGACAGTTATTGGAATACTTTTGATTTAATCACCTTAATACTGAAAATAACAAAGAAGGATTTTGTCTCAAAATAAATGTGATAATTTAAGGGATTTTTATAAATGTACAATATTTAAAAACATATATTAAATATTAGATCAAATTGTCTCACAAATCAACCTTTAGACACCACACAAAATAGAAAAGTGCTGTGGTAGGTTTAAGTGCAACTACTGTTTTTGTGCTTTATACTTTTAGCCCCGTTGTACCCTAATTCAATTAAGTAACATTTTTCAGGGCCATCTAGTGTTACCATTATCTAGTGGCCATATTTAATGAAGGTGGGTTGTAAAATGTATCTAAAGTTATACTGTGTATCTAAAACTAAAATCATACGCACTTAATTTTATAATGTTCATGTTACTGTGTATTTGCTATAAAGTAATAACTGAGGAATGCTAATTAACTACATGTACTTGATGAGTTTGGTCACTGTACACAACAGCAAGACATAGCCTACAGCCAGCAAGTCAGAGAGACCAACAGATGGATGGATGGAAATTAATGGGTGTGTGGACAGACAGACCGGCAGACAGACAGACAGACAGACTAGAGATGCGCGGATGGGCTATTATTTCATCCGCAACCGCATCACAAAACGCATCATCCGTCCACCATCCATCCGCACCAACGTTTTTGACCAATTTTCAAAACCGCACCCGCCCGCCATCCGCTGATTGGGCAAGGCGCTGCTGATGACAGCCGCGAGACTAGAAAGCTCTCAGAATAGGCTATCAGCAGTGAACTCCGTCTCCGATCGGCGCGCAGGGACAAAAATAAATAAATAGCCTAAATTAAACGCACTTTGGCAAACCTGACCTTATCTGATAGGCTTCTGTACAATATTTTGTACTGTATATATTTTAAACTATTTAGCCTACTGCTAATGAATGCCTATTTCACTTTATTTTTTAGCAAATAGATAGAAAGCTTGAATAAAATAACAAGTAAATACATTTGAGGCTAATTATCTCTACGCACTGTCATGTCAGGGTGACGACTATAGGACGAGCCTGTTCTGAAGACTCCCGTTAATTTTGAATGCACGGGAAGAGAGCGGAGAGCGCGTCTTTTTCAGGCACAGTCCAATTCATTTTATACCATCAACAGGCCAAACATTATATAATAAACTATAGAGCCTCGATATTAAAGAAACGCAGACTCAATTCATTCAGAAATTCCATGAAATTCCACCTCACAACAGTGCATGTTCACATTTGTAATTGTCGAATCGGAAATAGGAAACAACACCAATTCTGCGACACAGATGAACCTTTATTAATAGCCTATTATCTATGCCAAAAGAAACAACAGTCAGTGAAAAATGATTAATATCCCAATGTAGTAGGCATAGGCTATAGCCGCATGTTTTGGCAAAGTTGAAAAAAAAAACGCATATCGTAAGCCTTATAGGCTCAGTCACCCCCACAGACTTAAATTAGAAAAAATAAATATGCCACCCCTCTTTGAACGAACATAAAGTCAGACCAGGCTAAATTGTCCCAATAGCCCATGGACTTAGGATCATCCCACAAACTTGAAGTAGGGCCTATAATGAAATACTACGCCATCACAGTTGCGACAAAGAAATTCTGGCAAAATAGCCTTAAGCCTCGGAATGTAAAAGCGAAGCCAAATAACTAACAGACAATATGTCTAGAATATAATAGGTTAAACCAATATGAACGTAAAATTATCAGCTGACCGAACTCAACAGTTTAGGTTAAACATTGGCTATTATGTGTAGCCTAGGTAACATAGGCTAATTGGTTTAATATGACTGACCTTAGGTCTATTTTGAATTTTTCTTGGCACTATGCAGGAATAAAATAGCATCTACAGTGTCAGGATTCAGACGCTGTCTCGACGCTAGTGCCTGATGAAAATTTGACTATTTCAAAGTGTGCTCGAATTTTTTTTTTTTATGTAGGTATAGCCAGATAACAACATTTAACAATGTATACATATATTTTTCATTTGATTGGTTCAACCGCCAGCCACCCGCCCGAATTTAATTTTAAAAAAAAATTTCGTCACGTCATCCGCCCGATCCGCGGTTTATCCGTGGAGTCCGCGGCTGTAACCGCTAACCGCGCATCTCTAAGACAGACAGATAGATAGATAGATAGATAGATAGATAGATAGATAGATAGATAGATAGATAGATTGTTTGAACATTCTGTCAATGTAAATCTATGGGACTTTCCCCATTTTTTATCTCCCAGTACTGGGAAAACTGTAATTCTGATCAGTTACAAAAAAATATAGCAACAGAACAGTCTGAATGTCTCTGTCAAGTTTGGTGGATGTCACTTAAAAGCTCTAGGTGTTACAATTGATAAATTTGGTCTGTTTAGGGATTTTGGGAAAGTCTGTAAAAAACAGTATCTTGGCTTTGTTAAGTGAACACGATAACAGTAAAATATGTTATAACAATCAAATAATATGTGCCTCAGTGGAATAACACTGAGGCACTATGGGATACAAAAAGCACAGCCATGACTATTCTGTTCCACACGACTGAAAGGGCAAGATAAGGGAAGACGGGTGGTGATTCAGCATTGTTGGGTTTTCAGCTCGCTGGCTTTATGCATATGTGTTGAAGAGTTTAGACTGATAATGCAGCACTTTGTTTGACAAGTCTTACTCTTTCTTGGCTACACTCTCTCTTTTTTGTGGCATGTATTGTGATGCAGGGCATTAGCCGAGCTTGCCTGTGCAAAGACATAGAGGTCAAGGTCTAATTTTCACAGCCTGTAAGATCTCGCAGCAGCCATTGGACATTTATAAAAGATACAATGCAAAGGGCCTTAAATAGGAAAAATGCTTGTTTAAAGCTATTACAGATTAAAAGTAAAGCATTTGCTGTCAATGTTAAAATACACTGTCTCCTATCCCACTGTAATTGAATAGACAGATAAAAGTAAGCCATTTGTAGATTGAGTCCCCTGAAAAGTGTAAACAATGTGGCTCTGAGGTGCTTTTGAAAAATTGCAATGCCCTAGCAACCACACAGAACACCCCGAATCCACCAAGCAATACCCTGGCAACCATTCAGAACACTGAAGTATTATAAAGCCGAGTTTTGCACTGGTAAACATCTCTCACAACTTCTATAGGAAATGTAAAAATCTAGTTTGTGCTTGCTAAGACATAACAACAATAATAGCTTCCACTGCAACAAATCAAAGGAACAACATGGGGAAAGGGTGTATGCACAGGAATTTGGCTATTTACATCCAGACTTACACACTGAACAGAAATCTGTTGACATTTTTCCTCACATCAATATGCGGTTTGTGACAGCTAAGTAGCTAACATGTAGCTTAAGGGATCTAGCAGCCTCATTTTTGAGCAAATGAGCTTTCACTTGCCAGTTATCTGTCATAGACAGAAAAGCTTCTACCTTTATGATATTGTACTTGAAAGAACTTAATTACTTGAACCTTAAGCTAGGCTACTCACAGACTCTGAAACATAAACTGATCTAAAGATATGTCATTAGCTCCATACATCCCACCTGAAACCCCTTCAGCTAAGGTTTGTTTTCTAAACCTGGATACTAGCCAACTACAGATTCATCAGTTTCTTTTTAAAAGAGTAGTACCATAAATCATAAAAGACACATTGCTTGGATATTTAAGGGCAAAAAGATTAATCAGACTGTGTTTTGCCAGGCTTTGTGCAAGTGTGAGTGTGTCTGGAAAATTCCAGTTTGAGGTGAACTCAAGGTAGCTTGGAATGGTTATAGTTGATAAAAATATGGGTTTTGTTTGTAAGCTAAATGCTTCTTTTTGTAATTCGGAAAGGCCAAGATTGATCTCACAGTAGATTTGGTGACAAGAAGTTGATTGTTTTGTATACTAAAATTAGACTATGCTTTTCAAATGTCTGAAGAGCCCCTAGTGGCCAAAGCTGGAACTATAGTTGTGCATATGCACAACAGTACTAAGACACAAGTTGCATTCTTTCACTTACTTCTTTGAATGAATATGATGTCAAAAGCAAAGTGCGTCCAATTTTCTGAAACATTTGACTAGTTGTTACTACTCCTAACCCAAACCCTAAACCTAACCCAAACATAACAACCAAACAGCGTTACTTCACTTACTTCTGTGCAAATGTATTGCTAGGGATCTAAATGGAGGTGACTTTCAGGGCATATACATTCACCGTATGGAGGTGCTTGTCCAGAATCAACATAATTACATGGGAAGTCTGCATGTTGTTTCTGAGGGTTCCAGTACCGTCGGCCCCAATTGTATCCTCAGTTTGAATTGTTGCTTATGGGCCGGCATCTACGGAGTGTCAGGTGTTTTATTAATCGCTATAAATTCACTTTTGCACCAGATGCCATCTGCCTATGTAACAGATATGTATATATAAATACACTTCTACTTGTCCCATGGGGGATTAATAAAGTTGTAAACTTTTTCTTTTTTCTATTATACCAACTTACAAACATTTCTGCATCGGCTCCAGCGTGTTTACCTTTCCTTGTGGTGCGCGGAAGAGCGTCATATCCGGGTTTCAGATTGTTGAAACCAGGAATTAATCGTGTTTCGGCAATTCGGAGATTGCATTTTTCCCTCTAACATTACGTTTTTACTCCACTGATGGTTAGGTTTATGTTTGGAGATTTACAGTAGATTTTTAGTTTGGTTTTGAGATTATGGATTTGTGGTGGAAGTACGAGACAATGGATGTTTGAAAACACCTCAAACGATCATTTCCCAGAGGTTTATGCAGTAAAAAAGTTGAGCAAGCTTTTTCAAACTCTCAATAAGTCCATGTTTACTAAATTAGCTATGTGGATTCAGATTGAGTGTGTTTATCTTTAAAAAAAATGGTCTTAAAACAACATTTGTATTTACTGATTAAATAGTTGAGGAAGTGCCATAATTACTCAAATACATATCGAGATTGTGGTTTTCTTGACATACTAAAACAATGGTAAATGTCTTTTTTTTATGAGTCTAACAGAGTCTTGCAAAATAGGAAATTTAAATAGGTTCACTCTAGTCTAGTGCACTTTTCATGCTTCTAAGTTTGTGTGAGGGATCAGGCTCTTCAAATAATTGAGCGTTGATTTATTACAGTGTGAGCACACACTCTTTCTCGCAAACACACACGTGTTTGCCTAGTTATCTAGAGTAAATAGGCACTTCCTATCGACTTCTACTAAGCTAATAATAAAGACTTGAATTTGTGTGCTTTAAACTCCCTTAATTGTAAAAAAAATCATTATAAAACACATCCAGAAAAAAGGATGGTGGCAAAAGTAATAAGATAAAATACACCAATGTACAATAAACAATTATTTTAGTAGTAGTAGTAATAATCCAGCCTGATCTAATTATTATTTGTAGATATCCACAAATAAAAGCCTACATTTGTATACATTTTGATATATGATGAAATGTATTGACAACATCTTAAACTATTTTTTTATATGTATACAGCTTTAGAAATTCTTTATACTACAAATATATTTGTACAGTTACATTTCAACCATGTTATAGATATATTAGATCAATATGCTAATATTGAACGTTTCAGTATATGTGCAAACGTTAGTGAATAAATGTTTACTAGAACCATATTTCATTTAATAATACATACGAATACTCAATACAATAGATCTTATTAAATAATCAAAATAAACGATTCTTATTTTAGTCTTTGGGCTGCTTACGGTTGGTAAGCAACATTGGAAGATGATGTAGGATAGCCAGAGACAAAGATGAGACCAATGATTCATGAGCGCTTTATTGAGTTTTATGGAGATGCATACAGCACAGCCGGGTCTATGCAAAAACACCTTAATGGTTGTGAACACAAACTTTTATAGCCATGAGACACCTGCAGAAGAGAAGATCAAATAAAGAACATTCTAGAACAGGGGTTTTCAAATTGGGCGAAAGTGAGACTCCCCCTAGAGAACTTGAAGACAGCCGTGACACCCCCCCCCCCCCCCCCCCCCCCCAAACACCCACATTTTTTTTTAAAAGATACACTTTTTTTTATTAAGCTATCAACATTCCATTTCATATTCAGTTTCATTTTGAAATATTGTTATATTTGTTTAACATATATACATACATTTTGTTTGCATACTTTGCAACACATTTTTACCACATTCAAGCAATTGGGAAACTGTTAAAATTAGCCTTCTGCACAGAATCCTCCACAGTCAAAAAAATAAACTAAGTATTCTCAACAGCCCTATAACCAAATAGCCAACAAAATCAGACATAGAACAAAATCAGCATTGATCAGTATTTGCTTTTAAGCAGGGTCAAAGCGGAAAACCTGCACTCACACAAGTAAATGGCGGTGAAGGGGATGAGGACTTTCATAGCCTTTCCAGAGAGGTGAGCAAACTCAGTCCTATATGCAAAGCAACGCGATATGATGCTTCAGTCACCTTAGTATTAACAGAGCTAAAAGTCTGGAGTACTCACTTTTGTGTTTGCAATTATTTCAGCTTTCTGTCCAAAAATTCCAGTGGCTTGGCCACCAGACTAGAGCTTGGCCTCAATGTGACGCTGGAGCACCTCTTTGCAAATAACACTCTGTGGCAGTGGTGCATCATCGGGAACGGTTCAAGAAAATCCCAACTTTAAATATTTGTGATCATACTTCCTCCTTTTTTTTTTTTTTGCTTGGCCCAGAACCTGCCTCCTCTCCTGTAGACTTTTGTATTGTAGAAACTACAAAGTGATCCAATTTGCAACACGCATATGCATAACACGTACTTTAACATGCAAGCTAGCAGGACAGATGTGTACAGACGTGAAACGTTGTGTTTTTTTCCCCGTGCTGCTCCTCACCAACTAAAAACATATGTTCTAGAAGTTAATACAGATAACAGCAATAATAGCATAGGAACAAGACATTGCATAACAGACATAGGAACAAAGACATTCATTGAAGGACAACTCTGGGGCAACAACACACAGGCTTCAAATGTGTATCAGTTCCGACTTCCCTTCTGTCTGCCCAGGCCAGGTCATGGATAGAGGTGGCCCGTATGGGGAATGTTTGCAGAACAATGCATGCTTATGCTGTCCCATAACAGAATGCAGAACACTGCTTTCTGTATACTGTCCCATAACACAGGTTGATGAAACATACAATATGGGTGTACAGTATATGTGTCTACTGGCATAAAATGTGTCTATTGGCATTACACAATGGCTCATCCAATTGGAACTTAGGGTCGGATCTACCCTTAAAATATAAAAATAACCGTAAATGTATTTTCAGTATTGTTCAGCCTTGTTTAGTCCTGTACATGTGTTTAGAACTGTTTTCATGAGGGCACCCCAAAGGAAGTTTTTAGGTCACATCCACATTTTTCATTTGAAAACTTTGTTACTAGTTTTCTAATGTCATCGTTTTCCAAATTATGCGATAATGGAGAGGGTTTATGAAACACTTTGATTTTGGTGAAAGAAAACACCATTACAGTTGGCGTGAGAGGTGTAAATGTAGCAAAATGAATGCATTTTCAAACCAAAAGGTTGGACGTAGCCTTAACCTTGTGCGACCCCACTCTCTTTCTGTGCGGACATTGTTGTTTTGGCTTCGATATGTGCATATGACACATAATTTAAATTAATTTAAACTGACTGATCTCAGTTCAGGAGACTATGTGCTGTCAGTAAAGGGTTAAACTTTAAACGTACCGAGTCAAGTGACAAAACAACATGGCAGAGTTTGTCTTTGGGAGCAACGGCAACAAAAATATATCTGGTAAGAAACCTAATTAAGTTTTAAAATTGAAACCTTTTTGAGTCAAAAGATTAGTCTCTAGTTTTATCTGATATGCCATTTTTTAAATTTGAGCTATTTATCGCAAAACTCCATGCTGTTAAACACAATGACCACTTTAGTGGACAGTAATGCTTGTTCTTCATTAGAAATCATTTATTTACTGCATTTTCACATTTAGAAAAAGAAAATGTTTCTTTCAGTGGCTTTATATGGAGTAATAATGAAAATAAGGTGCATTTCGAACTGCTCTGAGACCAGTGCAGACAGACCTTGGAGGTTAAGTCATTCACTAAATAGGGAGCAAAGCAGCATCCTATAGCTTTCCTATGCAGCCAAGTACGTTCACTCCTAAAATCGGAACAAAAGTTCAATTTCAGGCTGCAGATGATGTTTGGACCACTTAGCATGTTTGGCAGACATGGGACAATGATAATCTGTACTATCTAATACATAGATTGAAAATATATAATGTTTATTTTAACATGGTTGGCAGTGATTGGATGACGCTGACCATTTCTTTGAATCAGAATTATTTATGGTAATGTCTGATTGGTAAAATGCTTCAGCACTGGCTATCACTTGTTTGTTTGACAGTGCAAAGAGAAACATTGAGATTTTGTTGCCAAAGTAGAAAAAAAACATAACAGTCAAATCAAGTCAAATTATTTGTATATATATATATATATATATATATATATATATATATATATATATATATATATATATTTGTGCTTTTCTCAATACACATTGTTCCAAAAAAGCAGCTTTACAGAAAATCACCTGTAATGTCTGTAAATTCTCAAAAACATAAATTAACCAACACTCCTGGAAACATAAACAATTTCTATACTCACTTTCTATAGCTTGGTATTAATTCTACAACAATAGTCAATATTCCCGCTGTCCAAATATGTTTTTTTTTTTTTTTGCATGTTTTATTAGGTGCTACTAGTTACAAATGTTACAAAAAAGGGAAATGGAAAATGCACACAGCAGTCACACTCGGACCTCAGAAGGTTAAGATAACTGTTGTGATTGTTGGCAATGGCATGCTGACATTTTTCAAACATTTTGTCCCCAAACGTATAGGGATGTCATAAACACACACCAACACAAACATAAACAAACACATCCTCAGTCCAACCCTCTGACATCCCTGAGCTCAGATTTTGCTTCCCTAGGAACTTCTTCATTTAGACTAGAGTGTGAGACAATGCAGCCTGCTGCCTTTGTGTGTGGGACATCCAACAGAGCCACAATATGGCAAGTCAGGGATCAATGGGACCAAACAGAGTTCAGCGGGGAGGGCCCTCAAGGGCTGGCACAGGAGCATGAGAGACAGGGCGACCCCATGAAGTTCTCTTCCAAGGAATGGGGAGTGTGAGGACTTCAGGCATGGGTAGGCGGGGGCTGAATGCTGCTCTACATATTGAACTTGATTTCGTGTTTTCAACTGGCAAATAATGCACCCACACACACATCTCTCTTGGCCATATGTAGCCAACAGATGGGCATCTGGGAAAATAGCTTCAAACTTGCAATTGCTTATAACATCCTCTGGAAAATAGTCCAGAGGAAGTTGTTATAGTTCAGTGGTTACTCTTTCGTAGCTCACAAGACTTAAAGGTGATGAGTATAATTTTTTGAAGTCAAAATACAACCTATGCCTGTGTGGCAGCGGGGGCGTGGTCAACCGCCCGTCCGGAGAGGGGGAGCGGTAAGGGCGCTTGCACCTGAGCGAAAATATGTCTAACACCTGTCTCTAATTTCAGTGAGCATGGGGAGAGCAGCATATAAGAGCCACAACAACGCCAGTCGAGAGAGGCCAGTCTAGTGTTGGCAGCTGAAGCCCACAAGTGTTTATGTTTATGAGAAACCCTGTGTTTATTATAAGTAGTTTATGTTCAGTTCTGTACCTTTACTTTGAAGAAATTAAAACCCATACCTTTGAGTTCTCCATCCTGTCATCGTGTCCTTCTTCCCCTGTCCAGTCGAGTGTTACAGCCTGATTGGGAATTATGCATTTCCACAGTCTAGAATACATCTAACAGACTGAGCTGCGTTCATTACATATACCATTACATATACCAGTGGTAAAATTCCGCCATACAAAGAAGGTAATTTATACACTTTTATTAGATCCACCTGGATGTCATTTATACAGTACATAAATATTATATTTAAAATATATCTGAAAAGTTCCTCTATCATTGATTGATAAATAAAGTCTCACTATGGGATTATGCCTGAATATTGAACTAATTGAATACTCAAATGGAATTTCTGTTCCGATCAGTCGTCAGAGGATTCATGAAGATTTGTGCAAATATATATATATATTTATTTATTTATTTATTTATTTATTTTTACATTTGGCAGACACTTTTATCCAAAGTGACTTAGAGTGCACTTATTATAGGGACAATCCCCCAGAGCAACCTGGAGATAAGTGCCTTGCTCAAGGACACAATGGTGGTGGCTGTGGGATCGAACCAGCGACCTAATGATTACAATACATAGCGGTTAAAGACACCTTAAATAAAGTGTAACCATCCTCTATGGGGGATCCCTATGGACCATTACAGCATTTTCACACACAATGAAACCACTCTGTGATCTACATACACACATATGCGCATTAGATAAATGCAAATCATACTGTTCTTCTTCTGTTGTATTTATTTTACTGTCAGAACTCATTGCCATTTCCTTTACCTAGATCTTGTGTTAGTATTTACAATGCTCTTTGTTATTTTTTTTCCTCTTGAGCTTGGCCTTCATAGGTCAAGCGAGCATTTGTTACAAGCTGCCATCCATGCAGTCTGTCTCCCATAATCGACATTTAATGGAGGCAAACATTAGATCTGTTCTTCCCATGCACAGCGCAGGGCCAGAGAGGTCAGTTGTCTTTCTGCCAAGCCCATCTGTCCAACATTCCACATCAGGACCAAGATCCATCCACCCACAGTGAGGGGGAGGAGCAACGATCAGCCCCGCCCCCTGCTGACTACATGACCTTCCCTAGCTTTGACTATACTCAAATGCCCATCATCGTCAAAACACTTGCTGATATTCACAATCTGTTCCTCCTGTAACATGAAGCAAAACAAATTGTTCTGTGCATACGGAAGGAGTTATGATGTGGGTTAGTTTTGGTGGATAGCTTTCAATAGACCTCATTCATAATAGCACCATCTTTAGACTGTGAGGGATAGACTTACTGTTTCTTTAATGGGTTGTACTGTAACAGGTTGCAGTGTTTTGGATCATTCCACTGATGTAACGTTGAAAAAAACACTTCTTTCCAAGAAATATCAGTTGGCAAAAAATTAGATGTGAGAAATTTAGATGTGATTTAGGAGCTTTATACAGCTTTATACAGTGGATGACATTGAAGAGACTGTAAGTCTATCCCTCACAGCCTCATTTCCATTCCCTTCAAAAACCAAGCATGCCGCTACTGTTAATGAGGTCTATGGATAGCAAAGGAAAGTGGTTGGCTGATGTCCTCTGTTAGTGCATTAAACAAAGAAGGACTGTGTACAAATGCATGAAAATTCAGAATTAAATCCTGAAGATGATCATAATCAAGATTGAGGAATGTTTCTTCTTAAAAGTAACCTTATTGCATTACTCCTTTAAGGCTAAGATATGTTTCTGTTTTCCATATGCTGTACATGCCATATATCTCAATTTGGAAAATTGGGTTCTCCCAATTTGGAATGCCCAATTCATAATGTGCTTTTAAGTCCTCATGGTCATGAAGTGATGCACCTGAATCCAGGTGGCGGAGGACAAATCCCAGTTGCCTCCGCATCTGAGACTGTCAATCTGTGCATCTTATCACGTGGCTTGTTGAGTGCATTGTGACATAGCGCATGTGGAGGCTTCATGCAATCCACCGTAGCATCCACACTCAACTCACCGTGCACCCCACCGTGAACAAACCGCATTATAGTGACCACGAGGAGGTTACCGCATGTGATTCTACCCTCTCTAGCAACCAGGCCAATTTGGTTGCTTAGGAGACCTGGCTGGAGTCACTCAGCACGCCCTGGGATTCGAACTAGCAAACTAGTGAACCCCAGGAGGGGTAGCCAGCATCATTACCACTGAGGCCAGCATCCCTTAAAACAAATATTTAATTATTTTATTTATATTCAATTATTCAGACTGTACAGCTTATATAACCTTCAAACTAACCAAACTGCTTTACATTTTTAGGCAAGGCCAACATTTATTTACATAATTGCTGAGGATGAGTGTTTTTACCCCCAAGTATTTAATGCGATGACTATATTTCTGCACAGACGGCACTTCCCTTGCAGAGGGCAAAGGTTTCATCACACAAAAAACTAACCCAGTAACCCTTCGCATTGGCTTCAGCCATTATGAAAGCATTTCCTTTCTGGTATTGGAAGGGTCCACTGCAGACATTATCCTCAGCAGTCCCTGGTTGGTGCAACATTCTCCTGGGCATCTGGAGAGGTCATGTCCTGGGATAAGTCCTGCTTTCGGAGTTGCCTGGCACTTCCTCATTGAGTCCCTTTTACAATTACCCATTCTGATCCACCATGTCCTGCATCTGTCTTCACCACCTCCATAGAAAGTCCCCTGAGTAACTGCAAACTTGATATCGCTCCAGTCTACCTGAACTTCCAAGATGTTTTTAGCCCTCAAAGAGCTTCAAAGTTACCACCTCATTGACTCTGGGACCGTGCCATTGATATTCTGCTCGAGCTCCATTCTCACAAGGCCGCATCCATCCTCTCTCACTCCCTGAACAGAATGCCATGGAGGAGCATGTAGAGGAAGCACTCAAACAAGGATACATTCAGCCCTCAACATCCCCTGCTGTTTTTCCTTCGTCTCCAAAAAGGACGGAGGTTTAAGGCCCTGCATAGATTGTCGTGCTCTGAATGAGGTCACTGTAAAGTACCCTCTACCCTTGGTCCCAGCTGCTCTGGACACTCTACGGGGAGCAATGGTGTCTGTGGAGTGGAGGGGGCAGGGCCAGGCTGGAATGTCGCACGCCAGGTCCCCAATCGGCCTCATGAGGTGCGCGAGGGATAAAGGCGGCTGGTGACGATGGTTCGAGAGAGCAATCCCGGACATGTCCGTTGTGTGTCTGTGTTTGTGCTTTTGTTTTAAGTTCTACATTAAAATATTATTTATATTGACAAGCCGGTTCTCGCTTCCACCCTGCCCATCCTGATCCTGCGTTACATTGGTGCCGAAACCCGGGAAGGAGGAGGGATGCACATCGCAGGGTCCTCGACACTGCCGTCCACCCAGGCAGCGGCCTTCTACCGGGTGACGGAGTAGCCCGACTGCCCGGATGCGGGGAACGGCCGCCGTCCGCGGGGCGAGTGGGGACTGGATTCCCCGACCGCCTGGAGCAAAGGAGCCGCTGCCGGGGGCCATCCCCAGAGATGCGGAGGGATTGAGGGAAGATCGCCGTCCGCGAGGGGAGGAGGGAAGTAACTCCGCGACTGCCCAGAGCGGTAGAGCCGCTGCCAGGGGCGGAGGAATGTCCCCACGCGTCGCCAGGAAAGTGGAGGGGCCTTCTGTCCGCTGGTGGTTGGAGGTTGGCTCCGGTTCGCCCGGAGAGGAGCGGCTGTCGTCTGCCGGAGAGTGTGGAGGAGTGTGCGAGGACCACGCGATGGTACATCAGAGAACCGGTGAGCGAGCTTTTTCTCTCTCTCCTCTCTCTCTCGCTCTTTCACACTATGTTGGCCTTTTCCCTTGCATATCTTTTTTGTGTTGTTTTCCCCTCCTGTCTCCTCCCAGGTCATTGAAGGTGGGGATAACCAGCCGGCAGATGGGCGCAAGGCACGCCCCTCCCCAGGGATAGGGGGGGATGTAAGTCAGACCTGTGGCACCCCAGCCTGAGGTAACGCTGGGAGGAGTGTGGAGTGGCAAATAATTCCAATATTAAAATATTATTTATATTGACAAGCCGGTTCTCGCCTCCTCCTTGCCCATCCTGACCCCGCGTTACAGTGTCCAACAAAGCTCGATCTGTGCACTGCATGCCATCTCATCCAAAGAGAGACTGAGAGGGAATGAGACTAATGGAAAACTGCCTTTATAACACCTACTGGCCACTATGCGTACTGAGTGATGCCGTATGGCCTGGCCTTGTTCCAAGTGTCCATGAATGAGATTTTACGGGAATATCTTCAGCAATTCTTCCTCATTTACATTAACTACATCCTCATCTTTTCCTCTTTTTCCGGTCATACCTAACATGTTACCTTGGTCCTGGAAAAGCTCAGTGAACATCAGTTGTTCCTCAAAGAAGAGAAGTGCACAATCCATCAGCCCTCTGTCCAATTTCTTGAATATTACATCTGTCCTGAAGGTGTAAAAATAGACTCAGGGAAGATCCAAGGAGTACAGACATGGCCACAACTGACTACAGTCAAGGACTTGCAACGATTCCTTAGATTTGTAAACTTTTATTGTTGTTTTATTAGGAACTACAGTACCATTGTGGAACCTCTCCCTTCCCTCCTGCATGCCAAGCCCAAATCTATGTCCTGGTCCTCCCAAGCCAGTCACACCTTCCAGCTACTCAATGAGTCTTTTACCACTGCTCCAGTCCTCCAACATCCAGACCCTGAACAACCGATGGCGTCGGAGCCATCCTTTCTCGGTGGCAAGGGAATCCTCTCAAGCTTCACCCATCTGCCTTTTCCTGAAAAATGTCCCCGGCAGAGCAGTCTCTATGACACACCGGGAGCTTTTCGCCATCAAGCAGGTCCCAGAGGTGTGGTGCCACTAACTTGAGGGTTCCCGTCATCCATTCTAAGTAATTGGAGATAATTGGGAGGCACGATGGCAGAACCCTTGTCAGGACAGGTGAGCCCTATTCTTCACATGCGTCAATTTCACCATCACCTATCATCTAGGGTCCAAAAACATCAAGGTGGATGCCCTCTCCCAGCTTCATTCTCATGATGCTACCACTATCACTCCAGAACCCATCCTTTCTCCATCTCCATCATCAGCCACATTCAGTGGATCCTGGACGAACAAATATCTAAAGCCACGTCCGCTGAGCTTGCCCTGCCAGGGTGTCCTTAGGGATGCACCTACGTACCCACATCTCTCCATTTCCATCTCCTAGACTCTCTTCACTCCTCCCTGGGCACTGGCCACCCCAGCATTCATCAGACCCTCTCGCTCCTTTGTGAATGCTACTAGTGGACCCAACATTTCTAACTCCCTTACAATGTGTGCTCTGCTTCCAACCTCCCTTGTTCCCATGGTCCGGTGAGCCATCCGAGGTCCTCACAGTTACACAGTGGTTTGAAGAGGGTGAGCGGGTCTGAGAGCACACGTCCACATAGAGAGGGCAGTCCGGCGCCAAAAGAGTCAGGCCTATGCTCAGCACTCCACCTACATACCAGCCCGGACGAAATGTCTGGCACTCCACACGAGACATCCGGCTCCAACTACCCTGTAGAAAGCCAAGTCCCCGATGCAGTGGTCCCTTCACCATTACCGAACAGATAAATCCATTCACATACCATATTGCACCTACCTTCCACGTACTGTCACGCATCCACCGGGCTCTCCCTTGCCCTGATCACTCTCTCAGAGCTACTAATCACCAGCACCTGCACACAGTTTCACTAGTAATCAAGAACAAATACCAATACAAATACCCATCACAGCCACAAAGTCATTGTCTAGTCTCCCTTAGGATCACACAGACACCACTGCTGTTCTGCAGTGTCCTCTTTCTTCGTGAGCCCTTCATCATTGTTGTTTTTTATCAGTGACTGTCTACAGCAAACCGAACTACTCTGAAACCAGTTTAAAGTTCATTTATCATTCTACTCACCTGTTTTCTTACCTGTGTTTCAATAAAGTTCCCGCATCTGGGTTCACCGTCCATCTGTGTGTATTGCGTTCCTAACAGAGAAATCAATCAAAGGTTGAAATAAATGACACCACATGACAGATATTGGCCTGCAGGTGATTTTAACAAAATGCCATCCTGAGCATCCCTGAAAAATGCTAATTGTTTTAAGGTATTTGCCCCCAGTGATTCATTTGTTATAATCATCCGGCGTAAAACCTGGGCCAAGTCAAATATGCGTATCAAGGATGGTTCGCTTTTGTGACCCCTAACAAGAGCAGCCGGAAGAATTAATTCATTATATTATACACCTGTTAAAGACCCATTCTATGTAATAGACACCACAATTTTAAAAACACACACACACATACATTTAGAGGTCTCCACCACCTAACTGGCTGTCTTCCACAGGATGGCCTGAGGGCGATGAACTCAATAACTCTTTCACAATACTTTTCTCGTGAGCATTCACTATACATTTTACATGTCATTTTTTGTTTGTCATAAATGTCACATTTTTGAGTTAGTGGAGAAAAGAGAGAAGCAACAGAAGAGAGAGAACAGAAAGTTTTAATATATTACCTTTGTGGGGACCTGGGTAGCTTAGCGAGTATTGACGCTGACTACAACCCCTGGAGTCGTGATTTCGAATCCAGGTTGGGCTAAGTGACTCCAGCCAGGTCTCCTAAGCAACCAAATTGGCCCAGTTGGTAGGGAGGGTAGAGTCACATGGGGTAACCTCCTCAGGGTCATGATTAGTGGTTCTCGCTCTCAATGGGGCACGTGGTAAATTGTGCATGGATTGCAGAGAGTAGCATGAGCCTCTACCTGCAGAGTCTCCATGGTGTCATGCACAATGAGCAATGTGATAAGACGTGTGGATTGACTGTCTCAGAAGCGGAGGCAACAGTCTGGAATTTACAGTATCAACGAGTTCTTAAATAACTAATGTTAAATAATTCCTACATGTCTGAACCACTATAAACAATATTATTCAGATATGCTTTGCATATTGTATGAGAAACCTTCACTTCCAGCCACAACATAAATCAACCATATCTTCACATTTTCTGCAGAGCAATTACTATATGCACACAGAGTGTCAACACCCATTTCTCTTTGACACACTCTCACTGATTGATCATCACAGTTGAGTAGATGCCTCAGGGAGTCATAACTAGGTAGTGCATTTGATCTTTACTCCAATGACACATCTCGAGGTTTAGGTATAAGAATCCTGGAGCGTATATCATTGTTTGACCCTAGATCTCTACATGCCTCATTATGATTGTTTAGATTAACAGATACTGTAAGTTATCATTCTATCTGATATATCTATGCTGAATTCTTTCAAAACTGCTAAAAACTTGCTAGGGCAAATATTAGACAATTGTCTAAAATTACACTTGCCAATCAGTTCCATCTTTTTATGAAAAAAGAGCTGTCTTAAAAGAATAAGTCACCCTTGTTTCTTTCACAAACATTCCAGAATGTCCTGGTGGCCATTTTTCATACAGTAAATGGGCACTGGGGCTGTTAAGTGCAAGGAATGTCACCCATGTAATTCATGTGCTATATTCCAAGTCTTCTGAATCAATATAATAGCTTTTTGTGAAAAAAAAATCTTCTCATTGCTGCAGTGGTAATTGTGACAGATTAGATGTCAAAGATGATCAGCCACAAGACACTTGAGAATTCAACATAGTCTCAGGACAACTTGTTATGATTTGTACGAGATGGTGAAATTGCAAGGTATTGTACAACCTTTATGCAAAAGATACAACTTTTATTCCCATACAGACAAACCAATCAACAGAATTTCAAATCGATACCATACAGGAAGCACAGTTTAGCTAGCCTCCTATCCAACAGTTTATTTTAAGAAAGGAAATGTCAGTGAACAAATTTGGTTTCTTATTCCATATTTATTTCTGCAATACAAATGAATGATGTACAGTATGTCAATAACCTGCAATACACTTTCCTCATCTCATTCCATGCCACGCTGTTTTCTTTCTTCCATGTACACAACAGTGAATTTACTGTTAACATCATGTTTAGGTTTAGGTTTGGATTAATGGTTTAACTTAAAAATTGTCAAAACACATTTCATTGCTTAATTAATTTTTTCTCAATGGGAGCAAAAGTCATACATTTTTGTACAAGCCAACTCATATAATTTTAGCACCTCAGTAATTTTTACGACATGTCATGAAACCAGGTTTGAGAATCAATTACTTTTAATGTCGTTGACATCAAACCTGGCGCAACATGTCTTGTCAACACAGAACTCTCCGTGATCACGGCCAACTGTCTATTCATCTTGGTTTAAATACGTTAATGCCAAACAGGACAGCCCGGAATCTGGGAGTGGTAATTTCACTTCCAATGTCTCATTTACCACCCAGTCTTGCAGGTTTGCAATTTACTACATTAGGAAAACCAGACCTTTCCTGTTTGAATACGCTGCACAGATCCTGATCCAAACTCTGGCATTTCAAAACTGGACTACTGTAATGCCCTGTTCGCCGGTTCCTTGCTAGCACGATTAAGCCACTGCGGATGGTCCAGGAATCTGCAGCATGTTTGTTCTACAATCAGCTCACGTCACACAACTCTTGATAGCCTATCCCTCCACTGGCTGCCCTCATCAAATTAAAGGCTTTGACTCTGTCCTTCAGGACAGCCAATGGAACAGCACACTCTTATTTCGATTCACTGCTCCAGGTCTATGTCCCAACTTGCTCTCTATGGTCAATAAATGAGCGGCGCATTGTTGTCCCATCGCAAAGAGGCACAACATCCATTTCATGATCATTCACTCTCTGGTTCTCTGTGGTGGAATGAGCTTCCAACCTCCACAAGACCTGCTGATACAATCTCAGCATTCAAGAAACAGCAATCTGTTCTGTGAGCACTTAACTTATCCACATTAATTGCAATTACTAATTATTTAAAAAAAATCCTTGTCCGTCTCTTTCTTCTGTGCTAGCATCTTTACTTGGCGTGATGTAAAATTAAAAAAATTATGAAAGTATTTTTATTTTTGAGTGAAATATTCCCTTTAAAAATTTGCACACCTCACATTTACAGCAATTATACTTACAAAATACCTATTTCATTCTATGTTTTTCTTGACATTATATTAGTTTTGCTTCCTGCACATACTGTGCACATACCTATATCTCTGGCCTGCCCCCCAGGTCACATGTCATTCACTGTCCTGTCACTTTGAACAGTAATTCGCTACTGTAGAGATATAATCAGCTACTGTATCTTATCAAGCTGGATAGCACACTGATTGTCATTTGATAGAGCAGAGAGAGACATACATTTTTAATCTAAGGTGAATTAAAAAGAATGTTGATTAAAGAAGAGTGCTTGCTTACTTTTTCTTGTAATAGGTGTCTGCTAAGGCAAGCATCATTATTGCTATTGATCATAACTTGGCATTAGGGATTTGAAGAACAAAACCCCTAACCTTAAGTTTTAAACTTCAGCATGTAAGCCAGCACTGTTTGTGCTGCAGATGTGAATGAGACCTAAAATTGTGTGTGCTATTACTTTTCTATGCGATTGGAG
This sequence comes from Moxostoma hubbsi, assembly GCA_032164185.1. Lineage (NCBI taxonomy): Eukaryota > Metazoa > Chordata > Actinopteri > Cypriniformes > Catostomidae > Moxostoma > Moxostoma hubbsi. Next base: position 22,765,129 of record JAVLUX010000040.1, on the reverse strand, counting down.
TTACGATTTTCACCTTTTTGTGCTTTCTTTCTTGGTCATCAAATGAACAGTCGTGTGAAACAGGCCTGTCGTTCAATGAATAAACAAGGCCATATATTTGAATGTACTCCTGTATTAGATAATTGATGTTGTACTCATGTAAACTGGTGAACTTTTCCAAAAGCTGTCAACTTGAAACAGACTTTTGCTTGGAATAGGTATTTGAGTCGTTTAACTGTAGCTCTAGGCCTCAACTACGACGACAACAACACCACCACACATTGAAGTGCTAGAGAGTTTGGCATGTGTAGCTAGAAATACAGGATGGAGTTTTCAGTAAGTGTAAAACAGCTACCAGCCCTCAGGTATGGATGAGAAATGAATGATGAATTCAGCAATGAACCAGAAGGAGATCCAGGTATGAATGGAGACGTTACAAGTTTAGACACACAATCTTTAGGAGTATACACATCCTCCTAAATAACCCCTTTAAAGCACTACATTTGGGTTAATGATGCGATGCTCATGTTTTTGGTCTGTTACTATTCATTTATTTAAATAAATGTTATGAATGATATTCATACAATCATTCAGTAAACCTTGTACAATAAACATGTACACTTATTGTTCAGATTCTAAACAGGGCTGTCAATCAATTAAACTTTTTTAACAAAAAACATCGAATTAATCGCAATACTCAAATTCATAAATATGTGCTAAGAAAGGCCACTAACTAAAGATTTTGAATTGTACATATGGATCAGAATTTCTTTTGTCAGTTTTATTTGATTGTTACGTCTCTCTGATTTTCAGCCCCTCACATTATAATGCTATGTAGGAAGCTGTCTCAAGTTGATGTACAGTATGTAGTGACTCTGACATCACTGGAATTCCTGTTGCTGATGGCACGCTGCACGAGTGTTTGTTTGTAGCCTGTTTAGGCTGCTTAGCATTGCTTATTCTTATTCTCAAATGTTCATTGTTATATTCATCGTTCATCGTTATATACTTTGTCATTTTACCGTGTTTCAGGTTTTTCCTCTTTTCTACTGTTTCATCTGCGAGTATTTTACCTGTTGCTGCTGGAACCTAGCTAGAGTCTGTGTTTGTAGCTTACTAGTTATTTAGCATCACTTATATATCTGTTTTCAGCCTTTAATCCTTAACATTTTAACAACGTTTTCCCTCATATTATTCTATTATCACGATTCAACTGCGTGCATTTTTTTCAGCGCGCACCCGTTTTTTTCTCCTCTGCGGTACACAGATTATTGCATCGATCTCAAAGCACAGCTTCTCAAGAACAAACAACAACAAACAATTGCGTGAGGGTTTCACATCAATCTCAAACCCTCACCGCTCAGGAACTTCCAAGAACAAACAATTTGCGGTTAAGTCATGGCATCTGCTCATGTTATCTTCTTGCATTGCATGTCACATGTTTACAATGGCCTACTCCGTCAGCAGTGAGGGATTCACATGTGATAAATGTAAGGAATTAGTCAGGCTGATGGAGAAGGTTAATGAGTTAGATACTCGCATCCGAACGCTAGTGAAGGTCAGTGAGAAAGAGAAGCCAGTAGATACTGTTTGGGATGCAAACATACACACTTTGGTTCCAGCTATAGAGCCCTGCAGCAGGGCATTTGGATGACGTCTCGGCGGCATACTCGCTCAGCAAAGAGACACCACTCTCCCGTTCCTGTTAGGGTTTCCAATCAATTCTCCCCACTCAGAAACCACACCCACAGAGAATCATGTTGAAAGAGCCCTTGTTATTGGCGATTCTATTGTAAGGAACGTGGAAATAGAGACTCCAGCCACTATTGTTAATTGCATTTTGGGGGCCAGAGCATCTGACATCAAATCAAATTTACAAGTGTTGGCTAATGCTAAACGTGGATTTTCTAAAATTGTTTTCCATGTCAGCACTTACGATGTCCATCTTCGCCAGTCGGAGATCACTAAAGATAATGTTAAAGAGGTATGTGAATTTGCAAAAATGATGTCAGACACTGTAATATGCTCTGGTCCCTTCCCTGCTCATCGTGGTGATGAGGTTTATAGTAGATTAGTGTCACTGAATGGCTGGATGTCTGAGTGGTGTCTGAAGCATAAAATAGGATTTATAGACAATTGGAATAGTTTTTGGGGTAGACCTGACCTGCTAAAGAGAGATGGACTCCATCCCTCCAGGGAAGGTGCCGCTCTCCTCTCTAGTAATTTGGCTCATAGTCTTAATAATAATAATAATAATAATAATAATAGAACCAGATATTACATCGCAGCACAAGAGTAATAACTTCATGAATAATCAGAAATAAAATTGGAATTATGCAATCATCTGTCATAGCACCTCAGAAAACAGTGTCTAATAATTTTCCTCACATGCCACTTCAATCCTTCTCAGACATAGGTCATGAAGAGCTAACAAATCTTATAGAAACATCAAAAGCTGCAACATGTTTGTTAGATCCTACACCAACTAAGCTCTTAAAAGAGGTATCTACAAGTAGTTACAAATGACTTGCGCTTATCATCTGATCGCGGCTGCATTTTTCTTCTAGTGCTTTTAGATCTTAGTGCTGCATTCGACACGATGGATCACGACATTCTCTTGAATAGGCTAGAGAATTATGTTGGCATTTGTGGAGTAGCATTAGCATGGTTTAGGTCATATTTAGCAGACCGCTACCACTTTGTCTATGTAAATGAGGAATTGTCAAACCAAACAAAAGTAAAATATGGAGTGCCACAGGGATCAGTTTTAGGGCCTCTGCTTTTCTCCTTGTATATGCTTCCCCTGGGAGATATTATCAGAAATCGTGGAATAAGTTTCCCCTGCTATGCCAATGATATACAACTTTATATTTCTTCAAAAACCTGATGAGATTTCACAATTCTCGAAATTAGCTGAGTGTATCAATGAAATAAAAGATTGGATGGCCAGAAATTTCCTTCTACTCAATTCTGACAAAACAGAGGTACTAATTATTGGACCAAAAAACTCTACAATAGTTAATAAGCCAATACAATATAATTTGACTCTCGATGGATGTACTGTTACATCATCTTCAACAGCGAAGAACTTAGGTGTTTTATTTGATACCAATCTGTCCTTTGAAAATCAAATTACCAATGTTTGTAGAACAGCATTCTTCCACCTAAGAAATATTGCTAAATTAAGGCACATGCTCTCTGTTGCTGATGCCGAAAAACAAATTCATGTGTTCATGACCTCAAGACTAGATTATTATAATGCATTACTGGGAGGATGTCCAGCAAGATCAATAAATAAACTTCAATTGGTTCAAAATGCAGCAGTCAGAGTGCTAACGTGAACCAATAAATATGATCATATTAGCCCCATTTTATCTTCATTACATTCGCTACCTGTTAATTTCCATATTAATTTAAAAATTCTGTTAAATACGTACAAAGCTTTGAATGGTCTAGCTCCGCAGTACTTAAGTGACCTTCTACCACGCTATATTCCATCACGTTCATTATGATCGCAAAATTCTGGCCTGTTAATAGTTCCTAGAATATCCAAATCCACAAAAAGAGGTAGATCCTTTTCATATTTGGCTCCTAAACTATGTTCGAGAACCAGACACACTCCCTCAGTTTAAGTCTAGACTAAAGACTCATCTATTTAGCCAGGCATACACCTATTTTATCCTCCGACCCACAATTAAGCTACTTTAGTTTAGTCTGCCGGAATCAAAACCAGAAACATTGATCATTATTTATATCTCTGCAATAAATTGAATGGCATCTATGCTTATATTACTTTATTTGTTTCCCTGTCTCAACCTCGGGACTCCTATTCTGAGGTTACCAGAACAGGCTGGATCCAGAACCATTCCTGCTTCGTGTTGGACATTAGAGATGCTGCGTGTCGCTGAATGATGATATCTAAATGCAGCCAGTGCCAGCCAAACATCACTTCAGTCTATTACGATGGACTTCAGAGAATGAACTGATGCCAACTCCAACCATAAGACATGGGATACTTCATATGCCAGTGCCTGAACCTTGGATTTAGGATGGACCACACTGAACCTCACCGAAATTACCGGCCAGGTTGAACTGCGTTGCACATCCCTGATCTCTGCCTGCATCACCTCAGTCTATTGATGGACTATGATCGTGAAATGGAATGCATAGACTAACAATTGCCAACAAAAGACTTCATCAGCCAATTAACAAGGACAACTGCATCTATGTGAGCTTCTGCAGTTAATCCAGGATGGACTTCAAAGACATTGGTTATTAATCTTACAGTTCAAACAAAATCAATGTTTAAACACTGACCCTTAACACTTACTTGGTTTAATCATTTTAAACCATGACTTTAACTATACATAAGTAATATTTACATTATATTCATGATGTTAGCCAGAGGGGAACTGGCTCCCACAGTGAGTCTGGTTTCTCCCAAAGTTATTTTTTTCCATTAATCAACATCTTATGGAGTTTTGTGTTCCTTGCCACAGTCGCCTTCAGCTTGCTAACTGGGGTTATTAATACAATTATTATTGAATTACTTGTTTTTAAACATGATTACAATAGTATTTTATCTAATTACACAATGATGATTCATCGACATTATAGACATTACAGTTTTATTGTCTGTTAATGCCTGATCTTCTATAAAGCTGCTTTGAAACGATGTGTGTTGTGAAAGGCGCTATACAAATAAAATTGAATTGAATTGAAAAGTGAAATGTAGTTTGAAACTTTGAAAAACACGTCTCGAGACCCTTCAAACTTGAATTGCTTAGATGGTAAGAAAATGAATACTCAAATATTTATGTATGGGGTCAGAGGGCATGATTAATTGTTACACTTAATTTCTTTTATAGAATTATTCTCACTAAATTAACATAAAAAATCAAAACCCTTTTTTCTGAGTTCAAATAAATGTTGATATTTTTTGTTGGACATTGAGTAAAAAAGAACACTGTTTTACAAACCTCTTGAGATTATAAACCAGAAAGAAAAAACACTTAAGTTTTGGCTTAACGTTCTCTTAATCAGTGAGAATTCAGGTCTCTGGTGCTGTTGATTTTGCTGTCACTCCAGTCACCAAGGTCTCTGCCCTAGAAGGTCTTTGGGTGGTCTGGTGTCAGTGGAATGACAGCCCTAGCTAAAAAAGTCAGAAATTCACTTCTCACTTTCCTGCCGTGTGAGAGTGCACAAACTATGTGGCACATAAAATGCCTGAAACTGCTTGTAGTTCTCTTGGCTCTGAAAGACTTTTGGTCAGACGTCAAAGTTTCACAATCTAACTCATATGGATAGCACTGCAGTTGTGGTATATAAACTGCCAAAGTGCCCAATGTTGAACCTGGCGATACAAATTCTCCTCTGGAGCAAGTCATGTCTCAATGTATGTCCCTAACCACCTAAACAGCAGAGCAGCATCAGGATGCCAGGATGGGGAAATGAAGACTCCACCCTCAATTAGTAGTAGTAGTAGTAGTAGTAGTAGTAGTAACCCTTTATTGTCACATAGTCACAAGTAAAAGTAACCAGTGAAATTGGCCATCATCCTGCCCATACAAACATACAATATGACAACGGGTAGACAGGGCAGGAAGACAGGGAATTGAGAAGATATACAGCATTACATGGGGGAAAGGTGAGATAAAAAAAGCAACCCCCAGACTATGCTCCTGTTAGGATTACAGTATGGGAACAGGAAAAAACATCTCAGCAACACTTAGCACATAATCAGTACATCTACAACATAACAAAAACTTGCAACAGGGTAGGGGAGTGGGGGATGGAGGTAGCCCAGCACTGACAGACAGCCATCTGGTCCTGCAGCCATTCTCGGCGCTGGTCACAGACCCGCCTGTCAGACTGGGGGGTACGAAGCGGCGAAGGCGTGGGATGGGGTGTGGGGTCGGATGCATATCTGTATTTGTGTAAAGTCTTGTGTGTGTGTGAGCCCAGAGATTCGCCAGAAGGTCACAATCCCAGGGTGTTTTGGGAGGGGGGAGGGAATGCGAGAGCGGCTCATTGCAGTGCTCTAACCAGGGGAGTTGTTGATCCATCAGCGGCCTTGGCCAAGGCCAGTGCTGGTTGCTGGGTGCCGAAACAGATAAGATTGAGATGTTTTGTCTTGGGGCGAATAGCTGCAATTTCTCAGGCTATTCTTCATGTCCATTTTGGTCTCTTAAACGATCCATTTGCCTTTGCAAAGCTGTAAGCTCCTTCATGATGTTATCCATATTGAGAGTCTAAGTGCTGACAACTCTGCCCACCGCCTCAATCATGACGGGCAGCCTTGTGAGGCTTTGGACAGCTGTCTCCGTCTTCTTAATTCTTCGATAACCCAGGGCAATGCCTAATCCAATCAGCAGAAGACCTGTTATCATGGTTCCGAATAGGTAGATATCTTCAACGTCCTCCACGGAAAGAACCGCCAGACACACGACCCGCCACCTCTCCCACGCGTCCATCGTGTAGCCAGCTGCAAACGTTCCGTCAGGACAGTTAGGTTCCCCCGAACCCAAGCTTCTCTTCGAGAAGATGGTGTCAATTGCGTTGAGAGACCAGTTGATCAAATCCATAATAATTTCTTAGTTTGGAGAGCAGTGCTGTGAGAGTCTCTCAAAAGTACAAGACAGTTGACTAGACGTGACGAGAGAGCAAAGCAGGGAGGTCAGGGGAGGGAGAGGGAGAGAAAATGCGACCGCCTTCACTGAGTGCCAAACGAGAAAAAGTTCAGAGGAATTGGAAAGTATTCAGGAAAATTAGGTGAACCTGTTTGCCTCTCCGGAGAGCACGCAAAGTGGAACTCCATGACAGCAAGCTCCATCAGGCTTGGATGTCTTAGCTCACTGATGGCCAGTGAAAAATAATATGCTTTTCCCCCATCAACTTGCTTCAAATGTTATTTAAAATTACATCAAGTATTGTGCAAGATACTAGGAGACAAGGAAACATAGTTGAGCTAAATGGCCCAACTGCCACTGGACCCCAGAAGTAGTAGAACTGCAGATGCTCCCTCATAGGAAATTCCCTTGAGGATGTATCTGCTCCATGCATAATCCGGCATCCTCAGCCAGAGCTGTGGATACTGTAAGTCTGACCTCTGAACAAGACTCATCTGACACAAGACGGTTGATGCAACCAGTCCTAGGCATCATCCTACAGGCCAGGGCACCCTCAACGAGGTGGCTCTATGCCTTAAAGTGACAAATATTTGCTGACAGGTGCTCTCCAAAGCATTGCCCTGTGCAGATGATACTCTCCTTCCTGCAAGAGTGTTTGGATGCAGGACTCCCTCTATCCATACTGAAGGAATATGTTGCTACTATAGTGACCACTTATGACCTCTGAGGGCTTGTTTATATGTAAACACCCTCTGATCATCAGATTTCTGCATGGTGCAACATGGCTAAGACCTTTTTTCATCACGCTTCCATTCCGGTCAAGTACTTAGCGCTGGTAATAAACATGACACTAGAGGGAGTTAGCATACACATAATCTCTTTGGCGACATAAGCACAGAGGGATATGTGCCCAAAGTGCTGGCAACCCCATTAGTGCTCAGATTGTTACCCTGCTGGCATTCTCTAAGAACCTCCTCCCTTAGAGTCAGATGAGTAAAAGAGACTGCAAGTCCATTACGCATGTGCATTGGCTGATGAGTCAAATCAGGAATAACTACTTTTTTTCAGTCAGAATAACTACTTATTTGCTGTGGAGGTTGCTCAAAGGTTTTGGCTGTCTCCAAGCAAAGATATTCCCACTGGGTCATGGATGTTATTGCGTTAGCTAGCGATTCTCAAGACATAAAAGCTCATTCTACAAGGTGTATGGCCTCCTCCTGGGTATGGGCAAAGGGTGTATCTCTAGAAGACAAATGGCTGGCTGTAGGTTGGGCTTCCTTAACACCTTGATCACTGACCAGTTGGTTAGTATTGGTATTAGAAACTATAGTCTCTCTATTCCCAGTTGTGTGAATGAGAGCAAGTGTGCAATATTTCACAAACCTATTCGCTAGCATCATTGTGAAAAGTTCTTGGTAAAGATGTCTGCTCTGCTCCCCTCCTAACGGGAAACCAGGAAAATGTGTTTAGAAATTGCTCCACTACTCTGTATGGCTAGTATCTCTGTCTTGACATCGAGCCGCTGGTTTTATGTCCCCAGTTTCCTTTATTTCAATATGAAGGGGTGGCTAAAGCAGTGGTTTTTAACTATCCTGTTGGCTTGTGAACATTGCACATCAGCGCATTATGGTATACTGCTCCATAGTGTCAGCTTCTGACATCACGGTTACTACGTAATATTGATTCCCTGAAATGAGGGAACGAGACGCTGCATAGCTGTGCCACAGCATCTGAATTCTGAGAGATGCATTCTCCTTCCTTCATTCAGAAAATTCTGGCATGTGACATCAGCATAGACGGTGTGTCAAGCTTCACTAGCCAATCAAATTGGCAAGATGATAAAGGGTTTCAAGGTCACCTCTCCTTGGAAGAAGCTCCGATAGAATCAACTTCTGACAAGGCATCTCATTCTCTCCTTTCAGGGAATCATGGTAAATAAGATGATATTTATTTTTCTGAAATTTGTAAAATTTACTTTTTACCTAGACAAATATGTCTAAAAACTTTTAGTAAATCAAATGTATTAAGTTGCAAAGAATATGTTTACTTTACTTTATGGTTGCACCATTACATTTTTTGTCATTGAATAAAAACTTTTGTTGAATTTGGCATTAACCAGCATAAATAAAAAGGTTGCATTTCTAAGATTACATTTCCTAATAAATTTACAGTTACTTTAATGGTAGACCTTTTCTTCTCAGTGCAATTAAGAAGAAATGTCATATATTATCTCTTTAAAAAGTGCACTAAAAAGTGCACGGAGGGAAAGGGCGCTAGGTGCAAGCGATCCACCTGGTCAGTCCATCAGTGTGTTACTGAGTTCTACTGGCTCGGACCTGAGAAAACACGGGACGAATCTGAATCTACCCTGTGATTGTAAAATCTTGCAAAGGTATTAGGTGTTGCCCAACCTGCTGCTCTGCATATGTCTGCCAAGGAGGTGCCTCTGGCCAGTTCCCATGATGATGCAACACTCCTTGTTGAGTGTGCTCGGGTCCACAATGGGGGGGGGGAGTGTCACGGCCTGGGTGTGATAGGCCAATGAAATGGCATCCACCACCCAGTGGGAGAGCCTCTGTCTGGAGACAGTGTTCCTTTTCCACTGTCCACCAAAGCAGACAAAGTGCTGCTCAGAACGTCTAAAGCTCTGTGTGTTGTCCAAAGCACGTACCAGACACAGCAACGAACGGGCTGGGTCTGCCTCCTCCCGGGGCAGCGCTTGCAGGTTCACTACCTGGTCTCTGAAGGGCGAGGTAGGAACCTTGGGCATGTAGCCCGGCCGCGACCTTAGGATCACATGTGTGTCTGCAGGACCAAACTCCAGGTAAGTGTCGCTGACAGAGAACATTTGCAGGTCCCCTACCCTCTTGATGGAGGCAAGCACGATCAGCAGGGCCATCTTTAGGGAGATGGTCCTGAGTCCAACCGATTCTAGCTGCTCAAAAGGGGGTCTCTGAAGGCCCGAGAGGACCACTGAGAAATCCCAGGAGGGGAGAAGGCATGGCCGGGAGGGATTTAAACTCCGGGCGCCTCTTATGAACCTGATAATTAGTCTGTCTGTCGTGCTTACACAAAGGCTTGGCATCTACTGCGTCGTGGTGGGCTGCGATAGCAGCTACATACACCTTCAAGGTGGATGGGGACAGCCTCCCCTCCAACCTCTCCTGCAGAAATGAGAGCACTAACCTGACTGCGCACCTTTGTGGGTCTTCGGCCCGAGAAGAACACCAATTCACGAACAAGCACCACTTTAGGTTCAAGTTGCCTGGTAGAAGGGGCTCTGGCTTGGTTGATTGTGTCTACGATGGTAGGTGGCAGATCACCTAGATCTTTCGCGTCCCATCTCTCCCCTTGGGCCAGACGTGGAGGTTCCAGAGGTCTGGGTGCAGATGCCAGAGCGTGCCCTGTCCCTGAGAAAGAAGGTCTATCCTCAGGGGAATGAGGATAGACCTTCTGACCTTTCACAGTACCTGTGCAAGAAGACTCAAGGGCCAGCTGTGTGCCAGTGCGTCTGCCCCAAGGGGAGCCTCTGTTCGGGCATACCAGAGCGAGCAATGGGAGTTCTCTTGGGAGGCAAACTGGTCTACCTGGGCTTTGCCAAACCGTTCCCAAACCAGCTGGACTGACTAGGGGTGAAGCCTCCACTCTCCACTGGGGAAGCGTTGTCGTGATAGCGCGTCCGCCACCACATTGAGGTTGCCAGGGATGTGAGTTGCGCACAGCGACTTGAGTCGCTGCTGGCTCCAAAGGAAGAGATGACGGTTGAGTTGTGACATGTGGCGGGAGCGTATGTCGCCTTGGTGATTTATGTACGCTACCGCGGTGGTGCTGTCTGATCTGATCAAGACGTGTTTGCCCTGAACCAGTGGGAGAAACCTCCGCAGGGCAAAGAATACAATCAACAACTCTAGGCAGTTGATGTGCCAGTGCTGAAGCAGTCTCACATTCATCAACCCCAGCGACGCGACCACCGCGGAGGACGCCATATGCCCCAGGGGCCTCTGTAAAAGTTTTAAAGGGACTGCAGTGCCTGGCCTGAAGGTGGCGAGGCATTCCAGCACTGAGTGTGTGCGCTCATTGGTGAGGTGTGCTGACATTGTGACAGCTGAGTCTAACTCAAAGTCTGTTGAGTCTAATTCCATGCTGAGCAAAGAGATGCTCTGAACCGGGGCAAGCTTGCTCTTTTCCCAGTTGACCTGAAGCCCTAAGCGGCTGAGGTGCCTGTAAATCTGGTCCCTGTGGGTTTATAGTAACACTCGGGAGTGGGCCAGGATGAGCCAGTCGACGAGGTAGTTGAGTATGCGGATGCCGGCTTCTTGGAGCGGGGCAAGGGCTGCCTCTGCGACCTTCGTAAAAACGCAAGGGGACAGGGACATGCCGAAGGGGAAAACTTTGTACTGATACGCCTGGCCATCGAACGCGAACCGTAGAAAGGGACAATGTCGAAAATTTCTGAATGAAACAGACGTATTTCCCCGCCTTTATACCTGTATGTCTGTGGGCGGGACATGCAAATTCTGTCTGTCAACTTCTTATTGGACTTTTTTCATAGATCAGAGGTATATTCGGCGCTCAGGAGAGACCCCTAGTGTCGCTTCTTCAACACAACTACGAAGTGAGCGACAGATGGGGAAACAGAGTTCTTTCACATTATCCATGCTATACTAGCCGAGTAGACACAATAGTGGGACATTGCGACAGGTAGTAGGGATAGCCGCAAGTTCTATTTTGCTTGACAAAACTGTCACAACGCATCATATAAGAAGCCTTAGTACGGTTGGAGGGTGTAAATTCTTAAAGAAAGAATAATAGCTTAGCTGAGGTGAATTGTGGTGCCAAATTTGGCAAGGAAATTGTTATGGGGGGTTATTTGATGGTAAAGGGATTTGGTTGATAGTGCAGTGAACTGTTCTTCTTGTAAGTTTCACTTAAACACAGCTCTGAGGAATTTTGCGCAGTACCACAAATAAGTATGAACCAAAATACATTCTTAGAGGCCAAGACATTGCAATTTCTTGACCTGTAATGTCATGATAATGCTCTAAATTTTATATTATAATAACAACACTGTAAAAATGTTAAGATTCCTGGGGCATCATTTGGGTTTCCTCAGCAGTAGAACCCTCTGGAGATCCCCAGACACCCTTCAGTTCTCAGATAAACTTATGATTAGTTCTCTCAACTCTCTCAACTCAATTAGCCATCATAAAAGTAAGAAACAGATCAATATTTAAGTACTTTTTTGATAGAAAAGTTTCTCCCTTCCCAGTAGGGAGCGGTATGCACGAAGAATGTGAATAACCAAAAACACAAGAAGAAGAATGTGAAAGTGATCTGTTTCTCACACACACACACCTATTATATCACTTCTGAATGGATTGATTTAACCACTTATGTGATATTTGGAGCTGCAAAAGTTTGGCACCCATTCATTTGCAGTGTCTGGATTTAAAGAGCTGAGATATTCTTCTGAAAATCTTTATTTGAGTTCAGCAGATGATAGAAAGTCATACACATGTGGGATGGCATGAGGGTGAGTAAATTATCAGAGAATTTTCTTTTTTGGGTGATCTAATTCAAGTTCCTTAAGTGCACATGCTGAGTGAACACACATGGTACATTGACATCATTTTCATTTTTACAGTATAGATCAATAATATCCTATTTTATTTGTATTATTTGTCACTGGTGTATATGAGAACGACTGTTCTCCAGTTAGAGACATCTCAGCGGAATTTAATTAAGGAAAAGTGAGTTACCTGCAGGCACGAAAGCAGGACCAATGGAACTTTCTCCACACTTAACCCCCTTCCTTAATGTTTTGCATTGGACATGAACCTGCCCACCACATCCATATTAACACATGCCAGTGAAGACAGATGACACTTTTTCCTTAAATAGTTTAAGATGTTTTGAATGACTGTTACTTGCCCAAGTTAATAAAATCATTTTACTCACCCTCATTTAGTTTCAAACATGTATTACTTTATTTGTTATGCAGAATACAAAAGAAGAAATCACAGCCCGCCTTTTAAATACAATGGCAGTTGATAGAGACTCACTTAAAGCAAAAAAAGTAAACAATAATGTTATTAATGTGGTTTATGCAGCTATAGTGTAGCATATTCCAAGTCTTCCAGAGGCATACGATTGGTTTTGGAGAGAAACAAACAATTTTGCCATTTTTCATCAACCTCATAGGGTCCTTTTAAGGCAATCAAATTGAGCAGCTTGTTTCGTAGCTGACCAGCAAATTTTTGCTTGACTGACAATAAAACATTTTTAAAAAAAAGGGGGGGTGGGGGGGGGGGGGTATCCTTTCAGCTAAAATGTTCTAACTGACCAAACTTTTTTTTCACCTTAGCAGCCAGTGTAGGTGCTATGGGTGGGGATGAGATGTGTGTGTGTGCCATGGTATCTATCAAATGGCACGTTTCCACTGCACGTTATGGTTCGACTCGACTCGATTCACTTTACTTTTCTGAGCTTTCTTTTCCACTGCAGTTTAGTGCCACATCAACATGGGTGGGATTATGGGCTGATCGTCATAGTTGCGCTGCCTCTACTGCCGTGGCATCATCTTAAACGAGTCACAAAAATGACTGACCATAAACAATAACACAACCGTTAGCTGTTAGCTACTAGCTCATTGCGCTGCATAAAGCAGTTGTTGCATGGTGATTTTACACAAGTGTAACAGTTAAATTGGCCTGGTTGTTTTAGAAGCAAGCTTCCAGTAGCTGGTCAACTAAACAAAGTGAAGCTTTCAAGCAGAATATAGAGTTAACGTAACAAAATGTACCCTCCTCCATCGTGGACTCCAATAGCGCCATGGCCGAGTTCAGGGCATTCTCCCTCCCATTGCTCGCCGGTCTATTGCCATAGATAGTGTCCATTTGGTCAAACTATTTCCACTTTCTTCTGTTTGAACCACTCAAACATTTGTTTTGCAATTCCAAAGCCGCATAAACAAATGATACTACTATCGCTGTTGCTAACTTTAAAACTAGCGGGTTGATGTCCCGTGTCGCAAATCCAGTGACGCTGGTAGTGACGATTCCCTCTGAACAATCAGTGATCTGCAAGATTTTGGCGTCACATTTAGTATTGACTCGGCTCGCTTGGAACCTTGACCGAGGTGGTACTAAAAAAAGTACCAGGTACCAGGTACTATCCACAGTGGAAACACCCAAAACGTGAGCAGAGTCAAGTCGAGCTGTACCGTGCAGTGGAAAAGCCCCAAAAGAAACATGGCATTACCATCTGATACCATCACTGTACTATGGTACCACAACAGTACTTTTTTCTACAGGATCGTTCCCCAAAGCTTTATTTTGCACCTTGAATATTGCAATTATTAAAATGAAACTCTACTTGATGTTTCATGTTCTCCTTCTGTTGTTGAAAACAGCACTTCATGAATAAGATAATTGTGTATTTGTCGCAAAATGCAATTCCACCTTAAACGTCCCACTAAACAGCGGAAAAGAGTTCAAATTTGCACTCTACAGTAAGCAAGCTCCACCACCTTGAAACCTCTCCCTCAGCGCAAAAGACTTATGTATTTATCCTGATGTATTTATTGGGACATTGAAAAAAGAGAAAACTTCTACTTCCACCCATTTACTGAAAAGGGGAATTAAAATATTTGGTGTAAAGATCCTATTAGTAGCAAGACTCATCATTTGCATGACAGTAGCCTTATCCTTCAGCTTATAAGAAGGAGACGCTGTCTCGATTCTCAGAGAAAAAAAGCCTCTTTGGAAGCGAAGAGAGCTAATAAGCAGCGCTGTGCCTCTTAATGCAGAGAGGGAAAAATTCAAACAAGGTTTTTTCAGAGTTTATTGAAGGTTAGCGTGGCTGTCAACATGAGGACGAAGGCATGACTTGTGAGAGAATGAAAAACCCATCCACACAATGCGCTGGACACAACAGCAACTGAAAAATCTCGATGCATGTGTGAATCTCTTGTGCTTTGAGTCTGTGACTGACCCTTGCTTGTATGTACCAAGGATTTGGAAATTAAGGGGAGGTTAAATTTGAGTTAATATTAAACAATCATTAAAGAGCCCAGAACAATTATTGTAGGGAGTGATTTGTGGTCCTGGTTTGGAAAAGCTTAATAAGATTTGACTGCATTTTCCAGACATTTGTTAAAGTAGAATCAAACACAATGTGTAATATAAACTTAATTGGGGCAATAAACAACAAAACAATGTTAAGAGTTATTTAATGTTTTATTTTAAAGATTTTGATTTGTTTCAAGTGGATTGTACAGTATAATATACAGTAAAATCACAAAATAAACCCAAGTAATGTAGGGTGATCTTGTATCGCAAAGGGTTGATTTTGCTGTAATGACTGGCTGACTGTTCATTATGCCAATTATTACACTGCTACTTAACAACATTCACATGAAATATTTATTAAGTTTGTTAATCACAAAATAATGCAACTGACCGATCAAAATAAAGTATTCCTGAGGTTTCAAGTTCAGTCATGAAACTTTACATGGCAGAAGCTGATAGGTCCATTGACATGTAATCTGCTAGCCAGTCAACTTGCATACTCTCTCTTTGTCTTTTTATGCAGCGAGTTGTCATAACTGAATAATATGAGACAGCTAACTGTTAGACCCAGATGTTAGACAGAAATTGGGTTCAAACCATGAGTCATAAAAATAATCTAAAACTATATTAATATCTCAGTTGTCTCTAGTCTCTAAATTGTCTCTCTAGACCGCAATGAGATTAAATGGAGACAAAATAGATAATTTGCTAGAATCTCCTGTTTCTCAGAAGTTTCTCCTGAGATAAAGACTACAGTAAGCTTACATGTGCCTCCTCTACAGTTCCAAAAAAGATCTCAACAATGTCTCAAATGTAGCTTAGATTTTCAAGGATACCAATAATCTGTAATCAAAAGTGATTGATTTTAATATAAACTCAAATTTCTCATCAACTTCCATACCAAATTATCGAAGCTACGATATCCACATTAATTTTATAGCTCTATATTCTTATTAGATATCAATAAATGTCTCATTTAATTTGTGTTGCTCCTAATGAGTTAAATGGAAAACACATGAGACAAAGATACTCAAATGAAACACAACTTAGACACCATTAAAGAGCTAGGAAAGAGCCATTTTCATCTGGGATTCCAGAGTACAATTGATAGTATAAATATTTCAGTTCACTCTCAACAACCCCTACATTTGAAAATAAAGTTGACTCAAAGGCACTTTGCATATTTACAAAAATATTTGCAAATGTCAAATAACTAAACTTGTAACTAATGCAAAGTGCCTATACAGTCTAACTACTGGCAAGTATGATTGTTCCC
Source organism: Moxostoma hubbsi (assembly GCA_032164185.1). Taxonomy (NCBI): domain Eukaryota; kingdom Metazoa; phylum Chordata; class Actinopteri; order Cypriniformes; family Catostomidae; genus Moxostoma; species Moxostoma hubbsi. The sequence goes on along the minus strand of JAVLUX010000040.1, from coordinate 22,749,176 downwards.
CTTTTGTGAACTAACAGAAACACATGACACCTAAAACAGTTATGATATGTAAATGGTTTTACCAGATATTTGCCAAAGAAAGCCATTTATTTGGAATGTATACACTGTTATTAAATTCGCATTTAAGACACAGTGTTCCTGTTTGTTATGCTTCAGGCCAGATTGTTAAGTTAAACTGCAGGTGTCATTTACCATCATTCATATCAAATGATATCTTGGGCATTTGTGTGGTTTTATGTTGGAGAGTCAGTTGGCATTCATGTTGAATTTAAAATGCAAATATGTAGTTGACATGACATGTCAAACAATGACAGCAGTGTTTTGCAGTGGAACATGCTATACTTTTACTAAAACAAACAAAAAAAAATTAAACATTTGCTTTTATAATTATTAGTGGTGTTTGGAAAGGCAAGAATCCAAGCCATATCTAAAGACTAGAATATCATAGAGACTTGGGGTGAACTGTTTTGAATTGGGCCAGCGTAAAGCTGAAGAAACTAGTAATAAGACAACCAAAAAATCATAATATATACATTTTATCCAAGTTTTCCTGACCAACCACTCGGCGTCGACATGATGAGATGATTGCCACTGGATTGTTTTCTGGTTCTTGTCTCCAAAAGATGCAATGTAAAAACAACCAAAACAATCGATCCAGATAAGGAACAACCTTTTTAAGTGTTGGATGGAGTAAAAATTAGTTCAAGCTCAATTTGAGCATTTGTGGGGTGTCGTAAAAGCTCAGTAGTTAATGTTGTTTATGATATCAATGTAAGAAACTTTGGGTCATCACTTCATGTCATCTACCCACTCGGGTTAGATACTGAGTTAATTTACATGCACTGTAAAAGTTCGATTTCAGTCAGACTAAAGCAGTAATTAATCTCTTATAAAATGTCATGTAAATGCTTTTGTCAACTGAAATTGTACCGGTCCGGTTTAAGCGAAATCAAACAAACAGACCTAAATAATGCAATTGTAGCTCAGCTCAGTCCAGCATGTATACACACAAAAAGGGTAACAGGTGCATACTATGGCCAATTTTAGCATGATAGCATGTATACATATATATAGGTAGTATACATGATAGAATTTAACAAATTACACATTATCTACAGCATATATCTAACCATCTCGAGTGGTTATAACAGCTTCTTTTACTGATATCAAATTAATTTCATTCATAGATAGAGGATGAAAGCATGATTTTGATTGATTTTGCATCCTGAAGAAAATCACAAGTCCAGTGACAGATCCAGCACTGTTCAATTACACTGATAACAAATCTATAAATATGCCAGTGATCGATAGGAAAATATTGACAAACCAAAGATTTTCTAAATCATCTTTATTTACTGCATCTCTACTGAGTCTTAATGTTATTATTACTCTTTATACAGAGTTTATAAGGATAACGTCAGCTTAAAGAATGTAAGAAATGCTTAGAAAGTTTTCCATTCCTTACAAAAACAGAGAGTTAATTTTCACATGCAAATGAGGTTTGTAGAAAACTTGCCTCAAATTGTCCATTTTTGCAAAAGGTTTGCTGCAGGTTCAACACTGCCGGTGAAGAGCTGCAAACTTCTGGCAAATTTTCACAATTCATCTAAAAATAATGAGTGGTCAATTTGTGTAAAGTTTGCAGCTACTTTTTTTCGATTTTTTTCTAGATTGTGTTTGATATGTGCATCTCACTGTTGAGAAGCTACCTGACTTCAATGCGTAAAAAGGTTAACAGGAAACCGTCTATGTAATTTCCTCAGCTGACGTTCTTTATTCAGCTATTCGGTTACACATGGTGTCATGTATACGAGGACAGAGAGATAAAGACTGTAACTCGACAAGGCCAAAAACTAGAGTTGGGGTACTCCAGTTTGGACTCGGACTCCAATTTTAATGGTCATGGACATGTATGCATTTTTACTCATGCTTGACACAGACTCGAGCCTTTGGGACTCAGGATTTGTTTCCGAGTCCAGTTGAGTCATGACATTTGTGATGTAATTAAAAAAAATGATAAATAACAAAACAGAAATTAATCAACTCTGTCTGCATGCAGCTTAATTAGCCCATGAAGTCGTAGATGTAGTCAGAGTTTTTTTCACTGTGAAAACACACACACATATGCACGTGCACAGGCACACTCATCAGTCAATCAATACGCTTGAATGTTACTACAGAGACTACTGTGTAACATCAAATAACGAGGTGTCTAGCACAACGAAAACATAAAGATGGGTATGTATCTAATGTAATAGAAAATAAATGAGGCAGTTTTACAGGACATGGGACCAGACAACTGGTAAAATGCGTGTGGCATTTGTGCAGCCAAGACTTGCCTTGCGGTTCCATCATGGTAAAAAACTTAAAATCAAGAACTTCATTGAGTCAAGTCACCCACATCATGTCTCTCACAGTTTACTAAAAACAGCATATTGAAATAAAAATACATAAAAATAGTATTAATATTGGATATTAAGTCTTTTTAGGTGTAATGTATTTACACATGTAGGCTTCTGTAGTCTCTTGTGGTCCACGCAGTTTTGTCAGCTTGAACTGCTCCATAATAGATTGATGAATTAACTGTGTAACTTTTTAAATAGTCTGGGAAAAAAGTGTTAACACTAAAGCAGACATCAACTCTAAACGGATAAACAGCATCTATTTATTATTGATTGACTATTTTAAAAGCATTGACGAGCTGCTTAAAATAAATTTTTTACAGCATTTGTCGTAAGATTATTATCGGTGGGCTTTTCCAGTGTTTTTGGATGTAGAATTTGCAGTCAATTCATGAGATGTAACTTCTCAGCGAGTGCTAATTACTACTGTGTTGACTCATTTGTTCAGTATGTGTTTTCACAAATCAGTCGGCAGATAGATAAAAAGATTCAGAAAGAAATCTCAGTATATAATTGTATTTTTTAGATAGGGATAATTTTAAATAAAACTAAATTAAATTGAATTGAATTGACAAATTGAAAATGAAGTGGAAATAAAAACTAAATTAAAATTCAAAATAATAATACAGCAGGATACTAATCATAAAATGTATATATGTGTCACAGTCTGTCTCCCTCATGTTTCCTAGGACTCTTATTTTGAAGCGTTTCCCCTGGACTGCATTACTCGGTATCCTGTTCCTGATTGTTCACACCTGTTTTCCATTCTCTCATTAGCTTTTGTTTGTATAAATACCCTTTAGTTTTTGCATTCCTTTGTCAGTTTTTGTTTGTTGTTGTTTTGAGTTCCCGTTTGTTGTTTCACTGTCATAATCTTTATTAAAGCCTACAAATAGACCCTATGTCTCATCTCAGCAACTACTCATGACAGAAGAACTGACCCAACACGGATCTAACGGCTGTCCGAATTCTGCTTCTCAAGCAAGGGGACACTCCAGTTGAGAATCACGTTAGTGTGTTCTTAGAACTAGCAAATTTAGTGCACCATCCAGACCGATTTCTGATGGGTTTCTTCTGGACTGATCTGAATAGTGCAATGAAGGAACTGATGCCTCTGGCTGATCCTTTCTGGACACTCTGTGAATATGTTGAAAAGGTCTCCCAGTATCTGCCTGTGCTCACGACCACAGATGTCATTCCCTAGTCGCTGCCCATGCTCACGACCATGGAGGTCGTTCCCCAGTCGCTGCCCGTGCTCACAACCAAAGAGGTTGTTCCCCATTCGCTGCCCGTGCACACGACCACAGAGGTCATTCTCCAGTCGCTGCCCATGCTCACGACCATGGAGGTCGTTCCATGCCAGCTCCTTCAGAGACTCCTCCTTCAGCGGTTCTGACGCTCGCCCAAAGACTCCTCCTTCAGCGGTTCGGACCGTTCCCCCAGAATCTCCTTCTTCAGCGGTTCCACCCACTCCTCCAGAGACTCTTCCTCCAGTGGCTCTGCCACCTTACCCAGTCCCTATCCTGTGGCCACCTCCCAGGCTCCTGACCTAGTCCTGGCCCTGTGGCCACCTCCCAGGCCTCCTGACCCATTCCCAACCCTGTGGCCACCTCCCAGGTCTCCTGACCCAGTCCTGACCCTGTGGCCAAGTCCCAGGCCTCCTGACCCAGTCCTGGCCCTGTGGCCACCTCCCAGACCTCCTGACCCAGTCTCTACCCTGGTGTCTTCTCCTTGGTTACCTGGTCATCTTACTGCCTATCTTTTGGTTACCAGGAGTTCACCCTTAAAGGGGGGGTTATGTCACAGTCTGTCTCCCTTGTGTTTCTAGAACTCTTATTTTGAAGTGTTTCCCCTGGACTACATTATCCAGTATGTACTGCCTCATCTCTGCCATCTGTTCCTGATTGTTCGCACCTGTTTTCCATTCCCTAATTAGCTTTTGTTTATATAAGTACCCTTTAGTTTTTGCATTCCTTTGTCAGTTATTGTTTGTTTTACTGTCATCATTTTTATTAAATCCTGCAAATAGATCCTACATCTCCTGCCTCATCTCAGCAACTACTTATGACAATATGAAATGGTGTTTTTGTTACATTTATGTTGACAAACTCTTTTCTTTGTTGAAATAAGCTCAAAATATTGATTGTTGAGTTTACAGTTACAATTTTAATTATGTTAAATTTTGTTATGGACACGGTCTTGAGTCCGACTCGGCCCTTTTGGACTCAGAATCAACTCTGACTTGATTGTTTAAAGACTCGGACTTGACTCTGACTCGACTAAGGTGGAATCGAACCCAACACTTCCAAAAACCTGCGAGAGCTTTATTACAACTGCCCATGTAAACATACTCCCTGTCAAAAGACTGTTATTGCAACTCTGTAAAATATCGGCACACACACTGAAAACACACCTGAAAATAAAAACAGGCATGCGGTACGAATCCAGGGACTTTTCAGCATTCAGGAAAAGGTGGATTCCAGAAACCACTTCTACTTATCAAATAAATAAATGGACATGTAATACTTATTTGAGTTGAGTTGAATACTTATTGTTACTTTGATATGATTAAGAAAGAGAGTCTCCAGAAACAATTGAATACAACTTAAGGACAGCATCAGAGTTCTGAACTACCTGTTGGTGTTTATTTAGCAAAAGGATGACTACTTATCAAATAAATATATGAACTGACATGAAATATTGATTTGTTTTTAGAGAGAGCCATGGAATAACGCTAAATTATCCTGACAAGATAATTAGGTCCCTGTCGTTATACATCAAATATCTGACCACAGAATGTGATTGAACAGTCGGAATGAAGTGAGACCAATCAGAATCTATCAATTCCAAAGAGCCAAGTATTTAATTTTTTTTTTTAGTTCCATGTAGGTGTAACTTGTCAACTACTGTGGTCCTATATAGAACAACTATTGTGTTAATCCCGCAATTAGACTTAACACAGTGTATATAAGTATGCAGTTTTGCTTCATAGTGTGTGTGTGTGTGCGTGTGTGTGCGTGTGCGTGTGTGTGTGTTACCTGTGGCTGGCCATGTTACCGAAATGCCACCACAGTGTCAGAGTGAAGCTATCCTGAGCAAAGCAGGCAAAATATGCTCAGGCCGCCCACTGCTTCAGTGAAAGAGACTGATTCATTGTCCTTCAATTTCCCTCACTTCATTACTGTCACACTGAGCAGATGGTGCCTTTCAGAGCACACACACACACAGCCCGAAACTACTGCACACATGGTCACTCAAACACACATCTACCTAAGTGTGAATCTCTTTCTCAAGAAACACACACACACACACACACACACACAATATGGCTTCTTAATGAATTCTAGGCCATGATCCTCTTTCAATGCAGTCAAGTCATTAGCATAATTAGCTTTGCTGAGGAGCATCCAAAAATGTGATTTCAATTATGAAATTAAATTAACTTAAATAAATCGAACCTTGGGTAATTGAATATGCCAGGAAATAAACAGAGTGTGATCTGATCTTCAGATCTTGAATTAATTTCACTATTTGTCATTTCATGCATGCGTCTAGAGTTTGTGGCTTTGTGTGAGTGTAAAGCAGTTTAATTCAACTGAACGCTGCCAATAACTTAGAGTAGTTGGCAGAAAGTCAGTCAATATTTACATACAAAAGGATTTGATGATTGCTGTTATATCGTTTTGCACAAAATAGAGAAGAAAATGGGATAATGTTTTGAGATTATATTGATATCAAAAGAAGAGTATCAATATGTCTTACTGTTTGTAAGTTTAAATGAGCTTTTTTGATGTTAAAATACATTCTCCTGCCCCAGACATAACTACAAATAAGCCACTTGTAGGCTGACTTTCTGAAAAGTGTTAATTCTGTAGCTCTGTGGCACTTTTGCTCATTTGTTTGAATGTCATGTCAACCATGGGTGTGCATTTGGGGTGGAACAACCTGTTTCACAAACAATGAAAGATGCGAGAAGAAACCGGTTTGGTAGTTGCATCTTCAGAAGAGATGCCCACAGTTCGATCACTAATGCATAATGATTGGCTGACTGCTATGCAATTTTTAGGAGCTATGGGGTGCAGAGATTTTTTAGAACATAGTCTCATGACATCTCATGATAATTTGTAAGAGATGGCAAAATCGTCTAGGTTACGTATGTAACCCCCGTTCCCCAATTGAGGGAACGAGACGTTGTGTTGAAGAAGCGGCACTAGGGGTCTCTCTTGAGCGCCGAATATGCCTCTGAACTATGAAAAAAGGCCAATGAGAAGTTTGCAGACAATATTTGCATACCCCGCCCCGGACATACGGGTATTTAAGTGAGCAAATACGCAGAGTTCATTCAGGATTTTTCTGAGGAGCCGGAAATGGTCCGGCCACTACAGTGGCTCGGATCAGCGACGTGGCAGGGAGGACACAACGTCTCGTTCCCTCCATCGGGGAACGGGGGTTACATACGTAACCTAGATGTTCCCCGTCTGTCGCACACTTCAATGTTGTGTCGACACTAGGGGTCCAATTTAAATCGTGCCATGTGCTGAGCCATGTACGTGAACTGCTGATACAGGAGTGGGCAGGTATTCCCACATGCAAACGCGACCAGCTGTATCAGACCGCACGTACCCTTCCCCAATGCCCCATAAAAGTTGTCGGAATCCTTCTAGTTACCCTAGACAGGGGAACAAGGTGACTCTTGCCAACCTGGGAACAGGCCAAGCCTGGCTGGGCCTCTTTTCTCTCTATGTTACTCGCATAGAGCTAGAATGGCCGGGGCCCTTACACGCATTGAGGGAAGGGGGTCTTACCCAATTTCTTATTTATTGTATTTTTTTCAGGAGGAAAAAGACCCTGCGGAGACCACACCTACCCAGAAGGGGAGGTAAAAGTGGTGAGTACATCACATGGGTTTTTAGGCGGTATGTGGAAATGGCACGGAGGTAGGCCCAACCTCATTAGAGGGTAGCTGTTGCTACACTACAGCGACCAGAGGGCAGCTTGGAACTGCCGAAGGGAGACACGGGTCCACTCATAAGGGGACCATGCCGCGGATAATACACACAGGGGGAGTCCATGCAGGAGTCCTCACCTGTGAAGCACCTCTTCCAGTACAGGGTAAACTAGGTACCCGCAGTGGATTGGGTCGGCAAGCTCCGCTGAACTGCAGACCCGCAAGGGCTAGGGAGGAATCATCCAGGGACCCGAAAAGAAGGGGTCTCCTGGGAGAAAAAGAGCGAGAACCTCGGCTGAGGGAAAGGGCGCTAGACACAAGCGATTCGCCTGGCCAGCTTGTCAGCGTGTTAATGAGTTCTACTGGCTCAGACCTAAGAAAACATACTGACTCAAACCGGAGATTGTAAAATCTCGCAAAGGTATTGGGTGTTGCCCAACCTGCTGCTCTACAAATGTCTGCTAGGTAGGTGCCCCTGGCCAGTGCCCACGAGGACGCAACACCTCTGGTTGAGTGGGGGGGGGCACGGCCTGGGCATGATAAGCTAACGAAATGTCATCGACAACCCAGTGGGAAAGCCTCTGTTTGGAGACAGCGTTCCCTTTCCGCTGTCCACCAAAGCAGACAAAGAGCTGCTCAGAACATCTAGAGCTCTGCATGTGGTCCAAGTAGGTACGCAAAGCACTTACCTGACACAGCAATGAAAGGGCTGGGTCTGCCTCCTCCCGGGGCAGTGCTTGCAGGTTCACTACCTGGTTCTAAAGGGCGTGGTAGGAACCTTGGGCATGTAGCCCGGTCGCGGTCTTAGGATCACATATGTGTCTGCCGGACCGAACTCCAGGCAAGTGTCACTGACAGAGAACGCTTGCAGGTCCCCGACCCTCTAGATGGAGGTGAGCGTGATCAGCAGGGCCGTCTTAAGAGAGAGGGACCTGAGTCCAACTGATTCTAGTGGCTCGAAGGGAGATCTCTGGAGGCCTGCGAGGACCACTGAGAGATCCCAGAATGGGAAAAGGCTTGGCCGGGAGGGATTTACCCTCCGGGCACCTCTTAGGAACATGATGATTAAGTCGTGCTTACACAGAGACTTGCCGTCTACAGCGTCATGGTGGGCCGCGATAGCGGCAACATACACCTTTAGGGTGGAAGGGGACAGCCTCCCCTCCAGCCTCTCCTGCAGAAATAAGAGCACTGACCTAACTGCGCACCTCTGCGGGTCTTCAGCCCGGGAAGAACACCAATCTGTGAACAAGCGCCACTTCAGGGCGTAAAGATGCCTGGTAGAAGGGGCTCTGGCTTGGTTGATCATGTCTATGACAACAAGTGGTAGACAAGTTAGATCTTTCATGCCCCGTCCAGGGGCCAGACGTGGAGGTTCCAGAGGTCTGGGTAAGATGCCAGAGTGTGCCCTGTCCCTGAGAAAGAAGGTCCTTCCTCAGGGGAATTCGCCAAGGAGGGGCTGTCGTGAGGAGCATGAGGTCTGAGAACCAAGTCCGTTGGGCCAGTAAGGAGCCACTAGGGTGACTTGCTCCTCGTCAAGCAAGCAAGGTGCTGTGAGAACGGCATTTGTGGGCCAGGTGACCCAGAGGCAAAGGAAATAGCTCTGTTATTGAGAATGTGGGTACCGCGACCCCGGCTAGGGGGTGCAGCAAATTAAATAACTTCAACAAAAAATTCTCCTCTCGGCCCTCCAACGGGGTACGGAGCAGTCTTACCACCTCCGGAGCTAACATCTCAGACTCTGGGTCGGGTGTCTCAGGAGCGCCTGGTAGCTTTCCGGGTGCTCGAGGGGGTCCATGAGACAGGGGGTGTGCGCTTCCTGCAGGGTGCTCGACGCTGGTGCTGAGAGCTGGGCCCGGGTTGAGGTGGAGCAGGTTGTTTTCTAGCCGTAGGAGGACGCCCATGTATGGCCCATGGCGGCAGGCTTGTGGCAGGGCAGGATGTGAGAGATTGCCTCCGTCTGCTTCTTCACCACGGAAAACTGCTGGTCGAAGTCCTCGACGGTGTCGCCAAAGAGGCCAAACCAATCCAGTCCACTCCACAGCATGTCACAGTCAAGTCTGAGTCCGCTCCACGCCATGTCACAGTCAAGTCTGAGTTCGCTCCACGCCATGTCACAGTCAAGTTTGAGTTTGCTCCACGCCATGTCACAGTCAAGTCTGAGTCTGCTCCACGCCATGTCACAGTCAAGTCTGAGCCCGCTCCACGCCATGTCACAGTCAAGTCTGAGTCCACTCCACGCCATATCACAGTCAAGTCTGAGTCCGCTCCATGCCATGTCACAGTCAAGTCTGAGTCCGCTTCACACCATGTCACAGTCAAGTCTGAGTCTGCTTCACGCCATGTCACAGTCAAGTCTGAGTCTGCTTCATGCCATGTCACAGTCAAGTCTGAGTCTGCTCCATGCCATATCAAAGTCAATTCTGAGTCCGCTCCACTACATATCACAGCCATGCCTCAGTCTGCTCCGTGCCTTGTCACGGCCATGTCTGAGTCTGCTTCACGCCATGTCATGGCCACGTCTGAGTCTGCTCCATGGCAGGTCACAGCTAAGCCTCCCGTGGCTCCTTGCTCCAAGCCTCCCACGGCTCCTGTCTTTAAGCCTTCCACGGCCACTGTCTCCAAGTTGAATGATCTGCCTCTGCTCTGTTCTCCTGGGTCCCCAGGCCGTCTGCCTGATCTGCTCTGTTCTCCTGGGTCTCCTGGCCATCTGCCTGATCTGCTCTGGTCTCCTTGGTCTCATGGCCATCCACCTGATCTGCTCTTATTTTCTGGGTCCCCTGGCCGTCTGCCTGATCTGCTCTGGTCTTCTGGGTCTCCTGGCTGTCCACCTGATCTGCTCTGGCCTCTTTGGTCTCCAGCTCCATGGATTCTGATGAGGTGTTGCCCATCAGTGTTATTTTAGTTAACGAAAACTGAAAAAAAAAAAAAAAGCTAAAATAAAATACAAATTATCTTGAATTCGTTTTAGTTTTTGACATAATATCAATATATGGGCAAAGTGAGACAATTTTGGAAATTTTTCTTTTCTTGACACTTTGAAATATGATCCAAATGACACATTTAAATGACCATTAAAATTAACATTAAACTTTTGAAGAAAGCTTAGGATGTCTTCAACCTTAGTCAAAAGCAAAAAATATATAAATATTCAATACTGGGAAGAAGATCCTCTTTTGACCAAATCCCAGATGTTTTTAAGCAGCAGGGCCTACTTGGTAAAGTGGGACAGAGGAAAAATTATTCTCTAGAAAATATATATATTTGGCATACCCCTCTTCATTCCCTTCCACCCCTGGTCCCACATTGCAATTGACTTTGTCACCAGCCTTCTACCTTCCCTGAACAATTCTGTGGTGTTAACAGTGGTGGACTGTTTCTACAAGGCTACTACCCATTTAATTCCCCTCCCTGAACTTCCCTCTGCCCGGGAGACAGCTGCCACTGTCGTGGACCACGTTTTTCGCATCCATGGCCTCCTGGTGGATGAGGTCTCCGACAGAGGTCCCCAGTTCATCTCTGATTTCTGGAGAGAACTCGCTCCTTCTTCCCACGGGATTGAGGACGATGCAGCTGGCAATAGAGGCGATCTGGGGACGGCAGCGGGTCCCCGGTTCTCGTCCTCGGCACGCATGTTGACTCCTGTCCGTGCTCGAGGCAACAGCGGCTCGCCTCTAGAGGCTGGATGACTAGTTCCTGGGGTCTGCGTGCCGCTCACAGCTGTGCCCCCATGGTCCCGTTTTTCCTGGAGGTGCATGATGAGCTGACGACTTAATGGAGGGCACCCCTCTCCACTCGTTACAAAGCCACGCGCTCATCCGCTCTCGGACAGCTCTTAAAGAGCTACACATGAGTAGTCCTGATCCCGACGTGTTGCAGGAACTGCGCTCAGCGACCGACCTCGCCCTCAGGGCCACGAAGGCCACACTCGTGGCCACACTCGTGGTTCAGGAATGTTATCTGTTGCTGAACTTGGTCGAAATGCGAGAGATGGACAAGACACGTTTCCTCAATGCCCCTGTCTCCCAGTTCGGCCTCTTTGGCGACACTGTCGAGGACTTTGCCCAACAGTTCTCTGTGGTGAAGAAGCAGATGGTGGCCATTTCACTCATGCTGCCCCGCCGCAAACCTGCCGTCATGGGCCATGCCCCGTCTGCTAGCCGAGAGTGTCCTCCTGCAGCTAAGAAACACCCTGCTCCACCTCAACCCGGGCCCAGCTCTCAGCCTGTGCGTCGTGCACCCTGCAGGAAGCACATGACCCCCCGTCTCACGGACCCTCTCGAGGACCCGGAAGGCTCCCAGACGCTCCTGAGATGATCAACCCAGGGACCAAAACGTTAGCTCCGGAGCTGGTAAGCAGACCACTCCATCCCCCGGTGGAGGGCTTGGAGGACTATCTTTTATTGAATTAATTTCATTTGCCCCCTCGGAGCTGCGGTACCCACATTCTCAGTAAAAGAGCTATTTCCTTTGTCTCTGGGTAACCTGGCCCACAAATGCCATTCTCAAGGCACTCTGCCACCACACCTCAACAGTCCCGGCACGCTGGACAAACTCCCATTCAAATTGCTCATGCAAAAACACATCTTAACTTGCGTCCGGCATCTAGATTGGTTCGCAGCGGTAGACCTGAAGAACGCGTACTTCCACATCTCAATTCTGCCTCGACACCGACCCTTCCTATGGTTCGCGTTTGATGCCCAGGTGTATCAGTACAAAGTCCTCCACTTCGGCATGTCCCTGTCCCCTCGCGTCTTTACGGAAGTCACAGAGGCAGCCCTTGCCCTGCTCTGAGAAGCCGGCCTCCGCATACTCAACTACCTCGACAACTGGCTCATCCTGGCCCACTCCCGGGAGTTACTATGCGCTCACAGGGACCAGGTGCTCAGGCACCTCAGCCGTTTGGGTCTTCAGGTCAACTGGGAAAAGAGCAAGCTTGCCTCGGTTCAGAATATCTCTTTTCTCGGTATGGAGTTAGACTCAGTCTCAATGTCAAAGCATCTCACCAACGAGTGCGCAAGGTCAGTGCTGGAATGCCTCGCTGCCTTCAGGCCGGGCACAGCGGTCCCTTTAAAGCTTGGGGCATATGGCATCCTCCACGGTGGTCGCAGCCCTGGGGTTGATGCATATGAGTCTCAGCACTGGCTCCAGACTCGAGTCCCGAGATGAGCATGGCACTGCAGCACGCACCATGTGATGGTCACCCACGCCTGCCGCCAAACATTCAGACCCTGGACAGATCTCTGCTTTCTGCGGGCAGGAGTCCCCTTGCAGCAGGTGTCCCGATGCGTTCTGGTCATGACCGACGCCTCCAAATTGGGTTGGGGTGCCATGTACAACGGCACGCAGCCGCGGACCATTGGAAAGGGGCCCCGCTGCGCTGGCACATTAATTGCCTAGAGTTGTTGTCTGTATTCTTTGCCCTGTGGAGATTTCTCCCGTTAGTTCGGGACAAACACATCTTGATCAGGTCAGACAGCACCACCGTGGTGGCGTACATAAATCGCCAAGGCGGCGTACGCTCCTGGCACAAGTCACAACTCGCCCATCGTCTCCTCCTTTGGAGCCAGCAGCGACTCAAGGCTGTGCGCCACTCACATTCCGGGCAACTTCAATGTGATAGCGGACGCGCTGTCACGACAACGCTTGCCAAGTGGAGAGTGGAGGCTTCACTCCCAGTCGGTTCATCTGATTTGGGAACGGTTCGGCACGGCTCAGGTAGACCTGTTTGCCTCCCGAGAGACCTCCCATTGCCCGCTCTGGTATGCCCAAACAGAGGCTCCCCTCAGGGCAGACGGACTGGCACACAGCTAGCCCTCAGGGCTGCACAAGTACGAATTTCCTCCAGTGAGCCTTCTTGCACAGGGACGAGGAACAAGTCACCCTAGTGGCTCCCTACTGTCCCACCCGGGCCTGGTTCTCAGACCTCGTACTCCTCGCGACAGCCCCTCCCTGGCAAATTCCCCTGAGGAAGGACCTTCTTTCTCAGGGACGGGGCACGCTCTGGCGTCTGCACCCAGACCTCTGGTACCTCCACATCTGGCCCCTGGACGGAACGTGGAAGATCTAGCTGATCTACCACCTGCTGTCGTAGACATGATCAACCAAGCCAGAGCTCCCTCTACCAGGCAACTTTACACACTGAAGTGTGTAAAAAAAAAAAAAAATCAATTAAGGAGCGATTGGCTCCTATAGGGGGAAAAAAACAGGCGCCAAATTTTTTTCATTTTTAACTCCTTCCATTCCTTTTCGTCCCGCAGCTCGCTAACAGTGTAGTCTGTGGAGCATTCTTCGCAATTTTGTGATCACGTGCATTTTTTATGCTTGTTACTGTCACCGTGTTTTCTAACAGTCTCTTTTTTGAAATGGTTAGTTCCTGCAATGAACTCCGTTTTCCCCGCTATTTCTTTGATATAAACTTTTGTAATGTATCTCGGGAAATGTAATGCAAATTTTAAAATCAAAGGGAGTAAACTTTTACTGTCGCCAATGGCGACCTTGACAGAAATTACACTCACAAATAAATTTATTTGGTCACAAATGCGACCATTTTTAGTCGCAGTTTGGAGCCCTGCACAAGGATGATGATTTATCGACTTTATAGACATTACATTTTTATCGTCTGTTAATGCTGAACTTCTGTAAAGCTGCTTTGAAACGATGTGTGTTGTGAAAGGCGCTATACAAATAAAATTGACTTGACTTGACTTGACTTGAAGTGGCACTTGTTCGCGAATTGGTGCTCTTCCCGGGCTGAAGACCCACAGAGGTGCGAAGTTAGGTCAGTGCTCTCATTTATGCAGGAGAGGTTGGAGGAGAGGCTGTCCCCTTCCACCTTGAAGGTGTACGTAGCTGCTATCGCGGCCCACCACGACGCAGTAGACGGCACGCTAGAATCAGCTGGACTCAGGGCCCTCTCCCTGAAGATGGCCCTGCTGATCGCGCTCGCCTCCATCAAGAGGGTCGGGGAACTGCAAGCATTCTTTGTTAGCGACACTTGCCTGGAGTTCGGTCCGGCAGACACTCATGTGATCCTAAGACCGTGGCCAGGCTATGTGCCCAAGGTTCCTACGACTCCTTTCAGAGACCAAGTAGTGAACCTACAAGCACTGTCCTGGGAGGAGGCAGACCCAGCTCCTTCATTGCTGAGTCCGGTACGTGCTTTGCTTACCTACTTGGACCGCACGCAGAGCTTTTTTACCCCCTTGTGGGTCCGAGCACACTCAACAAGGAGTGTTGCATCCTCGTGGGCACTGGCCAGAGGCACCTCCCTGGCAAACATATGCAGAGCAGCGGGTTGAGCAACACCTAATACCTTTGCGAGATTCTACAATCTCAGGGTTGAGTCAGTATTGACCTGTGTTTTCTCAGGTTTGAGCCAGTAGAACTCAGTAAATGCTGACGGACTGACCGGGTGGATCGCTTGCACCTAGCGCCCATTCCCTCGGCCGAGGTAAAACTGTGCATTTTCTCTTACAGGAGATCTCACTCATTCGGATTCCTGGATGACTCCTCCCTAGCCCTTTGGGTCCGCAGTTCAACGGAGGAACTCGCCGACCCAACCCACTGCGGGTACTTAATCTACCCTGTACTAGAATAGGTACTCCACAGCTTAGGACTCCTACATGGACTCCCCCTTACGAGTGGACCCGCATCTCCTTTGGGCAGTTCCCACTGCCCCCTGGTCGCCGTGTTTGAGGCAACTCCCCCCTCCGGAGAGGTGGGATCTACCACCGCGCCACTTTCCACATGTCACCTAAAAACCCATGTGATGTATTCACCACTCTTACCTCCCCCTCTCTGGGCAGGTGTGGTCTCCGCAGGTTCTTTTCCCCCTGAAAAACAGGAAACCGGGTAAGACTTTGGGGAAGGGTATGTGCAGTCTGATACAGCTGGTCGCTTTTGCACTTCAAGTACCTGCCCACTCCTGTGTCAGCAGTACACATACATGGCTCAGCGCATGGCGTGATTTAAATTGGACCCCTAGTGTCGCTTCTTCGACACACAACGTCTCGTTCCCTCCATCAGGGAATGGAGGTTACATACGTAACCTAGACGTTAGAGATACATTCCCACAGGTGTCAATCGTTCCCGTTCTTAATCTCCCGGCCTAAATATTGTACACAGGAATGCATTTATTCATATTAATGAATAGAACTGTATTGTAGGGGTCGCACAAGAATAAAGGTGCACTTTTTCTCATCAAAATTAAATGTATTTTAAAAAAAAATGATGGTATTTTGAGATGTGTAAAATTATAAGCATTCACATAAGAGGCAAAATCCAATCATACTACCTTATAAAAGCTGTTTTATTCTATATGGAGAGGGTCTCCTCATCGGGGTTGCCATATTAGGATCAAATGACTAGTGAAATACTACTCACTTAATCTTAGTAAATGCCCTGTTATTAGACAATTTCACTCATAGAATATATTACTCATAAAATCATATAATATATATTAACAAACCTAAGAGAATGACAAAAATTGTATCTGTTGAAAACATCAACTATTAAATTAACAGGACATTAACATGTTGACCTATGGTTTGTTTTTGCTGTAGCATTTTTATATTCCTATGATATTTTTTTATTGAGAACACAGTAATATTAAGCATAAAAAGCCATTCAGAGAGAAAGTAATTGAGGAAAATTCTCATAAAAAAATTTATGCAATAAAATGTATTTTTGTATTATTTAAAATGTTTTTTTAATGTTTTTGTATTATTTATTTATTGGTTTGTTAGTTATTGTGACTACAAAATGTGTTTAAAGTTTTAACACTAGGGAAGACATGACATATCTTAGTCTTAGACTGCCACTGATGAGGAAGCAGCAGACAATGAACAGATTCAGGTCTGGTGTGATGGATCACTAACTTCATTACAGCACAGTGGCATTAATAAGGAGAACAAACTCTCTCAGGTTACTGCTTGTTCCTGCTGTGACAGGCTTTGACTGAGTACAGTTTTCTCATGCTGTTTCTCATGCTGTGCACCCGGTTCAGAACTAACTGAGATATGTCAGTCAAGAATGTGATTGAGAACCTTCTGGAAGAATAGAGGTACAATTCTAACATTCCTGTGACTTAAATTATATTTGTCATCCTTTGTGTGGAATACAAGGGTGGACAAATAAACCAGTACATACACATAGCACGATGCCAGAGCAGACATAGGGGTTGGTGTAAATTCAGAGTTTTCTAATTGGTGGGTTACAACCCCAAAATGGGTTGCATATCTGTTCTTATCATGGACAGCAAGGGAAAACATTGTTAAATGCAAAATATAAAGTGCAACTAACCACAGAATTGTGCGTATTTAGGATAGCGAAACAAAGCTACTGCAACCTTTTCAATCTGGGTTTAAATCAGGGCACAGTACCAAGACTGCTTTTATTAGTATCGTGAATGACTTTCTCATCACAGCAGATAACTTTTAATTTTGCTAGAACTCAGTGCTGCATTTAATACAGTCTGTCATTCTACTCTCCTTGAAAGAATGCAGAGGTGGCTTGGTCCCTTTGGTACTATGTTGGATTGGATTAGATTATTAATAGATTGTTCCTAGTTTGTATTTCTGGGAAACAACAAGTCTGAAACTGCACTAGTATAACAGGGTGTCCCCCAAGGGACAATCTTAGGTCCTATATGGTTCAGCATACAGTATACATAATGCACCTTGGGCATATCATCAAGAAACATGGCTTGGGGTATCACTGATATTAAAACATCATCAAAAGTTGTACTGTCTAAATGAAATAAAATTATGGAGATGTGTAACATTATTTTCTTAAATTAAATTGTGCTATAACAGAGGTTTTATTTATTGGCGCACCAGCAGAAACTCATAAATGTAATCATTTTAAACTGACAGTTGATAACAGCCTTGTATTCCCCACCACTCAAGCATGTAATCTTGGCATTACAGTGCATTCAGAAAGTATTAAGACCCCTTCATTTTTTTCACATTCTATTATGTTGCAGCCTTGTGCAAAAATGCTTTAAATAATGTTTTTATTTTTTTCACATCAATCTACACTCCATACCCCATAATTACTGAAATATCACATTGACATAAGTATTCAGACCCTTACCTCAGTACTTAGTTGAAGCACTTTTGACAGCGATTACAGCCTCAAGTCTTTTTGGGTATGATGCGACAAGCTTTGCACACCTGGATTTTGGGATTTTCTGTCAGGTTGGAAGGGGACCGTCAGAGGACAGCCATTTTCAGGTCTCTCCAGAGATGTTCGATTGGATTCAAGTCTGGCTGGGCAACTCAAGGACATTCACAGAGTTGTCCTGAAGCCACTCTTGCGTTGTCTTGGCTGTGTGCTTAGGGTCATTGTCCTGTTGGAAGGTGAACCTTCGGCCCAGTCTTCCCTGCTGCTGAAAAACACCCCCACAGCATGATGTTACCACCACCGTGCTTCACCGTCGGAATGGTATTGCACAGGTGATGAACAGTGCCTGGTTTCCTCCAGACATGACGCTTAGAATTGAGGCCAAATCTTCATTTCATCAGACCAGAAAATCTTGTTTCTCACAGTCTGAGAGTCCTTTAGGTGCTTTTTTACTATTTCCAAGTGGTGCAATGTGTCTTGCACTAATTAGAGATTTACATATGGCTACTCTGCCATAAAGCCCAGTTTGGTGGAGTGTTACAGTGATGTTGTCCTTCTGCAAGTTCCTGCCATCTCCACACATGATCTCTGGAGCTCAACCAGAGTGACCATCGGCGTCTTGGTCACCATGCTTACCAAGGCCCTTCTCCCCCAATTGCTCAGTTTGGCCGGGCTGCCAGCTCTAGGAAAACTTCTTCCATTTAAGAATTATGGAGGCCACTGTACTCTTGGGAAACTTCAATGCAGCCAACATTCTTTGTATCCTTCCCCAGATCTGTGCCTTTACACAATCATGTATCTGAGCTCTGCAGACAGTTCCATGGCTTGGTTTTTGCATTTTCAGATATGAGACTATATAGACAGGTGTGTGCCTTTCCAAATCATGTCCTATCAATTGAATTTCCCACAGGTGGAGTCAAATCAAAGTGTGGAAACATCTCAAAGTTGATCCAGAGAAATGGGATGCACCTGAGCTAAATTTCAAATGTCAAAGCAAAGGGTCTGATTACTTATGTTAAGTTATCAAAAATCAGTTTTTTTTAGTTTTTTGCTTTATCATTATGGGGTATGGAGTGTAGACTGATATGAAATAAAAATTATTTAAAGCATTTTAGCAAAAGGCTTCAGCATAACAAAATGTGATAAAAAAAAGGGGACTGAATACTTTCTGAATGCACTGTATCTTTGATGCTCAGTTGACATTTGACGCACACACCAAGATTATTTCAAAAACAGATTCCTCTTGTTGCTTGATGCAGACATTTTAAATCAAATTATTATTTATAATAATAAATTGAATTAATATGTATGATTTTATAACCTCTAGGCTCTTTATTGCAATGCATTTTTTTCTGGTTTGCCAGCAAAATCTATGAAAAGGTTACAATACATTCAGAATTCGTCTGCTTGTGTGACGAGACAGGTAAGGAATAAGGATCTACACGCAGCTTTATTAAACTGAAAAATAAATAAGCTACTCAGAATAAAAGGAAAAGAAAAACACAGGAAACACAGAGCATAGACAAAACATGCAAAAATTGACAAAGGAAACAGGGAAAACCAGGAACACCTGGGGAAACAATCAGAGAAAATCAAATCAAGGAATAAAACTACAAGGACTACAAAACTAACACAGGAAACTAAACAAGAATAAAAGCACAAAAACATAAGACAACAGGGAATATGTCCCCCCGTCCATGGAGTGAAGGGGAAAATGTAATGTAACCTCCATTCCCTGATGGAGGGAATGAGACGTCATGTCGAAGAAGCGACACTAGGGGTCTCTCTTGAGTGCCGAATATGCCTCTGATCTATGAAAAAAAGGCCAATGAGAGTTGGCGAACAGTATTTGCATACCCCGCCCCCGGATACGGGTATAAAGGCGAGGGAAATACGCTTGTTCATTCAGGATTTTTCTGAGGAGCTGGGAGTGTTCCGGCCACCTCAGCGGCTCGGCTCGGCTCAGCGACCTGGCCGGGAAGACAGTGAAGAAGCGACACTAGGGGTCCACTTCAAATCACGCCATGCACTGAGCCGTGTACGTGTGCTTCTGACACAGAAGCGGGCAGGTATTTCACATGCACAAGCAACCAACTGTGTTCAGACTGCACATACTCTTCCCCAATGCCCCAAAACAGTCAGCGGAATCCTTTTGGTTACCCTAGAGGGGAACAAGGCAATGCTTCTAACTAGGGAACGGGCCAAGCCTGGCTGGGCCTCTTATCTCTCTAAGTTTTCTCGGCATAGAGCAAGAGCAGCCGGGGCCCATACCGCATCGCGGGAAGGGGGCCTTACCCGAATTCCTATTCTTTCAGGGGGAAAAGACCCTGCGGAGGCCACACCCACCCGAAAGAGGAGGTAAAGGTGGCAAAATACATCACATGGCCTCTTCAGTCAAATGTGGGAAGAATGGCATGGTGGTAGATCCAGCCTCGAGGAGGAACCTGACGATTAAGTCATGCTTACCCAGGGACTTGCCGTCTACTGGGTCGTGGTGAGCTGCGATAGCGATAACATAGACCTTCAAGGTGGAAGGGGACAGCCTCCCCTCCAACCTCTCCTGTAGGAACAGGAGCACTGACCTAACTGTGCACCTCTGTGGGTCTTCTGCCCGGGAAGAACACCAATTCATGAACAGACGCCATTTCAGGGCGTAGAGTTGCCTGGTATAAGGGGCTCTGGCTTGGTTGATCGTGGCTACGACCGTGGGTGGTAGACCAGCTAGATCTTCCACGTCCCGTCCAGGGACCAGATGTGGAGGTTCCAAAGGTCTGGATGCAGATGCCAGAGCATGCCCCATCCCTGAGAAAGAAGGTCTTTCCTCAAAGGAATTCACCAGGGAGGGGCTGTTGCGAGGAGTACAAGGTCCGAGAACCAGGCCTGGGTGGGCCAGTAGGGAGCCACAAGAGTGATTGTTCCTCGTCCTCCCTGACCTTGCACAGCACCTGTGAAAGAAGGCTCACTGGGGGAAATGCGTACTTGCGCAGCCCCACTGGCCAGCTGTGTGCCAGTGCATCTGCCCGGAGGGGAGCCTCTGAGCGGGCGTACCAGGGGACTGGGCATGTTCACCGTTCACCGGGGGATGGAGCGGTCTTACCACCTCCGGAGCTAATATCTCTGTCGCTGGGTCGTCCGTCTCAGGAGCACCAGGGAGACTTAAGGGTCCTCAAGGGGGTCCGAGAGATGGGGGGCATCTGCTTCCTGCGGTGTGCTTGACGCTGGGGCTGAGAGCTGGGTCCGGGATGAGGCAGAGCAGATTTCTTGGCCGCAGGGGGACGCCCTCGGCGAGCAGACAGCAAGGGTAGCGAGAGCGGACGAGCAGGGCTTTTGACGAAGGGAAAGTGGGGCTCTCCATGAAGACATCAGCTCGTCATGCACTTCCGGGAAAAACGGGACCGGAGGGGGCGTGGCTGTGAGCGGCACCCAGACCTCAGGAACCAGTCATCCAGCCGTGATGGGTGTGGAGAGGATGGAGGGTTCCAATCCAACCCCACACTGACGGCGGCCCGGGCAAGCATGTCGGACATCTGCGCATCAGCCTAAGCCTGGGCGTGCTGGCCCGAAGGCGGCAGCCCAGGGGAGGCGTCAGCGTCAAACACCGCGCTCTCCGATGGAGTAGCGAGCTCATCCACCTCGAGCTCCAGAGGATAGGCAGACCGGCCCGGAGGCGAGTCGCCATTGCCTCGAGCACGGACGGGGGTCAACGAGCGTGTCGGGGTGCAGGTGGGCCGAGGGGGCATACCCGGCTGAGCTGCACCCGCTGCCCTCCCCAAATCGCCTCCATCGCCAGCTGCATCGTCCTCAATCCCGTGGGAAGAAGGAGCGACACGGGGGGGTGGCTGGAGTGGTGTGCTTTATATTGAAAGCGTTGTTGCCATGGTCATGCTCTCGCAGTGAACAGTTGTGTCATGTGTAGCTGGCTGCATACACGACCATCGGCTCCGAAGAAAATGACTGAATGAACGAGCGTATTTCCCTCGCCTTTATACCCGTATCCGGGGGCGGGGTATGCAAATACTTCTTCAACACGACGTCGAAGTGAGCGACAGACGGGGAACATGTGGTTCAGAGGGGGCACAAGGGGCAAACAGGCAGTTCAAGGGACCACAAGGGGAGCAGAGGAACAATGCAAGGTCAGGGAGCAGATCAGGTGGACGGCCAGGAGACCAAGGGGACCAGAGCAGATCCGGGGGATGGCCAGGAGACCAAGGGGACCAGAGCAGATCCGGGGGATGGCCAGGAAACCAAGCGGACCAGAGCAGATCCGGGGGACAGCCAGGCCTGGGAGGCTGTAGGACAGGGACTGGGTCAGACGACCTGGGAGGTGGCCGTAGGGCCGAGAGGGGGTCAGGAGGCCTGGGAGCTGGCCATAGGACAGGGTATGACAGCCTGGTAGGCGGCAGCAGGGTCAGGAGGCCTGAGAGGCGGCCGCAGGACAGGGACTGGGTCAGGAGGCCTGGGTAAGGTGGACGGAACCACAGGAGGAGGAGTTTCTGAGGGAGTGGGCAGAGCCTCTGGTGGAATAGTCTCTGGGGGAGTGGCCAGAGCCACTGGCGGAAACGTCTCTGGAGGAGCTGGTGGAGCCATGGAAGGCTCTGGGGCGGAGCCATGGAAGAGAGTACAGGCAGAAACTGGGGAACAGAAGCCTTTCTTCTTTTCCTCCTCCTCCGGACGGTCAAAGTTGGCAATGCTGGCTCTGGGACAGACGAGGCTGGCAACGCTGGCTCTGGGATGGGTGAGGCTGGCAACGCTGGCTCTGGGATGGGTGAGGCTCTCAACGCTGGCTCTGGGATGGACGAGAATTCCAGCTCATTGGCCGTGGCAGTTGTGGGCTTTGACTCATTGGCCGTGGCAGGTGTGGGCTCGTTGGCCATGGCAGGCGTGGGGGCTTTGACTCATTGGCCATTGCAGGTGTGGAGGAACGAGCCATGGAAGGCTGGGGGAGTGACCACTGTGGGAGGACATTTAAAGCCCTCTTCCTTTACACCCACAGTGAAAGGCGAGGCGCTAACTCACAGAGCCTCCTCCACAAACTCGAAGAGCGTCAAGTGAGGATCCGCTGGAGGCACTAGCTCCTTTAGTGCACTACTGTGACCTACCCTGAAGAAAACGACCAAAGAGTATTCTGGGTAGTGCACTAAATTTGCCAGCTCTAAAAACTCACAGATGTGATCCTCAACTGGATGGTCCCCTTGCTCGAGGAGGAGAATTCTGATGTCTGCTAGATCCATCTTTGGTCAGTTTTTCTGTGACGAGGCAGGTAATGGGAAAAAGGGAATGACGATCTACACTCAGCTTTATTAAACTGAAAAATAAACAAGCTAACTCAGAATAAACGGAAAAGCAAAACACAGGGAACCAAGCAAAGGTAAAACATGCAAAAACTGACAAAGGAAACAGGGAAAACAGGGGCTTAAATACACAAGGGAAAAACAAGGAACACCTGGGGAAACAATCAGGGAATGAGAAACAATCAGGGAGAATCAATCAAGGAATAAAACAACAAGGACTATAAAACACAGGAAACAGGAAACTAAACAGGAATTCCAACATAAAAGCACAAAAACAAAAGACAACAGGGACTATGACAGCTTCTTCACACCAACGCACCACTACGAAAATATATTACTTCTGTGATCTCTTAATTGCACTCCTATATGTTTATGAGTGTGTATCTATGTATTTATTATAGAAATTATATATATATCAGCACTTTGGGTCTGAGAAAAGCTCATTTGAAATTAAATGTATTATTTTTATTCATTTGTTATTATTAAAACATTTCAACATTTGATTTTATAAAATTTTTGTATGATATATAATTTTGGTCCATTTGGTGTTGGTTCACCACTTGATATCCAATGTGAAATCTGACCCATGATGCAAAACTAGTTGATAAATACAGGTCTACTGTAGATGAGCTGAAATATTATCTGGAAATTATTACAATCTACTTCATCATATAGCATAGAAGCTTCATAATTCATCATAACTAACTGTGACACCATCGTGAGTGACATGAGACAGGATGTTCTGGAGTTCGAGGACTGGTTCCTGGAATTGAAAAGGATAATTTGCTTGTTAATCTGATTGTTAAACCGCTGCAACAAACCATAAATTACACCACCACAACTTCACCATACATTATGAAATGGTTGGAATTCCTCCTCAGGCAGGGGCCTGGCCCTATGGAAGGTGTGGATCTTTGAAAAATGTGTCTGTGGGATGAAACAGTTAATGGCTGCTACGTCCCTGTTGATGAAATCAGCTAATAATATCAGCTATATAAATATATACTGTATATACTGCATATTGCTTAAAAAAACATCACAATTCTTTTACAAAAACATTCTGTAACATGTACTGATGGGTAGTTATGGGTGCTGGTGGCAGACAGCCTGGCTAATGGGTACACAAGTGAGATGAAGTGCAGTTATATACACTGTATGGAGCCTTACAGATACACAAAGACAAAACACTATGTTATACAGGTTAATAATGGATATTTATCTTGATAAAGACAATACTATTAAGCTTGATTGTAACACTAAGTCTTAATATTTCCTTGTGTAATTGTTAAGAGTGATTTATTTAAAATTTAAGGTAATGGTTTAGATTTGTGTCAATGTTACACAATAGTATAATTCATTACAATTGCAAAAGCTTGTAACTGCAAATGTTACACAACATGTACATCATTTAATTTTAACATACTTTATAATATATTTTAATTTTAATGATTTCAAATATAGAAATCTGAGGTAAATCTTGATAAGGTTATAAAAAGTAAAAGTTGACTTAATGATTGTAAATGTACAGCTAATAATTTATGATGTAAAAGTGTATCAGAAAATGTAGAGAGTAATTCTAAATAATTTTGTATTCTTTTCTAGAATCAGTTTTCCTCTTTCCCACTTTACTGGAGACATATTGGCAAAGCGGGACAGCATATCAGGCCATTTAAAGAGGACCCCTGCACCTAGTGTTGTGGACATGCTTTCTGAGATTTTATATTAAACTGAAAGCCTTGTATACTCTGATACAAGTAAAATTATAATATATTCAAATACTGAACTCTTCATCCTTTTCAAAGGGAAATTGTTTACAAAATATTTTCTTAATCTTAATGGATATTTTAAGAAGAATTAACTACTTGAATTTGTTCATCTATAATTTTGTTAATAAGTTGCACATATATATATAGAGAGAAACCGGCTTGACATATAACTTAAAGGTTTAATGTAAAACTCAAAAGACAAACACATAAGATAACGGACATGTCTGTGAACGATCTCTCTCTCTCTCTTGCATCGCCGTCCGCGAGTGGCCCTTATCCCTCTTGACGGCTTAATTAGCCTAATACGGGACCGGGCGTGCGTAATTACACCCCGGTCCCCCCCTCCACCGTGCCACATTCCTCCCCCGTTCTTTCAGGCTGGGGACCCCCGGCCTGACGTACTCCCGCGCCTCCCACGCGGTCTGCCGGCAGGTCATCCCCATCAACCTGGACGAGGGAGGGGGCAAAGGAAGGGAAACAACAACAATTAAAAAATTTAAAAAAGAAGGAAAAGGCCAACGCAGAGCGGCAGTGAGAGAGAGAGGAGAGAGAGATAAAAAAATTAAAAAAAAACTTACTCGCCGGTTCTCTGATACGCCGCAGCTTGTTCCTCAGCCACTCCTCCACCCTCTACTGAACGGCAGCCACGCCTCTCCAGGCGGATCCGAGGCAGTCCTCAGCCCCTGGCGGACGGAACACCCCGCCGCGTTCTCGGGGAGCCGAAGGGGTCTCCCCTGCCCCTGGCAGCGGTTCTCCCGCTCCAGGCGGTCGGTCGCGATCCCCTCCCCGCTCGCGGACGGCGGTCTTCCCTCAACCCCTCCGCGTTTCAGCGGCTGGTAGGGGCATCCTCCGCCCCTGGCAGCGGCCCTGACCGCTCCAGGCGGTCGGCTATAGGAGCCCCTTCTCCCCTCGCGGTCGGCGGCCATTCCTCCGCGTCCAGGCGACTGGGCTCCTCGTCCCCCGGCAGATGGCCGCGGCTGCTTCTTTGGGGTAGTGGCGAGAACTCCGCTACGGCGTATCCCTCTTCCTTCCCGGGTATTGGCACCAATGTAAAACAGATCATTTTCGAGGGCAAGGAAGAGGCGAGAAACCGGCTTGACATGTAACGTAAAGGTTTAATGTAAAACTCAAAAGACAAACACATAAGACGATGGACATGTCCGTGAACGATCTCTCTCTCTCTTGCATCGCCGTCCGCGAGTGGCCCTTATCCCTCTTGACGGCTTAATAAGCCTAATATGGGACCGGGCATGCGTAATTACGCCCCGGTCCCGCCCTCCACCGTGCCACAGTATTATTTTTTTCTCTCTCCCCAATTTCGAATGCACAATTCCCAATTCACTCTAAGTCCTCATGATGGCATAGTGACTTGCCACACAATCCAGGTGGCAGAGGACAAATCTCAGTTGCCTTCATGTCTGAGACCACCAATCCACACATTTTATAGCTTATGGCTTGTTGAACATGTTACCAAAGAGACATAGTGCATGTGGAGGCTTCACGCTATTCTCCGCGGCATCCATGCACAAATCACCACGTGCCCCACTGAGAGTGAGAACCACATTATAGCAACCTCAAGGAGGTTAATCCAACGTGACTCTACCCTCCCTAGCAATCCGGCCAATTGGTTGCTTAGGAGACCTGACT
The DNA here is from genome assembly GCA_032164185.1 of Moxostoma hubbsi. NCBI lineage: Eukaryota > Metazoa > Chordata > Actinopteri > Cypriniformes > Catostomidae > Moxostoma > Moxostoma hubbsi. Next base: position 22,722,997 of record JAVLUX010000040.1, on the reverse strand, counting down.
GGAGTCTCTCAGCACATCCTGGATTCAAACTCACGACTCCAGGTGTGGTAGTTAACATCTTTACTTTCTGAGCTACCCAGGCCCATATAAATATTAACAATAAACAAATTAAAATAAATATAAATACAAAAAAATAAATACAAATATATTAAAGTACAGGCCCATGTCTAGCTTGATTTAGATGTTGAGAATTAAATGTCTCACTTTGTCTTTACAAGTGTCCCTCTTTAACAGTATTGCCTGAAAAGACATTTGGTCAAAAGACGGTCTTCAAAGGTTCTTCTTCCCATTATTTATTGTTTCTTAATTTTTGCTTTTGACTAATGTGCTAGACATCCTAAGCTTTCTATAAAGGTAAAATATCAGGTTATAAGCATTTGGATCAATATAAAAAAAGTGTCAGGATGTCTAACATTTCCAAAAGTGTCCCACTTCACCCATTTTACAACACAAAAGGAAATAATTGAATGATAAATTGGATAAATTGGATAAATTCAATAAGGTGGCAGTACACAGTGACTTACTTGACTGCTTAATAAAGCACCCATAAGTCTCATTAAAGTAGTTCGTCTCAGTTTGATGACACGTGGCATTTTGTCTCTGATGACTTAAGTTTCTGTTTAAAAATGTTTTACTTTCACACACAGAGCTTTGATATGACATTCTATATATTATTTCATCTGACAAAATTATGTGACTGTGGCGAAATTTTTGCCAAATTAAATTATATGGACACGTATTGCGGCAGTTCCAATGTGAAAATTCCACTGTGTGGCTCTAAAACTATATAAAATTTCTCCCAAATTGATGAGGTTTTTAAGATTAATGCTATATTGATTGTTAATCAACAAAACTGGTCTCCCTATGCTAAATCTTAAAACTTAACCAAACCAAAAGTGTCAGAAAAAGCAAATGTGGATGAAAAATGCAATTATGGAAGCAACCACGTAATTTTGTGGTGCTTCTATGACACATGTATCCTAGTCCTTTACATTGCAAGTGCAACGCTCTATCAGTTGTGCTACTTCAGAATTTGATCACACTCATACAAGCTTGCAAAAGTAGTTTATATAGTGTACGCCATCTTACAAGTTGTAAGATGTTTTGATGTTGTGTGACAAAAAGGGTGACAATAAGTGTTTATGAACTAAACACTTGTGATGTTTATTCTCGTGATTTGTGCACCTCTATTGTTCATTTTACCATGAAACTCCAGCGATATGTACAACGAGCCACAAAAAAATATTTTTCCTACAATATAGGTATAGCAACATGATTCTGAGACCAGGTTGCATGTGGACTATTTTCATGATTAATTTATGTCTTTCAATGAAAAAGAGCTGAAAAAAAAGATTCTTAAAATATTTTCCTTTTGTGTTCCATCAGAAAAAATAACAGCATACGAGTTTGGAACAACACGAGAATTAGTAAATGAGTAGGTAAAATAAAATATTCCCTTAATACTTGGTAATAACAGGCATACTGCTGTCTTTGCAGCCTCTCACTGTCATATTTGATTAGTACTGCTCAAAGATTCATAATTATTAGGCCTAAACACTGAAGAAGGCTTACTCACACTCAAGATCTAAATGAGGCACCAATCAGTGAACACTGTGTTATTCTGTCTGTCCGTGTCACAGAGTGGCACTGTGCCATTGTTAATTAGTACTGACTGACGACTGATTGCTTCAACTACCATTCCTAAATGTCCCTAAAACTTAAAACACCTGCTTCTTAAACACTGACTTTCTCCTGTTTTGAAGCACTTTTTCGGAGAGGTGGTCTGAGTGGGATGGGGTTAGGGGTGGTTGGTTGTTGTGTTGCGGAGGGTGGCGAGTGGGTATGTTTGAAGACTTTGGCTCATAGCCACATTAGGAACAAAACGATGAGTCTCTTTACATGCATAGCCAGACAGAGTGAACTATTCTGGCTTCCAGTGAAAAAAAGAAAGGGATAATACTAAAAACTGACATTTTTTTCCATTTCTTCAAGAAGCATTTCAAGCAATATTTGTTCCTGAAATGTTTATTGGCAGCAGATTACAATGGGCAAATGTACTTAATTTGATAGCATTTGATTTCAATGCCGTCTCTGGAGCAGAGAGTAAACAGAAGCTGTCTCTCTACAAACATCAACAGAATGAACAAATAAGAGAAGATTTGTATAGCTAAGAGAGTCAGGTGCAGCAAACTGATCTTGCAGTGAACTCGTAACTGTAGACTTTTCTTTAGTTAAAATCGGTCTGTGCTTACCGAAATGCTCCATCAGTGTCCACAGAGGGGTGCCAAAATCGAGTTGTTTTCAGCTAAACAAGTGTAATACAGTGAAGAGGAATGCATATTTTCTAAACTGTACACCCCAACAAAACCCCTAAACCTAACCATCAGTGGAGTAAAAATGTTATGTTAGAGGGAAAAATGCGACCTCTGAATCTATTGGTTTCCATACAGGATCTGAATCTGAAGCAACATGATTCTAGTAGCTCCACAGTGGAAGGAAAACAAGCCAGAGCCAATGCAAAAATGTCTGATAGGAGATTCCGCTTGTCAGTGAGTCAGCATAATGTGGAGAGAGAGAGAGAGAGAGAGAGAGAGAGAGAGAGAGAGAGAGAGAGAGAGAGAGAGAGAGAGAGAGAGGCCCATCAGATGGCTCAATTGGCTTGAAATGGCTCATTCAATGTTGAATTTTGGTTGTGATGAATTTCAACATTTTCTGAGTAATAGCCTACAGTATATCAGACTGAAGCTTAGGCTAAACTAAAACGAAAGCTCAAATGAAAGCTAAACTATAGCCTTGGCTAAAATAAAATGAAAGCTAAAGTTAAAATTAAACTTAAGCTAAAAATAAAATGGTAGCCAAATGTGGTTATGCCTAGTAAACTTAAGCTAATATTAAACTTAAAAGAAAGCCAAACTAAATCTTAGGATAAACTACAACAAAAGCTAAAGTTAAAACTTAAAACTGAAGATAAAAATAGGTTAGCCAACCGTGGTTATGCCCAATGAACTAAAACAAAAGCTAAAATTAAAGCTAAACTAAAAAAAAGCTAAAATTACAGTAAAGCTAAACTAAAGCTTAGGATAAAATAAATGAAAGCAAAATTTAAGATTAAAACTAAGGCAAAACATTAAAAGTATAGCCAAACTATGGTTATGCCCAATAAACTAAAGATAAATTTAAGCTAAAACAAATGCTAAAATTAAAGCTAAACTAAAGCTAAGGCTTAATGTAAATGAAAGCTAAATCTAAAATTAAAAGTAAAGTCAAAATTTAAGCTAAAAATTTAACTAAAGCGCCTGCTGCCTTCAATTTCTCTTGGAAGGTTCCTCCTTATTAGTATAAAGTCATAATTCAATAGATGTGTTGGTCAATTTCATATTACTTTCTATTTTTTTCACTTTCTGAAAACAAAATGCTAGTACATCCAAATAAAGAGCAAAGGATATGCATTCAACATGATGAAATCAACATGTTGCTTCTGAAAGTTCATGTACCAGAAATAAATCTACCAAATTACTGACAAGCACCATACCCCATCAGACATGTTTGCATCAATTCAAATGTTTACATTTCCCTGTAGCGGTACCTCTGAGACATGAGTTCTGATCCTATGGAAACCAGGAAGTAATGGCGCTCACATAAACAATAGTGAGCACAATTTTGTGGTTGTATTTTTGTTTAAATATGACATTTTTAGTCCACTGATGGTTAGGTTTAGAGTTGGGTTTTGGCTAGGGTATATGGTGAATAAATTAGGCATTCCTGTTGACTATAATATCATTTACAACTAAAAATACAACTCACTTTTGGCACCACACTTTGGACATTTCACCCAGAAACTGGAGTTAACACATGCCCATACGTTCAACAACACTTCCAGCTTCGGCCACTGGGGGCAGTGATTTGAATTTAGATTTTAGATTGAACTTTAGATTCCGATTTCAGCAGCAGAATTTTTCGACCTAATGTCACCTAATTTACAGTGAGATAAGTCTGGTGTGTTTAGTTTGCACTTTGATGACTTATTTGTTTTGCATTTTCATGTATTGTAATGCACTGTAATGTATTTCATATTTATTTTGCTGCCACAAAGGAAGAAGGGGACTGAAGCCTGTTTCTTCATAAAACCGATGTTCTCACAAAATAAATCCCAAATTAGTTTCCATTGTGATTTCAACTTGTAAATTCAGTGTTTCCTGCTTCTTGTTATACAATTGTTGTGCTGTTCATGTTAACACTCTGTAAATACAATCTATTTTTTTTTCTTTAGCTTTAAGCTTTTTAGCTTTTTTTCTACTCTACCTTTTAATGGAGGTACTATTCATTCTTTTCTCTCTTTCCACTAAAATCAGCTTAATGCCATTCCTTACAAAAGAGCACTCAATCAATCTGCAACAATTACATATTTGAACGAAAGGCTTAAGGCATTTCACTTCCTTACAAAAAAAAAAGTTTCTTCACCAATACAACCTGGCTCTTACACCAATCAATGCCACACTCAATCTCTCTGTAATTCTCTGCCTTCTCTTGCCTTTCCATTCACTCACCCTTGAGGTGTTAGTAATTGTGTGTGTGTGTGTGTGTGTGTGTGTGTGTGTGTGTGTGTGTGTGTGTGTGTGTGTGTGTGTGTGTGTGTGTGTCACTCAGGGTGGTTAAAATATGCCTAGTCTTTAAGCCATTTCAGGATAATTAACTGAAGAGGTCACAAGCTAATTAAATGAAAAGAGTCCCATCAAATGGTTCTCGCTAATCCTACTTACTGAGATATCATTCAAAAAGCCAAGAATGAAGGAAGGAAAAGAGCAATGTGTAGTATTGTCTGTAAGAAGGAATATTATTTAGGAGTACAGCTAACTTTATCTGAGCATGTTCAATGTAGTCATGTGAAATATCTTCTCATTTCTGTACAATCCATCTTTTTTATTTCATATGGATAGATGATGCGTATAATATTTACTCCAAAATATGTGATATCAGAAAATGTTTATCCATTGACATCGCTGTTGGTAGATTAATCATCTTGAATAATATATTGTTTTATCACTAATATTATATATATATATATATATATATATATATATATATATATATATATATATATATATATATATATATATATATATACCTTGGTGCTGAATGGTGAATGGTCATTATTATGTACCATGGTATGTTATGTTATGGTAAATTTCTGTGTGAGTGCACTTTAAATGTCTATCCCCTAATGTTTTATCTTTTTCTAAAACCACAAAACTGTTACGTTAAGCATTATCAATGGATAGTTCATCCAAAAGTTAGAATTCTGTCATCTTTTACTATGACTTTCTTTCCTCTGTGGGACACGTGTTTGGCTGAACTAACTCTTTAAGCTTGAACTTGCAGTTCGCAGTAAAAAGCTGCAATAAAACTTGTTTGATGGGTTATTTGCTGAGCTAACTATGTAACGTATGGGGTTGTGTCATGATGAATAAAGCACAGCATGTTTAAACACATGGCAACTGAAGACCAAGAAAAATACTTTATTGAATAATAAAGCAGAATCAGGATTGGAGAATCATGCCATCATTTCATAGGGATGTGAATAAAGCAGCGTCAGATATGTGTTGACTTATTCATTGAATGTAGCAAACTTGATGCATTACCAGTGCGCTCTTCAATACAAACATATATGTATATATGTAAAATAATATAAACACATTGATTTCAGTAGCTATGCATACACTGTTAATACCTAATAAGTTGGCTTTACTAAGATGATTGAATAAACTTGTTCCCTCATTTAAATGTAGTAATGGTGTTTCCAAAACTTGTGTAATTAAGTATATAGAATGAACTTAACAATTCAAGTTAAGGTAACAATGCAAGTAGACTTAAATGGATAGTTCACCCAAAAATGAAAATGCTCTCATCATTTACTCACCCTCATAACATCCCAGATGTGTATGACTTTTTTTCTTCTGCTGAACACAAATTAAGATTTTGATTGGAATATTTCAGCTCTGTTGGTCCATACAATTCAAGTGAATGGTGACCCAAATTTTGAAGCTCCAAAATCCACATAAAGGCATCATAAAAGTAATTCATTCACTCAGTGTTTTAATCTGTATCTTTCAGAAGTGATAAGTGTGGGTGAGAAACAGTTCAATATTTAAGTCCTTTTCCCTATCTGTCACTCACTTGACATTGTGTCGATGAGTTGACACTAGGGGTTGCTCCTGTGGATCCCAGACATCTCTGATCTTGAGAAAATGCCAATGGAAATTGCCGTGTGGAATTTGCATGCCACTCTCCCGGACATAGCGCGTGCTCTCGGGCAGGCGATGTCCACCCTGGTGGTCCAGGAATGCCAACTCTGGCTCAACCCGGTCGAGTCACGAGAGGCTGACAAGGTGCCTGCCCAGGTTCAACGGCGTCTGCTCCACCGCAGTGAGAGGCGAGAATGCCACTGCCTTGCGTGTGGAGATCGCCTCCCTTCTACGGAAGGGCGCGATAGAGCCTGTCCCTCCAGCCGAGGTGAAGAAGGGATTGTACAGCCCCTACTTCATCGTACCCAAAAAAGGCGGCGGGTTGCGGCCAATCCTCGACCTGCAAGTTCTGAACCGGGCTCTGCACAGACTCCCGTTCAAGATGCTCACTCAGAAATGCATTCTAGCGCGCGTCCGGCATCTGGATTGGTTCGTGGCAGTAGACCTGAAGGACGCGTACTTCCATGTCTCGATCCTTCCTCGACACAGACCCTTTCTTTTTGCCTTTCAAGGGTTAGGCATATCTGTACAAAGTCCTCCCCTTCGGCCTGTCCTTGTCCCCTCGCGCCATCACGAAAGTCGCAGAGGTAGCGCTTGCCCCAATAAGGGAAGTGAGCATCCGCGTCCTCAACTATCTTGAAGACTGGCTAATCTTAGCTCACTCGTGGGACATGTTGTGTGCTCACAGGGACCTGGTGCTCAGGTGAGGGCCCCCTCAATGAGGTGCCTTTATGGCCTGAAGGGTCTTCTGTTTGCTCAGTGGTGTTTTCCTGAGGTGAAGACCCCCAGAGATGCACAGTTGGATCAGTGCTTTCCTTTCTGCAGGAAAAGTTGGAGGTACGGCTGTCCCCCTCCACCTTGAAAGTGTATGTAGCCGCCATATCAGCACATCACGATGCAGTGGACGGAAAGTATTTAGGGAAGCACGATTTGATCATCAGGTTCCTGAGAGGCGCAAGGAGATTAAACCCCCCCAGGCTTTAAGAACCCTCTTGGTTCTTGGGGGCTGCGCCTCTTGGTTCTTCGGGGCCTTCGGGTTCACCTCCATCAAAAGGGTAGGGGACCTGCAGGTGTTCTCTGTCAGCAAACTGTGCCTAGAGCTCGGTCCGGCTTACTCTCACGTCATCCTGAGACCCTGACTGGGCTACGTGCCCAAGGTTCCCACGACCCCTTTCAGGGATCAGGTGGTGAACCTGCAAGCGCTGCCCCAGGAGGAGGCAGACCCAGCCTTGGCATTGCTGTGTCCGGTGCGTGCTCTTTGCGTCTACTTGGATCGCACACAGAGCTTTAGAAGCTCCGAGCAGCTCTTTGTCTGCTTTGGTGGACTCCGGAAGGGAAGCGCTGTCTCCAAACAGAGGATTGCCCACTGGGTCGTCAATGCCATCACTATGGCATACCACGCCCTGCATGTGCCGCCCCCTGCTGGCCTACGAGCCCATTCTACCAGGGGCCCCCGTACTGAGGTAAGTGCTCCACATGCGCTAGTTGTCCCCTAGGCAAACCTGTGTGATGTATATTCCACAAAATGGTTTTCCGCGTCTTCCTTGGGCAGGGGGCCCTCTGTCCTTGGTTGCCGTGTTTGCAGTAACTCCTCCCCCTTGGATTGGACCTACCACGACGCTGCTCCGCACAATGTGCTTCCACTCCTAACCAGTAAGACCGTGTGTTGTATTCCACCTAAACCCCCCCCCCCCCCCCCCCCCTCGGGGCAGGGTGTGGTCTCCGTGGTGTCCTCCTCTTTGGAGGGACACCCCCCAGCTTGGACCAAATATTTGGCCCCCAGCCAAACAATTTTGTTCCTTTTAAGGGAGAACAATAGAGAGAAGGCAACGGCTGGGCCAGCCAGTCCTTATACTTCTGAGCAGTTAGCCATTCCCCTAGGTGCAGGGGACCACTTCATGCCTGCCAGTGTGTTGCGGGTAGTTATGCGACAGCTTGCTGCGTTGGCTACGAGGCACACAGAAGTCTGCCTGTCTCGCACCACCAGTCTGCGTAACTTGGTTCAGCTCTTGTGCCGTTTTCCATTGGGACCCCTAGTGTCAACTCATCGACACAATGTCAAGTGAGTGACAGATAGGGAACGTCTCCATTACTGATGTAACCTCTGTTCCCTGATGGAGGGAACAAGACGTTGTGTCCCTCCTGCCACAGCACTGAACCAACCGCTGAAATGGACGGGTCTTTGGCTCGGCTCCTCAGTGCAATACCTGATGTGTGTTTGCAGCGTCACTCCTTTTATACCGTATGTCCAGGGAAGTGGCATGCAAATTCCACACGCCAATTCCATTGGCCTTTTCTCAAGATCAGAGTTGTCTGGGCTCTGCAGGAGCGACCCCTAGTGTCACGACACAATGTCTTGTTCCCTCCATCAGGGAACAGAGGTTACATTAGTAACTGAGACGTTTTTTACTATAATTTCTTCTCCCTGCTCATCTCCACTTTACATTCACTTTCTCATTTTTCTTCTTGTGTTTTTGTTGGTTTTCTTTCTTCATGCATTTCACCACCTACTGGGCAGGGAGGAGAATTTATGATAAAAACTGATTTAAATATTGACCTGTTTCTCACCCACACCTATCTCATCACTTCTGAAGACATGGATTTAACCACTGAAGTTATATTAATGACTTATATGCAGCCTTTATGTGGATTTTGGAGCTTCAAAATTTGGCACCCATTCACTTGAATTTTATGGACCTTCAGAGCTGAAATATTCTTCTGAAAATCTTAATTTATGTTCAGCAGAAGAAGGAAAGTCATATAAATCTGGGATGCAAAGGGGGTGATTAAATAATGAGAGAATTTTAAATTTTGGGTGAAACTATCCCTTTAACTTAGATTTGCTATTTAAATATTGTTGTTTCTCCAGCTGATCTAGGCACTTTTCCCACTACATTTAAGCAGGCTCGAGTAACCCCGCTGCTGAAAAAACCTGCACTTAACCCCACACAGATAGAACACTACAGACCAGTCTCTCTCATCCCATTCATAGCGAAAACACTTGAAAGGGCAGTTTTCAGTCAGATCTCTGCCTATCTCTCACAGAACAAGCTGCTGGATGACAATCAGTCAGGCTTCAAAAGTGGACACTCCACTGAGACTGCCCTGCTGTCTGTCACGGAGTCACTGAGACAGGCGAAAGCTGAATCCAGATCATCCGTTCTGATTCTGCTGGACCTTTCTGCAGCCTTTGACACAGTCAACCATCAGATCCTACTCTCCACCCTCTCTAAACTGGGCATCACCGGAACTGTGCTTGGCTGGTTCAACTCCTATCTCTCAGATAGGTCCTTCGAGGTAGCCCGGAGAGGGAAGGTATCCAAGCCACATCAGTTCCTTACTGGGGTACCTCAGGGATCAGTGCTTGGGCCACTTCTCTTCTCCATATGCACAATGTCATTAGGACCCATCATCCAGTTACATGGTTTCTCTTACCACTGCTACGCTGATGACACGCAACTCTACTTGTCTTTCCAGCCCAACAACACCACAGTGACTTCTCAAATCGCTGCCTGTCTGGGAGACATCTCAGCCTGGATGAAGAAACACCACCTGCAACCCAACCCAGCCAAGACCGAACTCTTGGTCTTTTCAGCCAGTCCTGCTGTTGAACACAACATCACCATTCAGCTGGGTCCAACTACATTGTCGCCTTCCAAAACGGTCAGAAATCTAGGGGTAACCATTGATGACGAGCTAAATTTCACAGACCACATCTCAAAGACTGCAAGATCATGTAGATTTACACTCTACAATATCAGGAAGATAAGACCTTTTCCTCTCTGAACATGCCACACAACTGCTTGTTCAGTCACTTGTCATAACTAGACTGGACTACTGTAACGCTCTCATTGCAGGCCTTCCTGCATGTGCTATTAGACCTCTGCAAATGATCCAGAATGCAGCAGCATGTCTGATCTTTAATGAACCAAAGAGAGCACATGTTACACCACTCTTTGTCTCTCTCCACTGGCTGCCAGTTCATGCACGTATTAAATTCAAGGCCCTGATGTTGGCATACAAAACTGTCACTGGGTGTGCTCCAGAATACCTAAAAATATTTATGCTGAGCTACATTCCCACCAGAAGCCTGCGGTTGGCTAAGGAACGTCGCCTTGTTGTACCAAAACAAAGAGGCACCAAAACACTTTCCTGGACTTTCAGTTTCATCATACCATGTTGGTGGAATGACCTTCCCAACTCAATCCGTGAAGCTGACACTCTCTATCTTCAAAAAACGGCTAAAAACACATCTTTTCCAAGAGCACTTAACCAGTCACTAAAAAAAAAAAAAAAAAAAATACAAATGTAACAATTCTTGTTGCACTGAAATCTGTTTTGTATACTATTCTGATGATAGTGAAACTTTGTAGTAATGCACTTTTCGTAACACTATCTCCTTAAGATGATTCGCTTATGTTTTCCTCTTTTGTAAGTCGCTTTGGATAAAAGCGTCTGCCAAATGAATAAATGTAAATGTTTCTACTTAATAGATTTGGATCATACAATAACACAACTCAATTAAAGAAGTTTATAACGAATTCTACGTCAATCATGAAATATATGTATTTCTCCACAGAATTGCATATATACCTGTACTTCAGTTGTAAATGCACAAGATGAACTGAGATAGTGTGTACAGGGTCCAATTTGACCAAAGGGGACACAGATCACCCTAATGGTGCCATCACATGAAAAACAACTTGGCCTATTTGCAACAAAACAACATAAATAATACTACAAAAGACCTGAAAACTCTATGATTTCTTAATAATAACTATTTAAATGCCCCCATGTTTCCCATGTGGACCAAGGAAACATAATAAAAGTGCAAGGGATTATGGGTATTCCCTATTAACACTTAAACACTTTATGAGTTAAAGAAGTTATAGGAAATTTTTATATTTGAGTTATGAGCCCAAAACTTGACATTTCATGTAATGTTATTAAGTAATAAGGACAATCTTTTTTTCAGTAATGACAACATTAGGTTTTACAGTGGTAGATGCATGCCTTATGGACAAATTTGTGTGATGGTAAACAAATGCACTTTGCTGAGCAGTGCTGTAAACAAAAGCCATATTAATAGGCTGATGTTCAAAGGGCATGCTCGGACAAGCATGAAAAAAAAATGAGGATTTATTTAGACATTTATAATGTGACACTTAAACAGGGATAAGCTAAATAAGCTTGACGTGAAATAGTGGTGAAATAAATAGTCAAGACTAAAATAAATAGATGCCTGGATAGCTCACCGAGTATTGATGCTGACTACAACCCCTGGAGTCATGAGTTTGAATCAAGGGTGTGCTGAATGACTCCAGCCATGTCTCCTAAGCAACCAAATTGGCCTGGTTGCTAGGGAGGGTAGAGTCACATGGGGTAACCTCCTTTTGGTTGTGATTAATGGTTCTCACTCTCAATGAGACGTGCGTGGATCACGGAGAGTAGCATGAGTCTCCACATGCTGTGAGTCTCCGTGGTGTCATGCACAATGAGCCATATGATAAAATGTGAGGATTGACGGTCTCAGAAGCTGAGGCAACTGAGACTTGTCCTTTGCCACCCAGATTGAGGTGAGTAACTACACCACCACAAGGACCTAGTAAGTAGTAGGAATTGAGCATTCCAAATTGGGAGAAAAGTGGATAAAATAAAAAAATACTAAAATAAATAGTCAAGATGATGTTTACACAACAAATATACATACAGTGTGTAGCAAAAATAGATTTTATTGCACTACAGAATGCTAACTGTGCATATCTTTACAAAACAAAAGTACTGTGTCAGTTATATTACTTATTGCCCCCTCTTTGTACTGTGATAATATGTATTTATATATTATCTATATTTGTATATTTAGCAATCAGATAAATGTAGGAATCCCATTGACTGAAGTTACATTGAAAGACGGACCAGAGCCATATTTATAGACCAGAATACAATATACTCTAATAAGGTGTGTAAACGCCCTTAGAAAGTGATTCATGTAGTAATTTACCTTGTAAATGTGCATAATTGTGTGTAAAAACACAAGTTTAAAAAAGCATTGTATTATTATGATACCATGTCAATATAAATATATACAAATAAAAAACATGTTAAGTTTTGGTGCTTTCTTGTGTGTATATATACAGAAAATTCTGCTGAATTCTAAAGAGGCTAAAACCTAAACTGTGAAAATATTTCGGTATTCATTTGAAGGACATTTGAAAGCTGAGTTAGGAACCATAGGCTCAGAAAAGTCTAATCTAAAAGAAGCACATAATACAAAAACTGACAACTAGACCCCATGTCCTGCATTCAATGAACAACAAACCTGACAAATAATACATTTCCAGTTCCAATAGTCATTAGACCGATATAAGCTCACTATAAGAGTAGTCTAACAGCCCCCGCTTAAATAAAGCAGTTCCGTCTGTGTGGAATGCTGGACAGAGAAAACTGGATAGAAAGCTGAAAAGAGTGAGAGAAAGAGTGTTCGAGGGATGAATAAAGTGTGTGTGTGGGGAGGGGGATTAAAATAGTTTCAATCGAATTCACATTCGGCACATCCAACCGTTATTCCACTCAAGTGTTGGTTTGTACGGGCCAATGTAAAGTAACGTCAATCATTTTCACCCATTTTTTGTGTGTGACTTCAGAAATTGTCATGAACTTGCTTTTGCCCATAATGCACTTGGTTCTTGGTTCACTAAAGATTCACTGAGTGAAGCAGAACAAAATGTGTATCTCTGATTTGATTTCCATATATAAAATCTTTCCTCCATTTTGAGTTTTTCAAAAACATACTTTCTCATACTCCTCCTAGACCATTGGTTCGGCTGAAACTTTGTATGTAGCATCTTGATGACAAAAAGGTTATCAACAGAATTGTTATTCATCTAATAGTTCAGATGATATCACAGGGTGATCAGTGAATGGGCCACATCCAAAAAAAATTATAATAGGCTTATATTTTCTAAACAATTTGATGAATCAAAATTATTTTTACAAGTTTTGCCATAAGGGTCTCTAGATAATATGTGCAAAATTCCATGCAAATCAGACCAATGGTATAGGAGTTAGGAAAAGTAGTTTGTTTGGAAAACTCAAAATGCTGTGTGCAATACCTTCAAAGTAACTAGAGTGCTTAGTAATTAAATAACTTTTTCCCTGACAGATCCGTTCCTTCAAATTTGGAAATTATGTCCATTTCCTCCACTTTTTTAAACTGCTTTGAGCCCCATATATATATATATATATATATATATATATATACACACACATACACACACACTGGCGGTACAGGTAATGTACAGATTTAGCTGTTTCTGAAAGAAATTTGTACTTTAATTCACCAAAGTGGCATTTATCTGATCACAAAGTACAGTCAGGACATTACTGATATAAAAAAACAGCATCATCACTATTTTAAAAAAGTAATATTTGATCAAACTACTATCCTTGAGTAATCATGCTAAATTGCTAATTTGGTACTAGAAAATCACTTGCCATTATATCAAACACATTTTAAAGCTATTTGGTTCATTAAATGAAGCTTAACATTGTCTTTGTGTTTGTTTTTGAGTTGCCACAGTATGCAATAGACTGACATGTTTTAAGATCAATATTAGGTCAAAAAGATTGGCAAAAATAGAAACATCTTTCTCTAGAAACTCGTCAATCAATAAATATTTTGAGGAATGAAGGCTATACAATGTTTTAAATTGCCAAAAAACTGAAGATTTCATACAAAGGTGTACACTACAGTCTTCAAAGTCAAAGGACAACTGACTCTAAAAGGACAGAAAGAGATGTGGAAGACCAGATGTACAACTAAACAAGAGGATAAGTACATCAGAGTCTCTAGTTTGAGAAATAGACACATCACATGTCCTCCGCTGACAGCTTCATTGAATTCTACCCGCTCAACACCAATTTCATGTACAGCAGTAAACAGAATACTCAGGCCTTGAGGGAAGAATTGCAAAGAAAAAGCCTCTTTTGAAACAGAAAAACTAAAAGAAATGGTTAGCGTGGGCAAAGAAACAGACATTGGACAACAGATCATTGGAAAAGAGTGTTATGGATCTTAAGCCCATTGAGCTTTTGTGGGATCAGCCAGACGGTAAGGTGTGTGAGAAATGCCCGACAAGACAGACACATCTATGGCAAGTGCTACAGGAAGTGTGGGGTGAAATGTCACCTGAGAATCTGGACAAACTGACAGCTATGTAGTGGCATTTTAATTTTTAAAGAAGGTGGGTTGTGAAGATTTCAGATTTATAATATACTGTTTTAAAAGCTAAAAGCTTAAAATTTTTGTCCCACCTCAATCTTCCCTATATTATCCTTAAGGTTTGAGAGAGAAAGAGACAGAGAGTGAAATTCGCCACTACCAATCAGCTTGCACCCTGGACGCACATCAAAGTGACAAGAGCATCCAATCAGATTTGTCTTACAGGCATTACATGATGAATATGGTGCAGCCATGGCACAAAGAATCCTTTGTGTGAGCCTGGAGTGAAGGCCATTCACAGCTCCAAACAGACAGCCAGGCTGGAAGTAAATGGCCAAAAGCCTCTCATCAGGAAAAAAGAGAGGCCAGACTTGTTCAGTACAATGGTCCATGCAAATGACAGCAAACCCCATGTCCACAGCTCCGTGAGACACTGTTAAAAAGAGTGTCATCTCCCGTTTAGGTCATCTGAAGTTTAAACAGCATAGTACCGTCTGCATGTTCCAACTATTTTTTAAAGGGACAGTAGCCCCTAAATGTTGTCATCATTTACTCCATATGTCGTTCCAAATGCATTTGACTTCTTTTCTTCAGTGAAACACAAAAGGAAAAATTGTGCAGAAAGATAGCCTCAGTCACCATTCACTTACCACAGAAAATAAAATATCATTTTCTGATGTTTGTTAATTTTAAACTTTTTTACATTTTAAAATAGTTTGATAATTTTATAATATTTTGAATAATTAAAAATACATAAATATATTATAATAATCAGAATTAGTGTTATTATTTTTGTTATATATTAGTGTTATTATTGTTGTGTATAGAATACATCATAATTATATATATAAATAAAAAAACAACATTGACATTTTTAGCAACAAAATCTGATAGTTGTTTGTTTTGATAGACTGTTCATAGATTTAATTTAAAAAATGAAACAGTCTGGTTACTTCAACATTAAAATAAAAAAGAATATTCATGATATATGTTGGGAAGATTTTTTTTTTCTTTATGATTGGAATCAACTATTATTTTTGCTCCATGACTGGACACAGAATATCTGTGTTGAAGACTATTTTTTAAGAGTTTGTTCTGTGTGAATAAAACTATATATATTGTCTACTGTAAATAACTTTCTTCAGTCCCTGATACTCTTCCAGCTCACATGCAATCTACAGCTTATTTTAACACTTTTCTGAACTTTTTTAAGGATAAAATCTCCAACATTCATCAACAATTTAATGCCATGAGTAATTTAGCTTGTAGTTCATCTTATCCGATATCTCTGATCTTCCGACAGATATTGAAATATTTAATTTTATTCGTAATTCCAAATCATCTCGTCTCAGCTACATCCCCTCCCTACATATTTGGTTAAAGCCTGTTTACATTCCCTGCTCCCCATTATAACTAAAATTATGCACACATCTTTTATTTCAGGGTGTGTACCATCATCTTTTAAAACTGCTGTGATTTGTCCTATACTGAAGAAACCTGGTCCAGATCCTCAAATACTTGAAAATTACAGACCAATTTACCATTTCTCTAAAAAATGTTAAAAATGATAGTTGCTTCTCAGGTTCAAACACATTTTCAAGCTAATAACCTTTATGAACCATTCCAATCAGGTTTCTGCCCACATCACAGCACTGAAACTGCTTTGGTCAAAATCACTAATGACTTGTTAATTTCAGCTTCATTAAATTGAAAAAATGTCATTCACAGTGCTCTCCATTTACTATTGGATTTCCACAGGTATCAGACTTAGGCCCTTTATTATTTATAATCTATCTCCTACCTCTAAGTTATATTTTTAGGAAATGTGGAATCCACTTTCACTGCTATGTTGATTACACCCAGCTCTATCTGTCCACCAAGACAAATTCTTCTCTTCCACCATTTTCCCTTCATAAATGTTTACTTGAAATACAATCATGGTTTTCTTGTAATTTCCTCAAACTCAATAGTAATAAAACTGAGGTACTTCTTGTAGGTACTAAGCATAATCTTGTCAATTCAAAAAGGTTTGCTCTGACCATTGACAATTCCACTGTCCTTCCCTGTTTCAAAGTTAAGAGTCTGGGTGTCATTCTGGATAGTACTCTTTCTTTCTCTATCAACTCGCAGAACTGTCACTCTCGTACATGCCCATTTGGGCTATTGTAATTCCCTTTTATTTGGTCTATCACAAAAACTTCAGTTTAAATTACAGCTGGTAAAAACACAACTGAGCAGATTATTTCACAAACTTCTTACTCTGTCCATATAACACCTATTCTTCAACAACTTCACTGGCTTCCTATTAAATTTCGTATCGATTACAAGATTCTGTTACTGAATTTCAAGGCTCTTCATAGCCTAGCACCTTCCAATCTTTTAGATCTTCTTCATATATATTCTCCTAGAGCCTGCTCATCTCTCTCTTTCTTGTGATACCTTCGGTTCGTCTGACTTCTATGGGGTCCAGATCCTTTAGCAAGTCAAGTCAAGTCAATTTTATTTGTATAGTGCCTTTCACAACATACATCGTTTCAAAGCAGCTTTACAGAAGATCAGGCATTAACAGATGATAAAACTGTAATGTTTATAATGTCGATGAATCGTCATTTTGTAATTAGCGGTCGCCTCCCGTGCGGTCTGCCATTCACAGTGCCGGCGGGTCATCCCCATCAACCTGGACGAGGGAGGGGGCAAGGGGAGGGAAACAAAAAACAATTAAAATGTGTGTGTGGGTGGGGGGTACTCTTGCAACAGTCCCCCCCAAAATCACTACAATTTAAAAAGGGAAAAGGCCAATGCAGAGCGGCAGCGAGAGAGAGAAGAGAGAGAGATAAAAATAATAAAAATTATCCCTGATACGCCATAGCTTGTTCCTCGGCCACTCCTCCACCCTCTAAAGGACGACAGCCGCGCCTCTCCGGGCAGATCGGAGGCAGTCCTCCAGCCCCTGGTGGACGGAACGCCCTGCCGCGTTCTCTGGGAGCCGAAGGGGTCTCCCCTGCCCCTGGCAGCGGTTGTCCCACTCCATGTGGTCGGCAGCGAGCCTCTCCCCGCTCGTGGTCGGCGGTATCAAACCCTGCCGCGTTTCAGCGGCTGGTAGGGGACTCCTCCGCCCCTGGCAGCAGCCCTAACCGCTCCAGGCGGTTAGCTAGGAGCCCCTTCTCCCCTCGCGGTCGGTGGCCATTCCTCCGCTTCCAGGCGGCTGGGCTCCTTCGTCCCCCGGCAGATGACCACGGCTGCTCCGCTGGGGTTGTGGCGAGAACTCTGCTACGGCGTATCCCTCTTCCTTCCCGGGTTTCGGCACCAATGTAAAACAGTTCACGCTCACGGGCAAGGAAGAGGCGAGAAACCGGCTTGACATACAAATAATATTTTAATGATAAACTCAAAAGACAAACACATAGGACGACGGACATGTCCGTAAGGATCTCTCTCTCCTGCACCACCCTCTGCTATCAGCATTTGTCCCTCTCGGTGCCTTGATTAGCCTGATATGGGACCGGGTGTGTCGAGTCATGAAACGGCCCCGCCCTCCGCCATGCCACAATGTTGATTAATGGAGAAAAATAACCTGGGAGAAACCAGACTCACTGTGGGGGCCAGTTCCCCTCTAACATCATGAATATAATGTAAATATTACTTATGTATAGTTAAAGTCATGGTTTAAGATTATTAAACTAAGTAAGTGTTAAGGGTCAGTGTTTAAACATCGATTTTGTTTGAACTGTAAGATTAATGACCAATGCCGAGGTTGAGACAGGGAAACAAATAAAATAATATAAGCATAGATGCCATTCAATTTATTTCAGAGTTATAAATCATGATCAATGCTTCTGGTTTCTGGTTCCGGCAGACCCAACTAAATCAGCCTAATTGTGGGTTGGAGGATAAACTAGGTGTATACCTGGCTAATAGATGAGTCTTTAGTCTAGACTTAAACTGAGGGAGTGTGTCTGCATCTTGAACAATGTTATGGAGACTATTCCATTCATATAGTTTTTTTGTGGATTTTGATATTCTAGGAACTATTAACAGGCCAGAATTTTGCGATCGTAATGGTAGAAGGTCACTTAAGTACTGCGGACCTAGACCATTCAAAGCTTTGTACATAGTTAACAGAATTTTAAAATGAATACAGAATTTAACAGGTAGCCAATGTAACAATGATAAAATGGGGCTAATATGATCATATTTCTTGGTTCTCATTAGCACTCTGGCTGCTGCATTTTGAACCAATTGAAGTTTATTTATTGATCTTGCTGGACATCCTCCCAGTAATGCATTACAATAATCTAGTCTTGAGGTCATGAACGCATAATTTAGTTTTTCGGCATCAGCAACAGAGAGCATGTGCCTTAATTTAGCAATATTTCTTAGGTGGAAGAATGCTGTTCTACAAACATTGGTAATTTGATTTTCAAAGGACAGATCGGTATCAAATATAACACCTAAGTTCTTCGCTGTTGAAGATGATGTAACAGTACATCCATCGAGAGTCAAATTATATTGTAGTGGCTTATTTTTAGAGTTTTTTGGTCCAATAATTAGTACCTCTGTTTTGTTAGAATTGAGTAGAAGGAAATTTCTGGCCATCCAATCTTTTATTTCATTGATACTCTGCTAATTTCGAGAATTGTGAAATCTCATCAGGTTTTGAAGAAATATAAAGTGTATTTTACTTTTGTTTGGTTTGACAATTCCTCATTTATGTAGACAAAGTGGTAGCGGTCTGCTAAATATGACCTAAACCATGCTAATGCAACTCCACAAATGCCAACATAATTCACTAGCCTATTCAAGAGAATGTTGTGATCTATCGTGTTGAATGTAGCACTAATATCTAAAAGAACTAGAAGAGAAATGCAGCCACAATCAGATGATAAGAGCAAGTAATTTGTAACTCTGATGAGTGCAGTTTCTGTACTTGACTCTTGTCTCATGTGCAAATGTGAGATAATGGAGTGTGACTTAACTTCTCTTGTTAGTTTGATAGAAATGCTTTGCAATGGCGAAATAGGGGCAAGGACTTCCTGTTCAATAGAAAACCAGGGAGGGGCTCTTTCAGGTGGAAGCGACCAAAGAGCCAAATGCCTGAGACCGAATGCATAATAGTAAAACAAAATCTTGGGTAGACCTAGCCCACCTTTGTCAATCGGCCTATGTAATTTGTTGAAATGTAGTCTGGCACTTTACTATTCCAAATGAAGGACTTTGCAATGTTATCAAATTGCTTGAAATACAAGAGGGGGACATCTATAGGGAGTGACTGTAGCAGGTAGTTGAATTTTGGAATACGGTTCATTTTAATCACATTAACTTTCCCAATCACCGATAAATGTAATGAATCCCATCTGTACACATCACTTGAAAATCTTTTAATTAAAGGGTCAACATTAACTAGACAAATTCGCTTTTAATAAAATACCCATATACTTAATGCCCTGTTTGGGCCACTGGAAGGCACGCAGATGGAAGGCCATTACTGGACAGTACACTGTCAAAGCCAAAGCTTCGGATTTAGACCAATTGACTTTGTATCCTGAGAGCTTGGAAAAGGAATGAATAATTCTGTGGAGGCAAGGCAAAGATCTAGAAGGGTCAGAGACAAATAATAAAATATCATCTGCATAAAGCAAAAGCTTATGTGCCACACCTCCCACCACCACCCCTGGAAAATCATCCTCCTTTCTTATCGCAGCTGCTAATGGTTCCAGGGCAAGACAGAACAATAATGGAGGAAGAGGGCAACACTGTCGAGTACCCCTATCCAGAGTAAAATCAGAAATGAATACATTTGTTTGTACCGCTGCTATAGGGTATCTATAAAGTAACTTAATCCATCCAATAAAAGTACTCCCGAACCCATTAATTTCCAATATCTTAAAAAGATAATCCCATTGTACCATATCAACAGCCTTTTTGCTGTCAAGTCAGATAGCAGCGAACGCAGTCTGATCATTTGTTACAGACCACATGATATTGATGAAATTCCTAATGTTATCAGAAGAGCAATGGCCCCGAATAAACCCCACCTGATCTATAGCCAAAATGTTTGACAAAATTTTGACATCTAGCTGGATCAGGGAAATGGATGGTAACTTTTACACTTGCTTGGATCATTGTTCTTTTTAAGAATCAGACTGATCCGGGCTTGTGTCATGGTTGGCGGAAGCTTTCCGTTCTTTAATGATTCTGTATAAATTTTAAACAAAAGTGGAGCCAATTCTGTAGCATAAGATCTGAAATTTCTGCAGCAAAACCATCTGGCCCCCGAGCCTTGCATGTAGTGCAAGGCCTTAATTACCTCGTCAAGCTCCTCCAAGTTTCTCAGAATCAAGATAGTTTTATGCTAATTTCCTCGGATGATCAAGAGCCAAACTCACTTGAAGGCCGAGCAAAGAAAAAACAAACAAAACAAAAAAAAAACACCATGACTTACTCAGCTCGTCAACTATAAAAGACGTCCTTTATGTGAGCATGTAGATATTTTCCATTTATACATTTTGTCCATTTTCAATCTGGCCGGGAACTTCAGTGTAAAAACGATGTTCCATCAATGCAAAAGTTTCTTGAAGGATGTGTCATTCCACAAAACAAACTTGCTAGGCGGAGCCAACGCAAAAAGAAACAAAAATGGTGATCAGGAGTCAAGATGATGATCAAGAGTGAAACAGCGAGTCAGTCCACTAATATAAGAAACATCAAATGGCTTTCTCACTCCAATGTATTTATGAAGGAGAGTCCCAGTTTGGGACATGTAAATATTTTGCTGCCGTCCTTGGTGTTTATTATCTGTTTGGCCGGAAAAATCAGTGCAAAAATCCGGGAACAAGAAAATATTGTGATTCTTAAAAAGAAAGCTTTGCTTTGCTTCTCGCCTGGTGCAACACAAGATCTTTATCAGATGATCTCAGAAATTTGGCCAGAATTGATCAGGGCCTTTCTCCGTCAGCGGTTCTGCGAGCCAGGACTCTGTGAGCTCACTTAATTTCTAGTTTATGACCTGTTATGTCGAGCAGACTAATCAAGCTCATCAAGGAATTTCCCCATATCTCTGCCTTCTTCATGCTCAGGAATTCCCACAATCCATATGTTATTCTTTCGGCTCATAATTTCGAAATATTCCAGTTTTTCCAAAATGTGTTCCAAGTCTGTTTTGACATGGGCGGATTAGCGGATAATTCCCTTTCCGATGACTCCAGATAATCTATCCATTTCTCAACATCTGCCACTCTTGTGACCAACTCAGAGAATTTTGTTTCCATAGCCGTAATCAAACAACGTATTACAGCAAGATCCTCCAAGTCAGCAACAAACTTCATCAGTATCACCGAGATGTTGGACAGTTGACACTGAATTTGTTCTCCCAGCGTGCCTTCCAAATCGAGTCCCCGGTCTGAGAGTCTGAGGATTTTTACTTCTTTGCCATGTTTACCTCAAAGACAGTGGCGGCTGCTGGTCTTTCAAAGAGGGGAAGCTCATTTTCAGCCTACATTATAAACTTGTCCATTTATTTAAAAGTAAATTCTGCCCTACGTTCCTTTTCGAGAAAATGATTGCAATGATATCAAGAAATAGGTTGTAGCAGTTTGTCTTTCGATTACACTTGAGAAATCCGCGATGGGACTGAGCGCGAATAGCTTCAGCGACTTCTTATAGTACAGATTCGCTGTCAGTAAAAAGGAGATGCAGTCTTTCGACAGATCCTCCAATCATTACGCGGAAGCCCGGAGTCCGGGCCAGCCCACTCCTCATTCACCCCCAGAGACGCTGAGCGTCCATGGGCGGGACATAATCGCAGTATTTATCCAATGACCGTCTAGTTTCGGAGCACTGAAAAAAACTGTTCAAAGCAGCCCCATTGAAGTCAATGGACGCTCGGCTTCAACAGGGAAATGCACTGTGACGCTACGGGAATGTATGAGAATGAAATTGAGTCAGCCGACCTGCTATATGTAGCTGATTCTGAACAAACTCGTTTTCGAGATGAACATGTTCTAAAGCATTTTTAGTCAATAAATTGTTTACACAATAGTACATATTTGACCATTATTTTTTTGACATTATAGGGGAAGCCGAGCTTCCCATGCAGTCTTAAAGAAATCCCAACTGCTCAAAGAGCATGTATGTAGCTGGGTGTATCAAATCTCATCGGATTATAACATTAAAATTATTTCATAATTTTATTTTTTTAATTATCTTTGTTGATGAGAGATGTGCTATTAGTTATCTAAACAATCAGACTTACAATTTTGGCCTGGCAAATGATAAAACACTTGCAAAAATACCATAAACTGACATTGAAGGAGGAACCCGAGACATGTCTAGAGATCAGAATAGACTTTGAGTAGGCTCTTTTGGCGTGTGCCAGTTTGTAACCACCCAGAACAATGCACTTGAAACCACTCAGAACACCTTAGTAACCTCTTTACAAGGCAGAGTCAAATTTTGAATGGGCAAGTACCACTCAAATTTTTTAATTTTTTTTTTTAATTTTTTTGTTAATTTATACATGTATTTAGTAAATTAATACAATTTCACATTGAACACATTGTATTCAAAGTGAAAAAAATCTTAACTCAATCATTCAAAAAATATGTATGAAGAAAAATATATTTCTCATATGGGAGTTTTTCCTTCAGGCTTAGAAATCAAGCATCGCTTAAAGGGCCATTAAAATAAACACAGGTGGGATCACCCTCAGAGGAAAACCAAAGCATGTCAAGACAAAGTCCACTTTCATCACTTTACAAGCAACAGTGGCAGGATTCTTATCACATTGGCTTTAGTTTATGGTCAGGGTGTGACTGGAAGCATCACTACCTGATTGGCGCTTTAATGGATTTCCTAACAAAACTTTGAGCAATTTAAAAGTAAAGTGTTTCATTACTTTCACCAGTTCTAATTTAATATGCAAAGACAACTGTAAGACATTGATACAATAGGTTACTTGGGCGCATTCAAAACCTTGCTCTGTTGAGCAACATTATCTTGTGGGAAATCGATGTGTTAGTTCTGAATTTTTCCAAACAAATTCAGGACTGATGTGCCAAAAAAAAACTTACCTTGCCTACACCGTGCTCTTTAATGTTACATTCCTCTTTGATTTTTGGCTAGCAAGATATGCAAAAGAAATAAGTGAAATAACACTGTTTTGGTCTCAGTACTCGACAGTTATTTTGGTTGGACAATAAACTTCATCTTGGGTTTCATTCAGTTTGGATTCTTGTAGCCCACTGATTTTAAATCAGCTGAAATCAACCTTCGATTTGAGTCTGAGTCTGACTTGTCCATATTCAGAATATTACAAGACTATTTGCCAAATAAATAAATGCACATGAAACATTGATTTACGCTGAAACTATTTTATTAGCTTACTTGTAGAGATCACACAGTGATCCAAGAAGCAAGAGAAATGGCACGCAGAACCCAGATGAACGCTCTGATACATCTTAATCCCCTGATGTGCGGTTGTTACAGAGCAATATCTGACCACTGGATGGTGCCATTGACCAATCAAAATGGAGTATTCCAGAGAGCCATGTAATATATATATATATATATATATATATATATATATATATATATACATATACAGGTATAGCAATTCTGTTATTTGGCAAGTAAAAAGACCCATGTGGCTCCTATATGTTTCTGTTTAGGTGCTAATGACACCATAGTCACTTTTTTGCTCTGGAGCCTTGTTTGAGCATTGTTGAAAACTTTAAAAATGCTACATAGCTAACACATGAATTCATGAATTAACTTATTATTTTTATTTTTTTTTTGAAGATCAATAAATTAATTATATTATGATCAATTAACCAGTACATAGTGTGAACCATAAATTTCAATAATTCTAAGAATTATCCTCTTCTAGGTTACCCGTACTGAAACGAACAATGAGAAAATGAGTGCACCAATTGTGTTCCAAAGGGCACAAGGGCACTAGTCTCAGCATGAAATTGTTTTCTTTTGAAAAATCATGTTGATGTATATTTTCAAGTTTGTTGGGGGCCACATTTCAATATTTGGCAGTCAACTGAATGTGAAAATATCATATTCATTCACGCCTCTCAAAAGTGTCCATTATCTTGTAAATTGAATTCACTAATATTAAACCGTGTGAAATATCATTTTGGATGCCATGAAGGCCAATAAAGACAAACTGTATTTCAAACATTAAACAATAGCCCACTGGTGGGTTCTTTATGCTGAGTGTATTTTTCTTTGGGTGCCTTAAAAGATATAGAAAAATCCATAAAGGGATGAATAATTGCTGTCATAAATCACTCACTTATTTTTCTAAACTCCAACCGAGACCAGCCAATGGGGTGGAGCAGATGCATTTCACTAAATACAGGCACGTGGCTTCCACCTGCTAGAAAAACTTGAGGGGGCTTCGGTGCCCCCCTTGAGTCAGCATCGGTTTGAATATTTGGGTAATTACAAGTATGTTCAAAAACAGAATGCTCATTTTGAGAAGAAGCCTGAAACTGTTATGGCAAAAACATTTTATCCTCTGCATCACCCCTTTAAACTTCATTGCGCAAACGGCTCATCTGTATCTTGTCTTTTACAACCGTGGACACTTGCTTTACGCAAGTTATCTAATCCACTAAACTAATTAAACTAATCCACATTTTATGCGTAAGATTTACTCATACTCATCTCCTTACGAAGGTATCATTAAATGGGGTCCCTGCGTTTTTATAGTCCCCATTTAAATTGCAAAAGCCTGCAGGTGGAACTCAAGTCATTATTTCTGTTATTAACAAAAGACAAGATCCCGTAATACATATAATAACCCACTGGAGCCTACAATGGGGAGCACAATGGGGAGATGACTCCTTTGATTTGATTTTGACAAGGCTTAAAAACACAGCTGGGGTTAAAATAGCTTCATTTAGACTGATCACCATCGGATAATACGAATTTTAACCCCATCTTTGTCATCACAAACTGACCCTGCCCATTTCAAAGACCCCTATGTCTCTTAATATAAAGGGTGGAAATAGCCCATCTCCGTCGAGTCTTTTTGGGGTTCTTTGTAAAGGAACAAAAAGAGTGTTTGCAATTCTTCCAAGTAATAATAAACCAACAGGGGTGTTTTATTACCTCTCATGGACCGGGAACCCCCAGGTTTTTCTACATTTTCAGTGTCAGATCAAAATATCTTGACAACAGTTTCTCAACAGACACTAAAAAAATAAGTTTTAAAGGAATATTCCAGGTTGAATACAAGTTAAGCTCAATCGACAGCATTTGTGGCATTGATTACCACAAAAAAAATATTTTGACTCTAAATTTATTGTCCCTCCTTTTCTTAAAAAAAGAAAAATCTGTGTTCCTGTGTGGCACTTACAATGGAAGTGAATGGGGCCAATTTTTTGAGTATTTAAAAGGCAGAAAAGTGAAGCTTATCATTTTATAAAAGCATTTGCATGAATTCATCTGTTAAAACTCATGTATTATTTGAGCTGTAAAGTTGTTTAAATCGTCATTTTAGGGTTTATGGCCTTACATTGCCATGCCAATAAATTTGTAAAATTGGTTATAACTTTACACAGAAGAGGTTAGTAAGTGTTTTTAGCACTAGCATCATGTTAAGTCATGTTAAATATAAATCATGTATATTGTTTACATCTTGTAGCTACAGTATACTTTTAAAACAGTCAGTATTTTAATGTTTATAGTTTGGCCCCATTCACTTCCATTGTAAGTGCCTCACTGTAAGCTCGATTTTTGCTTTTTTTAAGAAAAGGACAAATCTAAATTCATTTTTGTGATCATTATTCAACAAATGCTGTCGATTGAGCTTCACTTGTATAGAATCCGGAATATTCCTATCAAGTTTAAAATCACTCAGAAACACTGATGTATGTATAAATAGAGCAAATGTATTTATTTAAAAAAAAATTCACAAAATATATTTGTTCAAATCATTTATGTACATAAGTAGGCTACTAAAAATGGACAAGTGCATTGAAAAAGTTTTGCCATCAATAGTTTCACAGGAAGAACTAAATCTAGACAATAACATTTTGATAAATACAGAATGACTGCAATTCTCCAGTGTTAAAAAAAAAAAAATCTAAACTGAGTGGTTATTAATACAATAAACTCATCTTGTTCATTGTCTCAAAGAGGCAGTATACATGTTGTGCTCCACTTACAAAAATATATCTTCATCTTTAACAATACAAAAGGTATCATTCAAATTTCAACATTGGCGATTAAGCAGACCTGCTAGTTGGTTGTAGGTAATACTCAATATTTCAATTTCCCATCTTGAAATCTGATATATGGCAACATATGGGTTTTACTGATATACAAAGACACATTCTTCACATATATGCAATATGCATTTCAAAATACCACAACAAATGTTGTTTTCAAGGGTAACATACAGTAAATTTCCCTAAATAGCGTTAAATGATGTATATAATTATATGTGTTTCTTCATATATGGCCATATTTCAGATTTCTGAATGGGTTAAACTGAAATTCTTGCAGTTTGACTGGGGAAGTGTGTTTTATCCAAACAATATGGCATGAATCGCTTCAACATTGAATGCCCACAACTGCACTAGTGAAAGTCCATCCAGCAGTTCTGACAGTTGTACAATATTGAACAGGGTTGTTTTGGATGTAGTTGCACTGGGTAACTTAGCACAGTTGTAAATCTTGAGTCTCTTGATTTAAAAAAAAGACTGACACATGAGCATTTTACTGCTTGGATAGTCCGTTTGGAGCAACCTGGGGCCAAGATGCCTTGATCAAGAACTCTATTCGCTCATGAACCCCTCCTTATCGGATTCAAACCAAAAATCCATCGGTTGCAAGCCCAGATCTTCAACCACTGAGCCACAGCATCCCTGCTCTGCATGCCTGCCGTGTCAACAGACGCGTCCGGTCCAAGTTTTACGCTCATAATCAATTACGAGAAAGTCAGTATCGATCAAACCAAGTTGTAAAGTCCAGTAACTCTTGGT
This sequence comes from Moxostoma hubbsi, assembly GCA_032164185.1. Classification (NCBI taxonomy): domain Eukaryota; kingdom Metazoa; phylum Chordata; class Actinopteri; order Cypriniformes; family Catostomidae; genus Moxostoma; species Moxostoma hubbsi. The sequence continues at coordinate 22,695,536 of JAVLUX010000040.1, read as the reverse complement.
CCTCAGAGCTCAGGTGCTCGTAACTCCCTTCATCCGAGGAATAAGAGGAGTGCGGGGACTCTGGGTCAGCGGAGTACGCGTTGGAGATCGTCGGTGACGGCACGCCGCACTGGAACGCGGCCGAGATCGCGTCGTGCTCGTCCAGCAGTTGCTGTAACGCACGGATGTACTCCACCGCCGAGCGCAGCGTTTCCACTTTGCTCATCTTCTTATTGGACGCTCCGTTCGGTACGTGTTGACGCAACGTCTGGAATCCCATGTTGACCTGTTTGACGCGGTTTCTCTCGCGTTCGTTGCGTCGCGCCACCGCGACGGGCTGCTGTTGCGGGATGGTGTATCCCAGCCCGTTAAACGTGAGTCTCCGCTTGCAACGCAAAAGCTCGGGTGAACTGGAGCGCTGTCTTTTCAGCACCTTCGACTTGGTTTGACTCGGGAGTGCGCACTCTTGCAAAGTGATGGTGCATGTATCTTGCGTCAGCTGCGTTGCGGTGATTGTTGCACTTTCCATCATCATGGAAAACCTTTTGGAAAGGTGCACCTGCACAGATCCACACAGGACAAGTGTCGACGCACGGCTCTCGCGCCCTTCGCGTGGTCGTTCGGGTATATTGTGGTCCGAGTCTCTCTCGCCCTTCGTATCAGTGGTCGATCTGATAAAAGTTTGAAAGCCCTCGGCTTTTTCAACACGCGTCCGACACCCCACCCCCTTTGAAGACGCACGCTTCTTGCGCGAGACTCCGCCCCCCGCCGGGTGATGCTCCGCGAGCCGGGCGCGTGGCTCTGCGAGTTCAATAAACAATCGGACGCTTTCACTGCGCCAGCACGCGCTGTGCGCTCATTTACATCCCAATATCTCCCGTCTGAAAGCCCATTGGTGGATTCAAACGCTTTCAAGCGGGAATGAAAGAACCATAAACATTTGCAGAATAAAAGGTGAATAGCTGTAAAGAGGACTTTGAATATGACAAAAATTCTGTGCAAGAGTTCAGTTTAGATTCAATTAGTCTTTTACACACCCTCCTCATCTTGGTCTTCTAAACCCAACACTGCTAACCCTAATGTAGTCATTACTGTCATTACATGACAACTTTTCGTGCTCATAACTCAAATATCTGCATCCTGAACTTATTTTTCTTTTAAAAGTTAATAAATCAAACAATTGAGTGCAAAATTGAGGCTATATGGAGAATAAGCACAATGCCTTGTGGTTGAATTATTCAATTGTTTCCTTGGTCAAAGGGAACTTATGGGGGCATTTAAAAAGTTGTTATTTAGATTTAAATAGTTGTTATTATCAGGGCCATAGCTGGATATGAATACCTAGGGCACCAGACTGTATATTGCTTTGGGCCCCTTTCCTTTAAAAAAAGCATTTTAGAATTTGTTGTGCATCTTGTTGAACTTTTATATTGAACCTTCTGATTTTCAATAAACAAAAATCCACAATTTGAGTACAATGTGTGGACTTTTCAGATGACCCCTAACCCTCTATTTTCTAAATTTCCAACTTCTGTCAATGTTATTGATGATCTGGAACGATTTCGCTTTGATGCCATCTGACCAGCTCATGGGACAATATTCAAAAATATGAATTTTCTGAATTTCTCTGTAGACTACGGTCTCCAAGTTTGTGCATAACCTGGTGATCCATGTTATCCAGCATTATTTGCAAATTTTCCAAATCACATCTTGTGTCAGGGTAGCTTAGCGAGTATTGACGCTGACTACCACCCCTGTGGTACCACCCCCCAGGGGGTGCTGTGTGATTCCAGCCAGTTCTCCAGAGCAACCAAATTGGCCCGGTTGCTAGAGGGGGGAGTCTCGTGGAGTAACCTCCTAGTGGTTGTGATTAGGGGTTCTCGCTCTCAATTAGGGGTGTAAATCGGAGCCTTCATGACGATTCGATACGTTACCGATTTCTTAAGCCAACGATTCGATTATTTTCGATACTTCAGAATTCCCCGCGATACGATTCAATTCGATTCGATACGATTCACTACTAGATATTTTTACATGATATCTATTAAGTTTTCAAATAAATCAACAAAAAATTAATTATTTGCCTTTTATTGAGAATACAGAAACAGTATTGTATTCACAATGTGTATGTTATTTTACACTATAGCAGTTGTGCTCAATGCACTGCAAATAGAACAGCAAATATAAGTTACTGCATCTACAGTTACAATAAAGTGCAATCCTGCACGTTTCTTTTATACAAAATTGGTTACATTTTGAAAATATAATTTGCATCTTATTAAGAGGTAATGGTCACACATCCTCTGCAGTAGATGAACTGCAAATAGAACAGTTACTACACAAAATCAGTTAAAGTGCAATAATAACAAAAAGTAACAAAAGTCTAGGACATAAGCCTACAGCCCATTCACTACAAAATAACAAAAATGCATTTGCATTTTAGAAGAATAAGGTATTTAGAAGCATGGCTCGTGGCTTGAGCTATAGCAGGGGCCTTGCAAATAGAACAGTTACTCAACAAAACAGTTTAAATGCAGTAAGAATCAAAAGTACTCGCTCTGCACTCATAAGTCCCTGAATAACTTCATCACGTACTTTGGTGTAGAAGTTCGGAATATAGGACTCGCTGAAATGTTGACGTGAGGGGATGTTGTACCTCGGCTCAAGAACTTCGAGCAGGTATCTAAAGCCTTCGTTCTCTACGACGCAATAGGGCCTCATGTCTTTGCACATAAAAAACGCAATGCCTTTGGTGATGTTTTTTGCTCGTTTTGAAGTGCTCGACAACTTGGAAGGAAAAAATGTTGTCAGTGATTTGGCGGGCGTGGAAGCCTGTGTTCTTTCTTTACACTCGGAGTCGCCATCAATACCATGGCGCCTTTTCAGGTGTGCGGATAGATTCGACGTATTGCCGCAGTATCTTATCTCACACTGACAGTCGTTCTCTTTACAAACGGCAACATCTTTTACCACTGCTCCATCTGTTTTCCTGAAGCCAAAATACTTCCACACCCATGACTTGACGCCGACTGGTGTATGTAACATTTGACTTTCATTGTTGCCAGCTCGCTCTGACGGTTCCATCGCTCTTTCAGACTCAACAATGTGTGTGTGAACATACGTAAGTAACGCGTGTGAAGTAGAAGATAATAATGAGGTTAGCGCCACCCGCAGCTTAGGAGTAGGTTGTACGCATATGTCGGAGACGGAGTGGTAAACTCCGAGTGAACAGACAGGCGGCAAAATAAACACATTAATCGATACACTTGTGGACGTATCGATGCATTGAATCGTCGGCTGTATAATCGATGCATCGATACAAATCGATTAATATTTACACCCCTACTCTCAATGGGGCGTGTGGTGAGTTGTGTGTGGATCGTGGAGAGTAGCATGAGCCTCCACATGCTGTGAGTCTCCACAGTGTCATGCACAACGAGCCACGTGATAAGATGCACAGCTTGACAGTCTCAGAAGCTGAGGCAACTGAGACTTGTCCTCCGCCACCTGAATTGAGATGAGTAACTGCGCCACCACGAGGACCTACTAAGTAGTGGGAATCGGGCATTCCAAAATGGGATACATTTTTAAAAAAAAATAACATTTTGTGTACTTCAATGGAAGCAAGAAAAGCTGACCTTCTTAGAAATGGTGCAGAATCTACTTAACTTTTAATATCTTAACTTTCTTTTGCATTTTTTATTTTTAACATTAAAACTTTGTTTATTTCCATGTTTAAATGGGGAAAAATCCAAGTGGTTTCAGACTTTTGGACCCTATTTTGGATGTGGATCATAGTATCACTGTACCATGCTAATACCATAGCACTTTTTGTAAAGGTTGAAATTGTCTTGAAATTGAAATTGAAATTGAAATTGAGTTGTCTGCAAATTCATTTAAGTCAAATCTGTCTAAAAATATTTTAATAAACATATTCTATCATGACACGAGATCTGAATGAGATTTTCTCATATATCTCTTAAAATCTCTGTAGGACTACACCTGTCCTTAGATTAGGCCTTGATATGATTTATATCATTATAAAAATGTGTACATGCTTAGGTTTAATTCAGATTTTTACAGTTTTTAGAGGGTGTATAGTAAATAGTGGCAGCTGAATGGTGAAGAATCTACTGCTAAAGCAACAGTTAAGATCAATCCTAATGATTCAGAAAACAGACCCCAGTTCATCTCTAAATCACCACTGAGCACTTGAACAAAACATTTGACCCATTGTGTCTTCAACATGTACTGCCCCTTTAATTAGAGTACTCTTATTTAACTATATATATATATAATTTAATGAAATCTAAAAGTCGCACACATGTGTTGTATTACAGGGGGAAAAATACTACTGCAACTTAGTAGTAGGGAAGGTGGCATCAGCAGTCTCCTCACTCCCTCTTGTGGCAAATAGTGGCATTAAAGCGTTTAACGCAACGTATTTGGCTCAGTCATTCCTGGTGATTCATCCATCTCCAACCGAAAGATCTGTAAAACATCTGTAAACGTTTTATTAACGTTTTTATTAACTTACAGTTTTGCTGATCACTTTGGTACTATTATCGAACGTACGTGGTATAACCTCACAACTGTTAGTACAAAACTCAAAGCAGATCATCAAAAAGGCTGTTTTTTCACATGTTCAGTTGACAAAGTACAACACACAAAATTGCACAGTAACATTTTCACCACACCTAATCAATGTGTCATCAAAGAAATACCTTTCATATGAAGTAATTGTCTTTCACAATGAAGCAGCAGAGACAGCAAGGAATAGGAAGAGCTCGTGGACAAGGGATCTGTCAGAGAGGTGGACATGGGCACCAACAGAGAGGTCAGAGAGGTGGGCATGGGGCCCGTCAAAAGGTTGGTTGTCAGAGAGAGGGAGGCAGAACTGTTGTCTCTAATGAAGTCCAGCCCATCATCGTTGATCATGTGGTGAACCGAGGCTTTACTATGGCAGAGGCTGCCAGATTAGTTGATCCAAATCTAAAAAGATCAACTGTCAATTCTACCATCCGAATTTTTCACTAAGAAAAGCGATAAGTCTGGAAGATATATACTATGCTTTACCCAAGGTTGGGAGGGTTACTTTTTAAATGTATTCCACTACAGATTACAGAACACATTGCTGTAAAATGTAATTTTCAACGTATTCCATTAGATTACTCAAGGCCAGTAACATACTCTAAATACTTTGGATTACTTCTTCAGCACTGGTAGATTTTTTCACTTGTTTTGACTATAAAAACTCTGTCAGTACAGTAAGATCAAATACACATGTTAAAAATACATTCTCTGAAAAACCCAAATATCTTATGTAGTATTGTTTCTAGAACAAGATCAATCAAATTGGATTTTTAGATATTTTTACAGGAAAACAATCCAAAAATTATTATCAAGAATATGATTTGTTTTTATGATGTGCCTGGACAACATGGAGGAAACATCTCCATCTGCGCAGCTACTCTGAAGATGGTGTGGTAGGACGCTGGCCATTACTTGGCTCCTACAATGCTGCACATCTCATTGAGTTTCTCAATTAAATTGAGCCGGCCTGTCAAGGTGAAGAGGTCACCTATGTAATTGTCTGGGACAATGTCAGGTTCCACCATGCAGAGGTGGTTCAAGCATGGTTTTGGGCCCATCCCCGATTCATGACCCTCTATCTGCCCCCATACTCTCCTTTCCTCAACCATATTGAATAATATTTTTCAGCATGGAGGTGGAAGGTCTATGATCGCCAACCCCTTGAGCACGCCACCCTCCTTCAGGCCATGGAGGAGGCATGTGATGGCATCCATGTAGACCAATGCCAAGCATGGATTCGCCAAGCCAATAGGTTTTTTCCAAGGTGCATGAACAATGATGACATTCATTGTGATGTGGACGAGAATCTATGGACAAATGCTCAAGACTGGCTTACAAATTACAGTTTTTGTTGATCGCTTTGGTACTATTATCGCAAGTATCTGGTAAAACCTCACAACTGTTAGTACAAAACTCAAAGCAGATCATCAAAAAGGCTGTTTTCTCAAACATGTAATCACATGTTCAATTGACAAAGTACAACACACAAAATTACACAATAACTTTTTCACCACACCTAATCAATGTGTCATCAAAGAAATGTAAAAGTAATTGTCTTTCACAATACAATGCTCACAATAATTTTGATATGCTTCTCTTCTGATTTGCGTAAATACATTTGACCAACACTTTATGCAACTGCTCTTAATGGTTAATCAATGAACCGATTGGCAAACCTATAGATTTTAAATTGGTTTGTCAGCTATATACAGTATATGGATTTTGAGAACTACACAAATAAAATGTGTGTTTGTATGAACATCTAAATTACATTTAACCACACATAATCAATACTCGTTATTGCTAATTGATTTCACATAGTGGTAACCACAATTGGTCACCGTATACTGTAAAAAAAAAGGGGGGGGGGGGGTGTAAACACTGGCAATTTCTTTCAACATGGAGAAGGATAGACAGCAAGGAATAGGAAGAGCTTGTGGACAAGGGATCTGTCAGAGAGGTGGACATGGGCACCAACAGAGAGGTCAGTTAGGTGGGTATGGGCACCAACAGAGAGGTGGGCATGGGCCCCGTCAAAGGGTTGGTCATCAGAGAGAGGGAGGCAGAACTGTTGTCTCTAATGAAGTCCAGCCCATCATCGTTGATCATGTGGTGAACCGAGGCTTTACTATGGCAGAGGCTGCCAGATTAGTTGAACCAAATCTAAGAAGATCAACTGTCAATTCTATCATCCAAATTTTTCACCAAGAAAAACGGTAAGTCTGGAAGATATATACTATGCTTTACCATTACATTTACAGTAAATTGTAATGCAAGTAAATTCATAAAACAAGTTACAGTATTATTACAATAAGATCTATTGACAGTATACTCTGTTCTATGCTTAGAATTGACAGAAAACCCCATAGTGATGGCCGTGGCCATGTGCTGATTGACCAGCAGGTGTGGGCAGTGGTGGAAATGATGAGGGCCAGGAATGATCTACGGCTGTTGGAAATAAAGCAGGCAATTGAGGAGAAAAATGACAACATTGCCAATGTGGCTACCAACAGTAGCCCACCTTTTGAAGATATACCAGGTATCAATGAAACACAATTACCTGGTGCCTTTTCAGAGAAACAATGAACAGGTCAAACAAGTGAGGGCTGAGTATGTTGAGGTACAGCATTATATACTGTATTACTGTTACTATTTGATGCATCGCCTACTTCATATGTATATTTGAACCCAATTGAGGAATATTTTTCAGCATGGAGGTGGAAGGTTTATGATCGCCAACCCCTTGAGCGCACCACCCTCCTTCATGCCATGGATGAGGCATGTAATGACATCAGTGTAGACCAATGCCAAGCATGGATTCTCCAAGCCAAAAGGTTTTTTCCCAAGATTCATGAACAATGATGACATTTGTTGTGATGTGGATGAGAATCTATGGCCAAATGCTCAAGACAGGCTCAAAGCAGGCTTGATCCAAATTACAGTAATGTAATGTGTGCTAAATGTTATGTTTTGTTTTCATTTAGTTATGGTCATTTGTTTTATTTAACTGTGTACATATGATTATAGAGTGTTGTAAAGGGATTAATGGAAAGGAGGAGGCAAGAACCGGCTTGATTAATGTAAATAAGATTTTAATGTAGAACTAAACAAAAAGACAAACACACAAATGTGTCGGACAGCTGCCCATAAATCTCTCTCTCTCTCTTCCACCGCAGTCTCCAGTCGTCCTTTATCCCTCTCTGAGACTTGATTAGCCTGATTAAGGACCGGGTGTGTAGAATCATGATCCAGCCAAGCCCTCTGCACTGTCATAAGAGTATACCTATGTTACAATTATATCTGAAAACACAATTTGCCCGAATGATTGTAGAGGATGTCTTCATTTTTCACAACTTGTTACACATAGGACATATATATGGAAATGATAGATTCTGTGAATGTTGGGTAATGTAAGTGCATTACCAAATGTGAAATCTGTGTAATCTGTGTTTTATAGTACTGTAACATATTCATTTCAGCACTTCTAAGGGCAATTTGAAACATGTATCTTGCATTGTTTGTTATTGGATTCAATGGTAGTTTAAACGACTAAACTGAAAAGATAGCGTTATGTTGTGTTTTGGTGTGTTCTCGCGATAATAGTACCAAAGCAATCAACAAAAATTGTAATGTTGTGAAGTTTTATGATGACTAAGAGATAGATAGATGGATGAATGGATGGATGGATGCATGGATGGACGGACAGACAGACAGACAGACAGACAGACAGACAGATAGATAGATAGATAGATAGATAGATAGATAGATAGATAGATAGACAGATAGATAGACAGATAGATAGATAGATAGATAGATAGATAGATAGATAGATAGATAGATAGATAGATAGATAGATAGATAGATAGATAGATAGATAGATAGAGTATATGTGCTCGAATATATTAACTGATTTTAGTGGCATTACAGTGTTTTTCCAGATTATTACATACAGTACTTTCCAGCGTTACCAATGTTCTATTCAAGGCAAGTCAATCCACTCGGCGGCCATCTTTAGAGTGCTCCCGGGCAGCTATGGGCCTTTTCACACTTATGTGTTTTGGAACGTGGAAGTAAAAGCAGGGTAAACTTCGATAGCAGTGAATGGGGGTGAATATAAGACCATGCCGTATATAATTTATGCCTACCCATTTGCTCCAGCATCAAAAGAAAGACGCCACTATTGTGTTCCCACAAGTTTCCAAATGAAGAACAAAAATTAAGAACGCTGGATTGCTACAGCCTGAAGAGAGATGATGAACAATTTAAAGAGACACTCTCAGAAGTGGTATTCCTAAAACTTTTAAACCTTATCACACCAGTGGTAACGTCTTTTAAAACTAATTCCATGGTAATGTAATACAAACTATACTGTTAATTTGAATGCAAATATAAAAAGTTTGCTAGATTTAAGCTGCTATATAAGGCAGAAACGGATCATCACAGTCATCACAAAGGGTCCGTTTTCCATGGATACAAGTGGCATAGAAGTACAGCTGCTATCTACTAGATTGGGGAAAGACTGAAATCTTCAAAATGGTTGGCCAAGATTATGATCAAATAACATATTTCAAATCAGCAATAAAATGTAATAATATTAGTATCATAAATTGTGATTCTTTAGCTAAGATCACGCTATAAAAAAATATTTTTAGGCGTGTATAGCTAATGCGCATGTGCATACTCGAGTTGATTTACAGATTAGGTCTGTATCAAAAAGGTGATTGGCTCTTTTACCTTTAAGGCGGGAGTTTCTTTTCTACATCCGCCATATTGGCCGTTCCAATTTCCCCCATTCATTTTAATACAAGTGCTATGTCTCGGGCTAAATAGTCTCTGACGTTACGTCTTCAAGACAATTAAGTTATAAATTTGGATATAACTTTACAGATAAGGTTAGTAAAATATGTTATCACACTAAGTCGTGTTAACACGTATAACATTTACTTGTGTGGTATACTTTTGAAACAGAGAGTAGTTTAATGATTATGTACTGACCCCATTCATTATAATTGCCTAAATAGCTTTCTGTAATGCTCTTTTTTTCTTTTCCTTTTTTAAATTAACGAGGGACGAGCTGGAATCATTTTTGGTGGTAATAAACATTAGGCAAATACTTTCTATTGAGCTTAAAATTAACACCAGAGGGCAGTAACGGTTCAGGTAAAAACAGCCTTTTTTAATTCATAAGTAGAGCAATCACCAGGTTATAAATGCCTTGACCAGTCAAAGCTTAGTCATATGCATAGTTGTGTGTGTGTGTGTGTGTGTGTGTGTGTGTGTGTGTGTGTGTGTGTGTGTGTGTGTGTGTGTGTGTGTGTGTGTGTGTGTTACATATTCCTAACAGTACAACACTAAATGTTTGGGACAAAAAGAAAAAAGAACAACAGCAACAAAGTAGGTCTATTTCTACAAAAAAAATGGGGGGTATAATGAGTTTAGCAGAGGAATATCTCTTATCGAGAGTTTTCATATGATTTAAGCAATGGGTTGTCGAATACGTTTTTATTTATAGCAGCCACAAGTTTCTGAAACATTCTCTCCATTTGTCATGAAATCCAGAGAAACTGGATGTGAAAACCCCTGTTGCTTCAGTTGAATGGAAGGACTCACTGTCAGCTGAATCCGGTCAAGAGATTTACTGGGGAACAACCACAGGCAGGAGGTAAGGCTATTCCAAATAATTATAGAGAGAAGTGCACCCATTTTAGTGAGATTCATTTCCTTTTTCCACTGCTACATAATACACATGCACATGTTCAATTGAAAGTGTATTGAGCGTGCAATATTTGATTTAATGAAAGAAAGAAATATGAAATGGGAAGAAAATGCAGATTAATTTTCTGGGTGCAGAAAATTGAGTAGATTACAATTTAATGTAAAGCTGTATGAAAAATGACTCAAACATGCAGGTATAAACTGCATGAGCCAAGGCCAAACTCATATTTGTTCTCATATTTCACTATATGTTTAGTGAAATCAGCCTGTCAGAAGAAGTCTATAATAATGAAAGTGAAAAGGGCCAGTCCATCATGACCTCATATATGTATAAGAATCACAATAAACATAATTTACCATTAAGATCACAGTATACCATAAAAGTAACATACTATGGTGTTTAAAGTAATGTAAAATTGGCTATTCACGTTTAAATTCATTATTTAAAAGCTGAGTTTTACATTTTTGTATCCCTAAAGGGTATCTCGATGCTTAAGTTACACGCAAGACAAAAATACAATATGAATGTCATTGCAAGATAACAAAACATAGGTAAATGTGCCCTTTAAGGCTTTATAAATGGGTTCATTAATGACTAATAAGTCATTTACAAATGCGTTATAAATCATTTATATGCTATTATAACAACATGAATAAAAGGGCAACTTTCATGCAATACTTGCCAAATAGTGAGACAGTTTTACTTATATGTTATAAATGCTTAATAAATACACATATTTATATTGATATTTTTTTCTCCCCTTTTCTCCCCAGTCTGGCATGCACTTGCTGATGCCACTTGTTTTGATATTTTGTAATCCAATGCAATTAAATTAAAATGGTGTTAAGTGTCCAAATACTTTTCCGTTCATTTAGCCTATATATTATATTTGAATATATATTTGCACAAATCTATTAACTCTAAAATCTCACACTGTGATTCTGAGTTTCTAATAAAGAGTGAGCCAACCACAGGAAAACTGTTTTTCAAGTGCATTTTTAAAGCTTATCACTATATTGCTTTGTTCAAACTTTTACCTAAGCATCTTCATCCCACGCACGATTTAATATGACGATGATGCAAGAAGACGAATTAGTGCAACTTTCAGTTTCGAAAATGCATCGCACTCTATAGTGGTATTTCATTGAAAGAGAAACTCCTACCTTAACTGAAGAGGATGTCCCTTTAGCGTCACATGTGTATAAAAACAAGTGAGAGACCATCCCACTGAGAACAACTTTGAGTGGAACTACTTCAGCACCTGAAATCATGTCAGCAATGCAGAGGTAAGATTTATATGACTGATGATGTAATATCAATGATAAAGTATTAAAACCTAGTGCCCGACAATGCAGTTCACAAAACTAAATGGAACGGAATGCAGGTTTCTCGACGCGCGTTTTTAATTTGCCATTCCGTCTTAAAAACGCCACGCTCATGTCGCAAAAAGGGTCCTCGCGCTAAAATGCTAGACGCAGCGCCACGAATAGAGAAAACCTCAGGTGCCTCGAGACGCGTTTTAAACAGATGACAGCGTCTAAACGACTCGCCTGCACGAGACCCTGGCAAAACAGCGAGACGCGTCGCAATGGTCAAAGACGTCGACGTATGTATGAAGACGTATGTTCACATGGAAAAACAACAGAAAAACAAATAGGGCGGACGCAAAAACTCGTTCGGTTTGAACGGCAAGACGCGAAGCAACGGCAAAAGACGTCCATCGGTCTGACACGAATGTACATTAACTTCAGAAAACGTAATAAAAGCAATAATGTCATCTCTCGTTAATTAAAGGAACAACAGCACAGACGAAATGCAAGAATGCGCATTCTGTCAACGCCCCATTGTCAGCATTTTGACCGGCTGTTCATTCGAAAGTCGGAAATGAACTATGATGCCCATAAAGGCTAGTAGCTATGTTGTCTAAGTAGACAGCATACTAGGTTTTGAGCAACAGTCAGTGTTGTTGTTAGTGGGAAATAAAAATACAGTGGCTAAAAAAAAAAGTTTCGTTTTTAAAGCGATAGTTCACCCAAAAATGAAAATGATCGCACCCTCATGCCATCCCAAATGTGTAGGATTTTCTTTCTTCTGCAGAACATAAATGATTGATTGATTGATTGAAATGAAATGATGATTTTAAAGTAGAATATTTCATCTTTGTAGGTCCATACAATGCAAATGAATGGTGACCAGAACTTTGAAGCCCCAAAAAGCACATAAAGAAAACATTAAATTAATCCAAAATCCATGTTTTCAGAAGTGATATGATAGGTGTGGGGAAGAAACTGATCAATATTTAAGTCCTTTTTTTTACTTTAAATCTCCACTTTCACATTTTGCATTTCACATTCTTCATGCATATCACCCCTTAATGGTTGGGGAGGAGAATTTATAGTAAAAAAGGACTTAAATATTTATCTGTTTCTCACCCACACCTGTCATATTGTTTCAGAAGACATTAATTTAACCACTGGAGTCTTACGGATTACTTTTATGCTGGCTTTATGTGCTTTTTGGACCTTCAAAGTTCTGTCCACTATTCACTTGAATTGTATGGACCAACAGAGCTGAGATATTCTTCTAAAAATCTTCATTTGAGTTCTGCAGAAGAAAGAAAGTCATAAACATCTGGGATGGTATGAATGTGAGTAAATAATGAGAGAATTAGTATTTTTGGGTGAACTTCTTAGAATTCAAGTTAGAAGTTATTCATTTCAACCCAAAATATTTATGCTTGTTGTAAGCTGCCTATCATTCAGGGTGGGTAAATCAAGTCAAGCGCTTGTGTGAGGGTTAAATGTGTCTGACATATTTTCACATCATAGAGGGAATCTCCTTTTTTCTCCTGTTTTTTAAGCAGCTCATTCTGCAAACCTCAGTTTGGCCTGTGGCTCATAGAGCAGGTGGAAAGTGGGCTGTACGAGGGATTGCACATGATCCCCGCATCCAATGACACATTTCGGATCCCTTGGAAACACAACGCCTGCAGAAACCTCGGGGAAGAGGATATTAAAATATTTAAGGTAACTTCTTCTTTGTGCCACAATCACCTTTGAAAACGTTTCACTTCTGCACAATCTGCAGACATTGTAAATTACAATGTAATTCCATAAGAAGGCCTACTGTGTTATAGAAATGATCTATAGGTATACTTATAGTAATTATTTGATGAAGCTACTTGTAATTTAGGTTTTTTAAACATTTGAGCGGCTGGGGAGAGAGAAAAAGTTTTGAGGTCCCTGCAAATACTGAGATCATGTGACTGCAAGTCTTGTAGTGTGTGCTTGGCATTATAAAATGAAACATTTATATTTGAAAAGTAACATATTAGTTACTTGGGGTTTCTTTTGCATTCAAAAGTTTGTGCATAGATTATTGTCTCTTCTCTCTTCATTTATTACCCTCATACCATCCCAGATGTGTATGATTTTTTTTCTTCTGCAAAATACAAATTATGATTTTTAAAAGAATATTTCAGCTTTAGTGCTCCAGCTGCCTTTATGTCCTTTTTGAGCTTCAAAGTTTTGTACTATTTTGACATTGTATAGACCTACAAATATTCTTCTAAAAATTTTCATTTGTGTTCTGCTGAAGAAAGACAGTCATACATATCTGGGATGGCATGAGGGTGAGTAAATGATGAGAACACTTTCAGTTTTGGGTGAACTATCCCTTTAAGGTTACTTTGCCCCCTTATTGCCACTTGTTGCTATATTTATGTATCCAAAAGTTTGAAGGTTTAAATCCTACTTGGGCTAAAATAAAAAAACATCAGCCAGTCTAATTAGTAAATTAGTATTGTAATGAATATAGCAGACATAACATGGACAATGTATGTAAATGATTACTAAATTATATTTTGCCCTGTTCCAGGAATGGGCTGTGGTTAGTGGAAAGATCAACGAACACCCTAACAACAAAGCGAAATGGAAGACAAATTTCCGTTGTGCACTTTACAGTCTGAAAAACTTTCAGATGTTGCAAGATAACTCAAAAGATAAGGATGACCCTCACAAAATCTATCGCATTATCCGTCCTCAGAGTAAGTTAAAGTGCTCCATTTCTTACACTTGAAATCAACAAGCTGCACTTGTGAAAACTGGATGATTATTAATATTTTGGATGATTCTTGGCCAATCTTTTTTATTGTTATTTTTATAATTATGATTTATTTATTTATTCAGCTCACCAAGAGACTCAACATCAACCCACATTCATTGCTGCTGATATCTACAAACCTGCAAATAATTACATGTCTCCAGAATTGGAGGTAAAGCCAGAATTGATGACGCTTTAGAGATAAAGGTCCCACTTTATATTTGATGTCTTTAACTACTATGGACAAACATAAAAATACATACAATGCAATGTATGTGTAGCTACAGACTACTGAGGTTGAGGTACGGGCAGGTTTAGGAGAAGGGGTAAGATTAGGGTTAGGTGTTACAGATAGGTTTTAGGTTTGGGGTTAGGTTAAGGTTAACTTTGTAACTACAAATGTAATTAAATGCAGGTACTTTAAATGTAAGTACAATGCAACAATATGTATGTGCATAATAATTATATAGTACTTAAAAACCCCTAATATAAAGTGGGTCAGAGATTAATATTTATAATTATTTTTTGTTTGTTCATTGTTAGTTCATGTTAGTTCCTAATGCATTAACTAATGTTACATTTATACAAATTTCAAATGTAAACATTTTTAGTATATGTAGAACTTAACATATTAATATATATTATAAACTATACTGGTATCATAAATTGTGATTCTTTAGTTAAGATCACGTTGTAAAAAAATATTTTTCAGGCTTGTATAGCTAATGCGCATGTGCATAATCGAGTTGATTGACAGAATAGGTCTGTAATTTATATATTATAAATTATGTAAAAGTATAGTTGATTGTGTTATAGGGCACAATTTATGCAAATACATTTGAGACAAAATTATGCTTTTTTTGAGTAACAAATTAACATATTGTTTATTCAAAATCACCACATCCGAAAAGGTGGCATAATTTCTTGTTCATTTCAATGATATTTACAGTTGAAGTCAGAAGTTTACACACGCCTCAGTCAAATACATTTAAATTCAGTTTTCCACAATTCCTGACATTTAATAATAGAAAACATTCCCTGTCTTTGGTCAGTTAGAATCACTACTTTATTGTAAGAATGTGAAATTTCTGAATAATAGTAGAGAGAATTATTTATTTCAGCTTTTATTTCTTTCATCATATTCTCAGTGGGTCAGAAGTTTACATACACTTTGTTAGTATTTGGTAGCATTGCCTTTGAATAGTTTAACTTGGGTCAAATGTTTTGGGTAGCCTTCAACAAGCTTCTCACAATAAGTTACTGGAATTTTGGCCCATTCCTCCAGACAGAACTGGTCAGGGTTGTAGACCTCCTTGCTCGTACACACTTTTTCAGTTCTGCTCACAAATATATCGGATTAAGGTCAGGGCTTTATGATGGCCACTCCATTACCTTGACTTTGTTGCCCTTAAGCCATTTTGCCACAGCTTTGGAGGAATGCTTGGGGTCATTGTCCATTTGGAAGACCCATTTGTGACTGAGCTTTAACTTCCTGGTTGATGTCTTGAGATGTTGCTTCAATATATCTACATTATTTTCCTTCCTCATGATGTCATCTATTTTGTGAAGTGCAGCAGTCCCTCCTGCAGTAAAACACCCCCAAAACATGATGCTGCCATCCCCAAAGTTCAAGGTTGGGATGGTGTTCTTTGGCTTGCAAGCCTCACCATTTTTCCTTCAAACATAACAGTGGTCATTATGGCCAAACAGTTACATTTCTCCAAAAAGTAAGATCTTTGTCCCCATGTGCACTTGCACTTGCAAACTGTAGTCTGGCTTTTATGGTTTTGTTTCATGTTATGTTGATGTAGGACTAGTTTTACTGTGGATATAGATACTTGTCTACCTGTTTCCTCCAGCATCTTCACAAGGTCCTTTGCTGTTGTTCTGGGATTGATTTGCACTTTTCGCAGCAAATTACATTCATCTCTAGGAGACAGAATGTGACTCCATTCTGTGTGGTATGATGGCTTCATGGTCCCATGGTGTTTATACTTGTATACTGTTGTTTGTACAGATGAATGTGGTGTTTGGAAATTGCTCCCAAGGATGAACTTGTGGAGGTCCACAAATTTTGTTTCTGAGGTCTTGGGTGATTTCTTTTGATTTTCCCTTGATGTCAAGCAAAGAGGCACTGAGTTTTAAGGTAGGCCTTAAAGTACATCTACATGTACACCTCCAATTGACTCCAATTAGCCTATCAGAAGCTAATTGGCTAACTGTCCAAAGGCTTGACGTAATTCTTTGGAATTTTCCAAGCTGCTTAAAGGCACAGTTAACTTAGTGTATGTAAACTTCTGACTCACTGGAATTATGATATAGTCAATTAAAAGTGAAACAATCTGTCTGTAAACAATTGTTGAAAAAATTACTCATGTCATGCACAAAGTAGATGTCCTAAATGACTTGCAAAACTATAGTTTGCTAATATGAAATTAAAAAATTAGTTTTAATGACTTCAACCTAAGTGTATGTAAACTTCTGACTTCAAATGTAATTATATCTCAAGTATTCTACAAACAAATTGATTATGATTGGATCAGTCAATGTGAGCTCACTTTGAAAATTTTTCATTACAAATCTATTCCCCCCTCACTTCAGAAAAACAGTGTTTTATAGGGGCCTTTAGCCCCTACAACAGTGTGGCTTTTTACCCCAAATACTATTCTTACACTTATTGGACAATTATTGATTTTTTTTATATACAATCACCTTAAGCAACATTGAAAATGACAGATACGTTTTTTGTCTAAATATAAATGTGATAATTTCCAGGATATTCATTAGCTATATGAACTTTTTCATATTTTATTAAATTATTTAAATATTCGATCAAATAATCTCAAATCAAACTTTAGACATTACACCTTGATCTCATGGAAGAGGAAAATGCTGCTGTTCATAGTGTCAAACAGGTGTTTAGGAAAGTGATGTGGTAGTTTTTGTTGCTATTTAGTGTTTTGGGAGAAAATCAAATCAAAGGAGCCTTTAGCCCCATTGTACCCTATATTAAATACAAAATTAATATTACAATATGATAAGTTACAAATATTTGATTAATGAATAAAGTCTTTCATTGTCTAATGTCTGATACAGCAGGACTTGCTCAACCAGATGGAAACTGTTGATCTAAATCAACATTCAGGTATAATTTTTGCTCATTAACATCTTTTTTTTTATTGCAAGCACAACATGGTATTGCCAAGTTTCCTTCCATGACAGAAAGTGAGGATGAAGGACAGGCTCTTGCATTGCTGCTGACTAGACCTCATTTCCAATATATATTTTCTACTTCACAGAGGCCCAACAATGGGAGACCTGTTCCCATCAAAACATGCAGACCACTCAAACCAACTATGTTGACATCTACTCCGATGTGCATTACATGCAGAATAACGCACCTCCTCCAGTCCAGCAGCCCTACACTACAGGTAACTCCGCAAGCAGTTTTTGAATTTGTAGTTGTTTTTTTGACCCACATCATAAATAACTAATCGAGCTATGTGCTTTTGCATACTGAGTTTTAAGTGTCGTATTTTACATTTCGCCGCAGTTTTCTGGTGAAATGAACGCTAGAGGCGCTACTTTCACACAAGTCCCGACTACAATGGCTGTTTATGACTTTATAAACACATATTTTTCACACTATTACTCACACACTGCTATGTTATGATACCGAAACACTTTTACTCTAATGCGTCATTTGAAAAATTATACATTATATTTCTTGTATTACAGCCCACCTACATTTACACACTTATTCCAATAGCTTCCACGGTAGCTCAACTGGTAGAGTGTTGAACTTCAGACTTTTAAGACCTCAGTTCGAGCTCAGCCAAGTTCGCAAGCTGACATGTGTCACAAGAGTATCTGAGAAGCATCAGGAGTTCATATGTTTGCTTCAGAAAATGTGCTTTTCGGGGGCCTGGGTAGCTCAGCGAGTGTTGGTCACTTTTGGCGCCCCCACTGGACATTTCACTGGGAAACTGCAGCGAAACGTGCAATAAAGCACGTAATTCAGTTTTCAAACGATCAGACTGAAATTAAACCCAGACAGGGTGATCAGGTCTCTGCCGCAAAAGGAGTGAATTGTGCCTAATTTGAAAGCTTCATAAAGTGTCATAAGTCTTATGAGGACATACAATAGGTTTTACTGAGAAATAACCTGAAATTTAAGTATGTTTCTGCAATGAACGCTAGGAAAGAATTGCTCACAGTTGCATGCGATCACATAAGAACTTGTGTTTTTAGTGCTAACAATGCAAGTTCTCATGTGACTCCAGAGTGAATGAGTTTCACTCATAATGTTCGTAAACGTACAAGTTGCAACGGCCGTGAATATTTTGTGCTGATATTCAGTACAACAGCATCATAAAGTTCTTTAAAAGATGATAGACTTGAAATTAAATGTTGTATAATCCATTATGTTTTCTTTGGTGCACGTAGAGAACCCCCTTTCCATCCATGACCTTGAGATCTCAATCAGCTACAGAAAAACAGAAGTTCTGAAAACCCGCCTGTGTTCACCACTGGTTCAGTTTTACTACCAGTGTGACCCATCTGAGCTTAGCGGAGCAACCATACGCTTCCCAAACACTGAGAGTCTAATCGACCACAAACAAGTCCAGTACACTAACTGCATCCTAGAGAGTATCCAAAGAGGTCTGCAGCTGGAAATATGCCAATATGGCATATATGGCTTCCGGCAGGACAATTGTAATGTGTTTGTCAGCACCTGCGACCCCTCCGAGATCAAGAACCCAGAGCCCAGAAAACTGCATCAGAACTTCAAGGAGGAACTGCTGAGCTTTGACAAGTACATAAAAGGTATGAACTTTGCGATGTTTACTAAACATACTGAACAATCTCAACATGTGCCTTAAAGGAATATTCCAGGTTCATTATTTAAGATCAATGTACAATATGCGTGGCATGTAAAGTACCACAAAATATATTTTCGACTTAACCCTTAGTTTGTAAAAACAAATAAAAATGCAATGTAACAATGCATTTACAATGGAAGTGAATGGGGCAAGCGTACAACACAGCAAATAAGCATTAAAATAGGCAAATCATTTTTCGATAAAGGTCCATATTCCAATTAAGTCAATTTCCTGAAAATTGCAAGAGTGTACATGTAATTGCATAATCTGAATGAACATAGACATGCACTTTTCCAGCTATTTTCTGCTGGAAATGCTCACTCTTGCCATTTATTACACTGTAATTTTAGAGTTATTTAATCAAGCATTTAAAGGAATATTCTGTGTTCAATACAAGTTAAGCTTAATCGACAGCATTCGTGTCAATGTTGATGTACCACAAAAATTTATATTGACTCATCCCTCCTTTTCTTAAAAAAAGCAAAAATCAAGGTTACAGTCAAGCACTTACAATGGAAGTGAATGGGGACAATTTTTGAACGTTAAAATAGTTACTGTTCAAAAGTATAGTAACAAAACATAAACAAAAGTGTGCAAAAAAAGACAAAACTGAAGACTGCATCTTCACAAAAAATAACAAAAGTGCCTTCTGTAAAAAGCGCTTTGATTTTTGAACAAATAAGAAAACAATGGCTTAATATTTATCTTTCCTACTCTCTCCCACTTCACTTCTCATATCTATTCTTTAGTGAGAGAATGGGCTTTTGCTTGCCCAGCCAGTAATTTGAACCTTGGCTGGAATGGAGTCCGTGCCATTCTCATGCACATATGTAGGTGCTCATTCCTCATCTAGAACGGTACTTCGTGCACTCCATCACCTCTCCCCCGCCAGTAAATGGCTTTTGGTGTTGACCCAAAATCCAAGCCAGTTTTAGTGAACATTTGTTTGCACGTTGTTAGGCAGTGAATGCATGGGAGAGGACTCTGTTAGACCGATCATACTGGGCTTTGAGTTTGTTTATTTTGCATCCCGTCACCTCAGACTGCTGTGGATATGTCATCTCAAAAGATCTGTGATTTTTCTCGCAGTGGCGCTTCACGTTGTCACTTTTATTAGAGCCACAGTCTCTGAACATATCAGGGAGAATGGTTTGACACTCGCTGAGGGAAGGATAAAGGCAACTTTCCTGACTTTTGCGCACGCCATTTTATAATTTCTCCTCTCGCTGTCTCTCTCAATAACGACACCAGTCTCCTAACATGCATTGGAAACATTCGCTTTGATTGGCTGAGTTTCGTGAAGTGATTTAAATAACGCACATGATTGGACAACAAAAAGTAGTATGGGGCGCTGACTGGGAACTTCTATGCTGGGCTGAGCCAGCGCAATATGTGAACATTGTTAAAAAAAAAAAAAAAGTTTGTTTCTGCAGTATTTAATTTAACAACTTTTTATGAGAAATGTGTCGCGATCCAGACAGAACCTTCACTCGGTCCGGACCCAGACCGAGGCCCGCCAAATGTGCACCTCTGCTGTATAAGTTGACTTAAATTTTAAAGTACATGTAAACGTACTGACTGTGGCTTAAAGTGACAGTGACAATTATCTCATCATTTACTCACCTTCATGTTATCCCAAATGTGCGTGACTTTCTTTCTTCTGCGGAACACAAACAAAGATTTTTAGAAGAACATTTTAGCTCTGTAGGGCCATACAATACAAGTGAATGGTGACCAGGACTTTGAAGCTCCAAAAAGCACATAAAAAAAACAGCATAAATGTAATCCATACAACTCCAGTAGTTTAATCCATGTCTTTTGAAGAAATATGATAGGTGTGGGTGAGAAACAGATCAATATTTAAGTCCTTTTTTTACTATAAATTCTCTCTACCCAGTAGGTGGCGATATGCTCGAAGAATGTGAATCGCCAAAAACAAAAGTTTCTTGCCCACACTTATCGTTTCTGAAAGATATGGATTAAACCACTTTAGTTGTATGGATTACTTTTATGCTGCTTTTTGGAGATTCAGAGCTCTGGTCACCATTCACTTGCTTTGCATGCACCTATAGAGCTGAGATACTCTTCTAAAAATCTTTATGTTCTGCAGAAGAAAGTAAGTCATACACATCTGGGATGGCATGAGGGTGAGTTAAAGGATGAGATAATTTACATTTTTGGGTGAACTATTCCTTTATTGTGCCACAACGCTGTCTTATTTGCATTAGGGCAATGCATGTTGCTTGGCAGCCTCTGATTTGAATATTAACATTTGTTTCAGATCTCAAGGATTTCTATGAGAACAAACGTGGTTCTCCAGATTATACCATCTACCTGTGCTTCGGGCAGAAACTCCCAGATGGAAAGCCTTTGGAGAAAAAACTCATAGTTGTCAAAGTAAATATCACAAATATCGAATTTCTCTAAAGCTGATAAGTTGTTTTGTCTGTGTTTAAGTGCTGTAACTTGTCTCTTTTCCACTCTGCACAGGTTGTATCTCTGAAATGCCGTGAACTTTATGAAAGAGCTCAAATGGCGGGGGCGTCCTCTCTTCTAAGCGACAACGTTAGCTTGCAGATCTCCCACAACAGTCTTTTTGACCTTATAAACTCTTTGGGTCTGCCTTGAATGGATTAAATCATGCATGTCCACCATTCAACTAGTCATTTGACATTCAGTATAAATACATTCTTGTTGTATCTGAACTTTCCATAGGTTATTTCAATGGGGCATTCTTAAATGGTTCCGTAGGGACTCGTTTGGCTTGTTTTGTAAATGGTCAAAATTTTAGGCAAGGTTTGGTTCTTCTTCTATGTAATAATGTTAATTTAACTTAATGAAACTACAGAATAGTGTTCAAATTAACTGAAATGTTGTGTATTCTGAAACATTTTCTGATGAGGTCTGAGGCCTCATTTTCATATCTTGTCTTCTAGTGAAGAGTCTTTTACACTTCGCCCAAAGGGCTGCATTTGCATTGCTTCTAGTCTATTCCCTCCTCTATGAATGAGATGTCTTGAAAGTTTGGTGTCATATTAAGATGCTGAACTTATTTAAAAACTAGTGGTTGATTGATAAGGTTTTTTTTTTTCCAAATGTATTGTCTGACACCAATAAATAACAGCATGCACTCAGGCTGGTATGAATGAAACGTGATGATCATGTTATTTAGCCTGATTTGAGAATGTTCTAATCAGCATCTTGTGTGCTTCAGCGGAAGCAAAGAAATCTGAACTTTTATAAGTTTGTGTAGTCAGTGTCAAAATTTGCTTACATTATATGATTTGATTAGTGACCTAGAGTAGAAATAGCACAGAATATTAAATACAATTATTGGTTTTATGTCATAACTTTTTTTTTTATTTTATTTTTTTTACATTTTTGCAACAACTAAAAGGTTTTATTTCTAGTTTGTTTAAAATAAGATATTTAATCCCATACTTTCAATGAGGTCTCATACTTTTGGTGCCAAATGTGTATATTACACAATTTAATATATACAATTTAATGATAAAAAATAAAATTTACACAAATTGCTTAATTAAAATTAACATATTTTTCACCTTAAAAACCACTTAAAATTGACCCACAAATATTTGAAAACAGAAAATGTGCCTTATCTATTGCCAGGCTGAAACTCGGTGGAATGATAATCGGTCAGTTATCATCTGATGTTGATAATCTAAATATAACATCAGCTGATTAATTGAAATATCACTATTTAAATTACATATTTACACACTTTCAAATAAACACTCAATTTGAATATTCTTTTCACAATGAAAACTCGTCTTTACTCAAAAAAAATATGTATTATTAAAATTGTATCATTGAAATATTTATATATCAATTTTTAACACATTTCAATTCCATAAAAAAATTCAATCCATCCATCCATCCATCCATCTTCAACCGCTTATCCGAAGTCGGGTCGCGGGACATGACCTAGGGCATTTACCAGATGCCCAAACCACCTCAACTGACTCCTTTCGAAACAAAAGAGAAGCGGTATGATGTATTTTCTAAAATAATTAATTAATATTATGAGTGAACAAAGGAATGTAACCAGTATGATACTCTTATAACAGACATAAAAAGGCAGAAGTGTATTGAGTCATCTGTAAACTGTGTCCTTATAAGGAAGAAAATGTATCCTTTTGACTATATGTATCCTTTTGACTATGGGCCTATGCAAGAAATATATCCTTTTTTTTAAAAAGCAATTAGACAGGGACTTTCCACCAATAAATAAAAAGAAGAAGGGTGGAAAGATAATGGTGGCGAGTGGAGAAGACGCTGGCAGGAGTCTATTGGTCAGAGATAGAGGACATTAAATATTTAGGGCTTAGAAGAGATAACTGAGAAGTATATGAATGTGAACTTGGAAAGGTGTATTCAGAACGGACAGCTGGCCTTTCTCAATCTTGTTGGTGATTCAATAATCTTTAACTTTGGCATCTGGAACCCTGGACTTTGAGAGTTTTCTTGCATCTTAGAGAAATTCTTCAAAGATTTTCCACGACATAAGCTCTACTCTGAGCTCCTCACGGATGACTGAGCTCCTCACCCTATCTCTAAGGGAGAAGCCCGCCACCCTTCTGAGGAAGCCCATTTCGGCCACTTGTACTCGTGACC
This sequence comes from Moxostoma hubbsi, assembly GCA_032164185.1. Classification (NCBI taxonomy): domain Eukaryota; kingdom Metazoa; phylum Chordata; class Actinopteri; order Cypriniformes; family Catostomidae; genus Moxostoma; species Moxostoma hubbsi. The sequence continues at coordinate 22,671,629 of JAVLUX010000040.1, read as the reverse complement.
TAATTCTTTCGGTCACGACCCAGCCTTCATGACCATAGGTGAGGGTAGGAACAAACATTGACCGGTAGATCGAGAGCTTTGCCTTCCGGCTCAGCTCTCTTTTCGTGAAAACGGTGCGATAGAGCGAGTGCAATACCGCCCACACTGCCCCGATTCTCTGGCCAACCTCCCACTCTATTGTCCCCTCACTCGTGAACAAGACCCCAAGGTACTTGAACTCCTTCACTTGGGGCAATACCTCCTTCCCTACCCGGAGTACGCACTCCATCAGTTTCCTGCTGAGAACCATGGCCTCAGATTTAAAGGTGCTAATCCTCATCCCAGCCGCTTCACACTCGACTGCCAAGTGATCCAGTGAGAGCTGAAGGTTACGGACTGATGATGACATGAAGACAACATCATCTGCAAAAAGCAGCGATGAGATCACCAGCCCACCGAACTGCACACATTCCCCACCCCGACTACACCTCAATATCCTGTCAATGAATATCACAAACAGGATTGGTGACAAAGCGCAGCCTTGGCGGAGACCAACCCCCACATGGAACGAACTCGACTTCGTTCTGAGGACCCGGACACAGCTCTCGCTTTTGATCACCCTAAGAGGGGACCCCCCCACCCCGTACTCCCGCAGCACCTCCCCATAGTCTCTCCCGGGGGACACGGTAATACACCTTCTCCAGTTCCAAAAAACACATGTAGACTGGATGGGCATACTCCCAGGCCCCCTCCATGATCCCTGCGAGAGTAAAGATCTGGTCTGTCGTTCCACGGCCAGGACGGAACCCGCATTGTTCCTCTTCAATCCAAGGTTCGACAATTGGCTGAACCCTCCTCTCCAGCACCTTGGAGTAAACTTTACCAGGGAGGCTGAGAAGTGTGATACCCCTGTAGTTGGCACACACTCTCTGGTCCCCATTTTTGAAGGGGGAACCACCACCCTGTTCTGCCACTCCTTAGGCACTGTCCCAGACTTCCATGCAATGTTGAAGAGGTGTGTCATCCATGACAACTGCAGAGTTGTTTGACTACCTCAGTGACCTCCCCCAGGGAAATATAATCTGATCCCCCATCAGCCTTCAGCTCTGCCTCTAGCATAGAGGGCATGTTGGGATTTAGGAGTTCTTCAAAGTGTTCCTTCCACTGCCCAATAACCTCCTCGGTTGAGGTCAACAGTGTCCCATCTTTGCTGTATAAAGGCCTCTTTCTTCAGTCGGACGGCTTCCCTGATCACCAGTGTCCACCACAGTGTTCGAGGGTTACCACCCCTTGCAGCACCTAAAACCTTGAGGCCGCAGCTCTCCACCGTGGCTTCGGCAATGGAAGCTTAGAACATTGCCCACTCCGGTTCAATGTCCCCAACCTCCGCAGGGATGCCTGAAAAGCTCCGCCGGAGGTGTGAGTTGAAGATCTCGCGGACAGGAACCTCCTCCAAACATTCCCAGTTCACCCCCACTACTCGCTTGTGCTTCCCAGGTCTGTCCAGAGTCTTTCCCCACCCCCTGACCCAACTCACCACCAGATGGTTATCGGTTGACAGCTCTGCCCCTCTCTTCATCCGAGTGTCCAAAACATATGGCCTCAGATCCGATGACACGATTACAAAATCGATCATCATCCTTCGGCATAGGGTGCTCTGGTACCACGTACACTTATGAGCATCCTTATGTTCGAACATGGTGTTTGTTATAGATAATCCATGACTAGCACAGAAGTCTAATAACAAACATCCACTCGGGTTCAGATTGGGGAGTCCGTTCCTCCCAATCATGCCTTTCCAGGTGTCCCTGTCATTTCCCACATCCGCGTTGAAGTCACCCAGCATCACTATGGAGTCCCCTACTGGGGCCCTATTCAGGACTCCATTCAGGGTCTCCAAGAAGGCCGAATACTCTGAACTACTGTTCGGTGCGCATATGCACAGAAAACAGTCAGGGTTCTCCCCCCCACAGCCCGTAGGCATAGGGAGGCGACCCTCTCGTCCACCGGGTTAAACTCCAACGTAGCGGCACTCAGCCGGGGACTCGTGAGTATCCCTACACCCGCCCGTCGCCTCACACCCTGGGAAACTTCAGAGAAGAACACCCTATCCATCCACTATCCAGGAGTATGAATCCAGAGCCAAAACTGTGCGTCAAAGTAAGTCCCACCAGATCCAACTGGTAACGCTCCACCTCCCTCACCAGTTCCAGCTACTTCCCCCCCCAGTGAAGTGACGTTCCACATCCCTAGAGCTAGCCTTTGCCACCCTGGTCTGGTCCATCGAGACCCACGGCCTTCACTGCCACCAATATGGCAGCGCACCAAACTCCTGCGGTTTCTCCAATGGGTGGTGGGCCCAAGGGATTTAGAGGGGGGTGTCACATCGCTTCTTCGGGCTGTGCCGAAGCGCTTGACGACAAGCCCTCCATCATGGCCTGGCTCCAGACAGGGGCGTTCTTGACGTTTTTTTCATGGAGTCTTTGTGAACCATTCTTAGTCTGGCCCCTCACCTGAGACCACTTTGCCTTGGGAGACCCTGCCAGGAGCACCTGGCTCCCAACAACACAGCCCTCAGGATCATAAGGGCACACAAACCTCTCCACCACGATAAGGTGCTGGTTCCCGGAGAGGTAACAAAATTCCATTCAATGTGTAATTTTTAACAAAATATTTAGGTTTATATTCATTTATTTTTTTAAAAGATAACTCTTAATCTGATGGAAATTCGTTGTATAATTAAAATCTTAAAAAAGACCAAAAGATGTTGCATTCAAAGTTATAAACTAAAAACGTAATTATTTTAAAGATTTAAACATTTCAATTTCATTACACATTATCAAAAAATTTAATTGAGTAACACTACATACCTCTGATATTTACATTTTTATAAAATATTTTTAAAAGAATTCAGTTTGAAGATTTGTTAATTAGAAATGCGTAAAAGTTAAAAATAGGCTAAAATATACAATATATACAGTACTGTGCAAAAGGCACTTGTGAAAAATGTTGCATAGTGAGGATGTCTTCAAAAATAATGACATAAATAGTTTTCATTTATCACTTAAAGTCATACAAAGTCTTATATATATATATATATATATATATATATATATATATATATATATATATATATATATATATATATATAATATTTGGTGTGGCCACCTTTGCATTTAAAATGGCGCCAATTCTCCTAGATACATCTGGACACAGTTTTTCTTGGTTGTTGGCAGATAGGATGTTTCAAGCTTCTTGGAGAATTCATCACAATTCTTCTATCTATTTAGTCTATCTCAACTGATTCTGTTTCTTTATGTAATCTCAGACTGACACAGTTGTTCAGCAGGGGTCTCTGTGGGGGACATGACATCTGTTGCAGGGCTCCCTGTTCTTCTATTCTAAACTATTCTTTTTTCAAAAGTAATGTTTGGGAGTCTAAATGCTTTTGTGAAACAGCTTTTCAAAAGACTTTTACACAGTAAAAGACTCGAGACCTTGTGCTTCTCCACCTTCCATTTGAGGATGCTCCACAGATGCTCAATAGGGTTTAGATCTGGAGACATGCTTGGCCAGTCCATCACCTTCACCCTCGGCTTCTTTAGCAAGGCATTGGTCATCTTGGAGGTGTGTTTGGGGTCATTATCATGCTGGAATACTGCACTGCGGCCCAGTCTCCGAAGGAAGGGGATCATGTTCTGCTTCAGTATGTTGGCATTCATGGTTCCCTCAATGAACTGTAGCTCCCCAATGCCAGCAGCACTCATGCAGCCCCAGACCATGACACTCCCACCACCATGCTTGACTGTAGGCAAGACACACTTGTCTTTCTACTCCTCACCTAGTTTACACCACACATGCTTGACACCATCTGAACCAAATAAGTTTATCTTGGTCTCATCAGACCACAGGACATGGTTCCATTAATCTATGTCCTTAGTCTGCTTGTCTTCAGCAAACTGTTTGCGGGCTTTCTTGTGCATCATCTTTAGAAGAGGCTTCCTTCTGGGACGACAGCCATGCAGACCAATTTGATGCAGTGTTCGGCATATGGTCTGAGCACTGACAGGCTGACCCCCCACCCCTTCAACCTCTGCAGCAATGCTGGGAGCACTCATACATCTATTTCCCAAAGACTACCTCTGGATATGATTCTGAGCATGTGCACTCACATTCTTTGGTCGACCATGGCAAGGCCTGTTCTGAGTGGAACCTGTCCTGTTAAACCACTGTATGGTCTTGGCCACCGTGCTGCAGCTCAGTGTCAGGGTCTTGGCAATCTTCTTATAGCCTAGGTCATCTTTATGTAGAGCAACAATTCTTTTTTTTTCAGATCCTCAGAGTTCTTTGCCATGAGGTGCCATGTTGAACTTCCAGTGACCAGTTTGAGGGAGTGTGAGAGTGATGACACCAAATTGAATACACCTGAGACCTTGTAACATTAACGAGTCACATGACACCAGGGAGGGAAAATGGCTAATTGGGCCCAATTTGGACATTTTCACTAAGGGGTGTACTCACTTTTCTTGCCAGCAGTTTAGACATTAATGGCTGTGTGTTGAGTTATTTTGAGGGACAGCAAATTTGCATTGTTATACAAGCTGTACACTCACTACTTTACATTACAGCAAAGTGTCATTTCTTCAGTGTTGTCACATGAAAAGATATAATCAAATATTTACAAAAATGTGAGGGGTGTACTCACTTTTGTGAGATACTGTATATACACACACAACTTGACTTTATATATAGTGTGTGTATACAGGTGCTGGTCATATAATTAGAATATCATCAAAAAGTTGATTTATTTCAGTAATTCCATTCAAAAAGTGAAACTTGTATAATGTATACATTCATTCCACACAGACTGATATATTTCAAGTGTTCATTCCTTTTAATTTTGATGATTATAACTGACAACTAATGAAAACCCCAAAATCAGTATCTCAGAAAATTAGAATATTGTGAAAAGGTTCAATATTGAAGACACCTGGTGCCACACTCTAATCAGCTAATTAACTCAAAACACCTGCAAAGGCCTTTAAATGGTCTCTCAGTCTAGTTCTGTAGGTTACACAATCATGGGGAAGACTGCTGACTTGACAGCTGTCCAAAAGACAACCATTGACATCTTGCACAAGGAGGGCAAGACACAAAAGGTCATTGCTAAAGAGGCTGGCTGTTCACAGAGCTCTGTGTCCAAGCACATTAATAGAGAGGCGAAGGGAAGAAAAAGATGTGGTAGAATAAAGTGTACAAGCAATAGGGATAACTGCACCCTGGAGAGGATTGTGAAACAAAACCCATTCAAAAATGTGGGGGAGATTCACAAAGAGTGGACTGCAGCTGGAGTCAAGGCTTCAAGAACCACCACGCACAGACGTATGCAAGACATGGGTTTCAGCTGTCACATTCCTTGTGTCAAGCCACTCTTGAACAAGACACAGCGTCAGAAGCGTCTCGCCTGGGCTAAAGACAAAAAGGACTGGACTGCTGCTGAGTGGTCCAAAGTTATGTTCTCTGATGAAAGGAAATTTTGCATTTCCTTTGGAAATCAAGGTCCCAGAGTTTGGAGGAAGAGAGGAGAGGCACAGAATCCACGTTGCTTGAAGTCCAGTGTAAAGTTTCCACAGTCAGTGATGGTTTGGGGTACCATGTCATCTGCTGGTGTTGGTCCACTGTGTATTCTCAGGTCCAAGGTCAACGCAGCCGTCTACCAGGGTAGTTTTAGAGCACTTCCTGCTGCTGACCAATTTTATGGAGATGCAGATTTCATTTTCCAACAGGACTTGGCACCTGCACACAGTGCCAAAGCTACCAGTACCTGGTTTAAGGACCATGGTATCCCTGTTCTTAATTGGCCAGCAAACTCGCCTGACCTTAACCCTATAGAAAATCTATGGGGTATTGTGAAGAGGAAGATGCGATACGCCAGACCCAACAATGCAGAAGAGCTGAAGGCCACTATCAGAGCAGCCTGGGCTCTCATAACACCTGAGCAGTGCCACAGACTGATCGACTTCATGCCACGCCGCATTGCTGCAGTAATTCAGGCAAAAGGAGCCCCAACTAAGTATTGAGTGCTGTACATGCTCATACTTTTCATGTTCATACTTTTCAGTTGGCCAACATTTCTAAAAATCCTTTGTATAGGATTTTGTATAGGTCTTAAGTAATATTCTAATTTTCGGAGATACTGAATTTGGGATTTTTTTCATTAGTTGTCAGTTTTAATCATCACAATTAAATGAAATAAACATTTGAAATATATCAGTCTGTGTGTAATGAATGCATATAATATCCAAGTTTCACTTTTTGAATGGAATTACTGAAATAAATCAACTTTTGATGATATTCTAATTATATGACCAGCACCTGTATAATCATACCACTTCAAAAAAAACATGCCAAATACAATTAATGTTTTTTTTATTAAAAGTACTTAATATTATTTACAAAACAGCCATATGACTCCTCCAGTTCACATCAAACATGATGTAATGTGACAGTTGAGGATATCAAGTTCACAAGACAAACTCTTCTCTGGTTTGATGTGAAAAACTCAATCCAATACACCACAGGAAAACAGGCCAAGCATTTTTGTACATCTTACCATGAGATGCAACCAGTACAAGTCAAATGAAAATATTACAAACCACTTTTCAATCATTTAAAATATCATAATTAATGTAACCTTTAAAATTACACATTTCAGCCTGAAATCTTAAATTTAACTTTTTTTATTATAACATTGAAATATTAGTAAGGCATAAAGGAAAAAAGGCTATAGATTTAAGAAGCATCTCTATTTAAGGCAAACCTTCAAAAGTCAATGAGGGGTTTGCAGTTCAAATGAGGCCACAATTAATTTGTCTCTGCCCATTAAGGTCGTTCATTTGAATTTTTAGGCTTCAAGTCTTCATACACATGTCTGAATTCACAAAGACTCCAAAAACAGAAAACAATATCAAGAATCAGGAATACAAGTTGGCAAACACATTGTTAACAGGACCTTAAAATTAGATCTGCTATACACTTCAGTTCAGCTTAAATATACATGTTCAAGTTGAACAGAAAAAGTACATTAAAGTAGTTAGTGTTTAAGGGAGAACCTTGTGTATTCCTCGAGAATTTACATAACCTTATCAAATTAAGCCATTAGAGGAGAGGTCTACTGCTTGTTTTACTGTTTATGTCCAGTAAGTTTAAAATATTTCTTTCAGTGATGTCACAGCATGTCCCATAGGTTATGATTCATGTATGGCCCTGATGTTCAACAATGCACTGATGCACTTGTAACCGGTTCCTACAGATTTCCTCAAAACAACATTACATTCTTTATCAATGAAATATAATAAAAAAAATCATGTTCTACAGGGTTGATCATTTCAGTTTTAAGCAGGATTCAAGCTAAGGAAGCAAAACTCACAAAACCCAGTAATATACAAAAAACAGCTTCTTTAAAGAATCTAAAGGAAAGGTCAAGGTTTGTATTCGGTTTGCTCTTAAACATTTTAATTAGTAAAAAAAAAACATTTTAAATCGACAGCATGTCACAGATGCGGCCCATTATATTTAATATGCATTGAACCCAGAACAATCCTTTAAGCCCACACATTCTAAGAAGTGTTATTATTAGCTGTTATTTCCATGGAGGCTAGAGCCTGTCTGGCAATTCACCCGTTCTACTGTATCTTTACAAACAAAAGGAATCAAACAAACAAAAAACAGGTCCATTTGATAACATGACTTAAGAGCCCTTAGAGTTTCATATTTCAGTGTAGAATTTCACATTTTAAAACAATCAAATCTATAGCTATTTGTTTAAACAGGATGTGGCACTTGGCCTCACACTGAAGTCTGGAAGTCTTTTGGGGTATCTGTGTTTTGGTTTTGCACAGTTTCCTCTTTCCTGCGTTTCCTTGCATGTTTGTACTTATCCACATAAGCTTTGACCAGGTTAGCTACCTTCACTGGGTTGATCTCACCACTCTTGCTATGACACACCTTGTGAATGGGGCAAACAAGACATGGAAGGGTTAATTGTCAAATAAGAAGACAAAAGTAAATAATTAAAAAAAATGGCCAACTGGAGAAGACAAACTATAACCTGTATATCACATAATACAAATGTCCTTCAAGAGGCATTATGGAACCCTAATCACAGGGGTTTATACAGTGCATCCAGAAAGTATTCACAGCACTTCACTTTTTCCACATTTTGTTATGTTACAGCCTTATTCCAAAATGGATTAAATTCATTATTTTCCTCAAAATTCTACAAACAATACCCCATAATGACAACATGAAAGCATGTTGTTGAAAAAAAAAAAAAAGGTACATAAGTATTCACAGCCTTTGTCATGACACTCAAAATTGACCTGAAATGTTGTATGAGGAAGTGATTATAAAAAGCAACATGGACCAAATTTACCTGCACACCAAGGGTGTGTTCACACTTGTAGTTCGGTTCTCTTGGTCCGGACCAAAAAAAAATAATTATACATTTAGTCCTGGTTCGCTTAGCGTTCACACTGGCATTTTTAACACCGAACCTAAAGCTACAAAACCAAAGGCATCAGGAAAAAGTCACAACCTGATTGAACAGCCTGTATATTTTTTGACAGAACTTGCCGATCATCCAAAACAATACTGACTGCTGGGCGAAATGCACTCGTTTTATTTATATATGTATATATGGTGGTATTTTTACCTGCTGAGAATGAACAAAGGGTTAATAAAATGTGTAAAGGAGTCAAAACAGCGCCAGGAATTCCTCTGTTGTACACAGAAACTAAGATATGCTGCAAGGACAGGTGACGCCATTTCCAACAGGTCGCCTGTACCGAACTGTAATGGGAAGCATAGCTCCTACGATAAGACCAAGGTATGCTTGAGGTCAGTATTAGGCAAATTACTTCCTGTTTTTGGTCCATTTAGAATTAATATATCAAACCACACCAGAGTTCGTTTGTAAGTGGACTGAGACCCACTATTCAGGCAGTCTCGGGCCGCTTGTTTGGTGTGCACGAATGTTTGGATGGCAGCATTCATACTTGTTCAAATGAACTGCACTAACAGAGCAATTGCACCAGGGTTCATTTTAATCAAACCAAACCTGCCAAGTGTGAACACATCCCAATACTCCTTAATTAACCCGAATAAGGCAATATTTGATTTGCTGATGGTTTACATAACACATAATTGGAATATGACCATTGCACCGATTCAATACTTGGATCGATATTGGCTTAGATACTGATGTTTTTTAACCAGATTGTGTATTCCATTCAATAGAGTATTGATACTCTTCTCCAGGCACTCTCTCCACAATTACTATCTTTTAAGCCTGTCAGAGAAAGATAGAGGACAGGGAATGAACACACTCTGCATGTTTGAGTTTGTCCACCACATTTTTTTGATTTCACAGCACAACTAGTCCAGCCTCTCCAAGATTCTCATTGGTAAACAGATGCCTACACCAGAGTGTGTTTTGAATAAGCGTCAAATTAAACTACTATGAACTAGGCCACACAGAAACAGAGTCGGAAAGGGGCTTCATCAGAGAAAATAACTTTGCACCAGTCTGTTCAATTCTTGTACTTCCAACAGAATTTCAGTCTGTCCTTGATGTTTTTCTTGAAGAGAAGTGGCTTCTTTGCTGCCCTTCTTGACAGCAGGCCATTGTCCAAAAGTGTTCACCTCACTGTGCGTGCAGATGCACTCACACCAACCTGCTGCCAATATTGAGCAAGCTCTGCACTGGTGGAGACACGATTCCATAGCTGACTCCTCAGGAGGAGACGGTCCTGGCTCTTGCTGGACACTCTGGGACGTCCTGAAGCCATCTTCACTGCAGTTGAACCTCTCTCCTTGAAGTTTTTGATGATCCAGTAAATGGTTCTTTCAGGTGCAATATCCCTTGCAGCAATTTCCTTGCATGTGAGGCCATTTTGACGCAAAGAGATGATGGCTGCACGTCTTTCTTTAAGAGGTAACCATGCTAACAAGAACACAATGATTGGAAGCACTTCTTCCCTCCTTTTATAGCAATCAGTCTGCTCTTATAATCCAATCAGAATGATAAGAGTGATTTCTCCAGACTTGTACTCGTTCACACTTTCCCAGGTGCTGCTGATATGATTAGTGAAATTATGTTTGCTGGTCATTTTGTGCCAGGGCCATAAAAACAGTGAAATTTAGGTTTTTGTGATAACCCCCCAAAAAATACAAAATTTGGCCAACAAAGGTTTTTACTATTATTTAAAATGCATCTGATCGATGCATTTTAATTTGAATCAACACCACAACAAATGAAGCAGAAAACTTTGCAAAACACAATTAATGTCACTGCCAATGCATTTGTTCCTCATTTAAAAAGTTTTACTTCTAAAGAAATTAATAGTAAGTTTGGAACATAAGTATGAACCAGGAACACTCATGTGAGATGAGTTCAGTCATATCATTACCCTTATAAATGCTGTTTTATTCTACATGGAGCAGAGGTGCCTCATAGGGCAGCCATGTGAACATCACATGACCAGCTGAATACTAAGTTACTCTCAGTAAATGCTCTGTTGGACTCTTGGACTCTTTCGCTCATGGATTAAATTAATCCTGGTTTACTGCATAGTGAATTTAAATTACTGAACTTAAAAGTACTGTTTGAATGCAGCATCCACGCCACTAGGTGTCAGTGTAAGCCATACTTCAAACAAATTGAGTGCACCTTTAAATTTAAAAAAGGCACAATTGAAAATATATTACTGTTGTATAATAAATGTTTAAAGGTTATTTAATAAGCAAGGGATAACCCATGGCTAGTTGTGCTTTAAACATTATATTACACAGCTCTATGGAATATTCTATTCTTTTTGGTCAATGGCACCATCTAGCAGTCTGATCTCTCAGAGAAACAACTGATTATCCGAGAATTGTTAATTATTCTTTCCTGCCTCTCCAATCACTGAATGTTTTTCAACTTTTGGTCGCATGACGGAGCTTGACTATTGGAAACCCTTGTGTTTTCCTTCTCCGTCCTTCCGATGCACCATCCCCATTGAAAACAATGCATTCAAAGCATACTCTGACGTAGCGTTAACACGTGTTGCCCTTAAAAAAATTATGCGCTCGGTGCATGCAAGCAAAGCAAAAAAATTCTGAGCACATCTGTTACTCTAGGCATGAGATGGATCTGCTCTGAAAACACTTTAATAATGCACTAACATACAGACACGACAGCACATCGCACATAAACGTTGAAGTGAGCAGACTATTTATGTTTTTAACTTAAATCACAGCCCTTTGAGGTTTAATAATCACACAAGGTCATATCGCGATATTGACATTTTATTAACCATGCAGCCCTACTGTCAAGCTCCAAAAATGACATAAAAGAATAAAAGCACCATTAAAGTAGTCCATATGACTTTTATTCAAAGCCACTTGAAGACATACATTAGCTTTGGAAATTGCAAAAGGCTGCAATTAATAATATATTGTGTGCATGCACAGCGCGTTTCAGTGAATTTCAGCTTTTACAGCAGAGCACAATATGTGAGCGGTACACACAAACAACTCAGATGTAGATACTCAGTAGTTCAGTTTGCCCATAAAATGGAGGAGCATTCAGATTTTTAATAAACATCAAATTAAACTACAATGAACTAGGCCACACACACACACAAACTCAAAGGAATGTTCTGACCGTCAAAATAAAAGCCTGAGGGTTTTAAAGCTGCCCTCAGTAATTGTTTAACTCATTTAAAAAGTTTTACTTTTGAAAAAAATTAATAGTACATTTGAAACATAAGTATAAAATTAGAGATGCACCGATTTATCAGTCAAACATCGGTTTCGGACGATTTTGTTGACAGCCATTGTCCTATTGGCAAATATGATGTCATTCACTGATGGCAGTGGCTGATGTTTATATGCATTGGTTATTTGCGGTAGACTTGGACAACAGTTGCCTACCCAGCTGCAGATTCGGAGAAGATCCAATAGGTGGTACTATAATACCAACACCAAAGCATACAATTCTGGTGACTTTGAGATAAGCGTTTATGTATTTTCTAGAGTACGAGGAGCATTCATGTAACTACTGGCGAAAGCATTTCCTCCAGTAACCATTCAGACGGACGCATGTTTGCTCTAAAAAAAGATAAACGGATTACAATGAATAGAGCAGAACGCAGGAGTCTCGAGATGCGTTTATATCAATTGAAGTCTTTTTAACTTCTAAAAATGCTGCGCTCCTTTGAGAGATGCAGCTGTCAAAAGACATTTATCTAGCGAATGTTTACATGGAAAACGATGATTGATGACAAAGAAATCTTCATTATAAAAATAAATTAGCTGTTTTTGTTTCACTAGCACAAAAGGGGATTAAATAACAACAAAAACAAAATAAACATCTGTATCGGCGCATCTCTATATAAAATCATGATCAATCATGTGAGATGAAGAGTTCAGTAAATCTCAGTAAATGGTTTTTGGACATTTCACTCATGGATTAAATTAATCCTGGTTTACTGCATAGTGATTTTCTAAAATGGCACTGATAACTAACAACTACTGTTTGAATGATGCAGCATCCAGGCCACCTCGACATACTTCAAAGAAATTACTCACAAAATTGCATAATTTCAATGCAAATAAATGTTTCATGTCCATTTATTTGTTTATTTGGCAAGTAAGTGTTTATTCTGTGAAAATGGCCATCTCAATCCTATTAAAACAGCAGAAGTCCGACGCAAACCGTAGTTGGATTTTAGCTGTTCAGCAAATTCTCTTCTATATCACAGATATACAAATGGTCTATTCTATTCAATCATTAACATTAGCGACTGTGGATATTTCTGATATTTGCAGCCCTCTTTGCAATGTATTAATTTTGTGAGCATGTGAGGAGTTGCTTTGACAGCGGACTATAGTTTGTTAGAACAATAAATTTGAAGTGTTTGCACTCCTAAGAACATGCAATATTTAATTTCTATTCTTTGTCATTTTCACATTAATGTGGAAAAAGGTTTAGCGGACATGACATTTGTGAAAGTGGCACTTACTGTTCATGATAAGGGGCAAACCATCCAAAACACTCTAAACCTGCAGACTTTGACCACTGAGACATTGGTATGGTATTCATTAAGGCTGCATGACTGACTGAAACTTGCATTAAAATGGAAATCTGAAAATCTGATTAATATAGAAAAGTCTTCTACATATAACAGTCAACAGAAGAAATATCAGATGTCACAAATCTACCTACCTTCTGAACAGCCTTACGCAAGATCTCCTTGTACTCTTCTTTAGTGATCTCTCTTTTCTTGTAGAAGGGCTTTATGGCCAGTTTGACCTCTTGTATTGCTCGCTCTTGCATATGAAGTTTCTTCATGTACTACAGAAATTCAGAAATGATCCGTGATTAGCGAATGACTTTAATGCCATATCAAAAACAGCTCAATAACAGGGTTATTGAGCTGCTTCTACAGGGTAAAAAAAAAAGAAAAAGTAATGTGATTCATCTCAGAGTTGGTTTGTTTAATATGTGGTTTTGAACTCTATTGTTTTTTTGTTTTTTAAGAAAACAAACAAGAAAATACTTCAAGAACTCAAAAAAAGCTGGTCACCTTTGAGCTCTACACTGACAACCTTTTGACATCACAAAGCCAATTAAATCTAATATGAATCACTGATAATAAAATTGTGCAACAGAACATGTTCTCAAACCACAGCTTAAAGAAGATGGTCTTAATACAGAGTAAAATGTGCAGACATCTCTTTGGCTCACCTTCGCTTTCTGATTGGGGTCCTGTACAACTTCTTGCTTTTGGGATTTTGGTCTACTAGAGTCTTGAGATTGAGGGCTGAGCACAGTTGCTGTGAGTTTTGATTCAGCCGGAGTTGAAGCTTTATCCTTTAAAATGAAATAGAGTTATTACAGGGATCACTGCAATTAAAAGGGATAGTTAACCCAAAAATGACAATGCTGTCATTATTCAGCCACAGCTTTCACTTTCATTGCACATTAAAAGTTCTCAAAGCCAAGCTGGAATGTCCATTAATTCCCCATGATAAAAAAAATCAAATCCCATAAAATCCTTCACGGTCTTAATAGGTGTGTCTTGACATCCTGTCATATTCCTGTCTTTCCCTTCCCTTCAAGTAAATCATTTACACCTGACTGAAATGTTCCTTTTTTTTTTCTTTTTTTTTAATGACAGTGTATTATGACTTTAAATAGGTATGTAAAGCTTCACAGTAATCAGTGCAAACTGTAGTGGACATACACGTGCAGACAAAGACCATTGCATAATTATTAATGAACATGTTTCTGTCAGGGACACTCCTTGAGAAAGTGAGGCAATTTCCCAGTGCAATGTTTACTTTCGTTTCATCTGAAGTGAAGCCTTATTTGCCTGCTATTCGTTTCAGTCACATGGCTATGGTAAGAATTGCATCATTGTTTTCACCTCCTTAAGAGAGCAAATGAAAAAAAGGGTGCAAGAAAACAGTGCGTTAACGACACCCACTGGTTACTTCAAGCAACTACACTCTATGGGCATACAATGGCCTTTGGTTAGAACAAATATATCTACATTTTGCATTGTCAAAATGCAACAGTTGGTGTTGTAAAAGACAACATTTTAAGAGTTTCTTGAATTAAGACCCAGGTGGAAATAGTATGTACCTGATTGAAGGTTTGTGGATTGGTGGTAGATCTTCGTGACCCCTCTTGTTTGAGTTTCAATTTGAAGAGTGCAAGTTCTATAAGAGGCATAGGAAAATATTCAAATGTTCAAATAATTATATATTTCCTGGTACATTTTAACACAGTTGAAAACATTTGTCCATTGCTTAGTCAAGAAATGTTGAATGCCTGTTAGCGAATTTCCAAATAATAGGATGGCAGGGGAAGAATCGTTATTATATTCATGAAGGCATAACTGATTGGATGAATCCGTAATATCAGGAAAGCACTACCTGATTGATCTGAAAATTATTATTTTTTTAATTAACTTTCCTCATAAATATGAATGAGTCTTCCCCCTCCCACCAAGTCCGACGTGACCAAAAGTGACAAAGGTATCAAAAGTTTTAAATATTTGTAAAAAAAAATGTACACAAAACTTTTTGCTTCAAGCCATTCTCTAAATGGTCACTGAGGTCTTTTCAAGAATCAAATATTGGAAATCACTGATCAAATAAAAACATCTAGGATGATTGCAGTATTATTTTTCAGATGGGGTAAATATATGGATTTTTCCGATGCATCACAATCTTCATTTAAATGATCTCAATAACGACAATTAAATCCTAAAATCGATCTTTTACTCTATGTGTGACCCTCTACAATGCAAGTACAAGTACATAATTTACATATGAGACCAAATTTTGCTCTATAAAAATGTCTGTGATTAGTCACTGGCTGGTAAACTTTCAGATTCCACACACCAGTGATTGTGTAGTATAGTGGTGAAGAAGTTTAGCACAGAAATCCTTTCATTGCGTGATTAGAGTAATGATTGTGTTCACTCATTCTGTGTCCAAAGACAAGATCCACGCAATCCATTTGTCATAGAATAATGCCCGTTTTACACTATGCAAAGGAGCGACATCCATGTTAACAAATGAGTGTATTTACATTTATGAAAGCAGAAGCAGCACGTTAGTGTGATGCAGTAGCAGCGGGAGTTTTACTGTCGAGTCATTTTTGCAGCGCAGCTCACACTGAATTGAAGTGACAGTGCACTGTTGATGGACAACATGAAGATAAGTTGACATGAAAAAGTAGATAGTGTACAGAATAAGCAAATACTTGTAGTCTAGTGTGTATTTGTTTTTATTACAGCTCGTCGGAAAACAAAAATGACAATCAAAATGTAATTATTTTAATTATTTAGCTTAAGCGGACAGTGTTATATCATTTAAAACTAGAGTATACTAAAAGTCATAGCCTTAAACAAAATAAAGCTACTCTATTCTATTATTTACTATTAAACAGAGAGCAGGTCTAAATGGTTAACAGCAATACAAACACAACCGTACATGCTGCCAAACGTAAACAAATGCACGCAACTCCAGGTATGTCTGGTAAATTCAGGACTTACCCCATTTTTGAACTGAAAAACACTTTATAAGGATTATTTAACAAAGGAAAGAAGGAGTTAACATATTCTTGGAAGTGTGTTCTTTTTGTGCGAAAAGTACTCAAGTATCTCTGGTTTCTGAACAAAGAGATCTCTCTATTCAATGTCTGTGCATAATTACTTATTTCTGACATTATTATAAAGCTACATTATTAAGAGTGATCAATCCAAACCAGGTGATCAAACAGTCCTCTGTTGTGCAAAACAAAAGTTAGGCTCATCGTCCTCCCCCTTCCACTGAATGATGTTTGAAATAAGCAGAGCTCATCGTGTTGGCCATCACTACATGAAATAATTCTACAAGATTGATTCGATTACACCAGTGTGCAAATAAGATTTCATGACGATCAAGTTTGTAACACTTATCAGTAGCTCACTCATGATAACCATTTTATAACTTGATTTTCTGTATAGAGCACAGCAATTTCTGCAGCAGAAACGCTGCTGGTGTAAAAGCACATGCGTCGTTTGCTGCAAAATTGCCACGACGCACTACTTCGGTTCGGCTCAAGCACTGCTTGGCTGTGTAATGCAAGACAGGCGTAATGTCTCTTTTAATACTCTTCCTTTTCTTCACAGCCAATAATTAAACCACAAAAAATAACAATAATTCAAACTAATCAAACGTAGCACTGATGCGCTAAAAACTAAAACAAAACGTGAGTCTCCCCTCTCGTTTATGTACTTCCTGGCTGATGCAGGTAGTCTTAAAGAGACGGTACAGCTTTAGCACGTATTCTACATACCAATGTAAATACTTGTAAATAATGAAAAGTCTGCATGTAAATAACAAACATGCAACAAAAAATAAGCAAAATAATGTATGCAATTTCAAGACATTTATAGATGGAATACACACAATTTGAACATTTTCAAAAGCTAAAATATGACTAATATGAATAAAAATGTCTGTGCGAATTATACCTAGAAAGTTATAAGTTCCACTGTATAGTTACCAGCATTAGCGGAGAGAAAATGTCTTTCATATGAAAGCAAAATGGACACTGTAACCATGGGTTGCGTATGGACATACACTTTCTATGGCAAACCTCAAGGGGATAAGGACACGATCACATATACACAGGGCAAAGTTACTATGAATCGCATAAAAATACAGTCTATTCTCATTTTTAATGTTCACGCACTCACGCGGTACTCTGTTGTTTTTTCGTCTATCTCCACGTGACAGGGAAGCGGAGAGAAAATATAAATGAGCCAGTGTGTGTGTGTGTGTGTGTCAATGACCAAGCTCTGGTTGAAGAGACCGAGACCTCAAACACAACATTCCGTGTCTGTGAAATCCTCTGTGAAAAAAGTTGTTTTGAACTGGCTAGTGTCACCCCGGCTTTAATATATAGCCTACTGTTATGAGAAGTATTTTAGACCCATTTTTGACTGCGCAGCCTGGCGCAACGTAGCAGAAAATAGAAACCATTCCAAAAATAGAATGCCCTCTCGTGACAGGTTAGGACAAAAACACTGTTTAATGGAAAAGATACCTTTTATTGCGTCTCGCAGCGTCGCATTGCGTCTGGTTACAACACGGTGTGATAGTGGGAATTAGTTTTCTTTCACGGTTTCTTTTCATCAGGATCTTGCAGATTAAAATAGTCATCTGAAGACAAACAAAGCCTTTTTCTACAATCTGACAGCATTAGAAAAGATTTTACACAGAAGGAAAGTTCAATTGTATCCATAGTTTTAACTGTGGTATTTGCAATTAGATCATAATAACCAAAGGTAAAATTATGATTATATGGACAGTAATCATAAAACAAATGATTCCATGTCATAAGAAAAACACATCCAAAACTTAAATTCCAGTCCCTCACTACCCCGATCTATTGATATGTTCATGGTAAATATTTTTTGTGATGTGTGGGTTGAGAGCCTTATAATTTGTCTGCTCATGGTAGAGATTTGTTCCTTTAATTTCTTTCAATGCTGTTTAGAATGTTGGGGCCATTTAATACCATTGTAAATTAGTTTAATCAACGACATATTATGGGTTTTCATAGAGGTTATAAACAAATAATCAATGCCGAATCCGCGATTCAGCCTGTATTTATCGCAGCGCTGTTTATAATGATCTGCACTGTTGAGTGCTCGAGACCGGTCCACGTAAAAATGCACGTCTCTGCGCTGATCTGTCCATTGAGCCTCGAGCTGTGCTGATTGAACTGTTTCCTTTCGCTTTTGAAACGTTTTATGTTTGTCATTTCTCACGCGCAACAAAAAAAACGATCAAAGAGATGTCGAGTGTCGCCCAATTTTGTTATCGCACCAATGCAACCTCTTGCAAAGTTTAATCGCACTGTTAGGAAAAATGGTCACACAATGTGACCATTTATTCACAGTCTGGAGCCCTGAATACCCAGCCCATTCATTTGAATATCTTGTATATTTCTTGTGCTTAAAATTTGGATGGTGTGAACAGGACGCAAAAACATTTTGTGGGAAGTTGAGTGAGAAATAATCCTTCAAAAGATAATTTACTCACTGCTTAATTTTTCAGACTGGGGCTCCTCTGGTTCCTGCAAATTCCAAGTAACTCGCTTTCCTTGTAACTTAGGCTTAGCGCCAACTATGACAGCTTCTGATATTTTATTCCCTGATTGAGCCTCTTTGATGGCAGAATTGGGGTCGACAGTGTCGGTAGAGTCATTCACAGAGCTCTCACTCATTTCCTTCTTAATGAAGTCCAAGTTTTCAATCAAGTAATCAACACTGATATCTTCATCTGAGGAATTAACTTCTTGTTTAATTGGGCCTGGTGGTTGGACAGGTGCCATCTCTATATTCTCCGTCATCAAAGGTGACTGATATATCTCAGTGGTCTCCTTTTTACAGTTCACAGAATCTATATCAGGTGTATCCAAATTGATGACTAGAGTGTTGTCACTACAGCATGGCGAATCGTCTTCATCAGGCCATATTTGCTCAATTGTTATCAGTTTTGGTTCAACAACCATTTCCTTTGCTTTAATTTTATCATCTTGAAAGCCAGCTTGGCACTTTTCTAAACCAGCACTGTCCAACTCCATTTCATTCTGTTCAGGTGATTCTTTGAAGAAGTCTAAAGAAATATTTGCATTTGTGTCTTTAACACCATCTAATTCTTCACACAAGTTGAGACAGGGTTCCTCTTTTTTTATATCTTTCAAATCCGTGACTACTCCAACAGGCCACAGTTCCACTTTTTTATACTCTTTGGGCTTAAATGTATGAAGCTCATTTGACACCTCAAGTGCAATGTCTTCCTTACTTTCTTTAAGTGTTCTGGTCAGGTCACCATTCCTTGACCCAAGTACATGGGTTGTGATCCCAATTGAATTAATCTCTTGTTTAACCAATGACAACGAAACCGTCTCGGCCTCATGTGTTCCATCTTTTTCTGTCATTAAAGGGGTTGAAGTCTCGTTTGCACTTAGAGCAGGCTCATTTAATTTAGCGGACGAAGGCTCACTCGTCTCACGAAGGGGTTTTCCCATATGTCGAGAGCTCTCCAATCGGGTTTCTCGCCTTTTTTGGTCTCTTGTTGATGACCGTGATCTTGACTTTTGCCTTTTTGATCTTGCCTCACCCTGATCCTTCAATACCTTCCTCTTTTCTATGGATCTAGAAAACGAGCGAGAACGAGAACGCCTTGTTTCTTTCGATCTTTTCTTTTGTCTTTCTCTACCTCTGTTGTCATTCTTTTCATGACTTGTTCTTTTACCACTTGTCTTCCTTTCTCTACTGCTCGAACTAGAGGAACACCTCCCATCTCTTGATTGTGGATGTCTCCGCTCTTTTGATCTTGAGCGAAAGCGTTGCTTCTCTTTTGAACAGGATCGCCACCGATCCCTGGAATTTGAACTTGACCTCTTGTCTTTTGAACTTGAGTGTTTCTTTTTGTGAGAGTCTTTATTTGGAGGGCTTTGTGAATTGGAAGGTGATCGTTTCCTATTCTTGGACTGGTGAGGCCTTTCCTTCATCACCTTTGCCATGTGAGTAGCATTAAAAGAACCACTGGATGATGGGAGCTCTTCACACACCCCATTCCCTTGAGAATCTTGCTTTAGGATTACCAGAGACTCCTCGAGAGACTTTGATTGGGGTCTGAATGGTGGAGGTCCATCCTCAGGCTTGGACTTCACCTCCAACTTAATGTTCTGATCATTGCATGACAAGCTTGATCCAGAGCTCTCCTGAATTTTCCAAGACAGAGTTTGGGGAGTTCTACACTGTTCAGTCTTACTCATTGCTTCGCTTCTACTAAAATCCACAGCAAGATTTGAGGGTGTCTGAAGTGGGACTGCATCTGAATTATGCAATTCCTTTGTCCACAATTTGTCCCTGAAAGATTCTGGATCAGGTTTAACTTCTACAGACATTTCAGAGACTCTCTCTGTATCTGATGTATCTACATTCATAGGCTCAGATTTGATTTGATGGCAGGCATCCTCATTGGGACCAACTGGCACTCTTAAGTCAGTATTATGGGTTCCAACATCAGGACCCTCACTTTCTGGTTCATCAGAGGAATCTGATCCCGTAGGGTTAAAGGGGTCATAGACCTCACTTTTGACTTTTTTATCCTGCGTTCTTAAAGATAACAGCATCTGTTTACTCTTTTTATTCCTTTTTATAGATTCCTCATCATTTGCAGGCAGAGTCCCTCCTGTTGCAGTAAGTTGCCGAGCATGCCACGGGTTTCCACTAGAGCTAATGCGGAAACTGACAGTAGAGGATGGCCGTGAGTTTGAAGAAGCACCAAAGGAAGATGTGGTAGTAGTGAAAGAGCTCGAAAATGTGGAGGAAGCACCAGTTCTCTCTGGTGTCTGCCTTTGAGCATCCATTTCCCTGCTTTGTTGACTTGTCCCTTGCTGGTCAACTGTACGTACCCTTTCTGAATTGCCTGCTAAACTGGTCACGGAAGACCCAGGCAAACAACTGCTACTGTTTGCACAGGCTGTACCCTCTCTTTTAATTTTTGGTATTCTTGGCAAAAAGGAAACATCCACCCATACAGGCTTGGAAGGGGGCTTTTTGACAGGTGACTGTCTGGCTGTACTGGCCTTGTCTTGATAGTGGGAGTCAGAAGGGTTGCTTGATACCACTGAGGTTGGCTGACCTCTAATATCATTGGTGTTCAAGGGACCATTTACAGGTCTTGATGGATTTAAAACTATCGCTCTTTGAGGAGCACCCGGATGCAAGGGGGCATGTCCCATGGGAGATGGGTGAGAGTAGGGAAGATGTGGAGAGTTTATGAGTGGACAAGGAGACATGGGATTCTGTGGTGTGGGACAGGAACCAGAGGAACTATGCGCTGATGGGAGCCACCACAGGGGTCTGAAGGAAGGTCCAGCCAGTACAGCAGGGGAAAGAAGACTTGTTTCTGAGTTTGGAGAGTTTCCCGTTTCCCCTGAGCCTGAACCTCTAGAGATCGTGTTCCTTAGCAAGGACAGACACACTGCAATTCCAAGGAATAAACAGATACACTTGATTTTACTTTTGATTATTGGTAAAAAAAAATACAAATAAAACTTCTAAACAACACAACAAGTGTTACATTCCTGCATTAGTCCCTAATAAAATTAACTAATTACATTACATGAGTTGTAATTTGTCTTTGTCTTCCAAAAGAAGACACAAATTTTGGCTTTCAGTTGTTTATTTAAACATTTTCTTTTTTTAATTTCCATGTTTGTGCCCCAAACATAGCCCTATACCACTATTTTCAATTAATTCAAGATGCAAATAGCTTACCTTGTTTGGTGGCCTTTAGAGAGCCATCTCTGTTGATGACCACATCAGAACAGCCCATGAGGAGCATGCTCTGACCACTGAGGATACTCCCCAGTAAGTCTGATAAAGGGGCTTCCGCTGCAACCTCTTCAACATGCGGAATACTCACACCTCGCCTGGAAACCATGACACAAGTAGGAATAAGACACTGTCACCTGAACTAACCTTTTACTTGTCTTTATCCTTTAAACCTCACCAGATTAGATCCTTGAAGTAGAAATCATTTGTTAAAGAGTTGATATTTGATCATCCATCACGACATTGTGATCTCCCCCCATCTAGTAGTTACCTGGAGATGCCAACAAGAATAGGTCTGGCAACAGGCTGATGGGACCAAATGGCTGACTGGGAGAGGCCACAGCAGTTGGCATCCAAAACAGAGGATGGTGTTTGAGCTTGTATCTCTTCCTCCCTAACAGGTAAACAATGTTCGAGTTACACACAAATGCCCAAACTGGTCATTTATGGATTGAAATTGAAGACTTTAGTTAAGTGGTCACTTCCTAATCTAATAGCCAGGAAAGACAATTCAGCAAAAAATGTATTTAGCAAAATATGCTTAGTACAACTTCACCTATCGCCGAAGGGGTCCAGGTCAAAGGGGTCTCCACACACGGAGAGAGAGGCAGCTCCGATCTCTGCCTGCATGCTGCCTAATCCGTTTTCAGATGGTCGATAAATTGAAGAAATACTGGAACCAGGTTTAGCCTTCTTAATCCCTAAACTTTGTGCAATGCAACTTCTGGAATTATTTTCCTTCCGTACAACCTAAAGTGGCAAAAAAATAAATAAATGATTTACCAATTTTAACCAGGAAACAAAACTCAGTACCTCTTGCAACACAAAATTTACAGTAGACGATACCAAAACTGAGAATTAAATTTAGCCATTCTTAATGCTAATTTTGGTACCTCTGAAAAACATAAATATCTTTCTTTAAAAAGTCCACATTCAATGAAAACAATGGCATGGAGTCTTCAACAAAGCACTTCATGCTTGATGTTTTTTTTATTGAAAAAAGCAACAGCATGACTGCTCATCATGCGTTAATGTTGTGAGCAGTCCAAAGTTCAGCAAGACACCACATGGGAACGAATTGTGTTGGGACTACTGATATACATTACTGTGTAAAAGTAATAGGCACAAAAGATGTTTCCCAAAAGTTTTTGTCTTAAGATGGTTATTTATATAACCATCTTAGAAAATATATATTCAGCTTTAGTGTGTAAATAGGAAATATAAATGTAAGACTCCCAAACATAAATTTTGAAAAAAGAAAAGATTAGAAGAACAGTGAGCCCTGCAACAGATGTCATGTCCCCCACAGAGACCCCCACTGAACATTGAGTAAGTCAGAGATTGCATAAAGAGACAGGATTAATTGAGACAGACTAAATAGATAGAAGAACTCTGGTGAATTCTCCAAGAAGCTTGAAACATCCTATCTGCCAACAACCAAGAACAACTGTGTCCAGATGTATCCAGGAGAATTGGTGCCGTTTTAAATGCAAAGGTGACCACATCAAATATTGCTTTAGCTTCTTTTTATGTTTACTGGACTTTGTATGACATTAAGTGATAAATTAAAACTATTTATGTCATTATTTTTTGAAGACATCCTCACTATGCAAAATTTTTCACATGTGCCTAAAACTTTTGCACAGTACTGTAATTTCTTCAATTTTGTTATCAGCTTGGTACTGATATACCAGTACTTTTGACTTACCTAATATCATTAAAACATTAATAGTACCTAAAACATTTATAATAGACTAGACCCAAAAGTTTAAAAGCCACAACCTAATTGCAGAAGTATAAAGAACCATAAATGGAAAAGTTTAGTGTGCAAACATCTTTCCACATCTCACCAGTTTTCTCGATTTTGACTTCCTCACTTTGCATTTTTGTCTCTTCACTCCCATGTTCACCTTTCCTCCAGAAGCTCCAGATTTTCTGATTTTCCTTCTTTTAACTGCGTGATCACAATGAGAGACTGATTCTGATCAGATAGAAAAAAAAATAGACTGATCCAGACATGACAAAACAATTACATTTTGGTAAATGAAATTTTGGGAAACATCTCTATTTGTCTCACCTGTCTTTCTCCTCCTGCGGGACCTGGAGTGATGCGTCAAGTCTCGCACATACACTGCGGTGTTGAGTCCGGCCTCTACAGCGTTGATAGTCTCATCCAACCAAGTGGACTGCATCAGATATCTGGGAGTGAGCTGAAAAAAAATAGCACCACACAAAAACCCTGAACTTCATCAGATGTTTAAACTAGGGAAGCACCGATCCGATACCTGGATCAGTATCGGCACTGATACTGCCGTTTTTAGACAGATCGGGTATCAGTGCGATGAGCCCGATCCAAATCCGATACTGTGTGTTAGTCCTGCTCAATACTGTCAAGCTCCAAAAATGGCATAATGGAACCATTAAAATAACATTAAAATATTTCATATGACTTGTGCTTTTTAGTGAATGGCGCTGATCTGTTGACACACAAGCATGCACAGCCTGGTGCACTCGTGGCTATTTTCAGCCATGTGTAATACTTGAGCAGTACTCACAAACAACATTTCAGATGTAGATGCTCAATAGTTTGGTTCACTTATAAAATGCATTTAGAATGGCACCAGAGGTGCATTTTGTCAGAATTTGAATAAGAAGCAAACTAAACTACTGTCAACTAGACTGCAAACAGACTAAGACAGCCAGGACTTCCTGGATAAATAAAATGTCAAAATAAAAGCGTAAGGGTTTAAAAGTTGAAGGTGCACAATTGAAAAATATTATTGTTGTATTTAAACATTCTTAAAGCCAATAATAATAACTAATTGGTATTACCATCATTATTATTTGTATACAAATTATAACAAAATTCAAGTTTAATGGTTTCCCAAAAAACCCTGAATAAGTGGTATTGGTGCGTCTCTAGTTTAAACACTGGATCTCAATTAAATATAGCGGTGCACAAAGATTTTAAGAGGTTTCAGTCAGACAACCAAACTAACCACTTCCAATGTTAATTGTGATGTTTATAATCAGTAAAATTATAAATAAACTCGATTGCACACAACAAAATGTCTGATATGAGGTATCATCCATGTCTGTACGATAAAACTGTGTGGGACGAGTTACATTCGGAAGTAAATACTTCGGCTTAGGGGTTTGTTCAAATCTCTAACCCCAAGTATGAGCAACAGTAAGTGATGCTTGCCTTGGCCAGTAGAACTAATAATATGCTTTGATAATTACAGACCACCACAAAATTACTCCATTTACTTGTCTTTCAAAAAAACTAAAGAAGTGTCCAAAGAGATGTTTGTTTATAAAAGCTGGTTAAACCTAATAGAACATACCAGTAACACATAAATCTCAGCCCAGCGGCACATCAGTCATGATAGTTGTGATTAGACAGCCAAGCAAAAAAGTTTCATGCAAACCTGTGCTGCAGTGCGTGCCTGTGTAATGCGATGTCTGTTGACGTTGGCCCGAACTTGTTCACTCTGCTGGGTCTGTGCGATGGCTCGAGTGGCTCTGGATCGGGAATGGCTGGTGGTAGGAAGAATGCTCTCCTCTTCACTGACCTGATCAGAGCCTGAAATAAACAAGATATTAGTAGAAAAGCAAGTTACACATTAATGGATTATGTTATGAACCTTAAAGGAATAATTCACTCAAAAATGTATATTCTATCATTATTTACTCTCCATAAATGTCCTTCTAAACCATATGACATTTTTCCATGGAACAGATAATAAAAAACAAAACAAAACACAAATCTTTACATGGCTTTGCTCTGCAGTGTACAGAAAAAAACCACCATGAAACCACAGTAATAGTTGTAAAACACATCTATATTTCCCCTTTTACTTTCCATGTAAGAAAGAAAGTCAGATGGGTTTGGAATTATATTAGGGTGAGTAAATGACAGAATTTTCATTGGCCCTCTTTGTAGTTCAGGGTTCAGTTATTGTATTGAGTGGTCTAAGGAAATGGGGGATGAATTACCTGAGCTCCGGTTGTTGGAAATGCATTCTGGGCAGAACCATTCCTCAACAGGTACAGCATCCAAAGGGGGTGTGAGACATTCCATGTGGTACCTTCCATAAAACAGAAGTGAGTGTGTATCATAGCAATAGAATTAGCAGGAAGAAAGGCATCAAACGGTGTCCCCTAATCATTGGTGGGTCTTAGTGTCCCAGAAGTTGGCTCTACTTGGTCAGGTATGATGGGTCTAAAAATAATTCTCTCTCTTCACTCTATATTTCAATGACTACTTGTCTTTCAGGATTATTGTTCAGGTGCAAATTTTTGGCCAGACCACTATTGAAGCATGACATATATAGTGTTGTTATGTGGAACCTGTAACTTTTCACAGCACTGGTAAGGATGGACTTGTGTATTGGAAATGTATTATAAAAAAAAATTATACCAATTGCTGGGGTGGATTTCCTTTCATACATCAGGTAACAAAACTTAAAATAAACTGATTTAAATGATTATGCTAAGAAAACAATTTTAGGAATGTTAACTTCTTACCCTGCGTCACATCCATTGCAGAGCAGGAGGTGATCTTCACGATCTCGATCGTCCACCTGCTCCTTCTGTCTGGGTTTTACAGGCTTCTGAACTGCAATCTAATCAAATACATACATTCTCAATTAAGCCCGACTTGTCCAAATTACAAACTACTACATAACTCTATGCACTTTTTTTAACAGCAAATGTAAAAACACTCCTGATGGGATTTGTTATGCAACTCACTGTTTTCTGGACTTTCCCACAATAACAATTTCTCAGGAGAATGCTATTGAAGACTATCCGGTCCACAGGACAAGAGTTGGCATTCTTAAATTAAGAAAAGACAAATGACATAACTGTATTTAGGAACAGCAAATCAGCTAAATGTATTTGCAAGAGTATATCCCTTACGAATAATGCTGAATGGAATCATTGTCCACATTTACATGTACAATAATATTCTTTCTGATATTCTGAAATTTGGTCATATCCAATTGTGTATGCATGATCTTGTAAACACCTTAACCCAATTAAACCAATATTCCACTATCTACAAATCTGAATAAGACAGCAGGCATATGCCTGTATTACACTGGGTCATCTTACACAAACATCTTTTAGAATATGCACTGTGACAGAATTAATATTGATATTTAATTTGTACAAGTCATTTAAATACAGTACGTTTTCTCTGGGCCCATATTTAGTTAGTAAGTAAAATGGCGGTAGCCTATATAGCCTATTCGGGGAACCTACATTTTCAATTCATTGCACTTTCATAAGCTATTAAAGGAATATACCAGGTTACCAAATCAAATTATTTCAACTCGTCCCACATTTTCTAAAAAAACAAATTACAAATAAAGCATAAATCTATGTTACAGTGAGGCACTTACAATGCAGGGCTCGACATTAACGCTTGTCCGAGACAAGTGGATTTTTGAGCGGGCAAATTAAAAGGGAATTTTATTTGCCTGACCTGAAAAGTGGCCAGATTAAAATCTCAATAACGGATGTTATCTGAATAGAGCGGGATTGCAGGGATTGAGCACAATTTTAATAATTCCCACGTTTCACTTTCAAAATGTGAGGAATTCCCT
This sequence comes from Moxostoma hubbsi, assembly GCA_032164185.1. Lineage (NCBI taxonomy): Eukaryota > Metazoa > Chordata > Actinopteri > Cypriniformes > Catostomidae > Moxostoma > Moxostoma hubbsi. The sequence goes on along the minus strand of JAVLUX010000040.1, from coordinate 22,644,076 downwards.
CTATCGCGCCGCCCTCTCTCCTTCACTTGTTGTTCAGCAGCTTGTCAGTGTGCGCAGTGGGGAAGCACATATTTACTGAATTTTAGATTTGACATCTATAAACAGGTTTAAAGCTGTTAATTGGACATGCGAAAGGTGTTGTTCCACGTCTCTATAAGCAAGCGATGCTATAAAACTATTGTTTCTGTTTAGAATCAACAAAGCTGTTTTCATCGCAAGCGTGCAACACTGGAGAGATCTAATTTTGGCTCTTCACATTGCGGCGCTCCCTCATAAAGCAGCAAGGCAGATATTGCAAAAAAGCTTTGTAATACTCTTTGTAATAGAGGCCTTCATGTTGTTCCAAACCCGTCTGAATTTCTATCTTCTGTGAACTCAAAAGGAGATGTTAGGGAGACTGCTAGTTTCAGTTTCAATTCACTTTTATTTTATGGGGGGAAAAGATGCAGTGACAGTGACTGTGCACTTTACTTGTCCGAAGGACAAGCACATGACAATGCTTAATGTTGAGTCCTGCAATGAAAGTGAATGGGGCCGATTTTTGAAAGGTTTAAAAAGGCAGAAATTTGAAGCTTATAATTTTATTAAAGCACTTAAAAAATATAAAATTAATTCTTCTGATAAAACTCATGTATTATTTGAGCTGTAATGTTGTTTAAATCATTTTTACCACATTATAGGATTTAAAAAGATACGTCATCATGCCAGCGAAGTTATAAAATTGGCTATAACTTTACACAGGAAATGTCTTGTTTATGTTTATGTCTTGTGGCTATATTTTTGAAACAGTGAGTATTTTAATGTTTACTGAATGGCCACTTACTTCCATTGTCAGTGCCTTACTCTAACCCAAGATTTTTTGTCTTGTAGTGTGCACTTGGCTTATGGAGCACATTAACCTCTTTTTCTGAATAAGTGTTGTGCATGTAAACATGGTCATTCATTAAATCTTGACAACTTCCTGAATAAAGTCAGTAACATGTGCCGATCTAATAAATCTGACCTTTGACCATTCCAGAATGCAATCCAGGCAGAAGTAGTGTTCACAGTCCTCTGGGGTGGCCACCGGCTGCTCATGGAATGAGTTCAGGCAGATGGGGCATTTCTCAGAGTCCTCATCTGAGCTCAGACCCACCGCATCAGCTGGGATGTTCCCTACAGCACCTTCCAGGACCTTCCCAGAGTCCTCATCTGAAGATTTTTTAAAAATTAGCAAGTTGTATGCTTTGTTAGTAACTGGAAAAGACTTAGAATGATGTAGAATAATTCTGGGACTAATACAACATGAGAATTTAAACATTTGGTCTCATTTATTATTGAATGCAAATAGTATTACCATATAATCATGTGTATTAAAGACAACATATTGATAGGCTTATCAGGTTTTAAAAGGCCAAAAACACTTCCAATATCTCGACATTGACATGTTCAAACTCTTTAATATTTTAGCAAATTAATGTGTCACTTTGTAATAGCTAGTCATAATAAGCAGATTGTCTGATATGCCCTCATACTCCAACTGTAATATATATATATATATATATATATATATATATATATATATATATATATATATATACACACATACATACACAAATTTAAATGCTTGATTTCAAGAATATTTTTTGTTTACTTTTGTACGATACACAATTTTGGTATTATGCTGGGTCACCAATTAATGTCTAATGTAAAATATGGGTCCTGAAGCAACCATTTGACGATCACTGCTTTACAGTTTAGAAACACTTACTGTAACTACGAACATGACGCTATGAAAAAATATCTTACTTTCACTTTCATCCTCTCCATCCAGAACTTCCTCCTCCTCACCATCTTCATCATCATCTTCCAGTCTGTCTGTTTCTACTTCTTCTGATTCACCCCAATCTTCTGAGATATCCTCTGAATTATGATGACAGATATCAAAGGGTTAAAGGAAAATGGGTTTCTCACATGCTAAACTGATTTCATTCAGGTCACAAAATAATTTTGTTAAAAGGTTTGTGGCATGAGGAATCATATTTTGCTTGATCTTTTGACATATAAGAGGTGATTATACTATAGACACATCCTGTATGTTTCAGAACTCAAAACTTCCTCAACAAAAAGTGCATTTGTTAAAACCATTTTCGTTCTCTACTACCTCCACATTGTGATGTCACACTGCATCAGACCAGTATGTGTATGTGCGTTAAACTTACTCTTTAACACAGGCAGAGTGCGTTTTATAAAAAGATAACTTTCAACACTTCTTTTTCTGAATAACAACATGTGAAATTATAAAAATGTGGTAGGCTTTATGTAGACTCAGAATTTATGTAAATGCATTACGCTCATGTCGTCAGTATTGGTTTTAAAGCAAGTTCAAGTAGGTGTAGCGGCAGGCCCGAGAAAGGGTTGGGTAACAGGCTCCCTGTGTTCAATGGCAATTTGGAGCAACTGGCCCTTTTTGGAGCAATGCCTGCAGCTACATCCTTCTGCAGGTGAGAGCAAGTGTTTTTTTACTGTAATTTAAAGTTACACAATGTAACTTTTGGCCCTCTAGCGGTTGAACCATAGAACTGCAAGTTAATTGCAGAAGAACATTGTTATGTTAATAACATCAGTCGGGCTTCGGCTCTGCTCTTCAGCATGGATTAATCTGATGGTTTGAGGAGTATCGGTGAAACCATGGTTACAAGTGTTCAACTTATCACAGCAAATGTAACTAACAACAACAACAACAACAACTCACATCCTACCCCAAAAAAATTTAAATTATGAAAGGTAGAAAAAGATGGATTTCCGAAAAATATGTCTTATTAGCAGGTAAGTAGCATATCTTACACTGTTGTTTTGACTCATTGAATACAATTGTTTCAAAATGAATAGCGTTACAAAAGTTAGGAAACTATGACTATTAGACAATGATTGCTAGTCATATCAGATATTCAAACAGTGGAAATTACAAGTCTGCTAGCAGGCAAATAGACCAAGATAGTAACTAGTTTAGAGATTGCATTGCACTGAAAGCACTGCAGTACCACAATCCATAATAAAATGCCCCATTAGAGTGGCTAATGCCATCTAATGAACTATCGCACTAATAGACGGTCCAATAAAACAGTCCAGACCTGTCTCTTAATATATTCTGTCCACTAAAACATATTACCAGTCCATCTCTGGGTCGGTTTTAAATCCTTTCATTGTTTGTCAATCCTATATGTTGTTTTGTATTTTATTATGGGCTCCGTCACTTTCCCTTTTTTGATTGCAGACTCTTCTCGGTTCGAGGTTTCTTTATTTTAAAAACGGGTGATTCCCCAGAGGAATGCCTTTTTGAATGATTCATGGTCAATGTTGCTCAAGTGTTGAGGCTGAAGAAGTTTTCAGCTTCAAACTACTACCACACCAATCAACGCACATATACAGGTGCCGTAGTACCTCCAGACTTTCTTTTCATTATTTACGGATGTGCTGTAAAAACGGAAGACTGACGGACGTATGAAAATTCCTGCCAAATCTGTTCCGACATCTCTAAAATATAAATCATTATTATAAGATTACTATAGTGAATTGGGGTAAGGCAAAAACATGGTTTGGAAGACAGATTGTTGTACTCTCTCATTAAGGAAATTTTGTTCATTTTTAACTAAAAATTTACATATTGTAGCTTTAAATCTTTTTTTGTTTTACAGTATTATTGATGCATATTGTTAATTTCATTTTTTCCCCCAAAAGAAAAGATTGTTGAAGTTATCTTATTTTGAAACTGTTCTTGGTAAAATTTGTGAATAAAACGAAATACAAGATCTATCGCTAAAATAAAACATTTTCTTTCCCACAAGTGATCAGATACTAATTTTTGTGTGTGTTAAGAGTACTCAACTACTTTATTATGGAGCTCTGCTTTTTGTTGCCAATACCAGACACTATAGTGTCACATCCTTGAATAATTTTAAGTGAAACATTTGTGAGCACTGTTTTGTTTTTTTATAATCGTATCATGAAATGTGTCTATCATTACATGCCTAGTATCCAGGCATCATGCTTGAACTTCTACTCTTGCTGATGCATCATGGCAGAATACGTTTCATTTACCAAAACATTGTGTTTTGAAAAGGCAGCCTAAAAGTGTTGTGAAAGAGAAAGGCTCGATGGACACCAGGTTTTGTCATTGTTTTATCTATAGTGATGTTTGGTCCATCTAAAAAATCTTTTTTATTAAATGCTGTCCCTCCAGTGGTTTTCCTCCTATCTAAAAGAAAGGACATTCTCTGTAAATGTAGGTTTATGGTTCTTAAACTTCGGCTCAATTATAGTGTCGTGTCCCTCAAGGGTCCAATTTAGGACCCTTGTTAATTTCCCTCTATATGCTTCCTCTGAGCTCTATTTTTCAGAAATACGGCATATCTAATCACTGATATGCTGGCAATTCCCAATTTTATTTCCCAGTGAGTGTAGACAAGAATTGTTAATTCCCTAAATTATTTCAAAGATATTAAACATTGGCTGGCAAACAATTTCTTACAATTAAATCAAAACCGAAGTCTGATTTTAGGTTCCTCCATGTCCTCCTTACCTGGCCTGGTTGCCCAGTTTCTATCGCTAAAATAAAACATTTTCTTTCCCAAAGACTTGGAAATTGTGATCACTCATTTATTTCATCAAGGTTAGACTATTGCAACTCTGTACATTGGTCTGCCCAAACTGCATTACCCCACCTACAACTAGTTCAAAACACGGCCACTAGGATTTTAACAGGGTCAAGAAAGAGGGATCACATTTCCCCAGTTTTAGCATCTCTAAACTCGCTTCATGTAAAATTCAGGGTCGATTTAAAAATTCTGATTTATGTCTACAAGGCACTACCTGGTCTCGCACCCCAATATAACAGTGCCCTTCTCCTCCCTTACTTCCCCACCAGAGCGTTCAGGTCTTCATATCAACTTTATTAAGGGTTCCTCGTTGTCGCTATATATCAAAGGGTGACCTTTTCTGTGATAGGTCCTAATCTCTAAAACAGTCTCCCTCTCCATGTGGTCAGCTTCATCATTAGCCATTTTTAAATCTTCTTTAAAAACATATTTACATGCTGTGTAGCTTTTGAGTAGACCATTGAATAGTTTGAAATGGATTAATACATTCATTCTATTACATTTTATATCAATCTGTTTTCATCACTAGGTTATTATTTATTTGTTTAATCTGTACTTTACAGATTAATGTACAGATATAAGTACTTTGGGTCAACTTCTGTTGTTTTTAAATGAGCTCTAGAAATAAAGGTTGATTTGAACTGTATTATATATTTATTTATTTTTATTTTTATTTATTTTTTGGGGGTGGTGGGGGGTATTTTCTCCCCAATCTGGCATGCCCAATTCCCAATCTAAGTCCTCGTGGTGGAGTAGTGACTCGCTTCAATCCGGGTGGTGGAGGATGAATCTCAGTTGCCTCCATGTCTGAGACCGTCAATCTAATCATCTTATCACGTGGCTTGTTGAGCACGTGTAAAGGCTTCACGCAATTCTCTGCGGCATCCACACACAACGTGCCCAACCGAGAGCAAGAACCACATTAAAGCGACCACAAGGAGGTTACCCCATGTGACTCTACCCTCCCTAGCAACCGGGCCAACTGGTTGCTTAAGAACATTGGCTGGAGTCACTCAGCACACACTGGATTCGAACTCACTACTCCAGGGGTGATAGTCAGCATCTTTACTCGCTGAGCTACCCAGTCCCCCCAAAAAACATTGCTATATTGTTTGTTTTGTTCAAAATTTTTAATTTGAACACATAATAAGAAATACTTTTTTTTTTTAATCGGGAAAAAGAAATTACAAATTTAATCCTTTGCAACCATTATGTGCATATGGAGAACATATATAGGCTATATATATATATATATATATAAAATAGGGCTGTCGACTTAATGCGTTAATTCAGTGCAATTAATTTGACAAAAACGCAATTAATCGCACCATATTAAGGAAGATTCCTGAGCAATGCAAGCTTGCAGTACCACCTGTTTACTCCAGAGGGCAGTAAGTGAAATTTCAGCTGTATGAGCAACACACAGTTTATACAGTGAAGAAAACACTTCAGTAGGCAGAACAACACAAACATGAGTTACATTCTTGCGTTCAAAACACTTGAAGGAGCACAAATGCGATCTAAGGGATCTCAAGATTTGTTTAAAGATTGAGTATTAAACTATATTTAACTCGACACAGTGACTTAAACATTTTATGTTTGTGACGCAACACACCCAAGATGCTACACAAGCATGTCTGACAGGGTGTGGCTGGATTGAGATGGTGAAAAATTTGGAAAAGATTTTTATTTGGAAATTACCCATAAATATTTAATCACGAATAAAATCAAATAAATTTCCTTCAAACTTATTTATAAGTACTACCCCACTAATTATATTCTTGTAGAGAGATTTAATTGTGATGTCGATATATTCTGCACATTTTGTGGTCTGCAGGCGGAAACATTTTTTCATTTATTTTTGAGTTGTCCCTATTCGACTTGTTTTACGTCTGATTTCTGCCAGATTGTTAGAGATCATATCATTCCCAGCTTTCAACTTTGTTTTGAAAATGTTTTATTTGATTTTTTTGGCTATGACATGTCTTTTCATAAGGAATATTATTTGATTAATGTTCTACTTTTGTTGGCAAAGTTTAGTATTCATAAATGTTAGTATGGTGGTTATAAACCATTAGTTATCTAATAATTAGTTAGTATCTGACATAGGGGTAAATTGACGGTCCTTAAACAAGCCCTCATAATAAATCTCAAACTGGTTGACAAATTCACTTGTGAAATGGATTGCTGTGAACTGTATGCCAATGATTTACTTATGATCAATAATATGGTAGTAAACAATACATTCTAAAGCTGCTTTTTTTGTATTGACTCTTCTGCTACAAGTATGTAATGCATTTTAATTATCTGAATATTTTATATATAATTTAAAGATAACCATGTATAATTATATATTGGTATAAATATGTAGAATCATTATATATTGAATTATTGTTATATAAGGTGCTTTCTCAGCAAATATTTGTGTATGCGATTAATTAATCAGGACACCATGTAATTAATTCCATTAAAATTGATTGATAGCCCTAATATATATATATATATATATATATATATATATATATATATATATATATATATATATATATATATATATATTGGTCTTTTTAAATTACAGAATTTCACAATGATTTTTATTAGTAATTTGTTCTCCATGTTATTGATGCAATCCCATATACTAACCATCATCAGAGATAATGGACATGGCAGGTCTTTTGCTTTTTCCATTGGAGACATTCCTGTTGATCATCTCATCTTGGCTGTCCTCTTCATCCATGACTAAGCATCAGACTAATCTAGATCAGTTTCACCTGCAGGGTGCATAGACATTGCACAACATATTAATTTCATATGCAAGTACCAACATTTAAATACAATTCAAGTGCAACAAAATTACATTTAAATTCACTGGAATATATCAGACAAATTTACTAAATGAGTCTGGACATCTTCAACAGCACAGACAACTTTTAAGTAGATGCAGATGGCCTATATTGCATTGACTGAGCAAAATGTGATCTTAACATCAGCAAACTTCACAAACCCCTGCAACTATCTCCTCATTTCATATCTGCTTCCTCAATGTGTTTTTACTTTGCAACAAAACAACTGAACTACTTGTATTCTCTGTTTATACAACACGTCTCAATGCACCCATAAATGCCTTTACTTTATAAGAGTGACTGTATGAAAATCTAATGCAAACATATCCAAACACAATGTTTTTAACTTGATGCTAACGGCTAACACTAGGCTAGCTAATAAAACACGCAAACTGGTTCATTTGAGCAAAAAACGAGAAGGGTTTCAAACGTGCAAACGCTTCAAAATTAACGCCGAAATGTCATTTTATTTAGTATAATTAAAACTTAAGGATATGCGTTAAAGTTAACGCGCTAGCGATGTTTCTCGCCCTTTAGTCTAAATTTAACTCATCAGCTATTTTTGTTATTATTCACATCCATGTCGTATGAAAAACAGCTTTTATAGGCGCTAAATGTCTAATTTATTGATTTAATCAGGGAGCTTATATTTTTGAGCATTTGTACCTACCCAGGAAGGTTGTGTTAGACATTATTTGTGTTTTGAAGTCCACACTGCGTTTGACTTTGACACTGCCGGTTAGAGAAATGATGAATCCTACTATGGCGAAGCATTGGTTCATGAATATTCATTACGTTCTGTGACGTTCGCCCTGTATGCCTTAAATTATTGGCCAAAAGTGGGCGTTTGCAAGCGAGTAACATTTACTAATGAATCCTACTTGGGCGAAGACTTTTCTGTTATGAATATTAATTAAGAACTTTACGAATTCAGACAACGCTAATATTCATGACGTAATATCGGAGACAACGATGGCCGAACGCAGTCAAATCACAAACCGTTCAACCGTTCGTATTGCGTAATCTTTTTGTTTGCATTTTGGTTAAATTGGCTTTTATTTTCTAGCCCTCAAAACAAAATGACCTCTGATCAGATATTGTCCATTTATTTGAACTATGTTTTGCATCAGTGTTGCCAGATGTACGATAATTATCGTATTTGTACGATAATTTTGAACTCTGTACGATGTACGATCAATAATGAAAAAAATCCCATAATGTACGATAATTTCAGAGTTTTCAGTCGTTCGTCCAAACACACATCCTACCGCTTCTCTCTCGGACCCCGAATCATTTCGCAGGCTCGCCTGCCTGCACACACACACACAGACAGAGAGAGAGAGAGAGCACAAGTGGATGTGGCATCCGATGATGACAGCGACTTAGAGATCGAATTTGAATCTTTTTTTGTGTTAATTGTGCACTTTTTTCTTTTTTTTCGGCATATCTTTTGCACTTTGGAAAAAAAAAGTTATTCAGACTTCCTCCAGTTAATGTGAGCGTATTATACAGCTTGTTCAAATTGGCTGCAAAATTATTTGGAAAATAAAATTGTTGGAAAATAACTATATTTTATGCGTTTGGTTTGTGTACGATAATTTTTTTAAAAAACGATAATTTTGAGGTTTTGGTACGATACTTCGACATTTCTAATCTGGCAACACTGTTTTGCATTAGCTGATCTATGCACTTTTCAGACCCATTTTCTGATAAGTTTCGATACATTTGGGGCATAGTATTCAAACAAGTGCTTTAATTTCTAAATTATTTAGACAATAAATCAATATAAATAATATCTTAAATGAGGCTGACCACTGTAACTGGTCGACATTCATTCATTTATTGTAAACCTCACATTTAATTTATTTGTAAAGCACATAGAGCTACTACTTTTATGAGAATATTTTTACTATTATTATTATTTTTTATTTTTTTTAACGATTACTATATTTCATGTTTTTTTTTAAACTTGACTATTTATTATTATTTGTATTTTTATTATTTTCCGATTCAGTACATTATTATGTATCAGTAATATAATAATGTATTATTAAAATGTATATATTATTGTATGGGATTCACAGTTTTATTTTCAAATTTAAAACACTTAATATAAACAGGGGACCTCTGGAATCTACGCCCATGCCACGCCATAAAAGCAGTGGTTTTTAATCTGGGGTCCAGTGCTGGGGGTCTGCAAATAATATCCGAGAAAATAGTGTGAAAATGTTGACATTACTACCGTTTCTTTCTGCAATCATTAGATTAATCCCAATTATTTTATTGAATTGACAGCCATCCAAAGAAATTAAATAAATCAATTTATAATTTAATATTATTATGTTTATATAAAATGTTTTTGTAAGAAATAAGGGTTGTAATTCGCTTTTCTTTGTAAAAATGATATGATACATATGTCTTTTTTATTGTAAATATTAAACAAATATATTAAATTGTTATATTATTCTTTTTTAGTTTAAATTAAAATGTTTTTATTCGAGTTTATACATCTAACGTTACTCAAATGTTTTGTTTAAAAAAAATGCTCTAAACTAAATTCGACTTTTCGAATACGTTTTTTCGCGCCATCTCTCTCTCTCTCTCTCTCTCTCTCTCTCTCTCTCTCTCTCTCTCTCTCTCTCTCTCTCTCAGCATCCTTCGTACGTGCACATTCACACTAGCTTCATGGCTTTACCATACATAGGCGAACAGAGTTCAACCACTTTTAATACGCGGGTGGAGCTATTTTTTCTAAAAACATGTGAAAGCATTATACATGTGGATAAAATTGAGAATTTTAGCTAACAAGCCGCATTCAAAAATCAAAGTACAAATAATATCGGGGAAATGATTAGAAGTACCACAGGAAACAGGAAAATGAGCGAGTCGAAAATGGTTCATTCCTAAAGTACGACGTGCAAAACCGAACGCGCCGCACCCCGCTATTACTCACGGAAAATCCGCTAGGCCATTTGATAGTCACAATCCCGCCCCTCCGACGTTGTCATTCGATAGTCCCCTTTAAGAGGCGTGTATTTAGCGGAATTAACTGCCGCCTATTGGCTGGCTGTCACGTCAACCTGATTCTTATTTGCATTAGCAGGTCAGGTTGCAGTTACAGGGGAGTGGGCAGGGTTGGGATCGCGCAAGTGGTCCGAACTTCTGTGCAGCTGTACTGTACTATCCTCAATGTGGTACTTTATTGAGAATTAATTAATTTGATCAAAACGTGTGTTTTAATAGGAGATCGCCGAGGGGCTGTTGGATTTGCTCTTCTTGAAATTAATGGGTTTATTGTAAAGTTGAGGTGAGTAAATGTGACTTTTTCTTGAAATTTCTGTTAAAACGATATTTATTTATCGATTTCAACATTTCATAAACGTATGACGTTGCATGCTTATAATCTTAAATATTTTATTTTATATACTGCCTTGTGTGTTCTTGTGAGCAGTCATATATAGACAAATATACATTATATTATCATTGATAATTTACCGTCAGTCATGTGCTGAGTTATGTACTGTTATGTACTGAGACCTATATTGACAAAAAATGCTTTATTTATATTTAAAAACTTATTTCATGCGTTATCCACATGACTGAATCATTGACAAATGCATAGCTCACATCATTCTCATATATTAATATAATTATCTATGCAAATAATTATCTTAAAATGTTCAGTAAGTCCAGGAACACAAATAACCGTGCTGAATATGCACAATTGGAGCATTACTGTTCACTTGAGATTTATATATTCAATTATTTACAGTGATCCTCCTGGTTTCCATGCTTCCCTATGGCATCAGATCAGAGTGTGTGATTTCTGAAAGCAGGTAAGCCACTGACTAACGCACATTGCGCCTATTCTCCATTCCACTGTGCGTGTGACAGCGGCTAACCAGCTTTTGGATGTGTGTCTGACTTCAGCAGCCGTGGGAATGCATCACTGGATCATGGATAAGCCTTTTGTTCCTCTAGCTCAACTGGTAGTAGAAGGTTGTGGGTTTGAATACCACATGACCACAAATAGTATATCTTGTAAGCACTGTAAGTCACTTTGGATAAAGGCATCTTCCAAATACATGATTGTTAATTATGAAGTCATCCTATGTGCGAGACGTCAAAGCCATGTGCTCTCATAGTACATGGAGGATGTGAATATCCTTGTGCAACACTGATTAAACTCTCTAAATTTAAACAATGTTTTGCATGTAACCAGAAGCTCTGAACTTTTGAACTTGTACAGTTATGCAAGTCCAGTTACAGTAGCTGAGGGTGTGTGACAGAATGAAAAAAGCAGTAGATTACGCATATCTAACAAACATAGTCTAGTCCTATTTAGCTGTGTTTGTTATTGCAGTGTGACCATTAATGTTATTTTCTATTCATTGTTTTAAATGAAAAACACTTGAATTTTGCCCAGCATTTTTATGTATTTTTTATTTTTTTGCTTGTCAAGAGTGCCATGCATGGAAATAAAGTAGTTAAAATAACTTTATATTGTCAAAAAAATAAATATATATATATATATATATATATATATATATATATATATATGTATTCACAATTACAGTTTGTGGTCAAATATAAAACACTAGAATTCAATCAAGTTTTAAAAAAATTCCAAACATCTCTGTAAAAAAAAAAAAAAGTGAAATAAATTGTAATGTGTTTAATACAAACTTTTTTTTGTCTTTTTTTCAATCAACACTGAAAGTCAATATATTACAGAGCGCCGTGCCACATATTTTGTTAACTTTGCAACATATTGTTAACATTATTTTTAATAATAAATTGTGTCAAATACATATTTGAAACATTGTTTTTCCATTCTTTTCACAAAATAATAATTACATTCGCTTTAATTTTGATCGCCATTTTCAGTTGTAGTTTTTTTTTTACTTGCCAATGGTGCCCATTTGCGTATATGGGGAAAAAAGTAGGAAAAATGATCAAAATATCTTTATATTGTCAAAAAATATCTTTATATTCTTAATCAAATGTTCAGTTTGTATAGAACACTAGAATTCAGTTAGGTTCTGACAATTTTATACATCTACATGCATGTGATTCACAAAAAAATAAATTAGAATGTTTGAATTTAATAATAGCATGTTTTTATCAATACTGAATGTATATATTACAGCTTGTTATTGCGTGTTTTATTGTTAAGAAATTTGTACCATATGCTCAGACACTAAGCTTTCAAGTTGTTAACGTTATTTTAATAAACGTTAATGTTATTGTACATCCCAGAAGCCTTGTTTTACCATTCGTTTACAAAATAAAAATGTAATTTACTTACCTTTTGATCAACATTTTCAGTTTTGGTTCATTTTTACTTGCCAATGGTCCCATACTTGAAAAATAACTGTAAATTGTTACAAAGAAAAAACAATCAAATTGGCCACTGTTGTAGAATAATAGAATTAAATCTAATAATAATAATAATAATTTCCTATATCAACATACTTGAATTCTGTGACTGTGAAGGACACATTCCTGAGAAAAGGTTAAATAAATACTAATGTTTGAGTTTAATGCAAACTCAAAATAAAACAAAAGGTTTACGCATATTTCAGGGTGTGGTTATACAGATTTGATAAACAAATTGGTAGCATGCTTCATCAAATTTTCAAGTTGAAAAAAATGTTTAGTACATTTTATTTGTCAAATACATCTCGGAAACGTTGTTTTCCTATTCATTTATCAAAACATTAATTAAATTCCCTTGAATTTTGATCACCATTTTCAGTTTTGGTTCATTTATACTGCCATACATATAATATTATAGAAAAATAATATAACATTGCTTATTTTTTTTTTATCTAAAAAAAAATGTCTTTATAAATTATAAATGTATAAATGAAATTGTCCATTGGCATACCTCTAGAATTTAATCAGGCTTTTAAAAATGTACAATCTCAACATTCTGTCCAGGACAGAAAAAGTCAAATAAATGGTAATGTTTACGTTTAACATGTACGCTTTTTATTATCTTTAGCAACAAGTTGTGGTTAAACAAAGAAGTTGTGCGCATGTTCCACCAGTATAATCTAGTCCAATATTAAATTGTGTTGAATCCATCTGAAAAGCTGTCCATTACTCCTCATAATCGACTGTTTTTGTGGATTAAATAACTATGCCAGAGGTAAACAACCATTGTGACTGAGAGGTGTTGTGGGCTGTATTAATATTGTTATTTGTACTGACCCACATAAAGGGTATTCGTCCCAGATTAGAGACCAGTTATTTGACGTGATTCAATCACTTTGTACCGGAGTTCTGGGTGTGATAATACCCTAGTGGAAATCATTTATGATAAATATAAATGTATATTAATCACCATAATCAAACCACTCCTTTCCTTTATTTCAGTCACTCTTTAAAGGCCCATTCTACAGTTATAGCTGTATATGTTTATTCAGTAGCGGTTCTATCTTGTTTGTCACCCTGGGCGAAACCCGCTGCACACTCGTCCAAAAAGCACATAAAGGCAGCATAAAAGTAATCCAGAAGACTCCAGTGGTTTAATCCATGTCTTCTGAAGTCATCCAATCAGTTTTGGGTGGAACAGAACAAATTAGCACCACTCTGCATCAAGCACTTGGAAGTGTAATCGAGCATATAAGTAATAAAATGACTTTTAAGCTCCCTTGACTTTTGGAGCATTTTGAGTTCTGGCCACCATTCACTTACATTGTATGGATCAACGGAGCTGAAATATTCTTCTAAAAATCTTAATTTGTGTTCAACAGAAGAAAGTAAGTCATACACATCTGGAATGGCTTGATGGTCAGTAAATGATGAGAGAACTTCTATTTTTGGGAAAATGAATTCTTTAATTGAATATTCCTTTAGTAGAGAATACTAGTATTCAATCAGGTTTCAAACATGTACATGTGACTGTGCAGGACACGTCTTTCTGTCCACATTCATTCATTTTCTGGTCTTCTTATGATAAAACTGTCCTTATTTAATAAACAGATAACACCTGTAACATTAGACTTTTTTCACAAACACAATTATATACGTATTCTTAAATAAAGGCTTGATTTATATAGACTGATCACTGGAAGTGTGTGATAAGTTTTCTTTATCTTTCTGCATTTAATATATTGTCTATCACACCATACGATAGCTCATAGTCTTTCTTAAACACATCAGACTTTTGGAGTCCTGATAAGAGATTTATTAAACTGACAGATAAATATACATTACAATTGTAGACCCATGATCGTTGATCATAAAATAATAAAATAAATATTATAATATTTACAATATACTGCATGCATATTATATATATATATTATATTATAGGCTATATTATATTCTTCAACAGTTATGCTGCTGGTCCTTGAATCTGATTGGATGAGTGGCACTGAGACCCTCCCTATTTGCATATCTCTGCTTGTCTGCGCTCGCTGCACAGGGATTTTGATTCATCACTAATTTGGATTTCTTTTATTGATTCGGTGACCACTTCTGTGTGTAACATCTTTACGGCAGCATGATGGGTCATTTATTCAATCACTGATTCTCACTGCACAGCTGAAATAATGGAAGTGAATGGTTCATTCAAAAACACATTCGTTACAAAAGAAACAGCACAAGTTCAAAGCCAGTGAGCAGAGTCTGGGAGTTGTGCTTGAATGTTTGGCTTCTATTGGAAATATTTTCACTGGTGGATAGGAAATGTAAATGATTCAATACTTACTCTCATTTAAAGATTGATCAAAGCCACGCGTCTTTATTGTTCTTAGACAATACTAAAAGTTCTTGAGATAAAATCTTATGGTAATATTTTACAGTAAATACATGGTTTAAAATGTACCAAAAAGTAGTAAACATATAATTCATATATACAGTATTGGCGGCAGTTATTTAAGACAAAGGTTTTGAATAATGCAGAAGAAAGTCACTAGAAATCCTCAGCCCTGTGCTGCAGGTTTTTACTGCCAAGACGAATCCCTGGATGTCAGGACTGCAAGACACAGAACAGTACATTGAGTGATGCTTTTGATGTTGAGTAACACTTAAAGCAACCATGAAAGACCTCAGATGCATTCCCATGCACACAGCAGCCAAGTGAGGACAGCAGGAAACTTCAAACCCAGAGAATGTTCAAATGTGTGTGTGTTACACTCTGCTGTGTGCCCTGAGATCGGGAGTGTTGATAATCGGGCAAACATTCTGCCTCAGTTTATGTGCATTTAGATGATTGAGTAATGAAAGCTCTAAGGCGTGGATAATGTGTGGACATGATGTTTTTAAAATATAATCCAAAATGTGGTGTTCTTTGGAAATAGCAAATACACAAAGGCATTCCAGCACTCTACAGTATGCTATAGCAGAACAGGTTCACTCACAGAGTGTCCCAAAATCAATAGTAAATCAGTGCCATTGACTTAATGAAGTCCGCTCACTTTCATCAATGTTCTTATGCTGTCAAATTTCAAAGTACTACTTGTGTCATGGAATAGCACATAAACCAGTCTGAGCTCGTGAAAATGATGTGACTGTGCCAACATTTTTGCAAAATGATATTATGTAGGCCCTTATGCATATGGTGGCGGTCCCGAGGTGAAATGTCCACTGGGTGGCGATAAAAGCGAGCTACATATCCGCCCAAACAGATGAGGTTTTAAAGGTTAATGCTCTATTGAGGTTTAAATGAACAAAGCCTACCTCCCTACCCTAAACCTTAAAATGAAACCTAATTTACATTGTCATAAAAAGCAAATATGAGATTAAAACACAACTGCTGAAGCAACCACGTCATTTTGTGGTGCTTCTATGGCACTTTCGGCTCACGTGTTGACTCGCGTGCTCTTCAGGAATCATACCCCGCACTTTCACATCGCAAGTGCAACTCTATCAGTTGAGCATCGCACAATTTGATCGTTTGAACAAGCGTGCATATGTGGTAATTGGTAATGTAATGCAAGCATTGAAATAAGTCATTCCCTATAGAAAAAGTGTTTTGATGTCATACGATAGTGAAAAGTAAGGGTTTATGAACTGATGATCTGCCGTTTTACTCGTGATTTGAGGGAAAGTGAATAAGTGATTGTTGTTGCAGCGCCTCTAGTGTTCATTTCAGCAGGAAACTGCCACGATACATACAACGAGCCACGTAAAACATTATTTTCACAAAAACGTTGGTTTAGTAAACGTGATTCTGAGAACAGGTTGACATAAACATGCGACTAATATGAGCTGAATTATGAAATGTAGCAATATGAAGTCTGGATATTACATACTGTGCAAAAATCTCCACCTTGTAACAGGATGAACGATATAGTAAAGTCTATCCAAGAAGTAAAATAGTTCATATTTTCGAATGTTGGTGGAGCTACACTTTCACAATCATTACACACATTTGATACATTTTTATTCTTTTCTGTACCGTGATCTCAATATTTGGAGTGATAGTCAGAAAGAAGAACATGATTTAGTCAGTAATCACTTTAGTGGTTGGATCATTGACATGTCTTCCTTCAGTTTGTTAAACAGTGAAACAGTAATGCATTTATAATGGAAGTCTATGGGGCAAGTTGAAATCTTGAAACCACTAATATGAATTCTTCCCTACAAAAATATGTGTTATTTGAGCTGTAAAGTTTTTTGACCCTTCCTTGGCCTTGCAGAACTTTCGGACAAATTCAGAACTATTTTAAAAACAGGTCGAAATGACCCATAACACCAAGGAATGGTTAAATCATCTTTTTAGTAGTGGGACTACCTTTCTAGGCAAATTAACTTCTGGTTATGTTTTACAGACAAATAAAATAGTTTTTACAGCTTTATTGATTAACTTTAACTTTATTAATAATGCTTCTCCTGTATTGAACACGGAACATTCCTACACTAACTCATTCATACACAGCTGCTCTATAAATCAGCAGAACAGCTGGTGGGACTCACAATGCACAATGTGAGGACACCAGACTGGGACAGAAGAGAAGACCAAGAAAAAGCAGGAAAGAACTCATGGGAAGTTTGTAGAAACACTTTAGTTTTCATAATTTAAGTCAAGTTACATCTTCAGATGCCGAAATGTAATCCGACATTCACATTCAGTGGACATCTTCAGCTATGATGTTTTTAGCAACTTGTGAAGATGTAATTGATCCCACTATCCCATTAACTAAAGTGTTGAGAATGGCACAGGTCATGGTAACACTTCTTTTTGAAAGGCACTTCACACTGACTAAATACTCTTTAAAGTGACAGTTCACCCAAAAATGTAAATTCTCTCATCATTTACCCTCGTGCCATCCCAGATGGGTAGGACTTTCATCTGCTGAACAGCTCTGTCGGTCCATACAATACAAGTGAATGTTGACCAGAACTCAGAAGCTCCAAAAAGCACATAAAGGCAGCATAACAGTAATCCATACTAGTCCAGTAGATTAATCCATGTCTTCAGAAGTGATATGATAGGTGTGAGCGAGAAACAGATCAATATTTAATTCCCTTTTTATTCTAATTATTGAAATTGCCTATTCACATTCATTGTGCATATCGCCACCTCATGGGCAAGGAGGAGAATTTATAGTAAAAAGGATTTAAATATTGATCAGTTTCTCACCCACACCGATAGTATCACTTCATAACATATGGATTTAACCACTGGATTACATTATGCTGACTTTATGTGCTTTTTGGTGTTTCAAAATTCTGGCCACCATTCACTTGCATTGTATGGATCAACAGAGCTGAGAAATTCTTCTAAAAAAATCTTCATTTGTGTTCTCCAGAAGAAAGAAAGTCATACACATCTGAGATGGCATGAGGGTGAGTAAATGACGAGAGTGTATTCATTTTTGGGTGAACTACCCCTTTAATCAGCGCTACTGCTGCTCTATTCAGCACATACTGTACATCAATAGCAACTATACTGTACAGTGACTGGATATTTACAAATCAATTTCTGATTGACCTACATTTAAGTTGTGCAAATTAATTTGTAAAACCTTGACATGATGCCTTTCAGCTAAAGTGCTACAATAGTCGAATTTAAGAAAAAAGGGCTGTTAAAGAGGGCCACCATGCAGGCACCTTCACACAGAAAGCGCTGCCACCACTGCGCATGGCAGGCTGGGGTTGCAGGGCAGGAGCAGGGCAAGGCAGGAAAGCAGCAGGCATCTGCAACAGTAGCCGTCACACATACACACCCTCTGGGTTCAGGCTGGACACCAGGGGATGCTGCAGTTTGCGCGGGTGACCCAGGAACTGCTTGGCGGTGGGACGTGGGGGTGAGTCTGTAGGTAAAGTGCATGTAAGAACAGAGTTTTCTTCTGTTTTGCTGTAAAAATACAACTCTGTTTGAGCGTCACGACAACTGAGACAAACTGAACAAGTTTCACAGTCATGTGACTAACATAAATTGAATAATGTGTCCCTGAACAAAGGGGGGGAATCTCAAAAGTAACAGTCAGTATCTGGTATGGCCACTAGCTGTATTAAGTACTGCAGTGTATCTCCTCCTCATGAACTGGACCAGATTTGCCAGTTCTTGCTGTGAGATGTTACCCCACTCTTCCACCAAGGCACTTTCAAGTTCCTGGACATTTCTGGGATTAAAGACATTAGTCATTAATCTTACAGTTCATACAAAATCTATTTTTAAACACTGTCCCTTAACACTTACTTAGTTTAATAATTTTAAACCATGACTTTAACTATACATAAGTAATATTGTCATTATATTCATGATGTTAGTCAGAGGGGAACTGGCCCCCACAGTGAGTCTGGTTTCTCCCAAAGTTATTTTTCTCCATTAATCAACATCTTATGGAGTTTTGTGTTCCTTGCCACAGTCGCCTTCAGCTTGCTAACTGGGGTTATAAATACAATTATTATTTAATTACTTATTTTTAAACACAATTCACAATCGTATTTTATCTAATGATTCATCGACATTATAGACTTTACAGTTTTATCTTCTGTAGAGCTGCTTTGAAATGAGGCGCTATACAATAAAATTGACTTGACTTGACTTGGAATGGCCCTAGTCCTCACCCTCCGATCCAACAGATCCCAGATGTGCTCAACGGGATTGAGATCCGGGCTCTTCACTGGCCACTGCAGAACACTGACATTCCTGTCTTGCAGGAAATCACGCACAGAACGAGCAGTATGTCTGGTGGCATTGTCATGCTGGAGGGTCATGTCAGGATGAGCCTGCAGGAAGGGTACAACATGAGGGAGGAGGATGTCTTCCCTATAACGCTCAGTCCGATGATGCTGTGACAGACCGCCCCAGACCATGACAGACCCTTCATCTCCAAATTGATCCCGCTCCAGAGTACAGGCCTCAGTGTAACGCTCATTCCTTCAACGATAAACTTGAGTCTGACCATCACCCCTGATGAGACAAAACGCGATGTGTCAATGAAGAGCATTTTTTGCCAGTCCTGCCTGGTCCAGCGAAGGTAGATTTGTGCCCATAGTTGACATTGTTGTCGGTGATGTCTGGTAAGGACCTGCCTTACAACAGTCCTACAAGCCTTCAGTCCAGCCTCTCTCAACCTATAGTGGACAGTCTGAGCACTGATGGAGGGATTGTGTGTTCCTGGTGCAACTCGGGCAGTTGTTGTTGCCATCCTGTACCTGTCCCGCAGGTGTTATATTCGGATGTACCGATCCTGTGCAGGTGTTGTTACACGTGGTCTGCCACTGCGAGGATGATCAGCTGTCCTTCCTGTCTCCCTGTAGCACTGTCTTAGGCGTCTCACAGTATGGACATTGCAATTTATTGCCCTGGCCACATCTGCAGTACTCATGCCTCCATGCAGCACGCCTAAGGCACGTTCACGCAGATGAGCAGGGACCCTGGGCATCTTTCTTTTGGTGTTTTTCAGAGTCAGTAGAAAGGTCTCTTTAATGTCCTAAGTTTTTATAACTGTGATCTTAATTGCCTACTGTCTGTAAGCTGTTAGTGTCTTAACGGCCGTTCCACAGGTGCATGTTCATTCATTGTTTAAAACATTGTTTTACCTTTTACACTTTACAATAACTTTTTTGGGGGATTTTTACAAAATTATCTTTAAAATAAAGTGTCCTGAAAAAGGGACGTTTGTATTTTTGATGAGTTTATGTACCTGCAGTAGATTTAGTGTGTGTGTGCCATACCATTGTCATTGTGTTTGTCCAGCAGTTTGTCCAGCAGTTGTTGAATCAGATCCAGTTGTTCTGAATGTTCACTGAGGTCTGTACAACGTTGAGTGTGTGTTGGCAGGGCTCCAGTCTGCTGGATAAACTGCTGCAAATTACACTGCCTTAGCTCCTTATTCAACTCGTCCACCTCCTCCTGCTTAGCCTACACACACACACACACACACACACACACACACACACACACACAGAGAGAGAGAGAGAGAGAGAGTGAGAGTGAGAGAGAGAGAGAGTGTGAGAGAAAGAGAGAGAGAGTGAGAGAGAGAGAGAGAGAGAGCTAACACACAATCACAAACAGCCTGATCTCTCCCACCATTAAAATACAGTTCATTATAGATACGTGTTCCCTAAAAGAACACGTATACATCAGATACATATATTCAGAGATTTTTCTACAGAGGTTTTGATCTGGACAATTTAATTTGATCTGGAGTTTAACAGGGTTATTTGTCAGATGTTAAACAATATTTATCAGATGTTTTTGAATGTATATTAATGTGCACCTCTTAAGATGTTTATAAAATGAGTGATATGCAATAGGATACTTAAAACACAACACTTTCTAGAAATGATGCACTCTTTCTCAGACATCTATAGAGGCAACATACATGTGGTTCAACTTTAAAAGGGCGTTCACACTGATAGCGATTTCACTCATGTTAAATGAATGTTGGCAATTTGAAGTGTCATGACTGTTGCCAATGTGACCAAGCAGAGTGTAGGTTAATTATCAAAATAAATAAATAAGAAATTATATTTTACATACAGTCAATGAAGCATATTTTTAGGACCATTATGATTTTTTACATTGTGACTTATTTTCATGACAGTTATGTATATTTTACACCCAATTTTCATTACTGCGTTTAAAAAAAAAGATGGTCATTGTGATATTCTCATTACTGAAATTTGAAGGGAAAAAATATTATTTAAATTGTAAAATTTGTATACAGTTGAAGTCAGAAGTTTAAAATGGCAGAGGACATTTCAGTTTCTATAGTGATCAATTCTTGCACACCAGCTACCATGAAATATGGACGGCTATTTTTGCACTGAGAAAGCTGGCCTTCAGAAAGCTGACAACATCTCTGCTTGGGTGTGGCAACATTACATTGCACACGCTCGGTCTCTCTCTCTCTCTCTCTCTCTCTCACACACACACACACACACACACACACACACACACACACACACACACACACACACACACCCATCCTGGTTTATCCAATAACTTGTTCGAAACAGCACAAGCCGTGATACTGTTTCTGAAGTGACATTTTTTAATTAATATTTTTTGCATCATTTGTTTTGAACCAGCAACTGCAGATACTGATTGGTCATGTAATAAAGTAGTTCCATGCACAAATGCGTTTTTTATGACTGTATTCAGTTTTTCCTAATTTTTTAAATGTACTTATTCATTGAACTGTTGTATATAAGCAATATCACACTCGCAATCATGTGATATGGCCCTACATCAGCACTGCTGTAATTCGGCCACGGGCACGAGGCCGTAGGTAATCACAGCAGTGCTGATTTAGGGCCATATCGCACTCTTGCCTGAGTGATATTGCTTAAATATATATATATATAATTGATTTGAGGTTAAATATGACCAGGACATTTTCTTGACATGATTTGTTGGTATGTCTACTGAAAATCAACAGTACAGCAACAACCTCTAGCAATTTAATCAGCATCAATGTAAATGCCCCTTGATATTCCGATAATTAAGTAAAAGAAAATAAATCCGACAGGAGATGTTGAACATTCTAGAGTGATTAAATATATGTTTTATTCATTGCATTAAATTACATAGTATGTTTGTAAAATTGGATATGGAATCAATTCAGTACATTGTCATTTATATAATTAATCCAGTTATAAAACATTTTTTTTATTCATGTTACCAAATGCATGCAATCTAACTCAATTTGCTAAAGTGACATGGGAACAATGTAGGAGCTGTTCATTGTCGCAATTCTACTGACAACCACAAGCAGGCGCCATGTTTCATGAAAACAACCAAGGCAGCAAATTTGTGCCCTAAGGCTCTATTTAGTCATCTCTGGATTTGTCCTCTATGGGTAAGTTTGACACATTGCAGAAAGTAACCTCAACTTGTGTAACAAGATAAGCCAAATACAAAGGTAAATACAAAGTGGCATACTCCAGTGATCACCTGACTTAATCTTTGAAAACTATGATTATTCATCATCTGCTGGTGAAGGAAAATGAAGTTCCTACTTCTCATGTAAGGCTTATTTTATGGGAATAGAATCTGATTATGTATATATTGCACAGAATATAAAAAAGACTTATATCTGTTATAATGCACAGGAAATAATGCAGTTAAATAAAATCACTTGTTTATTTACAAACAACCATTTGATTGAAAAATAAATGCAAATGCTAAGAGTGTGAATTTAGTGTCTGTTTGTGGTCTCCACCAAGGGAACTGCATATTTGTAGAACTGCAGCCAATACAGCTTAACAGTCTGAATCCAAAAGTAAAAACCCATTCATTTTCTCCATAGGAATATGGATTTTTAATGATAACTTTTACCTTTAAGACAGACCTTCCATGAGGTCTGAGGTTGTTAACTGATGGTATATGTGTGTGTTAAAACCATTCGTTCGCTTTATTTCATTTAAAAAAAATTGTTTAATAAGAATTCCTGGTGAAGAACTACACTACCCATGATCCTGAAGAGAAAGATCCACCAATCAGCATATTGTGCCAAACAAAGCACTAAGATAAGCTTTGTAGTGACTGCCCACTCCCATGACTCACTTCGGATGACACAATTGAGTCGGTCTCCTTACACTCTCAAGCGTATATTATCAATTACTTATATTAGTATATTTTTAAATGTATATTTTGACATAAAATTCAAATAAAAAAATGTAAATATTGTTTTTATACTTCTAATAAACAACTTGATTAAATAGATTTATATTTTTTTTTTGTTTTTAATTCAGTTAAGTCTTTGTTTTATTGTCTGATCTTCAAAGACTTTTTTTGCTTCAAACCAGAAGATTTACCTCAGAGCTGATTGTTTTGGTTCATGGCCTAGAACTCTTTTATCATGGATTTTATAAAATCACTATGGAAAAATGTATGGAAAAAACACTTCCGAAACCAAGACAGCTAAAAATGTGGGCAGGCACTGTTGTGCTTTATAGCTACAAACATTTCTTCAGAGCCACACCCTCTCTGCTTACCTTCAGCAGAGTCTCCGCCCCCGCCAGAGCCTTCTCGAGTTCTATAAGTTCTGCCTCCAACTCCTCCCTGTGTTTTTGTCTACTCTGAAGATCTGCCTTGACTACCAACAATGAGTCTTTTGAATCAGCTTGGCTGGGTAATACTTTCACCTCCAGACTTTCCTTCTGAAGGTCCTTCTCAAGTTGCATGGCACGAGTGTTGAATTTGTCCATCTTTTGTCCACAATCATCTAGTTTAGTGTGCAGCATTCCTAACCTTCGCTTCATCCCCCGCTGCCGCTCGGACTCCACCCTTAGCTCCTCCTCCCAGTACTCCTCATTCACCAGCTCTTGCTGGTTCTTCCATAGTGCCTTCTCCAGAACATCCATTTCTGCATGCAGAGATGACTCGTTAGTAGGCAACTGTTCCAATGTCTTGCATTCCCTCCCTAGGGTCACCAGCTGGGAGTCCAAGGCACGTAGCTGCTCCTGCTGCTGGAGAACATGCCGGAACAGCTCCTCTTTGGACAGCCCGGGCAGGTATGTGCCGTGAGGAATTGGGGATGCCCTTTGCTCAGGAGAGGGTGTTTTGCGAGAGTCCTTAGATTTCACATGAGGAGAACTGGAAGGGCATAGGTTGAAAGTTAAGGAATTTTTAGGTGATTCTCTTTTGGGTTCAGGTGTAGAGGGCTTGAGCGGGAGGGTGTGGTTGTGCAGATTTTTTTCTTCGCTGCTGCTCGGGCCCGTCCGCCGCAGGAAGAATTGCACCTCGTTGCTGTGCTGGCCAAGTTTGGCTAGGGACTCCAGTGGACGCTCATTGGCCAGAAGTTGGCGCTCAGTGTCCCTCAGCCTTTGAATGAGAACGTAACGACCGGTTTGGCCTATAAAGAGAACAGGGGTAGTAAGACAAAACAAATTACAATGCTACCTCTAAAAGGAGCCTACAACAGGGCTATTCACTTGTGTTCCTGTAGGTCCATGTCCTGAAAATGTAACTCCAACCTTAATCAAACAAACCTAATCCAGCTAAATAAGGTCCTCAAGATTAGCAGATATCTCAAATGCCCCAAGTTGTACACTAGAGTTAACGTTGCATCAGAGAACACTGAGAATGAAGATTTTAACAGGAATGGTGCATCGAAAGGATGGAGAGGCAAAACGCAGGTTTGCTAAAGTGATGTTCTGTCATGTAACGGAAAGTAGGGAACATTTCACATTCTGATGTAGGTATCATAGAACATTTTAGAATTGCGGCAATTCACTGTATTCCAAACTAAGTAGACACATTCATGTATGTCAAATGCTTTATCTGAGCTTCCCTAGTGTGTAAGCTCCCTTACAGGCACTATTTGGTTCAGTTAAAGGGTGAGGAAATGGTTAGGGCTTCCACAGTGTGCCAGGAATAATTTGCAGCAGCTTCCTGCAAAGGGCTCAGGATTACTTGAAATTTACAGGCAGTTGTAAAGAAGTGTTAGAAGTAAACTCTACAAGACGTGGCCCTTTGGAAACTAAATTAAACAGACAGCATTTGACACGGTTTCGTTTAAATGCTTACAAATATATCAAGATTACTTGCACTACACTTATTACCGGGACAATACCCTGAAGCTAGGACTTCCCTAGGGTTAAGTGTTTTGCTCAAGGACACTACAGCAATAGCTCATGGATCACCACCTTGTAGGATTCAAATCTACATCCTACTGGTTACCAGCCCAGATCATCGGCTACTTAAGGCACATTTTAGTTTAGTTTTCTGCATGCCACTACGTCTTGTGATCATCGACAACAATGCAAATTTTGCCATCAGCAAAGTATGCGTGAACTGTCTGCATGCAGCCCAGTTGTTTTAGACAAGCGGACAGTCCATGTCTGTGCATGTCGTCTACACATGCACCTGCCCTTGACTGTACTAAAACAGAATCACAAATCATAGTGTGCATGCGTTAAACTTGTCCGTTTAAACTTTGAAAGGCTGAGCTAGCCTGTTAGCCAAACTACCCATTCTAAAAGGCAAGTTAATGTTTACACAGAAATCACAATACCTATTCTTTCTGGTTTTGTTTTTGAAGAAGGGGATTGTAAGAGATGATCCCAGAGTTTATTCTCAGAGATACTTACCAATGGCTTGGGCAAGTGCAATGACAACGTCCTGGCAAGATGTCTCCTCTGATAAGCCACAAACTACTCGTACCACTCCATCCACCCACACCTTTAGCTCCATCAGAGGCACAGAAACAAAAGGAGAGCTTACATCAGCAGTGCATGGTAACGTCTGGATTCTGAAATAACAAAACAGCAATAGTGGTGAGTTAATGCAATGTGTTTTCCTTTTTTTTTTAATTTTAGCTTAAGTAGCTCTTTCTGCTAAGCTCTCTTGTGTTCCATGGAAGAAGAAGAAAAGTCACATGGGCCTGAAATGACATGAGGGTGAGTAAACGATGACAAACATTTTGGGGGGCAAACTTTTCCTTTAAAACACTGCCCAAAGACCTCAAATCAAGTTCAAAAATACTGTATATCTATAAAGAACAATCAAGTCACCTTCTCTACTTAATCTCGATCTCTCTTTTGGATTGCTGAAACCTTACAGGATTTTAAGTCATGAGACATGAAATTGTGATGAACTTCAGTTCCAGTGGGTAAGCAAATTTCAAGAGTTATTAATAGCATGAGGTTGATAGACTCTGAAGCATAGCTCTGCTCCAATTAAATGCACTGCTGGCTCTCTTCAAATGTGTTTGGGCAAATTAGTGCTTAAGGGAACAGACAGGCAGGCAGAACGTAGTTGTTAAGAGACATCATGTGCTTGTATGTGTGTCTGACTCCACTTTGAAGCCCCACAGCAGGAACAGATGGTTCTGCTAAGGTAAGATGTAGCATCCAAGCATTTTAGCTGTACAACAGGTATAGAATGAAGCCCTGTCCATGAGATTAAAGGGATAGTTCACCCAAAAATGAAATAATTTCTTTGCCTTCATGTTACAAACCTGTATGACTTTTTCAGCCTAACATCTCCATTTGCATTCCATAAAGAAGAAAAAAAGTAATTTGTTTGGAACAACATGATGGTGAGTAAATGATGACAAAATTTACATTTGTGGGTGAACTA
This sequence comes from Moxostoma hubbsi, assembly GCA_032164185.1. NCBI lineage: Eukaryota > Metazoa > Chordata > Actinopteri > Cypriniformes > Catostomidae > Moxostoma > Moxostoma hubbsi. The sequence continues at coordinate 22,617,098 of JAVLUX010000040.1, read as the reverse complement.
TTCCTTTAATAAGGCTAGGACATAATGAATGTTGGCTCTGTGCACTTTAACTGCTACAAATGATGCCCTTTGTAAAGAAATTAGTGGGTAACTTCTACCACATTGACTTATAAAAACATTCAATAGCAGCGCTAAGCTACATAGCAGACCACTTAACAGCAGCCAGTGCCTAGTTCCAAATGATAAATAGATAAATGTCCGGGCCATTTAAAGACATTTAATAAAGAATTAAATTGTATAAAAGCGAGAGTGTTTTAAAGACTCTAACAAGAATTTTTGAACTCAAAACTAAGCTATTCTTATCTAAATAAATGATTAGCAGCTACCCTGAAAACACAGATCTGCATGAGTCATTTGATAGTAAGGACACAAATACCAAGTTTATAATACATTTGTTCTCTGTAAACATAGAATATAAATGCTACCCTGTTGAAAATCTAGTGTAGACCAGGATGAATTTAATTCTGGTCTCATTCTGTGTGTGTGTGTGTGTGTGTGTGTGTGTGTGTGTGTTTTCTAGTTTCAGTTTAGTTTTAGTTTTTCAGTATATTTAGTTTTTATTTTAGTTTTAGTATTCACAGCTGCCAAAGTTAATGTGCTTACTGATATAATTGAACTACATTTAAAGGAACCGTCACATTTAGCTTTGCATAGTGAAATTCTGCATCTGAAATACAGTCTCAATGGGAATCCACGCGATCAAGAATTTTGGTGTCACAGAATTTCCCTATGCTAATTTTGCGTGGAGTTCAGGTTTGGTGAATTTTGACACAAATTTGCAGCTTTGACCAATCGGAAGTTGCTTGGTTTGGCAGTGACCTCTGTGTGGGCATTGCTTTGAGATACAATTAATATTTTCAATGGACAAGCAAATTATTTTAGCAGTGAGTTTCTTAATAACTTCACTCTCCCAGAGTATATAGTACAGCATAGAAAAAATGTGGTTGTGTATCAGCATTACATTTTTCATGGCCTTCTAACAGAAATATCAATACATAGATTATTGATCAGCACGTTGTTTTCTCGATACTTTGAGGCATTGATATATTAACATTAGCCAACATTTAAATTAGGAGCCTAATTTGTGTGCTGTCAGTTGGCATTCACTGTCAGTTGGCATTCAATTTAATGTAGTCTGGTGTAATAACTTTGGGAGACCACAAGGGGGTGACATAACATTTACTGTAAATACTAAAGGACGCGTTGATGCGGTGCAGGTAACAGTCCAAAGTTAAGAATGAACAAAATGACATTGATGAGTTTGCAGGTTAGCGAATGAAACTACAGTTACTGTGCAAACTAATGCTGAAATTTATTCAGTAGTTCAAAAGTTATTGTAATCCTGCAGTTAGGATAAACACATGTGGCTTGTTGTCCCTGGTAGAGGGCTCGAGACTTGACCTGAGCTTGAATGCCCTCCTGGACTGGATTAGTATTGATGGAATAGAAGGAGGAGAAGGGGAGGTGACGGAATGCCATAAACTCTCAATGCTACATGGATAAACAGCCGTTTATATACTCTTACTCTGGCTGCGTGATTGGTCGGATTTAATGAACTGACTGTTCTCTGTTCCTCCATTAGCGGGAGGAAACAATGGTGGTGAATGGAAAAACTCCCAAGATACGATATCAAGAAAAACATCGAAAATTGCTTTTGGTTTATGGCAAGTCCCAGGAAAGGCTCATACAGATCTGAAGACAGCACACATATTGACAAATTGAACTTCGCGGACATTTAAAGATATTTGTAAAGGGATTAATGGAAAGGAGGAGGCCAGAACTGGGTTGATGATATAAATAATAGTTTAATGAATAACTAAACAGAAAGACAAACACACAAATGTGTTGGACAGCTGCCTGTAAATCTCTCTCTCTGTCCCACTGCAGTCTCCAGTCGACCTTTATCCCTCTCTGAGACTTGATTAGCCTGATTAGGGTTCGGGTGTGTAGCATCACTAGGAGCCCCCAGCATGATGTACCCCCCCCCCCCTTCCCTGGGAAGGGCGTGCCTAATCCGGCACTCATTATTTCACTTGCAAAACTTGTTTGCCATTAGTTTGACCGGTAGTCGTAAAGAGTTTGCCGCAAAGCTCATTTGCATGTGAAAAATGTATGGAGTGAATTTGTGGCAGTATTGTGGCAACTCTAGTTTTTTTTTTAAGAGCAATTCCCATTCATTTAAAATTAATTGTAAAAGAGTGGACCAAGATGTTCTTTAAAAATTCACCTACTGTATTCAACATCATAGGTGATACAAATGAAAAGGGAGGTTAAATTATAACTGAATTTTCACTTTTCGGTGACCTATATCCCAATTCTCTCTGTCCGCATGCCAATAACCATCAGACATCGGTGGGCAAGTCCTGAACATGCCCCCCAAAAACAACATTACAGGTGAGTTAGTTGGTGGTTACATTTTTGTACCTGTTTTCTCTTTGATAAAATGATTAGACCACTTTGAATGAACAAGCACCTATAAATGTGTCATTACCTTTACACATGAATAACTAGAGGATCAGTGTGCATTCTTTCTAGATGGAGTTTTCATCCATAACCTCAACAAACATTCTTTCATAATGGCCTTGTTGCCACCGTGCAGCAACAAAGGCAATCAGAAACTAAATGTAGACCAAAACCGAGTTGCTAACCCTGCATCAGGCTTCTATGTTAAAAATAAAAATAACTAAATTTACTTTCCTAAAACACATTCCTGGTCTTATTGTTAGCAATTCATCATTACATGCAATTCCAAAGACAACCATCCAGCTATAGTCTGTTACGGAACGCTCATGTTTCACAATTCCAAAGAGGAGGCTGCCGCACATGCCCAAAACACCCCCCATCCCCTGACGTGGGCACCAATAGGAATCTCGCCTAGGGTGCCAAAAATGTCTGAAACGTGGTGCCATCAACTTGTATAGTAACTGTTTAATTTTAGTCTTAATTTAACCGCAACTAAATGTAGTTTTACTTCTTAGTCGAACCAAATTTACCAATGCGTCATGTCTATGCAGCAGCTGATCTTAATTATGCTGCCTTCTAAGATATCTCATTTGGCCAAATTTGAAAGGTAGCATTGTATGTATCTTTCCCCAGGTAGCAATTCCAGAATTCACCATGATGAGCTTGGTGGAAAAATAAATCCAAGATGGCAGATGAAGTGAGAGAAATTTAGATTGTTAAATATAAATAGAATCCATTCAATATTGAAAAGTATTGATAAATAACAGTTTAATATGATAGAAAACCAACTATTTTACCTAAAATGTGTGTGTGCTGTGCATATTTATGCTCATTACAGGATTGGGTTGTTTCTCTGGTATCAATTGCATTTAAATCAATTGTGAGTCGAGTCTTGTGCGCTGTGCTCTAGGAGCGCTATTTAAATGACCTGTGGAGTTGCTGTCTGTTTAGAATGTTCCAAATTGCTCTCTTATGAGGCATCATTTCAGTTAGAATGCTGCCATAGAAGACAGCTGCCTATGTTGGCAGGAGACAGTGAGGCAGCTCACTAAGTTTTGGAACAGTCTATGGGTGTAACGGTTCTCAGTAAAACAATTAAATTAAGGTAAGCATTTGCCGCGTGGTTCATCTCTAGTTTAATAACACATCTGGATCATACAGTTTGGCAAAGAAAATAAAGCACCAAATAGACATGCATAGTTGTAACCTCTGCTAATGCATGTATGGCTCTGTCGATGAACACACTCTGCCTGTGTTTCACCTGGGTCAACTTTCTACAGAGAGAAGCTGTCCTATTAACTGTTAGTATGCTAAATCAGTTCATGTCATCACTGTCCTTTATGCTTTAGTTGGCAAAATTGCAAGCAGAGAAAACTAGCCGCAAGAGAGACGCCCCTTATTTAAGTCTTCAGGGAACATTATATGCAGTCAATTATAACAGTGATGGTCAAAAAAACATTTACAAAACAGGCACTGTTTACAGACATTGCTCAACGCGAGTGGCGTATACTGGTAATACATCGATATTTGATTAGCTATTTACACTGACATCACCTGAGGATAGATAGCGTGGTGCACACTGAGCCGCAGTTGAGCCTGAAACTGCATACAGATGCACTCCCTTCCATCTTTAAACAGGCACTCTGTGCTAGTTTGGATAGACATGAAACAAGAACTAAAGTGCTTGGAGTGTTCATAGCCAAAGATATGTTGCCCTTACTCCATTGATGAAGACGTGGGATTTCTGCATATGATTAAAATACTCAAGTCACTTTACGACATCCACTCCTTTTTGTTTTTATTAGCATTTTTCATACTGTCCCAACTTTTTCGGAATTGGGGTTGTACAATTAACCATTGTTTTACAACAGTCAAACTGTAGTTTCCATATAGTAACCATGATTTTACTATAGTATTGTAACCAGGACAGTAACCATGTTCATTTTGAGGTTACTATGATTTTACTACAAATACAATGTTTAAACTATGGTTATGGAGGTAAAATCATGGTGATTTGTAGAGAGAGCAAATCTCTTGCAGTGTCTGTTACCAAACAGAATATTTTTACTTTGGATTTTGCAGTAATAATTTTTTCCCTGAATATAACAAATACCGATCTGTACTGAAACCATGACCCTAAAATCGTGATACAAACCAAACCGTGAGAAATTTTAACCATTACAACCCTAGAACAGACCCATAATTGTACTGTTATGGGCCCATAAGGCAGCATCCTAACCATCCTGTAAGCCCATAATTGAGTAATTTGAAACTGCAACTCTACATGCCCCACGAACAACACAATACTCTTATAAGCATAAAAATACATAACACATTAAGTCGTCGCATTATATTCTGGGATTGTCTTCGTGATGAAGTATACATGCAGAGCTGACTTAGAAGGCAGCATAATGTTGTTGCCTACTGTGGCAGCGGGGGCGTGGTCAAGCGCCCGTCCGGAGAGGGGGAGCGGTAAGGGCGCTTGCACCTGAGCGAAAATATGTCTAACACCTGTCTCTAATTTCAGTGAGCATGGGGAGAGCGGCATATAAGAGCCACAACAACGCCAGTCGAGAGAGGCCAGTCTAGTGTTGGCAGCTGAAGCCCACAAGTGTTTATGTTTATGAGAAACCCTGTGTTTATTATAAGTAGTTTATGTTCAGTTCTGTACCTTTACTTTGAAGAAATTAAAACCCATACCTTTGAGTTCTCCATCCTGTCATCGTGTCCTTCTTCCCCTGTCCAGTCGAGTGTTACACTGGTGCCGCAACCCGGGAATAATAGTCATGGAAGGTCGCCCCCTAGAGTCCTCCCAGCTGACCGAAGTCCTCCAGTCCCTCGCTACACTCCATCAAAGCCACCAGCACTCCCTGCTTGAGCTCCGAGAAGACCAGGATCGTCGGTTCTTTGAGATCATGCGGGCTCAAGCAGAGGACCGACTTGCCATCCGGAGCCTCCTCAGCCGGGAGGTCGCTCCCGCCACAGCCGCGACCCCGGACAATCATTCTCCGTTGCCCCCTCCCATGTTACAGAAGATGGGGGCGACGGACGACCCAGAGGCCTTTCTGGATCTGTTCGAACGAACCGCGGAGATCTGGGCCTGGCCGCGTGATCAATGGGCAGCCCGCCTCATACCACTTTTGTCCGGGGAAGCCCAACTCGCGGCTCAACAACTGCCGGCAGCGAACCTCCTGGCCTACCCCGATCTGAGGAGAGCCATTATGCAACGGGTTGGTCGGAGCCCCGAGGAGAATCGTCAGCTCTTCCGGGCCATGAAGCTGGACAAAGCCGACCACCCGTTCGCGTTTGCTCAGCGGCTCCATGATGCCTGCCGGAAGTGGCTGCTAGTGGGGGACCGCGGCGTCGAGGGCCTCATCGATCAGGTGGTGCTGGAGCAATTCACCCAGCGGTTACCCAGGAGAACGGCGGAGTGGGTCCAGTGCCACCGCCCGACGTCGCTGGAGGCAGCCGTGCAGCTTGCGGAGGACCACATGGCGGCGATCCCGAGGGCAGACGAGCCCTCTCTCTCTCTCTCCCCTCCCCCTGTGTTTTTTTCTGCTCTTCCCCATCCCCCTCCCCCCTCTCGCTCTGTCTTCCTTCCAGGGTCCGTTCCTGCCCCCCGCAGGCGAGGAGCCTGGCAGAGACCCACGGTGGCATCGCACACCCCCCCCGCCACATTCAGCCGCTCTCCCCCTCAGGTGGGGGCGTCCGCCGACGCAGGTACGGGTGTGGCGCCTGGGCCAGCCTGTTGGAGGTGCGGGGACCCGGGCCACTTCCGCGATCAGTGTCCGATGATGGAAGTGGGGACGGTGGTTCGGGTCTCCGATCCACCGCATGCTGCCCCCGATCGGGCTGGAGCGTACCGGATTCCGGTAAGAATCCAGGGGGGTACACACCAAGCATTGCTGGATACCGGTTGCAATCAGACCACCATCCATCAACGCTTGGTTCAACCCGGGGCTTTGGGCACAGCTAGACGGGTGAGGGTGAGGTGTGTGCATGGGGATATTCACAAGTACCCGATGATGACCTTGTTAGTGAAATTCCGGGGAAAAAAGCATAGAGTGGTTAGTCCCCGCCTCACCCATCCTCTGATTTTGGGAACCGATTGGCCAGCGTTTAAAGATGTGTTAGGGGGAGTTTGTACGGATGGGTCCTGCAGTAAAGTGGGGAGATGTGCGATGTGCGATGCTCTGACAGGGGAGGCGGAGCCGGGGCCGTCCTCGGCTGCTCCAAATCGGGATGACGAGGAGAGGGGCGAGGCTTCCGCCCCTCCTCTTCGCAGGGAATTCCCTGACGAGGATTTCCCGTTGGAGCAGTCGCGGGACGAAACCCTCAAACATGCCTTTGGTCAGGTAAAAGTGATCGATGGTCAGCGTCTTCAGCCAGACATCGCACTCGCATATCCCTATTTTTCAGTTATAAATGACCGACTGTATAGAGTGACGCAGGACACTCAAACTAAAGAAAATAGGACACAGCTTTTGATTCCACGGAGCCGCCGGGAAATGTTATTCCAAGCGGCTCATTATAATCCCATGGCGGGTCATCTAGGGGAAAGAAAAACACTTCTCCGACTAATAGCCCTTTTTACTGGCCGGGCATTAGCGGCGACGTCCGCAGGTGGTGTGCGGCGTGCCGCGAATGCCAGTTGGTAAACCCACCGGCCACCCCAAAAGCGCCATTGCGCCCTCTTCCGTTGATCGAGGTCCCCTTCGAGAGAATTGGAATGGACCTCGTCGGGCCATTAGAACGGACAGCACGCGGACATCGCTTTGTGTTAGTCCTAGTGGATTACGCAACGCGATATCCGGAAGCAGTGCCTCTAAGCAACATTTCAGCACGTAGTGTTGCTGGGGCACTCTTCAAAATAATCTCCCGGGTGGGGATTCCAAAAGAAATCCTCACCGATCAAGGCACAACGTTTATGTCACACACACTTCGCGAACTTTACGATCTATTGGGCATTAAATCGATTCGCACTAGCGTGTATCATCCGCAGACAGATGGCCTAGTGGAACGTTTTAACAAAACCCTCAAAAACATGATTCGTAAGTTCGTGCACGAGGATGCTAAAAACTGGGACAGATGGATCGATCCCCTGTTGTTTGCAGTGCGAGAGGTCCCGCAAGCCTCAACCGGCTTCTCTCCGTTTGAGCTGTTGTACGGGCGATGCCCGCGCAGCATCTTAGATGTTTTACGAGAAGGCTGGGAGGAAGGACCTACAAATAGCAAAAATGAAATTCAATACGTTCTTGACCTCAGAGCAAAGCTCCACACTTTGGGGAAACTAACACAGGAGAATTTGCTGCGGGCCCAAGAACGTCAATGCCGGCTGTACGACAGGGGAACGCGGCTGAGGGAATTTGCACCGGGAGATAAAGTTCTTGTATTGCTTCCCACATCGAGCTCCAAATTACTCGCCAAGTGGCAAGGACCCTTCGAGGTCACACGACGAGTGGGGGATCTCGATTATGAAGTTAAGCGAACCGATAGAGGGAGTGCGCGTCAAATCTACCACCTCAACCTCCTTAAATTGTGGAGGGAGGCGGTCCCTGTATCGTTGGCTACGGTGGTCCCGGAGAGGGCGGAGCTCGGACCGGAGGTAAATCCAAACCCAGATCTCAATACCCCGGTCATTTGTGGAGACCACCTCTCCCCGTGCCAACAAGCAGAGGTTGCCAGGTTGCAGAAGGAGTTTGCGGACGTGTTTTCTCCCCTGCCGGGTCGCACGAACCTCATCCAGCACCATATCGAGACCGAGCCGGGGGCGGTCGTTCGTTGCCGCCCTTACCGCCTCCCCGAGCATAGGAAGAAAATTGTCCGGGACGAATTAGATGCCATGCTTGATATGGGAGTAATAGAAGAATCCCACAGCGACTGGTCCAGCCCGGTCGTTCTTGTTCCCAAGAGTGACGGGTCGGTGCGGTTCTGTGTGGATTATAGAAAAGTCAACGCGGTGTCTAAATTTGACGCGTACCCAATGCCCCGCGTTGATGAACTGCTCGATCGGTTAGGTACTGCTCGCTTTTATTCGACATTGGATTTAACAAAGGGTTATTGGCAGATCCCCTTGACACCAATATCCCGAGAAAAGACAGCCTTCACCACGCCGTTTGGATTACACCAATTCGTGACACTTCCGTTCGGTTTGTTCGGGGCCACAGCCATGTTCCAGCGTTTAATGGACCGTGTCCTCCGGCCGCACTCTGCTTACGCCGCTGCCTACATAGACGATATTATTATTTATAGTAATGACTGGCAGCGGCATATACAACATCTGAGGGCGGTCCTGAAGTCGCTGCGGCGGGCGGGGCTCACTGCAAATGTGTGGAGGTGCGGTATCTGGGGTTCCACTTGGGCCATGGCCAGGTGCGTCCCCAAATTGATAAAACCGCGGCGATTGCGACTTGCCCTAGGCCCAAGACCAAAAAGGGGGTGAGGCACTTCCTGGGGCTGGCTGGCTACTACAGAAGGTTCGTACCTAATTATTCGGACGTCACCAGCCCGCTGACTGACCTCACTAAAAAGGGGGCTCCAGATCCGGTCCAATGGTCGGAACAGTGCCAGCAGGCGTTCACACAAATTAAAGCCGCACTCTGTCGGGGGCCGCTCTTGTATTCCCCTAACTTCTCTTTCCCTTTCTTATTACAGACGGATGCTTCAGACAGAGGGCTGGGGGCCGTACTCTCGCAGGTGGTGGAGGGGGAGGAGTGCCCGGTGCTATACATCAGCAGGAAGCTCTCATTGAGGGAGACGAAGTATAGCACCGTGGAGAAGGAGTGTCTAGCTATCAAGTGGGCAGTCCTCACACTCCGCTACTACCTGCTGGGGCGGGCCTTCACCCTCTGCTCGGATCATGCCCCACTGCAGTGGCTCCACCGCATGAAAGATACTAACGCCCGGATCACCCATTGGTATCTGGCTCTCCAGCCTTTTAAGTTCGAGGTGGTCCACAGACCGGGGGTGCAGATGGCTGTCGCCGACTTCCTTTCCAGAAATGGGGGGAGTGGTAGGCAGGCCGGATGACGCCCCGGCCTGAGTCGGGCGGTGGGGGTATGTGGCAGCGGGAGCGTGGTCAAGCGCCCGTCCGGAGAGGGGGAGCGGTAAGGGCGCTTGCACCTGAGCGAAAATATGTCTAACACCTGTCTCTAATTTCAGTGAGCATGGGGAGAGCGGCATATAAGAGCCACAATAACGCCAGTCGAGAGAGGCCAGTCTAGTGTTGGCAGCTGAAGCCCACAAGTGTTTATGTTTATGAGAAACCCTGTGTTTATTATAAGTAGTTTATGTTGAGTTCTGTACCTTTACTTTGAAGAAATTAAAACCCATACCTTTGAGTTCTCCATCCTGTCATCGTGTCCTTCTTCCCCTGTCCAGTCGAGTGTTACACCTACATTTTGGAACAACCTTGACAACAGGAGCACCCCTGTGATGCCTTAAAATGTTGCCTAGGTAGGCTGCTCACAAGATTCTAGAGTAAAGCTGAAGTATCAATTTGATGGTCAATAAATATGTGCATTGAATTGAAATCTTAAATTCACAAATCCTTAGGTTTCCAAAATGTTAGTTAGACAAAAAATGGTCCTGCTCATACAGAGTGAATTGTAGAAGCGTTAACCCTTGCCTCTTGACAGAGGAATGTGGAAGGCAGCAAAAAATTAACAGGCCTCACCCCTAACCTAAACAAAGGGAGCCTAGGAAAACAAAAGAGGCGGTCTCCACTCGGTGCCCAGAAATCTCCATCTTGGCTTCAACAAGTGGGATAAAAACAGAGATTGCAAGTGCAAGCATTTTTGTCCAGCAGCCCATGAGAAGTTTTTTCAAATCAACGTCTGCACCACAGATCGCAAATTAAGGTCAATCTCCTGTCAGAGACCATTTGGAAAACTAGTTCTATGTGCAACTACAAGTAAATTGTAGTATAATGCTTGGGTTGTAATTCTGGTCCTATAGACAGGTGGGAGGCTTTCACTTCTCATGAGCAAAGTCTTCCAGGTATAAGTGGAACATAAGGGAATCTGCAGAGAAAATAAGGATAGCCGTGTACGACAAGCCCTGCAACAAAGCCATAGGGAGAAACCAACAGATGTGTCCAGCTTTGAGACATTATTTTCCCACGTGTGGAGCTTTGCTGTTTGTCATAACCAATTAATAAAGGAATTCACCAAGTATGAATAGCACCCAGTGGACAAGGAAATGGCACTGACAAACAATGACAAAAATTTGTTGATGTAGGTTGATGTAAGTAATATCTGTTTACTTCAATAACTGAAAGCCATGTCAATTTTAGCTAACGTATACATCCCTTTTACAGCTGCCTGTCCAGCTTTATTCCTGCAGTTTGCTTCTGTGCAGCATGACAATTGCTCATAAGTTATTAATCACTCTTTTACATGCCTGCTGCACTAAATAATTTAGTAATGTTTTCCAAACTTTACTAAAATTTGTCTAATTGATAAATACTAAAGCCGGAGGTGTAAAAGACTAATTGCCAACAAAAGGGAAAGTTCTGAGGCACTGGCCTATTTTCAATGCAAGTCTGAACAGGTGTATCTACTGTGAATGGCTATATTAATATAAGACATAACTCCCCAGTGGTCAAATTAAAAAAGTAGTGGTAAGTTTTAAATGGGTGCACAAACTGTAACGCACACCGTCAAATGCCTTCTTAGGTGGAAAAATGGGTAGTTTGAAGGAGATTTACAAAATGCTGCAACATCGTAGACAGCATAAAATGAAAACTGACACTTTTTGCTTTAATGCAAATTCATATTATGCACGATTAATTGCGATGGGTTTTAATTAAAACCTTTATCTCTAAAACAATCCCCAACAGATTCAATCCCTTCGTTCCAATCATCCATTCTGGTATTTACCACCTGGATATAATGAGCCAATTGATTCCTGATGGATAAAATTAAGTCCCATCCTGCATTTTTCTTGTTGAATATACTATTTCACTCTAATTGATTAGTGAATGTAAAGGGGTATAGGGAATGGAGGCGGTGAGAACTGGCTTGAAAATATAAATAATATTTTAATGTAAAACTGAAACCAAAAGACACAAACACACATATAGGACGGACAGCTGCCCGTAAACGTTCTCTCTCTGTCGCACCACCGTCCGCAGTCAACCTTTATCCTTCTCGGAGGCTTGATTAGCCTGATAATGGACCGGGTGTGTAAAATCACGACCCGGCCCCGCCCTCCACCCTGTCACAGTGAAGTTGAATACACTGCAAAAAAAATATATATTTTCTTGCTGAGTATTTTTGTCTTGTTTTTCAGTAAAAACATCTGGCCTTTCTAAAAACAAGATAAATTTACTGGTAAGCTAAAATAAATGAGAAATGTAACAATATATAGATTTCATTTAGGCTTATATCAATAAAAAAAAAATGCCAACTTGCCAACAGGGTAAAAAAAAAAAAGAAAGAACTTGATTTAAAAGGGAAAGCAAGTTTATTTTTCTTACCCCAAAATAAGCTAATTGTTTTTTCTTGTTTTAAGCCCCACCAAAATTTTTTTTTATTTCTTTGAAAACACAACCATATGCCATTCCACTTCAAGTACTTTTTCATGTTTTATGTTTAGATATCTATTCCAGAAAGACAAAAATACCCAGTAAGAAAACTATTCTTATTTTTCTGCAGTGTAATGTGTTTATCTAGATATACAGGGCTTCCTGAAACAGTCACCAACCCGAATTCCAAATCTTAGAAAAGTGTAGAGACCAAGGTACAGTAGGCTGTATGATCACCAATACTATCCTCAGTTTATCCTTTGTTTATTCAAAATCTGTGTTGAATTCAGCCTCTACCAAGATAGCACACATCCCCTCATTACCTTTCTATATTCCTTGTGTTGGCGAAGGGCAAGGGTCTGTACTCGGTCCTCTTAAGATTTTTAGAGAATGTTTGGAAAAAGTCTGGACATCACAATTTCAGGTCCTTATGTTTTCTGAATCTTTGCAGGATAACGCATTGGTGACTTTACAGACAAACTGTCAGTGGAATGTGCATGTTACGAAACGCCACATTCCTGATGTGGGAGCAACATGAAATGTGTGCATACCTGACACCCCCCCCCCCCCCCCCCCCCGTCTTATTCCAGAGAGCTATTCAAAGTGTATTGAAAATATATGATAAAGGTTTACCTACCAGCAAGAAAATGGGTAATGTGTCATTAATCCCCATCCCCAATAGAGAGCAACAATGGCCTTGGTTCTGGAAGTATAATTTCCGTAAATTTTTGCCATGGGAATTTCTTCAATAAAGAGTTGTAAGCCTTGAAACCAAACCAACCAGATCCAAAATGAACTGCAACATCACAATCTTTGATTTAAACAAATATATATAAGAAAATCAGACAAAAAGTCAGACTGTATGCTTAATGTCTATTATGGAGATGTGAACTACTAATTAATTGAATAATTAACAATGGTACAATATCAAACTATTGATTTAAAACCATTACCAACAATTTGATTTAAAAGCCATAAGCATTTAGAACCATTGATTTTAAGTTTAAAACAGTAATGGATTTATTGCAAAATATGAATGTACTGTATACATGAGAGTGAAGGGAGAGAACTCAGTAACATAATTTGCCATGCTTCTTGGGAGTGGATGGTAGCTGCTGATTTGCCATGATTTTTATTTTTCATGTTAACAGTGACTTCTCTAATTGGTGGATCTCTCTTTAGGGTTGTGGGTAGTATAGTTCTTGACTGGTCTTCTAAGCATTTATCATCGCTTAACAACATCAGAGATCATAGTCTGTTTTGAAAGGTGGATTTGTTACCATTGTGTTCTATTAGGTAAGCTCTTGTGGTGTAGTTGGTAATGCATTAAACTGACAATCATTGGTTTGTCTTATTGTAACTTTGGGGTTACAGCACCAAGCAACAGTGGTGAGCAGCTTGTGGTTTCCAAGGGAGGATATTTTTATGGGCAATGCCTGTCGAAGCATAGTGTACTTGCTCACTCATTATGTGAGCGTTGCTAAATAATTACACAGAGAGCCTTGGGATATGGAAAAGCATCAGCACATCAAGCATTTGCATGATTCCAAGTATCCTTAATTGCGCAGAAACACAATGCATGTCTATGCAAGTATGTCAACTACAAGCACTTTTATGTCAGAGTGGTTGATTTTTTTTAATTAGCAGATTTCAACTCTTTTATGTTTGTTATATGAAGATCACATAACATTTTTGCCATATCTACTTTTCAAATGTCTTTTATGGACAACCCCAATTCCAAAAAAGGGACAGTATGAAAAATGCTGATAAAAATAGAGTGATTTGTAAATTATTAGGGCTGCCAATCGATACAATTTTTTAATCGAATTAATTACATGGTGTCCCGATTAATTAATCACATTTAATCACATACACAAATATTTGCTGAGAAAGCCCCTCATATAAATATAATTCAATATATAATGATAAAATAATGATATAGTTATCTTTAAATATTTAAAAAAAAAAAATACTAAATAATAATTATATATATATATATATATAAAATAAAAAAATATTCAGATAATTAAAGTGCATTTCATTCTTGTGGCAGGAGAGTTAATCATTGATAAAACAATACAAAAAGCAGCTTTAGAATATGTTGTTTACTACCATATTATTAATCATGTCAATCACTGGCATACAGTTCACAGCAATCCATTACACAAGTGAATTTATCAATCAGTTTGAGATTTATTATGAGGGCTTGTTTAAGGACCCGTCAATGTACACCTGTGTCAGACATGCTTGTGTAGCGTCTCGGGTACGTCGCGTCATAAACATAACATTTTTATGTCAATGTGTCAAGTTAAATATAGTTTAATACTTAGAACACATCTTGATCCCTTTGTTTGGATTTGTGCTCCAAGTGTTATTAACGCAAGAATGTAACTCATATTTGTGTTGTTGCTGCTGAAGGTTGATTTCTTCATTGTATAAACTGTGCGTTGCCACACAGCTAAAGTTTCATTTACTGCCCTTTGGAGTAAACAGGTGGTACTACAAGCTTGCATTTCTCAGGACTCTTCATTATTAAGGTGCGATTAATTGCATAAATTTTTTAACGCGTTATTTTTAGTTAAATTAATCGCACTGAATTAACGTGTTAAATTGTCAGCCCTATAAATTATATTCACCCTTTACTATATTGAAAGCACTACTACTGCACATTATATGATGATTTACCTTGTGAATTTCATTGTTTTAAAAAAATGTACAGTAATGATTGCAACACACTCCAAAAAAGTTGAGTCAGGGGCAATTTAAGACAATTTGACGATTGGTGATGTGATGTGAAACAGATGTTAAACAGGTGAGGCAATTGTGTCATTGTACTGTATACTGTATAAGGAGCTTCCAAAAACATCCTAGTCCATCAAGAGCAAGGATCATTTGAAACTTGTCAATTTACCAACAGATGCTTCAGCAAATAATCCAGCACTTTGAGAACAATGTTCACCAAAGACAAACTGGAAGGATTTGGGGCATTTCACCATCTACATTGCACAACATCTGGTCTGGTCAAATCTCAGTGTGTAAAGGGCAAAACTAAAACCATTTCTGATTGTGCAGGCATCACTGTCTTAAAAAACATCATTCATCTGTAATGGATTTCATGAACATGGGCTTGGGAAAACTTTAGTAAATCTTTGTTAGTTTATACCACTCGCCGCTTCATCCACAGATGCAAGTTTAGACTTTACTGTGCAAAGCAGAAGCCGTACATCAACACTGTCCAGAAGTGCTGCCGACTTCTCTGGGCTCGCTCTCATCTTAGATGGAAAGTAGAATAGTGGAGCTGTGTTTCTTGGTGTGAAGAGTCCAAAACCCAGTGTCTGTATGGGATGTATGTGTCAGTGCCAATAGCATGAGTAACTCGCACATCTGTGAGAACACCATGAATGCAAACAGATATGTACAAATTTTGGAGTAACATATACTGCCACCCTGCACCGTCTTTTCCAGGGTGTCCCTGCATTTTCAACTTCAAAATCACATACTGCACGGATTTCAAGTGCATGGCTGTGTAAGCAGAGAGTGTGGGGGACTGTGCAGATGAAGACCTGCATAATGGATGAATGGGGGAAAATTCCACTTTTTAAACTTAACAAACTTGTGTCTTCAATGCCTAAATGCTTAATAAGTTATATTAGAAGAAATGGTGATGTTTCACCGTGGTAAACACTGACTGACCAAACATTTTTGGAGAATGTTGCAATCATTTGATTTGAAATGACTGTACATTTAAACAATGAGATTCACAAGGACAAACATCATATAATGTGTAATGTAGTGGTTTCAATAGAGCACCAGGGATATAATTGGCAAATGACTAATTTTAGTTTTTATTAGCATTCATACTTTGTTTTATTTTATTTTTTATACTGTCCCAACTTTTTTGGAATTGGGGTTGTGCAGATTTTGTTTTACCCATGTACCAAACCGAGACTTTTTAATCTTAAAATATGAAAATCCATTATAAAAAAAATAATAAAATTCCATCACAATGAACAATTAAACACAACAGATAATTGACATGTCATGGAAATGTTTTGGTTAAGAAAAAAATGATGTTTAGTAGTGAGAGTGTGAAAAGGTTTCTTTAAGGGGGGTTATTTGTCCAAAGGGTCAAAAGTGGCCATAACAAATGAGTATGTGTGTGAATCGGAGCACTGTATGAGATTGATTCTTCTTTTATCCCAAGACATGGGAACCAAGGATAAAACAAAATGACAAGGCAGAGGATTGGGATCTAGGCTGTACCAGATTATCAAAGATTATCAAACAACTGATCTTTGTGAGAAAAGCTCAAAGGTGTGTCATGAGACATGAGAAAATGGAAGACAGACAAAACCCATCCCTCAGCTGTGATTTTGTCACTGTTGTTTCTCTCATTAGCCCTGCGGTCTTGGGGAGAACTGTACATTACAGTCCAGAGCATGCACACTCTTTAACAACACTTTGACATGGCAATTCTGCCATGGGCAATTCTGGCAATTCTGTCGACACCAGCAAACTAAACATTGTTGGATGATAATACATCTCTGGTGGAAAATCTCTTTGCTCAATACCAGTGAACATAAAACTTGTTAATCTAGTGGCATTAATGTTTCACAGGTACAAGGCGCTGCAGCGTTGCTATGGTAATCACTTCTTAATCATTGCAATTGAAAGTCCGTCCTGCATTCTGCACACACATGGAATACATTTAAATGCGACTCACTCCCGAAACTTTGTAGTGGATGCGTGGCCATAGTGTAACACATTACATTTTAAATTCTTGAAATCTGATTACAGTAACTGATTTTAAAGAAATAGTTCACCCAGGATTTTTAATTTTCTCATAATTTACTCATCCCATCCCAGATTTGTATGACTTTTTTTTCTTCTTCTGAACTGAAATTAAGATTTTTAGAAGAGTATTTTAGCTTTTTTGGTCCGTACAATGCAAGTTAATGGGTGCCAAAATTTTGAAGCTCCAAAAAGTCAGCATAAAAGTAATCTTGTAGACTCCTGTGGTTAAATCGATATCTATGGTAGGTTTGTGTGAGAAACAGATCACTTTTACATTCTTCAACTTGTGTTTTTGGTGATTCACATTCTTCATGCATATCGCCCCCTACTGGACAGAGAGAAGAATTTCAAGCAAAAAAGGACTTAAATATTGACCTGTTTCTCTCCCACACTTGTCATTTCACTTCTAAATATTAAACAATAATAAAACACTGGAGCTGAATAGATTACTTTTATGATGCCTTTATATGGTTTTTGGAACTTCAAAATCTTGGCACCCATTCACTTGCATTGAATGGACCTACAACGCTGAAATATTTTTCTAAAAATAATTATTTGTTTTCTGCAGATGAAAGTCATCTGGGATGAGTCATCACAATCTTTTGTGTCCTTTAGGTTTTATGCTGATGACAGTTTTATAGCTCTTTTTTTTTTTTTTAAAGGATGTTGGTACAATAGTTGCAGGCAGCACGGTGGTGCAGTGGTTAGCACTGTCACCTCACAGCAAGAAGGTCGTGGGTTCAAACCCCGGTTGCCCCGGCCTTTCTGCGTGGGTTTGCATGTTCTCCCCGTGTCTGCGTGGGTTCTCTCCGGGTGCTCCGGCTTCCTCCCACCATCCAAAGACATGCAGGCTAGGTTAATTGATGTCTCCAAAAATTGCCCTAGGTGTGGATGTGAGTGTGAATGGTTGTTTGTATATGTGTGGCCCTGTGATGGACTGGTGACCTGTCCAGGGTGTACCCCGCCTTCCGCCCAATGTTAGCTGGGATAGGCTCCAGCCCCCCGCGACCCTGTACAGGATAAGCGGTTGACGATGGATGGATGGATGGTACAATAGTTGTCCCCATGTTTTGTGTAAGCAGACAGTCAGTGTTTGTAGTTGGTTCACTTTTTTGTCCCTTGCTGACATGCGTTAAAATTTGTCATATTCTTAAGAACGGGCTGGAAATGCCAATGAATCCCTGATGGAACCAAATTTGGAACACTACAAATCAACAATCAGAAATATAATTATATGTTAAAATAAATGACAGAGAAAACCTTTTCAGGAACATTCTGTCAACCAATACTGTCAAATACCATACTACTTGCACACACACACACAAAAAAAAAATCAGCCGATTGATGTTTCCACAACCATTCCAAAATATAACATTTGGGGGGAAAAAATTATATCATTTGCTACCTGGGTCATTACACAGTTATTCCTGAAATGTTGGGATTACTTCTTATGTTATTTTGATTTGTCTTGTATAGAGGAGACTAACCTGAATTTGAGAGCAATCAAATGCTTTTTATTGTGTTATCTGCAGATCTTCACACTTCTGGCCACATATTTTTACTGAGTTTGTCAATGGAGTGTGAAAGACAGAAAACTTGCAAGTCCTAAGTGAGCAGAGAGAGGCAGACAACTAGAAAGATCGAGACAAAAATAGAGAGAAACAAGGATTGAAAGGAGGACAGGTTTTCAATAAGTACTTACAAAGCTGGTCAAAGATTTGCATGTTAGGTGAAAAAGTTTGTCCAATGCAAGCACAGAAGCTTTCACAAACCCTAACGGAGGCTCACGTGCATCACTCAACATCAACTCTTTAACATTGATCCAATGACCGCAATGAAGTTTAGTGAACCAGAGGGTTCTTTGAAATTCACTTTGTTTATTACTTCTAGTAAAAATCAATCTGTTACTACTATCAAGAGGCTATTGTTAGGGTGAATCTCATAAAACCCATCAAGAACATGTCAGAGAATTTTTCAGCCCCCCCAAAAAAAAGAAAAATTATATTTTGCTTAATTTTGAAAAAATATATCAGGACCACTAATATTGTTTGCATTGACATTATTTTCATGATAATTGTGCAATATATGCATAACCCCCTTTCTCATTACTATAATAAAAGTTATTATGTAAATTATAAATTATTTATTGACAAATAAGGTAGCCCGAGGTTATAAAACAGAATTAGTTTAAAAATTGAGTTTATAACATGTCAAGTGCGTAGAAAATTCCTCTTTGTGTCCAGTTTGGTTTCATAAATGTTTTATTTAAAAATGTAAATGGTGTAACCATCAACTAAAATTTATAAAAAATACTTTTCTTGCTCCTTGAATGAGAGTTAACTTAATCATTAATAATAAAAAAAAAAGTGTTCAAACATATTTTTCAAGGTAAAAAAATATTTTTAACAAAGATCAATAATTGATTCAATAATATCAAGAAGTTTTCTCAGGGTTACTCCTGATCTGCCTTTTCATAAATGATTATTATTATATAGTTTTTGCCGAAGCATATAATATTATTGATACACGGAACAGTTCGAGAATTCTCACCGGCCCAGAAACCCGCACCATGACGGTGGAAAAGGGCTATGACAGAGAACTGGACACATCAGCCTCATTGTCGATCAGATTATAAAGCCAAGTGCTGAACAGTCACTTTAAACTCTCCTCCTGCTCTTTACTATTAAGAAAGAGCTGAGCTGAGCATTCCAAGAGATGACCTGCTGCCTTTGACTCAACGTCACATTTAAGTTGATTAGTCTTAAGTAAATATCACATGACCGTGTATTCCACAGGTGCAGAAATAATGATCCAGCTCTAATGTTTGACCGGATAGGGGATATAATGACTAGTTAACTGCTAAAAGAAAAATCCAATGAGGTAAAGATTGCACAACTTGGATATCTTTGAAGAAACAATGAAGTTATCTATGTTTTTTCATACAAAATGTGAGTGGTTGCTGGGGCATTGCTATACGTTAGCGGAGGTGTTCCGACTGGTTTTAAGTGCATTTTTATATGGTTGCTAAGGTGTTCTGAGTGGTTGTTACTGGCCCAATCAATGGAGTCAACACTTAAGACTCTGTGATTCCCATCCCATATCTAGAAACCAGCATATAGTAAATAATGTAAAATTCTGATTAATGAATGATTCCATTAGTTCTATTTGAATTTTTGCATTTAATGCCTGTGCATTCACTTTCAGAGAGTTTTAGAACCGTTGTTCCATCCAGAACTAGATTTTTTTTTACATACAAAATGTGAGTGGTTGCTGGGGCGTCACTATGCAGTTGCTAAGGGGCCTGGTTTCTGACTGGTTTTAAGTGCATTGCTATTCGATTGCCGGGGAATTCTGATTTGTCGCTTACTGGCCTAATCAAAGGAGTCCACACTCATGACTCATGATATGCTGGTCTCTAGATTAGGGATGGGAATCGCAAAGATTCCAATTCATTAATGATTCCATTAATTCTATTTTAAATTTAAAGAAAGAAACATTTTTAATTATTGTCGGAGTATTCAGTTTCAGTGTATTTTAGTACATTGTTCCATGTAGAACTTGTTTTTTTTACATAAAAAATTTTAGTGGTTGCCAGGATGTCTCTATGCAGTTGCTGAAGTGTTCTGATTGGTTTTAAGTGCATTGCTATGCGGTTGCCGGGAATTCTGATTGGTTGCTTGCTGGTCCAATCAAAGGAGTCCATCACAAAATCAGAAGCATTTTAGTGTTTGTAATCAGAAAAGCATTAGAAAACAGTGCTGTTGTTTAAAGATTCTGTTTGAAAATAAGAAAATGATATCACATTACTACTAATGATATACTAACCAAATGTTGTGGCCATGCTGGACCCTAATGCATGCAGTCAGGTCAATAGCAGAATAAATACGATTAAACGCTGCAGACTGACAGCAGATTTTAGTGAGATTAAAAGCAAGTTCAGAGAGGACTTTGTAAGAAGCGTCCGGTTCAAAAAGAATAATTAATACGGATTTAAACACATCCACATACTATCAAATCCCAGTTCCACTGCATCCTCCATTACATTCTCTATGACATTACAGTCCCTGTATCGCTTTACTTAACAGTGTAAGAGATGCCATTTTAAGACAGAAAGATTTAGAAGCTTTAGAAACATATACATCTCAAAAGAATTCACTTGATTTGTCAGATTGCTGAATGTTTACAGCAATTGTAGCATATAGCAATAAACACTGTGAACATCTGTGACGTCATTGTGTATTATTAATCTTTGCTCTCTCAGCCATAATATGTGATCTATGGACTAATAACTCATCATGGGCAGATTTGGAGTGGAGAAACCCAAAGGAAACAAAAATTGCAAACAAGATCTTTTAAATAATCTCAATTGTTTCTCCCAGACATCATTAAGTTTAAATGGGGACTTTTGTTAAAGTCTATTGCATCTCAGATTTTTTTACCGGAGAAAAAGACCCATAATCTCACATGTCTCCTCTAGAGAAAAAAAAAATGGCTCAAACTGTCCTCGTTATTGCCTAAATACCAAAGTCTGCAATCAAACTCAGAGATTTCAATATGAACTCAAAATATATGACAGCAAATCATTCAGACAAGAAACCCCTAAAACAAAGCAGATACTTTAATGAAACATAACTGCAAAAGTTAACTCTATTAAATCTCCCAAGATATGAAAGAGCAACCTCTGAGCAATAAAATCTTCCAAATAAACATGTAAAATAACTTGCACGTTGAAATCTCAATGCTCTTGTAGACGCCACAATAGCAGCTCAAGAACAGCAGGGTGATTTACAACTGCAACCAAACATGTGGATGACACATTTATCTTACCTCTTAAAATATTAAATTGCTCCTTTATTTGACTGCTACTTCCACATACAATGAGAAATATCCTCGAGTTCCTTTGAGAAGTTAAACGCAATTCCTTTGAGATTGTGGGCAGATGTGCAGGTCTTTTGTTTTGATGACACAGTGAGCGTGTCAGTTTTAAAAGCTCCTCAGGAATGCCTATATCTCTCTGACAGCACTTCCCACTGGTTTCTCAAGCTCTCTCTCTCTCTCGCTCTTTCTCTGTCTCTCAACTTGCCTCAATGAACTGTGCTGACATGGCAAGCCCCACCCCCGTCTCCAGGTAGGAGGAGTGTCCCGTTTTATTTTCAGCAGTTTCTGTGTGTCCCTTCACTTTCTATGTCCCTCAAACACACACACACACACACCCATCCAAACATTTATTTTGCTATCTACATAAGGACATGTCATAGGCCTCCATGCTTTTATATAAAGCTAATTATAATGACTACAGAGTGCCAAAACCCAAAACTGTAGCCCTACCCCATACAAAATAATAAAAATACTATTTTATGCATGAATCATTGTTTTTGTTTTGTTTTTCCCAAATGAAGACATCCGCAGATGTCCCTAATGGGAGGTTTTGACAGATTTAGCTCACTTTTAGAGACAATTTTTGAGTATACATGCTCAGCCACAAAACATGAATACTTATCTGTCTAAATGAGGACTGATCATAGTCCTCTGTTGTTTTATATAACGGTAATTATTGGCAAATTCCTACAGACAAACCTAGAAGGAAACTTCAAACTTAAATAAAAATAATAATTTTTACCTTTGAGGATGTTCCGAAAGAGGTTTTATCACTTTGCCTGATCTCAACAAAATTATGTGACAGTGGCGACATTTTTGAAAAATAATATTGCATGGTTCATTACACGTATTGCAGCAGTTCTGAGGTGAAATGTCACTAAAAGCGAGTTTCATTTTTGCCCAAACAGATGTTTTAAATAGTTTTAAATTAACAAAACCTACCTACCTCCCTACCCTAAACCTGTCAGAAAAGCAAACCAGGAGATATAAAATGCAATTGCAGAAGAAGCTGCGTAAACTTGATACTTTTATGGCACTTTTGGCTCACATTTCGTCTTGCGTGCTCTTCAGGGCTCGTACTTCATTCCTTTGCATGACAAAAAACACTATCAATTGAGCTACAGTGTAATTTGAATGTATTCCAACAGGATTATAAATGTAGTTGATAATGCAAATGTTACAAAACTATACAAGTCATGCACAATAGTAAAGTGTTTTAGATTTCAACTGATAATCTGTTTGACTCTGACTGTGTAAAAGTGAATATAAGCCGCATACAACACAAACAACGAGCCATATAAAAATAATTTTGGAAAACTTTAGGTATTGTAATGGGATTCTGTAAGACCAGGTTATACATTTAGCCAACTTCTGAGGACAATTATTTCCCTAAATATATCCAAGTAAATCCACATACAGTACACAATTAAATTAACACAACCCTCAAACCACAACTTTCCTTTGTTAGGACAAATAGTGAGTGAGCAATAAGGAGGTGTTTTTGCAGACAGCTATCTGTGTATCTGAGAGTAACCAGACGCTCGCTGGGGAAGTCACTACAGTGTCACAGTGTTCAGCTTTTCCAAACATGTTTCTCTTTTAGGTATCCCAGAGGAAAAATGTTTTGCTCAGAGTTTGCCCTTTCATTGATCGAGAGTAATTTTTAAGTTTAAACTTTATTTCAGATGTTTCTCCTAAAATTCTGCACAAAATTTTAAAAGACACAAATGGAGACAATTATTCACGTAAAACACAAATTACATACCAAATGTACACATACTTACACAACACAATAATAATATACAATGTACAGTAAACAATACACACAATATAGAATACACATACAATAAAAAATAAAGAGTATATAAAAAATTTATATATACATTAGTTTAAGTAGTATTGAGGAGAATATAATTATGACAGTCCAGTGTGAGATATAAGATTAATAAAGTGCAGTGCTGATATATTGATTATGAGAGATCAAGTGTTCAGAAGTCTGATTGCTTGGGGGAAGAAGCTGTCATGTAGTCGGCTGGTGCGGGTCCTGATGCTGCGATACCGCCTGCCTGATGGAAGCAGTGAGAGCAGACCATGACTTGGGTGGCTGATATGTGTTGCCACACAGTCATGTGTATACAGGTAATACAGGAGTGGGCTGAGAACACAGCCCTGCGGGGCTCCAGTGTTGTAGGTCAGTGATGAAGAGATGTTGCTGCCCATTCTAACCACCTGACGTCTGCCTGACAGGAAGTCCAGGGTCCAGCTGCACAGCCCGGAGTTTCACATCAAGCTTGGAGGGCACTATGTTGTTCAATGCTGAGCTGTAGTCTACAAACAGCATTCTCACATATGTGTTCCTTTTTTCCAGTTGGGAGAGAGCAGTGTGTATTGTAGATGCAATGGCATCATAATTGGAGCTGTTGTTGTGGTAGGCAAACTGCAG
Source organism: Moxostoma hubbsi (assembly GCA_032164185.1). Taxonomy (NCBI): domain Eukaryota; kingdom Metazoa; phylum Chordata; class Actinopteri; order Cypriniformes; family Catostomidae; genus Moxostoma; species Moxostoma hubbsi. Next base: position 22,592,994 of record JAVLUX010000040.1, on the reverse strand, counting down.
AGTGTTTCCAGAGAGGTGGGCAGCACAGAGCAGATGTGATCTCTGATTAACCTCTCAAAGCATTTGCTGATGATGGGGGTCAGAGCAACAGGACGCCAGTCATTTAGGCAAGTGATTTTGGCTTGCTTCGGTACAGGCACAATGGTGGATGTTTTGAAGCATGTGCCGTCTGGACCCGCGGCTTTATGGATGTTCACCCGTCAGAAGGATCGGGTTACATCCGCTACCGAGACAGAGACTGAACCAACCTCTGTAGCGTCAGCCGCGAGTGCTCTCTCCGCGAGGATGGTGTTATTGTCCTCGAGACGAGCATAAAATATATTAAGCTCATCCGGGAGAGAGGCAGCGGTGTTCATGGCAGAGTTTTTATTCCCTTTGTAGTCCGTGATGATGTTAATTCCCTGCCATATACTTCTAGAGTCGGTGATGTTGAACTGTCCTTCAATTTTGTGCCTGTACTGGCGTTTGGCTGCTCTGATAGAGTTACGGAGGGCATAACTGGCTTGTTTACGCTCCTCCGCGTTCCCAGAATTAAAAGGGGAGGTCAACGCATTAAGTGTGTGCCAACATCACCATTAACCCATGGTTTCTGGTTGGGGTAGATCCGTATTGTTTTGGTTGGCACAACGTCCTCTACACACTTCCTGATGAAACACGTTACGCTATTAGCGTAAACCTCGATGACATCATCAGAGGCGGACCGGAACATCTCCCAGTCTGTGTGATCTGCGTGATCCGCAGAGTCTGATTGGTCCGACCAGCACTGGATCGTTCTGAAGGCGGGTGCTTCCAGTTTCAGTTTCTGCCTGTAAGCGGGCAGAAGCAGAACGGAAGAGTGGTCTGATTTGCCAAATGGTGGGCGGGGGAGGGATTTGTAGCCGTCCCAGAAAGGAGAAAAGCAATGGTCCAAAACCCGGTCCCCTCGTGTGTTGAAGCTGATGTGTTTGTGGTATTTTGGTGCGATTGTTTTAAAATTGGCTTTGTTAAAGTCCCCGGGGACAATGAACGCAGCCTCATGGTGCGCGGTTTTCTGCTCACTTATGCTCCCATACAGTTCCTTGGGTGCCCGGTCTGTGTCGGCTTGTGGGGGGATGTACACAGCTGTGATAATGACTGCTGTGAATTCCCTCGGTAGCCAGAATGGTTGACACAGAAGCATGATATATTCCAGATCAGGAGAGAAGAAAGACTTGATAAAAAATACATTCCTCTGATAACACCATGATTTGTTGATCATAAAACATACACCACCACCTCTGCTTTTACCTGAGAGGTCTTTCGCTCTGTCCGCTCGGTGCACGGAGAACCCCACGGGTTCGATGGCTGAGTCTGGAATCTCCGCAGACAACCAGGTTTCTGTAAGGCAGATAACGCAGCAATCTCTCGTCTCTTGTTGGAAAGAGATCCGCGCTCTCAGCTCGCAGAGCTTGTTGTCCAGAGACTGAACATTTGCCAGTAGTATACTGGGTAGCAGGGGTCGATTTGCCCGACTTCTAACTCTGGTGAGAACGCTGGCTCTTTTTCCCCTTTTCCTTCTGTGTTTCCGCGGCTGGGCACCCCTGACAAAGGGCTCCGCTGGCGTGTTTGTAAACAGCGGGCTGGCATTGAGGAATTTGAAGTCCGGTTTTCGATTTTTTTTTATTTAAATCTAGGACTAAATATGAAAAGATAAAAAAAAAATAAACAAATACATAAATTAAATAATAAATAAATGAATAAATAAACATTTTAACATTTATAAAAAATAAGTAAATAAATTCAGAACTACATTGGCTGACAATGAAGTACATTTGCTGCATTGGAACATTGATTTATTAATTTACTTATTTTGGCAGTATACACATTTATTTATTTATTGTTTACATAAACATTTCCACATTAATATAATGTTATATATTTTCATCCACTGCATTTTATATTTATATATTCTTTTTTATATTTAGTTCTCTATAAAGTTAGAAATTTTGTCTTGTTTTTATTTTTCAATATATATAAAAATTTGGGATGAAATAAGACCTGTACATTAGTGAGATTCATCTGCATAGTATATACATAAAGAAAACATACAGTATGTATTTGGAATGCACTGATCCGATACCTGGATCGGTATCAGCTCTGATACTCACGTATTTAAATGGATCGGTTATCGGTCCGACGAGCCTGATCCAAATCCAGTACTGTGTTAATCATGTTCGTTCCTGTCAAGCTCCAAAAATGAAATAAAGGACCATTAAAACACAATTAAAGTAGTTCATATTGACTCGTGCATTGTATTCAAAGCCACTTAAAAACGTGCGATAGCTCTGTGAATCACAAAAGGCTGTAAGTAAATGTATAAAATGCACATGCAGCTCCAGCACGTCAGTGAAATGGCGCCGCTCTGTTTACACAAATACTCGCTGATATTTTTAGCCTTCACCCGGTGTGCAATATTTGAGCGTACTCAAGAACAGCATCTCAGATGTAGATACTCAATAGTTCGGTTCACTTATATGAATTTAGAATGGCACTGGAGGCGCTTTTTTTTTTTTTTTACCAGAATTTGAACAAGAAGCAAATTAAACTACTGTGAACTTTCCTACAAATAGACACATACAGGACTTCCTGGAGAGTTCAGAATGTCAAAATAAAAGCGTGAGGGTTTAAAAAGTTAAAGGTGTCACGGAGAGATTCACGGAGGCAGAGATATGAACTCAGTAGCAGGGTTTATTGAACAGATGATTGAAACAGTGATGTAAACATTGTGAGTAATATAGGGTATAGACATGATGAACAGATAACTCACAACCTTCTTATGATACTTGTGTGAGTGTGTGTGTGTGTGTGTGTGTGTGTGTAAGCGGGGTATATATGCAGTCCTTGATTAGCCACTAATGATATGCAGGTGCGTGTAATCAGAACTCAGGGGAGAGGGAGCACTGATGGCAGTGAGGGAGAGAGAGACCGGTGGATCCGTGACAAAAGGTGCACCATTGAGATATATTACTATATATTACTATTATAATATATTATTATTTGTTAATTAACAGCTTATTTTCTAATGATGACTTACACTGTTAATGTTGCTGCTACATTATCCAGTATACTAGTTAATAATAAAGTGTTTCTTACTAAGCTATACATTTATATTGAAATAATGTGTAGTTTGAGGTTTGTGTTTCTTTACATATTAAAGAGTACTCCCAATTTGTTCCACACAATAATGGAAAGATATTCTAAACTGATTATGCAAAAAACAACACTGTTATCGGATCAGGATCAGCCGATACTGAGATTTCCGATATTGGGATCGGAAGAGAAAAAGTGGTATCGGTGCATCCCTAGTATACAGATGCAAACATCTGGTATACACATACACCACTGTAGCAATGATAGCACATATAATGAATAAAAACTGTGCATTTGGTCTGAGGACTGTACCATGAAGGTCGCTGAACGAACTCAGGGTTTCAAGATTGATTTCAGATTGACAAATTCAAACCAATCCAATCAGGCTTAATTGGTACCACGATGCAACTCATCAACTTTCTCTGTCAACTCAGGCTACGATCCTGACTTTAAGATAGATTACGCACTTGTGCACATGAATGAGTGACCGTGAATGAGTGACGTTTGCATCACACAGCTAATCTCGCTGCTTAAAGCGGCTGATAATGAAAATAAGATTTTTAATTCATTTAAACTGTGCAAAAGACATTGTTTTTTAAAAAAAATAATAATAATGAATAAAATGTATTTAAACTGATATTGATTTACACAATACAAGAAATAACTGTAAAATTATGAAGTAATTTACACAACAAGAAGAAACAGCGGCTGCTGCGAGAGCTACAGAGGACTGCAGCAAACAATCTCTTAATGTGATAAAATATATAAAACAGCTGGTATATCAGTGCATAAGTGAATTAATATAGGCCCACAACAATAACACACAGGCATATTCATTTTTTTAAAATATAAATATCATTCAAAACTATTACAATTAAATATAGGCTACTATTGATTACAAAAGAAATAGAGACCATAAAGATGAATATTCTTCCTAAGTTTATTTTCCATTTTCAAAATCTACCATTAAGTATATCAAAAAGTGTTTTTAGACAATGAAATAAACCACTTTGTAAATATATATGGTATAATAGGAAACCTAAAATTAATCTTAAAATTCTTAAGTTTTGACAAAGGCTCGGAGGACCAGAATTCTCAAATGTAATAAATTATTATAAAGCTGCCCAAATTCAACCTATATTGATGTGAATGAATAAAGAATCTAAAGTGAAATGGAGAAAGATGGAAATATATCAAATGGGGGAACATATTAATATATCCCTGCTAAAGCAACAAATTTAAATGAATAAATGGTCTAAACTTATATAGCGCCTTTTTAACATACGAGTCACACACTCATGGTGGCAGAGCTGCATGTAAGGCGCTAGACTGCCATTGGGAGCAACTTGGGGTTCAGTGTCTTGTCCAAGGACACTTCGGCATGTGGAGTCATGTGGGCCGGGAATCGAACCGCCAACACGGCGATTAGTGGCCGACCCGCTCTACCACCTGAGCCACAGCCGCCCTGATAATAGATAATATTTGTATTAATTGTACTTTCTCTAAAATTAAAACAGTATAATTAAGACATACATAGTTAATTTACAAGAAATTGCTAAAGATCCTGATTTCATGCCAAATAGATGAGATAATACATTGAAGTTTTGGGCAGATAGAGGTCTGAAAAGATTTCACAAGCTGAAAAAGGAATGGCTACTTTTTCAAACCTAGCAAAAATTATGAGCTTCCAAATTGACATTTATTTAATTATTTACAGGTAAGAAGATATTTATTAACAGAAGTCAAAGAAATAAAAAAGGAAATGCATGTATTAATAAATTATATAATTGACACATAAAATACAACTAATCCAACAAAAATGTTAGGAATTTTAAAGAGTGCATATGAAAGAGATATACAGGACACTCTGAATAATATTATATGTAGGTGGGAGGATGAATTCAAAATAAAAATTAGTCAGCAAGACTGGAAATAAATATCATATAATACAATCCATACTACTCAATCCAGTGTTTGGAGGGAATATGCTTGGAAGATACAAATGATATATTTTATAACGCCTGTTATTCAAAGTAAATACAAAAACATGCAACATGCAAGGGGTGGGGAATGCCAAGAACTTTTATGAATGACAGATGTCACAATTCTGCGCAATTGTATGCGGAGTTCTGCATGTGCAGATTCCGTCTGGACCTGGTTCTGATCAACATATTCAGTTTATTACCAGCATACAATGCATACAACCTCCACTAATTTACAAGAGTTTGAATGAGCCAGGTTTGGCCTACCTTACAGGGACAATTCAACAAAACATCAGAGTGAGTAAATTATGTCGAGTGAACTCTCTTTAAGAGATAAAAGTCTGCTTAACATTTCATAGACACCCTCAAGGAATTTCTGAAGATGACTCCTTAAACCTGTACTCCCACCCCCCTCCCCCACGGCATGCGAGAACCCCACACTTTCTCTGGAGCTGCCTGTTTGATGATGACCTATGGTTAGTTTAACATTCCCTCAGGTTTGGGTATCAATCTTGTTCCGCAATGTGCGAATTAAAGGAGCACAAAGTTTTTTTCTTTTGTTTATGTCTGGCTGGCCAATACAACACAGTGGACACAGTACTGTGCAAAGGTTTTAGCCACATGTGAAAAATGTTGCATAGTGAATAATGCCATAAATAGTTATCATTTATCAATTAATGTCATAACAATTCCAGTGAACATAAAAAATCTAAAGCAATATTTGGTGTGGCCACCTTTGCCTTCAAAACAACACCAATTCTCCTAGATACATCTGGACACAGTTTTTCTTAGTTGTTGGAAGGTAGGATGTTCCAACTTGCACTACACTTCTCCTCCTACAGTTCTTCTATCTACTTCGGCTGTCAAAATTGCTTCTGTCGCTTTTTCTAATCCCAGACTGACTCAAATGATGTTGAGATAAGGGCTATGTAGGGCCAAAGCATCTGTCCTTGTTCTTCTTCTATTCAATTCTATTTGCAAAGGGAATGTTGAAATCTTGATATTTCCTACTGATCACTTAAAGAGGCTCTATTATGCTTTTTGGGATTTTACATTCCCTTTAGTGTGTAATATAGCTGTTTGTGCATGTAAAAGTTCTACAAAGTTACAAAGCACAAATTCCACCCAAAAGGGAGTTATTTTTTCCCGCAGACAACACTGCTCTAGTTTGTATACTTGCATAGAGTATGTTTCAGGCTTAAAGTCTCCATCTGGCATTATGAACATGATAAAGCATAAAGCCTGCTAACCAGATGGCCTACTTGAACAGAAAACCCAAACCACAATAAAAACGTCCGGCCTGAATAGGAAAGTGACAGCTTCCTTAACCAATCTGTTTAACAGTGACCACATAATGAGCCATGACATTCACAAACAAATATGTTGTATGCAATTCAGTACATTGTAAAAGTAATCCAATGCGCTCTGATCGCATGATCGCTGATAAAGACTTCAACATTCAACATCAAACTTGTTTCAACACAACAGATGTGACCCGCAAGTTTCTCCAAACAGATTTCATCATCCGTGCAGGAGACACTTAAGCGGAGGTGCACATTAAATAATCCAATGACAGAGACACTGTAAAGTTTTTTTAGATCAGTGGACAATGCATAGACAGGTGCATTGTGCTCAAAACCGACCACAGGCAAAGCTGCATGCTTCATTATCAACCCATAACACTGACTGAGCACTTCATTGCAACTGAGGAGTCCAACAATTCAAATTTGTTAGTTTCAAACTATTCGAAATGACCAGCAAAGTTCTTCCTGAGTAGAGCACAGAAAGCAAAAACACAGCTCGTAATTTAGTCAGGATTGCAACAAAATGATTAAGGTAAGAAATATATCCTGAAAGGCTTTCTTAAACTACAGATACACACAAAAACCCTGAGCAGAAGATGCAACGGATTGCTTCAGTGTCAAGTGATGCCACGGATTCCAGCATGAAGTGAAAACAGGAACAAAACAAGGTAGTGATGCTTGATTGTTGTTTATGGGCAGAGCAGTTAAATATAACTCAGCTCTGTCATTACGGTCACCACATGATGACAGAGTTCTTTGTCGTTCATTGCGTTGTCTGTGCAGTGCAAGTTATACTTCCCATAACTCAGGAAAGCACAACCTCAAATCACTGTCAACAATGAAATTGTCTCCTTATGCAGAAGACAATTTCAAAGCGGTTTGAGTTTCAGGCATGACAATATGTCTATTTTTAAATGCACAAATGTAGCAGAAGGCATTTAGCAATGTCTAAGATTTTATAGGAACGTTCCGGGTTTAATACAAGTTAACCTCTATGGACAGCATGCTGTCGATTGCTACAGACATTAATTTCGACTCATCCCTCAGTGTGTACAACAAGTTTACAGTGAAGCATTTACACTGGAAGGGTTTCCAGAGGGTTTAAAGCAGAACCGTGCAGCTCATACTTTTGATAAAGCACTTGTATCAATTCTTCAGTATAAAATGTGTGCTAACTGAGCTGTCAAGTAGCAGACTGATCTCACAGTGAATTCAGAAACAGTAGACTGACTTGTTCTTTCGTTAAAGTGTGTTTACAGAAATGCAAACCACTGCCCCCAGTGGCCAATGTGGTAAGTGTTGTTGGGTGTATGGGCATGTGTGAGCTCCATTTTCCAGGTGAAATGTCCACAGAGGGGCACCAAAAGGAGTTGTGAAGCCAGTTGTTTTCAGCTGTACATTGGATGTCATACAGTAAAGAGGAATGCATATTTTATAAACTGACCCCCCCAATCCAAACCCCAAACCTTAACTTAACCATCAGTAGAGTAAAAATGTTATGTTAGAGGAGGAAATGCAACCGAATGCAAATCACACTAATTACGGATTATGCAAACAGGTTTACTTCCTGGTTTCGACGTGGGACTTGAACCTGGGTCTCCCATGCTGCTAAAGCAATATGCTTCCAGTCAAACAACAAGGGAAGTCAAACATACTGGAGCCGATGCAAAAATGTCTGATAGGAGATGCCGCTTGTCGGTGTGTCTGCATAATGTGGTCGAACATTGGGTACTGGAACTCACGGAAACAGCATGCCGACCTCCAATGTGATCATGTTGAAAGTTTCGTAAATTATTTTTGTTGATGGTACTACTTTTCTAGGTGGATAAACCTTTGGTTATGTGGTAATGTAATTCCTTGTGCAAACTGTGTGAAAGTTGACTCGAGTTGAAAAAGGATCAAAATGGCTATAATTTTGCACAGATCACTAAACAAATTTATCAAACTAGTCTCATGTTTACATGTACTGTATAATATTTAACGGCCGAAACATACGTAAGTACGTGAATGCAGATGCGAGCAATCGGGAACTGCAATGCATACACGCAGTATGGTTGAACATGCTTAATGTGTGTTCTTGCATTACTGTAGTGGGAACAAACCTGTTCTCAAGGGGGAGATGGAGTTAACTTCAATTGTCAGTATCATTAAACAGGATGTGTTATTATTCATGTAATTTGCTATAAATATAGTGACTATCTTACTTGCTCAGCAATATTCTCTTCAATCTGTTGTTCCACATGACATCAGTTGACTTCACCATAGAAGTGGACTTTTCGGTCCATGTCTGTTGCGGGGCTGGTGTTGTGCTGAAATGTGTTGTATTAATGTACTGAAATGTTATGGTCTTGTATCAGTATTTTTATTGATGATAATATTTAGATATTAGCAAATACCCATAAGCTGTTTTATGAGGTGGGGTTGAAAATTTTGAAAAAACGATCCATGTCAGTTTTCATTTGTGTGTTGCAAATGTACAGACAATGCAAATATGCAAGTTATACAAAAATTCTTATTTTTATAAATATTATCAAATAAAAAAAAAACTTAATAAATTTAATAAAATCTTTAAAAGCCCATTGCATTAGTTGTGCATAGATTACCCACAATGAAGAAAATTTAGTAACGGGGTGAGCATCGTGAGTGCATATTTGTTATCCGGCCCCTTTGTAGAAAGGAGAAAATAACGTTGGCCTTCGCCACTTTCAAAGTCGCCCATCCCTGTTCTAGGGCAGTCGTCCAATTTGCAAGAAATTTGGTATACATCACCTACAGACCCTCCTGACAAAAAGTTGGCAAATTAATTTTGATTCGTCAAAGCACTTCAGAGTTACAAGCCAATAAATTGTTTAAGCGCAGCGCATTTTCACTTTTCAATCTATATTTTCTAAACACAAAATCCAAACCTAACGAAACTTGGTAAACTTCGACGTGAAACATTGAGGCTATAATTAAAAACACTGCAACAATTTCATGAAGGAAGTTGGAATTTGGCATGCATAATTGGTTGGGCTAGCAAATCCTTAATATGGATTAGAAAAACCAACAGAAATGGCCACCAACTGACAAACAATTTTCAGCAGCTAATAACTAGACAGTGAACAGCCAATCATAATGAAATCTGGCATTCTCTTACAGGTTACCAAAATTAAGCTGTATTCAAAATATGTGAGAACTGGCTACAATTTGACAATATTATAAACCTTTCACGTTTCACGAATAACTTCTGAACTATAAATAAAATATAGTTTTCTTTTGAATCCTACAGTGCCCCCATATCATATATTCATGCTCCAGGGTTTATTACAATCCAATTCACATCCAATAGATTTCTTCACACCTCTTCTATGAGTAAAGCACTGTTGAGCTTCCTGTTGGAACAGTGTAGTGATGTAGTGAGAAGATTATGAGCAGGTTTGTGTACAGTAAATGATGGGATTGGGGAGATTCCAAAAAGGAATCAGACCTGACTGTATCAGATCTACTGGAATTTCAGGATTGTTTAATGACATCATCTCTTTCAACAAGGCTTCTTTTATTTACATTACAAATTGAAGGTTTGAACACACCTACTCATTCTTTATTATTACTACAGTATTTTTTCCATGTGTTAGAATAACAGTAAAGTCATCAAAACTTTAAAATAATACAAACTGACATATGGGAATTATGTAATACCTTTAAAACATGCTTGAAATAAGTCAAAATTATTTTTATTTAATGACACTCGGTTTAATATTTTGTTAACTAGTGCAAAGACCTTTAGAAAATAATGACTATAAAAATGCTCTTAAAACTGCTTAAACTAACCATAAATTCTCAATTAAGCAACATACATCCTGGGCTACAATAGAAGAACCAATCAAGAGGTGTCCTTTTTGTTAAGTGTTTGCTGTGCATCTCTTGAATTCACCTGCACTCCCTGCAGAATACTTTACATCTTATGCTACCATGGTAACACAAAAAAAAGTATCGCTTTCCACTAATTACCGAAACCAAGATTTGAATCATTAGAAAAGGCAGCATTGTTAGTGATAGACTTTATATCCTCATGGGAAACAGACACTTTTGTCCTCTGTAGAAGAGGGGTTTTTTTCTGAATTTTTCTGTAACCATCCAAACTAGAAAGGTATTTTCCTCCAACCAAAACTAAGTGTTTCGAAAATGCTCTCCATAACCAAGTTCTTTGGAAAACGATGACGTGTTCTTAGGAAACTAAAAATACATTTTCACAATTTACCGTAAACTGGATTACTGTGGATGTGGCCAAAGCTATGAGAACATTTTGGGCTATCTACAGTGTGTGTGTATAACAATATACATATGGAGAGAGGAACAGTAGATTTGTAATTAGCAATTATATTTAATTACTTTTGAATTGTTTTTTTGTAAATAAACATCTCATTGTAAATTTAATTGAATTTGCAGATGATTTGAATATGGTTTTATTGTACAAGAACAGCATCATATGTCCTCTATAGGAGACATCAAGACTTGAGTGTATCTGTATGCACCTGTTAGGGAGACACTACAGGTGAATTGGGTAAAACAATTAATAATATTCCTATGAAATATTGGTATGTGCAAAGTTTGGTTTATGTACAGTATGTCTAATGGAAATGATTTCTGAGATGCTGGCACGACTAGTTTAAACTTAATTCATACTAGTGTACATTCAAACATTTTTACTGACATCTTTGCGTGTTACATTTGACATGTTAAAGAAAAAAACTAAAACTGATAGTGTGTTAACGTGATCCATGGGGTCCAGGAGAGTATAAATAATCTTTTAACTGTGTAGAGGAGCTCAGAGGTTAGCACTGTCACCTCACAGCAAAAAGTCCCGGATTCGAGTCCTGGCTCAACTGGGTCTTTCTGTGTGGAGTTTGCATGTTTTTGTGTGGGTTTCTTCCGAGTGCTCCGGTTTCCCCAAAAATTCCAAAATACATGTATGTTAAGTGAATTGGAGACACTAAATTGCCCAGGTGTGAGTGAGAGTCACCCAGCCACTGGAGGTTGCATCAGAAAGGCATCCGGTTTAAAACCTGTGCAAAGTCAAATACTCGGATCACAGATGGTCCGCTATGGCAACCCCTAACAGGAGCAGCCGAAAGAATAAGTCTGACATATCTATCATATTTTATATATACATATATAAACATCCCACAAGTTTGCATGAAACTACTACCTCAGCTTCAAGGACTTTAACTTAAACAGTTTAAATGGAATGTGGTAAAAACAGGTTACACCCCTAAAATGCTATCTGTAGAAAGTGCAAGACATATCTGAGAGAGAGAAATGGTTGAGACATCAGGGAGCAGCCTGATTCAGTGTGAGAGGCAATGTGAAACATTAGGAGGGTTTGAGGAGACGATCTGAAGTGCTGCCGCCATTCCGTTGCCTGAGACACCGATGCTCTTTCAACGCAGCTGACCAATGCCAAAGCACTGCAATTGTGCTGGGACAAAATCACATGACCAATATTTGAGGAACACAAAAATATTGAGTGGGCTTAGGGTGGGCAGGTGTTGTCGAGGTGTTTGGGGGAGGAATGGACGCTTGAAAGACACACAAATGAAATCAAACGGCGAGCAGTCCATTGTATTGTGGCACTAACTTTAATGCTTGTTTAAGGGCCATTGCCGCAGCCAGGAAAATCCTTTGACCTTTAAAAATCTCGGTGCCACACAGTGTAATATTTTCAATGAACATATTTTGAAAGAAATGTGTAATCATGTAAAATATTTAATATAGTTCTAATAAAACTGAAAAATCTACAAAAATTTTTTTATAAAAAAAAGGTTATAATTATAATATTAATAATAATTGTATGATTAATTAATATTAATTAAATATCTAATTTATTATTGAATAAAAAATATAAAACAGTTCAACAGTTAACATATATATATATATATATATGGGCATAATACAAATTATTATGTATAACATAGTTATATAGTTGAGTGTCATGGCAAAGGATATGAATACTTATGTACATATGATTTTTTTTATTTGTTTTATTTTTAATAAATTTGCAAAGATTTCAAACAAACTTCTTTCACATTGTCATTATGGGGTATTGTTTGTAGAATTTTTGAATCCATTTTGAAATAAGGCTGTAACATAAAAAATGTGGAAAAAGTGAAGCGCAGTGAATACTTTCTGGATGCACTGTATACACTGCGGCCGAATTACAGCAGTGCTGATGTAAGGCCATATCACATGATTGCGAGTGTGATATTGCTTATATACAACAGTTCAAAGAACAAGTACATTTAAAAAATTAGGAAAAACTGAATACAGTCATAAAAAATGCATTTGTGCGTGAAACTACTTTATTACAAAACTGATCAGAATCTGCCGATGCTGGTTCAAAACAAATGATGTATCCAAACCTCCGTTAGTAATTCAAAATGTTCACTTCAGAAATAGTACCACGGCTTGTGCTGATTCTAACAACTCATTTGATAAACAAGGATAGACGGATGGATGTGTGTGTTTGTCTCTCTCTCTGTGTGTGTGTGTGTGTGTGTGTGTGTGTGTGTGAGAGAGAGAGAGAGAGAGAGAGAGATGGAGCATGTGCGATCACCTGTTGCCACACCCAATTAGAGATGCTTACAGCTTTCTGAATGTCAGTTTTCTCAGTGGAATATAGACTTCCAAGCGGGGTATTATTCCTCTCTATTTCGGGGTAGCCGGTGCGCAAAATTCATTCACAACGATGTTCTCCGCCATTTTAAACGGTACATATCCAATGTGGAAACTCAAGGAGCGCAGTTCTATGTAAACAATGACTAAGGAATTCACTTTACGTCAACAACTGGCTCATATTACACACAAAAATGAACTTTTGCCACCACCTGCTGGCTAACATATGTAATTGTAAAAAATTTTTAATAAAAGACAGTAACTCCTAACACATCTGCACTGCTCTTACACTTTAGTTTAGAACAGCACCAACACAAGCGGAGTGATACACACAGTGAATCGCCTGAGTGCTGATGCTGTCATATATATATATATATATATATATATATATATATATATATATATATATATACACACACACACACACACACAATGGACATAAAAAGTGTACACACCACTGTTAAAACAGCAGGTTTTTGAAATGTAAAAAGTGAAACAAAGATAAATCATATCAGAATTTTTGCACCTTTAATGTCCTGTGTACATTGATTCAGGTCTGGGCTCTGGCTGGGCCATTCAAAAAACATGAAATCTTTTTTTTTGCTGAAGCCATTCTTTTGTTGATTTGGATGTGTGCTTTGGATCATTGTCATGCTGAAAGATCTCTTTATTTTCAGCTTTCTAGCAGACGCCAGAAGGTTTTGTGCCAAAATTGACTGGTACTTGGAGCTATTCATGATTCCCTCCACCATCATTAAAGCCCCAGTTCCAGCTGAAGAAAAACAGCCCCAAAGCATGATGCTGCCACCACCATGCTTCACTGTGTGTATGGTGTTCTTTTGTTGATGTGTTGTTTTTGCGCCAAACATACCTTTTACAATTGTGGGCAAAAAGTTCAATCTTGGTCTCATTAGACCATAACACATTTTTCCACATGGTACTGGGAGACTGGATATAGGTTTTTGCCAGGCTTGGAAGTTTTGTTTTGTTTTGTTTTTTCGTCAGAAAAGGCTTGGTCCTGCCACCCAGCCCCATAGCCCACAGACGAACAATAGAGGAGATAGTTGTCACATGTAGGGAGCAACCAATACTTGCCAGAAAGAGCTGCAGCTCCTTTAATGTTGCTGTAGGCTTCTTGACAGCCTGCTTGACCAGTTTTCTCTTTGTCTTCATCAATTTTGTAGGGTCGTCCTGTTCTTGACAATGTCACTGTTGTGCCATAGTTTCTCTTTGTTGATGACTGCCTTCACTGTGTTAAATGATATATCTAATGCCTTGGAAAAAAGTTTTGTAGGCCTCACCTGAGCGATACCTTTCAATAATGAGATCCTGTTGATGCTTTGTAAGCTCATTGTGGCCCATGGCTCTTGTAGTAGCATGCAACCAATTAGATGTTAGAAAAATCCTACAAGAACAGCTGAGATTTATTTTGACTTCAGGTGAAGACGGTTGCGTACTATTTCACAAGCTTGATGATTGTTTGATTCTGAACACAGCCACATGCCCAGTTATTAAAGGGTGTGCACACTTATGCAGTTTGGTTATTCTAAGTTAATTATTTTAATTTTCTTTCTCTGAAATGTGTTACTTTGGTTTTCAGTGGCATTGCATAGGTTGTAATTTTTACATTAAAGGTGCAAAAGGTCTGATATACTTGATCTCTGTTTAATTTTTTTACATTGCAAAAACCTGCTGTTTTAACAGTGGTGTGTAGAATTTTTATATCCACTGTGTGTGTGCATGTATGCATGTAGATATATATATTTGTACCATTTACAATATTTACATTGATTTGTCTAACACGTGCTAAAATGGTACTGTCTCTTTAACAAAAAACGGCATTTCTGCAAACAGTGCATTTAAATGAGCACATGCTAACTAGAGAGAACAGAATGGCTTTACCCCATCTGTGTATGATGTAAACATTTACCAGCCAGTTGCCAAATATATTCACTTTAGTCTTATAGCGTGAAATTTGGTTGCAAATGCGAGTGATTTTCTCTCAATGTTGTAGAGGGTTGCACATTGAGTAAAAGATTGATCTTGGGATTTTAGAATCGATTTCGAGATCATTCAAATAAAGATCACGAATAATTGGAAAAACAATTTTTTTACCCAACCCCTAATTATGATCTTCATTTGAATGATCTCAATATTGAGTCTTAATTCCAAAGATCGATCTTTCACTCAATGCAAAACCCTCTACTACATTGAGAGGAAATCACTCACATTTGCAACCAAATTTCAACTAAAAATGTCTGTGATTAGTCACTGGCTGGTAAATGTGCAGATTACACTCAGAATAATTGTGTAGTTTTCACATGAAGTGTGCAGCAGTGAGATCCTTTACAACTTGTTGAGAGTAAAAGTTTGTTTGACTCATTATGTGTAATGTGTGTCCAAAGACGAGATCCACGTAACCCCTTGTTATTGAATACCGTCTCTTTAAATAACACTTCTGTTCTTTACAGTCAGTTGTTGATCAAAAACTACAAAAATAAACATTTAATTCTAATCATGCCTCACACAGATGAGGTAAAGCCATTGTGTCCTCTCTAGTTAACATGTGCTCATTTAAAGGCACTGTTTACAGAAATGCAGTTTTTGTAAAAGAGAGAGTACCATTTTAGCACATGGTCAACAAATAAATGTAAATACTTTTTATAATACTTTTTAAATAACAAAATGTATTATTTGCAATATAATTGGTGAAATACATGGATTTGCTCATTTTTCAAATGCTAAATGTGACCAAAATAGTGAAAAATCTATGAAATGTAATTAGTAAAAAATTATGTTTTCCTAATGTACCAAGTTAGAAGGTCCCCTGTATAATTAACAGCATAAATGTTCCCATATACATTGCTGTTCAAAAGTTTGCCTGAAATGTTTCTCATGATCTGAAGGCGTATGCTTAAATGATTCAAATTAGTGTTGTAGACAAAAATATATTTGTGCCACCATGTTAAATTACAAAACTAAAATTTAATTTAAAAAAAAAGAAAGTTTTTTAAATGGATGACTTTAACCGAGTAATTAAGAAAAGCAGCCAATAAGTGCCCAACATAGATGGGAACTCCTTCAATACTGTTTAAAAATCATCCCAGTGTGATTCCTCAAGAAGTTGGTTGAGAAAATATCAAGAGTACATGTCTGTAAATTCTAGGCAATGGGTGACTTCTTTGAGGATGCTAAAATATAACACAGATTTGATTTATTTTGGATTTATAATTCCAATTTTAATATTATTCTAAAATGTGCGAAAAAAATATTAATTGAATAAGTAAGTGTCCCTAAGTAACCAAATTGGCCTGGTTGCTTGAGGGGGTAGAGTCACATAGGGTTACCTCCTCGTGGTCGCTGTAACATGTTTCGCTTTCGTTGGGGTGTGTGGCGAGTTGTGCATGGATGCTACGGTGGATGGCGTGAAGCCTCCACGCACACTATATCTCCACGGTAACGCACTCAACAAGCCACGTGACATGATGCGCGAGTTGACGGTCTCAGACGCGGAGGCAGATTTATATAAAAAAATAAAGGACTTAAATATTCTTAAGTATCTGTTTCTCACCCACACCTATCATATCGCTTCAGAAGACATGGATTAAACCACTGGAGTTGTATGGATTACTTTTATACCTTCAAAGTTCTGGTCACCACTAACTTGCTATATGGACCTGCAGAGCTGAAATATTCTTCTAAAAATCTTCATTTGTGTGCTGCAGAAGAAAGACAGTCATACACATCTGGGATGGCACGAGGGTGAGTAAATGATGAGAGAATTTACATTTTTTGGTGAACTATCCCTTTAAGTAAGGCACAAGAACACAGACTGCCAGTCGTTTAGAGAGATCACTATTAGGGCCATCACTCTCATATCGAAATAATGAACATAAGAGCAGACACAGGTGAACCACACAACTGACACTGACAACATCCATAATATCACAACTCGGGCATTGTGATGCTATCATTACTATAAGCACAATGACAGTGGTGGGTTATTTCTATACACATTATTACATCAACTATGAACATGTTCCACTGACGTTTGATAACCAGAGAGTATCCACATTCTCCATACTTATTTTCAATAGTATATCTGTTGTTCTAACCTTTCGAAAATCGAACCTCATTAACTTTATTGTGAAATGTTTGCTTGACCTGTTGACAGATAGTAGACTACTTTGACCGTGGAGTACAGGAATGCCTACAATGATGATAGATCTTGTCTTTAAAAAAAAAAAAAAAAAAAAAAAAAACATAAATCGTTTAGCCGCACTTTAGTTTATGTTTGTTTATAGTGCAGCACGCGTCATGAATCCACCGCATTGCGAAATATGATTTGCAAACTTAATTTGTCTGCGATTCTATCGAAACCTGTTAGCAAACTATTCAGTACTTACCACATGCTCTTTCCATTTCTGCACATACAATATTTCGTCAAGTAAATCTGCTAAAGTGACTATGACAGGTGAGCGACTACGCGGCGCAAAATACCTAGAAC
Source organism: Moxostoma hubbsi (assembly GCA_032164185.1). NCBI lineage: Eukaryota > Metazoa > Chordata > Actinopteri > Cypriniformes > Catostomidae > Moxostoma > Moxostoma hubbsi. Next base: position 22,575,442 of record JAVLUX010000040.1, on the reverse strand, counting down.
TCAAATAAATAATCGATCGACGCACTGGGACGAATCCTGACGTCGGCACCCTGTCGACCAATCAGAGACTTTACGCACACGCCGCGTCGACATAATACAACATTTATTTACTGTCCTTGCTAGGTGGTTATTGTTTCGAAATTTGGGTAAATATTGAAATTACAACTTTTATGGCAATATTAGTTGTTTATATTGACAATAACTGAAATTTCTAGCGTTCAGGAGGGTTTTGTCGCGCTCTGTTGTCAAGGCAACCACTTACCGTCAAAATGCCATTTGGACCTCATCAAGTACCAAGAGCCTTTAATAAAAATATGTAGAGAAACAGATTACTCATCAAATTAAATATTTGAAATGTAATTATAATTTTTATCAGTTTATGTGCAAGCCTTTGGAGCTCGCGCCAGCTCAAGTGCATTCTGTCATTGTTAATGAAGGGCATAAATATTATTATTTGAAAAAAAAAAAGAAGATATATATTATTATTTGTTATTTTTGTTCAATTCAACTTGTCACTCAAATTGTCATGCTGATAATACAAGTATTATGAATATGATTTGTTGATTTGTGTTAAATTAGAAAAAAATAAGAGAAGCAAATTAATTAATGGTCTCAGACTTTTTATGAACCTTACTATACATAATCTATTGGCATAATTAAATACATGTTATTTAGCATTTATTTTAAAAGTTAATAGATTATTGTGGCAGGGCGGAGGGCGGGGCCGGGTCGTGAGGGCGGGGCCGGGGCCGGCCCCTAATCAGGCTAATCAAGTTTTTTTTATTAAGATATTATTTATATCATCAAGCCGGTTTTCACCTCCTTTCCCTTTAAATCCCTTTACAATTATATATCTATTATTATATATCAAAGTTTTGTAAATAAAAAAAAGAGCTTTTTTTCTGCCTTTTTCATGCAATACTTTTAAAGCTTTGCATAAGTTTAATTCGTGTGTTGTGAATCTGCAACTTCACATTAACACAAAGTAAATTTGATCTGCATTCTTCATATTTTTGCACTTAGATTTTGGCAGCATTTGCACCAAAAATTGCCAAAAACTATGCAAACCTGCAAACAGCATTATGCAAGTGAAGAAAGAGTATCATGAAATGCTAAATGTATTAACAATGTAGAATCAGTCTGCATGTATAAAAATAAACTATTGCAAAAGTGTAAATGATTTATGTTTGTAGCAAAAATATTAACAAACAATTACAATTAAATAAAATAAAATACAATTCAAGAAAAAAAAATCAGATACACATTTTCAGGGGTGTAGATTCCAGGGGGATGGGGGAGAGGTAACCCCAATAATCAAATCAAGCAAGTACGCCCCCTCCCAAATCTAGCCAAAGCCAAATCTACTCCCTTGCACATTGTTCCATCTTCTCTTTTGTTGGCGCTCTTTTGGCACGACTTTCTCACAAGAGTTTTGTAGCGCGAAGAGTAAGTTGGTCAACCTGCTTCATTTAACCAATCAAATGAGGTTTTCGTTGACCAGTTTACAACCTGATTGGTTAAATAAAGTTACAGTTAATCAACGTACAAACCTATAGCTGGCCGGAAGTGAACATTTTTAGTACAAAAAGTTTGAAATATTGATTTATTTATTACACACACCGAGCATTTAATTTCAGAAGACATTAACAAGGCCACTGGAGTCGTATGGATTACTTTTGTGTTTTGTGGTGTTTTGCAGCACAAGATGCCGTTATCTGAGGGGGCTTTCACACTGGGGACGTTTTCTGCAGTCCGATTCAGAGTGCGATTGTTCCTGGTTGACATTTCCGTTGAAGCAAAGAATTGTGGGTTGTGAGTGCCCACGAAGGATACACCTCATGCATCCTCAGAATTACCGTGAAAGAAGGTTGCATTTGAAGTGTCCTACTGGCTTTTCTGAAACGAGACAGCCTCGATGAAGTATGCCGCTGACAAATGCGACCTCTGAAGGACGCAGCCTTCCAAATGAGACACAGCCCGCGCTACAGTTCCATTGCAACCGTACTCAGACCACTTCCTACAAGTAGTCTCGGATTCGGTACCATGATGCGTTCCCCAGTCTGCATAACAGCTTTCACATTACCAAATTTTCATGTGAACCGTGCTCTGTTTTGAACTAAACTGCCAGTGTGAAAGCACCCTGAGTTGTCATCTGTGCATACTTCAGAGACATGTGGTATAATAACAGTCTAGCACCTGCGTCTGCACACATTGTACCTGCAAGACGAGACATGTTAAAAACATGACAGGGGGGTGCTTCGCCACAATACATCATCAACATATGGAGAGCATAGGAGTCATTTTACATCAATATCACCTCAAATAAAAATGTTATTGGGCTAATGCATAGCTATGCAATATTTCGACATTTTTATGTCCACATATCATGTGTAGAAGATCATATAATATGACAAAGTCCTTCGAACATGCTGAATATGTCAATTAAACATGGTGTGTGTGTGTGTGTGTCTGTAAAACAAATCTGAGGGGGAAAAAACAAGCATACAGTATATCAAAACAGAAATGGCGCCCTCTAGCGACCCATCAATGTAAATGATAAAGTGATAAATATAGCGTGACCGTTTCAAAGTGGTCAAAAGAGCGTTTTAGTGTAATAAATGCGCATACTAATCATATCTTTGTAAATGTATATCCAATATTACAACTTCGTTGTCATGCCACCGTAACGTCGGTATAAATCTCCAATTTTATTACACTAAAATTAAGTTAACACGCTACAATTTTAAAACAGTGTTTTTTAACATTTATGGACTGGACTCTGAACAAATCTAAATAATTTTTTGTGGTAATCATGTATTTAACCCAGAACTTTCCTTTAATTGAAACAACATGAAATAATAGCACTTAAGTCAAAGTCAAAGTTTTGCAGAATCCAAAAATAAAGGAGGAACCTAGATAATTCCAGCGTCTCGATATATTCCATATGGATATTGGATTCAAGAGAAAATAACTTTTTGACAAAGACTCCTTAACTTCACAAGAACTCTAACGACTGCTAAAACCCTCTCAAATTGCAGCAGTGATGATATAAATGACCCAGTCAGACCCACAATCCATCATTCCACATGGGCATTTCTTCGAGCAGGCAGTCGGGCTCGGTCTGGCAGCCTCTGCAATGCAGCTCTGGCAGTTTGTGGACGTGTGGGTAAAAGTTTTGTAGATGTGTTAGAAAGTACGATTGGATTATGTTGGTTGTGTGACTGTCGATGATTCAAAGTAGCCTCTGACCTAAATGGGAGAATATACATTTGTCAAAAGTCAAAGGTGTTTGGAATAATATGAATAAATGACAGAATATACATTTTGGGCTAACTAATCCTTTAATTACATGATGAGAACATACCATTGAGCTCTATGAGGGGTGACCACAGAACTAGTGGATGGTCTTTGTGGTTTGTGCAGGATTTGAGGAGACACAAGCTGAGATTTTACAATCATGGTACTCTGGGGTCCCAAGTTTGTCTGTATGGGTCGTGAATCAGTCACATGGGTTTCCTCTGACGGGCTTGGCATATAGATTTCAGTGTTATTATGAGGTCTGAGTCTCCTTGCACGGATTGGTGCTACCCTCCAGCCACAAGAGTTCGCTACGGCATTCGGAGGGGGTGAGGGTGACATAGTGCTGTCTGATGAAGAGGAAAGTCTGAATATCTCTGGAGACTCTGACCTCTGATGGTACTGATCTGAAAGAGGCACATGATACGATCAAATCCTACATATCTCGGTACAAAATTCTCAGTGTGCGAGTTACAAAAGGATTTTGTACTATTTCTACAGTTAAGGCGGAAGTATGTCATTTTCTCGAAAACTGTAAACACTGTCTCTGTGTGGCACTATGACAATTCATGTGTTTGTTTGGAGTGACATAATTAGACCTGCCCCAACAACATTACTCAGCAGTGCTGTGATTTGGGGGCGGGTCTCTCTGACTGTTTGACCAACAGCAGTCAGGGGCGTATTGAGAGCTGTTTTCAAAACATTGCTTATTTTTGCAATTCCGTTTGATTGATGCTAAGTTTCGCAGAAATTACATCAGCTTTAATTTGGATACACAACCTGTTAAGGTTTGTTTCACACAACCCAAATTGTGTGAATGAGAAAAATAACGTAACATGCCTGGTGAGGTAGACTGAAAGAACGAATCGGGAGAGGTATCTCTGTCTGTCCTTTCTCTTTCCTCTTCCTCCTCTCTAGTGTTGTCATCACTACCAAAACAATGATTGTAGCTGCCTTCGTCATCATCATCATCACTGTGGAGGATTTTCATTACCTGTGGCTGCCAGTCCTTTTCAATAGACAAAAGACGTCTGGCACAAGTCAAGAGAAAAACACAGTTTCCATCAAAGCACACATTAGTATCTACTAGGAAAAAAGTGTGCTTGAGTGTTGGTGGAAGATGGTTCAGTACTTATCATGCTCTATTCTCCAGCTTCTGAGCTCAGCAAAAACCACACTGCGATCTTGACTGCTCGACTCTTCATGGTCATACATGTGTTCCGGAATATAACTACCAAGCCTTGTGCTGGGTCGGGTTTGAGAACGGGAGTTTTGGAGCTAGACAGAGTGCGAGAAAGAATTAAATTAATTGGTTGAAAAACAGGTATAAACATAACAATCAAACAAAACAACTTGAACCCTAGAACCCTTTAATTTGTTAACTTTAAAGGAATAGTTTACCCTATAAAAGCTTAAAATGACAGTGAATGGGGAATAAAGCCCAAAGTATACTTCGGTTTTGACTCAAATGTTAAGCGTCTGCGTACAGTCGAATGCTCAGCTTTTCAAAGTATGCTTCATTTGACCGTTTGTGAATACACAGGCGATTGTTATATACTGGATTAATTTTCTTCAGGAATTTAGACCCAAAAGATGTCTTAATTTTCCTTCAGACTGGAGTTAACAAATGCAGGTCTCTCCTGACCTCAAACACATGTGCTTGATGTGCACATCCATTTGTTGTTGTTTTCAACTTCATCTCCTGTTGTTTACTGATTATAGTTTCTTCTGGCACTTCTTTGTGCAGCAAATGCTTAACTGTGAGTGTTGCCACCTTGTGGACACACAATTTAGTGCACATATACAGGCAAATGCGCATGCTGTGTGTGCAGAGTACACGTGGTTAAGGCCAAAACATTCTCTACGTAAGTATGTGAACGCAGACACGTCTTGCTATGCACACTCAATTTCACGCATCGTTGTGTTGTGAAATGCGTCAGAGTGCAATTCATAACCGAACGCAAGTACTCGCTGTATTCTCAATGTTGTCGCAAGGAATGCTACAGCGGATTTTCTTTTTTCAATCAAAACTCTCATGGCACAGCAGCAATTTGAGGAGAGACTTGCCAAACAAGTTAGATTATACAAACACATTTTTCTGTCATCTTTTCAGCAAATACAAAAGCACACTCCTCAACTGCCGACATGTTGACTCCACACATCTGGTTTCATGGCGTCTAAAAAAACTCTTTTGCCCCCTTGTGGTTCAAGGTTTGTAACCGCCAGAAAAACGCAAGAGCTCAAGTAATGTATGTACAACGGGACCACATGTTGGCCATGCATTGGCGAAGCTCTTGCGTCTGCATTTGTGTACTTGCGTGAAGTATGTTTAGGCCATTCGAAATACCGAGCCTCACGCATTCTGTGCTCGAGCACTGATGACGAAATTTGCTTCACGTGTCCTGTACGCGAATGCCTACCATTCGTGTCTGACCAAACAGGATTAAGGCTGTCACGCTCCAAAACAGACAAAAAAGCTCAATGAAAGAACCATAAAAGTAGTCCATACAACTTGTGCACCATTTTCCAAGTCTTTTGAATTCATATAGTAGCTTTGTGTGAAGAACAGAAGAACAGACCAATACTGAAGTGGCTGTTTGCTGAAGATCGCCCACCCGCCCCACCCCCCACTGTAGCACACAAATCTAATTTGCACTCATTCAAGTGTTAGAAAACACAAATTCTCACATGAACCTGTGAGCCACTCTGGACATGTTTCTCTTATTGTGCTCATGAATATGCTCATGAAATTTTTATATTCATTAAAAAAAATCATTTTGTGCTACACAGTATAAAGAAAGTCATATGATTTGGAATGTAGCTGAGTAAATTATGACATTTGGGTGAACTTTTCCTTAAAAGCCTTTGCTTAATATCTGATTCTTGGATTTACCTTTAATTTCTGTCTTCGTGCGCGAGCAGCCTGTAGAGGATTCCCACAGAGAAAACTGCCGACACCTGCAGAAACATTACCCGTCACAAATTACTGTGAAACATTGGGAGGTCAGGCCAATTGTCAGGTCAGAAGACAAGCTATTCAGCCACAGTGACTTCTTTCTAACAAATTACCGTTCACTGCCCTCAATGTGGTTGTTCACAGGTCTTGAGGTGGTGATGTGTGGCACAGGCAGAAACATTAACTCTTCACTCATTGAATGTCATGACTTACAGCTATAGAGATTTTTCATAATGGCTAGAAATTAGGGATGTGCACAGATAGACAACATTTGGTTTATCATTTATCAAAATCACTTTTCGGTTATTCTACACATGCAAAACAGTGTAACAGTGTCTGCAACACGACCCGATCTCAACAATTTCCAACAAACCATCGGCCTTTCTGTGTGGGTTTGGTTCTGTTTTTCAAGTATAGGGCGAGGATCAGTGATACTGACACACACTGGACAGGCATCTTTGACTGTTGGTCAATGGTGCTGGGTGTGGTGATCGAACTATCGACCTTCTGATTTTTAGTATCAGTCTGATTTACTCTTTCTGTGACAGACCAATTTTGAAAGTACTTTTTTTTTTGTCTTAAGTTACCTTTATTTTTTCCCCCAGAATATCCTGCTAGGTTGAAATATTTCTAATGATTTCTTATAATTGAATTTAATGTGAGATTTTAACATTTTAAGATGTACTGTATGTATTATGCTATTAAGACTATTTGCTGCTGTTTTGAGAATTGAGAAAATTCCATTACAATAAATAATCTTTATTCCCGTGTCCCGACTCCAGAGGAAAAAACGATTAACCGAATGTTAAAAATGGTAACCATGCACATCCCTACTAGAAATGCAATTGAAAAAAATTCCAAGAACAGAATAAGTGGCCTTGTAGACCAAAAACATTATTGCATCAGTCCCTGCTGTTTTTTTAATTGCTTTACTATGTAAACATGTACTAAAAGGACATCTTTAACATTTATACCGCATCTTTCAGTTTTTTCAGTGCCTCAAGCAGGAACACCATACTTTTTAAATGCCTTGGGTATTGACACTGACTACCACCCCTGGAGTCATGAGTTCGAATCCAGGGCATGCTGAATAACTCCAGCCAGGTCTCCTTAGCAACCAAATTGGCCCGGTTGCTAGGGAGTCACATGGGGTAACGTGGTCGTGATTTGTGGTTCTCACTCTCAATGGAGTGCATGGTGATTTATGCGTGGATTGCAGAGACTAGCATTAGCCTCCACGTGCTGTGAGTCTCTGCAGTGTCACACACAATGAGCCACGTGATAAGATGTGCGGATTGATGGTCTCAGATGCTGAGGAAACTGAGATTTGTCCTTCCCCACCTGGATTGAGGCGAGTCACTACGCCACCACCAATATTTAGAGCGCACTGGGATTTGGGCATGCCAAATTGGGGATTTTTTTTTTCATGCTGTTACATCTTGCTTTTTTAGCACAAGGATGTGTTCGGTGTGAACGGCCCATTTTTCTCTCTTCTTTCAAACTAAGAGTCTTACCATTTGTTAGATCACTGGCTTCATGTTCCAGGATGGCTAGTTTGGAGTCAGTCGAGCCTGGTCTTAAACCAGTGCAGGAAGTGAGAGGTCTGGGACTACCAGAGCGACTTGAGAGACTGCTGGAGGATGATCTCGGACTCAGGAGCTGGGCAGAACTAGGTCTGATGCCGCATACACTGATAGATCTCCCCCCTGATTGAGTAAAACATCCTTTAACCAACTGCTTCTGAATACACATATAGTTTAGAATACTCCATGACCCGTACTGAGAACAAAAATGACAGCAAGCAGGTTGCGAAACTACGGCGCAAGCTGAAAACTGCCATTGAAACGAATGGGGATGCAGATGGATAGCTTTAAATGGATGATTCAAATTGGACAAAACGGTCCTGGCAGATATTGGTTGTGTTTACCTGTATATGTCTGTTCCAGGCTGTCATTAATGGAGCAGTTTTTAATTGATTTTTTGAGAAGAGTCCAGTCCTCCAGTGGAGTTCTACAGCTTTGAGGTTTGTCTTTATCAACAGGTATATCATCCAGATATCTTAGCTGAGGAATAAATTCACAGACTGCAGACCTGTAGCTGTAGTCTTCCTGTTCACAAAATACACCAAATCAAATCTTAGATCAGACCTCAAATCATCCTTAAATTTTAAAAGCATGTCTGAAATGCCAACAAAAAGACAACGATACATAAAAGATAATCAGATTGATTTTCATACAATACTTTTTGCTGTGAAAGGCCATGCAAACACCCAATTCACAGTGAAGAGGTATAAGTCAACGACAGAGAGAAAGAAATGAGGGCATCCTTAATTTACCACTTCATGCATATTCTAAGCAGTTTATTCATTCACTGCAGGCTTGCCCCAGTTCCTGGTGCTGACTGAAAACAAACTGATTTACAGGGCAGCAGAAACCAGCTAGAGAAAATGAACTGAGTGTGAGGAACACTGTCTTCAGCCCTCTTATATGGTGTGCATAGCATGGGGTTTTAATAAAATATGCAAAGGCCAAAATCATTAGGATTATTGTTTTGATCAAAGGGGCAATATGCACCAATATGCTTGAATATACAACTCTTAGACCTCACTGTCTTACACCATGTCCAAACAAGGTGCAAAGCGTTAAGTTTCCATCAACATATATTTTTGTCTGTCCACACTGAAATCAGAAAAGCTGCTTTCATATTTCTTTCCTATTCATATTTACATCAAATATGATACACGTCATAGAATATCTGATGTTTAATATACAGTACAGTCATGACAATTCTCTGAGAAGTTTTAAAGTATTATAGTCAGACATGCTGCTGCTGCATAAGTAGACAAGCATGCAATCCTTGAGCAGCACTAGACAAATGGTGCTGGGGAGGAGGAGGGTTTCTGTGAGAAAACTCTAGGAATGAGCTGCAGTTAACCGGCTTACCTGCAAACAACTGAGGCAATTTAAATGTTAGACAAAGAGAGATTACGCAAGTTGATAACATGTCAAAAGACCAGCTTGCACCATGTAGAGTTTCATGACTGAACTTTAAATGTGTCATACTGTAATATATTTCCTGTAGCACCTTGACAAAAGTCTACCGAACATTTCTTAAATAAACTTAAAATATGTTTTGTTCTGCCTAAATGTAAAGGGGGGAAGAACCACAATGCAGAAATACACTAGCACCAACATTTTCATTTATCTTTTCACATTTCCATCTCAGATCTCTAATGTAATGCATATTAATGTGCAATATCTGTAATGGATGGGGCAGGGCAGCATTAGATCAAGCAGTTGAAATATAAGTAATAGCTATTTGATGGCCTATGGAGCCGTCATTATCTGAAAGGGCCATTAGTCTGGTCTACAGAGAGTGAGTTCAGCACAGAACATTGAACCACAGAGAAACACTTAGCCTTACCAAGCAGAAACATACATCTCTCTTGCCTCTAATCTGCTGTTGTCTTACCATAAATTTTCAATAATCAATGTCATACAATCATTCAAATCAATGTCATACAATATGCAATTAGTGGTATTGGACATGATGTCATGTTAAAAAAGGATTAAGCAACCACAATAATCTTGATGTGTTGACAACACTGAGTGTGGTGTTTGCTCATGTCAAACTTTCCACTGTGATGCTAGGGTGATATGGGTGGTTTTCCATAGTGTTGGTAGGATGTTCTGAGTAAATGCTGGGGCATTGCTAGGTGGTTGCAGGTGGTCGCTAGGTGTTCTGGGTTGTTGCTGAGGTGTTGCTAGGATGTTAGTTCATACAAAACTCTCCACTGTGATGCTAGGAGGTTGTGGGAAGTTTCCAGACCATTGCTATGCGTTGCTAGGATGTTCTGGGTGGATGCTGGGGCATTGCTAGGTGATTGCTAGAGTGTTCTTAGCGGTTGCTAGGGTGTTGCAAGGTGGTTGCTAGGGCATTCCTAGGTGGTTACTAGCCAGTTCTGGGTGGTTGCTGGGGCATTGCTATGTGGTTGCTGGGGCATTTCTCTGTGGTTGCTAGGGTGTTTTTGGTGGATGTTGGGCATTGCTAAGTGGTTGCTAATATGTTCTGGGTGGTAGCTGGAGCGTTGTTAGAAAATTGCTAGGTGGTCGCTAGGGTGTTCTTGGTGGTTGCTTACTGACCCAATCAAAAGAGTTCAACCCAACTCTCTATGATATTCTGGTCTCTAGGTATGGCTCGGGACCCTCCTTTAATATACAGTCTATGGGTTTTTAAAGCATGTTTAATTGTCCACTAGGTGAAAATTATAAAAGCACTACTACACCTCTCCTTAACAAGCCACATTCATGTCGGTAGCACAGTCTTTTATGTCACTGATTTTTTGTGAATTGAATCAATGATTTACAAACTACAGAGAGAACAGTGGGAAAACAAATTAGGAAGTAGCTCACTGACTAATTAGAATTGGAATACCTCTTTATCCTTTACCTCTGATGCCCCTGGACTGCAGGTGGTGCACACTGGGTTTCCCTCTAGGGAAAGGGTTCTGAGCTTTGCAAAATGGCCCAAATACCACACTTGGGACAGATCATCTACATTGTTCCCCTCCAGATCCAGCAGCTCTAGATGTTCCAGAATGCCAAGTGGGCTCAGATCTGATATGTTGTTGTACGGTACATACAGTTCCTATATATAACACATTTATTGTTAATGAAGTCAGTGATACATTTATTAAGTGCCCCTTTAACTTTTATACCAAAGGTTATAAAAAAAAAAGGATGACATATGATATGTCCCTGTTGCAAGTCAGCATTGCAACCCATTTTATGTATTTCCAAGTAAAACAGAATTTTCACTTTTGTTGTGAACTGTTCTTTCAGCCTTTTAACTGTTCACATTTTTAAACTTTGTTTGATACCTTTAAGGACACAAAAGAAGCAATTCCCTCCAGGTCGGTCAGACCGCAACGAGCCAGCCATAAGACCTGCAGTTGGGAAAGACTGGTTCCGAGGTCCCTGAGGAAACACTGAACAATAAGCAATCATTCCCCTCATCTTCTACAGCAGCATTCCCTGATTTATTTCCGCTATCCGTGCCTTGGATCCTATTTTCTCCAGCAACTCAGCATCCCAAAGCAGGAAATGTTTTTACATCTTTCAAGTCCCCTGCGAGCTTTGAGCTCACTAAGTAACCCTGTTTGTAATCACTCCTCCTTTTGGAGAGTTTCAAGACATCTGTATAATTACACTGTGAATCCAACATATGCAGTCAATCGCCCATATCCTCCCTTGGCCTTAAGAGTTATGAGACAGCCATTGACATAAAGTACAGTTTTATAAGCAGCTAATATACTTTAGGCTTCAGGAATAGTTCAAACCAGGTCTCATAGAATCATGTTACTATACCACACTTTTTCTGATTTCTGCTTTTAGCGCCACTAGTGTTCATTTCACCACAAAACTGCCACGATACTTACAAACGAGCCACGGAAAAATACTTTTGCAAAAATGTTGGTATAGTAACGTAATTCTATAAGCCCAGGTTGGAAAAAGAGCAGCCAGTACTTTATACAAAACATCTCCTTTTGAATTCCACAAAAGAAAGAAGGTCATGTGGGTTTGGAACAACATGAAGGTGAGTAAATTATGTTAAAACTGTTTCTTTATATATGTAACAAAGTATTTTAATGGAAATAAAGGTCTCACCGAAGAGAAAAGATCAAACTGTTGTTCATTTTCAGCTGTGCAAGCTTAGGCAAGTAGACACCTGTGAGACAAGAGAAAAAAGAACTGAAATGCTCATCTGACGTTACAGATGTCCCCATTCATGCTCTATCAGTGTGATATGTCTAAACACATATGATGATTTTCATTTGAAATCACATTCTCTAAACATATGTAAGTTACTCCTGAAGCCATGTAGCTCTGCTTTGTCTCAGTACTTATTACACAACCTTGGCTTTCAAGGTGTCCTTTGACACAGGATGGATGCAGGGTGCATAAAAGGAGACCAGACTGGGGGCTTTGAAGAAAATATACCAGAAAAAAATATAAAAATAATAATTATTTTTTTTATTTATCATGGAACATGCTCAAGTTAAGAGCGCTTTAATGTAATAGTGTTGATTACCACCACAAATAATTTAGACTCGTCCCTTGTTTATTAAAAAAAAAAAAGAAGAAAATGTGGTTACAATAAGGCACGATGTAAGTAAATGTTGATAAATTCTAAAATACACACCATTTGAAAAGTATTGAAACACCATTTCCACTAGTTGACCACATTAAACGTGTTAACATGATTTTAGTGTGTTAACATCAGGGATTTACCAGTGTTACAGCATTTAACAGATTACAGGGTTTTAAACAAAGTTGTAATAATAGAATAGAACTTGACACAGATATGGTTTTATTTTATCACACTAAAATCATGTTAACACGCATATTGTTTATTTCTCGTGGCTATATTTTTGAAACACATTGTTTTTTAACGTTTACAGATTGACCCAATTCACTTCTATTTTAAATGCACACTGTAACACAGATTTTTGCTTTTTAAAACACACATTCATTCAAATTATAGTCTGCATAAAAATTAACTATATAGGACTGTTACAATTTTTTTATATTGTTTTTTTTTTATTTATTATTATTTCCCATATATGTATATATATATATATATATATATATATATATATATATATATATATATATATATATATACAGTTGAAGTCAGAAGTTTACATACACTTAGGTTGAAGTCATTAAAACTCATTTTTTAACCACTCCACAGATTTCATATTAGCAAACTATAGTTTTGGCAAGATTGATCTACTTTTTGTATGATACAAGTAATTTTTTCAACAATTGTTTACAGACAGATTGCTTCACTTTTAATTGACTATATCACAATTCCAGTGAGTCAGAAGTTTACATACACTAAGTTAACTGTGCCTTTAAGCAGCTTGAAAAATTCAAGAAAATTATATCAAGCCTTTAGGCACTTATCCAATTAGCTTCTGATATGCTAATTGTCAATTGGAGGTGTACCTGTAGATGTATTTTAAGGCCTGGCTTCAAACCCAGAGCCTGTTTGCTTGACATCAAGGGAAAATCAAAAGAAATCAGCCAAGACCTCAGAAAAAAAAAAATGTGGACCTCCACAAGTCTGGTTCATCCTCGGGAGCAATTAACAAATGCCTGAAGGTACCATGTTCATCTGTATAAACAATAGTATACAAGTATAAACAACATGGGACCACGCAGCCATCATACTGCTCAGGAAGGAGATGCATTCTGTCTTCTAGAGATGAACGTAGTTTGGTGTGAAAAGTGCAAATCAATCCCAGAACAACAGCAAAGGACCTTGTGAAGATGCTGGAGGAAACAGGTAGACAAGTATCTATATCCACAGTAAAACTAGTCCTATATCGACATAACCTGAAAGGCTGCTCAGCAAGGAAGAATCCAATGCTCCAAAACCACCATAAAAGCCAGACTACAGTTTGCAAGTGCACATGGGGACAAAGATCTTACTTTTTGAGGAAATGTCCTCTGGTCAGATGAAACAAATATGAACTGTTTGGCCATAATGACCATCGAATTGTTGGAGGAAAAAGGAAGAGAACAAAGAACACAATACCAACCGTGAATCATGGGGGTGGCAGCATCATGAAGGAGGGGCTGGTGCACTTCACAAAATAGATGACATCATGAGGAAGGAAAATTATATGGATATTTTGAAGCAACATCTCAAGACATCAGCCAGGAAGTTAAAAGTTTTGTTGCAAATGGGTCTTCCAAATGGACAATGACCCCAAGCATACCTCCAAAGTTGTGGCAAAATGACTTAAGGACAACAAAGTCAAGGTAATGAAGTGGCCATCATAAAGCCCTGACCTCAATACGATATATTTGTGGCCAGAACTGAAAAAGCTTGTGCGAGCAAGAAGACCTACAAACCTGACTCAGTTACACCAGTTCTGTCTGGAGGAATGGGACAAACTTCCAGCAACTTATAGTAAGAAGCTTGTGGAAGGATACCCAAAACATTTGACCCAAGTTAAACAATTTAAAGGCAATACTACCAAATACTAATAAAGTGTATGTAAACTTCTGAAAGAAATAAAAGCTGAAATAAATAATTCTCTCTACTATTATTCTGACATTTCACATTCTTAAAATAAAGTAGTGATCCTAACTGACCAAAGACAGGGAATGTTTTCTATTATTAAATGTCAGGAATTGTGAAAAACTGAATTTAAATGTATTTGACTGAGGCGTGTGTAAACTTCTGACTTCAACTGTATATATATATTGCATCTGGCCATGAAAGCATGTGTTTCAATCTCACCAAAGTTGCCCAGAGTGTCTTGTCGCGTGTCAACACATATTTCCAGTGAGGTCACTTCCTGTAGATTGTCAGAGCCAGAGAGGATTTTCTGAAAAACAATCAAACCTAATCAGGAAACTTTGCACGCTTGCTCTTAATTGTATATCACCCAATTCAAAGGACACTTTTAATGTTTAATCTCAACATTAAAATCCTACCAACATCTCTTGAGAAAGACACAGTTCAACCGTCATAGGTTCAGATTCCTCAGAGTCAACAGGTGTTGGGTTTAATATACCAGATCCACTCAATTCAGTCACAATCGAGCAAGCTGAGATGGGTCTCTTCTTTATGGAGGCTTCACTCATCATTTGTAACATTTATTTTACCTGACCTGAAATCAATAGTTATAGATCAAGATTTTAGGTTAAAATGAAATTTATTATATAAAGGAAATGTTTTCAAGTTTTTAAGTGTTGTGACTGGCAGTGTTGGGTAAGTTACTCTAAGTTACTCTTTTCAGTTACTCTGAAAAGTAATTAATTACTAACTACTAATTACATCTTCTACAGTGTAATTAGATTAGTTTACTAATTACACTGACTGAAAAGTAATTGCATTACATATTACTAATTACTTTCTAAAACCCCTATCAACCTCTACCAGATGAAAAAAACAATGATATACATTAAATTGTTCTTTATAATTCTTTCAAATATATAATGTAAAATCAAATAAATTATTCATGAACTGGCCAAAGAATTTACGGGGGCTGCATTTAATTAGAAAACATACATTTTAACATTAGACTTTAAATTTTGATTTTAAATTCACTATAGTTTTATATAGAATTGCTCTATAGTAATCTATGCATAATTTAACACAATTACATCAGAAGTAACTGTATAGTAATCCCTTACATTACATTAATTACGTAGTGATGTATTACACCCAACACTGGTTCCTTTAACCCTTCCTTGGTCCTGCAGAACTTTAAAAAGGGGTCAAGATGAATTTGGTACTTTATTTCCAGCAGAGAAACTCCCACATGCCAGCATGTATTCAAATAAGTAAAGCATATACATATATATATATATTATTATTATTATTATTATTATTACTTATATTTTACTTATATATTTGTGTAGTGGTCACAATATAAGACTGAATAAATGTACCTTTAAATAAGTTAAATTACATTACACATTTATAAGAATGCTAATAAAAGAAAAAAAACTGCTATTTTATCATTAGGGCAAATGTTCAGTCAGCAAAATAGTGTAAATATAAGTAAAAATGTAAATAAAAATTAATGGCTATTTTTCTTTGTAGAATTATGTGCCATGTCAACTCCCCAAATAAATAACGTTCCATGTTCCATAGCAATGCAGGAGCAACTCTAGGGAAACAGCCAATTCTATTCTTTTTTTAGTTAAACTGGTCGAAATATATATTTGCTTTGTACCTCCAGACAGATTCATTATATTATCAATTATATATAAGTCTTACCTTATGAGTCTAAACAACGTGTTATATTCGGTGTTTTAGCATGTCTGTTCTGCTAGTCGAAAGTTTGCATAGCAACGGAACGTACTTCCTGGATACGGGGAAGGGCACGTCCCACGTGGGAATTTTAGACCACACAAATATGTTATTTGTTAGTTTGTTTGTTTGAAATAATAACGGAATTAAATAGATATGAACCCTGAATTAATTTAAGTCCCATTAAGCTTTTTTCGTGTCCATTGTGATTCCTAAAATTGTTATAAAGGCAGTTTGAAATTATTCAATCAGCCCCAAAAGGTCGATATGATGTCGTCTTTTGAAGTGAAAATTATCAGTAAAAAATATCGATAGTAAGTATAACACAATTCGTGCGTGTCCATGCTATTGCTGTTAAAAATAAATATCCAGTTCATCAGCTTCAGCTTCATGGAAGCTACGGCTCGAAGATGTAACTCATGAATATTAATTATATTTCATTACGCGAACCCAGTAGACATAACGGATTGTCTGAAAGTCATACTGAAAGCTAAGTGGACGCATGGTTCATGAATATTAATTAAATCACATCGCTGACCCTCCAAGATTGACCCTCCAAGACTGTTGGATTGTAAGATTCGGAAAATTATATTGGCACGTGTGGTAAATTTTTTTTGTGTATTTGATGTGACATTTAAAATATATATATATATATATATATTTTGCATATATATTTTGATTATATATATATATATATATATATATATTATACAGTAGCAAATACCACATATACATAAGAGACTGAACGAATTTCTCATTTTGCCAACTAATGTTAGCACTACAAATATGTAATGTATTCTCATTGGGAAATTTAGTTAATTTTATAGTGTGGGATTTTTATTATTATCAATATGACATGTACAAATAAAAGTTACAAGTAAAAAAACGTCACCAAGACATACTTAATATTCATATGCTTAGCCTTGGCCGTAGTAGGAATTGAAATTGAGCTGTCGGGGCGGTTCGGTTTGTCGTGTGGGGCTGGGCGTAGGCCACACACACACACACACACACACACACACACACTACAGCGGAGCACATTGTTCACAGTGTACTGTCTGCAGTATCTGTTTCAGTCCAGAAAATCTCGAATTAAACGATATCGGCTGGTTAGTGATTGTTTTCGGGGTAACAAAGGTAAGGTGAACATTTCTTGGCTTTAAACGCACATATATATTTTGATTGCAATGTAATACTGTAGCATGAACAAGTGAATACATTCACAGTTGCAATACTGAGAGTTGTTTACCTACATGTTTATATCTAAATATATATATATTTCACACACTCATGGTTGGTATATTTAGATTTTGATTTATTAGTGCATCTTTGTAATTGCATGAAAATGTACATGTTTGGAAGATCAGTGCACGGATGGTCTATAGATTGAAGTACTGTGTAGTTTTCTTTCATCTGTGTCTTTAATCAATGTTTAAATTGTTTAAATTGTTTCTTGAATAGAAAGCTCAGATAATGTTTTGGTTCACCCTTCACAGTGAAACCTGCTCAAGCATCTGAACACTAAAATAAAATCAGTTTACATTGAATCAGACTCTAATAATCGATCAAAAAACTGATCATTGCTTCTATTACCGAGAACGTCCAGTCAAACGATTTTACGTGTTGCTTTGAATGTGAACATGTCTATATAAAACTATTTGATCCCTGACATAGTAACTTCAATTATATTTGTTAAGCTTTGGTGGCATCCATGTGACAGTTACGAGTCTGTCTGTATAAACTACTAGGGTGACGCCCCATAGTACTGGTCGAAAAAATTACGAATTCTACTAAGGTGAAGACATGGCTAATTCATATTAATTAGCTCGCGCGAGGCTGTTTCTTAGCCTTCCAATGGCAAGGATGGTTTCTTGAATATAAATCAGTTTGTGCTAACGTTGCGTGGTAGTCTTCTAATGGCTCGGTTCGACTCATGAATAATAAGAAGAGCCTTTGCCATAGTAGGATTTGTAACGTTTCGGCTGTGGAAAGCAGTGCGGAAGTTTCTTTATAGGGTAGACAAGTTCAGTGCGCTTAAGTAGTCAAAAGAACAAAAGTTTTATATTTTTAGATCGTCCTTAGTGAATTTTAGGGATGCACCCCTCATGATTTTTTTTATGGCCGATTCCGATTGCCGATTGTTTACAAGCAAATGGACTGATACCAGATAACAGACAAGACAAAATGAAAGAGTTAATCAAAAATATGTTTTTTTGCTCTTTATCAGGCCAACTGGCATTACACGAAGAAAATAAATCTGTTGCTGAAAGAAATTAGAGGCAACAACTACACATTAAGCACAACGATGCAAACAGATGTGCTAGTTGCGTACATGTAGCATCAGCAGTCGTTTTGTCGTAAATTAGTCAAATAAATCAAATAATACATCAAATCAAGTTTAATGCTATGAGAAAAACATAAAGATGCTACTGCAGTTGTTTTTAAATCAAATTATGTCAAAGTAATTTTAAGATATATTGAAATGACAATCCTATACAGAACTAGGCGACACTGCCTTTACTTTATTTATGACTTTTCTTTCAACAGTGTATGTGCTATTTATTTATTTTGTTCTTCCCAATTTGGAAACGCTATTTACCACGGCATCCACGCACAACTCACACTCAACCCACATTATAGCGACAATGAGGAGGTTACCCCATGTGACTCTACCCTCCCTAGCAACCGGCCAATTTGGTTGCTTAGGAGACCTGGTTGGAGTCACTCAGCCCACCCTGGATTCGAACTCGTGACACCAGGGGTGGTAGTCGGTGTCTTTACTTACTGAGCTACGTTATCATTACAAAAAGAAGCATTTCAGATTTTTTGCAAGCTAGTCCGTTTCTTTTCTCATCCACCACATGAGAAGCTGAGCTGAACAAACATTCACTGTCTACACTCGTGCAGGGTGCAGACAGGTACGCTCGCTCAACTTCAGCAAGCCCAGGAAAGCATCTCTTATTTGTGCTCCAGTAAACCAACGCCTGTTAGCGTCTTCGTATATGCGCCTCGGACAGGTGGCTCTGCATCTGCAATGCTGTAGGGCTACCCATGACATGAATCTGCTTAGAATTTTCTTCCAATATCTCATCGTGCATCGCAGACAGAGAGCTTTCTCTGCGTGGTATTTTCTCTACTGGCGCATCAGTGCTTTCCTCTTTGCTCCCGCCTTCAGCGTGTCCTGTCTCTGGCCTCTGTTCTCCTGTCTCTGTTTGTAACACATTCTGAAGCATTTCTCATATTTATGTTTGACTGTGTAGGGGAAAATCGGTCCTTGTACCTTTTTGTTTAAACAAAACAATATCATTGATTACATTATTATCTAGACAACCTGCATTTTTTCATAATTATTAGAACTACACGTATACTATTAATTCATATGTATATGCATTTAAATGCTATTTTAAATACATAATTCTGCTAGGCCTGTTGTTGTTGTTGTTTTTGATTATTAGTAGCCAGTTATTATTGATTTATTTATTTTATCCCCTTTTCTCCCAATTTGGAATGCCCAATTCCCACTACTTGCCTATTGTTGCATATTGCATGCATAGAAAGTTTTAAACTTTATTTATAAATGATAATTTATTACATGATTTATTTGCAAATTTAGTGTATAAGAAGTGGATACCTACATTATACAACATTTAATTTTCTACCAATTTTAAGAGAGTGCACTCAGTGTAGGACATTAGATTTGGGCCAGTAGACAGATGTAATGATCTGGCCAGTGATGGTTATTTTAGGGGATGATGTCAGTAGTTTGCCTAGTCTGGATCTGTTATGGGTCCTCCGCGTTTGATTGCTTTATCTCCCATGTTAGGTTACTTTTACCATCAGTAGCTGACAGGAAATCTCTTACTGCTGTTGTAGGTTTGCGGCTCAGTGAAAATTGATACTTAAAACTCTGTTGGGACCATCTGACAATGGCGCTCTCCCTAACATAGCTAATGTTTAGCAATATGAAATTTAGAATTAATGTAATTGCTGTGGCAAAAACGCTTTTAATGATTATGAAAATAATTGGCAGTATTTTCTTTTTAAAACCAATACCAATGTTTATGTTTGTATGTCTCCATAATCAACATTCAGAACCATTATTAAATAATTGTTTTATGCCTTTTTGCTGGCATAACTCATTAATTAAGTGTGATTAATTATATAAAAAATTATGTTAAAAAATTATGCAATTAATCATGTCCCGGGACCATAATATGGAAGATTCCTACCATTATAGAAATTCAAGCTTAAAGCACCAACCGTATTCAGCAAGGGGCAGTAAGCAAAACTTCAGCTGTATTGGCAACGCATAGCTGTACAGACTACAAACCATACTTGCCTTGCTTGACACTAGCGATAGCACAAGATGATTGAATTATTGTAATTTTAAGGGCTTTCTCAGCAAATATTTATATATGCGATTAATTGTGATTATTTCAATTGATTAATTGGCATCTCATGTAATTAATTCAGTTAACAATTTAGATTAAAATTCGATTGACAGTTGATATTTACTCACCCACCAGATGGCATCACTTATTGGTAGATTTACAATTTGAAACATCTGTTAAACAGATTATTGGTCGATATCTAATTGACCCTTTACTAAGCCCCGTAGGCGGAGCTTAGTGAAGGGTCAGTTGGAAATTTCGTCTCTTCTTATGTATCATACATTGACTGAAAAATGTATACTGTGAATGGTTTTTTTCAACACCATTTAGATTTTTACATACTTTTACAAACATACTGTAAACAAATTAATGCAAATACTTATTAATTTCACATGTAGTTGCATTCTGAAATCTGTCAGTATGCATAACATGTTCATAAGACATTTGTAACATAATACAATTATGTGTTTTGTTTTTGCAGTGTTGCCGTTGATGTGCATTAGCATAAACTGCCTATTTCTGTGGTCAGTTTTCTTTTTCAGGTCAACTACTGTCATGGCGGTGCGATAGCTAACTTGCTCAGCAAGATTCTAAAGGTGAATCATGTAATATCTACGCAAATAGTGGCACCACATGGAATTGCAAAAATAATGATAGTTTTCAAACTGGTTTCTCAAACACTCCCTGTGTTTCCCATTGGTTGAATAAACATTGTCCAGCCTTAAACTCATGCCATTGGTTGAGCCAGTGTTGCATTGTCAGAGCTGGTCAGGATGCTCAAATAAAGATAGCACCACAGTTTATACAGTTTTCGTGGAAATCAGCATACGAATGGCTTACTTATAGTTCTCTGCTGATTTAGCTAGGATAGGAGAAAATATTTAATGTTGAAAACATTAAACCTATTATGCAGAATTCATAGTTGGCAGTGTGTGTACACAACCACCCTACAATGTTAAAAGTCCATCCACTCCTCTTTCTTATATTTCTATTAATCAAAAACAGTGTGTCAGAATGAATGCTTTTCGTTTCTGCTCTAATGTGACATCACGTTACAGGCCTCACCCACGACTGGTGACGGACTCCACCCTATTATCATAGATCCTCCCCTGAGTGATCTACACACAGTCCGCCATTCATTTTCCCAGTGGGCCGAGCAGGTGTGGACTGGCCATCAGGAGTGCCGAGCAGGCCAATGGGTCGGCCACGAAACGGGCTGAATGGGCCGTGATAAGATAAAATGAGCCGCCGCGTTATGCAGAACGGACCACAAAACTGTGCCGTGATATGCAGAAAAGGACAGCTTTGTATTTAGTGGTGTTTACTAAAGCCAGCATCACTATTATTATTGCTCATACTTAGGTCTTGGATCCAAAAAAATACTAAATGTCAGGGTTCAGCCACTTCTGTTGGTTTTCTTTATATCTCTTTGTGGCTGAATTCATGTTTTGTGTCATGTTCTGTGAACACATGGCTTTGATTGGTTTCATTGCCATGTGTTCTTATGTCTTGTCATTTGTTGTGTGACTGCACTTGGCTTAGTGTTTTGTCATTGTCATGTGCACTCGTGTCAGTTCAGTTGTGAGTGATACCCCGCACCCTTTGTTACCTATTTATCCGTTTATTTGCTTCACCTGCCTTCCTTTGTTACCCTCCTCATTTCCTTCCCTATTTAACCTCCCTGTTTTACTGTCTACAACTCATAAACACAGCATGACCATAATTTGGTAATGTTTGAGTGAAGAATTGCATTCCTTATTCCCAAATATTTCTTCCCCAAAATGAAGAATTCTAAATGTAACCTTTAAAGAATCATAAATGTTAAGAGGAGTCAGAAATGGAACAGGAATGTTTAAATTCTGTACTATTCCCATCCTTATAACACCTCTGCGTTTTACACGGGCAAGCACTGCTCACATTTGTTTCAGAACATGTAAACATCTAGATCTTTTCTAGTTCAATTACATTTGGTGCAGCAGAAATTACATACTTTATTTTTTTTTAATAATGTCTTCTTATTTGAAACGTTTGTTGGAAGCATACTTTGTCTTCCTCTGAAGTCCGTTGATTTAGAATGTTTCTGGGTTTGAAGTACATACTAAAGACATTACAGTATTTCACAAAAGGGTCCAAATATGTACCCATTAGACAAGGTGTTTTCTCAGGATTAGATGGTTTATTCCCAAACAATACATTACAATGGGGACTCATTAGGACCTGTTTGAAGCCACATGACACTTCAGCTCTAATTATGAATCTTAAAAGGAAGAGTCTGGGAAAAATCCATTGGGATCTCGAGTGTCCCATCTATTTTGGTCTCTACTGATCAAATGTTCATCCCAATCAAAATGTTAAAAATTCATATGGCTTTGTATGTGTATTATTAATCCAATCCATCCCTCACTGTGGCCTAGTTTAGTTGAATGTGTTATTCAGATGATGGTCTATTATGACATAAAATGTGCAAACATGCCACATATTGAAAGTGAAAGTTTCACTACGCTCAACTCTTCTGGTTTTGCACAAGTGCATGTCAACATGAACATCACATACCACATTTTTCTGACAAGGACTTTTTTGGCTTCTACTGTCTTCTTATTTAACTAGATGGTAAAGCTCAACGTTATGCTTGAGCACATTTACTTGCCATTTGAAATCAAAAGTTCCTCATTGTCTCTCCATAAATGTTCCTGGCCTTCATTCGTTCAATTCATCATTGTTAATGCTGTGTTGAAACACTTTAAAGTTTATTCTTACAAAATTGGAAACCGTGTTTCCCACTGCATTTTGTGAAACTGTGGTGGGTGGACCTCGGACCCTCAAGGGGGGTTCCGGGGGCATGCTCCCCCATAAGAAAACTTATGGGGGATAGTTAAATGCTATCTGGTGCTCTTTAGGATAAAAATTAAGAGGCTAGATCTATGAAGAACTTTGTGCTCTTGTAAACAATTTTGTGCTCTAGTGAATATTGATGACATGGCAAAAAGTAACACCCACAAAGCATGGTAAACGAGACCATGAGAGGAGTTTAATGCAGTTCACAAATGATCAAAACACAAAATCGACTAGAGCCTAACCAACTTGATGCACATTGTTTATTTATGTGGTATTATTAGATCAAACGGCAGAAGAAAGCAAGATTTAAATAAAAAATAACAAGGTAGGAGATTCGAACTCGGCGATCAATAATATGATCAGCCCAACACTACAGCATCCTATACATTTTAGCTACCAGAGAGTGATAATTTAAGGGGGCATCTTTGTATTCACATGAGTGTGTGTGCAAATGGTGCATATAATCCAGCAGTGTGTCCATGTTAACTTGTGCCTTAGTTTAAAAGATGATAGTCTTGGGGGCCTGGGTATCTCAGCGAGTATTGTCGCTGACTACCACCCCTGGAGTCATGAGTTCGAATCCAGGGTGTGCTGAGTGATTCCAGCCAGGTCTCCTAAGCAATCAAATTGGCACGGTTGCTAGGGAGGGTAGAGTCACATGGGGTAACCTCCTCGTGGTCACGATTAGTGGTTCTTGCTCTCAATGGGGCGTGTGGTGAGTTGTGTGTGGATCACGGAGAGTAACATGAGCCTCCACATAATGGGAGTCTCCGTGGTGTCATGCACGATGAGTCACGTGATAAGATGCACGGCTTGACAGTCCTCCACCACCCGGATTGAGGTGAGTGACTGTGCCACCATGAGGACCTGCTAAGTAGTGGGAATTGGGCATTCCAAATTGGGAGAAAAGGGAAAAAATAAAAAAGCTGATGGTCTTGTCTGATTATGAAATTGTTTGATAAATCATTTTATCATGGAAACGTTGCACCCAAATATTATGCAATATCATAAAATCAGTCGGTAATTGAATGAATAACAAACTATATCTATTAATATATTCATACATAAATATCGACAAATCGTCACTTTTACTTACACACTGCTCAAGTGTAAAACGTTCACCACAAGCCCTTCAGAGCTTTGAAAGTTCATCAGAAAATAAAGTGAATCAACCCCTCTTTTTGCAGTTTGAACAAACAGTTATAGTCTGGTTGTCTGCAGTCTGGTACAGTTAGTTACATTATTAGACACAAAACGCTTTTGCATACCAACATGACAAACCATTTACCAAATGTTGAAATGACAGTAAAGTCATTGACATTTGGCAACAATGGATAATTTTGGCTACTTGTTTTTCTGATCTTTTGATGTTGATCTACATTAGTGCCACTATTTAGGCCTAAGCCTACTGAGCATATGTCCGCAGTGCACACCCCTCTTATTCCCCCCTTCTGTGTTCGTGTAAGATGTAAATGCGCTCATTGATTGCTGTGCAAGTTTTATCAAGGTTTATCACCAAACAATCGTCACGTTTTATGCTTCTTATTTTTAATTTCTTCTTTTTAATATTCTATCACATTCACCTTAATCGTGCAATATCGGTTGGTTTCCAAGGATATAAGGGAGTAGCAGTTGTACATACAAAAGACTATCATTGATGAACTCTCTGCACTTTGCCTTTTAATAGCTCAATTGTGTGTGTGAGCGTGTGCCAGAGAGTGTTTGTGCATGTGCGTGGAGTTACTCATTAAGCGCCCACCGCTTTAGAGTCATTCAAAGCGCTAGAGAGTCCCACAAGTTACTATAGTTCCAAGAAACTTTGTGTTTTCATTAATCATTAACATTGCAGATGCACTTTTTGGTGGGCACTGGTAGAGTTTACAGCCAGGATTATGGCGAGTAAATATCTAATAATAAAATTCCACACCCTGAGACTAATATAGCCAGTGCTTAGTGTCTGGAAATGTCCTGTCCTGGATGGTAACCTCTGTAAACTTTGTCCCATCTAAGAAGCTGGGAAAATATATGTATAAATGTAGGCCTATATAGGGAATTATCTCATATCCAGTATAATGTAATATGGACCAGAAGCAATGATTTATTAGTCTGTAGACATGTCACATTTGTCAGGATGATGTCATCAGATTTCGCAGGTAGGTTGAGTGACAAAGCATTAGCGTTCTAATCATCACGTACTACCAAGCTGATAAAAAGGGTGATATCATGAAACCTCATTTAATTTATGACAAATTGTTTTAAATTACACATTGAGTTTGTATTACATTATACTATAAAAATCATAAGTTCTCTCAATGTAAATCAAAATATAAAATTGACATGCAATATACTGTTTGTATATAAGTTAATGGCTCCAACAACTGGACAAAAAGCAGATCAAACTTGTTTGAAAAAATTGTTCAGTTGCTGGGGCGGACACTTGTGGTCTCGTCAACTAACCAATGAGCCTTTTCTGAAAAACTGACAAGACTTCATTCTCTGACAACAGCGAACACGCTGCATATCATCATTTTTCTCCTACAATAAAATGACAAAAAATAACAAATAAAGCAAAAGCGGTACAGTCTGTTTTATTGATCATAGATCCTTTACTCACTGAAAGCTGCATATGGACATGGATTATATTATTAAAGAAACTCTATAAATCGCATAATAAATCACTCCATGACAATTGTTAGAGGTAGGGATGTGCCATGGTGGTCAACTATTCAACTAGTCATCCAAAAACTGACTAATCGATTAGTTGGGCGATTACTAACATTAATATAGTGGTGGTGGGTTTAATGAAAGACAGCTCTTTTTATTTTTTATTTTCTCCCCAATTTGGAATGCCCGATTCCCAATGCACCAAAGTCCTTGTAATCTGGTTGGCGGAGGACAAATCTCAGTTGCCTTCGCGTCTGAGACCATCTTATCACGTGGCATGTTGACCGCGCTTCTGCAGAGACATTGCGTGTGTGGAGGCTTCACGCTATTCTCCACGGCATCCACGCACAACTCACCACGTGCCCCACCGAGAGCGAGAACCACATTATAGCGACCACAAGGAGGTTACCCCATGTAACTCTGCCCTCCCTAGCAACCGGGCCAATTTGGTTGCTTTAGGAAACCTAGCTGGAGTCACTCAGCACGCCCTGGATTTGAACTCAAGACTTCAGGGGTGGTAGTCAGCGTCAGTACTCTCTGAGATACCCAGTACCCCCAATGGAAGACAGATTTTAAATTAATTGGAGAGTGTTTTTGCATGACCGATAATGTACCAATAGGGAATTTTAGTTGCTGCAAGAAGTTTCTTCTTTTTAATGCTTTAAGTTTAGTCCATTTATGCACCACTGCTGTTTCAGCCTTCAAAGCGCCACATCAACAGTACATTACAAGACAATCACTGATGGATGTTAAATCTGATTCTGTCTAGCACTTGTTTAAAAAATTGTTACAGTAAAAATAGGCTTAAACTGCTTGATGTTGTGAAATAGATAACCCACATAATTATCTCGTAGTTCTGCACTTTTGAATGTGTAGCATGGATCGCCCTGAGACTCCCAAGTGCTCTGGTTACATTGAAACGCGCCATTCTGCTTTCAGAATGCGCATTAGCGGTTTTGTGCCGCTCTGTTGAAGCCTTTCTTTTTTCATATTTCTTACTTGTAGAGTTTTGTGCAATAATTGCTGGAAGAGTTATTTTTGTTGAATATCCATTAGTTACCATGTTAAAATGCTGCACTCAAATGTTCACATACTGTACTTGTGTAGAGTATGTTTCTGGTCTTATACAGTGGAAGGTGGAAGACTATTCCAGATAACATTTGGATAAATGCACCTTGAATTAGTGACTAGATCTTGTCAGACTACTTTGCGGCCACACTGTGAAAAAGTAAATGGCTTGCCATCAGTGGTCAACAGTACACAAGCTCGGGAGGTTTTCTCCCCACAGCTGCATAGTTTTAGTCAGGTTGTGAAATGTTCTGAAGAGGTACAAGATTTTGGACTTCTTGTGTGCTAATGTGAATATACTGTAGCTAGCTCTGTAACTTTGATTTTTGGTTGAACTATTCCTTTAAACACTGAGGTCAAAGGACATCCCTAGGACAAAAACGATTTGTCAGGTCTCTAAAAAGGATGTGTAACATGATTTATTGAGAATAAAGCTGCTTGTTTGTTTGTATTGATTGTGTTGCTGGTTTTTCCTCAGGTGTGGAGAGAGGTTGCAGAGGAGTGAAGGAATGACTGAATATAAACTGGTGGTGGTGGGAGCTGGAGGCGTGGGCAAGAGCGCTCTCACCATCCAACTCATCCAGAATCATTTTGTGGATGAATATGACCCCACTATAGAGGTAAAATATGGTCAGATGTGGCACAAAGATGGCACATTTTATGAGGCATGCAGAGATCTCAACTAGGGCTGGGCTATACGGCTACAAAAAAAGATATCTTGATGTTTTTCAGCCTATTGACGATATTCAATATAAGAGAAACCATAATATCAACCAGACAGCTATTGCAGCCAAGTAGATTCAAAAATGTTTAATGCATGAAGTAAAAATCTAGTTTAAAATGATCAATGCATGTTTTCCACAGTTTCTCACTAAATGAAGACAAAGAATATATATATATATATATATATATATACATTAGGGCTGTTAATTGATTAAAATATTTAATCTTATTAATTATGTTATGTGCCAATTAATTATTTGAATTAATCATATTCATTACATCAATACTTACTGAGAAAGGCACCTAAATAAAGATAATTTAGTATATAATCTTTCAAATTATTCTAAATATAATATGTAATAAATATAATCATTTAGATATTTCAAATACATTACACACATACTGTGGCAGCAGACAAGTTAAGCGTTTCTACAATACAAAAATAGGCTTTAAAGTAAACCATTTTGTTTGATTGGTAACACACATGAGTTAACAAGAACAAACAATGAACAACACTTTTACAGCATTTATCATTCATAATTAATGCCAATTTCAAGATATACAAATACATTTTTTAAATCAAAAGTTGTAATTGTTAACATTACTTAATGCACTATTTTTATTAACTAACATTTACAATGATTCTGTAAAAAATATTGTTCATTATGTCTAATGCATTAACTAATGATAACGAATATAAACTTATTCTGAAGAGTGACAGTTTGTTTAATTTCCATATCACTGACCAATTTAAAATTTTGGTCTTGTTTCTAGGGCTCTGTGTCAAAGAAAATGAGTTTGAAACTTTGAAAAACATGTTTCAAAAACCTGCATTCTATTGTGCTCTGTTCAGCTCTCTTTAAGTGTAAAAGCATGTCTGTGGAAGGCTGTGCTGCTGCTCTCGTTGGTTTGATGAGGCGCGTTGGTTGTACAGCTGTACGCTGACTGCCCCTCCCCCCAATATGTACAGTTGAAATCAGAAGTTTACATACACTTAAAGTGAAGTCATTAAAACTATTTTTTAACCACTACACAGATATAATATTAGCAAACTATAGTTTTGGCAAGTCGTTTAGGACATCTACTTTGAGCATGACAAGTAATTTTTCCAACAATTGTTTACAGACAGATTGTTTCACTTTTAATTGACTATATCACAATTGCAGTGGGTCAGAAGTTTACATACACTAAGTTAACTGTGCCTTTAAGCAGCTTGGAAATTTCCAGAAAATGAGGTCAAGACTTTAGACAATTAGCCAATTAGCTTCTGATAGGATGTGTACTGAATTGGAGGCGTACATGTGGATGTATTTTAAGGCCTACCTTCAAACTGTTTGGCCATAATGACCATCATTATGGGGTGAGACTTGCAAGCCGAATAACACCATACCAACATTGAAGCATGGGGGTGGCAGCATCATGTTGTGGGTGTGTTTTGCTGCTGGAGGGACTTGTGCACTTCACAAAATAGATGGCATCATGAGGTAGTAAAATTATGTGGATATATTGAAGCAACATCTCAAGACATCAGCCAGGAAGTTAAAACTCTCTGTAGGCGGTGTCATCATTGTCAGTGATCAGACCTACAACCGTCGTATCATCAGTGAAAAAGTATTAAGCTCATCTGGGAGTGAGGCAGTGGTGTTCACGTAAGAGTTTTTATTCCCTTTGAAGTCCGTGATGATATTTATTCCGTGCCACATACTTCTAGAGTCGGTGTTGAACTGCCCTTCAATCTTGTCTCTGTACTGGCGTTTGGCTGCTCTGATAGTTTTGCAGAGGGCATAACTGGCTTGTTTATGCTCCTCCGCATTCCCGAATTAAAAGTGGAGGTCCACACATTAAGTTCCGCACGAACATCACTATTAATCCACGGTTTCTGGTTAGGGTAGATCCGTATTGTTTTCATCAGCACTACTTCATCTACGCACTTCCTGATGAAACATGTTACGGTATCAGCGTAGACCTCTATGTCATTGTCAGAGGCGGACTAGAACATCTCCCAGTCCATGTGATCAAAACAGTCTTGCAGCATAGAATCTGATTGGTCTGACCAGCACTGGATCCTTCTGAAGGCGGGTGCTTCCTGTTTCAGTTTCTGCCTGTAAACGGGAAGAAGGAGAATGGAAGAGTGGTCCAATTTGCCAAATGGTGGGCGGGGGATGGATTTGTAGCCATCCCAGAAGGGAGAGTAGCAATGGTCCAAAACCCGGTCCCCTCGTGTGTTGAAACTGATGTCTTGGAAGTATTTCAGGGTGATTGACATGAAGTTGGCTTTGTTAAAGTTCACGGTCACATTGAACGTGGCCTCAGGGTGCGTGGTTTCCTGCTTACTTATACTCCCATTCAGTTTCTTGAGTGCCTGGTTTGGGTCAGCTTGTGGGGGGATGTACACAGCTGTGATAATGACCCATGTGCACTTGCAAACTGTAGTCTGGCTTTTATAGCAGTTTTGGAGCATTGGATTCTTCCTTGCCGAGCAGCCTTTCAGGTTATGTCGATATAGGACTAGTTTTACTGTGGATATAGATACTTGTCTACCTGTTTCCTCCAGCATCTTCACAAGGTCATTTGCTGTTGTTCTGGGATTGATTTGCACTTTTTGCACCAAACTACTTTCATCTCTAGGAGACAGAATGTGACTCCTTCCATATCAGTATGATGGCTACATGGTCCCATGGTGTTTATACTTGTTGTTTATACAGATGAACATGGTACCTTCAGGCATTTGGAAATTGCTCCCAAGGATGAACTAGACTTGTGGAGGTCCACAGTTTTATTCTGAGGTCTTGGCCGATTACTTTAGATTTTTCCCATGATGTCAAGAGGCACTGAATTTGAAGGTAGGCCTTAAAATACATCCACAGGTACATCTCCAATTCAGTACACCTCCTATCAGAAGCTAATTGGCTAATTGTCTAAAGTTTAGACATAATTTTCTGGAATTTTCAAGCTACTTAAAGGCACAGTTAACTTAGTGTAAGTAAACTTCTGACTCACTGGAATTGTGATATAATCAATTAAAAGTGAAACAATCTGTCTGTAAACAATTGTTGGAAAAATTACTTGTGTCATGTATAAAGGAGATGTCCTAAACGACTTGCAAAACTATAGTTTGCTAAAATGAAATCTGTGGAGTGGTTAAAAAATAAGTTTTAATTACTTAATCTTAAGAGTATGTAAACTTCTGACTTCAACTGTATTTTGAATGTTCAATATATCGCCCAGCTGTTATTTTATTAAAAATTACACACTTCAGCACTAACGATAGCAAATGAAACATGCAATATTGCTTGTAGCGTATTTTATCCAATATTTACAAAAACAAATCACAAAAAAAATCTTCCATTGTCATTTCAGTTCTGACACAAAAGGGAGCAAAAAGGCCAAAATATACTTCTTTTACATCCTGAAGCAAATTTAATCTTCAGCAGAGTAAGTGCGGACTGTCCGAATTCAGGCTAGTATTTCTAGACACGTGGACAGTGCGTGTCTTTGTGC